>JAWZSL010000012.1:31247652-32642487 GCA_034769285.1 Lutjanus argentimaculatus
GACAGCGGATATCTGACCTATGAGGAGTTTCTGGCAAGAGTGGCTGAACTTAACGACGTGTAAGTCACAGTCCTTTCTGGACACAAACTGTGGACACTTTAGACACGTTTTAAGTAAATGACTGTGAGGAATGCTGACTTGAGTTATTTCACAGATAATATCTGAATGCTATGGATTTTCAAATGATTTTCTTCTTGGCTTTTAGCCCAGTCTATTGCGAAACTCTGCACAGTTAGCTTCAGTGCTATTCTCCCATCTAGGTTTTGACCCATCTTACTTCCCAGGCATGAGGCCCTGCTTCTGCCAATTTAATTTTAGCTTACCAGCTCTCAGAGGTGCTAACTGAGAGGCAGGATAACATAGTTCAAGTATTTTAAGTTATGACAAAAGGTTAATGACAAAGTATTAGTGTAGAGTTTTTATTTCACTTTTAGATTGATCTGTGTTGTGTCTATAGAGCTTAGGTCACAGCAGAACATTCTGAGTGAACACCTTAATTGCAGAGTGCACACAATAAATAACATATAGCTGTTTTGTCATCCTCATTCATGACCAGAAATACAATTTAAATTCAGGAAAACCTCCCAGCTAAACGTAGCAATGTTTCAAAGATTGGGCATTACCTTCTGTGAATTTGCACTAAGGCTGAACGATTTTGAAAAAAAAAAATCTAATTGTGTTTATTTTGGCTGATACTGAAATTGTGATATGATTTGCGATATTAGAGGAAATTATAATTTTTATATCATTATTCTCTCTTCTACAGTTTTGTAAAGTCTGTAGCAGATGATGTTAAGCCAGGAGATCTCTGCAGCATGATGCTATCATATAATTTTATATTACATATAAATGTTATGTATATTATAACATTTAAAATTGTATATTGACAAACATTTCGCCTTCAACAAATATTGCGCCTCCTACAATTTGAAAATTGCAGTAGGTCTTATGGTGATTTCGATTAATTGTTCATCCCTAATTTGTGTGTGTAGCTAGGGATGGGAAGTGATGAGACTCTATTGATAGCAATGCCAATATCAATTCTGCTTATTGATCTAATTCTTAATTGATTCTCCTTTTGATTAATTGATCAATTTCTGATGTGGAAAAAAGTAAGCCTACACAGGTTTTCAGTGTGAACAGCTGTTTTATTATCTTTGAGTCTGAACACAGCATAGAAACAGGGTACAAAAAGGTGTGCGTGTGAATCATCATCTGAAATGGATTCTGGTTCCATCCCTTTGTGAAGCTGTGTTCATATACAAAACTTTTTACTGCTGTAAAAATGATTCAGAACAGTTTATTGAGTTGAACATACCCTCTCTCTCCTGCTGGACGTCTCTCAGTACGGCCAAGCTAGCTGCTGGACAGCAGAAGCACCTACTGTTTGAGGTGCAGCCAGGATCCGATGCCACGGCCTTGTGGAAGGTGGCTGTCAGGGTGCTCTGTACCAAGGTGAGACCAAAGAACCTTCTGTGCACACATCACATGCCAAGAACAGCATCTGCCCACACCTTTGATTCTGTGTTAGAACGTCAGAGAGAGTGAGAGAGCGAAAGATAGATGCAGTTGGTGGAAATGAAACTCTAACACTGTGTTTATGTGTGAGACAAAGTGTGGTCAGGGAGATTATTGAGCATATACAGGATGTGTGTCTTTTTATTGTCACACAGATTTATCACTAAAGCCGCACGATTATGGGCAAAATGATAATCAAGATTATTCTGATCAATATTAAGGATCACGATTATTTATTGACTTTAGGGATAAAATATTTTTATCGCACCTTCACCTTTAAAAAAAAAAAAGCACTGCTTTCACCTCTATGTTGTGCTGCATTGCTGCTAATGTACAAATCTGTACTAACAAATCGATTATGAAAATAATTGTTAGTTGCAGCCCAACAGTCAATCAAGTTGATTTAATTGTAGGAATGTAAAGTCGTGATCGAGATTAATATTTGATTAATTGTGCAGCCCTATTCATTAGTAACAGTAAGTGGAAATTAGTTTCAAAACAAATCTGGACTGTTTGGTAAGAAGTGACACTGTGATGTTACAGGAACCTGAAGAGCACACTAAGCACAGGATGCACAAAAGGAAAAAAACTCACAGTAAAAATCATGTGACCCATGCATGAAACGTTGTCAGTTGCATACCCATTAGGTCTTGCACAGCAAGCAGTTCATTAACTGTCTCCATCCCTCGTTAACAGATGAGAGTGTTCATTGTTTCACTGATGCTTGTTCTTAATTTAACAGCCCCTCTCCTTTATGTGTTGCTTTTCTCTCTTACTCTGCACCACCCATTTGTTGACTCTCTCCTCCAGCGGCAACACTGTCATTAACAGGGGAGTTTTATCAGCAAGAGAGGAGAACATGGAACACAGTTTTTAATACAGTGTTTTGTATGTGTTGAGCTTGACTTTGCTCGTCTTATCTAGTTTCATTTTCACATTTTCTCTTTAAAAAGGAATCTATAAAATAAAAGAAAATGCAGCAATAAAGCTAGTATGTTGTGCCTGTAAAAATGTGATTGCACATGTCTGCTAAAAAATATAACCAAAGCCTTTAGGGCACTGTATCAAAAGATAAGCAGCAGTATTTAATACTGTCTTTCTGTATGTGGCACTTCTGAGTCAGTATTTTTCATCGTGGAGGACAAGGGAGGTATGAAGTTATTGCAGGCAGAAATATTGCATATTTTTCCCTCAGTAATCCACCTGTACTCCATAGTGGTTGAGTCGTTCTGCAGTTTAATTTGAACAGGAACACACTGTTGAGTTTGTGCTGCAAAGGACAGAAGGATAATTTACATGGCAGCTACAACTGAAACATGTTTACTGTCCCAGAGTGAACAAATGCTATTTCAGATGCTTCCAGTGACGGTGGTTCCACAAGAATTATTGGTCCTAGGCATCACCAGATTTTGTTTCAAATATGTTTAATTAAGCCAAGGAAAATTATACATACAGTATATTGTTGTGTCAATGCTCATTTTCATTTATGTGAAATGATTAGATGTACATTTATTGATATAAAACAGAGATATAAAGGTATGTGCATCATATTTAGAAATTGGAGTAGTATCAAAAATAAGTATTAAAAGGGGAACCTTTATCTTCCCCCTTAGTCTTCCTCTCCTGTTTCCTTGTCCCCTACTCTTCTCTCACTCATTTATTCATTAAATAAAATAAAATAGTGTTTAAATATATGTTATATGAGGCATTGGCAATTACAGTTCTATTGCGGAAGTCTAAAAAAATGACCAAATTTAAAGTTTGAGCAGCTTGAATTAAATGAACACCTGTACTGACTGTCAAAAGTCCACATTGGTGAAACCCAGCTATTGTATACATGTATGTATACAGGTTGCTGTACTAGTGTGTTGTATGAGTCATGTGTTTGCATTTGCTTCCCTCTAGATCAACAAGGAGAACGGCATGGTGGAAGCATCACGCATCATGAACCTGTACCAGTTTATCCAGCTTTACCGTGACATCACCAGCCAGGCTGCTGAGGTTCTGTCTGCAGAGGGCGCCACCGAGGGCCCGTCTGCACAGCTCCCCTCCACAGACTCCTGCCAGGCCAGCATGTGGATGGGCAGGTAGGTGAACATGAAGTATTCACCTCGATGTATCTTTTTCACATTAAAGAAGAGTTTTTCTTCGCTCTCCACTTTGTAGAGTTCACATTACTACTGTAGGTCTCCTAAAAGGCAAAAAGTCTGTTCAACCATGACCATCATAATGATTCCAGACAGAGCTGGACTAATCAGTATTTTTATCGATTAAGTGATCATGTATAGTGCTTAATGTTTGTTCATAGTGACAAACCCAAAGATAATTATTGAGCTTTGTAGCCTCTTTTAGTTTTAGCTCTTTTTTTTGTTTTTTTCAGCATGTATACAGCCGTTGCTGACTGTTCTAGGGATTGGAAATTTGTAAGACTGTATTGATAGCAATGTTCTTATCAGTTCTGCTTACTTAGGTTTTCCCTGTCAGCACAACTGTTTTATTACCTCTGAGTCTGAATACGATGTAGGAACAGAGTGGACAAGAGGCATGTGTGTGAGTCAGGTGTGTTGAAGCTCCATTGTTTAATCACTCATTCATTTGGAACCAGTTCTCAACTAGTTCCCAGTTCTCATTCCTACCTGGGAACTGATGGGTGAGTGGAGCTAGCTGTAGCAACAGTCTGACTGTCTGACATAATCTGTAATGGATGAAATAAAAAAATATTTGTACAGCATTTGTTTTCTCATAGGTTTTCTTTGAGGAAAAAAATCTGCTTGTGCTGCACTAATGTTAATATGTAAGAATAAGGATATGTGCCCTCTATAAGTGTGGTCTTCTGCTGCTTGGTTGGCAAACCTGGAATTTAAACCTGTGTTGCATAGAAAGATTTTGTCAGCATGTTGCTGGTGTGTCCATCCTGACTTGAATTTATCATTTTGCAGACAATACAATGAGCACTTTTGTCATCTTTCTTTGTGAAGTGAAGCCACATTTGGACCGTTATTTCTCTGCCATAACTCTTTGTTGTTTTGAGTTTCCTGCAGCATAGACGCATGAGTTTGAGTTGTTGTTTTGCAATGTGCAACTGTTAGACAAACATGCTGGCATTCATAAAAGGAAGCTTGGAGGCATATAATCAGAGGTGGCAAAAGGACACACCAAAGTCTCTGATAATAGTAGAAGTGCAGCTCAACTACTTAAAAAAGTAAAACAAAAAAAATATAAAAGTTAAATTATGAAAGTAAAAAGAAGCTCTCTGAAGGACATTTCTCCCAGCTGTTTCTGTGCAAAGCTAACTGAACCTCAACTTTTCTCTGTGGTTGAGTCTCCCTCTCTTGTCTGTTTCATCTTTTTGCTCCTGTCATGTGTGATATGCACTGACGGATACACCAAGGAATCATGTCTTCTGTGTGTTATTGTCCCCTCCATTTAGGATGGAATTGGTCTAGATGTTGGGAAGGAAGAGTGCAGTGATGCAAAAGAAAAAATAGTTCCCTTAACTAAAGTAACAAGCCTGTTTTGAAATGTAAGGAGTAGAAAATACAGATGTTTGTATGAAACCTTAAGGGTAAAAGTAGAAAGATTTCAGAAAAATAAATACTCAAGTAAAGTACAGATACCTGAAAACTCTACCTAAGTACAATAATGAAGATTTTGACCTTCGTTATTTCACACCCCTGCATACGATTTTCGATGGGTCGGACAATTTGGAGCCGGTCTACTGACTAATTCCCATCTGTAGTCAGTACACTAACTGCTCAGTCCCAAATGGGAAACACACAAAGTTAGCATCTAGTTACATCTCGAGTATTTAGCCGCTAAAGAGCCTGTTGTTTGCTAAATGGTAGCAGGCTGTGTTTATTTATCGCTTTAATCCAAAGCACTTCAGAATTAACCTCTGATTTACTAATTTAAACACACACTCACACACCGATGGCAGCAAGCTACCATACAAGGTGCTGGCTTGACCACTGTGATCAATCTGGGGTTCATTTCAGTGACTTGCTCAAGGACTCTTTGATATGTGGACTGAACCACCAACCCTATGATTAATGGCTGCCACATTTTCCTTCAAATTGGTGGAGACCAAAAACAGAGCTAAAAGAAGAGTGAATATCAGACTTAGATTCATCAGTGGCCAGAAACATGACTCAACATATATGATAATGTTGTTAGTGTTTGATGGATTTGTAACTACAAACACGTTTTAACATAACAACTTTAAATAGGTGACAATATGTCAGTGTATGTTCAGCTTCAGTCCCCAGGTGGCCAAAACATCAGTACAGTTTTTTGTTCCTGCTCACCAGTTTATCAGTAGTAGAGGAGGGGTTCTTAAATGTCCCACCAGCTGCTTAACTGATGGATTTTACAACTTATTTTCTAGTAGATTGGCTGTTTATCCCCCTGGATGAATTCCCATCCATAGGAGGAGCTGGGTAGGCTGCAGGGATCATTTTTAAATTTTCATGCATTTTTATAACACTGAAGGATAATTTTCTCAGGCAAATCCTCTGACTGGAAGCCATCAAGATTCACCCGACATCAGGGAAAATAAGATTTTTTTGGAAAAAGCTGTGCCTTCCTCCTTAGAAAATAATTAAAACTTAATCTCTTTTCTGTTTGCGTGCCCGTGCAGAGTGAAGCAACTAACTGATGAGGAGGAGTGCTGTATCTGCATGGAGGAAAGGCCGACCTTATTCTGCCCTGCGCACACAGCTTCTGTCAGAAGTGCATCGATAAATGGTAAGGTTATGGATCAAGCTGGAATTCATTTCAGTAATTTGTCTTGTCAATGAAAAGTTTTCTGTGATAAGGATAAACACTGAGAGTAACTATGTCCACATGATCAAAATTTTTGGGTTTTTGACCTTATTCCAAAAAATACAATGTCTAATGAAAATTAATATTCCACTAATATTCCTGTTTAACATGCAGTGTATATTCTGATTATGGAAAAGTGGATTGGCTGGAAGTGCTTGAGCCATTTTACGCCCAAATTATTATCTATAATCTATTAAGCTGAATCATAATCTATTAATTTAACACACCAAATAACCAAAAGGTACAGGTCTTACAGTAATTTCAGGGTTATTTTAACCAACATGGGAGAAGAAGATCTAAGTTGAAGTTGCCATTCATGTTAGGGACGTCAACGTAGGATTTTTTCCACTGGTGGTGGAGTTGTTCAACTGTTGGAACACCTCCATCGCCTCCATCTTTCATTCGTTCAGCTACCCTCTTGAAAAGGTCATGGTGTTGATATTTGCGCATATACAAAAACCTGTTGATATCCAAGTCTTTCATAATGTTCAATAGTTAATATTTGTCAACATTTATATAAATCGACAACTGTTTTGATAATTGATCAATCAGTTGAGCAATTTTTTGAGAAAATTAAGTCAGTGTTCTCTTCCAGCCTGTCACATGTGAAAATTTTCTGGTTTCTTTCATCCTCTCTGTTAGTAAACTGAATATCTTTGGGTTGTGGACAAAACAAGACATTTCAGGCTTTGGGAAACACTGATCAACATTTTCCACAATTTTATCAAACAAACAACTGCTTGATTAATTGAGAAAATGATAGAAGAAGAAGCGATAATGAAAATAATTTTTAGTTGCAGGCCTATTGTTTAAATGTAGGTGTTTTTCTCCTACTGACTAAAAATGTTAGCTTTTTTTCTGATGCGTCTTTATTCTAGCTTTGCATTCTGTAGGCTGGTTGGTTTGTTTACAACACTCAAAGCTGACGTAAACCAGCAAGAGGACTGTGTCACAAACTGCAGTAAAAACCCCAGTTGAGACACTTATTCTGATTGTGCTCAAATAATATTAGCACATCCCTGCTACATTTGGAATAAGGTTTAATGTGTTGTGTTATATTTTGAATGATAGTAGAAAATTAGTGTGCATGTAAATGTAGTCTGTGATTATTTCACACACTCTTTTCTGTTTCTGCAGGAGCGGGCAGAGCCGAAATTGTCCGATATGTCGCCTGCAGGTGACTGCTGCCAATGAATCATGGGTAATGTCTGATTTTCCCACAGAGGACGACATAGCCGGCTACATCCTCAACTTGGCTGATGAGGCGGGCCACCCACACAGGCCTTAACACACTGCACACTGAGACGCTTAGATGACGAGGGAAATCGACCTGTACCAAGTAGACTTTACATGTTGCAACACAAAATGTCACTTTCACTGAGGAGGAGATTTTTCCCCCCTAAAATGCTAGCAATGCAGAGGAAACCATAAGAGTTTCCAGCTCCTTTAAACCCTAAAAAATCCCAGGATGCTCTTTGTAACCCAAGTATTGTAGATGTGGTGCTTTATGGGAACTGTGTGTGATAATATGTTCAGTATATGTAATAATTATAATCTATTTTAACACACAGAATAACCAAAAGTACAGGTCCTACAGTAAGTTGAAGTTGCCTTTCATGTTAATATGAAGGAACTGAAGCAGAGACAAAGAGGGTGAAGTAAGGACGTCCTCGTGTCCAGAGAGGGTTGTTAAGTATGACTTATATATTCATAATCGTAAAATTTAAATGAATAGTTGGACATTTTGGAAAAATAAGCTTATTGTTTCTGTTAGAAAGAAACGCGCCTGTTTGTGAATTAAGGCTACAGCCTCCAGCTGATTAGTTTAGCTTAGCACAAAGGCTGTTCTCGCTCTGTCCAAACAACAAAATCCACACACCCATTCTAAAGCTCAATAATTAACACGTTACACCATTTCCTAAAAAAAAGTGATGCAAATAAGAAGAAGTGATGCAAATGAGCAAACATCAGATAGTCTCAGTTTTTCCCAGTGAAGATGTCCTAACCTCCGTGCATCAGTGAACAGGCGCGCCCTGGTTCTATTTTTGTGAAGTTTCACGCACTTGCTTCACCTCCAACCTACTTTTTTCTGGTCAGAATGGCCTGATGTCTTTGACATTTGTATTTCTGCTCCAGGCAGGAGTCAGCATGGAGGACAAGAGAGTCATTTTATGAGTTTGAGAAGGTACATGTGCCCTAACTGTATAGTTGGGTTGCACAATTAATCACAATTGCAATAAAATCACAATAGGCCAAGTGTAATATTGAAAACAGCATTGTAATGAAGTACTGTAGGGCTGCAGAGATGACCTGGCCTAAACATCTTGTGCTCCAGATGAAAGACATGTTTGGTACAGACCTCAATAAATCACATCACATAAATCACTTCATCATGAGTTTAATAGTTTTTTTTTTTTTTCAGTGAACATGAAAATTTTAATGTAAAACTGATCATTTCACCCAATCGTATCGCATATTGTAATCACAATTTCAGTCAGAATGATAGCAATATGATTTTTTTTAACCAAATCATGCAGCCCTACTGTACAGAAACAAAAATCACATTAGTTAGTTAGTTAGGTATCCATCTACAGTAGGAGTAATGACAAGTGTCGTCACTGCGATATTGTCTCTTTTTTTTTTTTTTTCACTCCTTCCGCTCAAGTTCACTTGCTCACTGTATGGGCGTTTATTTGAACTTTTTGGTTCTGATATGGTCAAACAAATGAGATAAACAAGATAATCACTGAGCTTTAGAGGTGCTGTTAGGATGGTTTTGTTACTTTTGGACAGATTCAGGCAAGCTGTTTTCCAAAAGCGTATTTCCCAAAATGTTGAACTTCTGCTTTAAGTGCAAATCTAAAACACAGTTTCTGGTCAAACTGTAAAACCAAATTTATTTTTCACATGTAAAGCTGTTCTGTAGTTTGTGCAATGTAACCCTGCATGTTTATATCCCACATGACATGCCTTATGAGCTGTGTTATGTGAACCTGTTATAAACTGATGTTCTGATCCAGCTCAGAACCTGACATAGTGGCTGATGGTCTTTGGAGTGTACAGGACTAAAGAGTTTTATATGATTTTATTGACACGGCTTGCTGTGGTCTATCATTCACTGTTTGAAATAACCACTAGTTGTCATCCATGCTGTTCTCATCTTTTTTACTCATATATATATTTTTTAATTTACTGTAATTTTATTAAGTTTATTTTAATCTGATTGCTGTAGAAGTGCTGTAGTTTACACTCCTAAAACAACCAGTCCTGTCTTTGCTTTGCTCTGCTTTGTCATGCCTATGATTAAAGATAACAGACTTATTGAAATAGGCAGCTTTTCAGTTACAAATGAACTGGTGTAGAATCAAAAGTAGAATTTAAAACCGCAAACTAGTTTTATTTTAAGTAAGTATTTCTGGCCTGGTTTCCAGATCACATGAATCATAGGCAGCACGTTTAGTTAAAGAGGACGTGGTTGTGAATTATGAGGTCTGGATCCACGCTGGAGAAAATGTGAAAGAAAATGTGAAAATGTATTGAGCTTAATTTTCATTAAAGTGATGAATTTCTGATTAACTGAAATATAATTCATTATTTAAAGTTGGAATGCTAATTTAGCATTTTTGTGACATTCAGCAAGTTAATAAGTTTTTGCATTTGAGCACATGTAGATAATTTAACAGCTTTGTCCAAATATGAGGCAGTAACTCCGCCATTATTCAAGACTAACATGATAAGCCTTTAATTTCACAGTGTAGCCATTTCCTGGATAGATATTTGATTTATGTTCATTTAATATACCATAAACATGTGAATTTAAGTTTAACCAAAAGTAATTTTTGGTTGTCGATGCTGATAAATCGCACTTTGAAACCTCACTGTAGCTTGGTGGTGTTTGTGCACTGCAACAGCAGATGATTTCATCTCTGTGGTGGAAAATATTATCTGATGCTGTAACCCTTTGACAGCAGTTAAGACCAGGAGCAACACAAAATGTGCAGCAGAAGGAAATTTTCTTCATGAAATGTCTGATCTAGTGGTCACATTACTGTGTGATCCTCTTAAACTAATAAAACAAAGTCATTATTATTATTATTATTATTATGTAATATTTGGTTCCAAGACCACTTTTCAAGATAGATTACTATAACGCATCTACATCCTACGTATGCATATTGTATGTAAATGTACTGAATGGAAAAAGGTGTATTAAAAATGCATTGATTCTTACTCTGTTATCCTTAATAAAAAGATACTCACTTTTTGCACTTTATGACTTTGTGTTATGTTGGAATGAAATAAGATTGAAGTCACCTCCCAGTGTCTTTTGTCTCTTGAATTTATTTAAAATGAGTTGTATTACACTGATCTAAAGAGCGATTTATCCATCTCATTTTAACATGCAAAGAAAATATTAAGCAATAAAAATTTATACTGTCATGCATCAATAATGTAACATAAAAGCTATGTACTATATAGCTCTTTTTTGATTTCAATTCATCCATAAGCCCAGTACTGTATAATTGCAATTTACACATGACAGAATAAAATGTAAATGAATCCATGGCAATGTTTCTTTCGCTACATTAATGCTGATTTGGCCATTTTTGGGATGTTACAAATTACTTATGAATATGAAATTCATTTATTTTACATAATTAATTTTATAGAAAACAATGGCCATTTATTTCAGAAGCTCACATGCAATGTGACCTAGGACATACCTCTTCATGTTGAATTTTTGTGCTTTTTATAATTAATAGAAATATTTTTAATTGAAGATTATTGATTTCAAAATAGAAGAATCATGATTATTTTAATTGTTGATTAATCTGCTTATTATTTCCTCACTTCCTTACTTTACTGTCATAAAGGACCTATAGAAATGACAATATTAACATTTTTCATAAAATGACAAATTCTTACAAAGTAATCAAACTGGTTAATTGATAATCAAACAGTTCGCGTTTAATTTAATTATTGATTAATAATCAATTCATTGTTGCAGCTCTATTAATTTGTGTGTTCTACACAATTAATCGCAATAAAATCACAACATAAATAATAGATAAAAGAAAACATTTGTTTGGTTCAGACCTCAATAAATATCACATCATCATGATCATTTCCACTAATTGTACTGTATATAACAATAGCAATTTCAGTCAAGATATAAATTTTTTTTCCACCATGGCCTGTGCACTAATCATTTTTAGTATTAATTTGGAGTCATTAGTTCAAGTTATAGGGAAAAAATGGCATTCTTTTCTATTAAATTATTTAACTAAAATAAATGAATTCCTCACTAGCGATCAAACTAAGTGTGCTATATGTCACCAGTTTAGTATAATGAACCGGTGTATTCAAAAGAAGCGTTAATATATCTGAAGTTTTGCCACGTTGTTGCAGTACAGGTCACAGCCACCGGTGGCAGCACTGAGCAGCTCTGTCGTCGGGGAGGAGGAAGACGTCATGGCGGCACCTGTGTGATGATACGCTCCGTTAAAACGTCGTGGGATGATGCTCTGCTGAGATTGTCGCATTTTTTCCCGGTAAGTTCTTAAGTTCATGAAATCAAGTAGTGAAATGGGTTAAGTTTACTTGTGAACCACTGAAAGACGCAGTTAGAGTTATGTACTAAAGGTGCGGGATCAGGGCTAAGCTAGCTAAGTAGCTAATTGCTAACAAACCGCTGGCACCTGTGGAGGCTTAAGGCGGGATTAGTGTTGAACGGTTAATTTTGCGACTGTTTTTGCCCGCCGTGCATGTAAAAAAATCAACTTACAAAGAACACAAACGGGGTCTTATTTCATATTGTTCATAATTTGTCAAAAAAAAAACAACAAAAAACTATGATTCACCAGTCAAGAGCTAACGTCAGCATGGAGGAGAGCAGACACACGTCACGCCCCGCGACCACGCCCCCTTCAGGTGAACATTGTAAAAGCAGCCAGTCAGTATGTGTGTCTGAGGCAAACTCTTCATCACAGCTTAATTATTGATGTTTACTTACAGTACTGCAAATCTGTGCTCAAACACAAATACTGTTACATTGCTAAAATATTGCAAGTTAAAGTACTGGTGTTAGAAATAGCTTAAGTAACAGCACAAAGTAGTCGTCTCAAAAACTAGTATTATTTACTTTTTAACCGTTGATTTTTAATGCGTTAGCAAAAGAGGGTTCTGTTTCCAAAAATCTTAAGTCTGAATTAATCCCGTGCTGTTGTACTCAATGGTCACAATCACCTCTCCAAACTAGGGTCACAAATTTTGTGCATTCATTTTCCTTATGTGATAGCTTTGAATGCCAACAATCAACAAAATCAAATGAATAATTTATAAGATACAAAATACATGTTTTTCCCCTAATTTTCAGTTTTTTTCCCCGCTTTCTTTTTCTCTCATTTTAAGTCTAAGTTTCCATATTTCCAACAATGTGAAATGAGATGAAATTACAGCCATTTCTAGACTGATACTCAACCGTTTTGTCTTTAAATTTTTGTGCATCATCATGAAATTATAGTTGAAAATGTGAATAGTTGATTAAGCATTACTAATTATAACAAACACATTTTTTCTCTTTTTTTTTCTCATTCAGTGTCAAATGAGGTGCAATTACTGCCACTTGTTACATTTTATATAAAATAATATATTAAAATAATAATAATAATAATAATATTTTAATGGGTTAGGTCTTAACTGCGATTAATCGATTATTGATTAATCATCAACATCCCTACTTCTCACAAACATTAACATTTTTTAGGTTTTAAGAAGTTCTGCTAATTTTTAGACTAATTTTATATGAATTCATGTACTCTCATAGACATACCCAAGACATAAAAAACTGTGCAAAGGCTATTATTGACTGTTCTGCAGCCTTTATTTACATATGAAAAACTATGAAAAAAATTACAAACATAAAAAGGAAAAAAAAAAATTCTCGCAGTTGTCGTCGTAGCAGGGATTTCTCTCACAAAATGCTTGTCACACTTTCAGATGTCTTCGACCTCTCATTTCCATTACTTCTGACAAAATCATGCAGTTGACTGAAATCTGTGTTAAAAGGCAAATCTGACCGTAGATTTAAATTGGGATTTTTTTTTTCTATACTTCACTTCAGACCTGTAGTCTAGATAAAGTCCTTTGTAACATGCATATGTGCAAGTGACAGAAAAAAAATCACCAAGCATTTTCTACTTCTTTACACAAAGAAAGAAACACTATTCTCAGTGAAAATGATTTTGTATTCTCCTTCTGAATTGTCAATTCTACAGAAGGCTTTGTGGCTAATTCCATTTCATTCCATTTCCAAATCTACATGTACACTTCACACTCTTTGAAATAAAATAAACCTCTATACCAACAAAATAAGGCACATGGTGATTGGAAAAGTTAATAGAATACAGCATTGAATATGGTCTGAAGATCATTTTTTTGTATGCTCCAAGAAGGCCATGTCAGATTTTTAAATCTGGGTCAGGAACCTTTATAATGTTAAAAAAAGGAAATAAAATAAAAAAAATGTATGTGACATCTAGCCTATGACCCTTCATCCTGGAGGACATATTCAGGCTAAGCTTGTGCTGCCATGTTCTATCACTCATTTGGGCTTGTGGCAACATCCGACTTCACTGCGTCCACAAGAAAACTGAGCTCATTGCACAGCGTCTCATGGCGGTAGGACATGCGGATTTGTGCCACGTTTGTCCGCTGAATGTCGTTGCCCTCTGGTCCATCCTCTAGGTAGTTGGAACCAATGAAGTGTTTCTTCTCCTATGAGTGAAAAGGTAAAAAAGATGTAGAGAAGATATTGCACAGATGTGAAATTCTTTTGCTCTTTTGCAGGTAGGGGTTCAGTGACTGTAACATAGGATGTGGCTAATGGTAACAATTGTATGGTTGAATTGTTGAGCCTTTCTCGTTGTGAACAAGTGTCCAACCTGGTTATCTTGTAGCGTTACTGAATAATTTTCAGTTATTAGGACACAGTAGCAATGTGAGCGCTGACATGGTTTCATTTTGGACCCTTCCATAAACTGACAGATCTATTATAGTGATATAGCAATATGCAGTTGAATGGATGGAGACAGGATTTTAAGGACGTTTTGGATAACAGAGGTTATGATTATACAAAAGAAGTGCTTCTCAGTATAGGCTTAAAGGAGCAGTTCACCCAAAAATGAAAAGCAGTATGGATGCATTTTATGTTTGTTTGTTTGTTTTTCCAGTTGTTTTTTATGTTTGAAAACTGGCCACCATTCACTTCCACTGTTTGGGATATTCTGCAACACTGTTTTCCTGTGACACTCCAACAGTGTTTTGTGGACTAACAAGCGAAACCTCTGTGTAATTTGACCTCTAATTTGCTCGATCAGGGTAAGGTTTTGTGAAGTCTGTAGTGTGTAGTGTAGCCCCTTCAGAAAGAATTTAATTTGTCCACCACTGACAAGTTTATTTTTCAACTGTAAAATGTCTCTCTCAGTACATATCTTGTCAAAATTCTTAAGAAAATATACTGTATTTGTCTGTTATACAGTATGTATATGTAAGAAAAGAACAACTGAAATGCCTTTAGTTGTTTTTTTTGTTTATTTCTTTGTTTTTTTTAATTTAAATTTGAAGTACGTATTGGCACTGCCAACTCACTCACTCAGGGACATGTAGTTATAGCTTTGTTAAGCTTTCCAGGCTGCCAAAAAGTCCAATTCTTCAACTGACAGCCTGAGATTTGAATCATCAGGCAAGCTCAGCAGTCAAGAATTGGATTGTTTGGCAGCCTGTAAAGTTTTATGAAGCTTGTCTTTTTAGCTAACTGTAATGGAAGTAAGAAAAGTGATGGGGATGGGAAAATATGTTAGGAGTGGAACAGTGTCCTCTTCTTCACTCTTTCTCCAATCCTAAAACCCACTTATGCAACTAATTTAAGCAAAAAATTGGACTTTACCTGGTGCGAGAGTCCGCTCTGCAACACACTGTTTCTGGCAATCTCACACAAATCACAGGTGCTCAGCTTCCACAGCTGGGCTGCAATGGCATACTCCTCCATCAAGGCCTCCTGAAAGGGTTCAAAGAAGCATTTGTCACAAATTGTTACCAAGACCATTTCAGGGATTCTGCACATTTGGTGTTTTACAACTAGATGTATGATGTGTTTTCTCTTGGCACATCTGTATCAGAGTAATTTGTTTATGTGTGCCCTACTGTCAGAGCTGAAATGATTATTGGAGTGACAGAACAACTGTCAGCCACTATTTATTAGGCATTCATCCAGCAAAAATAGTGGAAAATGCCACAATTTCTCAGGTTCCAGCTACTGAAATGGAAGGATGTGTTGCTTCTTTTTGCCATATATAATAGTAAACTGAATATTTTTGGGGTTTGGATTTTTGATAAGGCCAAACAGACATTTAAAGATTTATTTGGGCAATCTCAAAAAGAATTTCGGCTGATTTACTTTATGAAAAAATATCATTATTTGCAGACATGCTAAGTATGTATTCATTAGTGTTTCATTCTACAGTAAGTGAGTCCTGTTACTCTGCATGACATATTGTGCATAATATTGATATTTCATTCGGTGGAAGTAGTGAACTACAAGTAATTAAACTAGTAGTTTAGGTACAATTTTGCAGTAGCTTAACTCAAATAGTTTATCTTTTTGTGTAGTTTTTGTGCAGTTAACTACTGAAACTACAAACAAGTTGGGGCCTTTAAAGGAAAGTGACAACTTTTTATTATCATTTTGCCATGGTTTCTCTACGGAAAGATGCTTTCAAAGTACTGTGCTGATATGCAAAACTCTTATTTACAGTGTACATTCTGAAAATAAGATCAAACAAACATGATCCATTTTCGTTCCAGTGGTTCTGACCTTGGTGTAGTGGAACTGCATGGGGTCGTCGGTGGACAGGGACACACAGAGGCCTTTCTGCAGGAACTCTCGTAGAGGGTTCTTTGAGTACTCCAGGAACAGGCTGTTGTTGCTCAGTGGGGACATGGCGATCGGGACCTGGGCCAGGTAGTACAGGTACTGCAACACTGGACTCTGGGGAGGAGGTGGAGGTGTAGACACCAAAGTAATGTGAGTAATATGTTTGAGTCGCTGTCAAAGGTAAAAGGAGTAAAATGGACATTTTTCATAGTTATTCACCACAGCTGAACACAGAAATGCATATCACATTTCAGCATGTTTATAAATTCATGCAACTTTCTCCAAGCTCAGAATTTAGTGAATAGGGATTTAATTTTGTTTCTGTGTCTCTCTCAGCATCAAAACAAGCAACCCTTGTGGGTTAGCACTCTCTTATTTGGTGTCTTTGTTGTCATAGTAGTACAAAACATCATCGTATCAGTATTCAAAAAACCTTGAGTATCAAACCCTTCATGAATTTAGTTTAGGACTGCACCTTCTTGAGGTTGAGTCCATGGGAGATGTTGTCAGCTGTGAGGAAGGCGGAAACCAGGTGGGTGATGGAGCCGGCCTCGCCGCAGTGGGGACGAAACTGGAAGGTATTCAGTCCTCTCTCCCTATGGAGGGACAAATAATGGTATTATAAGACCACCACACATGTAATTGTTCATTGGTGTCCGTTTCCATCAACTGAAGAGCGTCAGTAGGCCTAGCTCTTATGTAGACCTGTGTAAATCATTTCCATTGTTCCTTCTACCTCTAGGTGAGTATTTGTGTAATTTTTGCAGTCACGTACATGATGTGACATCTTTGTGTGCAGCATTTTTTTATTGTTTGGGCTCTCTGGTGGAGTCATTTAGCAGTGGGTGGTTGTAAATCCATGATACTGCATCTGCGCTGCTGGAATTATGCAGCATGGGCAGACATCAAAGATTTATTTCAAAAAAGATAAATCAGTCTGCCTTTATGGCTTCAACTTTTCATAGATCGATCATTTTTTTCAGTGTGGTTACAAAAACCTTTCAGCAATACATGGCAGGTTTTAAAATATCTGGTGTTTACCTTCAGGCTTTATTACAGATGTGAAAGATAGGCAGATCAGACTGAAAACTATAAATTTTCTGTTGGTCAGACCTGTGACATTCAGCCTGCGGGTCACTCCACCACCCATTTCCCACCCATATGTGCCTGGAAAACACTTGAGAAGGATAAAATTCTGGCTCCTAATGTCTTTTACATTACCTTGGTACAAAATGTTCTTGCACTTGACAAGTAACATGACTCTGAGGTGTTAGATTGCCATTTTATTTCGCAAAACCACTTGCCAATTTTGTTGCATGCACAAACATGAAGGACTTACTTGCGCAGGTTGTTGAGCACCATGATGTTGGCGTACATGTAGAACAGGTAGTAGGTGTAGGGAGGGTTGTCATCTGTGGTCCACCCCTCAGGCTTTGGGCTTTTGTAAGAGAACATGTGGTCACTGTGTTTGGATTCGTCATCCACGCTGTCAAATCCTGTTACCTACAGGACAACAAAGACAATGTCAGCACATTTGCAAAACAAATGTTGCACAACCATGCATATTTCTTTATCTGTTTGTGTGCTCAGTTTGTTCCCAAAGAAGAACAAAGTTTCATGTTTGGTACAGATTCCACCCTTAATAAAAAGCACTTACGTATTTCAAGAATACATGAATTGCTTTGTGCTTTTGCGGGTTGACTGTAGCCTCAAAGAGGGGCAGGAATACATTCTCCAGCATCTTGGCGTAGTTTGGTATTAATTTCTTGGACCTGAAGATGTCACTACAAGACCAAAGGAATCCAATCAGTTCATCTTCCCATGCAAACATCACAAACATTTTGCCTATTGAGTAATGTAATTATTCCTGACTTGACTGTGAACTGTGAATTTACAAGTTTAGACCCAAGGCTGAAAAATCTGAAAATTAAAAATGCAAAATTTTACTCAGAGAAAATAAGTTTTAATTAAAAAACACCAATCCTAAATAAACTACTTGAGGAAACTGTAACAATTGTGAGGATGAATCATTGTTTTATTACTTACCTGGTGGTCAAAGCCACAATAATTTTGCAACAGTTGGTGTCATGATGCTTTTTTTCCCCAAATGTCTTTCTTATAATCACATTTAAATGGACTCAGGCCCTTTTGTGTAAGGAGAACCATGTTGGTCTTGTGAGGAATGTGCCTGTCTGTCTCTGCTGTCACTGAGCACTTACTAGATCCTGGGAACTTGGATCATCCACCTCATGTTGGGTGAGTGGACCTTATGCTGGATGAACCAGTTTGCTAGGCTCTCCCACTCGCTGGCAGAGCGGCCGTAAATCGACAGACGGGGCTCAGCATGTTGGTACTTGCTCTCCTCCAGCTCTGCGGCTACTTCCTGAAATAGACGTCAAACAACAGGAAGTCGGTGATGTTTCTTGATAAAGCAGAAGTGATCACTGGTAATTGCTCGCGCTGATAAACCTGTCACATCTGTGCTATTTCTTAATACCAACAAAGCAAGTATATACTATGCTCCTAAGGAACATTATAGACATCAGGGCTGCATGATATGGTAAAAAAAAAAGAAGTCATATTTCCATTATTGTTGTAACACTATTATCATTATTCTAATGTGCTTTGTGTCTTTTTCAAGATCACAATTGAATAAAATATTGAAATATTATGAGAAAAGTTTTTGATATTTATTTTAGGTAAATTAATTATGTTAATTGAATAATTAAAAAAAATCGATCATTGGGTAATTGATAGACTGATGAATTAAACAAAAAAATAATTTCACTGAGGACAGGAGAAACATGTTAAGATTAGGAAAGAAGATGGTGACTGAGGAAATTTGGATGAACGTTCACAGCGGTATGCTTAAGAGTTATAGTACAGGGCTCAAAACAAACCTTTTCACCGCCTTCCCGGAACTCACAAGGAGGGACGTTAACATCGTTCCATAGAAAACACACCGCCGAGGCTGCCTGCAGATGTGTCTGCAGACTTTTTTTGTTTATCAGCCTTGTGAGCTCAGGCATTGGCCGGTACTGACTGATGAATGGTCTATCACTAGTTTTGAGGAGAAAGAATGAATAAAAAGCAAAAAAGCTAGATAAAGCTTTACACACCTTTGCTGTGTAGAGATCATGTATTGCAATCTATTTTCAATGCACCGACGCAGTATTGAGTTTTAATATCTTACTGAATTTATTTTGTTGTGTTTTTTTTTTTGTGCTTTTATCAAAGAGAAAAAAATTATCTCAGCTGTAATTGTTAATAGTTCATTACAAGCAGATTAACTTGGCACAGTGAAAGTGGTATATTCACATTTTTTTTTTCTAATAGGCCTTTTTCATTGCTAACATTTTGAAAGAAAATGGTAAGCACAATAGTTCAGTTCTGTGTCCCAGTGATCTCCTCCTGACCCTTATTATCAGTCCTGATGGTTCATTGAGTTCGTTGACTTCTCATAATTCCATGTTAGCTACATCCAACTTCAATCTCAGCTGAACTCTGATTAGACCAGATAAATGAAAACACTGGTGTTCGGGGCTTTTAAGTGGTATTAGTGCTTTAACTCATACTACACCTTGACGAGACGGGCAAAGTATTCTCCTTTGATGTAGTTGTCTGTTTTCAAGTAAATCTCTCGCAGTTCACTTGCTCCCACAGGATTGTATTTGGAGTTGAACTTGTCAAACCGATGAAATGTTTGTCTTCCCTAGGAGAGTAAATCGTGAGAGAGAGTGAATCTTAATGTACTGATGAGCACATTCTCATTCCAACAATGTGACTCTTGATTATTTTCAGATTACACGTTAATAGGACCTTGCATGGAACATGGAAAAGGATTGCATAACACCATATGAAATGTACGAGCACCCATAATTGCATCCTTGTGTCAATAAGCACAGGTTGCTGAAATGAGCTGTAGCTATTTGAAGAGCTATAGGCAGATTAATTCTTGGCAGGCACATTGAGTTATTGGGATACTGTTTTTTTTAGCGAAACTACACAAAGTAAACCTGATGTAGACCTGGACTGTCTGGCAAAAATGTTTGTCTTTAATGACGTTGTTCTTACAGCGTGCACGTCCAGAGAGTCTACGGTGAGGTCGTAGGGATCCATGTGCAGGTTGTAGAAGACTTCCTTGAGTGTGATCTTCTTACTGCCCTTCTCCAAGACCACACGATCAGCCTCTGTCTGGTATGTGGTCTTTATAAATTTCAGCAGATGCTTCTGGTTCATGCAAGCAGCAGCGTGTATATGTGTGTCCACCTGTGTTTGACATAAAGCAAAGAATGTGTATGACTTTATTGGAAAAGTTACAGTAGGTCCATAAACTCAAGTTTATTTAGATTGAGGGCACTAAAGTTGGAAACAGCTTCTGCTGTAGTGAGAGAGCTCTTCAGCTCAAGAGCTCAGGCAGCGTCTGCCAGATGAATTGTATTACACGATTCTTAATGTTGAGTTTCTACTCAGTTATTAGTTGCATGCTGAACTAGATGGAAAATTGCCAACTGACCTTTCTGACATTGTAGAAGTCTCTGTGTGGAACACTTTTCAGCTCTTTCAGCTCTGCCATTTCATTCAGCATTTCATGAAGGTAGAATTTAGAGGCCAAGAAGTTCAACCGTCTGTGACAGTAGGTTTTCCTGTCAGGCAACACAATGTAAGATCAGCAAAGCATTTCATATTGGGGAAAACAAAGATGTAATTTTTAGAAACTAGTTTTCAGAATCACCCTCTTGACTAGTTCTCTGCTCCAGGTGTACTGTCTCGACAGTTCAGGGACCATTTGAATTATCTTGTGAGACATCAGAACTGGTTAAAGTGTCTATTTGACCTGTGGTTGTTAAGAATATTTTAAAACATTTGTTTACTCACGTTGGGCCGTCAGCTATCATCGCGAGGACGTGACTCAGGTCTATGGCAAAGGTCTCAATGTCGGGATAAGGGAGGCTGTGAGGCCTCTCTTGTTTCAGGTCCTCTGCATTGTCATAAACATGAACTATGCCATCTTTCATCTGCAGCTCGTAGTTCAAGTCCTCAGGAATACCTTCCATGGAGTATGGGTCCTCCCCTTCATGAGGGGCAGGCCAGATGTCTACACAAGTAAATGAACAAAACAGTAAATGTGGAATAATAAAATTTATTTAAGTTATGAAGAATGATTTACAATCAGTTATGTGGATAGAAGCAGTATTATAATATCATGAGAAATATTTAGAGGCTCACATTTATGTCATGAGTCTCATAATCAAAATTTTACCAACATAAAATTAAGACAATTTGCAACAATATTGTAGCCCAGTCATTCCGTATAGTTAATCTCACAATAAAAAATGGAATAAATCAATCTGTATTATATTTACTGTAATTTATCATACATAACCATGATATGTCATCAGAGATTAAGGAAACATGCTACGTTGAAACAGTTGCTTCTCTGACAACTACACTAAAGCTCACATGTTCTGCTTTTGAAATTCCTATTCTGGGCTGGAATAACTGCCTGTTTCAGGTTGATTAGAGTTCAAATTAATGCTGAATGTTTGCCAAATTAGTAAGTGTCTCTTTATGGGTCATAAGAGAAATCATTAATAATCTTCTCAGCAAGACAGGTAGCCACTAAACTCCAAGTCCAGAGTGTGTATTTTTGTGGCAGTGGGCTTTTGTTTCCTGGCTAACAGGCACAGTTTTACATTGAAAGACAACTGACAGTGACAAACAACTGATCAGCTGTTTGTCATAGTGTAGGACTTGTCATTACTTGTTACTGTCAAATTACAATGTTGTGCTCTTGCAGTGTCCTGCAACCTGTCTGAGCTTCCTTGAGCAACTTAGGTTCCGTGCCCACAGCGCTTTTTTCGAGCAGAAAGGTGCTGCCAGGTTGCTGCGGCGCGTTGGGGTGAAGCGTCTATGTGGTCAAAAAAACAAACAAACAAAAAAACGCTTGAAACAATTGAAAAAAGATGCTGGTGCTATATATTAAATAAGGATTAAACCTATTTAATATTCTGTCTTTGGCTCCAACTCACTATTTGGACTGCAGTGCTTATTTTTGGATGTGCACTTGCTACATATTGCTCCTTAAAGCATAAGTTCGGTTTTTTGACACCTGGACCTTATTGTTAGGATTAAATATGCTCGTAGACTCACCCAGACAATTTTGGTGGAGCTCGGAGCCGTTTTTGAGCAATTTAGATCCAGCCGACGGCGTTTATTCTCATGCCATAGTAGCGGACGGGGCCAGAAATCGAAGCCCCTAAATTAGACTTTATCTGCTGTGAAACTCGCTCATTTCACCTACATGTTATAAATGAATGGCCAGTGTTATCACCATGTCAGCTCAACTTCGTTGTTATGGTCATCCGGGGCTTTACAAGAATGGGTAACTTTTGGTGATGTCATAGACGTGCGCCGCAGCAGCTGAGTAGAGACGCTGTTGTTGCTAGGCTACACGGCAACACGGCTATTTTTGTGCAGCATGGCGGAATATTTATCCGATGTAGAAGTGTCTGACGACGACTTTGAGTATAATGGATGCCCGTATCGTTTTGAGCCAGAATACACCGACGAGGAGCTATTTGAAAGGAGGATGCAGAGTAGGGTGACCAGGTCCCAATAAACCAAAAGGGACAAGGGGTATGTTTGTGAGGGACAAAGTGGGACACCGCCTGTAGCTGCATCGTCTCTTCTTGTTTGGCGTCTCCCCTTCCTCCATTTCCAAAGAAGAACGCGCGATGCGAGTGTCATTCACTAGCTGTCACCTCAGCTGTTGGTAGCGCAGAGAAAATTAGGGGCGCGCCTAAGCGCCGTACGTGCGGTGCTACTATGACAACAACAAACAGCCCAGAGTGCAGTAACATCACCGGCTTCACATTGCTGGGGCCTGAGGGGGATGTTGTGCGGGACATGGTCTCAATTTGCGTGATGCGTGAAAAGAGACAGAAAATGCGTGAAATCACGCGCAAAGCGGGACATCTGGTCACCCTAATGCAGAGGGAAAGAGCCGAACAGCTGGCCAGAGAACGAGCAACCACTGCACGTCCACGAATGGGGGCAAACTGGTGGTGTTGTTGTGGACATTGCATGAGTTTCGTAGCAGATAATGTCTAATTTAGAGGCTTCGATTTCTGGCCCCGTCCGCTACTATGGCATGAGAAAAAACACCGTCGGCTGGATCTAAATTGCTCGAAAACGGCTCCGAGCTCCACCAAAATTGTCTGGGTGAGTCTTCGAGCATATTTAATCCTAACAATAAGGTCCAGGTGTCAAAAAACCGAACTTATCCTTTAAATACACACACAAGTCATTATGTATTGCACTCATTGTATTGCACAAGGACATTTCATAAGTTTTGTGACATTCGAGTATTGCCGCATGGCTAAGAAGTTTGTTACTGAAGGAAGATTATGGTGGTGCTTTGCTTTTTAATTTCCTGGCATCACCTACTAGTAAAATACCACACTGTAGAAATTTCTGTAACTGAAATAGACTCTCTGTAGATTTTGTTCACTTGGTCATTGAAATGGCAACCCTGTTGTTAATAATTATCCAGTCATCTGTTTATTCTAAACAAACAACACTTGCTGTGGCTTCACTTCTTGCTAGGCATGGTAAGGACTGAGGAGCAAAGCAGTTCCTCTTTATTCTCTGGTCAGAGTGGAGTTGTCCAAAGTGTTTTGCAGCACTTCGTCTAAAAACAATGTTCTTTGTATACTATTTTCTCTAACCTTTTGAGTTTATTAAACTTGCTTTATTTAGTTGCTACATTTTACTCTAATCCAACCAACATTTCATTCATTTCCCTTGACACAAATATATGACTGTTGCTGATATTTGTAAAAAATGATTGAAAGACTAATTCTGATGTAGTTTTAACATACGGTACAATTTCTTTCGCTACCTCATTTGTTGGATTGCACTCAGGAGACGCTTCTGGACACTTGTTTCTATCTTCAGTCAGGAATAGTTTGACTGACCTTGACTCAGACTCTCACATCCACACCAACTCTGATACACAGAGCGAGAGGTCTTAAAAATAGAATAGTGGATACGCATCCAGGTTACTCACCACCACCATACATTTGTTTCTAACCCTTGACATCATATTAATGTTGCGATAGTGTAATTTGTTACCACTATTCACTCTAAGACACCCATTTCATTGATAAGTAGTGTGGAAATGGGGTATTTTATTTGTCATTTATGTTGTCTCTGCTTGTTTCTGTTCTCAGAATTGCTCAGGATTGTTTTGCTGAACTTGGAAGTGAGAGTGCGATTCACTCACAGACGGTTGTCTTCCTTATGTCAGCTATTTGTAACCTACTGACTGCCAAACCATTTTGTATTCCCGTACAAATTTTTGTAACAGTCCAGGTTTATGTTATGGCCACTTTGAATTATTTAAACTATGTGAGAAATAATTTTTGCATGGCTATCATTGCCATGGAGAAGGCCAGTCAGAAGTGTGGATCAGATCAGTAGCAAATTCAAAAACCCTCAGCTGAGAACAAAACATGGTGCCATAGTTGCTAAATTCACCCACAGTTGAAGAATTTAAAAGTAAATTAGTTTAAGCTGCAGATTTTGTTTTCAGTTTTCTCAACACTATTCTCTCAAGCTTCTGCACACAACACAATTTAAAGTTCTGTGATTGAATGTTTCTTGCGGAAATGCACCTTGGGAGTTGTAGTCAACATCTACCTTAAAGTATTTATGTACACAGGCTTGCATCTTTGACTTTTTATCAAAGAAGCAGACGTTTTCAAAAGCAGTTTTTAGTCTTTTGTGTTTAATGATTACACTGGAGTGTCTAGTGTCCATCCTAACTGTAGAAGTGCTCCAGCTGTTCATGTCACATTGTTAAAAAAAATACAGAAGTATTTACCTGTGAAGTTTTTACAATGAGTGAACAACAAAGTTCTCTAAATGCCCCTACCTGGCATGACTTCATCCTCTTCCCTCCATTTCTCATTTTCGGCACTGCGGAGGAACCGGGCAGTGGTCCTGGGGAAGTGGTGGTAGGCCAACCTGGAATATTTTTCTCTGATGAACAGTGCCCCGAGGAGACTTTTGGTTGCCTGCTCATAATCCTCAACTGTGATCTGCAAAAGTCATGGAAGAAAGATGCTCTTTTAGAATTGTAATAATTGATTGAAACTATGGTCCCCAGTTAAATGCGTGCTCTTTCTGGTGTTGCCTGGTCTGGTCTTCAGCTCATGGGCAACACTGGCTCTTAACAGCAGATTGTATTTCAACAACCATACAACCAGCAGTCTCAGCAATTTTGAATTCATTTCTTGAGTGAAATCTGTTTTTACATTTTTTAATATTGTCCTACAATTGCCAGTGTACATAAGATAAACCCTTCACTTTGACACCCTTAGGCCAAAGTTTTCTTGCCTCCAATATAGGTTAGAAACCAAAAAAACATCATCTGTTTGTTTTCTGGTGTGAATTAACCAATGCATCGCTTCCATAGCACTAGACTTTAACTCTTGTTCTCTCATCTGGTTGTTACTTGTGGTTGTTACTTCTTGTTGCTACATGTGTACAGCCAGTTCTTTTAATGATGGTTCCATTTTCTGAATGCAGGGAGATGTGAGAAGTGCATGTGCATATTATGCATAGTTGCACATCAACGTGCTGGAGTGTTAATCCTGTTTACCCCGGCACAGTAATCTCCACTGATGGTTACTCTCTGGAAGTCTGGAAAGCCTTCTGGGAAACAAGGTTCAGGTGTAGACGGGGAGAGAATTGAGGACACCACAGACTGGGTCCAGTCATTACTGACAGGTATCTGCAAAGACACCGACTGCGAACGCTTCATCATGAAATTCTTCTTCCTAGTGACACACGAGAGAGGACAAACATTACCCTCCTGACAAACTAAAATCTTGCATCTGCCAAAGTTACACTGCAAAAAATGGGAGAATTTTGCATGGAGAATTAGGATGCAGAGGTTGTGCAAAGAGACATATTTTACAAAAATATTTGCATTTCTTACCTCTGAGCAGACTCCTGGGACTGCTGCTCAGCCAGCTCCTTCTGCAGCTCTCTTTCCCTGTTCTCATGCAGACCAATGGGACAGTCCTCCGGCATGGTGAACAGTGCCATAGCATCCTTGGTATCTTCCTCTTTCAGGGCAGAGGCGAACACCTTCTCTGCTAGCAGACATACCTTCTCATCCACTTCGCTCATTGACATTTTTGGGAAATGCCGCGGCATTTCTGAGGAAGTTGAGAAAGATTGGTGATTGATGAGCTGATGAGGCTTAGTGAATGCTTTTTTTGTGTTGCCACAAAAGGCTGGCTTTATAAAGGCGTCTCACCTCTTATAATTAATACTTTGCTCTGTATCAATAATGAGGACTTGTTCCATTCTTGTAATTGTGGTAGTTAGGAAATGAGTGTCTCATAGCTGTCATTAGGAGTAATTACCGAAGTAGCTTTGTTGTTGTTTGTGTACTTGAAACTGAGTTTACAGTTTCAATGTAATAACAGTTTTAGAATCTGACCACCTTGCTAACATGCTGTATTTCATCTCGTAAATGTAATGAAAGATGGCAGCTCTTACAGGAAAAATAACATTAGTGATGGCAGTAAATACAGATACCAGCAAGATAAACATGATACCTGAGAATATGAGTTTGAGGTACAGGGTGGTGAGGTCAAGGGATGAACTTGGCACGTTTTGCAACACTTCCTCTTAACTCACACCAGTAAACATGTTTTGAGTGGCTGGCTTGTGTTTCATTGCTGGCTCCGGGTTTTGCCAACGTGTCAGGCAAGTTACAGTAAACACAGTCAATCAGTGTTTGTGGTGTCCGAGACTGGCGATGTGACCTCTCAACCCCCTGAGGGAGGGTAAGCCCTTCTGCGATTGCACAGCACTGGGAATGGTATGCAATACAGAAAAAACAGAGAACATCTTGCTTTCAAGTCTATTGGTGCGTTATGATGTTTAGTTTGTATGATGTTGGAACATAGCGTAATGACTTTGAAGTCAGTCTAGTTGCTTTGTATCCAATACCATGACATAATCGTGCTGTGTAGGTGCTATAAAGTGGTAGTTTGTAATTTATGTGCATTAAAGGGCAAGAAAGCAACTTGTATCAGGATTAGATCATAACTAAAAGAAAGTCGATTATGCATTTCTGCACATAAACACCCTAGGTTGAGGAGAGGGTGGACGGGCAACAACCCTGTGACCCCTATTACTGCTTTTTGCTAGCGGCTGAGTGAGAGTTTCCATTTGTAAAACACGGAAAAGAGCGCAGAAGGAGTTGCTCTTTAGGCCTACGGTCCACTCTAATGGAGGGAATTTATGGAAGCTTGGTTAACATTTGATTTCCAGGTAAGTTTATATTGAGTTTTAATGCTTTTCATTGTTGGTTGGTAGTGCTAGTCTTTTAAATTCGTCAAAATATCTTTTTTCCCCTTTCCCCTGGAATGTTTCCCCTTCCCATTTTTTTTCAATCTATGAGCTGTTGCTTTTGGAGAAACTCTAAACCAGATCAGCTTGGGAACAGCAAACTAAGTAAACATTCTCAAAGAATCTCCTTTTACTCTAAATGGAAAAGGAATGTCTGACCCTTGTGTTGTAGAACTGCTGTGAAAAGCATACCATCATCTTTGGTACCCAGACCTTTTGGTTGGAAAACATTAAAGTTTATTTGTATTGACCCGCTTCACCTACATACCCATGGCACGAACTAGGGTGCTATTTTTAAACTTGAGACCATGTGAATCTATGTTTTGATCAGACTAGACGATGGGACAGCAGAGTTGGTTTTTATATAGCTTTGTCCACTCACTTAATCCCCCTGGGTGTGAAAATACTGTTGCTATCCAACGTCCCATCAGTAGTGGAGATGTTTGGCTATTCTGATTACCATGTCATCACTGTTGCTAATAATATTATGTTGCAGCCAGTGTCGGTCACTCGGCCTGTTCCAGCATCAATCCCTGTGGAGGCATTTGAATCAACAAGCATAAGACAGGATATGCAGCACCGCTGTATCAAGTAGCAAACTTCTCTGCTGCAGACTCATCGTCCTATGTGGTTCACATGCAACTCTATCCATCTGAAAACTTCGAGCAATCTTGGCGTCTTCCCAGATGACACCATAGACATTTGCCCTCACGTTGGCTTGATTTTCTGCTTGTTCCTCTGCTAGCACATTTCCAAAGCTGTCATTCCTGATGAGTCTCTCTGCATGTACACACTCTCCCTACTGGAACAGCTGAGCAGCCTCTAGGATGACCTTGACCTACATCCCCCATTATAGAAACCTGACCTACATAAAGCAGTCTAGGTATGTTGTGAGGGTCTTTTAACATATGTAATAAAATTTCAATTAATTTGGTATGTTTTTTTGGGGGGAAATAGATCTACAGTACAACTTCTTACATCAATAGAATTCCTCAGCAGTGCACAGCACTCACTTTTAATAGTGTATTTACCTATTTTGTTTCAGTTGACACTTTTAACTACAAGCTGGGAAGTGAAACATCAATCAGATCACAGTGCCTTAGAACATAGACATTGAATGAACCTCTTAATAACTGGATATTGCTTTAGACCTTCAATGATTAATAGATTGAGTGAGTTGATTACTAAATTAATCTATTTTGAAGATCAATTAATGCATTTGGGTAATTTTTAAAGAAAAAAGTCAAAATTCTCTGTCTACCACAGTAAATTAATGAATGTTTTTTGGATTGTGGCAAAACAAGACATTTGAGTACCACGTGGGCTTTGCAAAAGACTTAAATATTTTTCACCATTGTTTGACATTTTATAGACCCAAAAACTACTTGATTAATAGAAACAGAATTGGAGAGAAAATAATCAACTGATTAATCAACAATAAAAATAATTGTTAGTTGCATCTCAGTGTGACTACGCAGCTCCATATTCAGTAGAGGAAACTCTATCTGTCTCTTACCTTCTGCTGTGATTTTGGCCATGTTTGACTCTTTCAGTGTCTGCCTGTTGAGTCAAGTGTTTCAGCTTTCATGTAACTGCTTCTGTTTCTTCTAGACTTGCTAGCTCTTAGCTTGTGGCACCACTATTTTCAAAAGCCACTGCCACTTGTCGTGTCTCAGAACACTTAAAAGTGTTGCTGAAACCTCTTGACACTGTCAAGGCTGTCCTCAGGTCTGGTGTCTGTATCTTTCTTGTATCTACGATGCGTCTCTTCTGGGTTTTCAGTCCAACTGCCTGAGTCAGGCTTGGCTCTGCTGTTTATGTAGTCTGGTGCCTGTATGTATAATGCAGCTGCTAGTTGTTGCTGTCTTGAGTATCCCTCTCTATCTCTATTTTAGGGTGTAGGGAGCGTCATGGCAACAGGGGCTGCTAATCCAAGCTGGTATGTCACAACTGGTTGCTAACATGTGAGTGGCGACCTGTTAGACGGGGCGGTGGGAAGAAATGGAATATTATGGTTCTAAGGTAATAATAAAGCCTTGGGAAAGAACATAAAAAAAATCTTAATTTTTCCCAGACCACGGATTTCAGTATAGCTTTGACTGCTGGCCATGTATTTAAAGACAGAAAGGCCATTTACTGAATGTAAACATTTTTTACTGAGGCAGTTATTTTGATTTGGAGTTTTTTGATATCCATTTTTTATCAAAAGCAAACAATCTCAACAATTAATTAAACCTATTTAAGCCACGTACAGTAAATGCTTAACTCTAATGTTTATAATATAGCTAAGTACCCTAATCCTTGTGTCTGGCAAAGATTGGATATTGAGAGTATTTCTCTCGTCTGAAGTGCAGAATAGAACTGTCAGTACGCATAACTGTGTGTCCTTGTACTTCCAAAATAACTCAATCCAAAGTCTGACGAAAAGTGAAAGCAAAACGTGGAAATATTTGTTTCTGTTGAAAAGCAGCAGGCCATCTGTTTATAAAGTACATGCTCTCACACTAGTAGTGCCTGTTATGAAAATAAGTCATAGAGAAAATTCTTGAACCTGTATGTATGGGTGGCACAAAACCATGTGTTCATAAAGCCATTGGTCCGGGCTTCTGTTACAGCTTTGTCACACATCTACTTTGAAGTATGCTCTGGGTTAGTGTAGAAGTACAGTTGTTGCTTGAATGTTAACTCTTTAATACAGTTCTTTACAGACTACAGTACATGTAATTTAAAGTCATTATAGCTCCTCATAATATGTTGCCAACTAATGACACTCAAACATTTTGCTGCACGGTCTGTAGTACTATAATAAGACAGTGGAACAAGATCCAGTTAAAGCCTAGACCAGCACCAGTGATAGAGGTGGATATGTTTGTCACTTCAATTTGTAAACCCTGTGAACAGATGTGTGGTGAACTGTGGCATAAGCATATAGAAGTGAGAGTTGTGCTTGTGTTACTTTATATATTACTCTAGTATGACCACTGTTTGTTGTTCTGTGTGAATGTTTATGTGCCTGTGTATAGTATCTTCATACTACACTGGAGTTTTTACTCACCTTTGCTAAAGCAGGGCATAGACGCCTGCTTACAAAGGGGCGTGTCCCTTTTCTTCATTTTGACCTGCATTGACCCAGAGAAACAACATTTTAATTAACAATGAAATACTCCACAGTTCAGCGGTGGGGTATGGACTCAGAGGTGAATTGCAATTTCCCCTCGGGGATCAATAAAGTATTCTGATTCTGATGATTAATGTATTTTGCCCAAGAGGATTTCTTTCATCCCTTTTTCTGAAAAGCTAAAATGCGACAGTAAAATTTGACAACCTCACAGTTGGAGCATGGCAACCATGTTTTCTTTTTTGTCCTTCTGTTTTTATTCTTCAATGCCTGTTCAGGGCTCAGCAGTAAGGATTGCCCACTTGCCTGCGACAGTTAAAATGCCGTGTCGGGCTAGCAGGTGTGGCAACTCACTTGCCCGACCGCTGTTGCTGTTTTGTGCATCTAAAATATTAATAAAATAAATATAATATAAATATAATAAATATTTCCCACTCCTTCTTTCTTCTCTTTCTTTACATCAAATGGAATATCTTTGGGTTTTGGACTAACAAAAGGAGACATTTAAAGGCATCACCTTGGACTTTGAAATACTGGGATGGACATTTTTTACTATTTTATTATACATTTTATAGACATTGAAGCCCTAAATTAAACACTACCATTAACTTTAGTCTTTGTTGTCATATAACCACTAATAAATAAAACAATTTGTACAGCAGCAAGTAAAGATTGACTTTGCTTTGCCTGACTGGGCAAGTTAAAAAAAAAAAAAAAATCACATTGAACCCTGCTGTTAAATGAATGAATCAGTGGTTCAAAAATTTGACAAGCAATATGAGGGCCAGTAACGTTTTTGCCATGTTTTATGTTGTTTTACTGTTTACTTTGTAGGTTAGCCTGTTGAACTCAGCATTATCATCTTGCGCAGTTAGGTGGCTACTATCACAGACCGGGGCGATGTTGTAACATTACAGGACAGTCAAAAGGAAGTGGGTGAATGTAAAGCCTGGTTTGATGCCAACTAAATAATGAGACTAGTAGGTTGAATGTCTGTTGTTTTTCATGTTTTTGGTGAAAGTTTATACTGCAACTCATAAACACTGAACTTAGAATATTGACAGAGAACCCCAGTATTATATTTTAGCTTCCAGGAGATACAAAAAAAGAAATCATCAGTGGAACAATTGAATGGAACCGAAGTTTCAAACAGGAAGTGAATTCTCAGCTTATTATTTAGGTCAAAATTGGCTGGGGCTGAGGTTGTCAGGAGATTCAGATTGAGAAAGAAAATAAAATGTAGAGCAAGAGCAGAATGCAGCCAAGTATTTAAAAAGAACAGAGTTGCCAGAATGCTTACTTAACTGCCATATTTCTGAGGCTTTACACAGCACTTGCCCACACAACATGTGTTTATAATGGTAGACCTGCTGGGAGGTCAGTGGAGTTGAGGACATTTAAGTGCAGTTCAGGTCCCCCAAGACACTCTGTCCACTCTCCAAAATCAACAGCACATTTTCTAGTACATTTTCTGCACTGCATCAATAACTCACACCATCAGAAAATAATTTATCAGAGTAATTTGTTCTTAAAATCATGTAGATATCTTTGATTCAAATTGGAATTTTGATTTCTTAGAATACAAGAATACAATGAGAGAAATTCATGTTTTTATACAGTATGTATTATCTCTTGTATCCAGAGCTGCTGTGATTAATTCATATATTTCTTTAGTCCTTAATGACAGCAAACTTAATATCTTTGGGATGTGGACAAAAGATGAGACATTTGAGGACATCATCTCTTGCTTTGAAAAATGATGAATATTTTTCACCAACGTGCCTGGAACACCTTCCTAGGGAGGCGTTCAGGCGGCATCCTTATGAGATGCCCGAACCAAAACATCTGGCTCCTTTCTACGCATGTGAATGCCCACTGGTATCTCTGTCCTGTTTGTTTCGGTCATTACCCACCCTCCATGACCATAGGTGAGAGTAGGAACGAAGATTGACTAGTAGATCCAGAGCTTTGCTTACTGACTCAGCTCTCTTTTCATCACAGTGGTGCAGTAAAGTGAGCACAGTACCATCCCTGCTGCTCCGATCCTCCGAGCCATCTCACACTCCATTGTCCCCTCGCTTGAGAACATGACCCCAAGATACTTGAGCTCCCTCTTTAGCCAAATGTAGGTCAAATATGCAAGTGTCTGGTAGATTTGCTTCACTCGCCAGCCAGAAAACCAATGGTAGTCTATTGAGTGGTTGGTAAAATTTGAGCATTCACTCACTGTTTGGCCGGAGGGCAACAAAAATAAATTTTTGCACCCTGTTTGTCCCACTCACAGAATCCACCCATATAGGATTAAAGGCTATAAAGCACATTCACAATAAGACCCAGAGGGCTCAGGGAGTATTTCACAATTCCCTCCTGTGTTGTAACGCTGCAATGTTAAAAACTGGAATATCAGGAAAAATCAGATTGTTACCTAGATTAAACAGCTGGCCTGGAAAGAACAGGTTCATAGAAAGCATGACTTTAAGGGCATAATTATGTTGGTTTGTTAGGCTGATCTTCAGAAAGTGAGTGCCAGATGCACAGTTTAGCTAACATACATGAGAGTAAAAGAAGTAGGAAAGAGAAACCCAGGCTGGCAGTTGGTTGAGAAAGTTTCACATGAAACGTTGTGTTGGTTTTGGAATTTCCTGTTTTGTTTTTCCTGTCAGAAGAATGTATACATAACCAAAAACACTGCAATATTGAGTCACATACTCTTTTGCATGCTTGAAGGCTCTGCACTGTCATGCAGTCCCAGTGTTCTAACATCGGTGTGAGTAGGTGTGTTTGCATTCAGATATTCAAAATTTCCTAAAATCTATGTAAAACTTTGGAAGCAACAGTGGCAGCTGAGGTAGTGTGAGGACTTTGAAGGTTAATACGGTGTATCACAAGATGTCACAGATAGGTACACATGCAGATACTTGAAGATCCTGTCAACACAAGTGGTGGTTTTGATAATGCCTTTCTGATGAGACTCCTTCACCCGTTAGGACAACCAGTCTCAGGCAGCTCTTGTAATGTAAACAAGTGGACTTTTCTTTAAAAGGCATGCTGAAGCTTGTTGTACCCCTGAGGAAATGCCTGCACAGCAAGTTCTGGCCTGATATGGAATGTACTCCATTTGCAAGCTATAGGGCATCTAAGGCATAGAAGATTAAAAGTTGTTTATTTGAGATCTGTACCAAATAAACATGTTTTCCTACACCTGAAGGACAAGATTTGTAGGCCAGGACACTTGTGCAGCTCTACAGTACTTCATTATAATGCTGTGTTGTTGCACATTTTACCTTTATTCAAAAAATGCAGGGATTTGGATATTGCACTTGGCCATATTGCCATTACAATACTATTGTGTTTAATTGTGCGGCCCTAGACCAAAAAATTATTTGGCAACCTAAATTAGGACAAAGAGTGCATTTGTCTGTTAACAGTTGCACTGTATATCATAATCTTAGTTGAACTGTTCACCGAAGTTTTTACTGATATAATGACAGGGCGGTTACAGATGCTTTTTTGTTTTGTTGATTTTTTTGTTTGTTTGTTTGTTTGTTTGACACACTAAAGGCTCCCACACATGATCAGCGGTAAAAAACGTTTTGTGCTGGCTCTCCCACTGTACCCTTGATGTGGCAGTCCACTCTGATTTGCCCTTGACTGCTATGTTCAAAGTTCAAATAATTTGAACTTTGACCGTGTTTGCCGTTGACCTCTCAAAGTGCAACCAATGAGATAACAGCTGTATGTGGGGACGCAGCCAGAGGTGACCGTAGATGTATGGAAGTGACATAAACAGAGGAGGGAGAGACTGATGGTCGGGTCTTGAAGGGAACCCCAGACCCGCGAAAGATTTTGCAAGAGGGATCATTTTTACATATGTACAACGTCACAATGAAGGAACTACATGCACAGATCTTCACAAATCAAGGGTTCCCTTCTAGACCTGACAAAAGAAAAGTGTTTCAGGGTTCCCCAAACACTATGACACAACATTAAAAACAGACTACAATCTCGCTAGTAAATGTAATCTATGGCGAAATATGAACAGTCAGACCGAGCTAAGAGATTTGTGAATTATATTGTTTGTGAAATACACTAAATCCAGTGCTTAAGGTAGCTTAGCCGTTTGTATACAAGGCAGTCAGGACGTGATGGTTGTGCTTTGCAAGAGAGATGTGTCTGGTGGTGATAGGCTTAATCAACATTATGTGAGCTCATTTGGCAAGGGATTAAAAGTAACAGACTTTCATTTATGTGTAAAAGTCCCACACTCCAGCTTTAAGAATGTGTCAAGTAATCCCCAGTAATCTAAACTCTTTTAAAATGCAATTAATTTCACCCTCTGTTGCAGTTGTAATTTAGTTTAATTTCAAATAGGCTAAAATGTTGGTCAGTGCTGTGGACATGTTAAACCTGCCTAACATTATTATCATGTTAGCATTGTCAGTCAATTTTAGCAAGCTAGCATGACCAAGTATAGCCTCACAGAGCTGCTAGCGTGGCTGAAGAGTCTTATTCTTGCTAAGCAGTGTACTGTGTTGTACCGTCAAAGTGCTTAAAGCTGCTGTCCACATTTCCTTACTTGTCCACGCAGTATGAGGGCTCAACATGATCCCAACTGAACAACTGCTTGTGGTGCAAGATAACTGAAAAGTGCTCATGGTCATGTAAATATCAGCCATTGAGACCACAGAAATAAGTGGCTGATTTACAAATCAACTTACTGTTTTAAGTGGAATCGGTTAGTTAACAGAACTGAATAGAAATTTCAAGTTTCAGTGTCTGTGGTTGAATTGTGCTTTATACATTTCCAGGTAGACTGTTGTTATCATCCCAACTTAGTCATAGTGTCCACCCAACTTAATCATTGACTTCAGTGCAGACTGACTGTTATAGAGAATGACCTTAAACAAATACAGGTGCATTAGACTCAAATTATCAGTCTTCCTCTTTCAGGTTTTTATCGTCACTTTATCACAGTGAACAGTATAAAATAATTTAACTAGTCTCAATCCTTAACTTTCTTTTTGTCCAGTACAAGTTTAAGCGGTCATGCATTTTCTTTACTTAAGAGACAGAGAGTGTCTGTCATTCGTTATAAAGTCTTTGTAATTCTTTGAAAACACAAACACGCTCCCCTGGACTAACAAAAAGACAAAGGGTTCACAGCAAGCAGAAGAAACTGCCGTCTGACGGTGGAAAAGAGTGGTGGGGAAAAAAAAGAGAATATATGTATTTGCCTGAGGATAGGTACAGTAAATTGAGTCTTTTTCTTTATTACTTATTTGACCATAACTTAACAGTTTCCCCGTCTGTAATCAAATTATTTTAATTATCTGTTGTTATTGCATTTGCATAAACGTAAATGTCGGCTACTAGTTTGGTGTAGTGAACAAGTAAAAATGATGTGAATATAATTTGATTCTACACTTTGGTTGACAGTTTTCACATAATTTATCTGTACAACAAATGGTATGCATCATACACTTGCTGGGTGTGTGGAAAAGTCTCTAATAAACCTGCGTATATGAGCTGGCTCGTCTTTGTAAACAAGACTACACATGCACAAAAATGTAGCGTATATTGTCCAAACAAAAAGAGCACACAGAAGAAGAGCTGAGGCTGAGAAATAAAAACCCGGCAACTTTTTGGTGTGAGGCAGCAAGGTGTTAACCACAGTGTAGTCTTAGTCTTAGTCTTTAAAATGAAACCACTTAGAATATTCTAATTCTTAATTGGTAATATATTTAGATGCTTTCTGATCTGAAAAACAAATAACACAGGACTCAAAATCATTTACAACTTTTCAGAAATGTGCAACTTTACTTTAGAATGACTGATCTGTTTAAACCTCCCAAGGTAAAATGCAGCTAATGTATTTCTGTGAACAGATACTAACATACAAAGTAGGGCAAAGTGCAAGAAAGAATGCAAGAGTGATGAAAATGATAAGATGTGACTTAGAGATAGAAGAGCAGAGAAGGGCAAAAAGTTTTAAATTTGCACACGAAGAATCATTGTGACAGCAGTGTACTTACTGTTAGCAGGGTTGTGGACAATGTCAACAGCTCTTGAGAATGTGGAAACCCTTATTAGGCATCACAGGACAGAAGACAAGTCTTGCAGCTTCCTTTAGCATTCAGAGACTCAGCCGGTTCACTGTCTCACTGCCAGTCTGAACAGATGTAATGGGGGCCCAGTTTAAAGTGAAAAAGTTTACAGTGCTCAAAATGAGTTTGAGGAAGTGATCTGCATCAGTGTTGCTCAGCACAGTAAAGGAAGTGCTGTAGGAAGCTTGTGTTCATATCAGTACTCCTGTCACTTTTTCAAGAGCAGGGAAACTATTTATAGACCACACCCCTCCTTGTTTGTTCAGAGTGAATGTGTAGCTCACTGTGCAGGCAAAATCCCTCTTTTTAGAGGATATGTTTGCATAAAGAATGTGTAAAAGACCTGTGTCAGCTAGTACTTTCAGGTAAATGGCATGTTTTATCTTAATTTAAGGTGGAAGCTTTTTTTTTTTAATCATGAGTTTTTCCTACCCATTTAACAGATGTAGCGGCCTCAAGCCACATGACTTAACTCGAGTGAGCGCTTGCCAAAATATTGATATTATGTTGATATCGTGATACGAGTCAAGATAATGTCTTTAATTTTGGATATTGTTATATTGTGATGTGGCATAAGTTTTGTTGTTTCCGGGTTTTAAAGGTGGCATGACACGTAAAATGAATTTCAAGGTATTGGTCATAAATATTGTGATATTTGATTTTGTCGCACCCTACTGTGTTTTTTTTATTGAAATTGTAATATCGTGGACCTATCCAATTTAAAATCCTACATCAACTTCATATCCCAAACTCTGAAATCCCTGAATGAAATTACTGGTCTTTGATTTGTCTCAAATCTGCTCATGGCCATATTTGCTATGGGATCGGATAATACTGCCATAAGCAAGGATAATTACTTATCTTATCTTAAAAAGATAAACCAAACTAACAAGGCGTAACATGATGAAAATTACATGAAAGACATAACAAGATGAAAACAAAAGACAAGTGAGGTAAGATGAGGTGAGATGAGATGAGGTGAGGCAAGACAAGTGAGGTCAGGTCAGGTAAGACAGGTGAGGTGAGAACAGGTTATGAGTTGGTCATACATTTACAACAACAGATGACAAAAATCTCTGCCCCCTTTTTTCTTTTCTTTTTTTAGCTTAATTTATTTTATTTTTATTTATTTATTCTTTCTATTTTCTATTTATTTTTGATTTTGTTTAAATTATGTACTGTTACGCTATCATGGGGTTTGCAGGTCAGGGACATGACTATGTGCTGTCTGCTTTTTGGAGGGACCAGTGTCATTGTGTTTCCCTGTATTGCCAAAAAATATGCATAAATAAATACAATAAATAGGATTATTTAAAAAAAGAAGTCGAGATATTATTTATAAGCCATATGACGGAGTTCTAACATGAATCAGACTTAAAGGACATTTCATCCAGTACTATTTATCCTAGATTGTTCTGGTGTGATTTGCCAAGTTTTGGAGATAATAACAAGAGATGCTGCTTTGTGAGCAGTCTCATGTAGGAACTACTTTCTTTCTTGTAGATATAAAGGAGATCCAGTTGATTCTACTGCAGAAAAAGTAAGTAAAGTAGTTCCCACGTGAAATTGTATTGTATTTTGAAATATATCTGAGTGGCTTCTAGTGCAATGCATGCAAACCTGGCAAACGACTAGAATGCAGCAGTCCAGCAGAGGCCAATGCACAAGGCAGTGGAAGATAATCCAAAAGGAACTAAGTTTGGATTCAAGGACTATCTTGTCAATGGTGGCAGTGAGAAGACTTTACTTGTGACTTGCACATGTGTGGCTTACCTCCGCCTCTGCCATTTAAATAGAGAAGGAAGTTTTGACAATGACTGAAAAAAAAAAAAAAATAAATAAATAAATAAAAAGCCTTGACCTTTGTGCGACACAGGTGAGGGTCTGATTGACCCTGGATGGGTCAAAGACCACAATCACCCAATGATGCCTGGTTACATCACTGATGATAAACAAATTATGATTAGGAGGTGTCATTATTGAAAGAGAAAAATGTATGTAGAATACTTTTACTGAAATTTGTTTTGGCAAAGTTAATGTAATGGATGCTAATGAATGTAAGGGACTACCCACAACATCCTGTGCATTTTGGGGCTTTGGTGGTTCCAGAGTGGTGGAGTAAGGCTTATAACACCACCATCTGGACAGTGAAGGAAACATTTCTATCCCTCTCATGGCCTCTGGATAGCTCGACATTGATACAGTATTTCTTGAAAAAAAACAAAAAAAACAAAAACAAAACAGTATTTTATATAATATTTTAATAAAGACACTGGTCAAATTACAAACCCCAATTCCCAAAGTTGGGTCATTGTGTAAAACGTTTTAAAAACAGACTACAGTGATTTGCCTATATTCAATTAAATACAGTAAAATACATTTAAGAAGATATTTAATGTTTGACCTGATAAACTTTGTTTTTTTGTAAATAAACACTCATTCTGAATGTGACACATTGAGGGATTTTACCATCCACAATCCCTAATATTAAAAGATTCAGAGAATCTGGAGAATTTCTGCACATAACCAACACTGAATTCCTGTGACCTTTGACCCCTCCGGCAGCACTGTATTAAAAAGCAGCACGATTAAAGGATACTAAATGGGCTCTGGGACACAAAGAGGAGAAGGACCATCGCAGTCATTACCAGTCCTACCTTTAAAAGCCAGCAGTTTGATGGTATGGGAGTGTGTTAGTGTCCATGGCATCATGGGTAACTGTCACATCTGTGAAGGCCCCATTAATGCTGAAAGGTTAACACAGGTTTTGGAGCAACGTATGCTGCCATCCAGACGACGTCCTTTCAGGGACATCCCCTGTTTTTGCTTGTTTTAGAACGCCTTCCAACTTTTTCATTATTAAGGTTTGTAAATTAAATTATGCTGAAGTGACTGATTTAAACTGAGTGTATTTGAAAAGGGTTTTAGTGGCCTCATGGTCCAAAACCAGTTCTTGTTGCTTTCTACTGGCTGTCCAATAAAGGCACAAAAAATTTTACATTTGCATTATACTCTTGTGACAGGTGATTAGTTTAAGACTTGCTACTTGAGTGCACACCATTATGCACTTTGTATGCCCTTCCCTTGATGGGGTCATTTTACAGAAATATAGTTTTCAGAGTAAAGTAGTGCCACTTAAGATCACAGCAGGGATTTCTCTGGTAGTTCAGTTCATGTCATGCAGACAACTGGTTAAAAACATTTATGTCACACTTTGAGATGCAATTATGAGTGTCGCCTGACTGATATTGTATTTTTGAGCCCAATACTACTGATATACTGATATATACATAACATAATCAGTCTTGACATGGATCCCTTCATTCCTTTGTTTTTTTGTTGGTTTTTTTTCTTTTAAAGAATTGTGACCAAGATACATACTCAGCAGGATGCTTTGCAGTTGAACAAACATTGTTCAGTGCTCTCTGGTGGACAAACTATGTAATGGAGACAGTTTCTAAGCTTACTCAAACCTTCTTTTCATTTCTGTGCTACAGTTTCTGATTATTTATCGGCGAACATGATACTGATATATCTGCAATAAACCAATATCAGCTTGTGTCTAACTATGAGAGGGAGATGTCAGGAATTTCTGAGGGCTGCAATATCTCCCACTTGGCACAAAAAAAGTGTTGATGTTGAAATCGTATTGCCTTGTGGATGACTGTATATGTGTATAGTGAATTCTTCAGTTGACCCAAATAATTCTGAAGAGAGCTACAGTCATCTTGTTTCAATTACTGTGTAGGATGTTAATGGCATTAAAAAATGCCATTAAAGTTGAATTTTATGATACAATCAACAATGGGACAAAAAAGTTGATTTGACAAATAAATCTTTGCAGAGTCATAGAGATTTAAGACATTCATTTTATTTCTTAATCTGGTCTATTTATTCTGATGTGGGAGATTTAAGTGTTTTTGTGAAAAATAACCAGATTTATGGTGAAGTTGTTTGCAATTTCAGAACAGTTTGACCACTGTGTATACTATCAGTCGGGTCAAATTCCTCAGTGATTAATATCTCTTTTTAGTGCTCATTTGAGTGTTTCTGGTTTGAAGAAGAGCACACTGCTTCTTTTTCTCCATTCATCAAAACTTGGATTGTCTTGGCCAAAAGATAATTCATTTTGTTGAAATGTCATGTTTACACAATTTTTGGAACATCTCGACCCAAGACAAATTTAATTTAAGTGCATGCATTACTTTGAGACAGAGCAGCTGATAAAACATGTATTATTTTTAGAATGGAATGCACTCCATTGGTTCACATATTTTGGACTTACATACCATCATAAAATGATGAGGCACATGTACTGTGCATGCACAAGCAGGATGTTTGTGGTCAACAAAATAAGGTTGTCAAAACTATCAATATTAGATTTTTTTTTAATACCACATGTTTAACACAATACAATAGTAACATTTGATCATATCAAAGTATGGAAGCTATAAAAAAAAAGATCAAAGTGCTCATTAAATACCTCAAATCAATTTAGTCTTCATTTTCCTGTCTAAATATTTTGTGTGCCTAGGACATTTTTCTTTTTGTCGTGAAGTTGAAAGAGGCATCGGGTATTGTTTTTTATACTGGTACACTGTACTGATGTTAAAAATTCTGGTATTATGGCAGCCCTACAACAAATAATGCCAAAGTTGCTTGAGGTTCTTTTCATTTTTGCTTTCATTTATTAAAAAAAACAGGTTCTGCCATGTTCACCACAGCAAGACATAAATCATGTTGCCTAATACCATGTCAAGTAATTTCAGCTGAATTATGAGTAAATTAGGATTTATTACATTCAAATAAAGAAGCAGAAAGGCATTTTATGATTAAACATTTAGCATAACCACAATAAGTGCTATGTTGAAGCAGCATTGATTTTAAAACTGAAAAAATGTTTCCCACTGTAAAGCTAGATGGCAGCACAACGCTTTTATCAGCCCGTCAGTCCTTCATAGCAAAAAAGAGGCTCTCCGTCACCTTCCAAAACTTCAGTCCAGCCAAAAACTGTGACTAATTTGCAGATGTTTTTAAGTTGTCATGTATGACTTTCACTGTCCAAACAAATGTCTGCAAAACATCTCTAATATGATTAATTTCCAATAAGGTATAATCACCACAAAAATGTCTAGGCAATTGATATAACACATAACTCAGTGATAAGAGACATAACTCACATGAGGAATACAAGACATGATAATTATTTACAGTTAAGATACATACTTCATTGAAGTTAAAATACAAAAAGAGACATGTTTAATAAGTATTTTGGCTGTATAAAAATATAGTTGTATTGTATGCTTAAATATAAGGTAGCTTTATATAAATCCTTATATACATGCTGATAATTACATATTTTTAACTATGTATATGACTAGTACATATTGTATAAATTGCACCTCACAAGTAGTTCACTACATTCAGTTCACTTGTGAAAGGATCCTGCTTGTCGCAGTTTGGGATCCAGTACTGTCAGTTTCTTGAGAAAAAGTCCTCCCCATCCCAGGCTTGGTTCCTTCTCAGTTCATGGATATGTCAGAGAAGATCTTCAGGGATTGTCTTCTATCTCAGCTGCCAAGCTCACTTTGGACGCTGAAGAAGAGACAGACATTCTTGTCAAGTCGCACAGGTCTGACTTGAATTCCTCCATAAATCACACACTTGTTCAGACACACTGAAACCTGCACCTAAGCATGCACAAAGAGTATCTGTTATTGGAATCTCACTCTCATCCAGAGTGACCTGAGCAAATCTTCCTCTGACGGACTGTACAGATGTAGCAGCCGTTCTTTTTGCATGTTTAGTTGTAAATCTGTGGAATAAAACCTCTGAGGGGACTTATCTTCATCTGCTGTGAGCAAATAACCCCAACAAGGATTCTCCTTTGCCTTTCCATTCCTGTCTTAGGCCACTGAGCATGTGCTTAAGTGTCTGCACAGTCGCTGACCAGCTTCACTGCTTTGTCTTCCTGTCTGGAGGGCAAGCTGAGTGACATCCTGGAGTGAGCGGCGTCGGCGTCCGTAGCCTTTCGAGCCAATCTTGTTCTCAGGGGCATTGGGCTCTTTTTGCTTGTTGTTAATCTGGTGCAGTCGGTGGAGCAGGTCGTGGTAGGCACATGTGACTAGGACGCAGCCAGATGATTTGGGTGAGGTTGACCTCCTGCGTCTGATATTTAGGCCAAAGCTGGAAAAGGAAAAGAGATATTTATGCTCCATTTTCAGACAGCTTTCCAGAGTTGTTCTGACTTGGCAACACACATGTTGACAGGTTGTTAAATTTAAATGGTCAGCAAGATCTGAATTCACGTAAATTTATCAGTGCAACAGAGCATGGATCATCCTCGGTCTTTAGTTACACTTTTTTCTTAAAAATGTTCATCATTTTCCACACAGGGGACATTAATTTGAAATTCCAGACAGCATCTGCGGCACCATGAAACACTTAGTCATAAGGCTACCATGAGACCCCCATAGCACTGCATTTATTAAGAGGGACAACTTATAACTGGACTAGAGCTGCGACATTGAGTTGATTAATTGATTAGTGGATTAAAAGAACTGTTGCTTGCCAAATATTTTGTTAATTGATTAATTGTTTCAGTCATTTTCTGAGAAAAAGTCACTTATTGCTCTTTCCAGCTTCTTACATGAAAGGATTTGATGCTTTTCTTTGTCATTTATGATAGCAAATGAAAGGTCTGTGGGTTTTGAACTAACAAAGTAACAAAAGAATCAATTTAAAGACCACTTTAATTTGATTAATGGTGAAAATAATCTGCAGATTAATCGATAATGACAGTTTAGTAGGAACTCTAAGCTGCCTCTGGTTTGCTTCCAGCTATGGACATTTATTGCATTTCATCCCCTCTTTCAAATCTGTCAGCCAAAAAAATGCTTTTTTTTTGTTACCTTGATAGAGATGAGACAACTTTTGCATTGTCGTCCTGCTGTGGTCCAACATGGATTTCAGAGCACTCCTCATTGGCTGCCTCTAAGTTGCGCAGCTCTCTTTTCATACGGCCCTGCAGCCATACTTTAAACCTGCCACAAAGAACAGAATAGGTTGTGATAGCAGAAACTGACTCTAATTCACAGAGACAAATTGTAGGGTACAGACATAAAGTGATGTATGACACAGCATCACACATCCAAAATATAAGGATTATTTAATTTGATACCAATGTAGCTCAAGAAGTTAGTTAAGAAGTGTTGTGCAAATTAGCATTATCATGAAGAGAGATCGACCTTTACATGTTTCCAATAAATATAATATTATAATTTTATTAGCAGAATTTGCCTGATTCATAAATGTGCCAGGCGGACATATTGGTCGATATTAGTTTAGCAAAGATGTGTTGTATCGGCTATATGTCTGTTTAGAGTTACAAGAAATTACAGCATAGAAATGTTAAGGCATGTTAAAAGTAGAGACAATGTCTCTATTACAGTCTCTATTACAGTCTCTATTCCAGTTTGTCCACTGGAGAACACTGAGAAGTTTATTTTTCAATTGTAAAATGCCCTTCACACAACATGTGTTTATCACTCTTCTGTAGTAACTAACTTGGAGATCCTTATCAAACATCATTTCTGTGTAGACATTGGCCTATAGACATATCAGAATTTTAGAACATTGTCCTTTAAAATCCATTATTTGCAGAGCCATAGCAAAACTGAAAGTCTGACTTTTATCAGGATTTTTGTATTTATATATTTTTTTTCATTAAGTAACATACATGACTTGATATGAATATCTCTTGTGTTATTGGTGGTGAGCACCTGATTTGAATGCTCAAGTACAGAAGGTTGAGGCTTTTTTCTTAGAATGAACACAATGTTCTCATCGTGGTAGGCATCATGATCAGGCAGCTCACCTTTTTTTCAGACTGGTGTTGAGCTCCCCTGTGGCACCTTTTACCAGTGGCAGGACAGTGGTGAAAACACAGCAGCAGATGACAGTGTGCAGGGCTAATCTCATTTTGGCTGGGAGCTGTCAGTGGGTAAAGATAGAAATTATATTAGGGGATTAGCTCTGAACTGCTGCCACAATGTGTGTTTGATTAGTTTAGGACAGCATCAAGTAAACTTTATAGCTGCACAACAAGATGGTTGAGAATCATAGTTGGTATGCCAGTTACAAATCAGTATTAATGGATTTGCAAGGCAGGTTATTGATGAAACATCTAGTCATCAGTCCATGCAAAATCACAAAATAAAAATTCCAGTCCTTACTCAACTCCTAGTGCTCCTAACTCCTCTCCCAAATTTGACAGGCCATCAATTTACATTCTTAGGCACCGGAAGAATCCTTGAGCAATCTTTTAAAAATAATCTTAAACTTGAAATAAAATTGTGTAAAAAGTCACTTACCTCAGGCTCTAGCTTGTAATGTGGTGTAGAAAATGTATGATGCACATCCAAGTGTGTTGTGTACTGTTTATCAGAATTAGGTGTTTTTTCCAAGGCTGTAAAGAGTTTACCATGAGTTGAAGTCTGAAGTTTACACTGCTAACATGGGAGGCTTTATAGAAGGAGGGAGGGAGCTGTACCTGAATGCCAGACCCAGTGGGAGGGACTGTGGGACAGTTCATGTCAACCCATCCACCCCACATGTAGACAGTCAGACAAAAAACATGCAGATAGAGATTATAATCGAGTCAGCAATCCCCAAAATGGCGTGACTAGTGCTTATTAGTTTGTGCAAATCTTAATTCTGGTTTAATGCACCCCTTTTGTTTTAGAAAGTGTTGAAAGACTTGGTTTTGTGCCTTTCAGGGTTTTGTAAATTGCCCTAAAACATTTTTTGCTCTCTCTCAAATGTTTATTTTTGGCTTTGCAAATGGGAGACTTATGTGCACCAAGTCCATTTAAATATATTTTTTTGTTTTCTCTTTCAATATTGGTCTTGAGGCTGGTTGTTTTGGGAAGTTATAAGAGTGTTTATTGACCCTGCATGCTTTAAGGCAGTTAAATTGGGTGTAAATGTTAATAGCTGCATTAATTCTAAAGGACTTGTGTTTTTGGATGGCTCTGTTTCCGTCCGAGCTAGCCATCTGTGATTTTAAATCACTACAAAAGGTTAAGTGTATTTAAATTAGGACTGTGTTGTTACGGCAACTGCATGCACTGTGAACGTTTAAGAAAGGAACATGTGCTTTATACTGAACTTGTGAACCTCCAGATGACCACTTTAATCATTCTGAGTGCTACTAACACGCAGCAGTAGTTACTTCCAAGCATTATAAACAAGGACAGTGTGTTCTGCATGTGTGAAGATTAACATGCAATAAGGTTTTTCTAGTTAGCTACAGAATAATTTCCACAGACATTTGAGAAATTAAGAGCCAAAAGTTCAAAAGGCTCCATATTTTATAAATATTAAATTAATATTACATTCCATGTGAAGTTTGAGTTTTACCTTTAGACCGGACTGCACATTGTGGTCAAAGTGTTTCCAAACTAAAGTAAAACTTTTTTTTAAAACGCATTTTTAAAAATCAGTGCTTCAGTTGGTTTTAAAGTTCATCTCAAGAGTCAAGGTTGACCTCATCTCTGCCCACGGGCCAGTCTCATAAACTTCAGACTGGTTTGGATTGTTAGGACTAAATGTGGCTCTTAAACTGGTCTAATGCAAGTTGGACAGTTTCACAGAAATAAAGCCTGGTTTATTTGAAGTCTAAAAAGCTAGCCAGCTCACCCTCAGGCAAAGTCAGAACTAGTATTTCCATGAAAACAATCAGTGACGCCTGCTCAAAGAAAAAAAAAATGGCTCAAAATTTGTGATTTGTAAACACTGTGTTGGTGTAAGTAATAAAGTTTGTAAGTTTGTTTGTAAAGTTAGTAGAGACTGCAGTAACCTGTTGGAAGTAAACAACAGTGAAGACATCGTCAGTTGCGTTCATTTGGGTTAGCCTGCCACATTAAGAAGCCACAGTATCTCAATTCTGTGCAGCAATGAGGTTTTATGCTACTGGAATGTTGTTGTAATAACATTTTCCGCTGGAGTGAACAGAGCAAAGAAGTTGTACACAGGTTGCTCGGTCTCCCTTTTTGCTTATTTGCTTTTTTAAAAGATTGAAAATAGAATTATCGTCTCGCCTTTACATGCCTCCACCAACCAGTCAAGTTTCTGTTCAAATCAATATCTGTAATAATGATAATAATGACCAAGTGGACATTTGTGCCAAATTTGAAGAAATTCCCACCAGGTGTTCCTGAGATGTCGCGTTTGAAGAGAATGGGATGGACTTTTGCCTAATCTAATCCGTTTATCTTGAGTCCAAATGGATTTTTGTACCAACTTTGAAGAAATTTCCCGAAGTTTTTTTTACCCAGAAATCATTGCAAATCAGTTCTGTGTAACAAAGACAAGAAATGAAACGGTTTGTGCAATGGATGAGTTTAGACATCTCAAGTCTGGCTATTAATCAGATCTAAGCCAGCGTTAAAGTCCCTCTCTATGAAACTGGACCCAGGTGGGTTGAACTGTTAGATGGAGATTTTAAATTAAAGATATGTAGAGTTCAGAGCAGGGCTACAATGCAATGTCAGAAAATGGTGAGAAATGCCGACCACAGAATTGCTAACAAACTGTCCAAAACCCAAAGATATTTAATTACTGTATATAAAACAGAGAACATCTGCAGATCCCAACATTTGAGACAGTAAAAACTAGCACATTACTTAACAAATAATGAATTAAGAAAGTAGTGATACCAATTGGCTACCGATTCATTAATTGTTGTTGCGACATACAGTATAACGCATGTCTGTCCGTCTCTGGGAGAGGGATCCCTCCTCTGTGTCTCTTCCTGAAGTGTCTTTCTTTTTTTTTTTCCTTGTTAAAGGTGTTTTTTGGGGATTTTTTTCCTCAGGACTGAGGGTCTAAGGACAGAGAGCGTCATTCAGATTGTAAAGCCCCCTGAGCCAAATTATGATTTGTGATACTGGTATATACAAATAAAATTTAACCAGACTTGACTTCAGGCTATAATATTTACGCATTAAAATGTCTAAAAATGTCTAGACCTATGTTCTGTATTTTGTTGAGTTGTGTACTTACTTACATAACCCCAAATGTTTCCAACAATGGTCAAGGTAACGAGGGGTTTCCTACAAGCCACTATAACTTGATATAACTTCAGGGACAGCACGGGATATATCAGATATGTCAGAGTGAGGAAGGAAGATGTCATCAAACAGCATCTTTTGTTATTGTTTTAATGTAAGAGAGACCCCATAGGGGCAGAACCTTGGTATTGTGTGTTTAACCATTTTGAGTCAGTCAGTAATCAACTTGAGAGCAGCCCAGAAAGTCTGAAGTATTTGTTTGTTTGTTAAAAAAAACCTTACCGGAACCAGAACTAAAGGACAAGCAGTGTATTTTTCCCTTGGATCGGACCAAATGAAATGAGCTACAGCGTTGACAGCACACTACCAAATTACCTGAAATGATGGAACCCTTATGAATTTAAAGTTAACGTCCTGATGTTTTGACAAACTGAACTGACAGTTGACAGATTAAAAGTAATGGCAGACCTTCCCAGTTTGCACAAAATCTTTTGCTTCCAACTTGTGTTGACCTGCATACAACTGATGCAATCCCAGGCCACATTTCAACCACTGCCACCCCCACAATCATCATCTCCGTCATGTCCGTAGGCTGCATTTCTATGAGAAATGGTGCCAATTTCAGGTCTGTTTTGTTATGACTTTACAAATCCACTGACACATAGAGGTTTGATGCGTCTATAAGCACATGAGTCATGCGTTTGGATGCCTTGAATAGATACACACAGCGCCGTCATGGCAACAACACGGCACGCTTCACGCAGGCCAGAGAGGGTGATTCAGTGATCTGTGTTTTAACATGATCCTTTCCAGTTCTTAAATTAGCTGCCCTGTATCTGCTTTGCATGATGCGCCTCGTGCTGCAGAATTTAATAATTCCAAAACAGATAGATCAGAATCCATCTGACGGCCCTTTGAATTGTATCATTACATCCATATCAGTGGTGTAAGATCTTCTGTTTCCCCTTGAATTGGTGCAGCAAGAATAGCTTTTACATTACATGTACAAGAAATCAAGACAATATGGTGTTTGGTTAGGGGACGGATGAAGCTGTGATTGATTTCCACAGTCAGGGGTCAGTAGAGCACAATGTGAGCTCAATATTGGCAGGAACCCATTATGGGATATTATTAGATATTCAATGTCTATTTATAGTTCCACATTTCATTCTGTGTTTTTATTACCGCTGAGATAGAAGAGCAGGAATTATAAGGATTTTATTAACTCTGCTCCTCTGGTATGTAATACCATGGTGCTCTTTATATGTCTGAAAGAGAATATTCCCTCCCTCAGTACTGAGTGATATGCACTTGTATAAATGTGAGGCCTAAACATTCCTTGCACTTCCTTTCCAAACAATGGAAAATCACAGTATGTGTTGTTTCTGTGTGGAAAAATACAAGATCAGATATTTAGTATTTACAGGTGGAAAATACCAATTTGCCCAGGGGAAAGACAATGTTCCACGTATTCCTGGCGGACATGGTTAGAGAGAAATAACAGAACAATTTGATCTGTAGCTGTTTATGCAGTGTTTACCAGGCTCAGACAGTCATTGTCATTGTATTCTGCTGCCAGCAACTAATACAATCTGGCTGTGGCGAGGTTCAATGGTGGTGTCAGTGCACTGCCACTTTGTCAGAAGGACGCATGTATGCAGCGGTACAACACATGCAGCCTATATAAATATAACACACACAGAGTTATGTAATGCACTGTTAGCTGTGTTGTATGTATGAAAGGTGCAACACAAATAAAATTTATCATCATTATGTAGCACATTAGTAGACAAGATATGGCAGAAGCAACAGAAATTGACCACAATAGAGCCTTCAAATGATAGTGTGGTAGAGTTGGGCAATATGTTTTAATTTTCCAATTGGTCACTGTTGGCCCAGCACAGTGGCTCAGGTGTGTGTGTCATTGCCCCTCGTTTCAGCTTGGATATGTGTGCGAACGACAAGCTTGCTATGTATGTCTGCTACATCCAAAAAACCTCACAAAATGTCAAGATATTTTTGTTATTAATCAGACGTTTCTGTCTTTCACCGAACTAAGAAAAGCTTGTTTTGCCCTGGTAACTCATTGCAAAACACACTTCAAGCTCAACAGACAGAAACAAAATAAAACTAATCAAAACAGCCTTGGTTTGTCTTTCCACTGTTATAACAATCACCAACTCTGGTTTGGTTGAAATAAACACATCATTCACCAAGTTACAAGTGAAAATATTCTTCAGCTGTTATTGTCTTGTAGGGTGGGTATCAGCACTCAGTCCCTTTAAAGTCATTAATTGAAATACCCTGTACCAAGTAGTATTGAAACTTCTCTAGTCAAATCATATTTGCATTTGATCCTTTTTGTACTCAGATCTAGAAAAAAAGACTTTTTAGCACCGAAATGTTTGAAAGTATTGCTATTCTACACACCTGCAGTGTCAGATAAAACTAAATGTATAAATGTGGAAGGATTGTTTCAAGAAAAACCAACATGATGAAGCACGTCACCAAGCAAAACTTGAAGGTGGACAGCTGCACATGTAAAAACAGACCAAATAGAGTAGACAGTTGGTATCTGTATCGCTTTAAGGGTACTGGTATCGTATTTTTTAAACGATACCAGACCTTTTGTCTCTATAGTTCTGGTGTGGACTCCACCATCCACTTGAGTTAGAATGATTTTTAAAACTATATTTATAGTTATAGTCATAGTTATCATTCTTGGTGTGCACAACGGCCCTTTAATCCTCAAGCTTTCTCAAGATGTCATCTAAATATTGCTGTTCCTGCCCAGTGAGATCCTGGCTTATTACTGTGCATTTCAGATTTACACCATGTGGGACCTGTGGGTCCTGAGAAGTTTGCCATGGGAATTCCAGCACATAAAGTCAGAAAGCAATGTCTCAGCCGCTGCCCTGAGAGACTAGTCCATCCGAGTCGAATGGGGCAGGGCAGAACCTTTAGTCAGAATATAAAGTAAATCTTTTCAACTGATGGATATGTGGAGAGTCCAGTTTTTTGTCAGTGCTGTTGTGACTGAGTTCATCATTCCTCTCATGACCCTACGGAACATGTTTGTTTTTTGTAATGTTGAGGTTGGTAGGAAATACCCACATTTTCTTGTTCACTTCATTATTCAGTAACTCCAGTGAAACACATTCGACTGTCCAGCCCTACTCTGAATAAAGCTGCTGCTCCTTTTGGTTTTAAAGAAGCCAGTTGAGGTAGTATCGACATCGTCTTGACAAGTTTCAGGGTTGTGCAGGAGTATCTAACAGACATTGAAAGACGTTTGCAAACTGATTCTGACCTATTTGTTTCACTAAGGGCAATTGGTTGACAAAGCGGTAGTTGACCCAGAGGGCTCCAGCAACAGCTAAAAAGCCAGATATAAAGGCTAAAGGACAGTGAATATAAACGTACATTTTTCAGGCAGCCAGGAATATGACTCCAAATGAATGACAGTGTTGCTCTATTGCTGGATATGTGAGGTTGCAACTCTTGGGTAACAAGTTTCATATGCTAATGTTGTGTTACCACAAAAAAAAATCAGTTATTGCAGGTTACGTGACTCAGCCTTTGACTCAACACCATGCAGTGTTATTGTGCAATACCCTCTATTAGCAAATATCTGCAAGTGGCATCTCTGTTGCATTACTTTGTAACGTGAATGCTGTATTTCTGCTGTTTACTTCACAATTGTCGAGACAGAGGATAAAACGATGGTCCCCCTTGATAACGTGCCAGTGTTGTAAAATTGTATCTGGTAGCAGTATAAACCACTGTGTAGCAGGGCTGGGACAATACACTCATCTCCCGATTCAGTGCTATCATGATCCTTGGGTGCCGATTCAATATGTAGTGCGATTCTTAAGTGTTGCAATTCGGCATTATGATTTATTGCAGTTTTTGTTTGCTTTTGTAACAGTAGACCATAGGAAAACATTAAATCATACACTTCTAGAGACTGTGTATCATGAGTCATATTTCCAGAAACAATGAGCATCACATATGTCAGTCAGTCTTTGAGTTTTATCAGCAGCAGCATTGTTACACTGCATGTAAAAGTGGCAAATAAAAAACTTTTGAAGGAAACTTTATGTGTTCCTGCTAGGACTGCAAGATATGGTAAAAAAGTCATATTGCGAATATTTTTACTAAAATTGTGATTGCGATACAATTAGCGGGAGTGGTCAGTTTGGCATCATAATTTTAAAAACTACTAAAAGTCATTACAATGCTGCCTCTTCTTACATTTTTCCTGTATCAAATAGTTGTGATTTGGCTCTGGTTCTGCAATTTTGATATTGCACTTGGCCACATTGCGATTCCGATTATTTTTCGTTTAATTGTGCAGCCCTAGTTCCTGCTTATAGAACTAGTGCCATAGGAATGATAAGATGATAGATAAGATTTAGGCCAAAATGAATAAAGCCCCCGAAAACTGCACACAGCACTCGTGAGTTTTGACCCTTTGAGGTTGCTGTAGCTCTTCGATGTGTTGTGTTGCGGACAGAGTAGGAGATTGAGTTAGCAATGTGACGTCAGCAGCTATGAGTTGGTTTCCACAGAGCACAGGAAATATATGCATGAAAGTATGAACACACAATTGGTTTTATATTAAACATGTAAAGTTAAATGGATCTGTTTGTTAAGATATTACTGCAATGCTAATCTATGCTAGGGGTGGTAATGACAATTCCCATTATGTGTTAGCATTGAGCTAACAGATTAAATGCTAGTTAATATAAAGAAGAAATCCAAAAATCAAAGATGAATCATGATACTTAAGAATCTTTCTTTCTCTCACCCTCACTGTGTAATATTACTGTGTCTGATAAGCCTTCAAATTAATTAATCTGTTTCTCAATACGATCCAGTAAGGTTACTGGATCGTATTTCTCTAATAACTTAAATGTGACACACTCCACCAGTGCAGCCTGTTGTATTTTTTTCTTGAATGTAGTGCTGTTTTCAATCTGAGCGCTCAGTAATACATAACCTCAGGCATACGTACTACATGCACACTCACAAATAAATACTCGCAACAGGAAACTGCTGCAAGTTATATGGTGGCTAGACAGACTTCATGAATTTTAGGCTTCAGTATTACTCCATCATGCTGTGCCAAACATTAAATGGATGTCAAACCAGCAGTCTTGTTCTTTCTGTTTTATGAGAGCAATTACTGAATTAGATTGGTATTTGACTGTGCTACTTTAAAGCTGCTCTAGATTTTTACCTAAACATAAATCAGTTTTATCATCCTTCATCACAAAACTGAGCGGTGGCAAAGATGAGTCTCCAGCTGCCAAACTGTAAACTTGAAACCCACATAAATGTCTGAGTGCCCTCACTTTGCAGAAAACCTGGCCTCAAGGTGTCTTTTACCTCATTTGACTCTTTGATTTACCAAAGCTGTCATGTTAAATTATCTTGAGGTATTTAATTTCTGATTTGTTGTGAATCTCCCCAAGATAACATACATTGCTCACATCTTGAAAACGATGCTGCATGAGAGCTGACACTGTAAAAAAAAATTAACTCTAAAATCATTCAAGGCTTAAATGATTCGCCAGTAGCTCCACTGTAGCACAGTTTTCCATTATTATGCAGTTAAAAATGTGAGTGAGTAGCGTGTCAGAATATCAGTGGGGTTGGCGGTGAGATTTTGTTCCAAAACAAACCAGAAAGTGACTTTCGAAGGCCAGAAATCTCAACAGTGTTAAGCCACAGATGTTAGTTGATAGTCTGATATTCTGACCATTTTGTAACCGGTTTTGATCTGTTCCACGTAAAAGCACTGTCAGTATTTCTCAATAGAGTGGGGTCTGTGTGTTGCCATGGTGCTGCTCCTCCGTGTCTCATAAAATTAAACAGATATCAACACAGATGACAAATAGTTGTGATTTCAGTGGTTTATATTGTACCCATTTTCATACCTTTTGGCTTAATCATAGTCCAGATGTTCAGAGAGCTTCAGATATTTCACAAAGTTGTAAAACATTTCTCAGAAGTCAGAGGAGTTTTACCGTTATTGTTGTTTTTAACGAGTCGCTGAGCATTAAATGTTTCATTTGTCTTTATTTTTAAGAGGTTACCCAGGAATGAACTTAATTATCCAGCTGATATAGTGTTAACAAGAGTCTACGGCCATGATAGCAATTTTGTGAGGCTGTACTTGAGCACAGTGGTGCTTTGAGCTAAATGCTGACATCAGCAAGCTAACATGCTCACAATGACAATGCTGCCATGTTGATGTTTAGCAAGTAAAGGGTTACCATGTTCGCCGTCTTATTTTAGTGTGTCAGAATGCAAACATTTGCCAGTTGGCACTAAACACAAAGAACAGCTGAGACCGATTGAATGCCATTAGTTTTGCAAGTATGGGGTCATAAACCAGATTATTTGAGAAACTCACCCGACTTAACATGATGACTTTCATTATGGATCAGTTCAAATCATCTCAATTCGTCATTTGTCTCAGTTGTTTATTTTTCTCAATTCCATCAAAATATAAAAATGCCCCTCACAATTTCCAAGAGTCCAATTTGTATTGTTTGTTTTGGTTGAACCAAGTCCATAAACCAAAGATATTGAAGTTGTCATCACAAAACGGTAGAAAGAGTGTATAATGTAACAAATGTTTTTCAACAAGGGCGGCACTGTGGTGCAGTGGTTAGCACTGTTGCCTCATAGCAAGAAGGTTCTGAGTTTGAATCCCACAGCCGGCTTTTGGGCTGAGGAGTTTGTGGCTGGAGCAGGGCCTTTCTGTGCGGAGTTTGCATGTTCTCCTCGTGTCCGTGTGGGTTCTCTCTGGGTACTCTGACTTCCTCCGCAGTCCAGATGCAGCATAATAGGTTAAGTGATAACTCTAAATTGAGATATCAAGCCTGTCAAGGATAAGTAGTTACGGACAATGAATGAATGAATGTTTTCAACAATGGTGAAACCCAGAGAAATCCATAATTTTATTCAAGGTAAATGTGCGTTTCCCACTAGCCACTAGTTGCTATTCTCATTATGTGCTAGCATTTAGCTATATATTTTTATGGATTTTACAAGGAGTTAATGAGTCAATTAAGCTCATCTTAGTTCAGTAAAACGGCTAATGGACTGAGTGCTCCTTACAACACTGAAGAAAACAACTCCCATTATCTCACACCACTTCAGATGTCATCAAACTATTTCATTTGTTATTGTTTTAATATGAGAGACCCCTAGCAGCAGAACTTACATATTGTGCATTAAAATGACTTGGACTACACAAACAATTCATTACTTAATACAATTTTATAGATTAATTTCCTGTTGATTAAGTAACAAATTGTTACATTTTAGTTGTATTCAGTTTTTATTAATTTTTTAAAGTTTTTACATACTCTATTTTGTCCACTAACTCAGGTACTATCCCTGTGATAACTAATGTAGTCAGTGTTATGTTTCCTGTGTGTGCGGGTCCAGAACAGTTGTGTGCACTGTATGTATTTTTTTTTTTAGCAGTAATTAGACACAGCTTTAACAACCCCATGACCCATTAAGCCACACTTTCTAAATGGAGAGAAATTCCCTTGTCAATTACTTGTACAGAAGAGTGGAAGAGGGTAATATATCAGCTTGCCAAATTTGCTTTTTGACCTGCACCTGACACGTATTTCTGTTTTATAGCTGACGTGCCTCGTGATATTGGTTTCTCACTTGTCTTTCATAGTTGCGTTGAAAGTGAAAATACGTCAGGGATCGATTTGGAGAGTCCTGAAATTCCAGTGGGTGGGGTGCAGGATGGAAAATGGACTTTGAGAGCCAGAAATCTCAGCACCTGGCAGTGAAGTCATTGATATTGATCAACACTGTCAACCAACCACAGATATATTGGTCATTTTGTGCTATAGGCCAATAAATATCTTACTTGTTGCGCCTTTGAATATTTATAGAAATCTCCCTCTACAGTCTGTTCTCAGAGTGGGTGTTGTGCTTTGACTTGGTTTCAAAACACCTCTGTGCGAGGCACGCTAATAAACAATGACACACAGAAAAATGCTTATGTAACAAATTGGCTTCTGAAGCTTAATTATGTGAAAGCCATTTTATTCATGAAAAGTCACGTGTGTTTGCTGTTTTCCAGCAACGCCCTGCTTCACATTCACTCTGATTTATAGACTCACACCCGTTAGCTGCCCAGCACAACCAGTACTCGAATGGCAATCACAGAGCTGCCTCGCAGTTTGGTTTCATATCTTCTTTGATGACACATTGGCAGGATGTGGTGTGAAGGGTGGGTCAATATTAATTATTCAGTTTCCCCACCTACATTCTTGTACACTCATTAAATTCAGCTTGTGTTTTTTAGATCTTTTTATACCTGAAGTGTTTATGACTATTCTTAATTATCTCCAAGCTTGGAGGAGGTCATGCGATGAGTCGTGTGTGTGAGTGAGTGACAGACAGACCTGGAGCTTGTCTGTAGCTATTCTCGCTTAATACTGGATCCTGAAGCTGCTATGGACCTCACTGCTCTTAACTGGCTGGTAGGGGCCACAATTCTATAACAGCTTTTGGGCTAGAAACAAGGCTTACCTGGTCTGTTGCAGGCCACATTTTGGGTTCAGTTGTGGCTCAAAAACTGACGTCTATAGAAAAGTTGAGTGCCATGTTAAATTGAAGCACCTGCTGATCGATTCAGTACCAGATTCTATGATCCATTAAAGTTAGGCACATATGAGCTGAATAAATCCTCACCATCTTTACTGTACCTCATTGGCAGCTGCTTAAGTCTAAACCAATTTTGAACTTTACATACAAAATTGAACATACTACTTTTTACTTGTTAGAATTAAAGTCAGTTACTGGGGATGATCTAATCAGCTCAATACCAAAACATTAATCTTCTGAATAGCTACAACTTCATGTAAGCCCCACCCTTCGAGTAGTCAACATCAAGCACTGGGGTTGGGTATCATTTGTGTTTTATCTGATATTGGTGCAAAAACAATACTTTTAAACTAAATGGTGCCTGAACCAATTACTTGTGTAGAGAGGAAGCAAAAACACTGATGATCAATGACATGAAAGAACGGCATTTTTCACTGCTGTGGTAAACTGGAATTTGAAATTGTACAGTATATTAACTGTTAACGGTTTAAAGTATACTAAAATATATAAATATAAAAAATACTAAACACATAACAAATTTACGCGACAAATTCACATAACACTACATAACTTCTACAGTACCAATAACAGCAGAATAAATAAAAATTCCAGCTTCAACCTTCAGCTACTCTTTTGAAGAATGTTTAGAATATTGTCTAGCCTGATGAAGGCTGCTGTCATCATCATCAGTGCTCTCCCATTCATAGATAGAAATGGCAGGTCATTATGATACGTCTCATCAAGTGTTTGCTCCCTTCTCTGGGGCCATCTCTCTATTTGTTTGTCTCAACTTTATTTTCCCAGGATGGTGAAATTATGTCCCGTGGATCACCAGATGCTTCTCCCATTTACACAGCACAGCAGCTGTTTGTTGGACATCCAAACCGGTATTGAAATCATTTGGAGTGAAATACAGATGCACTTCAGACTGTTTAGCTCGGCATTTTCACCATGTTTACGTAGCGACTACCTAGCGGAAGGCTACCTGCTGCTGGAGCTGTGTAGAGTGAGAGCTGTTGTAATGTTAATTGGGCACGTTTGGTGATGCGTCTATAACATCTGCAACAGAGGGCGACTATTTCAATGACAGCTCAGGCATGAGGCACTGAAATGAGGACGCATAATCTGAGTTGTGATTCAGTCCAGTAGGTACTGGTTGTGTTTGAACTGATGCCGTGCTGGCACCAGATTTTGGCACCCAACCCTATCAAATGCAATTTTTTTTTTTTTTCAGATTTCTCTATCTATTATATTGTTGTAAAGCCACCTCATTGCTTGTAATGCTATAAATATACATTTTAAAAATGTTCTAAATAAATAACTGTTTAAATTGAGAAGTCTAGACTTCTCATCCTTATCAAGTTTACACAGTTAATCCAGGATGCTTGGTTACAGTAACATTACACTACTCTGTGCGTCTTCAAGAAAAATGAAACAATACAAAAACACTTAACTAAAACTGCATCTATATAAAAAAAAACTTAAACTCATATTCAGTATAACTCTAAGGATACATTGGTCGTTGTTAGGGATGCACAATATTATTAGCATGTCATGGGTATCAGCAGGTGAAGGCTTTCAAATTGGGCTTGGCCCAACATTTCTGCCGATATGACAGGCCAATAAGATGGCGCTTCATGCACATGTGGCACGATTATGTCTGTGGTATGGAGGTTGCTATATGCAATGGTTGCTCAGCATCATAATGCTAGGAGGAGCCAAGTCACATTCCTCGTATGCTACAAATGTAATTTTCCTTCTCAAGACCCAATCCAGTCATTCATATGAAGTTGTAAGGAACAAAGAGAAACGGGCACCAGCGAAGCAGTACTTCTCTTATTTTTTGTCCAGTGAATGTGTACTTGTTGAAAAGCAGTGTATTTTATGTCTGCACCTGCCAGTGGGCCATCACCATAAGTAGGCATAATAATATATTAATTCCACTACAAGAGAGACATGATGTTCTGTACAGTTAGTTGGAAAAATGTACATTTATCTGTATCAGCTAGTGTCCAAAATAATTAGTAAAGTATCAGCATATTGCCAAAAATCCAATATCGTGCATCCCAAGGCGCTGTCTACAATTGTTTATCCTTTTTATTTTTGTACTAGGGCAACAAGCAGAGCAAGTGTAGATCACATTTCCAAGATGTTTTGGGGCTTTATTCCACCCTGTCTTCTCCAATTCCAGCAGATGGATGTCCCTCAAGTGGCCCATAAAAGTGTTTCGAAAATAGCATGTTTACTATAGTTATCCCGGGGATGTTAACACTTGTAATTGCAAGTGATGTTTCCTGCTCTATCACATTCTGCTGCCGTGAGTCATCTGCTGTCACGGAGGAATCGCATGCTGAAAGGCCACAGTCTTTGTCTGATGCTGCGTTGATTGTTGATAAAAAAAAACCCTAAACTAAATCTGGCCAGTATCGCTCGCCATCACTCACCTCGGTCTCCCCACTGGGTGATTCAGGCCCTTTGAAATGTGTCTCTGGGACTTGTGTGTGTGTGCTAAATGATTGTATAACACTTCATTAGAATTTGGGAGTTTATCACCAGTTTTGGAGCCAAAGGATTACTGTCACATTGTCCTCATTACAACGTTATAGTTTAAGACATGTTTCATCACTTTCTGATTATGTGGTGAGATTGATTAGGTAACTTGAGGAATTTGACTTTTTTTAGACACGCTCTTTTAAATAGTACCTCACCTCTCTCATTTTAGTGGTTCTGATGGTTTGTTGAGTCCTTTTCACACATGGAATATGTAACATTGCTGGTTTATATATCTCTTAAAGTGAGGGTTTTTTGTTGTTCAGGTATCTTTGTCTCTTATGTAAATGCTCCTAATGGCTTAATGCAGACATGACAGGACATTTGGACGCTGCCGCCAAAGTTATAATGTCCGTAAAGGGGCTGTTACTAATCATTGTTGTTAACAATTAATCTGTAGATTAGTTTCTCAGTTAATTGTTTGATCTAAAAAAAAATCAGAAAAACAAAAAATGTCCATAATGATAACCCAGTAGAGTTCAAAGTGAACAGAATTTTCTTTTGCAGTTTTGCTTTAACAATGAATTCATATGAAAATACTTGTCAATAGACTAATTGATTTATCCTCTAATTTAGAGCTGCAATGACTACTTCAATTAAATTAATCGCAGACTGTTTTGATTATTGATTAATCGATTAAATTCTCTGACTTCAGCTCCTCAAATGTGAAATTTTTCTGGTTTCTTTACTCCTCTCTGACAGTAAACCAAAAAGTTGTTGGGTTATGGTTTGCCTTTGGGAAACAGCAATAGACATTTTTTACCCTTTTCTTACATTTTATGGACGAAACAACTGATTAATTGAGAAAATGATCAACAGATTAGTTGACAATGAAAATAAAAGTTACAGGAAAGACTTGGAAAAACAGGTCCAAGTATGTGTTTGGACCAAAATTGTGACAGGATCAATTAATAGATTAATCAAACAAAAAACTGACAGATTACTTAACAGTGAAAATAATTGTTACTTGCAGCCCTTTTCTAATTGTCACAGTTCTTGTCGGAAAGTACACAAGCGTTCTGTGATGAGACATTAAGTTGGGATTCATTTTTAACTGCTAACATGCTGTAAGGTAGGGTTGCACAATTATGGCCAAGATGATAATCATTAGTTTGATCAATATTGAGATCGTGGTTATTTATAACAATTATTCATAGATTTTAGGGACAAAACATAACTGCTTCCATGTTCTGCTGCATAAATATGATGACGCGCTGTACAGTGTCACTGTTATGGATGTCTGAGTCGATGTTTGACGAGGACGGGGAAACAGCGAAGCAATGTTAGCAACGTTATTTTTCTTGGCCTTCATGCATTTGGCGTACTGCAGTTTGTGGTGTTTTTTTTTGTTTTTGTTTTTTTCGGGTGGTTGAACAAGTTAGTTGTGTTACAGCGCAGACACACTCTTTGCATACGAGTTGTTCTTGCTTAACATCACTTGCCCTAAATCCAAAATATTTCCAAACAGTGGATAAAGATTCATCCGGATGTGGGTGAGTCCTGTTGCAGCTTGCAAGTCAAAAAAAATTGTTAAGCGACCTCTTGTGCTATCAAGTGCTCAGAATCCGCCAAAACAGCTGGAGAAAACTGGAGAGCAGACGAGGGCAAGCATGATTGAGATTGCACGCTCAGAATTTGATTTATGCTCTCTCAAATCTTTCATCTTCAGTAAACTTAAATAGTTATGGAAATGTTACCAGGCTTGACATGAGTTATTCGGAGGCCTATCCAGACGTAAGAGCAACATGTCAAATTCCTATTGCATTTGTGTAAGGAGGCACGGGTCTGAAAGGTTTTATAATGTTAGTGGGTGTGTCTCATTACTGAAACTCTAAAATTGTCTACAGAATTATGAATCATGTATTATCCGCCATTTTAGAGGAAGTCACACTGACTCAGAATGATTTTCAAGATGAATTGTGGTAATTTGACAAAGCCAATAAAGGGGAAGTGTGGAAGTGGAGGCCTGGTGTCTTTACTGCAGGAGGATCATGGCAGTTAAGATGAGGTGCCATTCCCTCCTTTGAGTCATATCTCTTCTTTTTGACGGGAGAACAAAGCAGGTTGTGTTACGCTGCGGTCATAAATAGCAGCTTCAGTTGTACTTTGATGACACACTTGTCCCGGAGGAAGAGAAAGGGTGTGTATTTAGGGAAGGGATGATGATACAGGAGCGTGCAGGTAATGTTACCCTCGACATCGCCTCATCAAGCACTTGGCCTTTCACCCGGTAAAGAAGAGCTCTGCTGACTTGCCGACTCGCTTCCTTGAAGCCTGCTGTGCTCGGGTATTTTTAGCACGATTTCATCTACTCAGTGCAATTAAATAGGATGCTGGTAAACAATGCTCTGGTAGGAGGCCAGCTTCAAACTTGGCTCAGTCATGATAAGTCAGACGGTTTCAGCTGAAAAATGAATAACTTCATGTGCTGGCAGGAGTGCAGCACAGTCCATGGGGGTTGCAGGATTTTTTTTTTTTCACCGAAACACTTGTGTTTTATATTTGCGCCTTGCCACACATTCTTTTCTGTTCATGGGGGAGGAAGAGGATGAGACATTGACTTTTGAAGTCTTTCTGTCTTGTCACGTAAAGCATTCCTCACAGATTGAGCAGCACTACATAGACAACCAGTCACCTCACTGCTGCCTTATTACAGTTAATATCTGGCTTAATTTAACAAAAAATTGTTTGTGCGTGCATGTGTCTGTTTTTGTGCATCTGTTTGTGCCTGTAGCACATTTAGGTGTAGGTGTTTATTTGTGTGTCGTGCATTTATTTGTCTTTGGCTGTGTGAATGTTTGCATCCAGCGGTTGTGCCGCATGTGTGAATGCATATGTGCATTGGGAGCTCTGTGCATGTGTATGTGTGTTTGCATCCAGGTGTGGGCACTACGCATGCCATGTGGGTGTGTGTATTCGTGTGTGTGCATTTGCATATGATTTACAGTGGGTACGTGCGTATGTGCATTTACTTTTACATGTATCCTCAGTAATCTCTGACCTATGAAGGTAAAAATACAAATGGGAGGTCAGAGTGGCACACGGCTCACCTTTAGCCTGGGTCTTTGCATTGTCAAAAGATATTTATATCTGGAATGAACAATTGAGAAAGATGGGTTTGATTTCCCCGCTGTGGCCTCGGGCTCGGCCTTCCTGTGGGTGCAGAGTCAACCTCAGTCAGATGCACTGATTGGAGCCAGATCCTTTGTCCCAAATTCCGTCTCCTTGCACCCTTGAACCTCACGAAATCTCTAAACTAAAACCTTCAGTCATTGGTGTAAGTCCCACATTACACAAATCCAGCTCTAATGTGTTGTTGTGAAATGTCAGGAGGGCAATGCGGAGAAACATGTGCTGGTGGACAAGAGGGATGACATGCAGGTGAAATAAGGTTGAAGTTGGAATTCCACCAGAGAGGCAGAGCCGCTCTTTACAGTAATAGTCACTGTAGTTGGTGTGAAGTGGAATGCTGCTGTTAATTCCTCACTCTCTGGACCCACTTTCTGTGTTTTTCATTTTTATGAGGCGGAGGAGGACATCTGTTTGCGTCGTTGACCCTTACAGGAATTCTCTGGGGACCTTTTAATCTTCCATAGAGATTTATAATGTGAAGATGCAGTGATATGCTATTTTTGTCTACTCTCTTGCCAGATGCTTCCCTGAACTCTTAATACGGCTGTATCACACCCCTGGGGTCCATGAATTGTCATGTGCGATACCGCGAAGGAAGTTAAATGCTTTGCAGGCATTTTATTTTACTGTCCCAAGAGTACCCCTCTGCTCCGTAAACCTCCACAGGCCCCGGGGCTCCCGAGAACCCCATTCGCTGTAAATACCCAGAATTCCTAAAACTTTCGAACCCTATATATTTTGAATTCCTCAGACGCCTTCAGACACTTTGTAAATTCAGATGCTCTGGTACTCAGGGGGCAGTGAGACCCCTTAACCCCGCCTTGTCTTTATTTTCCAACCTAACCCCCCCACTGCCCCTCACATACACGCACACGGACAGACATACACACACACCCCCTGCGATGGATTCCAGATCGGGAATTTAATGCATTTCTGTTTCGCATCACCTCCTAGGAATGCGGCACGCGTGCCACAAGCCTCATAACCTCGGGCTGATGAGTGTGAGGATGTTTAAAAGAGAGAGGGATGATGGGATACAGACGCTGCTGGGGGTTAGAGAGGGGGGGCTGGGAGGGATGGGAGAGGGGGGGTTGACAGAGCGCATCCGGCGCGGCACTTGGCGTTAATGACAGGCCATCTTCTTGCATAAAGCAATGTTAGTGCAGCTGTGGTATGTGCCGAGCGCATCTGGCTCGCAGATTTTTGGGAACGTATTTTGTGTGTGTTTGTTTGGTCTGTCCCGTCTCACTCAAATTAACGACTGTTGCACGATACGGAGGGAGGATGGAGTGAATTAACTTTGTTGGGGATCTATCGAGGGGGGGTGATCTGAAAGTGGAGATTTTACAACGTGGTCTGTTTTGCATAACGTTTAGATACTCAGTGTCGACACACATTACACGTATTGAATCTTGTCAGGATTAGACGCTCATTGTGTGTGAAGCACGGTGCGACAGTCGGGTCAAACAGAACCTCCAGGTAATTGTCAGAGTTAACCTGTATGGGGCACCTTTGTAGGGTAGTTTGATAAATAACCTCCTTAGTTCATCACAGGAACATTTTTAAATGGCAGCTTTATTTGTTTCTTATTTACAGTCTAGCTTGCTTTGATGCAGTGAACTTCCCAGTTGGTGCAGTAAGCAAACCATTACTGCTTTCTTTTTCAATTTTTTAAAATCCAGATCATAGGCAAGTAGGTCTTGACGACATGGATGAAATCACAACATCATGATGTTGATAAGAATATCACTGTATTAAGAAAATAAAAAGTAATCATACTTCATCACATTTGGTTATTTTCTGTTTGTTTGGAATATCATACAAACAAATACAATTATTTGCCACACATAGAACAACACAAGAAGAGAAGACGACAACAGTAAGACTTTCTTTCAGAACTGAACCTTTAAGGCTCCAAATGACAAAATAAAATTCAAGTGTCACAGATTTTAAGGTTAACAGATGCAAATAAACTGTCTGCAACTGACAGCAACTGTCACGCTCACGTCACATGAGAATGTGAGATACGTTCCGGTGCCCAAATCGCATGCGATCATGCGACAGTAGCTCTCATAGTGGAAACGGTAGTGTCAGACACCATAATATCGCCCAACCCTAATTGATATATAATAATATATGTCTGGAAAATATCCAAACATTAACATAATATGGTTATATTGTCACTAGGTATCAAATAATCTTTTATTAATAATTGTTTACACAGTTTCAGTTATGTGACACCTTCTTATCATGTCAGTCTAATCAGATCCTCGCATTTGAGAATCCAGAACTATAGAGCTTTTGGTTTTTGCCAGTTACATACTCGATTGATTGACTAATCGTTTCAGCACTCATCTTGTTTACATTAACATTCATCAGATAGCTGATTTAAATCAATGCCAATTTATTGATTAAGAGTAGTTCTTGTGTGGCATAAATTAGCATTTGAGAATTTTGGCATTTTGTTTAATGAAAAATATATTTTTTTAATATTTCTCTAATACCATATAGGTATGGTAAATATAATTTTGGTATTGGTACAGAAACGGAGGTATCGTGTCAGCGTGATTGTAAAACATTTTAAAAGAATACCCAGTTGTAATTTTCAAAATATGATTAAACTGAAAGTAGATACATGACGATAATGAATTATTGTCCAGCTCTGGCCCTAAGTAATGAAACAAAAATGAAACTATTAATTGTTTAGTCTATGAAATGTTCAAAAATTTGAAAATTGGTCATCACAGTTTCCCAGACCCTGAAGTGACATCTTCAGATTGCTTCTTTTGTCCAAAACTAAAAGATCCATCATCCTCTATCATAAATGATGGTGTTTGATATCTTTTGCTTGTAAATTGACTGAATGGATTGATTGATTATCGAAATAGTTTCTTTCGATGGACTAATTGATTAAATGACTTGTCTTTGCAGCTCCATTAACACTGAAATGGCACAAAAAATGTATTGCCTACATTATTATGCTCAAAAATGCGTAGTTGTGACTAATAGTGTTCAGCCCAGGTTTGTCTAATTATGAACGCTTGCAGTGTCTACTTGTGATTGTCAGGAATGTCTCATTTTCTCTGGCTTTATTAATCTTTCCTGCTTGCCCCACATCTCAAGTACTTCATGTCCTTTATCGACCAGACATTGCAAAAAGAGGATGACAATTTAATTACACATTATTACACAATTATAGAACAGCACATGATCCTGATGATATTTTCAGTATCATGCATAGCCAGACATGAGAGAGAAGACAGTAATCTGCTTTATTTTGGAAAATAGAAGCTCTAGACAGTGAAGTCATGGAAATGAAGTCACAATTTCTCTAGAATTGTTCTGTCCCCAGATGATCCACAGTTAACACATTTACTACAGTTTGACAGTAAGTGTGACTCCTCATGCCTCTGTTGTCTTTTGTCGTCAGAAATACTGTACTTCTCTAATCACTGTCTGCAGTGATGTGGTGTTTGTGGCACTCTAGCGCCATCTGGTGAACATTTGAGGTTAAGGCAGTTTTTTTCAAATGGAGAAGATTATTACAAAGTGATAATTGAGGATCGAACATGTGTGCAAACGTGCAGTTTGCTGTGTTTTTTTTTTTTTGCAATATATATGGCTGTGTGTGATACTATGTGTAGTGTTTAAATTTCTGCTGTAGTGTTTTGTCTGATTTGCATTTATTGCATTCAGTGCAGTGCGGAGTCCAAGACAAAATACAGTCAAAACGGTAAGCCAGTTATTCAAGATATGTTTTATTACATAGTTCAGTCTTCAGCTTTTTACATATATATAAAAACATAAAATGGAAATCACAATGTTCACTCATGACAATATCAAAGGCACTCATGGTTACTTACAGTACAACAACACAGTACACATGTTCTGCAGTTAGCATTCTTGTTTGGAGTGAGACTTTGGCTAAATGCCCTATTTCTGACACAGTGTTTACAAGCAGGAAATGTTTAAGAGCAGTTCTTTAAACAGATATAAACCTAGGTCAGACAAACTGGACAAAAAAGCACTTTGATAATAAAGATAAAAGATTTAGTGAATCGTACATGGTATTTCAATTCAGGTTGTTTTCTTTTTTAGAAGACTAACAACAATTTGTTAAACATAATTGACTTTACATTAACCATGTCATCCTCGTGTGCTACTGACGGTGCCTTTCATGCAGAAAACAAAAAACTTTGACAAAACGGAAACCCTTGTTAAAATATGTACAAAAATCCCTTATATCTTCATGTAAAAATGGTCCCAAAGAGTTTAGAGGAAAATAGTCACAGTAAAGAGAGTACTAGATCTTCATCTTCACCATCTCTTAACTTTACAACAGCCTGAACAGTTTGTGTTGAGCAGGTCCCGACTCTGGTCAAAAGTAGTGCATTTCATAAATCGACGGTCAGGACAGAGAGGACGAAAACGATAAAAGGTAGTGGTGCACACTCTTTTCCACTCATGACTTTTAATAAGCTGCACATAACAGATTTAAATTATGTATATTGTTAACTTGGTAGGATTTAGCCGTGGTCAGCTCGCACATGTTTGACAGTGTCCACTGTTGATGGATCTGAAGTAACGTTGTTTAAAAGAGCTGGTAGCTGGTAGCTTCAATAGTGAGCTGACTGTTGGTCCTACATGAACCCAGGTAGATTGAGTTGTCTTTCAGAATTCATCCAGTTGCTGTAAGGTTTATTGTGCTGTACAATAGGATTGTTGCTTCATTCAGACAGTGACCACTGGGTCAATGTTGGATCATTGCTTAACTATAGAAAAATTAAGATGGCCAAGGCACTATTTAAAGTTATTTTCACTGTACGGACTGCAATATACTGTTTTGTGGTAATTGTTGGGGTTAAAGTTCAATATTAATTACCCAATCCAGCTGTTTTGCCTTTTACAACTTATTTACATCCTGTACATCATTTTGGAAAGAAACATCCCTTCCCATTTGACTTTAACACACTACAATCTTCATTTTTTGCTGCTCAGTTATACCAAGACCAATCGGCTGATGCAGCAATCATTTAGCAACAAACGGAGACAAAGGCGTTATTTTTCCAGCATTTTTCCTGGCATTATCGCTTCTTCACGTAGTATTTTTGTCAGGTCTTTGCTAGAGTTAGTGAACTTAATCCTCATAGTTTGAAAATGTGAGTCTGTATACTGCTGCTTTATCTATAGTGGCCGACAATGAAAGAGACTTCAAAAGTCCACCAGGTCTATCAGTGCTGGTTCCTACTGGGCAACACTACAGATTCATAAAAGGGATAAGGGTCACTAATTATTAAAATGTCCCCTAAACATAAAATGCCTCATATTATCCTGGTAAATCTCACATTTTGATTCCCCTGAAAATCCAGTTACCAGCCATTATATCCCAGCAGATCTCTCTTTTCTCTTCTGAGTTGTAGACATGTTTAAGGTTTAGGGCTTACAGAGGCTCTCTACTGGGCCTGGGCCGGGTGGTTCTTCATCTCCTGCCATTTCTTCTCCCTCAGACTGAGCTCTGCATCAGAAAAGGCTGCTGGGCCCCAGTTTGTGATCATCTTCTGTCCCTTGGAACCTGGAGGGGAAAAAATCATGAGACCATTCACCATAGAGGTAGGAATATTTCATTGAAGGTGGACTCTAACTTTACATTAGTCATTAAAATGAACTGTAAATGGCATGTCAAAGCAAGTTTCCAGAAAGAAGGTTTCCTTTGTTTTTTTAAATTTTGTTCGCTTTCATTAACACTAGACCATGAGATAAAGATGAATCATACACTCTTAATAAATATAATATAATTCATATCATGTCCTGCTCATCAAGCTAGTGCCGTAAGAAAATATAAGTAAGATGTTTGGCAAATTGAATTGAAATTGACCTTAAACTGTCCTTTAAAAACCCTGAACTTGACTACATATAAAAGTGGTCAGTAAAGTGTATAATAGAAATAAATACTTTTTGAAGTAAAGTGCTACATTTAACTGTTGCTGCTCATCAAGCAGTGAACAATAAATAAAATATAAAAATATTTGCTGCCCTCTCCTGGCAAGCAATGTCTCTACCAAGTGAGCGCTGTATGGGAATTTTAGAGCTTGAGTTTTGACCCTTTGAGGTTGCTGTAGCTGGTCATTGTGGAGTGCTGAAGTCAGCAGCTATTAGTTTGTTTCCCCAAGGACATATATGCCTGAAAATTTAAGCTCATGTTATTTTTACTGTCTTATATTAAGCATGAGAAGTTAAATCAATTTGTTAAGATAATATTAGTGTGATGGCAATGTTAGTTTCCATTAGCGCATTAATTGGAATTCCAATTATCTGTTAGCATGTAGCTAACAAGCGAGGCACTGATTATTTAATATATATATATTTAAAAATCAATTCAACGATCAAAAAAATCGATTCATGATGCATAAGAGAATCAATTTTTTTTCTTCACCCCATTTAATACCCTTAAAAGCAGTTTCTCCTGAATGAAGTGTGCTCTGTGACAGATGTCACGTCACCTAATAGTGACACTGAAGTGACACCCTGGAGTGCACTGCTGTGAGAGCAGGTAGTTCTGCCATGTGAAGCTCAACACTTCAACTTGGGTTGGGTTTGCTGCTGGAAAATAACTCTACCCTACCTAGTTATGTGCAACATTTAGGGTGATCTCTTGGCAGAATATGACAGAAATAGAATATAATATTCACAAGTATGGGTTCAGTTGTTTAATTAGGAGATTGAGTGAGATTGACTGAATGAGCTGGTTATTATACACTAATGAAAACATACTTAGGACTATTCCAAGGCCCTTAATCATTAAACCAAATGTAAACATACAAATGTGGCTGAGGAACAAAGGTGAACACTATTACGTATTATGTTAGGCTTCAATTACTTCACATTTAAGATAAAATAAAACCACAATCTTACATTGTACTCTAGCCTTTTAGGTTTCAAATGAGCATGATCTTACTCATATCAGATGAGCTGTTTAAAGTGTGCAGCCATTTGAAATTCTTTAACCTTTCACCAAAAGAGTTTGGACAGACTGGTTAATTCTATTAAAATCGTCATTGACTTTGTAGTAAACAACATTCTTAATACGAAGCCTCTAGCCAAAAGTATGTGCGGAATTCAGATATCTCATTGTTATTTTTGCTCCCTCCAGCTTTTTTCTTCATTTTTGTTTGGCTGTAACCTGCTTTGAGGGAGCAGCGTGTACATAGTTGGCTGAGAAAGTATGACAAGAGAGTCTCCGGTTTAAAAAGAGCCAAGTTATTTCTCCTCGACTAATTTCACTAATGAACTCTATTGGGAAATTAGTAGGACGAAGGCGCCATTAAATTTATTCATGGCAGGAGTCGGTTTGTAGCTTTGGGGAGAAAACAATTCAAGCAGATACGATGTGGTGTTCTGAAACTCTCAGATGAAATGTGTGTCAGGAAAAAACATCACCCTTTAATAGTTACACATTTAGCACTGTGCGTGTAACAGCTGCACAAAAAACCATTACTGTACTGTACCTGATGATGCATTCAAAGCTAGATGATTAATAACTCCTTTAAAATAATTTTTAGTTTTATGTAGTGTTTTCTTCTTCTGCAATGTTTCACAACAGTGAAACTTCAATCATATAATATAATAATATGTCAAAGAGACGCATCCATTTCTGTTGAAACTGCCTGCCTCACTGACACAGCCCTTTATTTTGTGGTCAGAGGTCCTCCACGTCTATTTTTGGTGTGTGCTAGTATGACACTTTTTAGTCACACTGCCAGTCTGTCAAACCTCAACAACAGTGCCGTGATGCCAAATATATTTCACTGGTTCCTGTGCTGTCAGTAAACACATCTAAAGCAACAATATGTTATTTTGTTTAAATCAATGCTCTTTGATTTTTTTCCTCCTCAGTAATGGTAAAATGTTACACATAAAGCCCAGATGCTTTGCTGTCAGGGGCAGATTGGTCAAACGTCACTTAACTGACCACATAGCAATTGTTTTTTTGGAATGGAAGCCCATTTCTGCCAATTTGATGAATAATAAAGGCCTCATAATAATAAACCAATCAGTGAGTAAGTCATTATTTTGAGAAAGTTTCTCATTATTGAAATACAGGAGTCATTTTGAAAAAAGCTTATTTTGAGATACTAGTACTGGGTTGCACCAGCAAAGATTTAATCTAATCTAAGATTACTTCTCATCAGAGTTCAGCAAAAATAGGTTTAAACTGAGTAAATCCAGATTTTAAATTAAGCAGAGCTCTGATGCACAATTACACCTAATCTGTTTATTTAAACAAAGTTTACTGATGTAAACCAAAATTAGAGTTTAATCAGCATGTAGATGCTTGCTTACCCAAATTAAAAAAATAAAGGGTAAATTTGAGTGCTGTCTCAGTATGTGGCCAGACAATTTGAGTCCTGCACAGGACAGGTGGACTAAACGATTAAGGATGAAAACTATTAATGCGCTTTTTAGACTTGAAATTTGGGGGTGGGGGATCAAAAAGCAATCTCACAATCTAAATGCAATCTTTTTTCTCATTTTGGAATGCCCTGTAGACTCCAGCCACACTTGAAATATCCAACAAATTTCTCCATTTGCACCATTAAAAAACACGGTCATATTTAGTGGAAACAGACAACTTTTCAATGTGGCATTTTAGTTGTGCCAAACTCTGTTTCCCTATCTAGACTCATAGGGAACCAAACCAAATCTAAACATGGATGTCCTCGTTTATTGAAATTTCATTCTTTCCTCTTAGATGAAGACTGAGGTAACACATTTATTATATCGTCTAAGGTGGAACAAAGCACATTTAATCTCTTTCTGTACATGTTTGAACAGCATGCTGCTGTGATCTTTATGTTAATCTGACAGCCACAAAGATTGAAGTAATAACAGTGGTCAGTGTGCTGCTGTTACCTGGTTGAATGAGCCGTAACAATCCCTCGTGTTCAGCCACCTTGTGCTTCCAGCTCTTGGTGTTGTTGGTTGCGTCTTCCAGCTTCTTCATCACCGTCTGGCTCACGCAAGGAAACAGACACAAAACATATAGCACAGTTATTAACAAGTAATAAGATACAGTATCAAAGGTTCTTTTTTCTTTTCTGACAACACTTTGGAAATATTTATCTTTTAAGAATAACACTTTTTGGTTTACTTTATCAACAAATAAAATGTAATGAGTATTAACTCCTTTTCATGATTTTCTGTCATGTCTAAATAGCTGTTTCCCATCCAGCAGTCATATAGTGACACCCTGTGGTAGAGAAAGGAACTAATTTACTAAATACTGGAGTCTTTTTTTTAGCACATGACAGATTTATTAATCTAAATATAAAGTCAATGTTGCATTGCTTGCCGTCATATATTTGTACAATGTGTTCTGCTAAAGATACACTCCCTAATTTTGTCTCAGTATGGCACAAATTCCTCCCAGTTCACAGGTCTCACATCAACACTGAAGCTGGGTGGAAATGTTGAGATTTGGTGGTGATAATATGGGAGTGTTTCTTCAACAAACAATGGACATTTCATTCATACTGACCCATACTGAGATAGTTTACTTTAAATTGATTTAGAAAATAAACACAAGACTCTTGTGGACCTTTGGCTACAGCTAGTCCCTAACACACCAGCTGACCTGGTACTGCTCCAGCGCCCCCTGCCTCTCTTGCTCCAGCTGTTCCAGTTGTTTCATGGCTGCCTGCAGGGCGTTCTCCTTGGCCAGACGTTCCTTCTCCAGCTCCTGTTTCTCGGCTTCTGTCTCTGAGATGGCGCGCTGCTGCCGCAGGTGGATCTGCTCCAACTCGGCCCTCTTTGTGGCCTCCTCCTCCAGTAACCTGCCCCACAAAGACATTAACATGGGTGAGTATAGAGTATGATAGTTCTGTATAAACTTTTCCAGTCACTCACGGACCTGCATTAGTGCATAAAACAGTTAAAACTGAGGCATATTATAACCCAAATAGGACACCATGTGTGCATTGTATTGTGTTGTTTTAAACATGGTATTGAAACAGAAGAGATCTCCCTTAATTATGCATTTGATAGTATCAGAACTCCCAAAGCTTTAAGACCTCAATTCAGTGTTTATTGTCCTGCGTGAAATCTAGATTGCAGCCTTTCTTTTTCTTTTTGCTGTGTATTAAAAGAATATCATCTTTTTATACTAGCACTGTATCAAAGTTTAAATTCTGGTATGTGACAACATTATTAGCCCCTGTGTAATACCAAAATTTTTCACCATCAATAAATACTCAATTTAACTCAGTGTTTGGAAATAAACTTTACCAGCCATTTAGAGACACTTAATGGTAATGAATGTAAACAAATAATGTCAAGCCTAATATCTTAATCTATCTCTTATATCTCTGTGAAAGATATGAGAAATAGTTCCTCAGTTAAACTGATAAAATGAAGAAAGTAATGTATAAATCAGTACTAAATGATGATGGTTGTGGCATGTCAGCTTGTCCACCAGGTGGTGCTATAGTGCAATTATGAGTGTATGAATGTAACTACAGATATTAATCAATAATATGATTTGTTTATATTCTTTATCAAATGCACGTTGTATCAAGGCCGTCAAAGACTTTTAATGCTGCTCTTCTACTTGAACCAAAATGTTGATTGCTGAAGGAAAAAGATAGCATTTAATTGTTGTTTGGTTTCTGACCATATAAATCTTGCATCTAATATTAACTTGAAGAAGTATTAAAAAACAAAAAAGACAGTCACACTGACACACAGCACCATGCTCACAGGAGCTACAGGGCTGACAATATGTGCAAAAACAGAGGTCAAGCTGGGTAAGTGCACATTATGATGATGATTTCTGCAAATCTCCTCTCAATCTCTATGATAACTTCCTGGTGTCGCTTACTTTTCTAAATATCTGGCCTGAGTGGCTGAGTTAATAAACCCGGCAATTACACTATGACTGTGGGAAGCTTTACATTAAATTTAATTCAGTGTAGTAGAAGATTGGACAACCCAGGTATGGCATCAAGCCTTCATTTTCTAATGATAAAAGTCTGATCGTTGTCTTTTCAACACGGTGGTTTAATTTAAGCCCTGTGGTCAGTACGCTGGTGCTGACATGCTCACTGCTGGTTAGTCAAACGTGAGGTGGAAACTAAATGTCAGCAGAGAGGAAGGAAGGACAGGGGAGGAAATGTGGCGGAGAGAGGGAAGTAGAAGTTTAATGTCTGGCCCCCTGTTTGACTTGCACAGGAGGAGCGGACGGTTTCACATTAAAGGAATACCATAGACAGTAAACCTATACAGTGAATATATAAAGTAAGATAAACAGTCTCTATCTGAGGTGGACGACATAGACCAGCTGATAACAAAGCTACTAGAGGGATGATACATCTGCAAAATTTGGTATTTATCTGATTCAGTTGGACTGAGGAAGAACAACTTTATAGCGAGCTGTTGGATGATTTGCAGTGTACCCGATGTTTTCAGTAAAAGCAGCAATACCACAGTGCAGAAACACTGTTACCAGTAAAAGTCATGCCAGTATTTCCTCTGTAACACTTCTGTAGTAGTGGTGACAGCAGGTAAATTTTGGTATTTGTTCCATATCCATCCCGGTTAGTCTTAGTTTCGGTTCTAGTGCTACAAGTGGTTGCAGCACTAATGCTGTTCATATTTGTGACCATGATTAAAGTGCTTCTTCTGTACACTAGGCCTTTATGTCATCAAGATTATGATGTTCAGTTTCCCATTTTCTCTAGCTGTGGTGGTGGTAATGTTCTTAGTATAATGATCCACCACACCTGAATGAATATAGAGGAAACACTGCATGCATTTTAAATTTGACCTCAAGTATTCAAAATATAAAATCAAAATATGCATAAAATACTAAAAGTTGATTATGATTACTGATTCATTAATGTATGCATCACTTTATTATTAAAGCTGATAAATATGAGACTAATTTAAATTTATTTAGCCATATTTTATATATATTATTTTATATACTGCTTGGTAGCTTATGAATTTCCTGCTGGGGATCAAAATCTGATATAAAGAATTTGTTGATTTTATTTGTAGCATTACTGAATTTGGAAAGTAACTTAAGTTATCAAATAAATGTAGTGAAGTAAAAAGTATAACCTAATATTTCCCTCTGAACTGCGATGGAGTAGAAGTATAAAGTGGCAGAAAATGGAAATACTCAAGTAATGTACAAATACCTGAAAATTCTACAGTACTCGAGTAAATGTACTTGAACTACTTGATGTGATGCATCTTCTGGTGGCCATAGTGGCTCATTAAGTTTTGAAACTCGGCATAACTCAACAGATGTAGTTCATTTCTGTGTGAAAGTGTTTGTTTTTGATGTATAGAGGTTTACTATCAGCTTGTGAGCTGGTTAATATTATCAGGTCACCTGCCCATGCCTCATTAAAAAGGTTTACCACACAAGACAGAAGCTTGTTGCTGCAGTGCTCTCTGTGGTTGTGCTGCATTTGGCTGTGTTATCGTGCAACTTGTTGCATAGCGGCAAAGCAGCCCCCTTAAACAGAGTGCAGGTGGATTATGATGCTGAATGCCTATCAGCTGATAATTAAACAGCAGCAGCAGGTGTAGATGCTGAGATTAAGTCAGTTTAATCTTTTTACGCTTTTAAGTTTTTGCACGGCGCATTATCTATTCCATTTGTATTCAGCAACGACAAGCTGTGTGAAACTGGGTGTTTCTTTGTCTGCATTGTTTTCCAGGCTGTTGGCCTACGTGACATTTTGTTAACTTGCTGCCTAAGTGTCATGTGCATTGAAAACCACATGCACCCTGCTCAAACTGGCACTGTCCCAGTCTGTTTGTTGGAGTGCACATTTAGCCACAATCCAATAAATTATGTGTTTAATCATGTGTGAAGGGTAAAAATTAGCTGCTTTGTTATATTAAACTGCTGGTTTCGGGCAAGCTAACAAAAGAAAATTACTATTTGGGTTGACATGACTTCTCTAACAAAGATTCATCTGTAAAATTACTGAATTAACTTTGGTCAAAATAACCCTAAACTTTCTCTTAGTTGCTGAATCTATTTGTGTACAACCACTTCTCAACAGACTTAAATGATGATTTTTTGATGCGACCTCAAAGCCTTTCTCCCTCCTCCACTCTTTGTTGACTGACCGTGCCTGCAGCCTTCGGACAGCCTCCTCGTCCTGCCTCGCGTGCCTCTCGTCCTCCAGAGCGTCCTCCAGCTGACGGTACATGTCCTCTAGCTCCCGAACTCGCTGCAGGTACTGCTCCAGCTCAGTGGACTTTTGGGCCACCTGCTCCTCCATCTGCTGCCGTACCTGTTGAACGAGGAAATACAGTGGAATACTTCATTTGGAACAAATTAAACACTCTTGTTGAACAGATTAATGTGAACAACATACAAATTTTAAAGACAGCCTTATTCATCAGCTTACCCTTAATGTGACTATTTCATGACATCTTATGCTAGGTAGTTTTTGAGCTCTGGTGCACTATGCATATAACTCTTAAGCACTGTGATTGTGGTTGCAAAGTACATACATTGTATACAAAAGTACACGTTCCAGTGGCTACGTCCACACCAATGTTTTTAATTTGAGAAGCGTGTTTTAAAATAAAAAAAACACAATCACCATCCACACAGACATTTATGCACAGTTTCATAAATAATCTCCATCCATATTAACACAGGTGAAAACACGTATGCTTGACCATTTACGTACGCTGGGCGTGCACATGCTGAAAGTAAATATGAAGCAGATTGTCTACTCTGGCGTTGGGTGCTTACTTGCAGAAAATACAACGAATGAAGAACAGCAATGGTGAAAATTAAGACCTGAGATTTTTTGATGGCGAGGTGGAAACTGAAAGTAATATTTATAATACATATGGAGAACAAGGTCAAACGCCTATAATTCTTTATTCATTTTGAAATAACTGCTGGTAGACAAGGCTGATGTTTGATTTCTTCTGCAAAGGAGTCATATGATAGGGGCATGATGATGTATCAGGGAATGACACGTGATAACTGATAAGATTCAACCAGGAAGTTAGTATAGGTGTCTGCATCATTGTTTTCAAAAGATCTCTCTTTTTGCCCATCCAGACTGAAATGCACTCGATTTTCAGGGTTCAAAAATGCCAGGAGCAGTGTGGACAAAAGTTATGCATTTTAAAACTAAGTACTAGTGTGGATGTTGCCAGAAACTCACTAGAATCTCGAATGTGATTTTTTTTCCTAAAGTGTATGAATTAGCACAGAGATGATTAGGCAGTGAACATAAACTTTATCAACAAATTTAATTATCAATTCATTGTTTCATTTATCAAGCGAAATGCCAGACATTGGCTAATTTGAGCTTCTAAAACATGAAGATTTGCTGATTTTTATTTATTTTTTTTAATTTCACTGTAAATTGAATATATTTGCTTGTTTGGCTGACCAAATTGTAATGAGTATTTTTCACTTTTTTCTGATTTACTGATAAACCAAATAATCATACAACAATCATACAGCCATAAAGTCACTGATGGATGATAAGCGTCATCCATGTTGTGCATTGAGCATGTCGAGTTGTTAATCACCAGAGGCAGTGAAGCACAGTGTAGAGCCTTTTTGGTGCTTACCAAGTGTGCCTTACAGTAATGAGTATGTGTCTCCAGTTACCATCAAGCAGTAAAGTCTGTCAATATGAACTAAAATGTCCTCACCTCATACTTTTTAAATGTGTGGTGAGGACACCAGCACAACTTAAAATGACTCGTCAAGTTTCAGTTTCAGATATAACTGACCTTCACCCTGAGCTGTGGTCTGTGTTCATTTCAAGTAGTACATCGAGGAATCTTTTTCACATATCTATAATCTGACACCTCTAGATTAATGTTAAACTACTGCACTCGCACACCCTTAAAAAACACCCGAAGTAAAACAAAAAGAAGTTCTACTTAAGTTGCTCTTGTTCCACCACTTGTTCTGACATAAAGACTGTGAGGAAAGTGACAAGGAGTGACGTACCATTTTCTCTCTCTCCAGGTCCATCTTGTAGCGGTCCTGGAGTTCAGTTTGGGTCTGCAGACGCCTTCGTTCTTCCTCTGCTGCATTAGCCGCCGCCTCCTCCAGGGCCTGGCCAGAAGAGAAACAGTTGGAGGTCAAGAAAAAGGCCAGATATTTCCATTAGATAAAAACACTTTATTAGATTTTCACCCTTAAATTTAGGTGAAATATATGTTAATATATGCAATATTTTCCTTAAAAACAATGTATAGACTCAATAAACATAATCCCTTTTAATAATCACTTATGTCCACCAAAGTGTGTGGCAGCTGTGTCTGAAGAGACCCTGTCATCTGCCTGTATTTCCTGATTTTCTCTCTTTTTTTTTTTTTTTTTTTGCTGTGATCAGGATGCTTTACCAACCCAGTGTTGGTGTTGACATGCATTTACACCAGCTTGGACAAATTCTACTCAATGTAACTTTTAATATATTACCTTTATTTTAAAAACCAGTGTAGGATTTAGTGCATCTAGTGGCGAGGTTGTAAATTGCATCCAACTGAACACTCCTCCCCTCACCCTTCCCTTTTAAATATGAAGTAGGAGAACCTACAGTGGCTGTGAAACCTGCAAAAAACATTAAAGGCCCCATCAAGTGCCAGTGTTTGGTTTGACTGTTCTGGGCTACCGTAGAAACACGGTGGTGCAACATGGCAGGCTCTTGTGGAACAGGACCCACTTCCTCTGTAAATATGAACAGTTATTCTATGGTAATGAAAACACAACAACTGATTATGCACTCATAAAAACGTACTGAATATTACATTCAATTTTAGCCATATACCAGCATCGTGGTACACAGGAAGACAAACTGAGGTCATGCAGCACTATTTCAAATATTAATATTATATTATTATTATATTAATATAGATCTTACAAATGATACAGACATTGTGACACATTGTAGTATACAAAGATTGATAGTCTGGAGTGTGTGAAAGGGCTGACAGTGGACTGTCACAGTCTTGAGACAGTGCACAGCTGGGTGACACCAGTCAGAATGAGGGTATTTCTCAACCACAAGTTAATTAAGATATTTTCTCCTGTTATGTTTGCTTTAATGTACAAAATAATAGAGACAAGCTCTCTTTTGAATAAAACAATGGAAAGTATGAAAAAAATGTTTAACTGGAGGACAGTAAAACAGAAATTTGTAACTCGCTGTAATACTCAGAGTTAAAAAACAAACAAAAACAGCATCATGGTACACAGGAAGACAAACTGAAGTCATGCAGCACTATTTCAAATATAGATCTTACAAGTGATACAGACGTGGACACATCGTAGTATACAAAGATTGATAGTCTGGAGTGTGTGAAAGGGCTGACAGTGTATTGGAAGAAGATATTTTCACAGTTAGGTTTTCACAAATCCCCTAATGAATTGGAATGCAATCTCTTAATCTTTCAGAGTTTTCCTACTGCAAAAACCTTAGACCAGGATCCACCACAGTTCACTGCATTCAGTTGTCAGCTTTTTTAGACAAAGAAACTAAAAAGTTTGTGGCTTTATAGTGTCAAGTATAAACACTATGCAATTTGTTGGAATTTCAGGGCTAAAATACATTTTGTCAAGAAATCCCCCTAAATCTTAAACACTAGACCTTAGACAAAAAGAGAACTAAAGAGGAATTGAGAGTGAAGTAGTGCTCACTAAAGATGAAATATTTCTTTCCATGGAATCTGGAAACTGTAGCTGCTATGACAAAATCTATTTTAGCCCTGAAATTCCAACAAATTGCATAGTGTTTATACTTGACACTATAAAGCCACAAACTTTTAGTTTCTTTGTCTAAAAAAGCTGACAACTGAATGCAGTGAACTGTGGTGGATCCTGGTCTAACGTTTTTGCAGTAGGAAAACTCTGAAAGATTAAGAGATTGCATTCCAATTCATTAGGGGATTTGTGAAAACCTAACTGTGAAAATATCTTCTTCCAATACACTGTCAGCCCTTTCACACACTCCAGACTATAATCTTTGTATACTACGATGTGTCACCTCTGTATCACTTGTAAGATCTATATTTGAAATAGTGCTGCATGACTTCAGTTTGTCTTCCTGTGTACCATGATGCTGTTTTTTTTGTTTGTTTTTTAACTCTTTGAGTATTACAGCGAGTTACAAATTTCTGTTTTACTGCCCTCCAGTTAAACATTTTTTTCATACTTTCCATTGTTCTATTGAAAAGAGAGCTTGTCTCTATTGTTTTGTACGTTAAAGCAAACATAACAGGAGAAAATATCTTAATTAACTTGTGGTTGAGAAATACCCTCATTCTGACTGGTGTCACCCAGCTGTGAACTGTCTCAAGACTGTGACAGTCCACTACTTGTAGCAGGATGGTGTGATCACTGCAGATAACCCCGAGTCTCTCTCTTCTGTGTGGCCATACATCCATTGTGCATTCATGCAACCATCTATGTGACAGACAGGACTTTCACCTCAATGGCAGATTGTTGTGCATTCATGGGAAGACAAAGACAAACTGTTGTTCTCCGCTGCGCTGGGTTACACAACTACGATGTGAACTAGTTCGACTGACTGTTGCTGCATCTCACTGTTTGTCACAACCCTGCAGGCGGCTGCATTATGCATGCTGCTGTAACTGTAACTCTGTAACTGTGTTAAAGCACAGTTAAAGGAAAATTAGATTATGAACTGCTTAAAAAACCAAAATAAGCATTTGTATTTTTCGTATAGTTTTATTTGTAAGACAGGCTTCTACCCAGCAGGGACTGTGTGGTTTTGCTGTACTCAAACACAAAATCATACTTGTTCTTACTTTACATCATTAGATATGTAATGCCTGTTTGCATCTTGATAAAATTTGGTGGACTGTGAAAACCAATTAATACTGTAAATCCAGGTGCCAGACGTATAAATGATGCCCACACGCACACACATGTAAACGTCACACCAATGCAGACACCATTCCCCCACACAGAAACTGTCATCTATAAAAGCAGAACATGCTGTGAGAATGAGCACACACCTGCTCTACACATGATAGACTGAGTTTTAATTTTATCCTTCTTTGTGAAGCACTTTTAAAACTTTGTTTGCATATAATATCCTTGTGATATTATCTAATAGGGATACACTATATAGATTTTTTTTCCAGCTGATACCAAAAAACAATGATTATCTGCTTCTCATGGCTGATACGGATAACATTACCAAAATTTTCACGTTTGTATTTTAAGAAGAAGCTGTAGTTTATGCACACTTAGACATCGCTATTACAACAAAAACAAAGAACGGTTCTGACTCTTAAAATGTTCAAATATTTTTCTGGCAAAGTACATGAAAAGCATCAAACATACTTTGGCTTTTATAAAGCATCTTGACTAAGAATTTCATTTAAATGCTTTGACAAAATCTGTCACGTCACATATTATCTTAGCTGATATTTATGATTTTGGCTATAATTTCATTGTCAGAATAATAAATAACACACATTTCCCATTATCAGCCAGTAATTTATCACACCTTGCATAACTGTGCATTCCTGTTTGGTTATGTCACGAATTCATGATACAGCTGTGTAATGATAACTGCTTTGGCGCTGTTAGAGATCCTGTCCAGTTTGGAACAACTGAGCCTCTTCTTTGTTTTTTGTTTTTTTGTTTGTTTTTAATGACTGATCTAAAGAGCACAGTAGAGGAGCAGGCAGAAGTATTGATATGGAAATGAGTCATTAAGAGCATCCATGTCCATTTATGGTTAACTGTGGGAGTGGAAACCAGGCTTGTGTATATGTGATCAGTTTCACAGTGGTTGAGATTTATAGAACAGAACAGTGTGTGTGCCCTTTATAACTTTGACAAAAAGAATGCATATGCATGTTTCTATCTTTAGTCCACACCAGAGGTTTTCAAAGTGGGAGGCAGGACTCCACAGGGGGGCTTCAAACTGTTTCAGAGGAGGCTCAACGAATGGAAGTGAGAAAATGTCACTTTGGTTATAGAAGAGTATAAATGTGTGTGACTGGGTTAAATAGATATTTTAGAGATACATTGTTCAGGAATTTTACTCTCTGTCCCGAGTTTCTTAGAGTCACAAACTAATGAATACCTTTGGACAGACCTTTTGTCATGTATTAACAGCAATATAGGGCATGACTCAGTTGTGTGTCTGGGATTGAGGCCCACAGTCTCAGACTTTGAAAACTTCTACACAGTGTTATGCATCTGACCCCGTGACTTCATTGTTCTTTACCTGACAAACTATTTTGTAAATAAATTCAGTTTATTTTATTAGGGACTTGTGTACGATCTATTGCAATCCAACACAACAGCTAAGCCATAAATTCTTTCAACGATAATAATGCTCAGTTTGCACTGACACTGTCAGAGTTGTGATTTTAACTACATTTATCATTGAAGTTGCTGTGGTGTTGAAGTGAGCTGCATTATATTGAGAGGTGTTTGTAATGTTTTGCCCATGCAGTTTACAAATATGAAGGTGCAACCTGTCTGGCAGTGTCAACAAAAACTGAACATTATTATCTACCTAAGAACCTAGAATACCTAAGAATTTGTGGCAGGTCTGTTGTATTTAATTAGCAGTTATTAATAAAGTGGTCAGGGAGAGTTTATCACAGTCAACCAAACCAAAAACCACCCTGAAAAAAAACAAGGCTTTCATATTTTAAGTGGTTTTACTGTGAAGCAACTAATATAACCTTTAAAGGATTAGTAACGGCATTACACACATGACATCAGCTGTCTGAAACTGACACTTCCTGTTAACCTCACAGCCATTTACTGCTTAACAGAAGCGGACATTCATCATAAACGTTAGGGGAATCCACATAATCACTGAATTTTAACACCACCAGTTAGTGTCGACAGACAGGAGCGTGAGTCAGGTTTAAGCAGATTTACTGGGAAAACATGTTTAATGGAGACTAATGTCGCCCCTGTGCCTCCTTCCTGGTTCAATACACATTCCTGTTTGCAGCGAGTGACAGACTATTCATCAGTCGGAGGCCGCAGGGTGGAGCTGATCCATTATTGGTATTCATGAGCTGGCAGTGAGTTTCACAGGAGACCCAGCAGAGTTTTTAGGTGACCTACTTTAATTGTTGTGTGAAACACAGCAGCGACAGTGTGTGTATCTATGAGACTGAAACCAGGAGTGTGAAACAGGGAAAATGACACTTTGTCATTTTAACAAGAGCTCTACAGATAATACTTGCTTCTCTCAGCTTGTGTTATTTTATGGTGTGACGTGTGAGGAATGTTGTTGAATCAGCTTGGAGATGTTGTTATCTCTGCCAGGCTTTCATGCCACAGCTAATCTCACAAACGACTGGACTTATCAGCCTAATGTTTTTTGGCCACATTTATGACTGTAGGCTCAAGGACCTCTCGTGGTGGCAGTGATTCACAATAAAAAAAAAATTAAAAAAAACTACCCGGGGTGAAAGAAGTATAATACTTCTTCCACTGATCTGAATACAGTTCAGATCCCTCACTTAAAAATGCCTTCTCTCAAATATAATGGAACTAGATAACACTCGACTTGTGGTGCTCAAAGAGACAAAAAAATACATGTGACAAACTCAAGAGCGATGTCTTTTCCTAGAAATCATGACCCGGTTACTCAAGATAATCCACTGACCTTGTTGTGAGCATGTTCATGTGGGAACTATTTTCTTTCTATGATAAAAATCTACCACAACTACTTTTATTTCCTCCTAGAAATAATGAACGTCCAACACAAAACACAACAACAACAAGCACCACAAGCCGAGTGCCATTTAGTCCCATTATACTGGGGAGAAGTCAGACATCTCTATGACCGATATCTCCAAAACTCGGCAGCTTGCACCAAAACAAACTGGATGGATGAAGAGTACTACAGGCCAGAGGAAAAATATGTATTTTTGATTTTTGGTATGAACTGTCCCCTAAAGATGCTAATACCACACTTCAATTGAGATCTTAACCTAATTAAAAGTACGCATGTATTATCAGCAAAGTGTAAGTCGGCAAAGTATCAAAAGTACTGAGCATGCAGTCAATATTCCCTGTCAGTGTTTAACTTTTATATATGGTGTTTTTTCGATTAATATTACTGCTGCACTAATACGCATGTTGCATTTTGCTGCTGTGGATGTTTAAGGTCGAGCTAATTTAACTACATTAGATACTTCTGGGCAGTTTAATATACAGCAATACATCTTTAAGATCATCATGTATTTGTAGTGTTGTTGCTGTCCTGTGAGAACCATGGATCTCTTTAGAGTCAACTTTTCCTGGTGTCAGAAAAACAGCCCTGTTTTCAGCTTTGTGACGATACAGTTTCCAACTAATCCAAGAAGGTAGGAGAATTTTCTTGTTCTATAAAGGAACACGTAATCCTACCATTTAAATTCCAAATCACAATTTCAAGATGGGCTGTATAGTTTTCACTCAACATTTTTCACACTATTTGTCCCTGAGATGTAGTGGATTAGAAAATTAAAGTTGCATAAAAAGGAAATACTAAATCTAAATGTACTTGGTTACATTCCACCACTGCTGACTCCTCACTCCTCTTAGCTGGCTGGTAGGGGCTGAAAGTGATCAGCATCTGCTTTGGTTTGTAATCTTGTTTCCACTGAGGACAACATACTTGCGGTCACATTAGTGTTGGTTGATTGTTTTGATGGCATTTTCATGATAATGTAACCTGCATATTGCCTCCCCTTCATGTAAGACACACTGCACAAACAGACTGGCCTGCAGTCATTGTTCTCCACCCAGACACACCTATCAGAGAGCTGCACTCTTGTATTTTTAGCTGCAGTTGTGGTGACATCACAGTGACTGTATCTGCAGTGATGATTAAACTGATTGTTAACATATTTATTTACAGTAATCCCTTCAAGGAAGTGTATTTCCTTCCTTGATACATGACATAAACCATGATGCTTTGTAGGAATTGTGACTCACCTGCACTTGTCAGATCAATTAATTTGAAGGGTTGTCAGATGCAAAACGCTGCACATTCAGTTATTGTAAGACGGGAAAGTTATCATGCCAGTAGAGATTTTATCTTGTTGCAAGTGGACAGTGGAAATACAGAGTCGATGTTACAAAGCGATCTACCAGGCATGTGGACTTACAGATATTTGATAGCTTTGCAGCAATAAGGTTAGAGTCCTCTACATCTGCCTTGTTTTTATTACTTGTGGCTTAGATTTAGTCCGAACGCAGCCTTTAAGAGTCTGTGATAATCAAAGCAATGCTGAGATTTCTGTCTGTGTGAAGATTGATCTTCTTGAGTTGACTTGGAGCTGAAACAAAGTCAAGATGCGATTGATAACACAGTGTGATTACAGGACAAAAGAGCCCTGAGTACAGTGGGTGAATAGAGATGAATAGAGCGAGAGATTAGTTTACTTTCCAGCTGAGAACGCTTTACTGATAAAGAACAGGCGCTTTAAATTCAAACAGCTGAGTCAGCTGTGAGAAAGAGAAAATGTGAGACTTAAATATCCAAAAAGCTCGAAACACAAAGTCCTTTTCAGACAGAAAAGTTGCTGCTCTGCCTGTGCTGCTTCAAGAACTATTTAGGAACGGTTTGTTCCTTCCCTCCTTCTCATTTCTTAAATTGTCCACGTTGTGTGCTTTGACTAGAAGTAAATGCCTTTTTTATCTTACCGGTTTAGAAATTCCCTCTGGGGAAATCCCCCAGGGTTCATACACTAACATATTCCAGTGAATTACTTCCTTGTTTTTTCTTATCCTTTTTTTCTCTTTGCTTGTCACTTATTGAAAGAAACAAACAAACCTGTGTTTCAGGTTTGCAGAGGTTACACCTGCAGTGTTATCTACAAGTAATGTTTGTGTTTAGAATGTGTACATGTTGGTTTTCTTTAGTTTTTGTTGTTGTTTCCAAAGTTGTTCTGAATCCAAATCGATTTTTATTGCCAATGCAGCTGTGTGTTTTGTGTTATTTGTCTTGGAGTGGGGGGTGTTTTATGAGCCCCTTATCTCTGTGTGTGTTTTGGCAGAAATTTGAGTCTCTACTTTAATGTCTTTCAAAGGGGCATTTCATACAAAAATCAAAACTATGTATTTTTCCTCTGTCCTATGGTGCTATTTATCCATTTAGATTGTTTTGATGTGAGCTGCAGAGTTTTGGAGACATCAGCTATAGAGATGTCTGCCTTCTCTCCAATATAATGAAACTAAATGGCACAGCTTGTGGTGCTCAAAGCACCAAAAAAGTTCATTTGAAAAGCTCAACAGCAGCGTCTCTTTCCAGTAATCATGACACAGTTACTCAAGATTCACAGACCTTGTTGTCAGCAGTTTCATGTAGGAACTATTTTTTTTCTACTGATCTACAACCGCGTCACGGCGCAGAGGGAAGCGTGCATTTACTCATTGATGAGAGATTACAGCTCAGCTGAGGAGGACTCCATTAATGTTGACTTCCCACACCTTTACGAGTACAAGCTTCTCATCCATGAGTAGATGCATGCCTCCTTCTGGTTGGTTGGTGGGTTTAGTTCAGTAGGAAGAAAATATCATTGCTGACATCTCAAAACCTCTGCAGCTCACACCAGACCAATCTAGATGGATACATAGCACTACAGGTAAGAGGAAAAATATGTATTTTGGATTTTGGTGTGAGCTATCCAGAGCTATATGGACATGCATGTCAGTCAATGGAGACAGAAGCTACGTCTATCATATAAAATGATCTCTGAAATCAATCACATTCTGAAGATGATCTGTCCAATATGCACAGCTTGTGTGCACTCCCACATTATGTTGACAGGTCCCAGCTTTACCCCGTCATTGTGGATCACTCCTGCCCTTCTCACTTCCACACTGAGCTATTTTAAATTCAGGATACTACAAAAAGGAACCAGACGATGCACCAGACGTTTCCTGACCAGACTGGATTCACAGAGGAAACATTTAATGAGCTTGTGTCTTCTCCTCACCTTCCTCATGTTCTCCAGTTCCAGTTGTTTTGCCTCGTTGGCTATCTGCAGCTCCCTCATCCTCAGCTCCAGCTCCTCCTGTTCAGCCTGCTGCTTCAGTCGCAGCTCCCGCCGCTTCTGTCGAGCCTCGCGGTGCGGCGCCGGCCGGCCCTGACGGAGCAGGCTCACACAGGTCTGAACGGCTGAAACATAGAGGAGAATATACTCTTAAGTAAAACTAACAGAACGTCGAGATACTCAGAAAAGAGCTGTGAACATTTGGATTCTGTATCATTAATAATGTGACAAAATTTAAAGAAAATACAAAAATCTGCTCGTCAGTAGCCTTTGTATTAGAGCTGAAACAATTAACAAATTAATAAATAAGGTGCCAGTTTTTCATTTAGGTTCACCTGGTTCTTTGTCAGTTGAATTAATTTGCACATTTGTTTGTGCTGTTGATGGAAAAGTTAAACTTTTCACCCCACAAACAACTTCATTTGGTTTGTCATTGTGTCTGAAACAGATGCCTGTACGCACACGCGGAACACACCGACACGTGCAGCGTTGTTTGGTTCTGGGTCTGAACATTAATATTTAGATATCACTAATGCAACAAATATTAAATATTGATCTATTTTGGGGTGCATGTTTTGCGGTATGCTGTTGCTGTTTCATATGTTACAAAATGATTGCTGATACCAGCCGTTACTGTCAAGCCCTGCTAGTCATTTTCAGTCATTTTTCGAGAAGAGATGCCAAATATTCTCAGCTCTCAGCTTCAACATGTCTCTTTGCTGCTTGTCATTTATCATTTTAAACTGAATGTCCTTGTCTTGAAATTTCTTGTTTTGTCCAACAAACAAAAACCAACACCTCAAGTTCTGCAAAAGTGTATATTTTCACTATGGTATTTCACAGTTGGTAAAAAAAAAAAAAAAGGTCAAAAGTTCATGTTCAGCAGTAGGGAGTGAATGAATGAGACACATAATGAGTGAAATACAATACACTGAGTCACCACAGTGAGGCTTAAATAAAGATGATCTGGTAAGAGGAGTAATGGCCATGAAATATGTCACGACTCACCCTGGATCCACTCCTGCTTCTTCTTCTTGTCTGACGCACTGATTTCAAAGCTTTTATGTGTCGACTTGATGAGAAAGAGACACTTTTTTCCCTCTTTATCTTGTAGAGGCTGCAGAGAAAACAATAGGCCGGTATCAAACCACCTGATGAATACACAAACATGACGAGTACTCCAAAATATTCAGTAGCACAATAAATATCTTGTGTTTTTTATTCTTCTGACTTTTCTCTTTTTTTCTACTGAACTTCCCACCGTGACTGATGTAAGGTAACATAGGATTCGATGCCCTAATCTGATCCATTAATAGCCAACTAATCATTATATCTGAATAACTAACATCACTGTTATTGATTTGATTGATTCATACAGCTCCAGTCATGGAACTGAAGCTTAGGTCTCCATGTTAGATGCAGGTGATATTTCACATATTTTGTACACCCTGATTTCACTTAACAAATCGATCACTAAAGCTGCAGGTTCTTGCCTCCACGCAGCAGTTTCCATCCAGTAAGATGTCTCCTTTCTGTTCGGCCAGGTCCTCGCCGACGTAGTAGGAGATGGAGGTTGGCTTCAGCATGAACCAGCGCTCTGTCCAGTTCTTCCTCTTGTGACCTTTCTTCATCATGTAGCCCTGCAGACATAAAGGAGGACGTCAGTCAGAGTGATTTTAATACCAGCAGCTGCTCTGACAGTGCTGACTTTAATTATAAAACTATATTATTATATTTACAGACTCGATGCTCTGTATGATACTGAACATTTAACCTTTTTCTTTTTTTAGCTCACTTAAAAATATTGTTTTCTGCATTTGTGTTGTTTTGCTTTTACATTTATCTGTCTTTACAAGACCCCAGTCACACACTCACTCATGTTTTCACAAGAAGACATAGAGCTCTGCCACACACGACCACAAACTCTCACTTCCTTATTTTTATATGTATACAAAGGCTGTTTTCAGATTTCAACCTTAGTCTGTTATGTTTGTTTCGATGTTGCTTGTTTTATATGTTTCTGTCGTGAGGTGAAGTGTTTTAGGAACTTTTTATATTTTAATTTTTATAGTTTCCCTTCTGTGTCTTTTAATCACTGTAGTTTAAAACATTTCTTTTAATATTTCCACTTGATTCTTGCAGAATAAGTAAACTTCTCAGCTGACTTGTTTTTGTTAAAGTCAGATTGAACTGCTGTTTCTCTCAGACCCCAATGGTTGTACAGTATATACAAATACTAAGCAGAACAACAAGGGTTCAAAATACCAGGATAAAAATCAAATATTAAATAAGTACTAAAATATTTCATATTTACAAGTTAAGCTGGTGGGCAGATGAAGAACAAAAAATAACTTTTAGTATAACAGCTGGCAAAGAAACACTTGCAGCTCATGTCCCATAGACAATATTTAAACACATACCAGTGCTCGGATTTTGGATTAAGTGGTTGAAACTGCTTGAAACTGTAATTGCATTACTTTCATAATAAATCACTCTGACTGGATAGTTCCCTTTTTAGAAAAAGAAATAAAATAAGTCAAAAACAGCCTAATTGGTTTTGCCTTTTGCACAAAATAAGACAAATTCACTCATGCATCACTTGCCCCTCTGCACGTGTGGCAACACTTGGGATCTCTTGGGGGGTTTTTTTTTCTGTGTGCCCTCTGATGGAACAAAATGTGTGGATTGTAGGCAGCAGAATTATAACATTTTTAAATATAGCCTAGTAGATTTTTTTTGTGTGTTTTAGGATATACTACTACTTACATTTTGATGTAGGCCATCATTAGGTACTCGTTATTTGTCCTGGGATTGTTTGAATGATTGTTTTTTGGCTCAGCCGGGTTATATAAGATACCAAGTCTCCTTTTAGACAGGTGACACATTTTGAAACATGACACTTTGTTGTGTTTTCCTTGAATTTGTCATCCTTCTGTAAATTCTATCATGAAGTGGTGTTTATAGCACAGTAACATCTGATTTTAATTTGATGAAGTAGTGAAATAATAATAATTTTGAGTATATGAAGATCTGTATATTAATATGTCCATGGGCGCTACTTGGGTTAAACATTTGGGGGCAAAATGGCCTGTGTAATGTCAGATGGGGTGATGTGGTGAGGAGTAGGGATTAATATTTGAGACTACTGCTATCCTGGGAATAGAAGCTCACTATCTCAGGAAATGCACTTGTTTTAAGGTTTAATCTCAGCTACACTGTCAAAACAGGCAAATGAGCTGCTTGTAAGCAGCGTATGCACTGTGCAAGAACGGAAATCTTGATAAGCTAGTAACTAAAGGGCCAAACGATTAAATGCAGAGATGGTGTCGTCGCCCACCTGTTTGAGCACGTCCAGGATGAGCTCCAGGTAGACCTCGTTGATGCCCATGGAGAGCGTTTGGCGGTCCATGCCCTTGCTGAAGTGACCCGACCCCACCAGACGGATGAGCTCCCAGACACTCAGACTCTGCTGCTTCGAGTTCAGCTGCAGCTTGTAGTCCTCGAAACGCTCCTCCACCCAGCTGCCCCCCATCGCCTCCGTCAGCTTTCGCAGGAAATACTCGATCTGTGCATGGAAACCAATTCAGAGAGCATTGAGATAGTGCAACCATACATGCAAACACAATTGGATGGGATTTTTTTCTGTGTTTTTATTACCATTCATAACTGTTCATTTATATAGAAGATAATTGTCCCTGTCATGTATTTGTCCTACTTTTCATCTCTGACTGGAGCATATAAATTTACATTTCTTCTGCAAACAATCTTCCTGTAATTCAGCTCTGATGTTTGTTGTACCCAACAATAAATCTTCCAGCGTTTGTTAAAGAACAGGAAGCTGGAAACTTCCTTTTCTGCTCTTGAGCAACAGAGGCTTTCAACTGGCCAGTTACTGCAGCAGTGAAGCACCACACGTACAACAGTACAACTAAACTCCAGCTCTGAGTTCATGTCTGACTAGTAGGAGCTCAAAATGAACAAAAGCCGTCATGACTGGAGTGGGAAGTTAACACTGACAGACAAGTACTGCTAATTTGAATCTACAGAACATCTCCATTAATAACTTCCCCCCTCCATTTGGGCAAATAGCCAATCATTTCAGAGGAACTGCTTTTCCAGTGTGCGCAGATCTAAACGAGAGGATCATCAGCCAGTACACAGCAATTAGTGCACCGTGGACCAATAAGGACCCTTCACTATGGACTTTAAAATGTTGACTTCCAACACGAGTTCTAAGTTGTCATGACTACATTATCACATGAGTACTCTGTGCTCATGGGTCTTAATCAACACCATAGCATCACCACTGTGCAAGATGCAGTTATGAAACTTAACCGGTATTTGGTTGAGATCAAAATGAAGGCCATGTTCGAAGACGGGTGACTTGACCATGACTCCTGAGTAGTCTTTGGTTGGACCATCATGTCAAGTGTGATCCTTAACTAATGTCTTAGAGCGGACTGGAATGATTGCAACTGAAAGCTCTTTCAGTCTCAGTCAGTTTGTACTGTGCTTCCTGATGAGTTCAGCTTGCCCAAAAGTTCAATCTGGTTAGACTTTTGCCCCTGTCCTACTTTCGGCACCCTTGCTCCTCACACCCATCTTCAGGTTCTGCCTTCATTTTGATCTCAACTGCATGCCTCATGACTGCATTTTGCACGAATGTGACGCTTCGTGCTGACAAACAATACCAGCCACACTGTTGCAGCTGGTAATCAGGAAACTTTGTTATGTTCAGACTGTATTTTATTTTCTTATCTAACACTGATGCATTGAGCTGGTTGGCAAAAACAAAAGGGGTTACAACATGTTTATATTCCACAAACAAAGTATTTCATTGCTATAATGTAACATTGTAACAGTCAGGTATTATGTTGGCACTGATATATTGAAAATTTTCAAACCCTTTTCATCACTGCTGCTGAAGCTTGAAATTGGGAATCTGCACTGATTCACAAAACAATAAAATTATTTTTAAATTAATATTGTGTCAAATTTCAGATTTTTTTTAGAAAGGAGCCATGTAATACGCAGGATGATGTACAGTGAGCAGGTCGTTATTGCAGAATAATACTATTTATTTTGCAGTAATCACTGTACATTATCCCTTACATGTTAAATCAAACAGCCTGTTTTAATTGAGGTGGATGTGGAGCTCTGTGAACCGAATGACATTTGGTTAGAAAAGTGCCCCACAAAAAAAAAAAAAAAAAAGAAAATACCTGAATTCAACACTCACCTCCTCAGTGACGATGACCAGTGGGTATCTGTCCTCCGACAGGAAGTTGAAGATGCACCAGATCTTGAAGGCGTCATCGTTGGAGATGAAGAGCTGGCTTTGATCCAAGTTTTTCCTGAAGCACAGCGTCCAGCACATTTTGTTGAAGTCCTGACGGTCAAAGTTATCTGTCACCTGTGGGAGAGCAGAACAACGGCAGCGCTGCTGAGTCGTAGCTTCATGTTCGACACAGAGGAAGAACAGTTTGTTTTTCTAGGAAGCTGTACAGTTTGTAAGGAGATGAGATTGAAAAACCCCTGAGTTTGCAAACATTCCAACTACTGACAGAGTAAAACATGTTGGTCAGTGATTCCCAGCCTGTCCTGCTTATAACCCTTTGAAGTAAAGCACATGTGTTTTCACATTTCTAACTGTTGAGTGATGTTTCAGTCTTGGATTATTTAATTTTAAGATTATTTGGGAGGGATACTGCCTTTATTTATCAGAGTTTACAAGAAATAATAAGAGAGGAGGTGACATGCAACAAAAGCCCCCCATATTGAAATTTAGAGTCAAACTGAATGAAACAAAAAAAAGATGATAAATGCAATTTACACAGTGTTTACTAAGAGATACTTATAATCTAGGATTACAAAGGTGCATTGTTTTTTCCTACATAATGTTTCTTTTCCATTTGTGTAAACTAATAAAGTGGAGGAAAATAATAAAACATGCATTGTTTTACACATTTAAATCCCCAACTTTACAGGTCAGACATAGAAAATGTAAACGTCTGACTCTTGGGACTTTGCATGCTGAGCCAGTAAAGACCACATACTTAAACACGTTATATGTTACTATATGTTGACAGTATATTTTCCCTCTATGAATCATGTCAGTGCGAAACTGTCAAAACAAATGTGAAAGGAAAGCAGTCTCTTTGAGAGAAAAAAAAAAAAAATCTCCAGGATTCAAATTCCAGAGCTAAATGTGAGGAGAGCTCTTGAAAAGGTACAATCGGTGCTGTGGAGGGGAAATGTTCTCCTCGAGCCGGTGAACAGGAGCGTCTCCATGGAGACTCCTGGCAGGTTGTGTGGATTAGAAGCACATCTCGTCCCGCTGGCAGCCGTCCCGTCAAACAAACCACCAGAAACCCCCCCCCAAAACAAGTCCAATGCTCTCTAATTAAAAACCGACCTGAACATGAAGCGAACCCTGAAACTGAACCCACCGAGCATCACATTTACAGTCTAAGTTTGACTACAGAATTAGCATAAACAGTGTGAGAAACGTGCGGTCGTTGTTGTGGTTCAAGCAGCCGATGATGCAGAACCAGGCCTCATGACCTCAGATGTTCCCATCCACACATGCACGTTATTAACAACAGGTGAAACTGATACAGTATGTCAAGCATGTGAGTAGTTATAACAGGAATCAATGCTGAAACATGAACACCAGAGAAAAAATGCTCTTGCTCTTGTCTTATACAATAAACAACTAAACTCTCTCAGGCTCATTAAATTAATTTAATTTTCTGTGCTGAGAGGGAGACATTCAGTCCAAGTGAATGACTGCAGTTGAGTGAACTTTTGTAAAGCTACACAGGATCTGATGTAACTCTCTATTGTGCTAATTGTGAGCAAGTGCCTGTGTGGAAACTTGTGCTGGATGTTAAAGTGATTTTCCACCTAAAGTCAAATGTTCAAAACAGTCCCGTTTCCCCAAAATATTGGTTAAAATGTTGGGTTTCTCCATGAAGTTATCACCTTCCTCAAACCTCAGAAACTCCAGTGGAAACTCTGTAGTCAGCCATATTTTGGTTATATGTCAGCGAAGGTCGACTAAATGTCAGAAACAGCTAAAAACTTGTGTTGCCACAATACTCAACTTCTTATTTTAATGTAATACCTTGAAAAATGGCAACATTCAACACCATTTGATACCGTGGGGAAATGCCAACTCAAAATTAATGGCATGATTTTTTAAATTTTTTATCAAAACAGAAATATAACAAGGCTATAACATGACAACGGATGCAGCAAATGAGAACGAGTGACAAGAAGAAGACCGCACTTTGAGTAAGTGAGGGGGGCAGGATGCTGTCAGAGAGAAGAAAGAGCGAGAAAGTGCAGCAGATATATCTATATTTTTGACATCGCTACTAAAAACACAGTACAGTTCAAGTGCACCACAAACTACAGTGTCCAAAATGAACATACAGTTGATTCAACAGCTCTTTGAAACTAGATAAGTGCACTCAGTCTCTCGTCAGGCAACCCGAAAAGAATACTGTATAATGTAATGTAATGTAAAAAGAATAATGTAATCACCAACATTTTGATCAGTAGTAATAAGGGATTACAATTACATTTGTTATTCCCACCAAGCAGAGCTGGTTGCATCTGGCAGTTGCAGTGGCATTGCAGTAGGTGCTTCACCATTTGTTTCTTAGTGAGGAGCTGCACTCTACTGAGTGACCTCCTGGTTTTGTAATTTAATTATATGTAAATAGTGGTGCTGCAACTAATTTTTATTTTCATAGTCAATTAATCAGTCAATTATTTTCTCAATTAATAAAATTATCAAATTATCAAATAATTGTTTGTCTATATATTGTCAGAAAATGGTGAAAAATGTTGATCTGTTTCTTGAAGCCCAGTGTGACGTCCTCAAATGTTTTTGTCCAAAAGATAATCAGTTTACTGTCATAAACACATAAGAATATTGACTTTTCTTTAAAAAAAATTTACTCAATGATTAATTGGTTATAAAAAAGAGTTGGCAATTAATTTAATAATCTATTAAAAGCAATTAATTGATTAATTGTTGCGGCTCCACTGATGTTACAGTGGGCAGAGATGTAACGTGTTGCGAGAACTCAAGTCTGACTAGAGTCACAACTTTCAGGATTTGACTGTGCAAGTCTTAAAGGGACAGTTCATCCCAGAGTCAAAAATACATGTTTTCCCTCTGGCTTGTAGTGCTATTTATCCATCTAGATTTTTTTTTGGTGTTAGTTGCCAAGTTTTGGAGATATCAGCCGTAGAGATATCAGCCTTCTCTCAAATGTAATGGGACTAGATGACACTCGCTTGTGGTGCTCCAAGCACCAAATTAATATATTTGAAAAATTCAAAACCAGTGTCTCTTTACAAAAATCAGACCCAGTCACTCAAGATAATCCACAGACTTTGTTGTGAGCAGTTTCATGTAGGAACTACTTCCTTCTCTACTAGAAAGTTAGATTAGATAGAAGTAGTTTCAAGTACAGTCTACTGCATCGTTGCCCTCGTTATCACCTGATCACAAATTTGCTGGCTTCCTCTGCACATCAACTTAGAAATGAAACCATAAACACTGACTTCATCATGATGCCATGCTGCATGTCAAGTCAAGGCAATAAATCAGAATTGAGCACTAAGGCTTGCAGTGTGAACATAGCCTTATTCTGACATGAATAATAGTCAGTAGGCCGACTGGAATCCATTGTTACCACAAACTCTAGACGTTTAATGTTATTTGTCTTGATCCTTTATGTTTGTCTGATATTTGTCTGTTTTCTTCTACTCTGGTCCTGAAGAAAAAAGATTTCATTTTACCTGTATTTGTCATAGTTGACATGGCAGTTAAACTTTGTACTAACACTATGGAACACTATATTCAAATTGCATCTCAGTCTAAAGCACTCAATAATTTTAAATACGGACTTAAGGCCTGACTGCTGAACCAAACTATCGAAACAGAAAATATCTGACTTGAACTGAGCTTTATCTTTCACTGTGCCTCTGCACACATGCATACATGTGCACAATCATATACACACACACAAACACACTGATGCACGTGTGTGTTTGTGTGTGTGTGTATTGAGGCACACTGCACTATTTATTTAATTTATGTTGTTACTTGATTTATTTAGCTTACTTTATGCTTGCTCTTTGACCCTGTGGTTGCTTGTTTGGTCACATTTGTGCATTACATATCCTGTATTTGCACATTTTATAATGCTTATTGAGGTGAGATTCCTTTTTTATTTTATCTTGCCTGCACAATTTGCCTCTTTTATTTCTCTTGATAATGTGTTTCTTGTGTTAGTGTGCAAATGCATTTTAAAAACTGACTTTAATTCAAGCTGTTTTTGTGAAGGATGAAACTCTTGCACTCTGCTCAAACTGCTGTACAGAAGATAGATTTGGGGCATCTTTTCAATGTTGGCATGCTGCTGTGAAAACACTCCTCTGACACCGGATACTGACTCAAATAAAACTAAAGTCTACTCTGCTTTGTCATTACTCAGCAGCATGACTGTAACCCTCATGTGAGGATGAGGATGGTGGTGATGATAGCTGTGTTCAGGTGGCTCGACTCGTCTGTATCATCGTTCTGCTTTTAGACTTGTAGGTGTGAATAGTCTGTGCTGACTTGCTGCAGAGAGAGATGCTGGCAGGATGACAGACAGGGAGGGGACAGTAGTGAAGTTGTGTAAGTCAGGGTATGTTATGAAAGAGCAGCTCTTCTTCTACTAAGCATTGTTGTGTCATGCTCGTCGTGTTGTTTGTTTGATGTCTCTCTCTCTCTGTCTTTTTCTATCCCTGTGGTACTCCTTCACTCTGTCTCTACACTTGAACAATGAGAGCCTTGTCAGTGCTGCCTCCCCTCCTTCTCTGCTGCCACATGTTCATTAGGATTCAGCATCCAAACTCCAGCCTTATCTCCTGCACCCCAAACCTGCTGAAGCATTTACAACTCACACAGAAACTCCCGACCACTGGTGTCGGGTTTAACAGCAAGACAAAAAAAAAAGCTTGTTACCAGTTCAACAGGGTTTTCAGCTACTTAATCACAAGGTTTCTTGCAATTAAAATATTCAGCAGCAATGATGACGACGTTGAAGACGTGATATGAAATGAAAGTCATGTGAAAAAGAGAAACGAGAAGAGTTTTTAATGCTCCAAAGCACAAAACTACCAAAACAGTCTGCAGGTGCTGGACTGTTCGTTCAACTTCAACGATTACATGACTCCCAGCTTTAAAAAGGGTAATTTAATCCAAATTACAAAAACGTACCATCGCTGTCCAGTGAAACCATGCATCTCCAAGTTTGGTGATTTACATATTTTGTTAGGATAAAGTGAAGGATTACTTGATAAATGCATCATCGCAAAGCTGAAAATGGGGCTGTTTAATCAGACCTGTTCAACTGATGCATAACAATACTTCCATCATTTAAATCTCAGCGGTGTCTAGCAGTTAGTTTTGGTTTTTATTTGTTCACAATTTGGGGTATCTACCTCCAACAAAATAAAATATTGTACAGCAACATCTACTCTATCTATTGAAAGATTTCTATCTATAGTGATTATCTAGTCTAGATAATCAACACAGAACGCTGCCAACAGGTTTAATAGGATGTAATCCCTTTGAATTGTGCTATTGATGGATTTGTATGTGTTAAAACTGAAGTGATTCATATTTTGTCCACTCCATGTATATTAATTAGGTTAAACATTAGAGATACCTCTCAGAAGAACACAATACAGTTCAACAGCACCACAAACTACAGCCTCTCTAAAACAGTTTCAACAAAAACTGAACATAATAATCTTAATATGAAGGGAGGATTTGTTGCAGGACTGCTGTATTAGACTGCATTACTTTTAGCTCATTGTACCTACTAAAATGACAACCGAGTGTCCTGAAGAAACAGATTCTTGAGACAGGGACTCAACTTCCCAAAAAAAGTAGGACTTAGTTAAGATGTCTTGTGTTTTTACCTGTTAGGTGCCAAAATGAAATACAAATAAACATCTCATTTATACATCATGCTCATACTTATGCTCACATCTCATGTATTTGACCTATAAAAAGTGAAAAGAAAAAAACAAAACAATTTAATATTCTAAACATGTGCTACTTCCAAAAATGAAAGTAGAAGAGGAGTTTTATTTTGACGAACTGCCTACCTGAGGATCTTCCTGCATTACTGTATGTTCCATTATATTTTGAATTATCACTTTGCACCTGAATTTTATGCTTTCTTTTATGTAAAGTGAGACATTTCCACATAAATGGATGCAGAAAAGACACAAACTGGATAAAAATTCAACAGAATGCAGGAAATGAAGTGCTGACACTTAAAATTTCCTTGTGGAGGTCCACCAGATCTAAAACTAAACCTACACCCTTATTTGTATGTAGAAACAAGAGCTGGGTATCATTTAAGAAATTATGATATGAGTACCAATACCAGTACCCTTAAAGTGAGACCAATAAAGTAGTTCATTTGATACTTTTTCTTTCGTTTTGGTAGCATCTCTGCACGCTGACCTGCCACTGTAATGGGCCGTTACATTAAACCAAAGAACACTTGTGGCAATTGGCTGAGAGTAAAACTATGAATAGTTCTTTCTTTTCTGATCTGGTTATAAAAAGGATCAAATATAGGTACCGTTTGACTGGAGAAGTTTTGAAACGACTCGGTACTCGGTTGTTTCAATCGATATCTTAAAAAATATTGAGTACTGATACCCAGCCCCAGTGGGAACATCATTAAAACAGCTTTGAAAGTAAAACGTTCAAATGTAGTGTTCATTTATTATGCAGGGTAAAAATTTAGACACCTGACCTAACTAGACTTAGTTTTTAGACATGCAGCAAAACAGAATGTGAGTTATTTTGTACTTTGGGTGAAGTGACCCTTAAAAAACACATTTAAAAAAGGATATAAAATAGGATCATAACTTCTGCCAGGCAAATGTACCAAACATACAAAAAGGGAAACAATAAGAGACCAACAATGTGGTATTTCACACACACACACACACACACACAACACACACACACACATACACTCAGGGTATTTCAGGGTCACAGAGGATCACTTGTTTTAGCGTGACGCTTCATCAAACCACAAACTGCTGAGACCTGAGCGTCAGGTCTCTCTTCACTGTTTCAGTGTCAGATTACTGAGTCGAGTCTGTCCTTTAGTAATTTTCTGCTGCATTGTTACTGGCAATTGAAGTGAGTCAGTGAGGATGAAGATGACACACACACCCCATCATCATCATCGTCATCTGTCATCCAGCATTACTTCCTGTCTGTATTACAAACACAGAGGTGTAACTTGTGTAACTAAGTGCAAAACAGGATTCCTGATGTCCTGCTTTTTAAGTTTCTGGTCACTCACACACAAACACCACGTGCATACATACATAAATACAGTTTCCTTGTGTGACCGGGTGGAGTTTCCTCACGAGTGAGAGAAGTTGAATGTACTGACCGACGCCCTGATTCTCCACGGCCCCCGTCATCTCCACTTCAATGGGTGGGTGGGACGGCTGTGTATGGACAACGACGTGTGTGTGTGTGTGTGTGTGTGTGGTGTGTTTGGGGGGTTATTAACGTCTGTCCATGACGTCATGTCTCTGCTACTGAGCCTGAATCCAGAGTTTACATTTCCTCAAAGAAAAGCGTCCCTGTTACAGAGTGAGAGCAGTCGATACCACAAAGTTCTTAAACCTTACTACGCTGCCAGTGAGTCAGTCATTACAAATTCACACTGTGCAGCCAAATTTAGCTCAAATACATGGAACTTTATTTTAAATTCTAGAGGAAATCCTAAAGGTTCAAAAGATACCAAATGCATCAGGCTGAATTTTGGGGAAATGTGGATAAAATGATGCTCAAGATATCGAGAATATTCTAATTTGATGGAGAACTGGAGCCCTAAAAAACAGAGTTTTGGGAATATGTCATGTAGCTTTAATACCAAATATAAGCTGCTATACGATTTAACAGCAACTTAAAAGGAACAAGAGGACAGTGCATTGTGTTGCTGCATCACACAAAGAGGTGACACAATGTTGTTGGCTGTTAAACTTGTCGTACAACTTTTGAATCAACTTACTGTCCAGAGACCCAGTACAAGGAACTAATGAGGTAACAAGATAAAAAAAAAAAAGAATCCTGTAAGTGTCTCAGAAGTTGCTGAGTTTTTGCAGTCTTTGTGTCAAAATATGTAAGAAAACGCACACAAGTTTCAAGACTGACCATGAGAACATCCTCTTAACAGCACTCGACAGCGTGTCTGACGTTGACAAAATCCCACAGGGGAATTTCACACAATACACTAACAATCTCTCAGAGGGAAAGTCTTATTGTCTGACAGATTTATCACAAAAACTGAGACACCAGTACAGGACTATACCAACGCGTCCCACAAAGTCCCACAATCACTTTACACAGCACAAAAGATTTTAAATCTAGTAAAGTGTCTCAGCTATCTATTTCTGCACTCTGCCTTTAAATGGTGAATCAGTGTTTGAATGTTTAAAATGAAATCGCAAAGGACACTTCGCTGGCATAAAAGTATCCCACAATGCAATGCAGTAACGCAGTAGAGACGATAACAACAGCATAACAGACGATGTAGGACACCGACCACGGCAGCTCTGGTGTGACGTCAATAACACATCAAGAAGTGTAGGTATAAGGTTTCACTTTGTTAAGTGTAATGTATTTTTAGATTAGTTGCAGGAAAGGCAAGGAAGCCCAATGAGCATTTATCAGCTGAAAATATATTTAAATGACCATGGACACCGTGGAAAAGCCATTAGAGCCAGAATAGGTTCAAAAGTGAGAAAAGTTTTTTCATCGACTGTTTGAAGATGTTTATTGAACTTTAAGATTTAGATCTAATTTCACCGGGATATGCAACAGTTTCATCCTCTACAATGTGTAAATATTAGCCTACTATCACTTTGGAACTACATCCAAATTTCTCTGTTGAAACCCAGAAAAGAAAAGGTCTCAAATCCCAGTGCATGTATCTCAGAGTAGTTGAAGCTGTAGCCAAGTACTTTATTTCACAATTTCTTTATTTTACATTAAAAACTTTTCCCATTATGTCCTTGAAACGTCTTGTTCACAGCACACGGCCACGTCTTCAGACTAATCAATATCTTCTCTTTTTTAACTTAAAACTGAACAAATTATCAAACTGATTCAAAGAATTTGTGTTTCATGACACGTTGATGTTGTAACTACATTTTAGCTGGTTGAAAAGGGTGAAAAAAAAAAAGGTCTTAAGACATTCAGAGCAAATATTAACTCAAAGAGAAAGACTTCTTCACTTGTCATGATGCCCGACTAAACAATCACCAGAGCTCCATTCATGCTGTGACCCGTTGTGACGTCATCAGTGAGGGACAGAAAAGGGAGCTGAATGAACTGAGTCAGTGTTCAATAACTGGTTTTGTGTTGCTGTCTCAGCTCAGTACAATGACTGATGGACACAATAGAGTCACCAGCACAGCAGACTAATATGTGTCAGTCAGTGGACTTGTAGAGTCAGTCACCAGTGTCCTCACTAAAGATTTGCTGCGTCACTGGATAACAAATAACATTTTGAAGGATTAATATGAAAGGAAAATAAATGTATCAAAAACAACACAGGCATTACAATTTTGTAATGCTCATCTTTAACTGATGCTCAATTCTAGTGTCTTCATTATTATAAATTACACATAATTCTCAGTCAAGAAGTAGAATAAGTCACTCAGAGTACAGATCTCCACCAGGGAACAGATGATGAGCACCTACTGTAATACCACCACAACAAAGTTTTTTTTGTATAGTATAGTCTCTTTTTGAGGATGCAGAGAATAGTGCAATGGTATTGCAACCAAGCATCCTGGATTCACCTAACCATAATAAGGAAACAATAAACGGGACGATGAGCCCAAGATTCTCAATTTAAATATTGAGCATTTTTATATTTATTTAGAACGTTACGAGCAACCAGCCAGATTTAAAACAATATAACTGACATAGATATCTAGATTTTTGGAGAAACTCACAAAAAGCTGAATTTCTAAATAATTTACACTTGATGTTGCCTCAAAAGGTTGGAGCCTGCATGTTTCAGTGGAAAGAGTCTCAGCTTTCCAGTCAGACCCAATTCATGCAATTCCAGTCATGTTCATGGGCCTCAGTGTGCAGGAATATTCAAATATCCGATTTTTGGAATGAGCAAAAATGAAACATTTACACTGCATCCGAAAAACTGCATGGTTTTTGCCCCAGACTGTAAAGGAATAGCATAAAGTGGGCATGACTAGAAAAGAGAGACTCGTGTGTACCCATAGAACTGATTTTCATTCAGATATCCTGAGGTGAGAGGTCAAAGGACCCCTTTGAACATGGTCATGCCATTTTTCCCCTCACCAACCGGTGGTTGCCTTAGATCATCTAGTTGTATATTATACCAGTATCTTCACTCTGGCTTTAAAAGTGTAAGAGGTAAGACTGGCACACACGACAAAACGCATAATACATTTTTTTTTTTTTCAGTCAGGATTATCATCTGAAATGTTTCAGTACCTTATCCAGGATGAACTTGTTCAGGTACGGCATGTATCCCTGGTTGGAGACGGGACCCTCGTCGTCGTCTTTAAAGTGCTCCTCCAGTGCCACAGGGTCATGTGGGATCTTCATCACTGTACATAAGTTGTGGGACAACACCTGGAATGATGGGGAAATCTTCTGTTTATTACTGATTATATGGCTGACGAACCCAGTATTTTCATTTTTAAACAATCTGAGAAAATGATTCCTACAGACATAGACCTTTTTAAAGAGTAAAATCCGTCTTTACCCAGCAAAAGCAGCCATATTAATCCATTCAAAATGACCATACTCTCTTGACCAAAACAATATTTTTTCCTCTCTGGTCTACTGCCGCCTCTATCGGTTTTTAACCCTTAAAACACTATGAAGGAAGCTCAGCACAGCCAGGCTTTCTTTGCATGATCTGGCTCAACAAAACCTAAAACCCCAGTCAGAGATAACAGTTATCACAACGGTGGTTTCAGCTTTCTTTATTAACCAGTCTTTCTTCTTCAGGTTTTGAGTGCGGCCACATAAAAAGGGGCGTTTGGTGAGTTATTTGACTCTTCTTCTGCACAAAGTGAAGCAATCACAAGCCACCCGCCTCAGTCAAGATGAGCCAGTCGTGACAAAAAGAGAGCTATAAAAATATTAACAATATATTATGGCTAAAAGTGACACCGTTGCTGCAAATAAGGCAAGAGAAGAATGCTGTCAGAAAATTACTAATCAACTCAGTGCACTCTGGATGGCTGCCGTTTATTTCTAACGTGACAACTGCACATCAAAGTTTAAAAGTGATGCATCATATTTAAACATGATTCTGTCAGTGTGACACTGTCCCATAATAAAGGAGACATGGAAATCATTTTAGTTTTTGGCCAAACCCAAGTGAAATGAATGTAACTGATGGAATATTATAATTAAAGTGTGGATGATCTGCTGTGTAAAATTTAAAGTGTTAATATGACGTGAAGCAAACTGGGAAAAATGACTCTCTGCATCACCAAACTGAGGTTCCCATGGCAATGTGATGCTGCTGTAACAGCACAGCTGTATAACATCTTCTCTCAGCTGGGAATCTATATGGCTCATAAAGAACATCATCAGGGAGAATCAGCGAAAGAGCGGCGCTTTTTGCAGCCAATTTAATCCAAAACTCTGAACACCTGACCTGCTCTGGACCAAGTTCAGTTACCATGGTGATTTAGCCAGGATAAATGAGAGCCACCTTCATGATATTGAAAACTGCTGACTTTAGACTCAACATACATTGCTAACCCAGATCTTGCTTCGAAGAACAGCCCTCAAAAGTCACACAACAACACAAAGAAAACTAACTGATCAAGGCAGCAGTAGATCAGAGAAATAAAATCACTGTTTTTGTCAATGGGGTCTGGTCGTGATAAAGCTGCTGTTTCTGGTTAAACAAAAAGTATCGTATTTTTGAAAAAAAGGTCTGTTGGTGTAATGATTTTTCCACAATGTTGTCATACACTTGGAATAACAATCTGAGCAAAGAACCACTTTTAGTGGATGTAATTTGAGTGTGAACAGTTCCCTGAAAGGGATTATGGTACAGGCTGTGTGGCTTTTGACAGCTGCATCGTCCAATACCGGACAAATATATGTCTTCAGTAGTCACTTAGAAACAAAAACACGGGGAAAATAGTGTCCAGGTTCAAAAATATCTAAAATACCCTTGTTTAGGATACAAAAAAGGATCTCCTCTGGAAAATTTTGCTCAGCACCTGACGATTAAAGACACGCTCCAACAAATTTAACACATCAATGTCAGTTTACTAGATACGAGAAGCTGGAACAGTTGTACAGTATAATGTCCTCTGTGTCTCTGGAAAAGCTTAAAGGTAGAATCAGTAGGATTTGTCCAAGCTGTTCATAAACGCACTAGAAAGATAGTTGATTGCTGAGTCTCATTCCCAGGACGACAAATGCTGATGTTTTGTGTTGGTAAAGCGTCTGGAGCACAGCAAAATAATGAGAAAATAAAGAAATACAGGCAGAGGGTCTGAGTCTATTGGTTGTTGAGAGTGCAGATTTTTACTAGAAAGCTTAATTAGCTGAACAAAATTCAAAACTAGATAACTAAATAATTCTTTATCCTCCTTCTTCTAAAATCCAGGTGTTTATGTTTGTCAGGGTTCAGTAAAACCAGGGCTTCACCTGTTGTTTCACCTGACTGAGCAGAGTGGTTTCAGGTGGTATCGTGTGTTCACTAGTGAGACTGACCGTCTTCATAGAAGGAGTATCCATCTTAAATGTAAAGTGAAAATAAATAACTAAATATTCACCTACTCTTAGGAAAGAATTGCTTCCTTTAATGTGAAAACCTTGGTGCTATCTCAGAAATACAGAATAGTTATTTAGAACACAATCTGACTCATAGATTGTCTGAAGTCTGACACATCAGGAATAACTTCGTTGCACAAAATGTTCCACTGAACTAACATTTCTCCTGTATTTCCCAGACTGCCTTTCAACAACATGTTGCACTGAGATGTGGTTTAGACGAGTAGAGGTAGAGGGGACGATGTGGACAGAATAGTGTTAGTAATAGAATGACATCAGGTCACCGAAGAGGGAGTTTCACTTCTTTCAACACATAAAAGATGTCTTAGAGCTGCCTTGTATTCTGTCTGCAGAGGGAGAAAACTATTTAGCATCAAATTATACAACAAAAAAATGAGCTTTTTCTCTTTAGATTGAGATGCTGCTGACTGTGGAGTCACAAGAGTGCCATAAAAAAGGCAAATCTGTAAAAGATATGAAAATAAATTAGGCAATATAAAGATGAATAAATAAAAGACTAAATTTACTTAAATACTTACTTCAATGCACACTGTAAGAACTGCTGCTGGGGGCCTCTAACATCAAAACAATAACAAAAATAGTAGTTTGGTGACGTGAAATAGTGTGTGATCATGAGAGCTGTTTTCATTGACGTGACTCAAGTTTGACTTATGTTACATTTAGTCACGTGCGCTGACTATCCTGTGTTTTCCTGAAAAGTTATAGCAACTAGCTGTTAGTTGGAAACACAGTGTCACCTATTTAGTATAAAATTATGGAGTTCTCTTTGGGATACTGTAATCACACAACTCACAAATATGTAACATAAGTCTAGTGTTTTTAGATGATTTATTGCAGAAATGTTATATAGTATAGCTTTAATTTATTTAAATGTATTAATTATATAAATATTTTTCATTTCCACATTTATTTCTAATTCTTTTACAAATGTATTCTTTTTGACGGTATTCCCGTGACTCCATAAATGAGCACTGAACTTGTCAACTTGACCTTTATCGTTGATTTTCTTTGAAAGAGCTGAACAATGTTTGGCTGGCACAGAGCTGGAAATATGTGGGCGTGTCACACCGTTGTATACATGATGAAAATTATCCACCGGAAATTTAAAAAAAGGTTTACTTTTGTTTTACTTGGTTGTGATTTGTCCACTGATAATGACCCTACTTACCCCTGATGAACAATACATTTAAATAGTTTCCCCACTAAAAGGCCACAAAAGGTGAAATTTCTCAGATGAATATGGGTCAGTGCTCCAATTAGTGCATTTCCAGACTGAGAAATACTTACTGACATGAAAGCTAAATATTATGTTACCATAACAGTGATCACAGATGAGCTCTGTGGACAGATTACTCAGTCAAATGTAACTGGGTACATTTACTAAAGTACTGTCCTTAAAAGGGTAACTTTCTTTCAACCTGCTATGTATTTTCCCAACGATAAAATCTACTGTTTCTGTAAGGAGTCTGGTGGGTTTGGTGAGAGCAATAAAACGCTGGTTCTGATTAAACAAAACATATCTTAGTCCTTAACAAAAGGGCCCATTACTGCAGGGATTTTTCCGTAATGTTGTCCAGCAGTAAGAATAACAATCTGAGCCTGTCAGTGACCAAACAAGCACTTTTAGTGGACCTGTTTTTACAGTGTGCAGTAGCCCATCAGGATTACACTGTTCTGCTGAGGTAAAGACCCCCAACAAGTGCCACATCATCATGATTTTAATAGTTTTTTTTCAGTTAAAAAAATGATCACTCCGAATAATTGTGAATCACACGCAATATTTGCCAACATATGATCTTTCTAACATATCGTGCAGCACTACAAGCAATCAAACCGTTAATGGAGAAAATAAGCAGCAGATTAATGTCAATAACAGTACGCTACAACGGTAAAATCCATCTTTTACACTAATGCATAATCTAATTATAATCTATAACTGTAATAGTCACAGAGGCCGTTTTTCTGCTTTGAGTACTTAAAGTATTAATATTTACAATGCAAGACTTTTACTTGTAATAGAGTATTTTCACAGTGTTGTATCACTACTTTAACTTCAGAAAAGGAACTGAATATTATTAATTATTACAGTATAAACCTGCTGCTCTCATACAGGATTTTGTTTAATTTGGATAAGTTTATAATGACTTTAAGACCCTTATCATGTCTATTAGCGCACTACTTTATTCCTCAGGAGACTTTAGTCAGTTTTAATGTCAAACAGAGAAAAAATAATATTCTCATGACTTCAAAATTCATTTAAACTCTTCACTGGTTTTATTCCAGTACACTTTGGTTGTTGTTATTGTCTATCGAAACATGAAGAAATCAAATTATTTGCTTCAATCAATCAGTGAAACTTCCAACAGGTGCGTCTGTCTGAGCTGCTGCTGATGTCGCTTCACAGACTGAAGCACACCCAACATACAGAAAACAAGATGTTTTTTTTATTTAGATAAAAGATACCAAAAGCTGAGACTAAAGTAAAGTGTTAGTTTCCTGCTTGGTTAAACAAACAGCTGCTCAGAGTCAGATTTTTTTTTTTTTTTTTTTTTACCTTCAGCTGAGATTTGGAGACTTTGCCGCTTTTGTCCACATCCAGAGCTGTAAACGCGTGCCAGATGGACTTTAAAAGTTCGTCCCGCAGCGACATAGTGACTAAAAAATTAAACTTGAGCCGTCTCTGGTTGTGTTGTGCTGTCTGTCTCTTCCTCTGTCGGCTCTGTGTGAGTGTGAACTGTCTGACTGTTGGACACAATGAGGAAAAGTCACATGACCCCGCTGCCTGTCAGACACTGTGCTGCTGCGTGTTTGGCATCATGATGAATGAAGAGCTGCAGCACCGCTCAGCGAGAGAAACACACACACACGATTTAACAAGTACAGTTTATGTTTCATCAAGGTCAGAGGTGGAGGAAACACTCAGAGCTGCTAAATATAGTAACACAACAGAGTGAGAGTACTCCGTTACAAGTAAAAATCCTCAGTACTCATTATACAGAATGGACCATGTCAGAATAATATATATATTGAATTATAATTATTGATGCATTCATGTTGTTGAGCAGCTTGTGTGAATTTCCCCAGACGGATCAATAAAATGTTATCTTAATCTATAATAATGCATCATCATTTATCTGCTGATTATATTTTGTATTATTAATCCAAATCCAAAAAGTAACAAGTAAATAAAATCAAATAAATGTAGGACTAGTAGAGTAAAAAGTAAAACATACCCCTTTGAAATGTAGTGGAGTAGAAGTATAAATGTAAGTACAAGTACCTCAAAATTATATTTAAGTGCAGTACTTGAGTGAATGTGCTTAGTTACTTTCCACCACTGATAAACTCAATATTGGACACATCACTGAATACTGTGAGCTTGTGGGATTAACTATGAGAAAAACATTAAAAAATATATATTTTATAGGTCTACAACTAGCTAGATCTACAAGCATGTTATTGTGAAATAAATCCAGACAGGATGATGCAGGATTTTTGAATCATCCTGCATGAGTTTATTTCTCAATAATGACCTGCTCACTGTGCATTAGCCCACTTATTACATGGTCACAAAAAAAAAAAAAAAAGATTTGGCACACATTTATATAACACAAAATATTAATTTTAAAATGCTTTTATGGCTTTATGGCTTTTAATACACTATAGCCTGAGCCTCCTGTGCAAAACAACAAGGTTTCTGCACACTTCCATTCCAAAGTTTCATAACAAAGTTTCATACTTTTCGGACTCAAATTTTGAGACTTCTCTGTAGAATTTCCAGACCATATTTGACATCTTGCTTTCTTTTCCCATTTCAAATTCCTCACCAGCCAGGCTTTAAATTTTGGATTATCAAGCCAGCCCTTGGAAACCTTGCATGATAAAGTAAACTATTCTGTGGTTCCTCCACTCGTAGTATTTTCTCTTAATATATTGAATAAATATTGTAGTGCCCTCATATTTTTTAGTCTTTTATAAATAAGAACCAAACATTAGTTGAAAAAGTTAAATAATTTAGTCTTCACAGCATCTGTACATCCTTTTTTTATTCACTAGAAATTATGACAAAGACAGCATAAAAAAATATGGTTTCCTTATGGAGAAGAGACAGTACGTTTACTTCTGTGATAACTATAATTGCATGACTCATAAAGAGGTTTTCCACAGGGAAATAGAGGAACCAGCCTGTGGGGGGAAAGTAGAAAGCTTGAGGGGTCCAGGGGAGAAAAACATTTATTGTCTTTGCAATGATCTTAATTATTGACAGTTTGCCAGCCTGATCACAAACATGCGGTGACAGTTTGGTCTAAAATGCACAAGAAGCCTAATTATTCACAAGTCTGTAAATATCTATTGATATTAAAACCACACCTATTCCTGACTAATCAGAACATTTGTAATTAATGCAAAAATGTTGTCAGATATTTTTAACTGTAAAATTACAGTGTGAAGCTGAGGCACAACTGGCATGAAAAGCAACAAAATATACCAGTAAAGATTACTTCCTCATATAGTCATAAACTCACCTTGTTCCATTTATTGAACTGATTATTTTCATGTGTTACTTTACTTCTAATTAAATAAATCTGTAATAACTGCAATTCTATTCATTGCCAGTTCAAATAAACTAAACAAAATTCAAGATGCCACCGTATAATTATTGTGTAGTTTTTCCCAAGTCCAGCTACTACAAAGTCCAAAGATATTAAATTATGAAGATATATGACAGAGAAACATTACCACTTAAAGGGATAGTGCAGATTTTTTAGGTGACACTGTATGTGGTGCTCAGAATATTTTCTACTGCTACTTCGATTGGTTTGTTTGCCTTATTAGTGTTTTAAAAGGGTAAGGCAAACAATCTGCAAAGTAAAATTACTGTTTGCCACAGGAGCCTGGCTGCTTTGGAGAGAACGATATGTGGCTCATGTAACAGCGGTTACCTGTGAGAAAAGTCTGTCACCACAGGGTTAAGTAGTGAAAGTGTTCTGTATACAGTGTACACAGATTGTCTTAGCTGGCCAAAACGCATTTTGCCGCTGGCCCTGTCCGCAGCAGTACATTGCTTAGCTTTCAACACTGGTTCTCCTGCTTCTTCTCCAAACTGGAGGTGTGCCGACCACCAACTACTGCAGCTAATACACTGAGATAAATACCTCATACAAGTCAAATCTGGGAGGAAACCACTTTCAGAGTGATGTTTCAGATATGGGAAACCGTGTGTTGACGACTGTATTGTGACAACTAAACCTCTTAATACTGTAATCTGACAGATTTACTGAATCTGTGAAGGGAAATCCTCCTGCATCACATAATCCCACAGTGAACAGAACAAAGTGTAGGTGGTGAGAATTTATTAAAAGAACATTTGTACAGGTTACAACAGAAAAGGGTTTTTGTGTTAGAGCTTACAAGAACAAAAAGATAAGGAATACTTCTAAACAGTAATTGAAGATGAGCCTTGTGGGAAAAGAAAACAACAGAACACATGAGAATCCAAAGAACAAGACAATGATTGTTCTAATGCTACAGGCAGGGTTGGCAGCACCAATCAACAGGAGAGATTAAACCACTATGGATCAATTCTAAACTCAATAGATGATGAGTTAACTCACTGGTTTTCGTACTTCAAACCAATTTGATGATTTTCTTCAAATGATCATTGCATGATCCATTTTCCATCCGACTAGAAAAAGGCATTAAACGGGAAGGAAATGGAGTCCTGCTATTTGAAAATAAGAGCCAATGACCTCAAGAACGATCCAACCTGAAACTGGCCAAACCCTGATACACACAAAACATCAATAGCAGCAGTTTCTTTCTTTTTCTTCAAAAAAAAAAACAAAAAAAAACAAAAAAAAACAAAAACATGTGGCAAGTTCCACGTGTTGCCTCCAAAGTGCTCCATTACAAACAGAAATCGTCAGTTCTCAGACCGTCTGGTACCCAGCATCAGGCATTTGACAGGCAGTAAGGTGCGCACGGCTACGGCAAGTACATTCACTCTGAAGAGAGCTTCACTGCGGCTTTGATCCGCTGCCAACAGGCTTCGGCTTTGTCGAGGGAAGTGCAAGGACAGAAACGGAGAGAGAGCCTGACGTCTATGCAAACTTAAGGAATGACAGAGTGTGAAAGGTACAGCAACTACCTTTGAGGAATGACACTTTTTTCTCCAAAGAAGAAGTCCATCAGAAAAAAGGGCTGAACTATGTTGTCAATGAGAGTCTATTGAGATGAGTTCCAGTTCGATGTGGTAACAGTCTGCAGCTTTGATTGGGCTGAGGAGCCCAACACCACAACTGACCGGTTTCTCCCCAAAAAGAAAAAACTAAAGAGGCCATCTCATCTGAATGGGTCTGATTAAAAGGTCCGTGAGCCTTCGTGTTTCACCTCTTGTCAGGGTGGATTAAAGTCTCAGTAGATTGTAAGGCTGACCGATCGATTCATCTTCTTGCCGATGAGTCTGGAGGTTCTGGGGTTTGACTGGACTGTGGAGCGAGTCAGGATCCTGTCGGTGGACAAAACCTTCTCCTCTGCTGCAGCTCGAGCCAGCTGGGCCTTCTTCAGCTCCCTGAGGAAGATTTGAAAAAAGTACAGTTAAGACAGAGTCAGACAGCTTAAGGCTGGGGTCAACAATTATTCCCATTATAGTATAATCTGTCAATTATTTCCATCATGGATCAATCTGCAGTAGGGCTGCAGCTAACACCTATAGTAACATTTACATCAGAGAAGGAACCAGAGAATTTTGGCATTTTTGCTTTGGAAAAAAAAAACTGAAATAGTTTTGTATTAATTTTATTTACATTAATGATTTGATTGACTGGAAACTGAAAGAACACCATTATAAGTCCGAGGTGATGTCTTCAAAATGCTTGTTGTGTCTGACCAACAGTCAACTATTGTTTTCATAATGGATTAATCCAGGGATTATTTTCACAACTAATCTATCAGTTGTTTAGTCTATAATGTTAAAAAATATTGCGAAAAATGCTCTTCACTATTTCCCAGAGCCAAAAGTAACATCTTCACATCAGTTTTTTTTATCAGTTCTAAACCTAATGACTCTTTGACTATCATGAATGAAAGCAGTAAATCCTCACATTTAAGTGGCTAAAAGCACTAAATGTATGACAATTTTATCTGAAAAATGACTGAAATGATTAATCGATGATGAAAATAGCAATCAATTTTCTTTGAACTGATCTGCAACCAGTAAATATGACACAAATAATCGATTATCAAACTAGTTGCTGATTAATTTTCTGTTGATCAACTAAGCAATTCAATTTGTCTGAAACAGCTGCAGATTACCTTTGTTGATCAACTGATTTTTCATCATGTAATCAAAGACTGTCTGATAAACCATCTCTGTCATGACTGTCCTGTCAACCAATGAGTAACACTGGGTTCAGTAGTTCTAAGTGTTTCTGTGTTATTGTAAACTTACTTCTGGAGCAGTGCGTTCTTGAACTTCTCTGCGTTGAGCTCGACTCTGAGCTGGTCTGCACTCATTCTGGCAGCCGTGAGCAGTACCGGGTGTTTGATGAGGTCAGAAGTTGATGGTCGTCTACTCGGATCAGGGTGGATCATCAACTGAAAGAACACGAACAAGATAAGATTAAGTGAAAAAGGAAAAAAACTGTTTAACAAGGATGTGACAAGAGAGCATGAAGCCATTTCCCAACAGCAATGATTAATAGTTAAAATTTTATTTATATTAATTTTCTGTCAAGTGCAACAATGTCTCCATTAACTAAATCTTCTTTAATTAATTAACTTAAGTAACAATTTTACAACAAAAATAAGTGATAGATCCCTCTTCCAAAACACTTACTGTCTAAAGAGTGCAGTCCTAACATAGTTGCTCTCATTCAACAGAAATAAAGAAGAAGAATTAAGAGATTGACGTTTACCTTAAGAAGACCGAGAAACTCTGGAGAAAGTACTTGGGGGATGGCGGGGAGTTTGCCCTGTCGGATCTCGTGCCATTTGTCTCCATTGGTGGGAAGAGGCTCCGCCCCCGATGCGCTGACAACAGTGAGAGCTAAAGCAAAGATGTCCGCCTTTGTCAAGTTACTGTAGTCCTATAAATAAGAGAAACAGAAAAATAGGGAGAAATATTAACATCTCTCTGAAGCTCTTCTTATTTAAAAGGAGAGGCAGTTTTGGATTAAGATGACAAACCTCTTGTAAAACTTCATTGGCCAGGTATCTGCTGTCGCCCTCCTCCACTTGTGGATTGTTCACTCTTGTCACATGACCAAGATCACCTGGAGAGGAAGACGTATAACACAAGTTTAAGCCATGATGTAAAGCATCTTACAGTGAGTGTGAATGTGTTCAAATGCCAGAAGTTATTACACAGATCTCAGAATTGTGGAGGCAGCTTACCTATTTTGTATACAACACTTGTGGTCAATCCATCATCCTCATCACATTCATCACAGTTGGCTACAGTTTTCCGTGAAATAAAGATGTTGCCTGGGACAAACACATTAACATTTCCATTAGTTTCTGAACAAAAAACATAATTGTGTATAAAAGATAGACTAACATTCCAAATTCCTTTTAAAACAATCTACTAACAATAATTACTACAACAATTAGTTTGATTGTAACATCTGTAAGTACTCACTAGGCTTGATGTCCATGTGCACCAGAGAAGTCGAGTGGATGTACTTGAGTCCTCGTGTGACTTGCAGCAGCAGATCTTTCAGCTCCAGTTCCGACAGGTATCTGAGCCGTCTGTAGTTCTCTGTGATTACATCAGACAGCGTGCCGCCGTTGCAGTACTCGTTTTGGATGAGCATGTGGTCGTCCTCAGCCCAGGCCGAGTAGTAGCGTACCACGTGGGGATGTTGGCCCAGCACAGCGTGGGCATACACCTCCCGTAAGGCGTTCTGTCTGTGGAGGAGGGGAACAGACCGTTTTAATTACAGACATGCCTGAGGCAAGTTTTAGTAGTTAAAATGAAGAAAGGAAAAAAGGTTCCTCAAGTCTTTCCAGTAAACAACTTCTATCAACTCGTTGGTCCAATTACCAGGATTTCTGCAAGTTTCAAGCTAAATCTAAGACTGTTTTAAGACCATTATGAATCTAATTTAAGACCTATTTCACATTCATACAGGCAAAGAAGTACATGCACAGATTGTACTAGTGGTTATTAGTTCAATGTTGGTTCACTTTGTTACTGGTACAGTGTGATCAATTATTTTTTTTCCCCAAAACACATTTAAAAAGTGAAACTTAGGTTAATGCAACTTTTAAAAGGTAACTTAACTTCATAATTCAATCAATTTTAAGACCCAGGCTGCACAATATGGTAAAAATAATATTTTAATTGTTTTGACACATTTTATGATTGCGGTATGATTCACGATTAGCAGGAATGATCATTTTCAATCAAAATTTGCATTTTCACTGACATTTATTAAAATCTGTACCAAACAAACATGTTTTCTTACATCTGGAGAGCATGTTTTGTCAACCAGGGTATCTCTACAGCACTTAGTAATGCGGTTTTGTCACACATTCACTTAAAAAAAACAAAAAAAAAACAGCTTCTATGATTCAGACATTGCAAATGGCCATGTTGCTTTCAATGTTTTGATTAATTGTGCATCCTTAAAAAAGGAAGAAGGCATAATCCTCTAAGAAATTTTCAGATTGTTATAAACTCCACTTACTCGTCCACTGATCCAGCCAGAGGTTTCTTTGATCTCTTGATGGCGTAGATGCAGCCATCAAGTCTTTTCACACACTTGAAGACGGCGCCAAACTCCCCACAGCCGATCTTCTCCAACTCGAGGAACTCCGAGGTGTACCTGGACATCATGTTGCTTTCCATCATGGTGATCCTCTGAGGGCAGATGAAGAGTTTTATGATGTTTATTACTGACATTTAAATTGTTGTTAATTCATTCTTGTCCACCAGCCAACAAAAAACAATTAGATTAAAAAAACAGATTAAGCAATAATGTAAATATAATTGGTTGCAGCCATAAAATAAAATTTGAGATGAAACTTCCTGCCATATGTAATGTCTAATGAAGAGAATTTAGCTATATTCCTAACTGCAAATGTGTCTGTATCACTATATGTAATTAATGCAAATCACATGAATATTTAAGTACCTTAGATGGTGGCAAGACTTCATCCTCTCCCTCACCGTCACTTGCCTCCATGTCTTCTCCACAAGAGCTGAAAGATCAAAGACAATAGAGGATGTGGGTTAGCATTCTCTCCAGCAGGGGGCAGCACCAGCAGCTTTACAAGCATATGGCAGAGTTCACCAGTAACCATGAGGTGTTGGTTCCCTGCCAAACCCACTGGCCTTAGTCAACGGCTTTAACGAATCTGGTTATTATAACAATGGGTTTGACCAGCCTTCAAGATAACAGGTAATGTTGTTCAGAACCGCTCTGCCATGTGGGATTAACAGCTTTTACAATACTGTGCTGATTTAGATGAAACGTTATTATACACCAACTGACCAGGGAGGGAAATATGTAACCAAAATACTGACTACAGCTCTTCATCTGCAGATATTTTAGGTACAATACATTTTTTGGAATTGATCCCCTTTTAAAAGATATACAGTTATTTGTAAGAAAACTGTGTGAGACAGAAAACATCTGAGCAACATACTCATTCCAGTGTGCCCGTTTCCTGTTGTTTCTTGCTGTGTAGCAGACTGGATGAGGAGGGAGTCAGGGGTGAAAGGGTTAAAGTTGACCAGGGGGGTCTGCTGTCTCCTGCTGCTGTCTGTGATTGACTTTCCTGAAGGCTCCACATTCTTGAACAGGGCAACTCTCCTGCTGGAGGATCCCAACCCGGAGCCCCTCGCTCTGGACAACAAGCTCTGAAAAAGACAGATGAGATTTAGTGCTTTGAAAGTTGCAGCAGCAGAGAAAAACTTACAAGGCAATGAATTAAACAGTAGACTATGTACTTGATTAAGAGTGTGATTTCAAATAAACCTGGTTAACAAACAATATATAGTCTGTAACATTGTAAGAGTATTGATATTTTTTCTGACACCACATGCTTAAACTGAAGAAATATGAGTTAATTATACTATTTAAAGTACTAAAGCTATAAAAAATATCTAAGGGCTTGTTCAAGACTTCAGTCTGTATTGTACTGCCTGAAATTTGGCTTGCAGCAAAGCCAGACAGTGTTCAGTGACTTTTTCTGTACCAGCACTGTGTGTAGGTTGCCAATAAAATGGAAGAAAAATATATTATTCTGTGTGCCAAGAACTTTTTTTCCTCTTTTTGCTGTGGTATCAAGTACAAGTATTGTTTCAAAGATTAAAATTCTAGTATCGTGACGACTCTAGTGGTCGGTGGTTCTTAAAATAAGTCCTGCAGGATATCTTGGTCTATAAGTTGATGCTTAAAGGGTAATGCTGTATAATGCAGTAATCACAGATAAAGACATGTCCAGACACAAACCTCCAAGTCACCAAATCATCTGGCTGACTACAGTGAGAGCATTATGCAACAGTACAGTTGTGCATTAAGTAGGTCACTGTGGTTAACTGACAGAGCAGAGGTATCCCAGTATCCCCTGGAATTCAAAAAATTGACCTGATTTGTTTGAATGAGCTTGGTTGGTTATTTTTGCTGGTTTTCTGTTTTCAGTTCAACACCTGGCAGAGATTTCTAAGCAGCCAAATCAGTGTGTTTGGAGTGCAAACAGATCAGTAATAATTTTGAGACATTCAGATTAGAATTTTTAGTCCGAAATGTTCTGTGGGAGTGTTTTTGCAAGATCACACGAGCCAATATCTAAAGTTAAATCTGAGTTCCTGGCAAACATGCAAAAAAAATTCTGACCCTGATCCCAAATAAACAATTTTTGAAAAGTGGTTTTCAAACTGGGGTCCAGGGACCAACAGAGGTCCTTTTGTGGGTTGTAGGGAGGTCCCCGGCAAAAGGATGAATAGAGTATTTTGACTTTTTGTAAGTTGGGATAACAAGGGAAAATTATGGGTGGCTGTTTTGATTGATTGTGATTCATTATGACACTAGTTTGATCATTTGCTGACTATGAGAACTTCATTATTTACAAACCTAAAAATGAAAAATAACTTAAAGGGGATTAGTTGAGACAAAATCCTCTCAAACTGGTGGTGCATTCATTTTTTCTTTTCAGGGTCCTTGACATGGAAAAGTTTGGGAACCCTTGTCTTAAGCAGCCAAATCAGCATTTCAGGAGTGCAAACAGACATTTGCAGAAGAAATTTTACTCTAAAGTTGAATCTGTGTTCATTATGTACGTATATTTTGACATAATAACTATAATTAAACCCTTTTTTCAGAAAGATTGAACAGTTATGAATACCAACCTTTGGTGTGTGTGGTGTGTCAAACAGTCTGAGTTTCCTGAAGGTTTTGTGTGGAGGTGTGTCGGGGCAGTCTGGGATCGGGGAGCTGGATCCTTCCCCGTCGTCCTGGACGTAGGACCGCTCCGGTGACCCTCCGTACAGCCGAGAGCTCTTCCTCGGGGACGGCGAGCAGTTGGCAAAGATAACGCTGCTCGGTGACCGCAGGTGAGACGGGGACCCGAAGCTGTCCTCGTCCCACAGCTCCACGTCGTCGTCCCCGCCGGACTGGTTCAGAGGGCTGCTGCCGCCCTCCAGTCGCTTGTCGACGGCGTCCCGTCGCGCAGGCATCGGGGAATCCATCTCCGTGAAGCCGGACTCCCCTCCGGTGCTGTTGTTTACGTCGTCAATCGGGTCGTCTTCACCGTCGCTGCACGTGAACTGTAACTTCTGACGAATCGGTCGAGATTTCGGGGAGGGAGCTCCGTGTCGGTGGCGGCCGTAGCTCGACATGTTTAGGATTTAAACCCCGGCTGCGTCGACGGGAAAATCACGCGGGTGGACCTCCACTACGGTTGTAGTGGTGTTTCTTACACACCGCCACTCAACTAAACTACCTTAAAATAAAGGTATTGACTCAAAAAAAAACGACAATAAAACGCTGAAAGTTCCGTTAACATTCCAGAAAAAGTTAACTCCTACACGCCCCTCCAACGCAGAGAAATGGCCACACGGACTCGGTAACGTTAGCTCGTATTCACCGTTAAGTTGGCGATAAAACTGCGAACAAATACCAAAACTACCGGGTCCAGTCGAGTATCGGTATCCGTCACTGCCTTCTTGATGGCTCACCGACACAGAAACGCGTCTTTCCGCGATAAAACCATACCAATGTTTACAAAAAAAAGTTTGAATGAGTCAAGCGCTGCGCTCCTCTTCCTATCACGCGCGTGGCAGCGAAGGACTTCCCGCGACCGTTGGTCACGTGCGCCCGCGCGGCCAATCAGAGCGAGCCTCGAAATTTTGAAAGATGGGCGTTCCAGAGAGGTCTCGGCAGGCGTTGCGTCATCGGTGGCAGAGCAGCGATCTGGCGCGAACGCGTGTCTTCCATGTGGGGCGAAGTCGCACAATTGCATTATCTTCGAGACAATGCGTCGATTATTTAGACGGCAAGATGAAAGAAGCCGCGGTACATAAGAAGATCAAAGTCAAAACGGAGTGTAAATACCGTCCAGTTCAGTTTATACAAGACAAATTATATCTAAACCAGTTACAGTGATAAAAACAGTTGTTAAAAGCCAATCCATCCACCAGAAAATTCTAATAAAAATCGCAATTCGGTAACCTTATCTACTCTAGTGCAGTTTATATGAGACAAGAATATATCTAAGCCAATATATAGCAATAAAAACTATTTCCAAAGATTAAAAAGCGAAACTGCCACCTCAAAATCATAATAAAACACAATGAAGATGTATGAATGAAGTTAATTTCAGCAAGATGAATCCCTTTAACCCTTTAATCAGTGTCAGGGGAATTAAATATTATGTTCTATGTGGTGTGCAATATTACTTTCAATTTCATGTCAAATATTACTTTTATTACTTTCAAATATCATTGCCACTGCTATATTTCTAATTTAGTTTATTTTAGTTTACTCATCTACCTTTATTGTTATTCTGCTCTACTTTTGAGCAATCTCTGGCACATTTTTTTCCCCCGGGATTAATAAACTTAGATCTGTAATGTTAGCAATACTACTATAAAGATGCATAATTACAAGCAATACCAACATACACATTTTTATTCAAGAGTTGATAAATACTGTTAGACACATAAGTACTTAATTGCTCTTACTGTTTTATGTATGATTTTTGTTACTGATCCGCAGGCAGTGTAACTGTAATTTTTCGTAGTTTGATTGAATTGTGTATTGTAAACATTGGTGTGAAAAGCTGAAATATTCGTTGATGAAATATTTAAAAAGGGGATAGGACTTGACATATATTCATTTGTTCCCACTCCTTTAAAGACACTTTTTATTGTGAGTTGCACGTTTGATGGCAAGTTCATTGGTTGTTTTTTTTGTTTAGTTCTTCTGTTTTTATTTTTTTACATGTTCAAAAAAAAAATCTAATCTAACCTTGTAGTTGGTTGAGACTGAGCTAATTTTAGCCTCTATGCATGTTGTTGGTTACTTTGACCTGTAACACTGCATCATATTTTATAAGATATACTTGATGTAATAACAACCACCTAGTAACTATGTCTGGAGGTAACTGAAGCAAAGTAATGAATAGGATATTTTCCTCAGTGAACTAGGAGCTATTAGGCATTATGTGAAAACACTCAAGTAGAGCTCCAAGAGTGGCAGTTGAGTAAATGTACTTTGTTTCACTGCCTCAGTGAGAGAGAGGCTTTGAAAAACATACACTTTCCAATTCATGGTGGAAATTCACTGACTAAATCAACAGGTTCTTTCACAAATTGCATAAACAGCATACTGTATGTCTTGTACATCATCTCTTATCAGGTGTTTTTGATAAGGCTGAAAGCTGATAACAGATCCATATCTGTACCTATATCTGTCACCTACATCTACTTGTAAGCTCTTAGTAATGTAGTGTTTAAGAATGCTCTTCTATTGTACAGACCATAAGTTTGTTTTTGTTAATCATGTTTGTCATTCATAATAATGCATATTTACTTGTGTATCATTCTTTTTTGTCTTTAATACTCTTTTCTTAGCATGTGCTGTAGATGCTTTTACCTTTACAGCTGTGCAAAATGTGAAGATGAACAAGGTTTAACAGAGCTTTTCAAAATCAAGTAAAACTGATTAGTCACACAATCTTTTTTCTTTTTATTAGAAATAGCATTAGCTGTACACTGCACTGTGCATTGTGCACCATAAACATTAGAAAGCATTTTTCCCCTCTCCTGTCCTTTTGGTTGAGGGACAAAATAGCATAGCAGAACTCCAGTTATCAAAATCCTATGTACACATAAAAGCTAAAGTCTTTTGTGGAAAAAAACCATGGAGGAAGACTCGTGATTTCTCTCGTTAAATTAGTCCAATTGAGATGGTTTTGATCCTATTTTCATAGTCCATAATAAGTCCATCAATCGTCCAAGCCCGGTGACTCTCCTTGTTGTATTCTTGATGCTATTCTGATGGCTTCCTCCAGCGAAGGCTGATCACTGAGCTGCAGGGAAAAAGAAAACAATGTACACGAGTCAAACACTGATTGACACACTGATAATCAATCACTTCTTCTAATCTCTTTACCCTGCCTCCTCTTTAAAAGATAAGACCACCTCTGACTGTGACTGACTGAATTTCATGGATGACTGTCACATGATGGTAAAAGGTGGGAAAAGAGTGCCTGCCTTGTAATTACCATGACAAAAAGAGCATAAGGGGGTAAATGGAAACTGTTCTTCAGGATAAATAAAGGTTGGTCACCAGACCTGCAACCTTTGATGTGATCACACTCCCTCAGGGGAGTTAGGCCTGAACAGTTAATATATTATTTAAATTGAATATAGTGTAATATAATATACTTTTTTTTTTTTTTTTACCATTTTCTGACATTTTGTGGACCAAACAACTAATTGATTAATCGAGAAAATGATCAACAGATTAATCAATAATGAAAATAATCGTTAGTTGCAGCTCTAAGTGTAATGCAATTTCCTTCTGCTTTTGGTAGGGAGTGTTTGTACTGGTTTCAAGGCAAAAATGAACAAAAGCACAACTGTAAATTGATTTTACAGCATTGGCTTCCTTCTTTTTTTTTTTGCAGAAAGAGTGCTGGTGGTTATCTTGAATTTGGATTACATGTAAACTCACAACCTATGATTGTTAAGTTTTGGTTTAGTTTGATCCCTCATCAAATGTACCAGCAGGAGGGCAGCAACACACCTACACCCCCTGAGCTGAACCCCACCTACGCATGAGTTTTAGTTAAGCGTTTAAGCAAATGACTCAACATGGAGTGGGATCTGGGGAGGGATTACTTATACCCCTGACTGAAACTCCTGTCAGTATCACATGAACAACACAACACTGAGTGTTGTTTTCAACAAAAACTATTAAGAAGAAACTCTGACTGACTCTGTAGGATCAATACACAGGGTTCCTACACCTTTTCAAGCATTTTCAGTGTGCATTTTGAAGCTTTTCCAGCACCTTACAGGTGAGGTAAATGACATATTTATGTTCATATTTATGCTCAAAACGATTAGGCCCCATTTCATTTCTTCATCATATTAAATAAAATGTTATTGTGCTATAAACAACCAAAATCATGTCTCATGATCGAATTCTACAGAGAGGTGACAAATTAAAGTTTCATGTGTTAAAAGGAAAAAGCTCTCTGACTGATTTCATTTCTTTATCTAAAAAGTGAACTATTCAGTCAGAGGGCAATTTATTATGAAAGTAATGCAACGACAATTTCAAGCACTTTTCACACCTTGAAAACATTACATTAAAATTCAAGTGTTTTCAAGGATTTCAAGCATCCGTAAGAACCCTGAATATCAAGTAAGGGGGGGGGGGGGGGGGGCATATTTTGTTTGTTGTATCTCTGATCTTTTCTAACCAAACCACTTCCACTTCCCTTTTTGGAACTAACTCCTCCACTGTGGAGCCAGAAGCAACGTTACTTTCGCTTTCAGCCATGCTTGTTGTCACTGCGTGTAACGGTATGATGTCCTTATGTCAGAATTCAAGTCTACAAGTCAGCCAATATCATGATATATTTTTTTTCATATAAAAAATTATACCAATATCATAGTGAACAATACCACACACACCTAAACACACTTAAACAGACAGTTGTTGAACTTGCATTCCTGAATGATCCATTTCACAGATGTGACATTTTCTGCATTTAAACAATATAGAGTGTCAGATGTATCCCGTCTTCTTCTGAAGTCAACAAATTCACAGATAGGAACTCACCCCACCAGTCTATTCACTCCTATGATGTCGGTCTACCAACCTGCACAGCAATGTGAGTGCCGTTGGAGGTGGCCAGTAACGTGACAGGATGAATGTCATCCTGCTCTTGGCTGTAAGCTGCCTCCTCCACCGTTTGGAACGAGGCCATGTCGGGCGTCATGATGGCCACCTGAGGGAGACAGACACTAATCAATCAAATGCTTTAGTACTGGGTCACAAATCAATGAGTGCATCAAGAAGGGCTAAATGTCCAACAATGGAGCTAAAATTGGCACATGAAAGAGGCTGATGTGAAGTGGCTGTTTGTCCATACTTGCCTAACACAACCTAAAAAAAATAGGAACGATTTGAAACCCCAAAAATTTAGTTTCAGAGAATTTTGGTGGCTTTTAAAGAATGAAAATAACAAAATAATTAGTACAATACAACAATATATTTTTTAATTTTAATAAGTCGAAATACAGGAGAATTGTGATCCTGGGAGGAAATAGGGAGCAGCCACTGAAAAAAAACAACAGTCAGTTGACAAGTAGGTTTGTCCAGTCTGTAACATTTTAAGTAGAAGTATCTGGTCTTACGTCTTAAATACATTTCTTTCTGTGACACAGTAAACTCTTTTAACTCCTGACTTTTGTCTTTTTTTCTCTGCAGTCAGTTAATCAAGTTATGCATTAACACATCGCATAGGAGTGAGTGAAAGTCCTCTATACCAAACAAAACAAACCCCAACATTATTCTAACGTCTTTGTACAGTCTACACAAACCTCGAGTAATTGTTTACCTGTTCATCCGAGCCATCTGTTGTTACCATGGCAACCGAGTGAGCACCTTGTGTTGCCAGTTCGTGGGCTGGGATGGTTATGGTTGTGCCTTCTTGGGTTACCATGGTGATTGTGCCACCCATAGCTTGTAAGTCTGCTTCAGAGATACTGACCTGATGTGAGACACAATACGTTCAGTTTCACAGGGGATCATTCTGACACAGCAGGACGTAAATCTAATACTAACTTTAATTTAGTGGGACAATACATAACAGGTGGGACACAAAGACAAGACAGACCTTAATACATTGGATGACATGACAGAATTAACAAAGGAAAAGAGAAAAGAAAAGAAAATAAACTTCAGGAAAACCAAGGGTTGGGACTTGAGTATATAAAAGACAGGGCAATCTGTTGTATAGGATTTCTAACTTTTTGACTTTTGGCAGGTGTTAATTTCAGACCCTGCTGCTTCATCTGATTGGCCTTTATAGAGACAATCAAACTATTTAGAACGAATCTTGGCCAACAGTGATCAGAGAACTCTTGGTATTTACTATTAGTGATGTCATGATGATATGTAGTGATGCATCCCATTACCTGTTGTTGTGTCCCGTCCTCCTGTGTTACCAAGGCAACGTGCTGCTGACTAACCATGTCTGAGCTCTCTACAGGAACCTGCTCTGAGCCGGAGTCATCCGCGTCAACCACCGCTGTCGTGTAGCTGACGTTGGGGTCATCAATGGCATCTGAATTGAGATTGAAAGATTCTGTTTGTCACCATTTGAGATAATGACATTCTGTTATTCATAAGTAATATATTTTCACGTTGTGCACTGTTTTATTCAGACTTCATGGTGTACTTAGTTTCATTTTTTTTCCATATACACCCATTTCTGCTTAATATGTTCTAGTAATGTTATAATTGTTAGAGGTATATTTAATACCTTCTCATCTACTAAACATATTCATATACAAGTCTCGATGGTATCCCACTTCTTGTTGACACATTCTCACAGAGTATCATTTTTTTTTAATAACTCAAATGTAAAATGTCTGAAAAGGTCACGCATTCAGACATCTTGTTTTAATCGACCAACAGTCCAGACTTTAAATATAATTAGTTTGTCATACATGGCAAACAAAAGCAGCAAATTCTCACACTGAAGAAGCTGAATTCAGGGGATATTGGGCATTTTTGCTTGGAAAATGTCTGAAACAATTAATTGTTTATTAAAACTGTTGCTTATTTATTTCTGTCCTTCAAACAATTGTTGCAGCTCTATTCGCAAGTTTGAGCTACCTTTATACATTTTAAATTTATCAAAAGGAATTTCTCTGACATTGCATTTACGCTGACCTGTTGGGGGTTCAAAGTAGGCCTCCTGCTCCTCCTCAATGGGCTCTGTGTCGTTGTGCGCTGTGCGTTTGTGCATGGCGAGTGTTGAGATCTGCTTGTAGGTTTTCCCACAATGGTTGCAGTTGTAAGGTTTGCAGGGTGTATGAACCACATGGTGTTTGTAAAGGCTGGAGTATTCTGTGAAGCGCTTTTCACAGCCTGGCACCGTACACACATACGGTTTCTCTCCTGGAGAAGAAGAAGAGAAGTAGTCAAACAACAGGAACCAAGGTTTTTATTTCATTTTTAATATTAGAAGTTATGAAATTTCAGTCCTTATTGCAATGCTTAAGTGCCATTGACCAATTCTTTCATGTGAACAAATCTTACACAAGCAAAATACTTAATGAAACTGGAGTCTAAATGTACAATCCATATATGCTGTATAATCCATATTCTTTTCTGCAAACTATTCACACAGTTATACAAGAGCTCAAGAATTACTACGTGCTCAAGGGTCAACACAGGTGGTCAGTTGTGCTCAAACCACGTTTTCATGACTCATTACAGGTTGATAAATGAGTTGCCAGACTGTGATATTAAAGGACTCACCCGTGTGTATCCTCATGTGGTTCTTGTAGTTGGTGGCACTGGCGAATGAGCGTCCACAGCTTGGCTCAGAGCAGTAGTACGGGCGCTCCCCGGTGTGTGTTCGGATGTGAACTTTACGGATGTTGGAGGTGGTAAATGACCTGCCGCAGCCTTCGACTGGGCATTTAAAAGGCTTCTCTCCTACAGACAAGAAATCAGATGACAGGGTTTATTGGGCTACTCATCATTCCAGATCCATTATTTTTCAAAACATATTGTAAGGGTCTGATAATATTTCTTGTTGTTAAAATGGTGTGGTGGAAATTCAGTATTTACTGAATTATTTGCATGTTTGTTACATTTTATATTAACTATATACTGTGTTGAAGAGTAATTTGTCTCAACTTCTTTTCTGTGTGCAGGTCAGCTAGCAGGTCAGTTTGACCTTCAACATGCAGAGATTATTAAATGAATGTATTCTCTTCCCTCCCTCCATGAATCCCCCCTCATACAGATAAATTAGAAAACTTTATCTCTGGGAGAAGGGAGAAAGATAAGGCAACTCGGTGCAACTTGCTTGTAAGCGCTTGTATTGTTTAAGCAGACAAAGGGATCTCTGTTATAGCAGCATTCACTTGTTTCTTGTTACTACTGAAAAGGATATGAGAGATGGATCTATCCATTAAACTGGAGTGCAGCTTTACTGCTTGTTGTTTACTATATACTCTTATGTATGAGATTATGCTTTATATTTAGAAGCAGACAGAGGCAAAAAATGAAAGCCTCCTTTTGGTTTCTATCAGACAGAGGCAGAGAAGGAAGCCTTACTCCAGAGGAGGATAAAGTTATGAATCAACAACTGTACAGCTGAGCACCTGAGTATAAAATAAGAGTCAACTACTAATCTGTGATGTACGACACAGTATCGAAATATGGGTGTTTGACTTTGTTCAGGCATTCTCTCAGCCAGCAAGTAGGGGAATCCATCTGCTCATGAGAATGAATATTGCAATAAAACTCTGCCTTTTTAGACTTTATTTGACAGGTCGGCCTGTAAATAGACAGGAAAGGAGGGAAGAGAGAGAGAGAGAGAGAGAAGACACGCAGCACAGGGCTGCATGCTGGATATATTCCTGCAGCTGCTGCTGAGGTCTCAGCCTCTGTACATGGGCCGCACGCCCTGCCAAATGAACTACCAGAGCACCAAAAATATGGAAATTTTTATTCAAAACTGATTCTCAATTCAATAATGCTGTGACTAGTTTTATGTGTAAAAATGATGACAATGACTGCAAGCTGATTTTAAATATGACATGACACATGCCCAGTGAGAGTGAAACTGCAAAAACCATGTATTTCAAAAATAAACAGCAGTCCCTCAGTGTTATGGTTATCATTATGAACATGTGCCTGAAAACTCTTCCAATGCCATAGTGGCTCTGTGGAAAAATTCAGCTCCACACATCTAACAGCTAAAAAAAACCTTCTGGATGGAGGCACTCCACCCCAATCTGTGCTCTTTCAGAAACCACTGGTGCACGACTCTGATCTGGTAGCTTTGACCAAAACAACATAATTTCAGCTGCGAACGCTGAGTCACTTGTGTATTAAACAAACAGCCCTGAGGCCAAGTAGCAGTTATCATTTCAGCTCCCAGCGGTTAAAGCCTGCACCAGAACAATGACACATTTATGAGACATTTACACACCTTTCCAGACATATGACGCAACAAAATTATGATTGCTCCTGGGTGTGGTTGTTTACCTGTATGAGTCCTTGTGTGCTTCTGAAGATCTCCGGAGGTTTTGAAGGACTTGCAGCAGTTTAACTCTTGACATCTATATGGCTTTTCCCCCGTGTGTGTGCGTGAGTGACTCTTTAGTCCATACCCTTAAAATCACCATAAAAACAGAAACTGAGAGTCATGTCATTCAACGAAGCTGAGATATTCCTGGTTAAGAGTTTTTTCAAAAATGACTGAAACTGTTGTTTTGAGACAGCCCTTGCTCACGGCAGTTTCAAAGCAAGAAATGTTCAGACCTGGTGTTTACTGCTTATTTCACTCCTGATATGTCTTGTCACACATGAAAAACACCACATAGAGTGGTTATGTTATAGTATGTTATGTTATGTTAAGTTAAGATTTTCACTGGAGGGGGTCTTTAAATATTACTGAGACAGCTCTGTCAGAAATATTAAATTCATCACAGCTACCTGTTGCAAACTTCTTCCCACAGCCTGGATAGTCACAGACATATGGTTTGTCTCCGGTGTGGGAGCGCTCGTGTACCTGCAGGACACAAACAAAACCGTGTAGCAGCAGTAACGGAGAAAAAGCAAACAAGTAGCTCACAGGAAGCTGCTGTCAAGGGAATGCTGTCTTTAAATAATCCGACACTTGAGTAGGCACAGGCAAGCAACACAGCAAAACTTTTCCTTTCTTGAATACAAGTACATACACACACAACCACAAAACGCCCACGCTTACCTTGAGATGGTGGGCTGTGGTGTAAAGCTTCCCACAGCCCTCGTATTCACAGCGGAAAGACTTCTCGCCTACATTTGAGCCCCTTCCTTGCCTGTTGTCTTGATTCTGTAACACAATCTGAAAGAAACAAGAACTCCACTGTTAAACTAGGGCAAGATACAAAAAAATCATGAAAAAAATACTCCAGAACAGATAATCTACCCGCATATGGACGCCATTGTCTGCTTCTACTCTGCCGAAGGAGCCCAAGGGGTTCTCTATATTCTCCACCTGATAGAGAGGAGAAAGGACAATGGGTAAATGCCAATACAGTTTGTATTAGCACATCCCTCCCAACATATTATCTATAAAGATTGTCTAAATTTCAGCATTTATTAAAATTAAAAAAAACAAACAAACAAAAACCCCAACAACAATAAATATACACTGAGTGGAATAAGGGCTGGGGATCAAACTGCAATGCTTTTATGGCACTGACTGAATTGATTCAATACAACTGAGTATCAAAAAATCCCTTGCCTTTCGATACTGACTGGAGCAAATCTCATCAGTGTCAGTGAGTCAATCAGCATGCTTGTACCAGGATCTAATAATGTCGATGATTGGCTTTGTAATACAATTTGACATTATATGTCACAGAAGCATGCATGATAAACAGTATGTTACGCCCAGAGACGGGGAGCTTTGTTTTTTTTCGTTTTTTTAACACCAGGTCTTTGAACAGCTTCTTCCTTGTAAGTGTGTAACTGTACTATAATGTGATTTTTTTTTGTTAAAACAGATTTGTTATTGAAAAAAGTATCATTCAGGACCATATCTAAACCAAGGTATCAGTAATGGTGCCAGTATCAAAAACGATTTGACTCATACCCAGCCCTAAGTGGGATGCAAATGCTGTTAATAAAACTCTTGACATGATAAGATAACATTTAAGGGTAAAAATGTCAGTGCAGAAATTTTCCACAGGAAAAAATAGGTTACGAAAAAGAACAGAACTATAGTATGGCATATACAAATCTGGAAGTATTAAATAAAATGTCACCAACATAGTAAAAGGTTAGAGATGGAAGGAATATATATGAAAAGTAAAAGAATTATTCCAGAATTATTTGCAGTGCAGTATAGTATCAATAGATTTAGAGCTGCTATAATTGTCGATTAATTGATTAGTTGTCAACTATTAAACTAACAACTATTAACAACTATTTTGATAATGAATAATTGTTTATATAATATAAGCAATATATGGTAAAATTTCCTGCTTTTGATCTTGGTTCTATGTCACATGACAAGTTTGGCAAACTAGTGCCAGAACAGAACAATGATGCAGTATGTTTACCTTGGTGGTGTACTGTTCCAGGACGCTGATGGTCTCAGGGTCAATGGCTGCGGCCTCGGCCTGAAGGTCTGCGATGGTGCCGTCAGCCTGGATGGCCAGGATGGTGTTGGACTGGGGCATGTGCACTGTGTGCTGGATGTAGGCGGTGCTGCCGTCCTCCAGCTGCACCTCCTGCAGGCCGCTCTGGTCATACGTGTCTGCACAGAGACAAGGAGAAGGAGAAACTGAATGAGGGAACTGGGCTCAAGTCCAGCATGAAAACTGAGATGGTGGTTCACTCAGGGAGGATGGATGGTTTCTTACATGAGTGTAGTCAAAGTTACAGCTATAGCTATAACCAGAAGTAATTAAAAATGAAGAGATCTGCAAATTACTGAGCTATCTTATACATTTGTAGATCTATTTGTGGCATTTGTTTGAGATTTTTTAATTCCCAGGAATAAACAGACAAACATGAAGCATATTAAACCATCCCAATGGCCAAACGAGGGTAGATATCCTTAGATAACAGTTACTGGTCACTATTTCTAGGGTGTAAAAGTATTATGGAAAAAATAGCAAGTCAGACTGAATTAAAGTAGGAAAAAAAACATTTTACAAATTACAACTTTTACACTCTTTCCCTTTGGTTTAAGTTGTGTGGTGTTTTAGGTTTGTAGTTTTGCATGTATTGTGTTCAATTTAAGAAAAAAAAAAAATAAAAACTCTGAATTGGAAAAAAATTACAACTTCTCATCACAAATGACTTGTAGAATGAGCTGAATATAACTGCCTGATGAAACATAATGTTATGCTGTGAATGAGACAACTTGAAACTCAAAACTTTCCGACATCCTTCTAGAAAAAGTACCATGTAATGCCACTCAAAGTCAGAGTTCATATTTATAAACTCAGGTGAAAACCCATCTACCCGGACTTCATGAAGAAACAGTAGTCTGATGTCACACGAGGGCTGCACCCATGGAAACGCACATTTTAAATGTTAAACCATCAACTAAAAGGCAACATAAATTATAATCGCCCGTATTTAATTAAAATAATGCATTTATCTTAATCAAAATAATGCATCTATCACATAAAACCTGTTCTGCATGTATGTCAAAATGCTGCCAATGTTATTGGGTAGCTGTTTATACTAAACAGTCTCTAAAAGTCATCTTCTCTGTACAAAAGTTATTCAGGAAAACACTAAAAACGATGGCAGATGGCAACACATTTAATGAGTAACGTATATTTATGCCTCTACAGTTAATTATCACCCAGGGCATGGGTTCTTGTAGCAGCAGCCTGTCTGTTTTTTGTTTACATTTGGTGTCATGCTCCTGGAGGGCTTAGAGGTCATATGTTGGAAATTGGGAAGCTTAAGTATTTGAATGTTGATATTTTCTGAAATCACTTATTAATCCTCAATACAGTGATATGTAATGTGATGATACTTGAAGAAAAACATGAAAGTTAAGTCTCTATCTCTTCAGTGTTAAACATTTTTTACCTTTGGGTGTGTGAATGTAGGCTGTTGTTCCATCTTCTAGCTGAACTGCTTGTCCTCTTCAAGCTGTAAACTGTCCCCTCCTACAACAGAAAAAAAAAACATTAGGCACAACGACTTCACCAGTTCGAAGGTCTGCTTTTGCTTGAGTTTCACTATGTCTGCTTTCAGTCCTATAAGACGCTATTTAAATCATTGCCTGTTGGTATTTCAGCATACAACAGAGTACAACATAAACACTGTACTATCTGTCCTGAGATACTGTAAGGATTTGTGTTTTACCTGTTTTAGGCATCGACACATGCTGAACGTAGGCAGCAGAGCCGTCCTCCAGCTGGATCACCTGGCCATCCATGATCTGTCCATCTGAAAAGGAAGCTTTGGACTCGTGTTGGATGTATGCAGTGGATCCATCTGCAAGAGTTACAGCCTGCAGACTCACTGTGTCCATGCTCTCCATCTGATCACCATCTGGGACAGGATTTGAAGATGACAATACTTTAACTGTCAGCTTCAGAAATAAGAAGGTCATGTTGCAAAATCATCATGTTATATCTACGCTTTGACCTGAGGTCATATCCTTTATAATTCACATTGTGCACTCAAATTTACCTGCATCATCTCATAGCTTTTCCAAAGGGTCAAGAGAGGATAAAAATGTGATACTGTTACATACAACTTTTTCTGGATGGAGCATTCACTCATTGCAATTTTACTCTTTAAGTTGACTGACTAAAGCATATTTAAAAGTGTCTTAAATAGGATGAAAAGAGGTGTTTCTTCTATTGCATTCACAATTTGGATCATGGTTATGGTTGTTCTATAAGAAAACATGTGATGAACAGTGTTTCCTTTGTAAGTCAATCACTACTGTGTGTGCAGAAACTTCAATTTTCATATTTAAATATAATTTACAGCAACATCATTACCTCCTCACTTTATTTGTGGTCCTTTGCATCTCAATAAACTTGCACAGTAATCATTTATGTATAGTGTACACATAATAAATAACAATAATACAAATGTTAATTTTTAGGGCACTTGTCATAATCAGTATTTACGTGGTGCTTTATGAAGTGGCAGACACAAGACAATCAAACACACTGTCACTGTATTCTTTTATATGTATTTTTCAAGGTATAAATTAAGTTTGTCTTACTTGCTGTGCAGAAAGAGATTATGAAATGAAATTTAAAAAATGTTTTGTTCAGTTGTTTGGGAGTTTGTGAGCTCACCTGCCACAGTCACAGCCTCTGTCAGACAGAGAGTGACCGGCTGCCCCTCTGCATCGTGAAACTCTGCCATTCCCTGGGAGTCCCGGTTTATCTGGGCCAAGAGCATGCTTTAGCTGCTGGAGTGACACACACACACAGGAGACACGTTTGAAACTTTAAAAAATGTTGCCCACAGGTCAGTACACTGAGGATGGAGATACTTAACAAGATGTTACTGCAAGTAATGCACTGATGACAGCTAATCTCCTGTTAGATGATGCAATGTAGCCAACATAATTACTTCTTAGGCCAAGTGCAGCGTGTACAACTTTTCTATGCTGAAATACACAAGTGGGCAAAAGCTTTTGTAACTCAATCAAACATATGAATTTAGGAATTTTCAGCATATAAGCACAAAAATTAAATAACAAAGGTCTTACAACTAGACTTCACTTCAAGTCAGAGCCTCAGTTCATCTAATAAAGCATTTGGACTGCAACTAATGATTTTTTTTTTCATTATTGACTAATATGCTGATTATTGTCAAAATTAATCATACAAAATGTAAGAAAAAAAAGTGACAAATGTGCATCACAATTTACCAGAGCCCAAAGTGACATCTTCAAATTGCTTATTTTATCCAACAAACCATCATAAACCCAAAGACTCTTTATTCAAAACTAGCAAAGAAAAGCAGCAGATCCTTGCATTTAAGAAGCTGGAACCAGTATGTTTGACATTTTTGCTTGAAAAATGACTGAAACCATTAACCAACTTTCAAATCAGTTGGCAACCACGACTGAGCAATTAATCAAAATTGCAATATGGCCAAGGCCAATATCAGGCAGGAGCTGCAATTTTTTGATAAAGGTAAAATGTGTCACAGCATACCATTATAAATGAAGCTCTGTGGTGCTACAGAGATGCCCAACCTGCAAATCATCGTCTCCAGACACCACAACTGCACTATCTGTCAAAATGACATGGTCATTGCAGAAAATCACACAAAACATTTTCCGGCCACAAGCTGATTAAGGCCAGATGGCCAAAAACATTTTGTGTGATTTTCTGCCAGACATGACAAAGTAAAAACCTATTTGGATGACATTACTCCTGAGTGCGACCCTCTATTGTCTTATATGGACCCAAGGCAGCTCTCAGTTAATGAAGTTAAATAAAATATGTTCCTGCTATAATCTCAAGCATTTGTGTTAGGCATTTGCAACATATGAGCACAAAAATGAAATAATGAAGGCCTTACAACAGACTTCCATTCAAGTCAGGGCCTCAAGTTGATGAAATAAAAATAATCCACCTGAAGGCCCTTATCATGTCAGTTACTGTGCTGCTGTGGTGCATATCTCCAACAAAATTTCTACAAAATTATACAATTAACACATTAAATGAAGAGTTTTGGGGCCCCTGTAGTTCTGAGGACCCTGGGGAAATTCAGTATTGTTTACCTCATTTAACTCATAAGACTTAGCTGCATTTATTACCGGAATAAATGCAACTTGCAAAAATATGTTCCCACTATAAAAGCATTTGGGTTCAATTGCAAAATAGATGGGCAATGGAAGTTCACATAATAAAGAATAAGGTCCTTATCATGTCGGTTATTATGGTTTCAGGGTGCATCTTCCCAGTCTGACATTCTATTTAATTGTAAAAAACAGTGAACACACTTAAGTTTTAAGGCCCCTGGGGTACCACTGTGCAGTTCCCAATTTTTAATCTGACCTTGTGTAACTCATTTGACAGATAAGAGTTAGCTGCAAGCATTACTGCCACTGTACTTGCAAAAATATGTTCCCACAAAAAACTCAAGCATTTGTGTACAACATGAACTCAAAAAAATGAAATAATGAAGCTCTAACAACTACATTTCGATTCAAATCAGGGTCATATAAAGTAAAGTCCATGTCAGGGCCCTTATCATGTCAGTTAATGTTCTTTTGTGGTGCATATTGTTAGACAAAATTTGATTAAATCATACTGTTAAGACATTAAAATATATAAATGTACAGCTGACGCATCAAACCTTAAGATTTGGGGCCCCTGGAGGTCTGAGGACCTCAGGGCAATCCTTGTTTACCTCATTTGACACAAAAGACAATGCCTCCCACCCACTCCACGACATGCTGGCTAAACACAGGAGCACATCAGTAGTTTGAGACTGATTCCACCAAAATGCGCCACAGGAAGTCATTCCTACCTGTGGCCATCAAACATTACATGAAAATAGCCTGGCCTGGACTTATCTCACCACTGTTAGAAGCTACTTACTTTTTAGTTATTTATATGTTCAACTCATCAGAAGCTTATTATTATTTATACTTTCTTTGCATCTTCATACCCGCAACGCTGACCTAACAATATGGTTACATGATATATGTAATATTTCAACTGCTAACTTCTCTGTGCAATAGTGTAACACACTGGTTACACTGGCATAATTACTGCATTTCTTTTATTTATACTGTGCATTTAAACTAACCTATAGGCCTGCTCTTATAATACTTGCATCCTGACCTGCTCATCTCCCATCTTCAGCATTCAACAGTAAATTTTTTTACACCACTTATTTCTATTTTCACACCTCTTACTTCTACTTTTTCTTGATTGTACTGTACTGTATACAACTGTTTCCATTCTTATATTTTCTATATGCCTATATATATACTTCTCTTTTTGAAAGGGAACAACTGTAACGCAAACAATTATTTCTGATTCTGATAAGAGATAGCAGCATTAATCACGTGTGGATTTATTCCGAGAAGTAATTTTACTTTTCAAGCTAATGTGCTCATGGAATCGGTTTTATTTTGTCTCCTGTCAACGATGCTGTTTTGGCGCTTGTTAAGTTTGAAAATAGCATTTGGGGCTAGCTAGCTAGCTAATGTGCAGTTAGCATAACTATGACTTGCCACATTTGTCACTCTGTGACTAAACATTATCTATGCAGTGCAGTGAACTGGCTCTGTTGTGCGGTTAAAACTAGTCAGTTAACACACTGACGGCACGTTTAGGATGGTCAAACAGTTACAACCGTGGGCTTGTTAGCCACCATGCTAACAGCATCGCTAACTACGTCAACCGGCGCTGTCACGACTTTTTTAGCGGTTATTATTAGCAAACAGCTTCTTGGAGATTATCTTTGAGGAGAGTAAAGCTATCTGAAGTTGATATTTGAGGTCTAAGCTGACTCCGTGACAGCTGAAGGGCTAGCTAGCTGTCTCCGCGAAGCCTCCAGTCGGGTTCGTCTAACTAGCGACGCAGTTAGGAAACAAGAACAGGGAATCCATGAGCTAATTAATGATAACATAAGCATTTTGACTCGATACTTGTCAAATTTATTTTAAGGTTAAACAGTATTTTTCCGCTCTTCTCTTGATTCCCTGCCGCAGCCTGACACTCCCTCTCGCAGAGATGGCTGTGGGAATAATGCATACTGGGTAAAAACCAATTTATATACTAACCTCCGAAAATTTCCAACAATTCCTCCTGTTCGACCACCATGCACCAGTGCAGGAAACGGTTCGCGATGTCCACACACCGGGAACATGTATGACAGCACTATCCTCCACGAGATGTCCCGCCCACTCACAATTCAGACATGCTGATTGGTTAAAGTCATCCCAGCTCCCACTCCTATTCGTCCGCCGTGTCGTAGTCGAGCCTGCATCTTGGTGTTATTCAGCGTCCTGGGCCCCTGCCAGACGCCATTCCGCGTCGGTTTTCGTATTGTCTCGGGCTTTTGATTGAAAATGCGCTGCGTCGTCATAGAAAATAAATATTTAAACTTCAACATAAGGCGATAGTCAGCTGAGGCTGTGGATTCCAAGCCACGTCTTGCCACGGGATATGGGCAGATTTGTTATTCGGCGAGATAAACAGCGATGTGTGGGAAGATTTTTCGGCATCCATGTTGAAAACAAGGTCGTGTGGGAAAAAAAGGGGAATCTGGGCAATGCAGTGAAGAGAGGCTCGGAGGGATGAAATGTCCAGCTGACATCTGACAGGATAGACTACACAGGGCTTCACATCTAAAAAACAAAGCTACAGCATCTACCAAGGCGTCCAAAACAAGATTTAAACTCAGATAGATGACAGATAGAATATAGATATATAGATACTAATGGTAAGTTATGTCACATCAATCACAAAACATTAGAGCAATCAAAGAGGATACATAAAGCAAGAAATATATTACAGTAAATTGTTTAAATATAGAGAATTCTGAACTGAAACTAGGCCAGTAGTCTTAAATACAATAACAGAGGCTGGTGATAGGCCTATGCTATGTATATTGACATATTGGTTTTCATTAATGATCAGTAGTCTGATATTATGTAACAAAACTGTCCTATTCGAGAGAGGGGCTGGTGCTCTGTGCCATTAAATATTTTTTTAAACTCTTCAAAAACAGTTTTCCTTGTTAAACATGTAATTTCTGTTTGCAAATCATTCCATAATTTCATTCTTCTGTACACAACAGTAAGCTGCCTTTATTAGTTTTTGAGACAGAAAGTGAGAAAAAACCTCTTGATGCATGCCTCCTATTAAAGTTAAGGCCACTACTACTATATGACATAATGTAATAATAAATATGTAACAATAATGCTAATCTTACTTTATTATAGGGATGAAACAATGATAAAATATTCCTTCATTAGTCTGACAATGGGGAAATTTGCAGGTTACAGCAGCAAAGTGGATAGCAAAATAGAAAGAGGATCAATAACCAGAAAATAATGAATAAGCTAACAGGCATTATAAACAGGAGGAAATATAAAAAAATACGAAAATAAACATGAGATATAAGATATAAATAGGAACAATATATGCAATATAAACAATAAACTGACTTAACAGTTGAGTTTATACCATTGGTTGGTTTCACAGTAAAATTCTTGAAGTTTAGTAATAGTGTTATAATTTCAAATTTTAATTATTGTAATAGCCGTGTTTGATTACCGTGCTTTCAAACACTCACACTAATACTGTCCAGCATTAAATCGTTGTTGCAGTCGTCTCAGATTCAGAGGCAGGGAATTTCACAGTTTGGGTCCACAACTACAGAGCTCTTTTATCTTTGGCATAATGAGCAGCGGAGACTGTATGAACATAGATATATTATCCAATAATATGGGTAGTCCTTGAATACATTTAGATTGTGACAAAACTTTCCATTTATTATAGATGTAAATGACTAACTGGAATCCAGTGCAGGTACCACAGATTACACAGTATGGGGTATTGTAATACTAAAGTGATGATCACTGAGATAAAACACTACTAATTTTACAGTTGTAGTTATGGATCTGAAAGTGCAAGCATACAGTATTATAGTCAACCTCAGTTTCATTAATATTGCACAAGTCAGGTACTGAGACACTAAAGAACCCATGTTGGTTAGTGGCACAGCATGGAGGGATCTTATGATTTAGCCTTTAAAGCTGGAGTTTATTGTCTATATTCATATGAAACACAGTATTTGGGAGTGACATCTTCAATCAAAGCTTAAATTCATTTGGGCCTGCAGTTCCATTAACAAAAATTCAGAAAGCCTGTTTATTCTGCGAAATACACAGAGTGTGCAGCTTCATTATATATGTCCCACAGCACCCAGAATGAACATTTGGGCATAATAAATGTAATAAAATAATAAATGTGGGTTTGGAACACAAAATATTAGGCCCTGCTCATTTCCCTCCTTTTCATTTCCCCAATAAAACTATATTATCCTGTGACCTAAGCTACAAATAGTTTATCTTGTCAGCATTTATTTGTGTACCATTTTTTGGAATAATTATTTGTATCAAAATTCAAATGACAGGAAAAATCTGGATATTATATACACTGTTTCTAAAGGAGTCACGATTTAATAAAGTGACGTATTTGTTTAGTGTTTTCAGCCAGGTGTAAGCTACCAAGAGACACAAATACAGGATGACTGTCAAAGTAAAAGCCCTCATTCAATACTTATTTGCATTGAGGCTACAGTTTATATAATCCCACAAAAACAACGCATTGTAATATTATTATAATTATAAGGTTCTTGTGGTCCCTGCTTTAAAACCGACTGCACTCAGTATTCATAGATTAAAAGTATGGAACAGTTAATATTTACATTACTGATGTAGTGTATTTATTATGAACATACTTTTTGTCTCAGTGAGCATAGTTATATGAAAATATGTATTGTTTTACAATAAATATTATTTATTTATTTAGTGATATTATGTGTTTATATGGCCTACCCCGAGTCAGATGTTACAGATGCTATTCAATCTCTATATTTCAGTGTGAGACCGGAAGAATGGAACAATTTGCAATGCAATAGACATTTATTAACCATTTTTTATTTTGGTGAAATATCCTTTAATGTGCCCCACAATGACTTGTATATGTTGAAAAATATGGTTGCGTGGTTTGTTTTGATATAGCTGCTTAGCTCGGGGACAACATGTTGCAACCGTCTCCATCCTAAAAGCCACGACAGAACACTGTGTGCTAGACACACTGAACTAATTGCATACTAAATATGTCACTCAGAAGTCAACAAAACATTGTTTAAAACTAAGTAAGTTTTGATTGATTCACACAAATTCAGGACAGAGGGACAAAAATACAGCTCATAAAAATACTTTCATACCTCCATAACAAGTTTTTTCAATGAATGCAGGAGCAGACATTGAATGTGTCTTCTGTCTTCCTCTTACAACTGTCCCCTGTTACAACTGTCCCCAGTCTACTCTACTAAACAATTTATGAGTCTGTATTAAAGTTAGGAATAAAAATCTAAATATTTTATGTTAGTGGGCAATAATATATTATTTAATTTGATATGGAAAATCAGTGACTGTGATGTACTGGGACAGAGAAATTGAAGTGAAAGCAAAAAGTGGGACAAGATGCTCCGATCTCCCCTACTTTGCTTTCCATAAAATATTTAAGACAGGGGTGTTCAAATGAATCAGTGGTCGAAAGCTCCGTTTACACATAATATTTCAAGATAACGACAGAGATGAGCTCTCATCTCACAAATAATTCAGATAATCTTAATTTCCCATGTTTGTGACTTTTATTGTGAGTTTTATTTTGAAGGTTTTGACCGGAAGTCTCGTTGTTAACCTGTCTGATTTGACTACCTGCACGGCACCTGTCATGATGGGGGTGTCTCCTCTTCTTCACTAGTCATCATCATCGGGGGATTCCTCATCAGTCTTGTGTCAGATACACATCGGACAGATCCTGACACACGCCGGCTCGGTCAGACTCACACAGCCGCCGTCATGTTCACGGGGATGCGGACGGAGAACCGGGGGACTCCGGGGTCCTGGATGCTGCGGCTCTGAGGCAGCAGAGGAGGCTGAAACAGGCGATCCAGTTCCTCCATAAAGACTCAGCTGACCTGCTGCCTTTGGACGGACTGAAGAAGCTCGGGACGTCTAAACAGGGGGTGTGTCTCTTACAACAGGCCTTTTTATTCTGATAGTGCCACTGTTATTACAGGCACGTTTATGGGCTCGTGCCTTTAACAAATTACTGCTTTATCACAGGAGGATGAACTCATGCAGATGACGATGGGAGAGTCTCTGCATCTTGCTTAATTTACCACGATATCCTTTATTTAGGCCTAATTAATTATTCTGAATTATAGCAGATATAATGATGAAGTGGAAGGCATTAGTCTATATAATAGATATAGCTATAGGAAAAATAATAGTCAGTATCACTCTCTATGACGCCCATGTTTATAATGCATTATAAACACTCGTACAATGCGTTACAATCGACTCATAGTCCTGTATAATTATAGTTTTAAGCACTCATGAATATTCGTCATGCTTTAACAATGATCACAGGACATTATAAAGCCATTTCTAATCATTTCTAAGGTTAACCCAGGGATCATAGTGTTTTATAATTCTCATAGTTGTAATACATTAGAATTACTGACTTATGGTCAACTGATATTATCGGCCTGTCACAGCTGTATTAGTCTATATCAGTATTAGCATACATGTTATCTGATATGCAGCTATTATGATTTTTTTTTAACTTTCTTAACAGAACATAATGCAGACATTTTTTTTATTTGTTAGCTTTACGCAGCATTTTACGGATGTTTGATCCTTTCTCTTAATTCAGGGTTAATATATGTGTCTATTTTGCTCTATTTTTTATTTTTTAAATTCACAGTTATTTATAATTATCAAAAATACCAGTAGGGGTTTACTGTTTCTGTGCCCTGATATCATTTTGGACAATAACACTTATTGTCAAAATTGTCAAATAGCCTTTTGAGGGATCATTGCAAAAATGTGTTTAGTATCTATTCTTTATTCTGTGCATTTTATTCTGTACAAAGAGTAGCTGCAATATATCAATATCAGATTTTTTTTTATAGCTATCAGCCCCCAATATCCAGTATCAGTCGGGCCCTAATTATAATAATTCTAAAATGTATTATTATCATCGTTATAATGCATTATAATGTGATTCTAAGTTATTTCAAGTGGTTCTAGGGTGCTTTAAGGGAAGTTTTGAAATACCCTCATGAAATAATACCTTAGAAATGACATGTAATCATTTAATATTACTTTCATAAATGTACTCCCTCTATTAATCTTTTCTTTTCATTTAACCATTCTTTTAGAGTTATAGGGTTTAGGGCTAGTGTTTTTATAACACACTATGATCCTTGCCAAACAAAACAATCTTTATAATGTGTTATGATTATCAAAAGCATTATGAAAATGTATCAGTACTTAAAACAATAATTATATAGTGCCATTAGCAGATTATAATGCATTATAAATATGTTCATAATGCATTATAGCCATGGGTGTCATAGAAAATGTTACAAAAATGTCTAGATTTGGTCATACTTCTAATGTTGCACATTCAACATCATCATCTATGTGTTCACTGACACTGAAGAAGGTCTCTGAGGATCATAATGGCAGCATTATTATCAGGGATGGATTACTGAATGCTCCCCTGGCCTTTACTTGTAAAATGTTACTCAAAGAGACACAAAAGAGACAAAATGACTGTGAAGAGATGGAAAAAGGAGCAAAACAACATCAGAGAGACACAAAATTACCACAAAGAAACAGAAACGACCACAAAAATAAAAAAAAACAGCACAAAGAGACACAAAATAACTACAGAAACACAATACAGACACAAAGAGACCAAAACAAATACAAACAGAAACAAAATTACCCACACAATACAACTACATAGAGACACAAAACTACAGAAATACACATATCAACTATAATGTACAAAGAGACACCAAATAACCACAAAAATATGCAAAATGACTACAAGGAGATATAAAAGGAACACAAAGAGACGGAAAACAACCACCAAGTCGGTGTGTCTTGCTCTTATATAGGAGAGATGATGGTGCCTTTTACATATCTGTGCCCAGGGGGCCATTGTCTCATAATCTCCATATGATTATTCTAAATTATTGATTTGTTTTTAAACTTCAGCTCCATATTTCTAACTTTGCTTGCATCCTTTTAATTGTCAATGCAGCAGCCACACCATATTCTCCAGAAGCGCCTGCTGGAGGCCAAGTTGTCTCGGGGAAGGATGAACATGTGTGGAGTGACACCAAACAACGGGTCGGTCCTCCTGAGTCGTAGTCGTTTAAATTCACATGAAAGTGAGGAAGATGAGGAGGAAGATTTCATCTATGTGCCTGGCAAAGTGAGTCTGTGCAAGTATCTTCAATCAGGATACAGTACATCTATAAATATTCTCATAGTTTCTAAAACAAGCCTTTTTAAACACAAATAACTGCTGTGAACTCTTTGCACAAATTATGTTGTTTGTTTTATTTCCTTCTTGCGTCCATCACATGTCCATCTTCACCTCCACCTTCTCTGTGTGTTTGCAGTGTTTAGGACGGGAGGTGAATGTGCTGATTGACACCGGCTGCAAACTGAACCTGATGTCCTCACTGACTGTGGAGAGATTTGGGTGAGATGCTCGTAATCTGTGAATCTGACTTACATAAGCTCACTTTCAGTATTCAGCGAGTAATGTTTTGTTTCTGTCAAAGTTTGAAAGAACTGGTGGAGGAGAACAAGATGGAGACGGATGGATTTCCATTCCAGCGGAAGCTTTGTATCGACGGACAGATCAAAGAACTCAGCCTGACCATCGGGGAACTCAGAGTAACGTGCTCCTTTGCCATAATTGGTAAGGAAGAAGAATAAGATTAAAGATTAAATTGATGTTTGTGACCAGAGATTTTAAGACACTTTTAATTATTATGTTATAATATTATTGTCTGTTTATGTGCAGAAAGTAACAGACCACTGATGTCCCTGGGCAACAAGACACTAAAGTCACTTAAGGTAAATCATCTACTTCCCAGGAGAAACAGTGACATAAATAATTAAGATGCAAGAATAAAAGTCCATAGATTAATTACAGACATAATGACTCATGTTGTTACCTTTATGTAAATGTGTGATGTGTTGGTATGTCATCTTTTTTTGCAGTGTGTAATTGACACTGAAAAGCAGATGTTGGTGTTTGGGAAAAACGTGAGGGAGCAAGTTCAGTTTATCAAAAAGCCATTCAATGAAAGGTAAGATTTTAGTAACTTTTAAAAAAAGTGTATACTGGGAGTGCATGTCCTCTTTATACTGTGGCGTGTAAACATTTTATCCTGGTTTTCCGAACATTTTTTATCAATACAGAACAGAGTTTAACCTGGATACTGTTAGAATCATGTATACAAGGATATGAATAACCATGTTCTATATTAACATCATATCCTGAATAAGACACAGACAAAACTCAAGATATAACATCTAAAATAAATTGATCTAACTAAAAATCTCCTCCTGCCTCTTTTTAACTTGCTAATGTCGTCTGGGAAAATTTGTACACAGGCTCATTTTATCTGATTTAAGGAGAATCTGATCTGGTGGCAGGCACAATAATTCTATAGAAACAGACGATCTTTTTGCTGATGGTCTCGTTTGCTTAGATCGGTCATATAGAGGCATCAGTATTAAACTGAGACTCTTTCATAACCAGTTAAAATGTCCTTGTCATACATTTAAGTAAAGGATATGAGTGCTTCTTCCAACACTGGACAATTTAGACTTGTGAAGTTGTGGAAACCAAATATTCTACAGATTAATCTCACCAGGCCCCTTTCTGCTTCCTCTTTTTTTTTTTCTTTTTTGCACAACAGATCCTACGACTTCAACGACCAGGGATACTGACTTGTCTTCCCGCCGACACACCACAGTGACCAAATGCAATAGAAATATTTACTCTTCCAGCTATAGATGCCTCATCAGGGAACTTCAGATTTCTCACCTCATAATTTCTCACTTTCTCCCCTGCCTGTTCATCCATGAGTCAGATAATCCACACTGACTTCACTCAGTTTTATTTATGGGATAGCGGCTGCTCCCACAAACGGTTCCTCATGTAGCATCGGCCATGAGTAGCATTCTTGTAGCGGAGTGTGATCATGTATTAGCTGTCACTACAGTAGTACGTATTGTGTAGCAGCTAAATTATTAGCAGAACTTGTAGTGCTGTAGACTTTAAGATTCTGATAGAATTGTGATTTATAGCTCTTGTATCCTACAAATTATTGTAGTATTGTTCTGCCAGACATATTACTCTACATTTATAGGTGGAATTCAGTGTTGGAAAACAAAGGCTGGAGTCTAGCTGATTTAGCACAGAGTGACTGTTTATCTACTGTATTTTATAATGTTGTAAATGTATTTTCTAGTCCAAAACATGTATTTGCATTGAGCTCACTGCCTTTTAATGTTTACAAAATGATAGTGACACTTGTGATATGTTTAATCACGTGACTGTAGCAAATTGCAGCACTGAATAACAAATAAAATCCCAAATTATGTTAAAGTGTTCTTGCATAATTTTTTGATAGGAAATTTAGTGCTGTGGAGAATCATGCATACATAACTAGCTCACGGTCTATTTTATCTGACAGCCATTTATGAAACTGGGCCAGCCGGAGGTGGTGTGACACAATTAGAGCTGTTAATAAGAGGTCAAACACCAGCAGCCATCATTTCTCACCCCTGCATGTTCAGGATGGGATGGAGAGCGGCTCTAATTGCTCTGCTGACCTATGACTGCACCATAGCAACTGTACCCTGACAGCAGTGTTTGGTAATGCTCCTCGGTCAGCTGATTGGCAGGTGAACAGCCCCTCCAGTGGCCATGAAGAAGACTGACTCAGTCTTGAACATGTCTCCATGGAAACCAACATCAACAGTGAGGCGAAGTTGTCGTCTGCAGCTGCCTGGGAACAACATAAGGACTGCAGGTAATGTACCCGCTCACTTTATCTGTGTATTAACTGTCAGATCAAAGAAAAAGAACAAGAAAAGAGTCCTTCTTTTACAAAACATAAACATAATAATTGTGTTTCTTGTTATTATCAGTCAGAGGAATATGGAAGCTCATTTCTGCCAATGAGAAAAAAAAACAATTAGTCATTATAATGAGAAACTTTTTTGAAATAATGACTTAGAGGCAAAGTCTTTTTTTTTTTTTTTTTTTTTTTTTTTTTTACATACTAAGTCATTATTTTGATAGTTTCTCATTATTTTGACAAAGTTTCTAATTATTTTGGAAAGGTTTCCTATTATGTAGATATACTAAGTTATCATTTTGAGATGCTAAGTTATTATTATGAAATACTGGCTCATTTTTAGATACTAACTCATTATTTTGAGATTCTAAGTCACAGTGGTGGAAGTGGTGGAGTACTGAATAACCGTACTCAAGTACAAGTACTATTACATTACTAAAATATTACTCAATTACAAGTAAAAGTCCAAAGCATTTTTGTCAAATACTACTCAGTTACTTTTAAATTGTTGATATTTAATGAATTGTTAATAGCAGCATTCAAGCGTTTTATGGTTTTGTCATCAGTATGTCCTAGTTTTCATTGGCCTGTTTGTGATCAGATCACTTGATTGGCTAAAAATTGCAGACGAAAGGTTTGAATAGTAATTCAAATTGTACTCAGTAATCAATTATGATTTCAAAAGTAACTAAGTAGATTACATAGTGTAATGCATACTTATGTACAAGTAAAAATACACAGACTTGAAAATCTACTCATAAAAGTACAAGTGCCCCTAAAAACTGCTTAATTACAGTAATTTTAGTATTTATAATTAGATACAATTCAAGTATGAAAAAACACACTACACTATAAAACCTAATAAAATGTCCAGTTGAATATCTGTTTTCTTCCCCACTGGCCATATTTCACAATTATCAATTTCTGGTACCAAACAACGATGTACAGCACAAAACAATTGGGAGAAATGGTCGTATTCAAGTTATGCACATATGTTTCACATATAAAGTCCATCCACCCTGACCTTATAGTGGTAAATTTATCTTGGTGTACTGTAAGGGATTATAATTTTGTTGAACTACGTCTGTTCAGTCCTCAATCAAGGGACTTGCTTGGGCTTATTTTATAAGCACATAATTTCAGTGTTAACTGTGTTTGGTATTTGTAGAATGACAACATTAAATCTGGCAGTGGTCTGATCATCAATATTTTCACTGTCATTTTTCCTTTTACTCTCAACCATCAAAATATGCAAAAACCAGTGAAAACAAAATAAAATGGTGTCATTTCCTAACATTACTGTACAGAGATGACATCCAGGCAGACGGAGGCCTCTGAGGCGGCGTTGATTCCACTGTTTCTGGGCAAACAGAGATGCAACATCACTTTTGTCGTGGACAGCTCTGAGAACATGAGAACTGTTCTGGGGTCAGTGAAACGGCTGCTGATCCAGACGCTGCTGACGAAGGCTTCGCTCAGAAACTCTCTCTTCAACATCATCTCATTCTCAGGCAAGGTGAGGAGGAACTAACTGCTCATTACAGCACCAACATCAGAGATAATGCCAGCAGATAGCACCTTTACCTTTAGTTCTATGAGGAAAATTTATTTTACCCATGCGCCACCTGTTTCTTAAAGTGACTGATTTTTTTCTCTTTACTTCACAGTTGACCTGCTGGTCCCACCACATGCTCCCCTGTGCTCCTGACACAGTGTACATGGCTCTGTCCTGGATTCACTCCATCACCTGCAGCCCCGGCAGGGATCTCCTGGCCGCCCTGAGGTGGCCCTCACTGACCCCGCATGTCACGCCGTCCATCTGCTTTGCAGGGACCTCCCTGACCATCCCGAGGCCGTGTTGAAGGCCCTGCCAGCCCTGGCAGCTGGGAGGCCTGTGAACATCTTTTACCTGCAGGACTCAGGTAGTCAGCTGGACAGCAACGCTCGAGACCACCTGCAGTGTCTGACACAGGCCACAGGAGGGAGCTGTTTTGTGATTCCAGTTGGTTTGAATGGAGCTCTGGAGAAGGTATGACTGAAATTACTGGGAACCGAACAGGACTTGTGAAAGAGTTCAACATGCTTAACAAAATCAACCTCAAAGAAAGTCAGTGGTGGAAGAAGATCCTTAAAAAATAAAAGCACTAATACCACACTGTGATAATATAAGTACTGTGAATCTGTACTTTGCATAGGGACACTGTGACTCATCAATCATCCTACCAGACCATTTAACAATTTGATTCAGAGTTTCTGTTCTTTAAGGATGGACTGTCCAAATCATGACACCAAATAAATACCAAGCATGATAGAATACAGTCATCGTGGTTTTGTCATTGAGGAAATAGGACATTTTCCTCAAACAAAACAAACACGGTACCCTTTTTCGCACTCGACTTCACAGCAGGGCTCTGATTATTTTCACTGCTGATGAATCTGCAGATTATTCTCATGATTAATTGTTTAATCATTTACTCTCTAAAATGCTCATCATAATTTCTCAGAGCCCAATGTGATGTCTTCAAATTGCTTTTTTGTCCAACCGACAGCCCAAAACTCAACAATCTTCATTTACTGTCATAAATAACAAAGAAAAGCAGGAAATTCTCACATTTAAGGAGCTGCAACCAGCGAAACGTTTGTTTGCAAAATGACTGCAGTGATTAAATGACGAATCATTGAAGAACATTTATGTTAGAAGGGAGTGTGTTTGGCATTTTTGTGAAAAACCTGAACACATCACATCTACAAATGAAAATGGCTTCATTTGGCTGCGACTGTCTGAGTCTGTGCGTTTGTGTTTTCAGGTGTTTCCTCTGTGTGCTGCGGAGAACCAATCATCAGCGCCAAATTTCTCTTCAGTCGAGTGTTGCTGTCCATCCACTTCAGTCTTAATCCCACCCAACACATCATCACCTCTGCTCAGGTTGGTTTCCATGGTTACACCGTTTTTTTTTTGTTTTGTTTTTTACACAATGCAGTACAAACAATGTTACAGCTATATAGCAGCTAGTGTTACCAAAACTGATGTGTATTAAGCATGTGATCTTTCTAACAACAGAAGCGTACACACACAGGCTGGTAAATTTAAGATTGTAGGTGTGCAGTGAATAAAATCATCGGCTCAGTGATATGTGAGCTGTTTTCTCGGCTTCCCAGGTGCAGTCTGGGTAATAATCCTCTCCGCCCGGTTACCTCCTGCATGCTGTCTGGTCAAACCATGACTCCAGAGTTCTTTCCAGGATGCAGGGTGCTTGCCAGGAGGGAGGTGGATGGTTTCTACTACACAGGCACTGTAATACAGCCAATACAGGTAAAAAGATACTGTAGGATTACACTCTGTACATACTATTATGTAATCATATATTGACTGGTATTTGGACAGAAACACATTATTCATTTTCAACTTTACTTCAGCCCAGAGGATTTAAAATGAGATAGTGACCATGAGGTTTACTGTGAATGTTGACTTTAAGCTTTAAGGGTGTTTAGATCCATTTGAGGTCAAATTGTGACAGAAATATAGACCTTTTTTTAATCTCCCCCATATCCAAAAAATATATCCAATTTGGCCAAAAAATATACTTAATACCATTTATTATGCCTCTTAAAGTTGGAGACTGTGTATAAACAGGGCTACACCTGCATGTTGACATCTTCTTCCCATGTGTCAAAACTCAGGGCCGTGGAGGAGTTTGGGTTGTTGAGTTCGACCACCCAGGATGCACCAGTTTGGGGGTCGTCTCCCCCCAGAGGCAGCTGGTTTGCTCCCTCGACATGGTGAACCACGCCAGAGCTCACACACGCTGTCTGGTACCTGGTGATGCTGTGCTGTCACCATGGGAACCAGATCTGAAGAGATACGGGCCGGGGAGAGTGATGGCCGCCACCGAACGCAGAGATGGTTTTGGAGGTACAAATCTAAAGCGTTACCAAACTTTTAACACTATACACATTTTTAATATTCCACGTAAAAGCAGACAATGTTTTATTATTATTAGGTTCTTCACAGAAAAAGCACTAATTATCACTCAATTAATGTCTGTCCCTCTCAGTAAATCCCTCATTCACCCTCATTGCAGTTGCTGGTGTTATGAGCCTGCGGGTGCAGATGTGGAACAGCTGTGTGTCTCTGGTTCCTGCCAGTCTGGTTTTGCCCATTTCAGCTTCTCAGCATGACAGAATAGTAAGAGAGCTCCAGATCCAAACACCAGCCTCCAGTCCCTGTTGCAGCTGGCTCTGTGCTCGCAGCTCCTCCTGCTCTCCTCAGCTGCTCTGCAGAGACTGGTGTCCATCTTCATCTTACTGCTGTTCAGTCACAAACCGCCGGCCATACTCATTTACACCCAGGTGCAGGTCCAGCTGTGGAGGAATGGATGGATTTGAGAGGGCAGAGCAAGACACGGATATGAGGAAGAGTGACCCTGAGGTGCCCTCCTCCTCCTCCTCTTCATCTCTCTCTGAGGATGAGACCAGTGCGACGTGGCGTCCTGCAGTGAAGCTTTGGAGTAAAGAACAGCGTCCTCCTTGGAGGTACTGGAGAAGAACTGGACAAGAGCCACAACACAGACAGCCAGGTGGGAAACACACACACTGACTACACTGATGCAACTTAATTTGACTTAATAAAAGAAAACTTAATTAAAAAAAGAGCGACAGAAGTGCAGTCCATTCACTGTTTTGCAAACACAACTGGTTTGTTAGTTTCAAATCTTTTACTATATAGGCCTATGTTCTTCTGACAACACAATATAATGCACTTTAAGTGTCAGCTTTTACACTGTAAAAAAAAAGTTGAGAAAAAATCATAATTTCAAAGCACCTGCCTTCATTAGACTTTGGTTTCTTAAATTTTGCAATAATCTAAACTAGGTTTTGGCAGCCTATAATCTTTTGTTGAGATAATTTACTTTTCTTCTTTAGATAAAGTTTTAGAAACTCTTTCAAAAGTATTTCAAAAGTAGCTCAAAGTGAACTGTGAACCTGACTGGCATTATTTGGCTGCTTGAAAATTAAATGGTTGCAACTAAAAATATTAAATTATTTTCCATTATTCACTTCCACTTCAATTAATTTACTTAACAATTTTTTAAATACAGTTTGTGGGTTTCTTGGTGTATCATCCAGCATCATGTATTTTGTAAGCATTTGTTGTTGTAATACACATTTTGGCCACAAGAGGCTGAAGTACACCACTATTCCTCATTCTACATTGGATTAAAAGCAGATCAGACTGTTCAGAACACAATGCAGTTGTGCAACCCAGTTTAGCTACACCTGAGCTCATTTTGACAGGTCAGCTGCATTCTGTACCCCTGCAAGTTTAGCTAAATTAAGAGACAGAACAACAGCCTCATGAGATCAGGCCGTGTTGAAATGTCTGTTTTTGTCTGCAGGAAGTGTAGTGCCGAGGAGGACATCACAACCTGGGAGCTTCAGCTTCCCTGTCCCTCAGATCAGTGCTTCGCCCAATCACAGCTCTCTGTTTCAGTCACTTCCTGGTGCTAAAGGAAGGAGAGCGAACATCAGAGATGTTTTTGGAACAACAAATTTCAAACCTCGACCACCAGCGGGACTGCGACCTTTCTCTGGAAACAAGGCTACTACTGTTTACACATAATAACCTCTTCATCTGCCTATAAAATAACAAACAATAGATGATAAAAAATACTTTATTTCTATACTCTGATGTGTCATTAGTGCAGGTAAAAAAATCCTGTATTACATGAAGCTCTATAGGGCAGAAGCTGGATACACACTCTATATAATAAAATACTCATATAAAATGCAATAAAAATATGGCTTCTCTCAACATGCAGCAAATAAAACACTTTGATAGCAAAATGTAATGTAAACTCTTAATCCAGAAATCAGTGTAAAAACAGGTAATAAACACACAAACAGCATAAATAGCATTGTTCAGTTTAGTTATTGCAGGTTAAAGGTGGCTGATTTTGGTCAGGTGAGGTGTCAGAGGTTAAAGGTGAGGTTGATGCTCTCTCCAGCTTTGACGCTGACCAGCTGAGTCTGCTGCTGGGACTCTGGCATGCTGGCGGTGACAGCGTATGTCCCTGGAGACACCTCGATGAAGAAATCTTCATCCACTGCTGCCGAAACACGACCCTGAGAAGAATTCAACAAGACTTTATTTTTACTTTTTGCTCCAAAAATGTTACTTTTGTTCCAGGCCTATGTATTAAACATGTACACTTGAATATTGGATAGCATCATCAAAGCCACCTGAGTATTGAAATTGCATAATCTGGTCAGAAACGTGATTTAAATAAGATGAAAAAAGATGAAAAGAAGATGATTATCAAAAGAAAAAGCAGACAGATTGTTGTTACCTTGTTGTGTGGAGTCCGTGCATGTTTTGTGGTTGACAGTGATGGAGTCGTCGTCCCAGCAGCTGGTCGTGTGTGGAACCTGCACACGTGGATCCTCTCAGTGTCAGTGGGCTCAGTGCAGTAACCAGACTCATAAAACCTCTGCAGCACAGACAGCATTCATGTTTTAGTCCCATACATTCCAGGGCCATAGCTGAAAAACATATGGGTTCAGGCAAACAATCACTGACCTTGCACTGATAGGTCGTCTGTGCCATGAAGTCTGCAATGGTTGCAAAAACATCATCCAGCTCTGTGTGCGCGCTCTGAAAAATGACAAGAACAGGAGACATGAGATGAGATGAGCAGATATGAAACACAGCAGAGGAGTCAAGATCCAAATTTAACTGATGATCGCCTTCATAAACAGAAAATATGTTGGCACCCTGACTGGGATCTGTGTGTCTTCATCTGTAGAGGTATTTGGGTCTGTGATGCTCCAGAGCTGTCCAGTCCACACTGCGTCTGGAGGCCCGCTCCAGCACCTCCAGGCCCAGACTGGCAGAGCGCCGGAGAGAAGACTCCAACCAGGCCTGGCTCGCCATGAACAGGTCTGTGAAACTCAGGTGCCCTTCACCTGAAGCGGAGGAACAACAGAGAGCACTAAGACAGTCTACCTTTACCTCACAGTAAAGCCCAACAGACAAGAGTTTATTTCCAAATATTAGGGCTGCAACTACTGACTATTTTTATTATCTATTAATGTACCCATTATTTTCACAATAAGTTGTTAATTAATGTCAAAAAATTGTGAAAAACATTCATCCCAATTTTCTAGAACCCAAAGTGACTTCAAATGTTTATCTACTTTTTCTAGTAAAGTAAATAAAAAAAACTTAAATGCTTATATATAATCTTTATTGACTATAATTTCATTATTTGAATAATAAATAATTGTATAAACTTCCCATTATATGCCAATAATTTATCGTTCTCGATATTTATTGTGCACCCCTTGATTTTCTTAAGTCTCCTTTGATATCAAACTGAATATTTTCTGGACAAAACAAGTATTCTGAAGGCATCAACTTCATTCATCACTCTTTTAACGATCGATGTTTGTTTTATTGAGAAAACACTGGACAGGTTAATTGATTTTATATTGTTATATTATTTTATTATATGTCTTGTAGAATGTACATATTATTATTATTATTATTATTATTTTAACATACAGATTTTCTATTATTTCTACTATTAGTATTCAGTTCTCTATGCTTATATTTTCTATCTTTAAGTATTTCTCATAATAAAATATAGTTGCAATAGATGTAAATTAACACAATAAATAAAAATGTTAATGTATATATACATACTTCCTGAAAATATTTCGTAAGATAATTAAATTCGAAAAAAAAAAGATAAAAATCACACCACCAGCAAGCCATGTTGTAAAAGATGAAGTGGATGGAGGGAAACTGCGCATGCGTGAAGATTAACAGCCCGCTGACACCAGACAGCTTCAGATTTTATCAGTCGCTACTTACTTTCTCTTTTGAACGTTCCACGGTTACTTTCACCAGTTCGGCTTCAACACTTAAAACGTCAAACATTCCACAGCACACGTCACGTTCTGTTCTACGTTTCATAACGAGAACTTCAGTGTTCTGTTCTAAGCGCTGTGTCAACAAATCTCAAGCAAAGAGATTATTTACTTATTTACCTGTTCAACGCACAGAGAGCGGGGCGGCTCAGCATGTAAACACACACACATAAGTAAGAGCCCTCGGGGGAGAAAGTGCTTCTTCATTCAATGTGCTCGTAGTCTCACATTCCCTCATTTAGCTGCAGAAGTTCAGCGTCCGCACAACCGCGGCCGTGCTGTTTTCAAGTGACAGGAAATCCTGCGTGCTAAACCCCGCCCCCCCTGTACACTATGTAGTACCCAAACACCCAGTGTCGCATGGAGATGTTCAATTTTTTCTCTGCATCACTTTCTAAAGAAATGGGGGCGGAATTTTCATAAATTAAAGAATTACACAATTAAGTTATAGTATTTTTCATCTTACTGTAAACTTTCTCTGTATGTTCCCTGACTTGCAGTACTTGGTTTTGATTTTTTCTTTTTCTTCTTACTATGCTTATTGCTATACACCTAAATTCCTCATATGTGTGACCTAGTGTGATGAGGGGAAGAGAAGGGAAGCCTCTTTTATGGGCCAGAAGTTGAAAAGGTCAACAGTGCAATGTCACATATATATATAAAAAAATACATGTAGTGGCTTCCTGACAAAAGACAGAATGCACATTTTCCTTTCATCCTGTTGAAAGACTGGGCAAGAGATATATTGTATCCATATAGTGATATGAGACTATATTATTTGCTTTTACCCACTTAAGTCATTATATCTGCATTACAGATGATTATCAAATTTCTCACTTTACCTTTTTGTCAAAGCATTGAGTTATCCCTACAATATCATCACAATATTGGTAGATATTTTTGACCACATAGCTTCATCTAGCAGTGTTATATTCTACATGAACATCAGAACTTAATGGTAGTTTTAGGTAAATATGTATATTGTGGTATAACCCAAATATCTAAATATTACTTTTAAGCCCCATTCTGTTCACTTCTTTTAACCAAGGTGCATTGCCATCTCTCAGTTTCTAGGGTTCCCATATTCACTTCAATGTCTGATGACTTTTCAAAGACATATGTTGCTGTATCATCGTCTTCAATCGCAGTGTTCACCTTAAGTCCATTTTCAAATTCACATTACAAGGTCTACAATACTGTACATCTCATGCTGGCTGCCTTGATCCATTTAATCTTTAGTCATAATCACAGTGGCAGTGCAGTAATAAGACAAGTCACTGTCAACTAAAGAAGAGTCAATTTACCACAGTGATAATAAATCTTGCTGTGCTGGTCTGACACTTAATTTGAGCATAAAGCATTTCAAAAAAAGACTTGATATCAAATTTGCACTCCATCACTAGGGCTGCAAATAATTAAAATTAAAGGCCATGCAATACAACAATATATTTACAACCACATAAAAAAATACTGTTATGAGATTGGAGTGCAACTAATACTGATGAGCAAAAATTGTGTAGCACATACCACAGCTTCCATATATGGAGGCATTTAAATTACACATGACAAACAAAGTTTCCATTTATACATTTTATTTTTGCAAAAACAGACTGACAAGAGCATTATGCCATCAGCACACAGGCTCCTCCCACTGCCTTGATCTTCTCCTCGGCCCGTCGGCTGAAGAACTTGGCCTTGACGATCACAGGCTGCTTGGGCAGTTTGCCTTTGCCCAGAACTTTGTAGTAACCCTGCAAAATCAAAAACACAATTTTAGTGCAACCAGATAACCACTGACCTCATTTGCATAAAGGATTTGTGTGACAATTTCTATGTACAAAAAAACAGTTGCTCAAGTTGCCATGCTCAACAGAAAATTAAACATTTGTTTTATAGCATTCAGTTAGCGAACCCCATATTCTCAAAAGACTGAAACTGGAGGCAAAGGAAGTCTATTATGGGCCAACTACAGTATTAAAGGCCATGAAATGCAACAATATACACACAACTCCACACACAAAGCAGTCAAGAGATTCTATTAATACTGGTCATCCAGCACCAATTCAAGTTTATTCAAGTCTTCGTCTACACAAAGTTCAGAAAATCCTTTGACATCTGAATATGTTCAGATATTTACCCCAAATGACCTGTTTCCATTTTTACTCAAATTGTGGATGTTATCCCATTTATTGTAGCCTCCTCAAGGTTATTACATTTAAGTAAAACCAGGCGTGATAAAACACATTGGTTAACTGAAAAAATAATGGCTAGACTTTAGAAAAAACAAAAAAGGACAGAAACCAACTCCAATAAAAATGCACAGGAAATGTCTTTAGTTTTAGCCTGTGAATTTGGTCAAATCTGTCCAAAACAAAGCAAGAATGAGGAGGTCATAGTATTAGTTTGAGACCAGGATGTCTACGTGAGGGAGTAAATAGACCCTTCTACAGTTTGTAAACAATGAGAAAGCTGCACGCGCCATCTTGGCAACAGAAGTACGGCGGACCACAATAGCTTGTCAAACGGCCGCTGCAAACACGAGCAGTTTTGATCGTGTTTTCAGTCAACACGTTATCAACGTGTAATCAACACGTTTAATAGGTTGCAGCCATAGACACCACCAATTGCTCTGAAACGGTTACAATCTTTCGGAGGTTTTGAACAACTTATATCGACCACTGCAATATCAATTCTGAAGTATCATATACTCAAACGTTTTGGTGACTTTGGTGCTGGTAAAATGTTTAATTCAACCTTTGCAGCTTGACAGCTCATCTGGATGACTGGAGGAGGACGCTACTTCTGTTGCCAAAATGCGCGCGCGCAGCTCTTCGATGATGTCAGCTGTAAAAGGGTCTATAGACCCTTGGCTAAATCCCGCCCCAAACAGTACCTGTCCAATCATTGGATAGCAACCGTAACTAGTGCTGTCAAGCTTTCCATTTCTGCTGCTGCTGCTTACAAATTTCAATAGACTTAAATTTACCAACAAAATGATGAAGACAGCAGGAGAAGAGTACAGTATCAAAGCACAAAAAGTTGGAATTAGTGAATGCTAAAATTTTCACACATCCTTCACTTTGTATTAGGCATGTGTGTGTCTACCACAACTGAAAAGACTGATGGATCAGAGCAGCCACATGTCACTTCCCTCGACCATGCCACATTTTGGGTGAAAAGCCAGCATCAAATAAAGACTAGTGTCATTCACATGCATGTTAATGTTGGCAACATAGTTTCTCATAACGCCACAGTAGACAGATTACTAAAACAGCAAAATAAAGCCTTAAAAAGTGACATGTCAGAAATACATCACCTGGAAATTCAATAAGGTACATGAATAATGTAATGTTGCTCTTTGACGATTTGGGCTTCTAATAGCTCAACAATGATGCAGTTTTATTTTATATGTTTAACTTGGCAAAGACCTCAGAATTTGTATTGACCACCAGTCAAATCAGAGCAGTTGTTTTCACCCAAAAAGGGAAACGTCATCTTTAAAACCAAAACATTCCTTCTATTATTTTATCTACAAAGCTTGTTGCAAATACACTCCAGACTGGTCTTTGTTCAATTACCTACTGCTGCAGTGAGCAAATTAAGACATGCAGAGTCTTGGACATCCTAGCTTGAACTGACCCCAACACCCCCACCATTGTTTTAATATTGATGATGGCTGGTGACAGAACATTTATTCAGTAATGAAAATATCTGTCCAATACTTACAGCGCGCACAGCATCGATGATGGGGGCAGGTCCTTCGGGCTTTTGCCATAGTTGAGCCTGGTCTGCTCACTCACCAGCGTCCACAGCTTGTCCAGGTTGATGGTGGGGCAGTGGGCTGTGTTCCTCTTCAGGTGGTAATGTCTCATACCCACCTTACCGAAGTACCCAGGATGGCTGAGGAGAGACACAGGAAGGACAGACAAAGGGTCAAACGCAGTCTATTCAGGGTGGGTAATAAACAGTGACTCAAGGACACAGGAATTAACTGTTGGTTACAAGTGGCAACTAAATATTTTAAGCTCCACTTGTAAGTTTCTCTAAACTTGACAAAATAATCAAAAGGTGGTCAGATTTCGATTCTGAGCTAAACCAAAGTCTGATATTAACCTAAATTCCTAAATTCTGAATACCAACTTTCAGTTTTGCACATCAATGTATACTATCACGCTGGTATTAAACGCACTACACATCAATGTAAAAATATTAAGTTTGTTTCCAATATTCTGTACATCTTTTAGGTAACAATTGCCCTGTGGTCAAATTAATCAAAGACATAACTAGTTCAGAAAGAACCAGATTACTCTTCACAGAGTGCATCATATTTCTCAAAACACATTTCCAGTTAGTTGACTACTTTATCTTAATTCTCTCCCATTCTGATTTGATGTGACCACAGCATCAGCCCAGCAAGATCACATCATAACTGTGTAACTGCCCATGTGGGTGACTGGCTTACAAAACAGCCAGTCGGTGAATAGGACCAGTCTTCACTCTAAGAGGACTCTAGCACACCAAGACAATGATTTGTGTCAAGATGAGACTCTAGTCTCTATGATCAGAATCATTTTTTTTTTAATCAAGTATGTGGGTTGTGTCTATATGGGAACCCATGATTTGTGAAACACCAGATTTGCACACATTTCTTCATTGTGCAATGTTGTCAAATTATAGAAGATAAAATAATTAGTTTGTACAATGCTCTCATAAAGATCTTAGGTTAAGGGGTAATATACACTTTGTTAGGGAAAGATCATGTTTGGGTTAAAATCTGATTTCTAGCTAGAAAAACACAAATATGGGTACACAGAATTTGACATTCAAGAACATTAACTGTATCTGTCACTAAACAGTGACTACATTTACAGTACATGATATTCCATTTTTTACCTTTAGTCCAAAAAAATACAAGATCCTACTAAGCTATTTTCATGTCTAGTCAACATGATTTTCCCTCATTATTATTGTTTACAGTCAGCTGTGCATACTCAGATCATGGAAAACGGGAACAGCTATAATTGCCATTTTGTTTCTTGAATCTAAGAAGTAGCTTCGAAGTGTTCCACCAGTGATGGACTTGTTCAACCATATGAAACAATAGCTTCCCTCTTTCATTCAGACAACCTTTTTGTAAAGGCCAGCAATGGGCTATTTGTGGATGTCCCAAAACCTGCTGACATTCAAGTCTTTCATAAAGTTTAAAAGTTTTTGAAAGTTTTTCTCCTTCCAACTACAAATATAGGCTTTTCTTTTGTGTGTGCAACTCTGCTCAAGCCTTGAAAACTGTTTGCTAGTTGGTTTGTAAATGACACAAAACTGACCATAAAAAGGCAAGAGGCGGTGTTGCCAAATGCAGTAAAAATCCCAATTGAGATGTATATTCTGAATATGCTGTATACATGTCAACCTGATTACCAGTGTATTGCGTGTCTTAATCAGAAAATGCTACATTCAGAATAAGGCCCAATTCTTGGTAACCAAAGGGAATATGCGTTTACGACCTGAATCAAATTCAGAATACTGTCTATCCAAATGTGGAAAATTAGGTGCATACAAGTGTAGTCGCTAGGATTCGACAACACTGGGCTTAAAGACTACAGATACACATGCATATCTAACGTGCGCAACATAACGCTAAAATTATTGGACATCAACTTATCTACTTTCAAGCGTAGATAAAGAGTGACTGACAAATCAGCTATTTGTAATTCAAACCCACAGATACTGCATATAAACAGGTCTAAACAGGTTAAGTCAGCCCACTGACATCCCGTCAGCACTCCAACACAACCAGAATTCATCACTTGATGCAGCACTTACTATTTGTCGAAGTTGATTCTGTGGTGATGCATACCACCAGCATTACCACGACCTCCAGGATGCTTTCTGTGCTTTCCTGTAGGGCGGACAAGAATCAAAGTTAACCATATATCAGTCACAGAACACTTAAACTTTTGAAACCAGTTATCAGACAAGTTGAAACTCACCAATGCGACCATGTCCGTGGCTGACATGTCCTCGGAGCTTCCTGGTCTTGGTCTTCTTGGTAGGCTGTCAACACAAATTGATGCGTGTTAGATTTAAACACAAAAGTTTAACATTCATGGTCCTATCATTACCCGTGGAGCTAGCTCGCTGGCTAGCTAAATTAGCCAAATAACCTAGAGTCTGAATGTATAATAGCCTGACAACTGTGACTAGATATCAGTGAAGACTTCAGATTAAAACAGGTGTTTCCAGGCTGTTTAATCTAACAATCAAGTAACAACACGAGGTTAAATCCGCCGCACGAACAGTGACTAGTTTCATGCCGTGTAGCATCCTCGGAAGCTAATGCTAATTCAACAGCATTTACCGGCAGACTTTAACGTTTAACACGTACAACAAAATAAACGGTTAGGACATAACTCTCTGCACATTTGCATGTTAAAACGGTACCAGCTCTTGTTACATTCATAAAAACCACAGAGGTTTAATGTACGCGGTTAAAACACATGTAAGTGCAGAGTATGCTAGCTGACTGCTACAGCCGTGGGCCCAGGAGAGACGAGCTCTCACACAGCGAATCGCTCACAAATATCCACAATATTGATAAATCACGATAATAACGTTCGGCAAGCGACCGTAGAAGATGAATATAACTGTAAACCACAATTGGATGATAGTTTTCTGTACGAATGAACAAGGATGGGCATAGATTTAACTCAAATTCAGTGCACAGGGATACATGATAGCACCTACCATCTTGGAGGCTAGTTGAAAGAGGAACGGGATTTGTAAACCTCGCGGTTTTGTGCGAGATTTTGCTCCTGCTGACAAAAGTTCAAAAAAATCCACAGCGACGCCCTTTGGTGACTGACAGAAATGAGTTGAACTTCATTCCAAACGCAGTAATATAATAAGTTAATAATAATGGTAATACAGTAATAAATAAATTTATACTATTTATTACAATTATAGTTAATGATAATAATATTAATAGTAATAATGAACTATGCAGGATTTACCCCAAATATGATGATGCTTTAATTATGCCCACATGTCCAGAGTATGTCTCCAGTGTGGAGGTTTTTTGAACTGTCTGAAACCACATCAAAGTAACCATTTGCAATGACTTTTTGTTATGTTGCCCAGTGAATGTGTGCATTTTGAAAAGCATTGTATTTTTTTGTCTGTATCTGTGAGGAGGCCGTCAGCAGGCATGATGCGTTAATTCCACTACAAGACAGATTGTTGGCCTATCAGATAATATTGTACCTTTAATTAGGCCTATCATGAGGGAACAAGAGTATTATTGGAAAATTATTTTTTTATTTGTGTGCACAAGTCAATTCTTAACTTGTTTTATTCTTCTCAAAAGAGGGAAAAAAGTAATATTGATCAGCAAAATAGTCAAAAACACATTTCTATACATGTCCATGACAGGAACTGAGGATAATCTGATGCAATTTTAATAAAAATCTGACACAATTGTTGAGACCGTCTGATGTGATATTTTTAAATGTATACAATTTCCTCCTTGCATTAATTAATGTGTTTTTTTGGCAACAGTTACAGGATATTTTGGTTGCTGCAGAGACAAAGAGGGGTTGTTATTTGACAGCAGTTCCATATTTTCTAGAGCTGGTAAGTTCAGAGTGAATTTAAAGGGGGACATGACAACAGAATAGTAGGCTACATGATGACGTGGATGTGCTGCTTTTTTTTCACAATAAGGTTATCAGGTGATTCTGCATCAGAGAGAGTTAAAGTTGATTTACATACAGTTGGTCAGTTATTCAAAGCTTTACAGCGTGTAACTTGTCATTGGTCAAAGTTGCTCGTGGGAGTGAGTTCAGTTTGTAGCTCCACAATCAAACTGTGACCAGATTCCACATCATCAAACCTGTGGGGGAATTCTTCTTGAATGATTCACTTCATTTCATGTTTGTTACCAGCATCACATGATTAGTTCTGATTCATGTGACACACTTGCTTGTAGTGACTCCCGGTGAACCGTGCTGAAATGTCAGGGGGGTTACGGTTGGACCGGCTCTCCGCCAATCAGATCATCCATGTCCCTCTTGATACTAAACACATGGAACGGTGCCATCCCTCTCATCCTCGGCTCACATCCACCTGGAGACACATTCAGCTGGCTCTCTGAAGTAGACATCTTGTTTATTCATTGCTTACATTCACTTTCAGGTAAGATACAATTATGATGCAACTTAAACCTGATTCCTGTAAGTTCTTAATGTTGTGTCACTAATTCTTATGCACCCAGTATGTGTTTTTGTAAGTGTTTTCATTGGTCATTTGACTTCTAAGGACCTGTATGTAATTTTTCTTGTGCAAATGAGCAGTCAAACAAATAAAAATTAAAATATTAATTCCAGTGTTTCTGTTTGTTTTGATTCTTGTATTTTGCCGTCAAACACTGAGCACACAGGAGATTTCAAACTAGCTTTTCTTCTGTGTTTTCTCTTTGTTTTTTCACCCCCAAGAGGCCCGTCCTCCTGGAGATGGCACACCTGCCTCACAGACGCCATGGCAACTTCCCCCGAAGGAAAGCCACCCTGTTGCCACAGGTACCTAAGTGTAGAATACAGCTGGCACCGGAGGCCGTGCCATCTGAGACTGGTTCACATCCAGCAGCCACAGTGGAGGAGCCAAGCCTCCCAGCAGAACAGGTAACACACAGACAGACAGTGTTAAAAAAAAACCTTTAATGACTGAGCAGAGGGTTATCACAACAGCTGGATGAGTTTTACAGTCAGAGAGAAGATTGACAAATTGTTGCAAATATTTCATTTCACTATTGGTATTATGAGAATGACATTAAACTTCTATTTTGTTTAATAAATAGCTGCGCAGTGTTGGAATGTGTGAGATGGAAAAGGAGCCTTGCAATGGAGCGACCAGAGCAGCCTCCCCTTCATTCGAAAAACAACAAAGACGACCTGGAAAAGATGTAGCGGCTTTATTAAAGAGAATAAGGTAAAATAAAGGACAATATTGGGAACATGTTCTCCTGACACAGGGTTTCAGCAACCTTTATAATCGAGCCATTTTTGGTTGGAAAAGAAAAAAAGCTGCAACTGTTAAATTCTCTATTTGCCTCAAAGGCTTTTCTTCTTTTGGATTTGGCATCCATAGCTGCTCAAGGGAGACATAAGACTAGCCACTGCCAGAATTGAAAGGAAAGGGCACTAAGCTGTGGATATAGTCTGTGTAACTTTGGGTATAGGGTACACATTTCTACAGTCATTTGGAGAAATACTGGCTTTCTTTTGAGAGTTGGATGAGAAGATTTACCACTGTTAGTAGTTTAGCTTAGCATAAAGACTGGAAACAGGAGAAAATTGCTAGTCTGGCTCAGACAGAATTTCAGAAACATGTCTACATGCACCTCTAAAGCTCACTTTTGATTGCATTTATTTTAAACTACTTTAGGTGTCTGCATTCACAAAAGTGTTCATGTTTGTCAGCAGCTATTTTCCATATACAGGTACACCTGTATTCATAGTCATGCAAACATCAACATTTTTGAAAATGTCAGAAAACGTGGATTAAAAAAAAAGACAATTTTCAGTGTCCTTGACCTCTAATATGTTGCCTTCATGTATCTCAGCAGCATTCACCCAGAGGCCCACAGGATTCTGGGTAATTCCTTCATACCTGTAGTGATCTTGGAGCGTCTGAACTTCCAGCCTGTGGTGTCTCTGGTGCGACTGCCGGTCAAACACAAGCCAAGCTCAACAATGACTCCTCCTGTTTGGATCGTCCTCAACAGGTGTAGAGATGAATGAAGGTCGACACACTTTGATATGAGTTAAAGATTAACATGAGCTTTTGTTTATTATCACTGTGTCCTCCTTGTTTCTGCTGCAGAATGGTCTCAGTCCAAATGAGGCAGACATTTTGGAGATAAGAGAAGCATCACCTGACTCAACAGATCTGACCTCCTGGACTGAGCCATACTGTCCTGACAGCTCCCCCTTCCTCTGAAGAACCAGAGCAGGACTCAGGCTTCGACTGTGAATCTAACCCTGATCAGCCATACATCCTGTGTGATTCTGAATCCGATGTTTGGGACAGAGACAGAAAAGTTGATTCAGAGACATTTTATTTGGATCCAGATCCAGAGCAGACCATGGTGATCCAGCTGGATCCAGAACCAGAGGATCAACATCTGGAGCTGGAGGATGAAGCTGAAGATAAATGTGAAGAGGACGTGGTTCAGATGGACGACAGTGAGAATCTCAGACCGGATCTTTGCTGCTCGCTGGAGGAGGCGGACTCATGCCCCCAGCAGCCTGAAGCTGGAGCAGGGACTGAGGGGATGGAGAGTGAAGATTTCTGTGCTGTGTGTCTGAACGGAGGAGATCTGCTCTGCTGTGACCGCTGCCCCAAAGTTTACCACCTGGTCTGTCATATACCTCCTCTCAGCGGCTTCCCACCGTAAGTGCTGTGTGCACACCTGGAACTAGCAGGCTGCGTTCACCTTTATCACCTCTGCACACACATTTATGATGACAATCAGTATGACTCAGGCCAGTGGTTCCAAATAGTGAAGCAATGTCTACTTGTGACCATATTTGAGTACTTTTGAACAGTTAACACAGGACAAGATTCCCCTTTCAGAACTGAATAGGTTGTAGAGGCTCAAGGAAGTAAAACTGTTTTGCATTTCATAATAGAAAGTAAAGTAACCAGGCCGCACAAACAAACAAAGATAAGTGTTATTTTTTATTCCAAATGCCCTTCATTTTAATTTTAAAATAGCAAGTGATAATCCCTGAGAGGCTGTGGTTTACAGTGATTTCAGAACAGCTAAGGTGGCTTTGTCAGGCTTAATGCGAAGTGTCTCAGATATTCTATTGCTCCTGAGTCCCATTATTCATTTTCCTGCCACCACACATAAACCAGGAGCAGCCTTGAGAGGCCAGTGTGTAAGATTTTTGGCAGGTGTCTCAAACTGTGGTCCAGACAAAAAACAGAATTCTTTAAAAAATAATTTAAAAAATATTGTTTGTATATACTTTGATTGCTTGTTTTATCAACAAAACACAGTAGCAGAGCAAATTAGCAAGTCATCAAGTGACATTTATAAGTACATTTTTAGTTTTCACTGCATACTCTGTGGCATTTGACAAAAGCACAGACAAAACCAAAAATGTTCGAATTCAAAGTGACAGAAGAGTTGCTGAGTTTGTGTCCTATGCACGGCTAACTAATGTATATTAAAATGTATAAAAATGGTTGTTTGCATTTGTTAAGTATGACAAACACGTTAGTAATATTAGTACAAAAAGGTACATTTTTATAAATGTCACACTTTCTTACAGTACTTGACTGTTGAAAGTAGCTCCAATATGAGATGACCATCAGTGGCCTCAAGCCAATTTGAGTTTGGTGGATCTATTGACAGATTATAGTGTGAATATGATATTCATTATCACCATAGATTCACCTACATGTCTGGAAGGGGAGAGCGAGGCAAGTTGCTTGCAGATTGCAAGATAGTGGAGTTCTGTGATGTGGGTTGATGTGACCAGTCTATTTATGGGATTTGTTGAATTATAAAAATGTTAAATAATGTGAAACTATATTTTTTCATTTCTAAAATATGAATTAACAGAGGTTACTGTGTGCTTTATAGAGGTGACTGGCTGTGTACGCTGTGCAGAACTGAACAGGAGCCTGTGGAGACCTACGACTGTGAGAACATGCACTCCTGTGAGGGAGTCAAAGCTCCGTACACACTGTCCCACCAGGACCAGAGGGTGAGCTGCAGGATACAATCAGTTTGGTTTTTGTGTTGCTGTTAAGTCTTCTTTTCTTAACTTTGTTTTGCCTTTACCATACCAGGGTAGCCTTTCAAGGTTAAAGTATTTTTTGTGAGAGTCTTAGTGATAATGGCTCCATAATTGTGTTGCATGAACCAGCACAGAACTAAACAACCTAAAGACAGTCAGCAGGTAAAGCAGCTTCTGGTGGGCACACAGTCATGAAGTTCACTCACTATACCAAATAGTTATATTATAACTGAATCAAAGTTAAAATAATAAAACACAAAAATGATTTCTTTTTCTTCTATAGCAACAACTGTCAATATTTTTTCCCTAGGCTCTAACACAATATCAGTCTATGAACAGATGGACAGATGTTTTTAATGACTGAATATGCTTCTGTGTGTGTCTGTGTTTCCTGTGCAGAGGTGTGAGAAGCTGACTCTGCTGTTGTACTGTCACACACTCAGCGCTCCCTTCCATGAACCTGTCAGCCCCCTGGTCAGTCTAACAGATTTGCATTTAAACCTGTACTTTAACTATACTGTATTGTAATCTGTACTGTTCATCTGATAGACATCACATCAAATAAATCACACTGACAGTATGAAAAACATATATCAGTATCATCATAATAAAATCTCATAATAACTACATGATAGCCCTTATTTAGGAAAATAAAAAATACATATTTTCCTCTTACCTGTAGAGCTATCCATCTAGATTGTTTTCATGTGAGTTGCTGCAGTATCGGCAGTGGAGATGTTTGCCTTCTCTGGAATATGATGGTAAAAGATGGTGCTCAGCTTGTGGTGCACAAAGCGCCAACAGTGTATCACCATGCAGAAGGAAGCGTGTGTCTACTTGTGGAAGAGAGGCTTGTGCTTGTGACAGCGCGGGATAAAAACATTGATGGTGTTCTGCTCAGCTGAGCTGTAAACTCTCATCTGTGAGAAGATGCACGCCTCCTTCTGCATGGTGATACAGTTTTGGTAAGTATGGGTAAGAAGAATGTAGGTCCTACATGAAACTGCTCACGGTAAGGTCAGTGGATTATCCTGAGTAACCAGGTCATAATTTCTGGTTGGAGATTGTTGTTCAGTTTTTCCAATGTTTTGTTTTTTGTATTTTGAGCACCACAAGCCGAGCACCGTCTAGTTCCATCATGTTCAATATATTCATTATATTCATGCAAAAAACTATTTAGATGATAAATTGCACACCAGGTGAGAGGAAAAACATATATTATTTATTTTGGGCTGAATTGTCCCTTTAATTAGTTATTGTCACACCATGACAAATATTGGGCCTTTCCTAGACAAGATTATATGACACTTAAAATGTCAAATCCAACATTAAAAACAACAACAACAACAACAACAACAACAACAACAACAAAAACACAGCAAGGTGTTCAGTAATACATCAACATTATATGTCTACATACAACATTTATTATAACATCTCCTTTTGAACATTCACCACATAAACCTCATTTTATCCTGATAACTATTTTTCTTACCTTCAAGACTTTTTCAAAGTACTATAAATCCAATGGACAAACCTATTAACCCAGCACCTGGCAACCTATTAAAAATAATTTAGTAATGATAAAGCGAGGACCAATACGGCTGACCTCATTTAAAGCTCTGCAGGGCAGACTCAGCACAAAGTGATGGCAGTATGTAAAGGTTAGAACAACTGACCTAAGAAAACACTGACTGACTGCACTGTACATATAAAATGCTCCACTTAACTTTCATAACAAGCCGAGATGTTAAAATGAAATCTCTGCTACAATGATCTAATCATTGCGACTGTGCTTCAGGCCCGAAACTACTACCAGATCATCAAGAGGCCCATGAACCTGTCAGTGATCCGCAGGAAACTGGACAAGAGCAACACTCTGCACTACTTCACCGCAGAGCAGTTCGTTGATGATGTCCTGCTGATGTTCAAGAACTGTGCTACGTTCAATTACGTAAGTCTGTCATGAGGTCGTTGGAATCTGAGCAGATCTCACTTTAATCTAATTTCTAGTGTAATTGAATTATTTCTGCACTATAGCCTGAGGGAATAAGTTCCATGTGTAGCAGAAAACTGGGCCACTTTTCCACTTTGATTTCTTTATGTAGAGACTGCCAATCAGGCCGTGTCCATCTGCCAGTAAATATTAAATCTCAGGTGATATCTCAAGATTGATTTTGACATTTACCACGAGTTTGAGGCTGCTCTCAGAGACAGTAGCCATGTTTCCATCAATGTATTTTTATGCAAATGTTGAAGTATCACATCAGAAAAGGTTTTGAAAAAAAAAAATTAATGCGCTTAAAGGAGCAGTGTGCAGGATTTAGTGGCATCTAGTGGTGAGCTTGAGCTTGCAGATTGCAAAAACACCGAGCAGGAGAAAAACTACTGCACATAGTTCTCATTGGACTAAATAGGTACCATCACCATCATCTAACTGTAGTGGATGGAAACAAACATTCATTCACATTTTCTTGCCAATTACAGCTAAAATTAAGGTTGTCAAAAGTATCAAAGTATCAATACCCTTTGAATAGGGTGTGTTTAAAACAATATGATGCTGAAGCTATAATGGTGGCATAATGGTTCCGGTGGAGGAGAGGAGGAGGGGTTCACATCCACTAACATGTACGCGCGGCCGGACCGGCTTACCAAAACAGAGGCTCGAGAACAGCACACACAGAGGGCGTGTCACGTGACTCTCTACTCCAGAGGTCAATACACCACTAGTTGTGTACATAGCAAAAGTAAAATTTCTGACAGCTAATGAGGCTGTATTTCGCATTTAGCCCCTTTAAGACCTCAGTTTTATTTTTCCTTCCTGAATTTTGTCTTGCAGTAAAACCAGACAGTGTTCAGTGATGTTTTCTTTACCAGAACTGCTAAAGGAATTTATCCTATTTTTTATGTCTATGACTTTTTTCTTTTTGCTGTAGTATCAAAAAAGGTATTGAGTATTGTTTTTTTAATACTAGTATTGTATAGCATTATAATATTTACTAATTATCACCAAATACAATGTAGAGCTGAGGCTGATGGAAATGTCATATAAACCAAAGTATTGGAAACATTAAAATCTTGTGGTGGCTCTAGATAAAAAGTCAGAGGATCACCAAAGTCAGCTGGATCCGTCCTCTGTAGAACATAAATGTCTGTACCAAACTTCAAGGGAATCTATCAAATAGTTGAGATATTTCAATCTACATTTTAAAATCTGCAGGGCCAACACAAACACATTAGCAGTCTGATCTTAAAACTGTCTCATTGTTAACCAGTGTGCAGGCCTGTGAAATAATGTGGTGGGATTATAAGTCAACTAAAATAGCTTCTGATCTTTGTGGGTTTTTTTTGTTTTACATTTATCTTCCTTTGCTGTGCAGCCAGACTCAGAGGTGGCCCAGGCCGGCCGAAACCTGGAGCTGTTTTTCTTGAGCAAACTGGAGGAGATTTTTCCTGACCGGACGTTCCCATCAGCCAGCCAGGACACCACGGACAGAGCTCGCCTCCAGTGGCTCAGCAAGAAGAAGAAGGAAAATAACAGGAAGAAGAGATACGTATTCAGAGGGAAAAAATATTACCTCTAACTATAGTTTTAACAGTGCATACAGAGTCGTATATTTTGTTAAAGCCTTTTAATTAATGTTTGAACACATTGAGGTGAAGTTCTTTATTCTAGAATCAGATATTGAGTTTGAAAACTCATCATTTTATACTTTTACTTTTTCATGAATGAAAGGACTGAATAGCAGTTTGATGTATTTTCACAATGTCTCAGGTAGAAACCATTTTTCAAAGGGGTTGATACTGTTAATTGATTTAGAATGAAATCAAAATAGAAATGGAATGTCAAATGCTAATTAATTATTTTTCATTTTCTGAAAAATGTACAGTAGAATCTCAGCTCCTGGACTGTAAATTAATAAAGTGGAGCACGCTGTTCTGTCTTTTCCTGCTCTCCATGGAGGTCTTCAGTAACTTTTTAGTGAGCTTTCAGAATAATATGCATTTTTTGTTCATATTATTTATGCTCTGCCACTCATTATAAATTGACATAGTTGTTTCCTTGCCTCAAGTCCCATGCCAGACAGTTTGTGTATGGCCGTGGCTCCTCTCAGGCTGTGGTTGGTGTAGGACGTGTGTGTCCCTGCCTATTCACACATCCTGGGTAACATCTGTGCCAGCTGGTTTACTCCAGAGGCAGTGACAACAAATACTGCACAGCTCAGATTCTCTCTGTCTCTCTGCACACTTTTACAAATAAAAGTGCTAACTAGAACCTAAGGCTAGTCCCCACAGGAGAACCACTTTGGTTCCTGTTTGTACCTCCAAGGCTCCATTTGGAACCCCGTTCAGAGAGGTCTACACAAAACCCAGCCTAAAGGGTTTTACCTAGAACTATCTGTGAAAGGTTCCATCCAGAACCCTCAGTGAGAGGTTCTACAGAGAACCCTTCTATGGTTTAATGGGTCCGCCCAGAGCCCTCTTTAGAGGTCCTCTCCAGAACCTTTCCTCTTTGCCAACAAGAACCCACACAGGGAGTTCTACTGAGAACCTTTTTATATTCCAGTAGTTTTATCTAGAACACACTGGGGAGGTTCTACAGAGAAACTTTTTATATTCTGAGAGTTTTATCTAGTATGCACTAAAAAACTAAATCCGACCTTCAATCGGCAGGGTGAGTAGATAATGACTGAATTTTCATTTTTGGATGACGTATCCCTTGAAAGTCAATGTTTATATTTTTGAGACTTAGCCAAGTCTGAAAGCAGTTCAGAGTAGCGCTGCACGATTTGGTAAAACATCATGTTGCAATTATTTCGACTGAAATTGCCACATGGTCTTGGTAATGGCAATTTGGTTCCGGTTCTACAATTTGAATATTGCACTTTGCCATATTGTAATTTTATTGCAGTTATTATTTGTGTAAATATGTCCATCTTTGCTGTGCAGTCTAAGATAGATTATGACTGTTAATGTAATGTTAAAATAACGATTATGTGACCTCATGTCCCTCCAGATTTTCACTATCCAACCAGGAACTGATTACATTTTAACAAATTGTCAGATTTTGTATGTTTATATAATTTACAACCTGGAACACAGCAGAATGATATGGTGCTTTTGATATCATGTTTCCCACCATGAGTGTGATGTTAAATGGCCACTGTGTGAATATGGTGAGTAAATGTACTGCTTCTACCTTTAATGACCTTCAGCACCTGTATGAGGTGAGAGCCATCTCAAATAAACAGTTTATCGTTTTGGACCCTCAACATCCTTTACATGTTGAGTTCCAGATGTTTCCATCAGGGAAGCAGAGGTTTAGTCCTCACAAAGGTAACACTAACAGATACGGATTGTTCTCTCCTCCATCTGCTATTGGTTTATTAAACAAACTATAAACCTCCATGATTCATTGTGACAGTGTACAAGATATGGACCTAGCTGTGTTTGTGTATGATATATTGTATGTATTTGTGTTGGACTACTCTCTGTAAGGCAAATTGCACCTCTGGGACATTAAAGGTTTACTGTGCTCTTTTATCTCCTGCCTATCTCAAAACAAACACATGTAACCTTGTGCATATTCTAAATAAATATGCCACTTAAAGTGAATAAAACATATTTTAGCAGTAGTTCTTACTTACAACTTACTTAACTAAAACTGCAGATTAAAAGTCAGAGTTGCATCACAGATGTTTGTTTTTTGTGAGTAGCTAAAAATGAAACTACAATTTAAAGGGAAAATTCAGCACTTTTCATGTGGATGTCCAGTCTGTGTTAATAGTAAATGTAGTCAATTGGAGCAATATCTTCCTGTGTGTGTGTGTGATTTTGGCTCAAGAAAACTGAGTTTTCCTGCTCATAGAACTGTGCAGAAGTGCCTTCATGTACCAGGATCCATTGCAGGCCAGCTCATGACTCCCACTCCCATGTCGCCATGCTATCACTACCCTAGCCTCTAGCTATTACTTTGTTGGCCAAAATATGGGGTTAGGTGACAAAAATACTCATCTAGCATTGCCCCCTGGCTCCCCAGAGCTGGAGACTAGAACTCCAGGCTGAATAGCCTGTAGTTCTTCATTCAGAGACACAACATTGACTGTAAGGAAGAACAACAGATTTTGCAGCAGGAAAACCTAATTTTCTCAGTCAGACTTGGGACACACTGAAGAATTTATTGCTTCAATTGACTTCATATATCATCAACACAGACCAGACACCCACTTTAAAAGTGGCAAATTTTCCTTTTAGTTTTGATATATCCTGTTTTGCAAAATGACAAATAAATTTCCCTAACTTTAAACACTGGAATAATTTCACTGTAACTGAAGAAGTGGCATTTTAAAATAAATTTTAACATCAAGCATAGATAGAAAAAAAAATACTACTTACATTTTTTACCCTTGTTCCAGTCTGCAGGCTCTTGCTGTTGCTACACACAACTCCAACACCAGGGGGTGTGCTTGTATCTAAGACTTTATACTGGGCCACATCTTTTGAACATACAGTCAAGAGTTTAAATATACACTATTTACACTGAGAAGTTTTTGTATGCCTTTTTTTTTATATTTATATGATACTATGTGTTTCTGCACAGTCAGCAGATTTGGAGATCATCAGGCTTTGTTTTCCTCCTGTGACAAAACGGCCACAGAACAAGATAATAAATGACATAAAATGATGCTATAATTTGAAATTGTTTTGTTGTTTTATTGCACCCAAGTTTGTGAGTCTATGTGAATTTAGAGGACTATTATTGGACTCTGTTTGGATGAGAGAGTCTGCAGGGCATATCTCAATGTAGGACTTGGGCTCCAGACCAAACAGCTGAAAAGCCTTAAAAAAATGACACTCTGCTTTTGATGAATCACTTGACAACAACAGCAAGAAAATGCTTAGCTCATATGACAGTACCTTTCAAGCTATATTTAACAAGGTCTGGATTTTAAGATTGAAAATGTTTAAATTTTACTGGCTTATAGCCTGATAATAAGTTGAAATGTAAATGACTCAGACAGTAAAGGCAATAACTCCATAAAGTCCTAAAGAGATCTAGCAGTAAAATATAACTTACTTCATCTAAGAAGCTGCTGCTGATGAACTCCATCATCCTGTCAGGACAGAAGCCTAAATGTCTCTGCAGGAAAAAAAAAAAAAAAAACAGGAGAAAATATGACATGAGGTCTGCAGAGCAGAAGACAGAAACATGCATCTCTTCAGCTGTTTTTATCCTGAATCTGCTGTAGTTTGATTAGCTGTTTTAACTGTAATTAAAAGCCTAATCAGGGGTGGATACTGCAAATTAGCTTCAGCTAAGAACAGTTCAGAGGTACTTGCTGTAAAATGTTCAGTAACTTACTGGCAGCAATTAGCTGGTAAGTTGCTGTAAATACATTTCACAGTATGATTACTGTAAATCTAATCCCAGTACCACAGTACTATAATTGTTTTACAGTAATAATCAGCATGCTGTATTTTTTATCACAACATGGATTCAACAACTGTAAAAGGCATTACTGTATTAATGTTCGTACTATAAATTAATAACTGTGGAATAATTTCATTCTGTAACACGAGGACACTTTTTTAATCACAAAAAATAATTCATTTCATCAATTCACCAAACTTTTAAATACTTGGATGAAAACACATGTTAAGAGTTTTGAGTTCGGCCGTTTCACATTAATCAGAGTTCAGATTAAAGCTGAATGTTCTCTGAATGAGTAAGTGTCTGTTTAAGAGTCATACAGCTGTGTATACTCTGATTATGGCTGCTTTTTTCTGTCAAAAGTGTGTTTTTCAAAGAAATTTCAGTGTGTGAACTCAGCCTCCCTCTTTCATTCATTTAATCACCTTCTTGAGGAGCAGTGTGATATTTGTGCTTATCCAAAAACAAGTTGATATCAAATGTTTAAAATATTGTTTAAAAGTAGGTGTGTCTCTCCCTCTGATCACAAATCAGGCCACACATAACATCAACCAAGTCACCCATCACAGAGAAAATACTAAGCTGTGTTTTTAAACTTTAAACTCACTCAACTCCATGCGTCTGGCATGTAGGAAGCCCCCCCCCAGCTCAGATAGCTCAGATTCTTTTGTAGTGGGACTGTATGACGTACCTATCATTGGTCAGAGTATTACACACTACAGTAGATGGTGGTTGGCACACCTCCAGTTTAGAGAAGCAGCAGGAGTACCAGTGTAAGCAATGTACTGCTGTGGGTGGGGTCAGAAACATAATGTGTTCAGCCACCTAAAAACAAAAAACAAACCCCAGCTGGGGAGGCACCCTCACTGATAGCGCCCCCATGTAGGTCTGCAGCATCCCCCACTCCGAGGTTGGCAGCGATCTTCACAATATTGCATTACCAAGGTCTTAAGGGCTTTCTGACCAACTTTGGGTTAAGCTGCTTGGAGGAGCATGTCAGATTCTAAAACATGTCATTTCCTGTTGCTGGTAGGTGATGCTATGACTATTGCAGAATATTGTCATGTAGATGTGTACAGGGAGTGACTGTTATCAAACATGTGACGTTTGGTGCAGATTGGATCATTTATCCGTGCTCCTCCAAGCAGGTTGACCATATCCAACCCAATTTCGTGTTTCATGGTGAGACATCCAAATTCCAGGCCACGGCCACGCCGGCTGAGCTGCGACGGTTGAAGGGAGGTCGGGCGCCCAGCACCTGTTTTGCCTTGCCTGGCCTGGCTTGGCCTTCTGATTGAAGGTTGGGTTTAGTTTTTTAGTCAACAAACCACTGCTGGAGTTTCACAATGTTGCAGAATCTCCCCAAACAACAGAAGTGAATGGTGACCAGTTTTCAAATGTAAAAAAATAACAGAATAAAAACATGAAATGCCTCCATACTGCCTGTCTGGTGTAATCCAAGTCTCTTAAAGTCCCAACATGCCAAGTTGACTTTAAAAAATGTTATTTACACCATGTTTTTAGCCTAAATTTTCACTGTAGATCCTTGGAGCCACATTCTTGTGCACATGCACACTGTCTGAACTGAGTGTGTACGGTGTGCAAACGGCATGCCGAGACATGGATTATGCCAGGAAAGCAGTATGGAGGCATTTTATGTTTTTATTCTTCAGTTTTGTTTATGTTTGAAAACTGGTCACCATTCACTTCTATTGTTTGGGAGATTCTGCAAAAAATTGCAAAAGATTATGTGAAAGTCCAGCAGTGTTTTGCAGACGAACAAAATAAACCCAGCCCTCAATTTACATGTTGGTGAGTAGATAATGACTGAATTTTCATTTTTGGGTGAACTATCACTTTTAGAGTTCAGTAGAAAAACACGACTTTTCGGGGCTTCAGCAATAAACAGCAAAATAGCTCAGTTTGTTCAGTTCAGTATCTCAAAAGTTGGCTGAGTAACCCCTCTTCACCAAAACAAATCAAATTAGGATCTGTGGGAAAGTTTTAGTGGTTCAGTTCAGTTTTTTCCCCAAAGAGTAAATCACCACCCCAACCACCCCAGATCTCTGGCCAAGTTTCAGTTGTTTGGTTCAGTTTTTTCCACACAGAGTAAAAGCTAAACATCTCAAATAAATAAATAAATAAATAATGTATCTCTCAAACCAAAATCTCAGACATGGTCACAGTCAACTCCAGGTGCCAGTTTGTCTCAGAGTCCACAGGACAAAAGGGTCTATTAGAATCAAACCCCACAAAGGACAGACATACAGCTTTTAACACACAATACTCCTGGGTAACAATTTCATACATTTTTTGCGAGGCAAGAATGAAACTCTCTTTAAACAAACCCACACCGTCAGTTTAAATTTTAAACATTATATTAAAGAACACAAAACTAGGTCAGTCCAGTTCCATGTAATTCAGTTCAGCTCATAAGGTAACACAAAACTCCACTTCGGGATTTCCTGCTAATGCAAACCAAGGTCAAAACAAATATAAATAAGTAAGAGAACCCCAGACCCATGAAAGATCTTGCGAGAGTGATCATTTTTAACCCAAACCCTGATTTTCCACAAGCCTAACTGAATGTTTTCCAACATATCCTCCAAATCATACGCCCAGTAGGTCGTACGTGGACATACGACTCTGGTCGTTTTCTGTTGGAGGACAGGCTCATGTTTTCTGTCACCATAACGTTCTCACATTTAAAGCAAATTAGGTTGTACAAGGTGCACAATGAAGAAACAAAAGCACAAATCTCATAAGAGATCCACAAATCAAGGCTTCTCTTCTAGACCTGACAGTAGTTCAGTTCTGTTCACTCTCAAACAGAAAATCAAACCCCAAAAGTTTGTGAAAAAAGAAAATAAATGGCAAAAAGAGGGAAATGAAGACCTACTGTATCTTACAGGTCTGGACCTATTTTTCAAAATAAAAGCCCCAGACAGTGTCAGTATCTTAACAGGAAACTCAGAGAGAGGCTATTTTTCTTAAATAAATTCACCATAGAGTAACCATATCTTAATAGGATGTTCGGGATGAGGCCCATTTTTCAAAATAAAAGCCCCCAAGTATCATTGTATGTTCACAGAAAACTATGGATGGACCTAGTTTTTCCAAAATAAAAACCCCAGTAACTGTATCTTCACAAGAAACTCATGATAAAATGGTTGTTTCAAAATCAAAATCCTTAGAATATAACTGTCTTAATGGGGGCTAGTGAATTTTGTATCTGATATTAATAAGAATATCTTCTATCACAGTTTTAAGGCAGTTTTATCTCTTCTTTCAGCTTTGGCAGTATATCATTTGCCTTTCAGCTGTTTCAGTAACATGTTTCAGCTCTAAGCTTCTTCAGCCAATATACTTTATCTCCAGCATCTCTCCAAGAAGTTTTACATTTCAGAGTCCAAGTTTTCAGAGCAAATGCATTTCAGTTTAAATTGGTTGGTTGTTCTTTTTACTGCCACTTTCAGCAATGCCTCACCAACTTATTATCAGCTTCCAATGTAGTTCAACATGATACTGTAGTTAATGACTTATATTTATGACTACAGACTTATGAGAAGGTGGAACGTAAACTTTTTTGACGAGACAAAATTGTTTCGGACATAGTAATGAAGGAAACATGTTGAACTAGCACGAGAATATCGTGTTTTAGTTAAAAACACAAAACTTTTCACAGGAAACTGAACAAATATTCTTTCTGTTATGGCAGCTGATTAGATATTAACTTTGTGTCAGATTCATAATGTAAAGGAGGACATTTTGCTTTTCTTTCGCATTTACTTTGGAATTACTTTTAAATAAATCTACTCAGCTCTATCCTGATGTGGATTCATCTACCAGATGTGACAGCTGTTGTTTCTCCTGGACTCCGCTGCTGCAGTCCTTGGTGGTCTCCTAGCTGTGTGTTGTCGCTGTCAGTTTCTTATTGTGGTTTTCAATTTTCAGCTCCTAAACATGATATTCTTTTTTTTTTTAAAAGTGTTTCAGGACATTTTGTTCTTCCAAGATTCAGCTCAGTGCAATTTGTCAAACAGGAGAGAAGTGACGGTCATTTGAGCCAGAAAGCTCACTTTCATACACGTTTGCCAAACTGCTCTTCTATGAAATATAATCTATCAAGAACTCTGCACCATGAGTGCTTTTACCCACACTCTTAAAAGTAAAGGTTCTCACCAGAAGCATATGGCGTTCTTTGGATTGGGTAACTCTTCTTGGTTCCTAGTAGAACCTTATAAATGTTCCCATCTAGAACTCTTTCAGAGAATTCTACCTGGAGCCCAACATATCCAGAACCCTGTGAGATTCAACAGAGAAACAGGGAATCCTTTTGTTTCCCAAGGGTTTCATCTAGAACCCACCTAGTGGGTTTGATGGAGAACCTTTTTATATTCCAAGGGTTTCATCTAGAACCCACCCATGGGATTCTACAGGGAACCTTTTTTATATAATAAGGGTTTAACTGAAACCCCACCCACAGAGTTCTGTGGAGAACCCAAGGGTTTCATCTAGAACCCCCTTCTGAGGGTTCTATGAAGGGTTCTACAAAGAATCATATTGCATTCTACAGATGAGTAAAAAATTATTGAATCCCACCTTGTGTACATTGAGGCAAATTTTGATGAGTAAAAAAATCATTAAATTTCAGTTGAAAAAAAATGAATTCATTTATGGAAACCCAGGAATATCTACAGCATTAAAAAAAAATTGAAAAAAGTTGAATATTTGAGATTAAAGATATTTTAATACCCATGCTTTCAACAGTTCTTGAAAACTGCAATGGGTTCTTAATTGAATCCTTGGTCAAACAAAGAACTCTTGATGAACCCTCTCTCCAAAGGAAAGGAAGAAACAAAATGGTTCTGGGCAGATCCTCAGGCCTTCAGGAAGAACCCATTTGAAACCCTTATTTCAAAAAGTGTTTAGACTTTCAAACGGACAGAATCTGTTGCAGCCACTGCTAAAACCCCCTCTGCGCTGGCCTTAAACACTCTATAGTGTCTTTGATGTGTGTTTATATCCACTAGGATCTGAAAATTGTCATCCATTGAATGAAGACATACAGAGAAACATGAGAGGGAGCTTTCAAGGGGCCAGCAGCCCTGTGGCCATGTTCAGATAAAATGGGGGAAATTGACCGTGAGATGTTTTCAAAGGGAGGTTTATTCCTCTCTTGTGTCTTTTAAACCCGCTTTATTCAGTCCAGTAAACCTCGGTCACATGTCTGCTCTCATTCTTTTTCGTCTCTCTTTAGTCGTCCTCTTTTTTTCTGGGTTGTAATGTACAGATGTTTCATTTAAGAACATCAAAAGCCCGCATGAAGCTCCCCTCTCTCTGTCTGATGTTGGGTGAATCACTATAATACTCACAAAGAGGAGGAAAAGGCCGACGCTCCTCTGGCTGCAGTTTGAGATAAGACCTACATCTAATGTTTAGACCAAACTCAAGACCATGCGATCAGACACCTGATATTTTTCATTTATCACTTTGAAAAAGTCGTTTTAAGATTCCTCCAAAAAGCTGTCTGCCAAGATTTGTTGGTAGGCTACTATTTGTGTTATTTAGGGTAATTTAGACTCATTTCAGTTATTGCATTAAAGCTCTGTTTTATTGAATTATACTGTCTGGGAGTGGGATAAGTGTATCATGTTTTCTTTGGACAGTGTTGAGAGCAGAGCTGATATATACCCCACCTCTTAGTTTTACAACCAATCTTAGCAGGGGTAAGGAAGTAAAGACTTATTTTACCTGATTTCTGACAGTATCTCAGCGTAAAAGCTCTGGGATATAACACAAAAAGAAGATAATGTTTCACACAATTTTTCGTATTTAACTTGAGAGCACTCTTGTGCCAAAAATGGAGATTTGGATGCTTTTAAAGCTATTAAACTCAAAATAGAATAGGCTCAAAGACCACCGACACACCGTCACACCAATCAGTCATTTCACTTCATATTTTTAACATTTCAGCCATGGAAACATGTTGAAACACCAAACATCTCTGATGCCCAAATATGGGGATCAAAATTTGGGGAAGAAGAAGAAGTAGAAGAAGAAGATGAAGAAGAAGAAGAGGGATGATGAGCAGGAGGAGAAGAAGAAGACAACTACAACTACAGCAACACTATATACAAAAACAAAAACAATGACTGCAGCAACAACAACAAGTACAACAACAAATACTACAAAGACAACAAAAAACAACAACTACAAGAACAGCTACTACTACAACTGCTAGAACAAAAACTACAACCACCACCACATCAACACAAACAGTAAACAACAACCACAAAAACAACCAAAACAAGGAAAAAGGCCCAAAGAGGGAAACACAAGAACAAAAAAGTCTGAAAGTAGTCAGACAATGTTTTCAGGTCAGACAGCTGCTGCCTCTGCACTTCATCAGTCCAGCCAGTGTCTGTCACACTGAGGACAATGATTCATACACTAACATGTTCAAGATGTTAATGCGAATTTGTGGAGGGAACAAATGACGAGTCTACAACTGAACTAACAGGCTTGTGACAGGGAAGGATGATCATGGACTGCTTTGTATTTAAAGGTGTAATTTTAAACATCAAAGTCACATTAACTCAGATTTCTTGGAACAATTACCGAGCGAGACCTCTGTCAAAATGATTGATAGCTGCCATCTCAAGTCACTGATGCCGTTTCTGCAAAGATGGCTAAAGATTAAGATCACATTTTCCATAAGTCATGACGTTTCCTGTAATGCAATCAAAGGTTTTGTTTGGCTTTCTTCAAAAAATAAATAGCCCTAATTGTGATTTTTCCATGTCTTCACTCCCACACCCGCAGCTGCTGCAAACCCTGAAAACGTTTCTACATTTTGCACAAGAAGAATAGTGCCCTCTGCTGGTTTGGTGGCATAAACACTGTAAAGATTTGGTAGAGATTGACAGATAAGTCAAATTCATTGTGGATTTGTAAAGATGTAGTTGCCTGTTTGATTGCAATTGTTTGAGGACAGAAAGAAATATACAGAACAAACTAATGAAGGGGGCTAAGCATATAGCCCTGGGGGACTCACCCGAATCTGAACTGTCTGGGGTCTGTTTGTGAAGAAGTCCAATATCCAGTTACAAAGTGTGATACTCAAGTGTACATTTGCCAGTGAGCTTCATGTGTGAGAGTGTGTTGAAAGCTGAGCTGAAATCAACGAACAGCATTTTGATGGTGTGTTTGTTTTCTAGAAGGTGAGTGACGACTGAGTGGAGGGCAGCGCAGATAAGATCCTCTGTGGATCTGAATGTAAACTGGTGAGGGTCCAGGCTAGCTGGGATGCTGTTCTTTATGTACTTCATCAGAAATGGGGGTGAGTGTGACCTTCAACTGAAGAAAGACAAAACTGAGATAATTGTTTTTGGAACCAAGGAAGAACGATTAAAATTCAGCAATCAGCTTCAGTCAGTTGAAAACCACAAACCAAGCCAGAAATATCTGTGTGGTCATGCTGAAAATGGCAAATTAGCACCTGGGAGGCTAATGGTATGAATGTAAACAAACTAACAGCAGTTATCTTTTCTTTACTGTGGTGTTGTCATTTTAATGTCAGATCTTGCCTTCCGACGTGCAAATGTTCCACCGAACAAGTTCCCTTTTGACACTATTTTCCAGCAGCACCGTTGCTGCATCCTGGGCTTTGTGCCGCCCAAGACATTTGTGTTTGGTTTAAAGAAATGCCAGACGTTTCTCCAGCAGCGAGCTCTGTAGAGAAAGGTCTGGCTATGCAAGACTAACTCTGGCATATTTTCAGAAATGTTATTAATATGGGCTGTCCCTGTCAAATAAAGTTCTAAACTAAACTAAACTAAACTTAACAGCAGCTTTTTTGGCTCTAGATAGAGCCCTCACCTCTCCATTCATCCAGGCTTTCTGGTTGGGGAATGAGTTTACTGTCTTGCCATGTTTGTACCACATCATCAACTCATTTGCTGATAAATGGTGCCACTGATGATGAATATTCTTCGAGGCTGATGTGGTTCTCCTGGGTGGCGTCATCTCTGAACATCCTCCAGTTTGTGCTCTCTCTTTGTATTCTATGTAAGCATTATTGTAGGCCTGTTTTTATTTTGTTTCAACAACTTACTAAGCCGAGTCAAAGACAAGGTAAACTACCCTAAACTAAGATAAACCAAACCAAAAGTAAAGTACACAAGATGCATCGGAGTCACATGTAAATACAATGTCAATTCCAGGATCACCTACTGTAGTCCCAATGAAATTCTGTAACAGTAACCAGTTTTGAAATGGCATCTCCTGTTTTGACAGCCACAAGGAAATATCCAGCCTAACACAGGCTTTCCCATGTCATACATTTTAGATAATCTCATTTCACAGAATAAACAGAAACCTTCCAGACGGATTCCTGGTGCACAGACGTTATGTAATGACGTTGTGCTGATGTGCTGTGGTGCCCTTTGATGTTAATGTGTTGAGGTTTTCATGAGTTTGTGTGTGTGTGTGTGGCAGCTGGTTAGAATGATGTGTTTTTGGTGTGTGTGTAGTTTTGTGGGCACATGACGTCGTCCCATGTGAAAGCCTCTTTACAGCCACGTGTTGATCAGCTCAGGAGAAATGGTCTTTCCCCCTCTGCCTGATTAAAAGCTGCCATGGATGGCTGGGCCCTTCACCGTGTGCTCGCCTTGGAACTAAAACACAGGAATTTGTTTCGTCCTGATTACAACAGGGAGGTTCATTAAGAAGTTTTGATGGTGATGAGAAGCATGAGAGGAAAAGTGATTTTATTCAAATTTTTGTATCGTTGGAGCATATTGTTTTGTCTGATCCAAAATGCATGCAGATGATTAATGTCAAAGTGTTTCTTTTGGAAGTCCATTTCCACCAACAAAAGAAACAAAATCTCCACGCTCAGCCATTATTATGAAATAAAAAGTCTTAAAGTCAAAAAATTAGATACAAAGTCATAGCCAAATTATGAGATAAAAGTCAAAATTATGTGATGAAAAAAGTCAGAATTATGAGATAAAAAATTGTGACTTCTCATCTCATAATTTTGAATTTTTATCTGATAACTTTAAATTTTTTTTTATCCTACAATTATTATTATCCTTGCCAGGCTAAGCATAACCTTGTCCACCTATTTTTTTTTCTGTGTGTACAGTCATCACTCCATGCTAAAGGACCTCTGCGATTCTGACTTTTTAAAAAAAACCTTGAAAAAACGTTTTTTATGGCTCCACGCTGGTGATAGCCGTGGCCACAGGCATTATATTTTTAGGTCATCCTATTCTTGTGAACGTGATATCTCAAGAACGCCTTTAGGAAATTTCTTGTCTTGAAGGCAATATCTTAGGAACACCTGGGGGAGAATTTCTTCAAACTTGGTACAAGCATCCACTTGGACTCAAGGTTAAAGGATCAAAGATCAACATCACTGTGACATCATAATGTTTAACTCTGTACTCCTCTGTAAAAATACAGTCTAAGTGATGCATGTATGGTGAGAACTTCCATTTTGCCAAAAAACACACTTAATAACTTTTATTGAATTCCTTCAAAGTTACAGGTCAATATAGGGATAAGTTCTATATTAAATTCCTTCAAAGTCATCGCTACATACTTTGGGTTTCACAAACTGTATCACTAGTCAACACTGTGCTGTGATTCAGTCCAATCAGATTGCAGCTCATTTGCTATTTCACCTACACAGAGCTTGATCCTTCCATAATTAGTTATCCATTTACTGGTTGTGTTAGCTGCCTTCTAGATGAGAATTTATGACTGTTATTGGGTGAAAAGAAATCTCCTGAGACTAGCCAAATACTTTTTGGGAGAAGTCAATGACTACTAAAACAGTAGTGTTGTATGCCCTACATTATATAACTATAGCAAGTATATAGTAGTATACAATTACATACGAGCTGTAACCAGTCTGGTTGGTGGAGACATATAACTGTGAGGCAGTAATTATATTTTTTGACTGCTCTATTTTACACAACCATTAATAACTGACTTCTCACTCTTCTTAACTGGCCACTAGGGGCCGCAGGTGATCAACAAATGCTTCAGTTTAACATTGTGTTTCAGTTAGGGACAACGTGTGTGGAGGTCATGTTAATGTCGGCACAACTTTGTAAATCTCTGCTGGTTGCTTCTGGCAGTTGTTGTGGCATTGCAGTACGTGCTTCACCATCTGTTGGTGATGATCCTGGTAAGGATCTGCAATCTACTGACTGGCTCTTCTAGTTATAACTTTTTATCTCATACTCATAACTTGCAATGGAGATATTTTTTCCTTGTAGTGGCGGAAATGGGCTTCCATAGTTTCAGCATTCAAGGCTGATTAAAATTCTGACTATACTGGTTTGAGATTAGGCATGATTGGGGCTCACATATTTTCCTAATATGCAATATTAATCTCTCAACATTCCCCTTTGTTCTTATGAGCAAGCCAAATAATTTAAATGACGTGTTGCTGATTTCAGTCCTCATATGAACTCCCAAAACGCAACGTGATACAGTACCAATTATTTTGTCTCATGCAAGCTGATTTGCAAGCTATATGATACCTAAACATTACTGAATGGAATGAACATAATTTGGTAAACATTTCAAAAGCCCATGCAGTCCGCATGCCGTGCCTTATGACTGGATTTGGACGCCCATAATGTGGTCAGACTGTTTTCATTTCATCATTAAACCTTTTGTTTTACAGTATTTAAAGGTTCGACTCCTTGATCCTAAAGTCAACAAGAAGAGAGTGGCCAAAACTCCAAAAAAGGAGGTTTTGAAACATGTCTTTGCTCTCACATTGATTGACAGCTTTTTTGATGTGAAGACTAACATCTGGAATAATGCACTGTATTTATAACATACTGTAAAAGCCTTGTTTGCTTATGTAATGCTTGAAAGGACCAGCCATGGAAATCATGAATTTTGGGGTATTCATTCCAACCATCATAATCATAAAGAAACTATGTAAATAGACAAAAATAACCCAAAATGAAGTCTTAAAACAGTGTTTTTGTTAACACCAGCCAAGTGCGGCCAAGCCATGACAGCCTTCTCTATAGTCGAGGGTAAAATTTAAGACTTTCTTTTGGAAGAGGGTCACTGACTTTGCACGCAAACAGAGACAAGATCAAATGAAGCCAGTCTGGAAATGGGCCAAAAGTGCCCAGAATGAGGCATGCAAGAGGGTCAGGGGGGACAAAAATGTGGTTTTAGTCTAAAGAATATTCATTTTGTTGGCTGACGTTGGTGTGTGTGAAATCGAAGCTACTGGAGGATGATTTATTGGCTGCATGTGCCACATTTTGTGTGGCGGCTGAAGCTGAAAGAAATGGATTGCTCGTCTGAATCGATTCAGTTTGATGTCAAGAATATGACTGATGCTCCAATCAGTGTTTTTATTGCTGACCCTCTCATGGTTTTGATTCTGGGCTGCACTCAAAGCCACTTAACTTTACTATATTACTTCAGTCTGGTGAGCTGTGACTCAAGTACATAATCAAAGTCATCAACATTTTTTCCCCACCATATCACTGCCTTCGCTTCCCAAAAATACATTGACCAGTTTTAATGAAATTACTTTTCTCAAAGCCAGAATGTTATTAACACTGGACTCAGCGGAAAGTTGCCAGATCTCATCCTCATAGAGAGGTCAACAATAACTCCAACACCTGAGAAAATAAAAGGCCTGTTTTCTTGACTTACATATGAAGACACATAATACAAAAGCCCAATTCTCATGTTAAATTGTAATTATGGGAAAATGAACTTTGACTTGCTGAAGCTGAAATTATACTTTTGAGTGTCCGTGTTTCATAAATTTTAGTCATCAGAGATGTAAACAAATTGAAGCAGATGAAGGCAGAAGGCATCAATAGACCTGAAATCACTTGAAGTTTCTGGACTTGCTCAGTCTGAACATTTGGCAACTTGCCAGAAAATGCTTAAGAAACGTTTCCTCATTATGTTAAACAGTGCAGTGCCCATTCAAAATGTGCCTGTTCAGAATAGGTTGAGTGCTTGCTGCTTGCAGCTTTCACAAATACTGAGTTCATCCAAACACTCTCTACATTGCACTTGGGTCCTGAGCAACACACCTGCCATGACATAGCTGCGTAGATTAGCACTGCTCAAGTATATGAGTCATTTGGGTGCAAAAGCTCACACGAAACAAAGCAACCTTGCTGAATGGTGATGCCCAGAAAAGATGAGCATTTCAAGCAAAAATAGCTTTGAACTTAATCCCAACCTAATAATATCCCAACTCCACACATACCGATGTTCTGTCTCCACACCTTGGCGTCTCATACAAGTGCACATGGTACCCTTTTAGCGGCTATATGAGACGGTGCCAGGAGGCCTTTATAACACATGATTAATACTGTGAAATCGTTGTTTGGGTAGGTTTAGGCACAACAACTTGGGTCAGTTTAGGATAAGACCATGAGTTACAGTAAGTACTGTCTCAGCTGCGGTGGGTTTACACTGAATCCTCTCTTTTTCTTCATTGTTCTCGAACATACTGTAGCAAGCGACAAAGAGCAAGCTTTACTCAGCATGCCATTCAGTAGTAACAGTTAATATGGGTCCCCTCGCAAGACGCTAACACAAACACACTACTATATGTCCTCAAGGTAACAACGTAATCAGGATGGCATCATCTTTACGTTATTTTTTTAAATTTTCAAATCAAAATGATAAGATATTAATGGAGTTATGGGTCCTAGATCTTATCATATAAGTCAAAATTTAGATTTTTAGTAAGTTGTAAGTCACAACTATCTTCTTTACTTAGAAAGTCACAACTTTGACATAAATCTGAACAAGTAAATTGCATAATTTGGATTACTATGCCAATGTTTTGCTCTATTGTGAAATTTTCTTTGCTATTCTTTTTCTTTGTCTTATTCATTTTCCTGCATGCAAAGGACTTTGGTATTATCATCATCACAAGAAGCATGTTACCATGTTTTAGTTGCTAGGTGCAGTTATTTTATTTAAAGTGCAGATATTGCAGGAAAGGTAAATGAAATGTGTTGCCACTGAATGCTCTGCAGATTTGGCCTGTATGAACATTTTGCTGTTTGCCAGATACACTCATGAAAAACAGCTCCTCATTTGGTTGATTAAAAACATATTTCAAATGCATTTTCTCTCAAGACCTATTTCTTGTTCCAAATAATTTGTATACAAATGTAGCTTCTAAGAGACATGCTTGCAACAGGCACATTTTACAGATATTCTGGTAATTTTGACATACCATGAATATGTTTCATATTTGTCATTCCTAACATTCATCTTTTTCCTTCCCTGGTGGGAATGGACCTCCATAACATTACACTAAGATAACACAAATGTCCGTACATGGCAGCTGGACTACAGTTACAGTACCAGAGGTGGAGCAGCACAATAGGTTTAGTCAGCCATGACCTTTGAGTAACCTCTGTGTAGGAGGGGGAAGAGACAGAAAAGAGAGATATACAGGCTCAAGAGACGAAAGAAAGAAAGAAAGAAAACAGATGGATTGAGAGGGAGGGCAGAGAGAGCTATGTTGGATGCAGGAGAGAGAGAGAGAAAACAGAGGTGTGAGAGAGCGAAGGAGCTGCTTGTCACACAGACAACAGACAGAGAGAGAAGAAGGGGGCTCTTGTTTTCCCCCTCCTCTCCTCTCCCCTCGCTTTAAAAAAGTGAAACAGCCCTTTGAAGAGGCAGACAGGGGGGCAGTCCTGTACTCCCCTCCAGCCTGCACTGTAAGGAGCATTTAGTGAGCCGACGCTCACCCAGATACCGGACACAACACAGAGCTGAGGACCTGACAGAGCACAGGCATGAACGACATCAAGCTGGCCCTGCTGGGAAGCCAGGGGGCTGGGAAATCAGGTGGGTGGATGGAAGTCATTTTTATTTCAAACACCTTTAGAAAAAATACCTGTCAAGCTTTTTTATTTACTATGATGCAATTAAAAGTTATATTTTTTCTTCTTTTGTCTTTTTGTGCTGACACTTACAACAGTCAGTGCACTGTTTTGTCACTGTCAAATGATGATGATTTTGGGGGCATAATAAATCACAGTTTCAGGCTTGGGAATCTTCTTTATTCAGTTTCCAACTTTTCTATGCTTGCTTGAGTAAAAAATAATAAGAAAAATGATGTGTAGTAAACTCCAAGAAAAGAAAAATAACTTTCAAATAATTTCTTAGGACCTCTAAAAGGCTGAAAGGCATAATATCTGAATTTAAGATACTAAAAGGAGTTTTTACTGGTTATGAAACAGTCTCAGTTTAATCCTGATGCCTCTATATGACCTACATAAGTTAACAAGGCCATCAGTGAGATGACTGGCTGTTTCTACTGTATATAGTCTGATTCTACTTGAAGTCAGATGAAACAAGCCTGTGTTTACTTTTTCCCTGGGATAAGCAGGGCATTACGCAAGAAAAAAGTAGCAGAAGGAGATTTTTTATTTAGATAATTATATTTTCGACATATGTGGTTATTAAGGTGGAAATGTAACCATATTTGTCAAAAATCATTAAAAATATATAATAAAATATAAAAAAATATAATAAGTCCCTTGTAGTAGCTTTAAGAAACTACTGGTCAGACCACTTCATTATTGATTCATCTGTTTTCTCCATTAATTAATTAATTATTAGGTCAACATAACATCACAAATTAGAGGAAAATGTCCACCAAGTTCCCAGAGTTCAAGGTGGTTTTCTAAATTATTATATTATGTCCAGCCTGCAGTTGAAAACCCAAAGATATTCGATTTACAATACAAAACAATATTGATATTAAAACATTGTTGCAGACTGATTTTCTATCAGTCGACTAATGGATTTATTGACTATTCCTTTCAATTCCACCTGCTTGGTTTCCCCTCCAGACACTCAGATTAAATTTTAACTCAAGGTCAGTAACATAATTCTCTATTTGCAGTAGGACAACCTCACTCTTTGTTTTGATGTAATAACAAACTCTCCTCTGAGGTTAAAAAGCAAAGAAATGTGATTACTTATATGTTATTTAGGCCTGTGTTTTCTAAAGTCCTACATTTTGAGATATCAGAGGCTTCATTAACAAGCAGTGACTGATTGAATTACAGATGTAAATAGCTGAGGTGGGAACGAGTCATGGTTTTGCAAGTTAAGACTGACAAGCCCCAAGTCAAGTCTGAAGTCTTAAACTTTGACTTGGCTGTTAACCTAATCTTACCTAGCTCGCTATACGTTAATATTAACCTCAATTTCCTGTTCTTTGTGCAACTTCAAGTGGCAAACAGTTGGAACTTGTTCGTCTACATCCATCATTTTCCACTCGCACAATTTTCATACTGCAGTTCAATTTTTGTTGACCATCGCATAGTTGTCTATGCTAACTAACTTTAGTAACTAACTTTAGTATCGTTTTGTCCAGCTAGAGTGACCAAATGAGAAATGGGTAAAATTCGAGACATTAAAGTTTAGTATCATATCGTGTCATATCAGAAAGAGTAGAATAAAATCAGAGTAAAATCAGACATTGATGATTTGTTATTGACATTATGAAGATCAGTAACATGGATGATATATGAGCACAGGTGTGTTAGTGTTACAGTCATTTTAAACATCTTCTCATCAGATAAGATCGTCATTTAGCTGTAGGAGCTCACAGACACATTTCTTGGATTTATTTATTACAAATTCCTCCCACTGTAGCAGCTGCATCCTCTGTTATCTGTTTTTTTTTTTATGACAGCCTAATCAGTGCAATAGACAAATGAAACACATCAATAATACCCTGATATATTTAACAGAAAGGATCAGGACATTTTTAATAACTAAAAGCAGGAATTATGGCCTAAGTAATTTGATACAGCATACAGACAGATCTCGTTTGGCTTGTTCATATTATCATTAGACTAACAGTTAATTTTCCAGACAAACAGGACAGGATTCAGGATTTGAGATGACTGCTCAAAATGTGAGACTATCCAGAGTTTTTCAGGACATCTGGTCACCCCAGCAAGAGCTCAGTAACGTAATGTCAGTTCTTCGTGTTTCTCTCCTGCAACTTGATCGGTTGCTGTTGGACTGGTTCAAATACAAAGTGGATCTGAGGAATGAAGTGTTGACTTGATGAGAATTATTCGTTTTTAATGTTAGTTAATTTGAGAAATTAGGGGAAATGATTTGTGGTACACTTTTTAAATAACACACTTGTTAATGTTTGGGCTTTGGGGAAAATATCAAGTGGCCTATTTTAAAGTCAAAAGGATCAAGTCCAAGTGAAGTCACAAATCATTGTTGGTGTTAAAGTCCAAGTCAGCTGCAAATCTTTTCTGAATTTTAAAGTCATCAAATTTGTGACTCACAGCTCACGTTCGATGTTTCATTATGTGGAAAAACTCTAGACAAAACTGTCTAAATGTACCTTAAACAGTATTGAAGACACTGTTCAAACACTAAAGATGAGCTGGACTGGTTAATGCTCAAATGAGATGTTGATGCTGTGCCTCAAACAGTAACTGGAATGCACACGACTTGCAGCTCTGTTAGTGATATCCCACTGTATAAACCCATAACATAAGTTTCTTTTTCTTTTCGACCATTTACTCAAAGTAGAGACTTGAGTATTGATTTCTGGGTGTGTCATCTGGATGTGTTCGGAATTTTATCTGGTGGGACTTAAAATGGGCAGGTGCTGTTAGCTAGCTGTATTTGTCTGGTAGCTAACTTGTAAAAAAGGTAAAACAAGATCCACTCATTAACACTTTTTTCCCCTGAGAGTTCAATCATATGTCTTGGTCTCTCAAGACTTCTGCCTATACCCTAGACATCTCTGCAGGCTTATTTAGCTAGTCAGATGTCAATAGGCTAACTTTAACTGGTTAAGCTAAATGTTTTCACAGGGATTTGGTTTCATGTTACATAACCAAAAGGAAAACAACAGTTTATTGGCTCTATTCATTGAGATTTAACTGATGTAATTAGATTATTTTGTGCCTCCAAAGAATCCCTGTCTAAAAAGGCCTTTGTGAAATTAAAAATCATCTGTGACAGAGATGATTTCAAGGCTGGAAAAAGGAAACAAGACTTCTATCAGTGTTTGATTGAGTCTGTGTGCTCTGTCTTTAGAGGAGGTAACTGGTTTTATTTATGTTTTATCAACCTTTATATAACATGTATTGCACTGAGAGTTGGTGCCCCTTACTCTTTGTTCACATAAGTAATATGTGAAAAAGATCTGGGTGAGCACTTCCAAAAGATCTTATTTTCCAATACTTTCAACAGCCTATGTAACCATACATTAAGTGCACTAAGGTTGAACACAATCCAGATTTTATTCTGTGAAAAATGCTGGTGAGTCAGAGGCCAGGAGAGAGTTATAGGACCCTTGTTGCTGCTTGGTGGTCTTGTTGCATTTATCAGTATTCAATCTCTATGGGCTGGCTAAGACTGATGGGCTCTGTGCTGTGTTCAAGCTTCATAAAACAATGGGACATCTCCTTTCTCACTGCCTGGCAGTGAAGCAGAACCGTTACTGTGGAGATACTGGAGCCTCTGGAGGCTCTCCGTGCATGTTATTCCTTTTAATATGGTTTTCTGCTCTTTGCTTTTTTATTTGTTGCTTTAAATGCATATTTCTAATTGTCTTGTTTTGCTCTTTAAATATACAGTATCAATGTTACTGTGAAGGATTAGAAAAGTTGTCATGAAGTTATAGTTCTAATCTTTTCAAGTGGGATTGACATGTCATCAGTGTATTACCTGAAAAGATGGTTTGGAGAAGCAGCAGGAGTAACAAAGAAGTTAAGCAATGTGCTGCTGTGGACGGACAAACAAACAAAACAAAAAAAAACAAAAAGACAATCAGTTCACTTGTACGCTTATATTTAGAATATTTTCACTGCTTTATTTTGCTATTGGACTGTCACAAGACTGATAGAACAGAACTCAGATGCAGAGACACGCACTGAGGCAAGATAGAGTTCAAATACCAGAGTCTTTACTGACAGTCCAGATGGGTAGGCAGTCCAAAGTGGCAAATAAATCAAACGGGGAAAAGGCGAACATGCAAAAACCAGAGAACAACAAGAGCAGATACAATGAACGCTAGAAAGCTGTGACCACATGAGGAACCAAACAAATAATCTGGTAAAGAGGGATCGAAACAGGTGAATAAATATATAGATGCTACAGGGATAATCAGGGGCAGGTGAGTGATAGACTGTAGTGATAGACAACAGGTGAAAACAATCAGAAACGGGAAAAAGAACAAAGAGAGGAAGTAAAGACAAAACACACGAGGGAAGACTACAAAAGGACTACAAAATATAACAGGAAATAACTTCAAAAGCACAAAACCATGACAAAGACAGTCAGTCAGTTAGGATGTTTGCGTTATTGTGTTACTGTAGTGTTTTAAAGGGTTAGTTTGGATTCACTGAAGTCACACAATAACACAAACAACCTAACACTTACTGTTTTTGCCAAAGGAATTTGGTTTCTTTGGAGAGAGTAATTTTAGCTTGTATAAGCAGTGGTTTTCCATCAAAAGCCTTTCCTGGCTGCAAAATAGAGCTGTGAAAATATTCTAAATACAGCACACACTTAAACTGATATTGATTTTCTAGGTGGCTAAAACATTTTGCTGGTGACCCTGTCCACAGCAGTGCCTTGCTTTGCTTCTGTCCCGGTACTCCTTTCTGCTTCTCCAAACTGTGGGTGTGCCGACTGCCATCTACTGCAGCTAATACACAGTATGAATAGGTACCTCATACAGCCCCACTTAAAGAAATCTATCCTTTTAAAGTTGAATTTCATTGCATTTTCCAGAATGCATGCATGAGTAACCTGTTGGGTCATATCTATATCTGTGTGTCCACATCGCATGAGTATAACCTCTGTTTAACCCCTTCAGAGGCCCGTTACCACCATCAGCAGCAGGTTTCCAGAATTCAACACTTGAAACTTCAGCCCTTAATTGAAACAGATTGTCTGTGGTCAGTTTTATGTGTAGCTCGCAGTCTGGATGCAAAGCAGAGGGGGAAATAAAACCATTCAGCTTGCCAAATACGCACACGGGTCGTCCAGAAAAGCCATGCAGCCTCTTTCATGTGAGGCTACGGTTTCACTACTCCAGTCCCAGACGCTGTTGGCACCGTACTACGCCTGCGGGAGGGAATGAGGGTCATTTCCCCCCCTCTGCTGCCACCTGTGAGGGATAAGAGTGCAATGGTACCATGATTCATGTTGTTGTTTTTCATTTTTCCTCCTCCAGCTGTCCTTGTGCGGTTCCTGACCAGGCGCTTCATCGGTGAATATGCCTCCAACACCAGTAAGTGTTTCCATATTTGATGATGATGATTGTGGTTTGATTTGGCTGTGGTCCTGGAGGACAGACTCTATCATCAGACATCACAGATGTTATTTAGGCACTTGGTGGTGCATAAATTTCACCTAATTAACATTCCAGGTTAAAGACATATTAATCTCTTTTTCTGTAAATTTGGGACAGTGAAACAAACTGTAAATACAACACTGACACATTATCACCCTATAAAGTTGTGGTGAATGTGTTAGCAAACACTCACCTATTACAGTAAATAACAGACAACACTGGAGCAACATTTAGCATTTATATGAAAATAAATCTAATATTTAATCTCCTTTGAAGGAGCAATGTGCAATTACGTGTCCAAAAATGAGTACCGCAATCCAAAAAGCAAGCTGGAGCCATAGACTGTATACTGAAGAGGTTGAAATTCTGTTCAATATACAGTCTATAGCTGAAGTGAGTAGTTTCCCCCTGCACCCTCCTCCCCAGCAGACTTGAGGAGGCTCAAGCAGGCTACAGGGACACTGCAGGAGAACAAGATGAGCGCAACATTGTAAACTGACAATAACAAGCAAGAACAGGTGATGATGCTGCGTTCCATTCATCTTGGAAGCTGGAAGACAGAGCTGGGAATGACGTAACACAAGTCAGATGACAAGTCAGAAAAGGACACCTTCAGGAAAACCTTTGTTGTCCTGCTTCTTTTGGATTAACAATGCAATATGTGGTACTTCGCACACTGTAGCAACATGTCCACAGATTGGAGTTAGATAGTACCGTGTGCATGACTGTGTATGTGACGTATTTAATGACACACAAAGAGAGAAGAGAAGTGCTGATGAACAGTATATTACTACAGCTTTCACTTACTGTTGATGCACTGAGCAGACATCTTGGATTTTGAAGCAAGGGTTTGCAAAGTTCTTCAAACTTTCCAAACTGGAAATCTGACTTCAGGGGGGAGCTCCAGTTGAAATATCTGAATGGGAACTTGGAAATTCCAGCTACCCAGTTTAAATGGATCGGATTCTCTGTGTGTTTGTTACTTCAAGCGACATCTTTACATCGCTCATGAGGAGAAACTGGTATAGCATAACTATCACAGAATGCAAAACATGTAAATAATGTAGAGTTTCGTGGACTTCTACCATCACTCAGTATTTTTTTTCTCACTGTTTCTAACTCTCTCACAGATTCCCTGTACCATAAAAGGCTGTCAATCGACGGCAGGCAGCTGAACCTGGAAGTATTTGACCCTGCTCTCAGGTACAACATATCACTAACACACCTGATATTATAATATTTCTTTTTAGGACTTTTTATTAGAAAGGCAGAGCTGCAGACGGACGCTTCCTGTTATGAGTTATTTGGTTTCCTCCTGCATTTCATCAGGTGGACTGGAAATCTACTCATAGTGTTTTTGCCTTGCGCTTAATTCATGGATGACCCTGAGAAGTTGAACAAATGAGAATCTGAGGCTGATGGGAATTGTGACTTTACAAGAAAATACACTAAAAGCCATCCATATGAAAGTTACATCTTTCAACATTTGTTTGACTTATGATAATTACACTGTAAAAGATGATGATAAATCGTGTTGGGAAAAAACTTGCTGTCTCCAAAATGTCAACGACCAAAAGATGATTTGAATTATTTTGAAAATGTGTAAGATTTACAGGGATTTGTTGGGAGAATATGGCAGAAATGGAATATAATATTCACAAGTATGTTTTCATTAGTGTATAATCACTTTAAAATAAGGATCATTGTGCTTTTGTTGCCTCAGAACCATACTGACAAACCGAAGAGGGCTCTAGATACGGCCTTTGTTTGTTTTCTTGGCCACTGTGGGTTCTCCTACATGCTTGGAAGGGGACTGTGAGGCGAAGAATTTGCAATCTGCAAGCTCACCACTAGATGCCATAAATCCTACACACTGGTCCTTTAAATGAATCCCTTGTGGTTGAAAGAGCTTTTAAATCCCAAGTACACTCTTAGATATTGTTGTGTTCCAGAAAGGTTCTTCCTGAAGAACCCTTTTTTTGAAGAAAGGGTTCATCAAGGGTTCCTTGTAAGACTAGGGTTGCATTAAGAACCCCTTTCATCCGAAGAACACCCTTTTCAGAAAAAAAAAAGTTATTCGGGAATTGCTGACATCCTTGAAGAACTCTTTCATCAAGGGTTCTTTGTACCATAATATAAAATGACTCTCTGTAGATCCCCTTGGGTGAGTTCTAGTTAAAACTCTTGGAATATAAAAGGGGTCTCGCAGAATCCCTTGGATGGGTTCTAGATAAACCCCTTGGGATATAAAAGGGTTCTTGTTAGAACCCCCTGGGTGGGTTCTACATAAAACCCTTTCAATATGAAAGGGTTCTCAGTAGAACCCCTTAGTTGGGCTCTAGATAAAACCCTTGGAAAATAAAAGAGTTCTTGTAGAATCCCCTGGGTGGTTTCTTGTAAGCACCCTTAAAAGGTGGAAAGGTTCTTGAGAGTACCATCACTGGAGGGTTCTCTGTTGAACTTCTCATTTTGTGTAAAACCTTTATGTTAGCTTTTAGGTAGAAAGGGTTACTCGTGGATTTATAAAAGGTTTTACCAGGAGCCAAAAAGGGATCTCCTATGCGGACAAGCCGGAGAACCCTTTATGGTTCTAGTTAGCACCTTTATTTCTAAGTATGTATGATAGAATTTTCTGAATCAGTCAAAGACGATGTAATAATCGTGCTGCTGGTGAAAACACTGTTTCTTGTTTTGGAGCTTTGACAGTAAAAACTGGCTGATTTTCAGTCTGCTGCAGCACACGGCCATGACCTTGAATGAACCGTGGTCTGATATTTGTCTCGGGCCGGCACGTGTACGACCCATACGGCACTTAAAGTTGGAAATCTAAAGGGTTTATGAGAGTATCCTGAGGCTGTGTGTGCCATTGGCTGTGTCTTTGAAGAAAAGAGCCATATAACCTCCTTACTTCTCTTTCATCAAGGCCAAAGACCTGAGAGGCCTTTTACTACAGAGTTAGTATTTTATTGGAATACCCCTTGGCTCAGCAGAACAAGAGCAGGTCATTGTCCTTGTTGGTGAAACTCACTGTAACACCACCCTTTCATAGGAAACACTGAGTCCACGTCCTGCCCTCCTGACCTGGACTACATAAAGAAACTATGGAGTCAATAAAGAGAAGGGGATGAGGGAGTTTTAACAGCGCTGAGGCATCGCTGTTTCAGGGCTCAGACGTGTCCTCGGGCCCCTTGTGCCTCCTACACTGTTTGTTTCTCCTCAAGGTCACCTGCGCTGAGTCTGTTCTCACTGTGCACGTGTCAGCATGCTGGTGTTGTTCAGGGTAACAAGAACAGCCGTAAAAATAGCTCATGCTATAGCTAATGGTCAAGTATGTGTTGTTTTTTGACAATGTGATGCACTAACTAGTCAGCCCAAATCATATTTGATTGGATAAAAAATTAAAATTAGAACAAAATTAAATTTTTTTGAACATCTTAAAAGAAAATAAAGGAATTTTGATTTTAAATGTATATATTTTAGCATGTATTTAGTATATACTGCTGACTGAAAAGTTGGGGACAAAAAAACATCAATTCTCCAATCAGTAGCTTTACTTTAGAAGTGGAGTAGGCGTACAGTGGCTGTCTGCTGCTCTTAATACTATGATGGGTTTAATGCAGGGACTGAATCTGACTGTACGTTACTGTAAATGTTAATGAACTTTACCTTTACCTTTAAAATAATCTGGTAACCTAGTGACTAGCATGTGTTGTCGTTGGCAGAGCTCGGAGGCCAGGTGCATACTGGAGGAGCCGGTGGACTGGGCAGATGGCTTCGTGGTGGTGTACAACATCAGCGACCGCACTTCCTTCATCAACGCCAAGAACATTCTGCGGCAGATTCGGGAGGCGCGCATGGACAACAGCAAAGGGTCAGAAATACAATGAGGTTGTTTTATTCTGAAGGGAGTCTGACAGCGGACAGAAGCTGATGGTGCAGCTGTCGGCCTGTTGTTTCAAACTCTTTCCAGAATCTTTGAACTGGGCGACGTTACATGAACCATATCCTGTCCTGAAATAGTTTTAGCAAGTATTTTCTTAGATTTGAGTGTGATTTTGATGCCATATGGGGCTCAATACATTAAGACCGTATAAACAATGTCAAAGATGTTTTTAAAATTCAACTGAGGATATTGTCTGAAAGCTTTCTGACACACAATCTTTGATGTTGAGTGAAATCTCATGTAATTGAAAATGTGAACCAGGAGCATGTAGAAACAGCAGTTGAGGATCCTTTACTCAAGATGTTATTATTTTAGATTAGATTAAATTATTATTATTTTTTTATTATTTTAGATGATCTTGGATTTAATTAGATTCTTTTAGATGATCTTACAATAGTTTAGATTATATTATTTGAGATTATTTTAGATTAGATTATACTATTTTAGATTCAAGTCGATTTGGCTCAATTGTAAGATTACTGTTAATCTGTCAATCAACTACATGATTATCAACTATTTTTTTTCAGTTGTACTTGTATATACTGTCAGGTAATATTAATATATAAGAAAACATCATACATTCATCACAAGTAGAAAGTGACATGAAAAGAAAATACTGAAGGCAAGTAGCTCAAATTTGTACTTAAAGCAGTTCTGCACACTTATTATTAGTATTTTTGCTCAGCTTTCTTTGAAACTGAACAGGCTCCTCATGCAGTCTTGAGTCTGAGGAATGCTGGGAGTCCTGACTGGGCCCAACACACACACCTGACACAACACAAACTGATTAATGATTCATGATGATGTGTGAAAGATTCACTGTAAACTAACATTCAGACATTTTCGTGCATTAAGTCTGCTGGAAGAAATTCATCCATGTGCCTGAGCTTCCTGATAACATGGAGAGAAGAGATTTATTAGACGGTGACAAGTGTGTAGAACAGTGATCAGTAATTCTTAATGGAGATAAGCACTGGGAACATTTCTGTTTATGTCCATGTAAATCACATGCAGTTAGCCCAAAAGAAAAAAGAAAAAGTTTTGCTGCTCAGACCTGATTTGGAAGCAGAATGATTTTAAGGTTAAGATTCAAACAGTCAAGAAAAACTTTATTTACACAGAAACAGTCAACAGGAAATACAAACCAATGCATGATTTAAACACCCAAGTTACTACAGTTCTGAGGTACTTGAACTTTACTTGAGTATTTCTGTCTTATGCTACATTATAATTCTACCCCACTACATTTTACTCCACTACACTTATCTGGCAACTTTAGTTACTTTGCAGATTAAGATTAGTATTACAAGATATAATAACAAATTAATTATGACTTTAATAAATTATTATTATAGATTAAGCAACCCAGCAATTTATTGAGACTATAGAATTAGCTGCACCGTTATCAGCTGTGACATGAAAGTAATGCTTATAAATTATTGCATCACTTATCTAATATATCATTCTGAAATGGGTCATTTTGCATTATGGCTACTTAAACTTTTGGTAAGTATAGCTTGATTCTAATACTTTTGTCATTTTAATTAAGTTGAATTTTGAATTCAGGACTTTTACCCATAACAGAGTTTTTCTCCACTAAAACTTGAACTCAAACGTACAAAAAGGAATTTTTTAAGTGGTTATGAAACAGTCTCAGTGTAATCCTGGTGCCTCTTTATGACCTACATAAGCAAACTGGAACAGCAGTGAGATGATGGGCTATTTCTATACTGTTATTCTTGATGCTGGGCACCGGGTTGGCATGCAGACCAGAAGAGCTCAGGTTTACATTTTCTCTGGCAAAGTAGGTTAGCCAGTTAAAAAAAAAGTTGTTACTGTAAAGAAAAGATCTGAGTATCACTGTACATCAGAAAAATAAACTAAAATTAGAATTCTATATACTATGAGTACTTACTATATAAAGCTTAAAATATAATATGCACTAGTATAATAACATTAATAGTAAATTTATAAGTTATATAAGTTATATACAGTAAGTTTATGTACCATTTTTTGGTATATATTCTGTGTCTGCTTCTCCCAACGATATGGAGGGTTTTCAGGGCTGAAACTAATTATATAAATACATAATTATCTATTTAAATCCTCAAATAAATGGAATGAATATATAATTATGTAAATTAATTCTTAATTGTCACAATAAATAAATCACAAATTAAATGAGACATTAAATATAAGAATATTAGATTTATTTATATCTATATTTTGATGTTTGTATACTTATTTAGTCATTTGTATATCCCTTTATTTATTTATTTATTCATTTATTCACACATTTATTTATTTATTTATAAATAAATACATCACAAATTAAATAAGACAATGAATACTACATATACATAGTCATTGCTATTCATTTATTTACACATTTATTTATCCATTTATTGATATATACTTTCATTTATCCATAGTGTATGGAGGGTTTTAAGGGCCAAAACTAAATATATCAATACATATATAATTATACGATAAAATGTACAGTATAAATAAAAAAAATAAATATTTAAACCTTTAGACAAAGTAAAATAAAGTTCTGTGAGTTTGATCAAAGTTTCTCCAGCAGGGTTGAAGAGATTTAAAATCAAATTAACTTTCCAGATAACAGATCACTTTTATTTGCTCTACGTCCTTTTATGTCCCCGGTCCACTCTGACTCATTGTGTGTTTCAGGGAGACGGAGGTTCCTGTGTGTCTGGTGGGGAACAAGCAGGATCTGTGTCACGCCCGGCAGGTGCGTGAGGACGAGGGCCGCTGCCTGGCTCAGGAGCACCGCTGTCACTTCCAGGAGGTGTCAGCGGCCGAGAGCTACCAGGACATCGCCAACCTCTTCACCCAGCTCATCCGGCAGGTGATGGAGCACCTCAAGTACAGAGCTGACAGACGGCGCTACAGCGGCTCCAAGTCCATGGCCAAACTCATCAACAACGTGTTTGGAAAGAGGAGGAAGTCGGTGTGATGGTCCCAGTGAAGATCAGCTGGAGGGACTCTGTGGACCCACGTTAAAGGGAACTGGCCAAGAGTAACATGCTGGAGCTGAAAACTGTTTAGTGCACAGACAACAGTCCAAACATTAACCCTGCACACAGTCTGTGAGAAACACAGACAGTTGGTGGGAGGGTTTGGATGGTGTCTGTGGGTCTGCAACTACAACATCTACAGGCAAACATTAGTCATGGACACATCTTTGGCAGGTTTTATATTTTTTGTTGCTTTGGCTTTACCTCTGCTTTGAGTTAATCCCACACATCCATTAGATAATTTGTCTGCTTATAACATGGAGCCTTTCCCAGCTGACACTGGCCTAAGAGGGATGGACACCCTGGACAGGTTGCCAGTTCAGGTTGCTTGGAGTTAAGATGGCATTTTAGAAAACACTAATCATGTTGATGTGACCAAAACGAAGCAGGTGGGGACATTACAGAATAATTTCCTAAATGCACATCGGAAAAATTATTTTTTCCTACTACAGAGTCAACAGACCCTCCCTAAGTCCCGCCCCTTTTTGCTCTGTGCTCCAATAACAGTTGAGCAGTTCTAATGCTAGCAAAACTGTAATAGCTAAATTAAGATAAGATAAAACCTAATATAGATAAGGTTTTTTTCCTAAATGCTGTTAGGTAACATGTTTCTGTAATACCAAAAAATGATGGGATTTCACACTTAATAACTTTATGTAATGAGGCCCCAGGACCCTTAGTAGGGGTCATAAGATAATTAACAGCACAGGAAAGTAGAAAAAAAAAACAAATTTTACTACACAAAATCAAGATTTTATTCAGGCTTTTCTCTGAAATTCAGAAGTAAAGCAAGCAAACAAAAAAAATCACTCTCAGTTAAACTGGTCACAACTTATACTCTTAACAATAAAGGACTCCAAGTTGCTTAGTTATAAGGGGCTACAAGTTAAAAAGGTTGTGAATCAATGGATTAGGGTATGACTCAAAATATTTCAGTATAAGGAAAACAATATTCTTTTCCTGCCCAGTGCCAGCACTGAGTTTCTGTATCAATACCACATATCGTTTATCAAACCTACCTGACTTTTCTGAGTATCAACAAATTATTCTATGAAACATCTTTTTCAATTCAAAGGCTGTTCAAACCCACACAGAATGTTCCACTTATTTTTATACTGCTAGTAATTATGTGAGTTAATTAAACTACATGTACTAACAGGAATGATAACAGGGGAAATTGTCTCGCCAAGGTGAAACAAAAACAGGCATACCATGGCTGTGTAGGGCCTTTCATAAAACAAGCCAAATTTCTCACATACACTGTTTGTCTTCAGGCAGCTTTGTATAAATATCACCTATTGCTATCAGTATTATGGCTAAAATCAGTAAATATCTTGTCATCAAACACCACACAATCAAGATGAGGAATGTAATCAATCATCCAGAGCCAGCTTTCTCGTCTTTGCATGTTCTTCGCACAGACAGTTGGTTACAGCAGATACTCAAGAAATGTCTTTATTTACTGTTGGCATCAACAGTGACTTTCCGAGGTTTATGTCTGCAGTCTTTAAAATGAAACCTGTATTGGGAAGCTTTGATTGGCTGTAATCATCTTCTCCTCCACCTTCGCTCATCAGACAAACCGTTCATCATTAAGTGAAATCACAACATGGAGGAGAGCAAGACTGATGAAGCTGTCGATGAGCTGGTGACAGTGAGATGTTCGCCTCAGGCCAACTTTTCTCCACCGCACTGTGCTCATATTGTAAACTCTGGGTTACTGACTGTCCCCGCTGTTGGCTGTTACTTCAGTGTCTCACTGTGCTCCCAAACTGCCTCTCTGCATTTGTAATGTGGGGAACAACGTGTCTTCAGTTCAGAGTTGTGCAGCCAGCTGTTCTGCAGGTTCAACAATGTTTTTAGTGAGGGAAAAAAAAACAGTGTCGATGCATTTTACACTTTAATGAACATTATATATATACTGTATATATTTTATTATTTTTTCAAACTAATACTACTCTTTAGAAGCAATGGGTGTTTTTTAATATTTGATATATATTTACTGTTTATTGTAATACGTTATACTCTCTATGGTAGCCATCATTAAAGGCATGATTTAAAAGGGATAGTTTGAGTTTTTTGAAGTGGGGTTGTGTGACATACTTACTCATAATCAGTAGTAGATCGCGGTCCACCTGCCCCCATTTTGGAGAAGCAGCAGGAGTACCTTAAAAAATCAATATCAGTTTAAGTGTATGCTATATTTTTTTCCGCTTTACCTTGCCATCAGATAGCTTTTTCAGACCGGAAACTGCTGCTATATAAGCCAAATATTGATCTCTCCAAGCCAACCAAAATCCATAGACAAAATCAGTAATTTTACCTCACAGAACTCAGGAGTTATTGGTCTACTGATGCCTCAATCGGTTAGTTAGTTTGTGTTATTGTGTGACTTCGGTGAATCTAAGCTAACAATTTAAAACACCAAAATCACACAATATTACAAACAAACCAACAGTTTGAGCCAGTCTTAATGGTGTTTTGCAAGGTTAAATTACTGTTTTTGCCAGTGGAGTCTGGTTGCTCTGGGGATAGCAATATTTGGCTTATAAAACTGTGGTTTCCTGTCAGAAAAGGAAAGGCAAAGTGGTGAAATTATTCTAAATACAGTGTACACTTACACTGATACTGGCTGACCCTGTCCACAGCAGTACATTGCTCAGCTTCCTATCCTGCCAAATATCCCTTTAAAGGCATCATTTAAATCCATTCACCAGTACACTCATGTATGTAACCATTTCATATTATGTGTATATTAAATGGTAAATTTATATAATATTATATTTATTTGGACTTTTCATGTATTCTGAGGAATTGAAAAATACCTTGAATGTGGAACTTTGTAAAACTTTATATAAAGAAAAACACTAATACGCACCACTTAAGAGCATGAACTCATTGAATGCTTTGCTGTTGTTTCTCTTAAATCAAGTCATGTCACCATGATGCTGTCAAGAAAGAATGTACAACACATCATGAAAAACAAGTTCACTAATGCAGTGTTGTAGATGAATGTTCCTTTTGTAAATACTGTAAAAACACTGGATGTTCCAGAGGAAATTAAAGTTAAACATTGCTTAATAAGATGCCCGTTTTAGTTCTTCAGAGGGGCTTCTGTTCCGCTTTGAGCTTAACTTTAATTAGATGACCATGAGAGGAGGCATTTCTCTAGAGCTGTCAGAAAAGAGGAATTTCCTGTGCATAACTGCTAAAAATAGGAAGCAGGAGATGTGAGCACCAGTGCACCAGTATTATACTGGATTATGGCCTCAAAAACAGACAAAATGTTCCTGAAGTGCTCACTAGATGGCAGCAGTTATCAAATCACCATATGGAGGCAGTCTTTCTGCATATGGGACCTGCTGAATCAGATCAAATTATTGAGATTAAAGAGTGAAGACTGAAATGGAAAAAGTAAAACATTCTAAACAAATTCCTTTATTTCCTCATGAGCATTTCATTTATGAAAACCTTTCTTTTTCCACAGCGCAGTACAAAAATGAACACAACAAAACAGAACAAAATAAAACAAACAAACTGCCAGTTCACAGAAAAGGTGCACATATGCATATCAGTCCATATATTGACTGTCCATGCTGCTCAGACAGACTGAGGTCAAGGAAGGCCAGAATAAAAGAAAACCTGGCAGATCAAAGCTTAATTTAATACAATGCAGTACAGCACAATACAGTCATAGTCTTACGGTAAAGGTCACTTTCTCCATACAGTTTATTTCACTGGCAAGTGCAGTCCAGTCGTCCTTTGTTACCTGCAGCCATTTCCATGTTATGACTTTCTTTCTGCTTTCTAGAAGAAAGTATGGAGAGATATTTATTCTGACCATCTGGGATTTTGCCCAGGTATAATATGACAAAAGAGCAATCAACTTCTATTCCAAAAAAGTTTTGCCAATAGGAAAAGGCCAAGAATAATAAAACGGTCAGCCTTCAGCAGTCATTTTAATACATTTCAATTTAGAAGCCACAAAATATTGTATTATTAATATTTATTATTATGTTCCTACAGCAGATCTCTCTCTGCCTTGACAGATAGACTGCATGTGCCAAATCAGCATCATGTTAACACAGCCAAGTTCAGGTTTTCCATGCAGATTGAAGACAGCGTGAAATGTGGTAGATAATGCAAATTAAATAAATTTGTGTCTTTCATAAAATTGCCTCTTCTGATTGCTCAGTGCCTTTTTGACAGATCCAAGTAAGGGCTATTTGGTGAAGAGCAGACAGGAAGCACTGCAGCCTCCTCATGTTGCAGCACAGGTGGCAAATGGAAGCTGAATCTCTGCAGGAGTCTTTTTGGCAGTTGTTTGGAATCAGTGAATGAAGCAAACACTGAATTCAGCTCCATCATGACATCATTCCTTGAACTTTCTTTCTAGTGCACGTCCCCCACCCCCCTTACACCCAGACAGTCACAAACATGAACACATTTAAAGGAATAGTTTAAATATTTTGCCAAGGAGTCTGGTGGCTTTGAGGGAACGATATTTGACTTTACTGATGGAAAAGGCTGTCTGACTGCTAGGTAAAGCAGTGAAATATTCTAAATATAGTGTACGCTTAAACTGATATTGATTTTTAGGTGGCTAAAACTACCTACACCAGTACTCCTGCTGCTTCTCCACAGCAGGCATACTTTTATATGCAGCTTAAACTATCTTGCGTGCATTTTAATTATACCACTTTTTGTTTTTGGTTTTTAAACAAATAATACCTGACATTTCAGAGAGATGCATTCATTACTTTCCATGAGGTTCATGAAAAACTACACATTTTCTCATCTAAACACACATGCAGAAAGTTTCCCCAGCAGCAGCAACAGCAGGTTTGCTTTGAACAGACAGAGGAACTATGGAGTTGGCAGGAGCAGCCGTAACCACTGTGGCTGAACAGAGAAAGAAAAGAGCTCCACCTACAGAGACTGAACAGAAACTCTAAAGGAAAAAGACATCACAGTGCCACCTACTGAGTTTGACTGACAGGTAATTTCTGGAGAGAGCGGTGCAGAAACACAGCTGACATTAGCACTTAATAAAAGATGTCAGGAAAATACACATTAAATAAAACAAGGAAATCGTGCAAAATACTCTTCATTTAAACTCTAATTTGATTCTGTCTCCCCATTCTCCTCCCTCCTTTTCTTCTCTGTCTGTCTCATTTTTTTTCCAGAGAGATGAGGAGGAGTGCAGACGGATGGAGACAGAACCTCCAAGCGTGGCCTTGTAGCTTCAGGTCAGTGATCTTATTTGGCCCCTGTGTGGAGGAAGAATTGGTTTTGGCTCGGCCGAGGACAATCATCCAAACCACGGGGATTGGATGCTGCTGGGACACCGCGAGAGCCAATCAGAAAGGCCATCGATCAGTTCCCCTTAATCTCACAGCTGGTGAGCACATCCCCACTCCAATCTAAAAACTCTGCAGCTTAGTCAGACTGACAGGGGATTGGACAGCTTCCAAAAGACTTGAACCTCCACTGAAATGGATCCACGTTAGAGCAGGAAGAGTTTGTCTGCGACATCAGATGGTTCTTCACTCTGTTCTCAGCATCCCTTTCTGCGGCTGCAATCTTGACTTCAAAATAAATAGTAGTTAAAGTTGTTTAGTCAGGCGCTGACTGATTTTCCTTAACAATGTGGAAACAATATGTCAATGTGGTCAAAAATAGCTTGTTTCCAATTCAAATCAACTTAAAAAAAGTATACAGGTGTAATTATCTTAACTGAAACATGTTTTCACCCTATAATCACAAGGAAAACATCACTTATATGAACCGCCTATGAGTTGCTCGAGGGGACTTTTTTTTTTGCCATGTACTGTGTGTCATGCTGCATGAGTGCACACAATGATTGCTTGCTGGATGTACATATATATATCTGCTGTATCTGAAGAGTTCTAAAATGAGACATCCACCCCTTGAAAACTGCAATGCACTGTCGGTGAAAAGGGGCAAACCTCGCGCTGTAATTTGGGTGAATTTATTTGACTGTCATGAGCACAAATTTTTGATGAGTTACATCTGGATCATCTGGTTTTATTAAACACTGAATGAACGTAAAATAGCTCTTTTCGAGAGGGATCATATGTAATCCTTTTCATGTGTTATATGAATTGCTCATGGTCTACTTAGTGTCCTGCAGTCTTTTGTTACATTAAATGTGATGTCCTGCTGTCTGTGCAGTGAATACCTTTTTGTAAGATGTTGGTATCTTCTTGCAGTATTTTTGCCAAAACTCTGCAAATGTTGTGAATCTGATAAAGAACTTGATATAACAGAGAGGCTCTCTAAAGCTGAGTCATAGCAGCCGCACAACTGCATACAACTGTGAAAAAGAAAAATGAAAATTTATGGCTGAAATATAGTTAAAATGAGGGAAACCATATGCATTTTTTACTGAAGACATTTTGTCACATAACGGAAGGAAAAGCACAGGTTTAAATAATAACTTAACGATGGCTGAATTCCATTTTGCTACCTTAATTTCGGAGTCCTGGTATTTTCTAGGCTTTGAATTTGATGACTTTAGACTTGACTTGACAAAATCAAAAAGAACCGACTTTGCTTGGACTTGAGCTTTTTGACTTTAGTATGCAAGAAAAAGATTTCATAGGTCCCAGTACATAGTATGTCAATCGCAATATGCCAGAAATACCAGGATGTCCTACTGCGCCCAGTCACATTTTGTAGTATACAAGCAGGCACGCTTTTCTGGCTATTTTGACCCACAATCTTCTGTGCAGTGGAAGACAGATCACATTGACATTGAGAGAACAAACACATGACAGCTCATCAATGCTGCGTTCCAAACTGCAATACTTTTCTGTTTTACATCAGATTTTGTGCTATGGACTGTGATGGATACATGAGGAAGAGGGTGAAAGTTTAAGGTGCAATGTTATGATGAACTAGTACATCCCACTTGTGTGTGTACTGGATGTAACAGTATTTAAGGATAGCTGCAGTACAGACTAAAAGTAAAAGGAAAAGGTATGTGGTTTAGACTGCAGCATAAATATGAGTAAATAAGAATGGCAGCTTTTTGAAAAATGACCTAATATCTAATATAATGTTAATTTGGCTTTTGGGACAACACCAGGGCAAATGGCACCCCAAAAAGTGCTGTCTTGCATGGCCCTGTGGTAGGTAAAACAAGCGCAATTATAAAGTGCTTGTGGCCCGGTGTGCATGAAAACATGACAAAGTGCCCTCCAGGGTGCCCTTCCAACAGCGTGTTTTTAATACAGAGGTGTAGTACTTTCAATCAGTCACTTAATAAAAATATTTTAATCTTAGTCAGGGTTTGGAACTATTTAGTATGTATGTGTGCTAAGCAGAGCAACTAAACAAAATAACAGACCCAAAAATGCAGACCGAGGAGCAGCAAAAGAGTTCAAAGTGGATAATTTTTGGCAAAATCCAAAACAAGGTAAAGGTCCAACAAGCTAAACACAGAAACAGCTGGGATTCTCATCACGGAGGTCGACAACGAACAGAACAGAAACAGAGAAACACAAGGACTAAATAGACAAGCAACTAATCAGACACATGTGAAGCTAATCAAACACAGGTGAAACAAATGGCAATCAAAAAGGGCGGGAAAAGGACAAAGACAGGAAGTAAAGTCAAGACACAGGAGGGACGACAAGGACTACAAAATAAAACTGTAAGTAACTCACAAAAAACCCCAAACCACGACAATTTCACCATAAATGCATCAAGAATTTCTGTGTTCTAGTGCCCCACCACATGCAGCTGGTGCCATTTTTGTTTTTATTTCTCACCCCTGCCCCTCAGGCAGCTTGAGTCCACCGCTGCCTGGACGTAACTGACGTGACTTCTGCTGTATGACTGTGAAGCTAATGCTAAAAACCAGTATTGCGCATTTAATGTTCTAGTTACGCAATGTACTGTTATCAACTACAGGTACAGTATACCAAAACTACAATAACCAACAGTGATAAAAGCATTTCTACAATGTATGAAATTTTTGATGAAACAGATGCAGCATTTATTCTGTGTCCCTACAGATTTAGGCCTTTACTGGCTCATGGTGAAGCTCTGGGAGCCTCATCCAGATACAGAAGGTGTGAAGAGCCGTATTATGTTACATTGTGTTCCAGTCCTCGAAAGGTTTGTGCTTGCACAACTGTATTTGAGGATTTCTTGCCAAGTTTGAGGCTGACAGATCAAAGTCGTCCCCTTCAAGTGCAGCAGCCTGCATCTGCGGCTGAGGAACACTGCCCAAAAATGTCAGAAAATGCCAAAGATGCTTTCCAAAATGTGATCCATGGAGAGGACAGTGCAGTGCTGTGTATGTGGCAGGTTTCTGAACCTGATTTCTAAGGATCTGTACATTGTGTCCATGAGCTTACTGAGGCCTCAGTGACCCAATTAATATAGGATAGACAATGAGTCAATTCTGAACAAGATTTAGAAGGTATTTGCAATGTGGTAATAATGTGGTACTTCTTTCAAATAATAATACTTAATGTGAAATATCTAGGAAACGTGGATTGATGATGCTCCTCGCCGCTCTGATAATCGAATTTTCTTTTGCAATCCTGCAATTTGTGATGTGAAGAAATAGGCTGCAGTATAGAAATAGACAACAAAACTGACTGGGATACCAACTTTTAAATGGCCTATATTGAAATAGACTTTGTAGACCTCACATTAGCAAGAGCTGCACATTTTGTTGAACTGCCTACGATGAAATACCATCAGATTTGGGGAGTAACGGATTACATGTAATGGGATTATGTATATAGGATACAAAAAATGTCACTTTATTCCATTGCAGTTACAGGAAAAAAAGATAGAATAGTATAACAGATACTGGTAGTAAAAATAGGGATTATACCACCAACATCAGCTACACAGATGAACCACTAATATTAGTGACACAGATCAATTGCTAACAATAGCAACACAGAAATCCAGTAAGCTAGCTAACCTGTCTACTACTACCCGAGACCAGAATAAGTTTATGGCAGTTTACTTAAAGTGTGAGGTGTGACCAGTATACTTAACAAATAATTACATTTACATTTTTAAGTGCATCATTACAGCCATTAATCTAAATGTGTATTTACACACAACAAAGGACGGAATAGCTGGGCAAACAATTAATAAACCTAAAACAAACATAAAACATTATATTAGGCTAAACATTTTCACTATATTTGGTATTGACGCAATCAAAAAGTAATGGAGAGTAATCAAGTTACATTACTTTAATATTTTGATACTTAGATTAGGTTACTGACTACATTTTTAATCATTAGTAACTGTATTAGAATACATTTTAAAAATAACCTTCCTAACCCTGAACACTATCTCCCCCTCTTTAACGATAAAACCACAACAGGTGCTGATGAGGTTGATAATGATCACAGTAAAACAGTTATCAGTCATAATGTTCACTGTGTTCACAGTAAATGTCCTGCTCCTTTGTCTTGCAATGCTACCATTCTGTGGACAAGCCCTTCAAGGCATGTTTTTTTTATTCTGAAGTACATAAATAAAACTTGACTTCCCTAAACTGAAAGTCATAACCCAGCTGGTTACACACATACAGCATGCCCTGAAGCATAACAACAACACACCAGTAGCAGTAGTGGAAGCCAGTAGCATCAACCTGCCAAACTTTATTTATAGATAGAGAGTTCACGGGGAGCAATGCTTTCTTTTTCAGGAAGGCCCTGATCACACTTACACAGTTACAGACGTTCACACCTGGAAGCTGCCCAGTACAACCACAACTGATTGTCATCAGTGTTTGAGTTACACTGTGGCTTTCAGGGGAGCCCTGTTTATCTGTATGCATCCACCTGCATGCAAAAAATACATTTCAATTCAAAACAGAGAATATTTAGCCCAGGACAACAAAGACACCCCTTTGTTTAATTGCTATCTGATCACATTTGAAGGCAAAGGCACTAGCTGTTTAAATGGCCACACTCAAAGTCGGGGTGAAAAGTCAACACACTTTCAGACAGTCTCTACCAGAATGGTTTCTCACTGTAGTGTTGCACATGGTTCAACACAAACAAAATGAAAGGTGACAGAAGTAACTGTGTTTAAAATGAAAAAATAGATTATGAGAGAGAAGTCCAAGTCCTGCAACTTTCACATCTCCACACGCTCTGCTGAACTCTGTGTGAAGTCGACATGAAGGTCGGATTGTTGCAAAATTACAGAAATACATGTCCCACTTTATTTTACGGTATACTAATAAGGTGTAACAAGCCGTAATTTGTATTAAATTAGACAAAAAATAGAAATAATATATTTTATGAGACAGTAAACAGACTCAACTTTACACTAATAAGAGCTAACAAGCTGTACTTTGTATCAAAATAGACAAAACTAATAATAACAATAAACTAACAATAATAATATTTTTTATTAATTTTTATTAGGAAAATTATTAGATCTTATTCAAGGGTAATCAGGGACACATTACAATAGAACTGCACTTTGAACTTAAGTGTGTTATCTGCCACTCTTAGACCTTTATTAGACCTTATTAGGAGGTAATTAGTGTCTAATAAAATATATTATTTCTCATTTTTGTCTAATTTGATACAGATTATGGCTTGCTAGCTCTTATAAGTGTAAAGGCATGTGCTTTTACTATTTAATAAATTTTATATTTTTCAGTTTTTGTCTAATTTGATACAATGTTGGGCGAACATGGGTCATCTGTTTCCACCCATCCAGGCTAAAACACAATCCCAGAGTTTTCAAAATGAAATGGGGTCAGCAACATTTCCAAAAGCCTCTGTTTGAGGGGCTGAAAATGCCTGAGTAGTGTGGACCCTAGCTGTAAATGTAGCAGAAGTTATGTTTTAAAACGTATTAGAGTGGGTGTAGGTTCAGATACAGTGGCAGATGGGATTTTGCAGACCTTTTTGTCATTATGGACAAAATAAAACTTTTACCTGATGATGGTATTGGAGGGAAAGTAAAGGGATCACTAAAGTCAGAACAGTTCATCCTCTGAGAATCATCAATGTCCAGGTAGTCCATCCAGTAGCTGTTGAGATATTTCAGCCTAAACCAAAGTGGTGGACCAACGGACAGATGAGAGATGGACTGACGTCATCTTCCATAGAGCAGTGCTGCAAGTGTGGCTGAAAATTAGAAAAAAAATCCAGAACATTGTAGAAATTGTTAGTCCTACATAGGCTTTATGTCTTTTTATTTATGCCTCTTTAGCCAGGATTAAGTCTGACGCCCTGAACACAGCATTTGAAAAAGAAAGATTCTAATTAAAGCACATGTGATAGAAATGTAAACTGAATATAGCTGGAAGAAAATGAGCTCTAAGTCTGAATAACACTGGTTTTCTCCTTCGAGTCTGACAAGAAGCAGCAGGCTGTGGTTTCATATGCAAAACCATATGGCCTCACTGCCACAAATTGCCGCAGTTTTCTTGTAAATTCAGCTGTTATTGTATGAAATGACCCGGCCTCTCATGGCATTATATCTGACAAACAGCCCTTCCACTAAACATAGCCTAAATTTGTCTTTGCCCTTTTCACACCGAGGACATGACGGCGTGGCAAGCAGCAGCAGATGGCCAAAAAGGCTTCCTATTTTCACAGACTGCTAATTAGAGTCCTCACCACAGCTCACCTTTAATGTCAGCCTCAGACTGCTTTTAGCGCAATTAGCCTAATGGGGTCCGGGCCTGTGAATAGCCTGTAATGTTTAGCCTGGGCCAGCCGTTGCATTGCCGTTTATACATGTCAAAATAAAGGACAAAGAGGGGTCTGCTGCACCGCGGATCCATTTATCACTGCGACCAACGAGGAGGATGAGACAGTAACCATGATTACCCAGAGAAACTATTTAATTAGATGCATTAATAATTGAACTAATTAGCTCCCATGTGTCTCCCAAATGAAGAGGGAACCCGGAGCTTCACTTGCACCTCATCAGCTGATTAATTAGTCTGTTGATCGTTAGCTGTCTTGACGGCCTATATGCGATCAGATGAGAGGGCGGATAATGAGGGAATTGTCGGTCGATGGTGCTGGTTAATTAGTGTGACCTGATCCAGGGGCCATGTTAGAACAGTTGTTTATGCCACAGCTTCTAATGAGGAGGATTTAGGGCCGGATGATCTATTTGGAAGCAGGCTGCAGTAGTAGTGTTGTTTATGGACTCGGGTGAGGACTGGCCTTGAAAACCCCAAAGAAAATCACTATAATGTTCCAATAATCCATCTACAGAGACTAATAATGCCTCTGTGGTGCTCAATATTAACTTTAAATAATGACCTTACCATACTCTGTGGTATTTTGATTCCTAAATCCTCAATATAGTGACTTACAGTGGGTCTGGGACTCAACATTGAGTTCCAAGGCTATTTAGATTTCATCCATGGTATTCCTATGATATCCTTAAAATACTACAAGGACTTTGTCTGTGGTAGGTCTGTTAGCAAGTCTAGCTATTTTTAGCTGGTAAGTAGTGGTAATTAGAGTTAGGACCTGATTTAAGAAAACCGCTGTTAGAGATGAAGAGTTCCCAATCAATGTTCCTGTTTTAACTTAAGATAGGAAATGTGTATCAGACAAGAATCCGACAAACTTCCCAAAATCTTCACTAAACTCTCCTAACATTAGGAAAACGGTTAGAATGTCCTAACTTTCACTTTTCCACTTGTAGTAGTAGCTACCTTACTAACTACAGTACTACAGTATCTTACAGTATTTGCTGACAGTAGCGTAGCTAACATTAGCTAACGGTATTTTTAGTTAACTATAGAGACCTTTGAATCTGCACACTCCACTGAATTGGCTGTTTCTCTGAATGTGGAAGAGAAATGTAACAAGTTGACAATTCAGTCTATTTCAGGCTAAAAAGTTGCCATTTGTCATAAAACGCTAAGTATCAGAGTGAAGATATGTAATTAGAAAGACTACACATCCAACAGTCATGTGAGTGACATAATGACTTTTTTCCAGAAGTACATTAGCCACTGAAGCTATGATGCCTATGTGTTTTCATATCGAAAAAACTATTTTTCTCTATTGACCACCATTCATATATTTTTCCGAAGTAAGGTTCCTTGTGGCACATCGGAGGGGGATGTGACTTCTGCTCTCTACAGCGTAGAATGAGCCTTACTGCAACACCCCCCCAGCCATACAGATACAGCGCAGCCATCCATTAACCTGGCTGATTCTTCTTAGTCTGGGAGCGTGGCGAGACTGGGACTGAATGGTGATTTTCTTGATGGGTTTGGCTCCTGGCACCTTCAGGGATGAGTCAACTGACTTAGCTGCATGGCTAACCTAGCTGGCGACAGTTAGCAGTCTACTTTAGCAACAAGTGAAGCTATCAGGAGGCTCTGGAAAGCATCAAGAAACTTGGTAAAAGACCTCAGCACTGTATTCCCTGTTGCCAAACCATGGCCAACAAATGCAGCAAAACTTACTTAAACAGATTCAGTGCTGCGTTGAACACCCTGTTGTGTAGGCAAGTGCACTACAACACATTTTCCTTACTGCAGTATTTATATATACATTGCTGCTGATTGGATAACACCTCTGACACACCCATCAATCAAGAGGAAATGTACCTGAAATCCTGTTGCACGCTGTTTGGATTATGACGAGACCACAGATATGTAAAAGTGACACAAGCAGAGCAGACAGCGACTGATGGTCGAGCCTTAGAGGGAACCCCAGAGGATCTCACGAGAGTGATCATTTTAACATCATAATGAAGGAACAATATACAACAATCTCGCAAGAATTTCATGAATGAAGGGTTCCCTTCCAGACAACATGTGAAGGCCCCTTAAATAAAGTCACCAAGCTGCTACTATGCACATTGTGGCATCCAGGGAAGACACATGCATGTGGTGTATGAGGCATAACTGGTTAGATAGCTAGAGCAAACTATCATCAGCGCTATCTGTGACTTGTGAGTGAGTGGGAGAACCACTGAGGATACTGCGCTGTATGTTTTTATATCGCTGGAGCAGCAGGTTATGCTAATGGAAGCTGTGACACGACACTCGGTACATTCAGACCGCCCAAAAATCCTGAACACAGAAATCTTGAAACACTTCAATCTTGAAGTCTAGCTCCACAATTCAATTCTAAATGGTTGGGGGGCTTTTTACACGTTTTGAGCAATACATTTATGACCTATCTAATGTGTTTAGATGAAAATGTCTGAATTCCCTTTACATAGCCTTTTAAGAGCCATTTTCATTTCATCCTAACTTTAAGTAACTAGCTAACAGTCATTTAATCACATGCATTTCCATAACATTCCTATAATATTCAAGGACCAGGTTGGAAACTCATAATTGCTTTTTGTGTTATTCCAACAATATTCCTTTAACTTTCCAATAATAGTCCTTCAAGGACCTGTGATGGAGGTTAATGACATTTATGGTACTGTGCTGTGTTTTCTGCACTCATCTGATCTATTACTGCTTTTGTTACCAAGAAAATTTCATGTTAGTGCACAAACAGTGTATGAACACAGTGAATATGTGTCACACGCACGCACACGCGGACATACCGACGCGCTGAAAAGGCGCTGCTGCATCTGGCGAGCTGCTGAAAGCCAGTGAGCGCTTTGACTACAGGGCGCCCTGGAGATAATTGGTGTCCTTGGAGTTGAATAAGCTCATTCTAAAACACCTCAGGCCCGGGCTGTCCTGGTGTGTGACTGTCTATTGAATAATTGATTCAGAGAGGGAGGGGGCGGTTACTATCAGATCTCAGCATAATGACTTTATATAATTAGCACGCAGCGCTGAAAAAAAACATTTGACTGTGGGAGTTTTTTTTTTTTTTTTGCACAGAGAGGAGAGGAGGGAGGAGGGAAGAGAGGAAGGGGAGCTCTGTGAGAGAGAGGAGGTTCAGTTCAGTCTGTGCAGGGGAGCTGAGGGGGAAAGAGCTGCTGCAGCCTGTGCACAGTCAGAAATGCTTCTGCACTGACATCAGCTCAGATAAGACTCAGACACTCCTGATTTGAGGACATCTCTCCTGCCGGCAAGGTGATACCAACCCGGGGACGCTGTTTTCATCCGTCCACGGGCAGAAAGAGACTCAATGGCTATTTGTCTCGGCTTTCTCCGGGTGTATGAGGAGCGGGGCTGAAGTTTGAGAGACTCCGGGTTGATACTGTAATTTATTCAGAGTGTCAGAGCCCTGTTCGTTTATTATTGTTGCTCCTCGGGGTGTTATCTGGCACGCAGGAGGAGAAGAAGCGGGGGCATTTATCCTGTTGTTGGATTGTTGTTTGTTTGCAGAAGGATGGTGCTGGACAAGGAGGAGAGTGAGTACAGAGAGGACACATTTCTGTTTTAATGCGTGTGTTATCTATAAAATGGGACAACAGAAAAGGTTGAGAGGACTGTGTGCAACAGCAAAATAAATAAATTAATAACTGAAATAAAGATAGCAGAAAAAAAGATAGTCTATTCCCCCAATTTCCATGTCAAACTTAGTCTGTTGAATACTTACTTTTTTTAATCAAGATTAATGATTAGGTTGACTGCGATATCGGCCATATTATCGGCCAGTATTGGCGTATCGGATTATAACTATATTCTATATATGATTTTATTGGGACAGAACATAATGCACATCATTTTTATGTTTAATTTTTTAATATGCAGCAATTTATGCATTTATGTTCATGTATTATATATTTTTTTATTGAGTCATTGACAATTAAATGGCTTAAAATTGAATTAATATTAAAAAATACTGGTTAAAGTTTATTATTTCAGTGCTCTGGTGTCATTTTGGACAATAAAGTTTGTTGTTAAACTGTAAAATATAATTTGTCTTATCATGACTCAGTAGTGGCCTTACACATTTTTCCCATCATGATATTCTTTTTGGGGATTATATTTATTGTATACCATTGTTGTTTGCATTTAAGATGACTTAACTGGTTATTTTTTTATAGATATCGTAGCTAGGGATGTAATAATGTATTGAATATCATCATAAAAAATGTCTCAATACCATATCGGACTGTGACGATATCTATCATGATATTTCATGGTTAATTAGTTTATTTATTTATTTTTGTTTCAATATTATAAACTAACTAATTAACTAACTGACTTTCTTTTCCTTTTGCAATTGTACATACATAATTCAAACATTCATTGCCAAAGAAATGCCATTTTTTTTTGCACATGCTGAGGTCATGGCTGGCTACTTTTATTTTATTCTATCAAAGAAGGAAAGTAGAAGCACCTTTGAGTCAAAGTTTTAAAAGAAAAACTAAATTTCTTCAATCAAAAAAATGCTGCGCATACCAATTTATTAATTTATAACGGACATTTTTCAAGCAATTTTGTGATAAATATTGAATCAGACTTTTTATGGTGATGTTATTGTGCCTCGAGTTTTTGATATTGTTACATCTCTACTGTTGTAGTCTTATAGGAACTTGAAGTTTTGGCATTTTTTTCCCAAATAGTGACCTACACTTTTTTCCATTAAAATATCATAATAACATTTGGTTAGCAACTAGTTGTTCACTAGATATAACTATAATTTACCAACATTTACTGTAGTGACAATAGTGTTTGTGATATTTAATAGTGAATTTATAATGATCAAATGTTCCTTCATAGCACTGTATCTCTTAGTTTGGAATGTCTCTGTCTCCTTACTGATGTCTTTAAATAAATATTCTTATGAATTCAGTTGTTAATCATGACAGACTTCTTTGCTTTTCACACGATCCTGTGAGATATTTAACCCCATCTGTCTCTGTCTCTTGTCTTTGTCAATCTGTTGGCTCCGGCCAGGTGTGTCCCTCGTGTCCCTCCAGTCCAGAGAGAAGCCGAGGGGCTGTGCCGGCTGCAACGGGAAGATCCGGGACCGCTTCATGCTGCAGGCATTGGACAGGTACTGGCACGAGGACTGTCTCAAGTGTGCCTGCTGTGACTGTCGCCTGGGCCGGGTGGGCTCCACCCTCTACACCCGAGCCAACCTCATCCTCTGCCGCAGAGACTACCTGAGGTAACCGTAACCCCTCTACAGGTGTATCTGCACTGAATGAGGGAAAAATATTAAAGGTGCATCTTGCAGCTTTAAAACAAATCATCCCAGCAATCGCTGCTGACGCCAGCATAGAGGTCAAGTGCAACATTTGCAGTATATTGATGCTAAAGCAAATAAGGTTGAAAGGGCTAGCTGACTGTAGATCCACTCAGGATCTAAGTACCATAAAAAGGAATGGTTTCATAATGGTTTGATAATGTATTGAATCTGAGAGCCTCTCATTGATACCCCAGTGGAAACTGAATTAGCAAAGTGTGCGGATTTGTGACTTATAATTGTAGCAACCTGTCCTGACCAGAGAAATGGCCATATAAGTTGTTTGTGCAAGCAGCTAATTGTTTTTAATCTATTGTGGCAACCTCTAGTGAGCGTAGCAGTTATGACGGCAGCAATGGAAGATGTCACGTGATGTAGTATAAGGAAGATGGGGTGGATGGACGGGTCATACCCACCCAGATTTTCACCCATGACACCACTGTTTGTTTGGAAACCAAAAGTCAATGTTGACCAATTTTTTAAGGAGAAATATGTAGCCACTGTGCACGCAGAAATGAGTACTGCAGTACAAGTAAGTTGGAGCCAAGGACTGTATATTAAATAGGGTGAAAACCTGTTTAATGTACGGTAGTTGGTTAAAGCAATTTGTTTTCCCCGCCCCCTCCCCCTATGCAGACACAGCAGAGACATGCAGGCTGTGCTCCACAAGAGCTCAGGATGGGCGCAGCCTGGTAAACTGACAATAACAAGTGAAGGCAAGTCCTACGCTGTAAGTTGATTAGCTGTTTATAACTGTCAGTTGTGTGTCAATGTAAAGTTAAGCCTGTGATCCTGAAATACCACACTGCCTGCCAGACTCCATTAATGTTTTGCTCATTTTAACTGTTAATTTAACTTCTGCAAGATTTTTAATGATTTCGTACAACTCATAAGCAGACACTTGCTCATTCGGTGGAAAGTTTGCATTAATCTGAATTATGCGAAAAGGGCACATGAAACAGTTATTGCGGTCCAGAAGAGAAAATTTCAAAAGGGGGGACACTGCGTCTGTAGCGTTTATGTGAAGCGATAATTTCAACTTAACATGTTTTCCTTGATCTCTGATGACTTATTGTGGTCATTTTATGATTTATTACAGTAAATATATGACAGAATTCTCCTTCAACTTATGTACATATTTTACACAATTTGTGCTTAACATATGTCACATGGGCAACATAACATTTTCCTGAACCTTACCAAGTAGTTTTGGCCAAAACCTAATCAAACTGCAACCGTTTTAACACAAAGTTGTTGTACATCAAGGGTCCGGTATGCCTGTTGCTGGTACTCTCCATCAGTCTTGTATGTCATTTTGGGATTCACTGGCAAACAAAGTTTTCAGTTGAGGTTGTGTTGAAACAAGTGAATAGGACGATTGCCAGTGACTCTCAAAATGCCACACAGAGGGGCTTTTCCCAAAGTGACATATGTCACCACTGAAGAGTACAAGCGATAGGTGTACCAGACATTTGTTATACCACATCTTGGTCATACAAGATCTTGGTCATGTGGTTAACATTGTGACATGGTCACAGTTTGCTTGGGTTTAGGAAAAGGTCAAATGCAGTTAGGGTTGTTTTGGTCCCAGTATTGGAAAATGCCTCCGATACTGCCTAAAATGCTGCTATCTGCGAGAATGCAAGTATTTGTATGATTAGATACCATATTATTTATTTATGCTAAAACAGGACCCTGCTCCCAGCAGCATCCTATACATTCATACAGAATGGCAGGGTCACATCCTATGGCATTCATTCTCTGGATGTATTCAGTCATGTTTTACAAAGGGTTTAACTTGAGCCAGGCCATACAACAATGATCATAGCAATCATATCACATCCATATACAGAGTTAATAGTATACAGCTGTTAAAAAATAGTAGTATTATATATTTTTAACGCATTAGAATCGGATGGGTGCTCATTTCCAGCTAATACCCAAATGTTCAGGTGTTGGAAAGAAAAAATGGTATTGGAACATCTCTAAATCCAATAATGCATGCTCTATTACAACACAAAACAACATCTTTCAGTTAGCTTTCCAAAGATGCTCTGACTCTGTAAACTGTCTTGTGTCAACTAGCACAAAAATGCTGACGATCCTTCTGGCTATTTTAATAAAGCTTTCAATCAAAAAACAGTGCAGGCAGACAGCCCAACTTCACAAAATCACAAAGACTTTACACAGAGGTTTTTGCCCCCAAACTCCCTCACAGAAGGTGAGTCATGTTTCATATAAATACTGCAAAACACCTTAATTAATAAATCAAGTCCGAGCCTGTTTTACCTTTCCAGAGTCTACTTTGACTCATCATACTGGGACTCTGCACTGAGCCAAGTCTTCTGCCTCCACTGCATTTGAAAAGCGTTCATCTTTTGTAGTTTAATTGAAACGTAACCCATTTTCAGTACACTGTACAGTAACAGAATGAGCAGATTGTTTTAGCTTGTTTCAGTCTTTGTTGAAGGAGAGTGAAGCCAGTGAAGAGTGAAGTATGACTTCTCGGCTTCCAGTGAGCTTCCATAACAATTTTACTTACTTTTTAGACAATAAAAAAAGAAAATCAAAAACAGAACGTATAAAGATTCATAATTCACCATTATGCACCAATACTCTGCTGTGGATTTTCAGAAATAGTTAAATATTTTTGGAGTTAGTTCAGAAGATTGATACCACTCTTGTGTCTGTATGGTTAATATGAACTGGAACCAGCATTAGCTTAGCTTAGCATAATACTGAAAACAGAGGGAAACAGCCTACCTGACTCTATCTATAGGCAAGTCGCTATTTAAAGCAGGTCTTGTGCCTGACTATGGCTGTATCTGAAATTACAGACTAACATGCTAGTTGGCTAAAACAGTATTGAGATTTTTTAGCATGTCTGAAACATTAGTATGAATATGTGAAGTGCATACTATTTCAGAGGAAATTTTACAATACACAAACACTGGACAATATGCCGCTATAAATATCTAATGCAGTTCAGTAGTGACAACAAAACATCACATGTCCGCTTTGGTTTTGTATATAATGTCCATCAGTCAGTAAAGAAGGAAGGGTAAAATAGAACTAAAAAAACTGTTATGTCTAGTTATTAGATATGCAAAAAGGAATCACTCTTTTTCCACCATTTCCAATCTTTTATGCTAAGCCAAGCTAAGCTAACTGTCTCATAGCCCCAGCCACATGCTTAGTGTTATCATTTCTTAACTTTTGGCAAGAAAGCGAATGAGCAAATTTCCCCAGATGTCAAACTATTGCTTTAATTACATTATTCAGCCAAGAAAACACATACTGAAGTGTCTGCTATGCTTGTATCCACAGTATCTGCCATGTAATGGGGCTGGAACACTTAACACACTGTGAAGCACTTCAAACACTCTTTATATACCCTTAGGATAAAGATAAATGTTTTTAGATTGTCCGAACAGCTCCTTTATAAAAATCTTTTGCGTGGTGATTCATAGCCCTCAGAGGTCGGGTGATGAATAACCTCACTCCCAATTATTTAAACCATGTTTTAGCTCCTCTATAGATTTAACCAGGCTTCAACCTTTCCAATCTTTTGACCATGAATCTTGATGACACCACTTATATACAAACCTAACCCTGGCTCAGTCCGCTCTTCTGAGGGTTATATATCCTTCATTTTCTTGCCTGAAATAACGACGTCTGGTGTCAGGTCAGCAGGAGAACTCCTGATATCTCGGCCACATTGCTGAACTCATGTGTTAGTCTCATGTACAATCCAGCTGGATTTGGTTGGAGCTAAGTCTCTCATTAGCTGCGCTGCACTTAAGAGACCAAAACCCCTTTTGACAGTTAAATTGGCTAGATTGCCTCCTGTTTTCCTCATCATTGCGAGGGTGCAGACCAAAAGCCTTTGAAGAGCAGGATTAAAACCATGTGATTTCTTTTAATTGGACCATTAGTAGAGAATTAGCATTGAGCTTCATAGCCTCGTTAAGGAGAATGAAAAAACCCACCAGGTGCCTGCTCAGGACTCAGGCTCGTTAGATCAGAACATTCAGTTAATTAGGACTCTCTTTTGTTCCAGCGTTGGTCACTCGTTTGATGACGTTTTCCATCGCCGTCCGAAGCTCTGGGAGACACATGCTCGGAGCTTTTCCTCCCTCCTTCTGCGGATGTCGTTTTTCATAACGGTTCCTCCCAAACCTCCTTTTCTATTTGGCCTCTAATGGAATATGGAAATCAGCAGCGGCCACTTATCTTCATGTGTGTCAGGCTCTCAGGGAGCCGTTTGTTCGCTCTTTTAGAGGTGAATGAGAGGTGAAGCAATCTGCAGCTGGTCAGCACTGAGTCACAGAGTATTTAAAAACAACACAGGGTTTGTTCTCAGGTAGTGTGAGGACAGAGTTCAAATTATGTCAGATAAATTCTTAGTTTCAGATGAGAGTAATAAATCGTCTCTCAAATTCTCAAGTTCTGAAGTCAGTGCAAAGTCCTGTGAGGCAAAAAAAAAAACAAAAAAAACACCCATCTGATTCTTAAAGTGACATATTTATCTAAATTTTGACATTTCCATATCAGTGAATCTCCATTTTGCTGCTTTTTTTTTAATCAGCAGCTGATTCAAGTTATGTCTAATTTATGAAAGCTTCAACATTCATTTCACTTGTGTGAAAACTTATATGGTTCACAACAAGTGAAACATTTGAAGTTTCCTACAGCAGCAAAAGGTGGTTAATTGCATCACGAGGCCTTTGATCGCACCATATACACCAGTTGTGCAAAAATAAATTAGGGTTACTTTTGGTGAAGGTGTGCTCGCTTACGATAAAAAAATAAAAATTCTTAAAATGTTCTTATTTTGGTGTCATACACAGATTTTGTGATTGTGATGATTATAGGATCCCATTTCTGCCAACGTGATGGGAAAAAAAGGCAAAAAACTAAAAATCCTGTAAGTCATTAAAATGAGAAACTTCCTCAAAATAATGACTTACTTGTCTTGATATAACATTAGTTTCTCAAAATAGTGATGCAGTATCTAATTTGAGAAAGTGTCTCATTATTTTTTTAAGAAAGTTTCTAATTTTTCTGAGATACTAAGACATTATTTGGAGTAACTACATCATTATTTAGAGATCGTCAGTATAATGACTTGCAGGATTATTATTTTTTTCATCACATTGGTGGAAATAGACTTTCATATCTGACTAACTCTGAATCTGGGGCTAAGTTTTAGATAATCATGACTTTTGTAAACTTACTCGTTTATGAAACAGGGCAGGGTATAAGAGCATTAGTTCCCTGATATCACTCTCCTTGAGGGTACACAAAATACTAAATCCATAACCCAAAGTCAGTGAATAGTTGTTGGTTTTGTGCTGCTCAGTTGCTCTTTAATATTTGTAAATATCATAACAAGATGACTAAACACTATTATGGATTGAAAAAGGGTATGTAAATGATGTTTTCTTCCTTGTAACAGTTTCCTTATATTTTTTTTGTATATGGCCTGCAATGCAAAAACATTTGGCCACCCCTGGTCAAGGCTGTGGCTCTTTTGCATGTTAGCATCATGGCTCTATTAATAGCGATGTTGGTTGGTCCACCATTTGTGTCCAAACTGAAATATCTCAGAAACTATTGGATGGACTGAAAAGACATCAGCTCATGAAGTTAACATTTGTGGGTTTTAAGTGAAATGTCTCACATCAAAATTTAAATAAATTTGTTTTATAACCAAATGATGGCAAAACAAAACATTCCCTGAAGCCTGAGCTGTACTTTGTGTTTACTGTTAATTTACAAATGTTAGCATGCTAGCACGATAAACTACAACGGCAAACATGGTAAACACTATACCTGCTAAACATCAACATGTTAGCATTGTGATTCAACACCAGTATTTCATGATGTAGCACTGCTCTTGTGTCTGTTTTCAGTCATCACTCAAAACCTACCTCAGGTTATATATCCTATCTTTTAGTACTTTTAGTACATACTCATATTATTATATACTATGTATATATACATACAGTTATCTTTCATCTCTCAGGTGCAGTTGAATGTACAGTTATATCTACACTGTGAAATTTTTGATGCTGTGTCTCTGTGCAATCACCCTTTTTACAAAGCAGTATTATTTATATCTCTTCTACTGGTATAACTCCACACACCATGCATGTAGAACAACATTTGTCCAATTATCCTGCAGTTACCCACATATATCCACATATTTCTGGAAGTGAAGGGTGTATATATTGTATACATTTCATGTGTATAGTCTGTTGATACATATGTTATATTTTTTTCTGTTTTTATGCCATTTGTGTTCTATTTGCCAGTCAATCCTTTTCCAACCTGCACTTTTGAACTTTGAGCTGCTGTAATGTGTTGGATCAATGAAGTTTATCATATCTTATTTTATCTTATTTTATCTTATTTTATCTATCTCATTTTCATCTCATCTTATCTTATCTTATCTTATCTCATCATGAGTCATGTTAGCTTGGCTGTAGACTGTTAATTAGCTAACAACAGCTTGATTGTATTGGATTTTACTGACATTTAAGCTTACTTTGGCTGTAGATCCGTTGCGGTTATCTTTTGCCATGTGGGAGGTATCATAGTTAGAAATTCCTCGCATCTCCTCAGAATTACAATGAGGAGTCTGATGTAGATGTTTGTTCCCACTTGGCTGCTAGTAATTATGATTCAAATAATATCATGTGAGCACTGAATTAGTATCAAAAACAATAAGCCAACAATAAACTGTAATAAATGCAGATTAAAACAATTAATTATTTGGAAAAAGTACATGTGCAACATCTGTGACAATGACTCAGAGGTCAGTGGGTCCTGTTGAACTACTTTTTAGACTTGTCCTCTCTTTATTTCAGTGTATTTTTTCCTCTTCAGCTCTTGGCTGAAATGTATCTAAGTGTGTCCAGACTACAGGTCTGCTTGTCGCCCTCTTTCTTTCCCTCTGCAGGCTCTTTGGGGTGACGGGGAACTGTGCAGCCTGCAGTAAGCTGATCCCTGCCTTTGAGATGGTGATGAGAGCCAGAGACAACGTCTACCATTTAGACTGCTTCGCCTGTCAGCTCTGCCGCCAGAGGTAAGATTAGGGGAGCAATTAGCCAGGGAGATCAAATTCACTCGACTTATCTGGGAGGTGCACTAGTGAGCTCAGTGGTCGTCATGAGCGTATATTACCACTGCATTGTAATCAGAATGTGATGAAATTTACTGCACTGTTTGAAACCTCGAGGGGGTTAAAGACTTTGTATATCATTCGGATAGTTAATCAGCCAGCAATCATGCAAGATTAATTTTCTGATTATCATAGCAGTGGATGTATGCTGAAAATATGCCTGAAATGCTCCTCTGGGACCCCATGATTCACTTCAGCTCAAGCAAGAACCAAGACCCAGTTCCATATTTTTATTTCTCTCTGCAGATTTTGCGTGGGAGACAAGTTTTTCCTCAAGAACAACATGATCCTGTGCCAGCTGGACTACGAAGGAGGCCATCTTAATGGCAGCACAGAGAGGCAGCCTCAATAAGAGGTAATATTGTGATGACGATGAATTACAGGCCCAGACAGCTGCTCTGACAGTTTGAACTAAACCATGCGCTGAGATATCTGGAAGGTATACAAGTGAGCTCACCAGCTCATCCCAAATATGACCATATGTAGACATGAGACTTCAAACCAGAGGCTGCTGACATTAGCGAGAGAATCTCAAGATATGATGTAGCGTATTATCTATGAAAACGTCTGCTTTATGTGACATTTAGGATGAATGCATATGTTCGGTTTCAAGGCTAGTTTATGAAAATGGATTGATGTCTGATAATTGAATCCATGTTGTGTGTCACATCAGGTTTCTTAAGCGCAGATAAAGCAGGCTGAGAGCCAGAGTGTCTGCATTAAAGTTGAAACCCGTCTCTAAAGTCCTTTATGACCCTCTCAATAAAATGGACAATCATTCACATTTTTAATCAGCAAAACAAACAGCTCGTTGGTGTTATTGCCAAATCTTGCAAAACTGATAAAGGAGCTCTTTAGAGCTCAACAGTGAGGCTCCAGAAGTGAAAATCCCATCCATATTAATAAATAATGTAGGATTCAGATTATTCACCATAATGTCATAACAATCCAACGTAGACTGACCATGTGCTATGAGATTGTGACACAATGGTATATTCTCCTGTAGAAGCCACAAGTCTGTATGATATCAGCCTTGTTTTAAGAAAAACACTGTTTATTTGTGATGTCCTGGCGAAGTACTACACTACCCACAATCCTAAAGTGTAACAGCAAAATCTCTGATCAGCTTACTGTTACTATGGAAATGTTTACTGTCTCTGCGAACAAGTAGTTCTGTTAGCAGGCTGGCTAGCTAGGTAGCTAACATGAGTTAAAGAGGAGACCAATACATGATTATACCTCAACTCTGCAGCCCAACACAGCTTTTTAGGCTCTTGTAGCTCATTGTTTTGGTTTGAAGGAGCATTTACTGTATTTATTAGTATCACCACTCACAGCAAACTCCATTTCCAGATGCAACAGGTATCTGGAAATCGGCTATCGCTATCGGCTCAGCACCGGACTGAAGACAGACAAAGGTAGCGACTCGTTGGTGAACATAATGGAGAACTCAGAAGTTGGCAGAGACCAGAACTGAGTTAATAGTGGACAGAAACTCAATGATGATGTCACTTCCTGTCAAGTGGTTGTGTAAATAGGCAAGTGACACTCTGGATATATTAGCAGTTGCAGTCTGTTGCACTTAAAATAGCATTTTGAAAGAAGTGGTATTTTTTGAGATTTTGTGCCCCTTAGTGCAATTCACTGCCGTAAATATGGACAGCTGTATATGTGCATTTGTTATGATTACACACTTTGCTAACACAATCAAATACAAAGCAAGTGCAAAAACACAAGACATATCAAGCCAACCGATGGTAGTCCAACAGGAAGAAGGCCAGTTTGGAGTTTGTCCTTTATCTTGTGAATTTTGTCCTTTCCGCTGCCCCAGTTGAGGCAGAGCAGGGCATCAGAGGGAAAACCAGAAAATGTTTTGTCCATAAAAATAAAGTTAAATGGTGCAAGAACAGGCTTCAAGCACAGAGTAACAATGAAAGAGGCAACATTCACCCTATTACAAGTCAATGTACAATCACACTGATTTGTAAGCTGTTTTAAGGTAAAATAGTGGCATAAATGTTGCTTTAAACAAGTGTCTGGTTATTGCAGATCACACTGACTGTTCATTACTGTTTGCTATAAACAAAAAGAATATCACTTATTGTCCATCTGTGTGCTTTACAAATCACTAAACAACTCTCACAGGTCTTAACGAAGCAAAATCTTTAATCCTGACATTCCCAACACTGGAAAAAGAAATATTTTACCATCAAAAAGTCATCACATAGAACTTTAAATGAGTGTTTCCTCCCCATTGTCTGAGACACTGTGCATGCGTCCTTTTTGCTCAACTTTTGAATTTAGAATAATAGGAAGGACCAAATAAAAACATGAAGCTCTACTCCATGATGTTTTTAATGAATATCATTATTATTAATGCCATTATGTTTGGCAAAACACTAAAAGCAGCACGGTTACTCTCGTTGAGAAATGGTATCCCTTCTGGAAAAAAAAACATACATGTTCCCACCACCTGGTTGTTAGATGGCCTTTTCACAACAATGAGGTGACATAACTTAGAAATATGACACTAGATGGTCCACCATCCCTTTTCTGCCCCTCAAAACATTGCAGGCTGATGTCTGGTTTGATTAATAAGAGTGTGAAGTATGCAGTTGGCGCTTCCTTTTAAACAGGTACTTCTCATTGACATTTGGAAGCCAAGTTGCCTGCAGGTTTAAACACATCTACAGATGCTCTTTAAATCTTTAAACACCAGACAAACAAATCCTGTGGGAGCTGAGCTCTTCCTTTATTGAGCCTCTTGATGGGCGTGAGCAGTGGGCGGCTGTGAGGGCAGATGCGAGAAGTTTGAAGGCAAGTGTAGCAAATACCACAAAATCCACAATGATGAGGGTTTCGGGCTCTGCCTCGGTTCAAAAACATACCCTAAAGCCATGAGCAGCCCAACCTATCATTAAGATACCGACTCTACAACTACAGTTCATAAAATACACGACACCGCACTGGACTTTTGATGGACTCTGGAAGTGGAGAGTTTTTACTTTTGGTTGGTCTCAGGTCTTCCAGAGTTCATGTTGAAATAACTTTGGAGATCATTTTCCTTTTTCTCCATAAAGATCTTGATATATCTGACAACTCTGGGGGTTTTAGTCAATTTTATTGTTAACTGAGGTGAGATATGAGGGATCTTTAATACATGTGGGTCAGATGTTTGTCATTCGCTGTGTATTTTGTTTGGAGGACGTTAAAACGGGAGTCGACTTCAGAAATGTGGCTCCAACTCTGTAATTTTGATAAAATGGCTACAGTGAAGGTTTTTTGGCTTCCAGATGCCGTTACTCTCTCTGACTTTTCTCTAAAGACCCAAATTGCTTTGTTGATGTTGGAGTTTTTGTAGATTTATTTAAACTTTTGTCAAAGACCTCTAAATGTGACCACTGGACCACTGTGTTTTATATGCGTATTTTTCTTGGTTACAGCCTTCCTTGAATTATATATTGATGTATCTGACGTGAGCTTCATGCCACTGGGTTATACGTGGATAAAAAGTTACATAAAATAACAATAATAAATATTTTTTCCTGCATTTATTTTGAATACAGCATGAAATTGTGAAACATTTGTTAGATAAGTGACATTTCAGTTGTATAACTACTTCGTTATACAACCTCTGGGAATTAGCTGCATTCAAGCTCATTAATCTCCAACTCTGAAGTGGAAACAGGGAAATGCACTTAAAACGTAAAGCTCTTTTCATTACTATGAGAAAAATATAGAATAATGTACACCTTATCCTTTAAAAAACAAGACAAATATGCGTTTTATTTTAATTTCCTAATTTGTAAATGAGTGAGAAGCAGGATTTGGCCTGAATAACACAGTGGTGGTGACTATGGGGCTACAGAGAAGAGATACCAGTAACATTTTTTTTAATACAACCTGTGATCTACAGTGTAATTTATAGTAATACAGTGGAAGAAAACAGGACTATTATTATAAAGTGTAACTGAAATTTCTTTTGTCTGAAGCAGTTTGTCACTAACTTTGTTATTTTTCAACCTGGACCCTGTGGAAGATGAACAATTTTTGATGAATAATCAATGTACTGATTTTTCTCTGTATCTAAGTTGTGAGGAGGGAAGATGACTGTACGTTTGAGTGTAAAATCAATGGGACATTGTACGTAAGGCTAGTGTGCTTACACATTGTTAACATCTGAAGAAGGAATGATTGAATCAACATTGTTATGGAATCAGCAACTGTTGTTTTTGTATATAAGGCAAGACACTGTGTAAGACCTTCAGAGAACAACTGTGCTTGAGTCTTCTCTCCATGCTGCGTGAAGTAAAGAGATTTGATTGATCACACCGTTTTGGTAATTCTTCAGAGAACTAGCAACTCTCACTATTTAGACGAAGAATTTCCTATTCTCCAATGTTTTGCTGTCAAGTGACTAATGGTAGACAACAATTTTTGAAATAGGTCGAGCACTGAGTGGTTAGCAGTTAAAATAGGCTGCAGTGGTTGCATTGTAATCCTTGGGGGTAAAATGCACCTGTCAAAGCACGTCTACTACAAGTGCTTGTTTTTCCACGACTCAAATTGTTATTCTAAGTGTCTGACAACATTATGGAAAGGATCCCTACAGAGAGAAACCTTTTTGTTAAAGAGTAAGATATGTTTTGTTTAACCAAAAACAGATGATTTATGGTTCATGCCAAACTCACCAGACTCTCTTCACAGCAACGTTTCCAATCCTGGTCCTCAGGGCCCACTGCCCTGCATATTTTAGATGTTTCCCTACACAGGTCGTTTTCAGACTTCTGCAGAGGCTCGATGATGAGCTGATCATTTGAATCAGGTGTGTTGGAGCAGAGAAACATCTAAAACACGCAGGCCAGTGGGCCCTAAGGACCAGGTCTGGGAAACGCTGCTTTACAGAGACAATAATTTCATCATTGTAAATTCACTCAGATTCAACAGAAACTCAATAAAACTCACCAAAAGCATCTTGGGTCGTCTTCATGCTGGTTCAACAAACACCGACTTTAATTTGGTCAAAATAACCCTTTAATTCACAGATGTGAATTAGAGAGGAGAGGAGCGAGAGGTCGGACATCACAGAGGCAGTGGAGAGAAGTGGCATGTAGAGCCAGAATATGTTCACTTCTACAGTTAGAAGTATCTTTCAATAACATAAAATTACTGTTTCTGTAAATGGAGTCGGGTGGCTTCGGCGAGTAATAAATCGGCTGTTCTGGTTAAAAAAAAAGATCTTACTCTTGAACTGTTGAAAGGTCTCTCTCTGTAGGGATCCTCTCCATATTAGTGTCAGACGTACATCTTTTTATTTTGCTCTCATTCACCGGTTACACTTTTTTTTGTCGACATTAGAAATAAAACAAGCATATGTGGTCATATTTATACTTCACAAATAATGTATGCAATGTTTGCACCATTGAACACTATTTAAGGAAGTGGTCTTCAACATCAATCAGTTAATCAAATTTTCATACAGGTTAATGCAATTCAAAGTGCTGAATACATGACTGGTAAACCGACCATAAGACAGAACATGTGAAGGACTGTAATAGAGTGAAATAAACGTATATTCAATTTCAAATACAGAGCAAAAACAAGAAATAAAACTGTTGACACTGATATATAATAATATAGATTTAAATGCAATATTATTCATACAGAGCTAACTAAAATCTAAACTAAGGAGTAGTTTAAAACCAAATAAAACCAATAAACCTGATCTCTTTTTTTACCAAAAATTAATTTTGACTGAAATTATGCTTACAAATACATTTACATAAATCCCACAAATTATTAGGAAAGATAAATCAGCCTTTTGTGAAAACAAAAACAAAACAAAACATTTAATTTACAACATGAGCTATACATAGAGTTGTTGTTGTTGGGTTTTTTTGGTTTTTTTTTTTTTGGTTTTTTTTGCAGTAAAATCATTAAATGTAAAAGGTGGCTCACATTACCCCATTCTCCCCTATTTAGTGCCTATATTACTGGCAAGATTAGTGCTTACAAATCTAAGGCTAAACTAAGATTTTCCAAACACAGATACTGTTATAAAATGCAGCTTACTTTCACATACAGTCAGTCTTGGGTCACCATTAAAGTTATAATTTATTTGTCTTTGAAATGTAATACAAATTTTATGCAGTGGCTTTTTCTAAAAGAGAAGAATATCATTTTCCATTGAAAGTGAGATTCACTCCACCATTTATTCATAATGCATACCACAATTTATTATTAGACAAATAACTTTTCTGTCGAACTTACCGCAATTAGTGGACACATAAAGCTGATGATATGTTTTTATTGAACCTCTAAAACCACTCAGAGTGACCTGGAGCTGTTTTACATTTTCTTCTCTCTGTCTGCAGAGCAGAACAGGACGACTGTGAGCCAGTTGGACCATGAAAGTCACAGCAGCACAGTCAGCTCATCAGACTGAACCACGCGTGGAAACAACACTGATGGGACATGTTTCCTTCCAGCAGCCCTTGATTGAACTCTGTATTATAAAGCTGCGTGGTAACAATCCTGAAATCTGACAGCTCTGATCAGATGGACCAGAGATCAACCAGGAAGCGAACAATGAAACTATCAGGAGGATTTTTCCAGAGCACTTAATGTGGACTGTGGTGGTTCTGCCCTTTTCTCTTTACATTCAACAAATGATTTGATCTGTTCACTAAACTTGAAATACTAGATGGATGGAGTGAAGCCAATCAGGCCACACATAACATCAACCAAGTCATCCATCACAGAGAAAATACTAAGTTGTGCTTTTTAAACTTCTCTCTGATTGTCAGATTGTTCTTGCAGTCACTGAACTCCACCCGTCTGGCATGTAAAGCCCCGAAAAACAAACTGAAACATGTTTGCAAATACTGTTTGGCACAACTGAGGAGGATCAACTGCCTCTTCTTCGCCTCCTTCTCCTCTTCGCCTCGCGACTCTGAAGACTGAACCAAGTGGCCTTCAGAACTGCTTTTGTTTTTGATCTCACGCTGTTTTTTTTTTTCTTGACTAATTAAACTGAATTTTAATTTCTGTTTGTGGCTCATTATTTATGTACTGAGGTGACCAAAATCAGTGTGTCAGTCCTGTTAATAATCCCTATTTTTACTAAATGCAGCTGTAATCTAATAATGTCTTATTTCTTTGTAACAGTGATGGAATACAGTTTCCTTTTTTATATCCTAATTACATAATCCTGTTACGTGTAATCAGTTTCTCCCCAAGCCCGTGATGCCTGCAGTGAGTGTGGGTCAAATGCCACAACAGGCTATTTTATTACAATAAGGGTCATTGACATCTAAACTGACACACCAGATGGTTTGTTACACAGAACCACCTGGGAAGCCGTCCAGAGAAACTCTTTGGAAAAGGTCGGGTGCTTTCCAAAAGAACCACTTGGCAGGTGATTGGATGAACCATTGTTACATCAGATCTACTCACCCTAACCGAAACCTGCCGGAAGAAGAGCAAAAGCATCTTTTTTCTTCGGCCATTCCATACTCTTCTTTCACTGAAGAAATCTCCAGTTCTCCATTCTGATGTAACTGATGCCATCACAGTATCTACACTAACCTCTTCAGGAGTTTACTGGGAAAGTCATACTGTACACTACTGTGTAGAAATACTGTACAGATTGCACAATGAAATTATCAAACACTTGTAACAACCTTCTGGTCATTCTTTCATCATGTTGAGCCCTCGCATGCAAAATGACACATTCAAGTACCAAAATCTGTCAGACACACAGATTTATTCCATAAATATCTCTGACAGGAGATGTTTGTGATGACAAATGAGCTGCCAGGTGACACCAGCAAGCCAAGAAGCACATGGATGTGATGTTCTGGCAAATTTGGCTCGACGTTACATGAAAGATCAAAGGTAAATTTACTATTTACGGTACATCTAACCAGGGGTGTAGTGAGGGATAAACCAAATTAAATTCAATTTATCATCTCTGAAATGAGGTGAGAGTTTTGCTTATCTACTTTCAGATCACACGCCTGCATGTAACACATTAATACACAAATGACTGTACTGTGTACATACAAATGTGTATGCCCTTTTCTGTGTACTAGTCTACAGTATTGACTTTTCCTAGTAAACTTTAAAATGATTATTTTCATTTTTTTATGAAACTGCACATACAAAACACATACATGCACACATATGCATACATATGTACATATACATAAATCTCAATATATAAGAAACCATTTCTACCAAAATTCAGGTTAAGTAATTCAACTTATTGCAGTAAATAAAATATAAGAAAAGTAAAAGTAAGTAAAAGTCTGCTAATAGTAACTCATGATATCAAATTACAACTCAGTATCCCATATCTTTGTTATTGCCAGGAACTCTCACTTATTTATACCTATTTTTTTTTGGCTCTACCTTTCAGAATTATCTTTACTTGCAAATAATATTGAAATAAATGAACTCCAAACCAATGTTTTTGATTTGTTTGATATATAAATTTTGCCAGGAAGCACAACTGTGTCAAGTTGTGCTTTCTGTTCATCCTGAAAACCACAAATTATTGTATATTGAAAGGGGATAAATGTAAAAAGATAGCTTGTTTAGTCAACCAGTCTGCCATCTGCTGCCAGAAGCATGCAACAACCACAATAAATACCACAATAAATACATTAAATCCTCCACCTCCTGGTAAACTTTTACCTGCTGGTGAAATCTGAATATAAATCTGAATCTGAATAAAAATATAAAGCTCAATGTGATACACAAAAGCGTTGGACGGGACAAAAAATGACATTCTTGTATAGTAAGCAGTCAGTGTCAACAAAAACCAGAATACCAGAATAAAACCAACAAAACAGATACATGGATTTATATATAAGAAACATTTCCAGGATTGACTGTCATCATGAAAAAACAGCTAAACTTTTGAGCAGTACGCTCACACATGACAAAATAACTTTTCATTATGTTGCCATTAGCCAATCTACTGACACAAGGTGGCGAGTTGACAGGTTTTGCAGACATGCAACAGAGTTGGGGTGTCCCATGAAACAGTTGTGACAGTTTGCGCTTAGAGTTTAGAGAATGTTTAGACTGTTTTGAAAAATGAACCAAAGCACTTGAGAAAAAGTTCTAATCATAAACAGAAAATTTGCCACAAAATGATCCATGTGATTCACATTTGGACCTATCAGCCCATATTTTTTACACAATCATGACTGTATGCTGAAGGACATCTGTGATTCAGAATTGTGGACAAACCCTTTTTTAATGACTTTTATGCCCTTATTTTTATTTCTCTGGCTGGAGGTATTATGTTTTCAGGTCATTCCATTCTTGTGAACGTGATATCTCAAGAACTCTTTCAAAAAATATCTAATAGGATAAAATGATGAGGTGATGACATTTTATATCCAAAAAGTCACATGTCACCTTCACGGTGACATCACAATATTCAGTCAGTCATATCACAGAGACACTAAGGAACACATTATAATCATCAGTTGTGGGTGTTTGTGGGGGAGTCAAGTGGAGGGTAGCCTTGCACGAAGTTTTTCTGTTTTTCATCGGCCAACAACCCCTTACAGAAAATATGTGTCCCTGGGAATAATTTGACAAAGCCTTTTTTTAAAAAAAAAAAACAAACAAAACCAAACAAACAACGAAAAAAACATTTCTTCTTAGTAATGTGAAAGAACAACAGAAATGTATTAAAATATTTGCACCATAACATGCATATGCACATCAAGAGTGTGTGTCACTCTCAGTGCATCATCATTATTATCATTATTGCAAAAACACAACTTTGATCCATATCTTTTTTTTTTTTGCAACCACCTGGTTAACCGGATAAATGAAAGAATAACCTATTTGAAAAGATACTTAAGTTTGTTGGTGAAAATTCGCAGTAGAGTGTAGTTAAAAGAATGAAGACGCTCCTTTGGCGCCACCCGGTGGTAAGATTCATGCGTTGCGGCTCCGGCGCACTTCCGGTCCTCCAGTCAACAACAAGGAAGTTCAGCCGACATCCAGCAGCCTCCGGCTCCTCTGGTCTCTCAGCGTAAACCTGACAGATATCGTGTTTCCTCCACAGGAAGGTCGCCGTTCACCTGTCGATATGGCCATGTCAACGTTTCAGAAGGTGACCCTCGCGACTTGTCTCGTGCTGTGCGTCGCTCTGCTGCTTCCCAAAATGCTGCTGTCCAGAGGGAGGAAGGATGCTGCTGAGCGGCCGGACGGTGCGTCACCTTGAGCGGTTCATCTTATGCACTTTAAAATGTCTACAGGTCCATGTGTCGGGTTGAGGACTGAAACTTTTAATTTGTTAGCGTTTAAGGTCGTGATATAAAGAGTATTTTGATATTTTAACCCTGGTGTGTGCTGCACATCACCAGTATATCATCATCCGTGCAGTTACATTTTCATCCCTAAAGAGGGCGCCAAATACACCTGTTACAGTTTATTAGATGTACTGTATATAAAATAATTAGGTTTTAGCGATATATTTCACCAGATTGGTGCAAACTGCTGTCCCATAACAAAATAATACTATATAATAATAATAATAATTATTATTATTATTATTAATTATATAATAATAATAGTAATAATAATGTTAAAGCATTTAAGTTTGCAAATCTTAGATGTTCACGATGGATCCTCCTATTAAATATTGATCCAAAATAATATTTGACATAGCAGTAAACATATATATAAAATCATCATTGGCAGGATACTTTGAATCGGGTGGTGGCTGTCCTGAACCGTAACCCCAAATTTCAACTAATTAAAATGACACTCAAATGATTTTTAAATTTTATTAATTTGTTCACAATAAAACAAATACACACACAATGGACATAAAGCACCCAATACATTACATAAAGTACTAAAAAATCTGATTGTTCATATAGCTATAGTAACAAGCTATTTCCATAATTAGCTTTAGCTTAGACTTACAACACAATCAAAGAAGCTGCAGACTTGAAATGAGGAAGTCCAAAACTTTTTACCACTGAAATCAGTGTGATATCCATTTGTGTCAAAGAGTTCTGTTTAAAAGGGGAAATGAGCCTGTATGTATCACGGGTGTGACGCAGTGTTGGTGGTCTTTTGTTCTTTATGTTCATTTCTCATTTTTTGGCATCAGTAAATCTTTCCTTTGTCATTAATGTCTTGATTTCAGGCATGAGAAAACAAGACACTCAACTCAGCACACACAAGATAACCACTTATTACAGCAGGGTTGAACCAAAAAAATTTGATATCTAAAAGTGACAAATTCCTGGACATTTGTTGTTCTTCTGGTTTAGACTGTGTTGTCTTCTGCTATTATTTACGAAGTGAATCCTTCTTCTCCTCTTTATGTTGTCCCCTCCCTGCAGGTCCAGGTCGCCTCCCTCCCATGATGCACCGTCAGATGGCTCCGGAGGGTCGAGGCCAGCGGGCTGCAGGCGCTGGCTTCTCCAGAGCACACAACCCTGAGGCTATAGCCAAGGCCAAGGGGGCAGGAACGGGGGCAGGAACCGGGGGCAAATCCAACCTGGCGGGACAGATCATCCCCGTGTACGGCTTCGGGATCTTACTCTACATCCTCTACATCCTGTTTAAGGTGAAACACTGGAGACTCAACACAACTTCTGAATGATCAACCAATATATCACCCAGCTCTAATGTACAACAGTGCATATTCTATAAGATCATCATGTGTTTACACTATTTGAGATGTTACAGTATGGTATTAGAGAAAATGTGTATATGGAGATACATGTATTGTATGTTGCAATATAGCCTAAAAATATCAATTTATTATTTATAAGCCATATTGTCCAGCCTTAATGTGTTTTACCACTCTTTGTCTCCCTGTTAGATCACATCTAAAGGGAACAGCAAGCCATCAGAGAGCAGGTTTCCTTCTGTTCGGTCTGAGAACATGAAGAGAAAGATCAGTGAGTATCATTCAGCACCAACTATACCCATTCTTTTAGTGTTCAGCAACCTTTAGCACTTACTTCCACATAATTTCTAAAAAAAAAAAAATAAAAAAAAATCAAGCACTAACCTAAGCACTTATACTGTATTGTAGCCCCCTGAACATGCTTTTAGCTCTTGTTTCTTTAGTGTTTGAATGCACTTATTTTTCTTGATTTTCCCAAATTAATGTATTGCAACTTTCTGAGGACATTCCTTACTGCAGTGCTGCAGCATTGGTATAAAAAATCTGAATATTTTAGTTCCAATGAGTGCTGTCAAACAAAAGTTTGGCTCAAAATTGGGGCTCAAATATAATATAATAATATATTCCCCTGAAATCAGAATTAACTACAAGAATTGGACAAAAAACAGAAAAAGTAAGATACAGAGTGTTATGCTCACCAGAAGAGCTTAACAGTTGATGTAATAAAGTTGCATAATCAGTGCACGGTTGAAAAAGATGTCAATCACATGAGTGAAAATCCTTTTGAAACTCTGAATTTTCTGCTCAGTCACATGACCCATCAGTGACAATTTGATTAATAAAAGCTTTTGCGCAGCTCTATGCGTGTGTCACATCTGCATCAAGTAACATCCAGTCTCAGAAATCTCTATGGCTGACGTGTATCTTTATGGTGCATTAACGTAATGAGAAATAAATTAATGTTGGTCATTTTCTGGCATATTGATTGCCACAAAGTGTCATACAGTAAGATTAATTGCAGGCTGTGAAAACAGGATATTTTTGTGCATTTTTGTGCAGTGGTCAGTTCTTGTCTGTTCTGTAGTTTGTTTTAACTCAGATTATGTTTATACTTGTGCAGATAGGTCATTCTTTCCTTTGATTTTTCCCTCCAGCTGACTTTGAGTTGGCTCAGCTGCAGGAGAAACTGAGGGAAACAGAGCTGGTGATGGAGAATATTGTTTCCAACGCCCACCACAGTCCTGACAGGTGGGTGTGCGCCTTCACTGAGGAATCATTGCAGCGCTCGGCTTCCTCCCTCTCTCTTTCCTGACAGGAACGACTGGTTTGATTGAACTGATTTGTTGATTTGATAATTTAATCAAATGCATGCAATAATCTCTTCAGTAGCAAATATTAAGACAAAGGAGACACTCCCATAAAGTAAAATATGAACACAGAGATCATTTCCTTTCCTCATGTGCAATTTCTTCCCTCCCTTTTATTTAATGATATTTTATCACTGTATGTGGGTTGTTTTAACACTTTCATGTGTTATCTTCAATCACTGGTCAGCACTTTAAAAATCTTATTAGTTCAAAGTGTAAAAAGTTTACTTTAAATTAATTGTTACCCCAGTAACTGTAATCAGGATGTAAGAAGGTGTTTATTCTGTTGAGGGAATTTAAATGTGTTCTGTTTTGACATTATCCTCACAAATTAAGCTTTTTCCAGTACTCCTGGAAAATTATAAAAGAAAAATTTAAGACTGATCAGCACTCAAACCACCAAAAATGTACAAAATCTTACATTTAAAAAATTAAGCATCTTGTTTGTTCTGGTAGAGTCAAAAATTAGGCATCAGTATGTTAGTGTTGTAACAAATTGCTTGGCTAATGAGGGGTAAATGTCTAAATTTTAAGGTACACAGCATGAGGAATTCAAGACACTAAAATGCTCAACGGTTTAAGGAATAGAAGATGTTGAGGATTGCTTAGTGTTCTGTCGGTGCTGCAGGGTGAAGGGGGTGACGGCGGATCAGGAGGAGAGTCTCCTGCAGCAGCTGACGGAGATAACTCGAGTGATGCAGGAGGGCCAGCTGGTGGACAACGTGGTCCCGGAGAAGAAGGCTGAAGACGACTGGGAAGGTACATAAACACACGCTCACAGTGGCTATTATATAATGTCTCATGAAAATAAATGACATTTTAACCACAAGAACAAATTCAACCAGTGTTTCCCTTCATTCTGATTACAGGATGAGACAAATCGTTTGTAGCCATATTTCCATAAACATATTTTTATGCACATTTTGAGATATCGCATTAAAAAGATTGATGGAAATGGTGCAATTTGAAAAAAAAATGTTTTACCACAAAAAGTTGGTGGTTTTTTGCCATTTTCATGATTAGTGGGAAATTTTTGCATCACAATTTTCATTTACACTGAAAAAAAATATATATGAGGAATATAAGAGAAGCTTAGTTGCATGAAAGCATGAAAAGAATAATTACAACTTGCCTAATTTTAAAAAAATCCTGAAGACTTCTGTCTGTTTTTCTCTTGTAGATGGCCAAGACAACCGGTTTTGTTCTTTTACTTCTCCTTTGAGGTTTATCAGCAGTTGGCAAACAACTGCCTGTTGTTTCTGGTTCACCAAATCTATTAAGTTTATTAACGTAGCTGATGCTGCCAGCTTCTTATGAAACTACTCATTGCCTAGCTTATTCAATCTAAACCAGTTGATAGAAATGTGTATTTTTAGCATTTTTCTTTTCTTTTCTTTTCTTTTTTTTTTTTACACATTTCAAAAGTTCACTTCAAATTCACTTGATAATTTTGTGGAAACATGGCTTGTGTTTGTTTTATGTTTTGTCTTTGGGTTTGATGTTTCAATGCAGTTCTGCAGGAAACACTCAGATATTCAATCTCAATCATCCTCACAAGCATTTCAACAGGAAGAGATCTCAAAATGTAATAAATATATAATAAAAAAATCTCACAAAAACAGAAGCAACATGATGCTCTTAAGCTTCTGTCAAAGTCTCTGCAAGTTAATTTTGATACTGTATTTGCATGAACTGAAACCAGTGGCTTCCTGGATGGCAGGACACCAGTCTAAAATGGTATACTGTAGCAGACATGATTTATAGTTAGTGGGCCAAAAACAAATTTCAGCTGCAGGAACACTGCTCCAAACCAACGAAATTAAAAAAGAAAGAGACATTACATCTATAGAACATTTTATGCTCTGCTTGGTGCCAGACTTTGGTCCCAGCTCTGCTGAAGCCTGCAGGAAAAGCAAAACCCAAACCCAACATATCTATGTTGTATGACCTTTGATGAAGAACTGCCTCTAAAAAAATTAAAGAACACACTTTTTCCACACATTTATTTATATGGTTTTACACAGAATATTTACAGCAACAACTGTAAATAAACTGTAACAAGGGAAATTGCAGCTAGATAGTCTGTAGTGATGTAATGTCTCCTCCTTCTTTTCAGTTTCCTTGCCAAAAAAACATGGATTGATTTTCTATAGATTATGTCCAGTTTTCAGCTGTTTTTAGACTGAATCAGGTGATGGATGTTTGTCATACACTTCCAGGTAGATACATCCTTCAGTGAAATGCTGATCAATTAATGACTCATTAAATTTTTCTAAAAGTGTCTGCAGATTATCCCGAGGAGCCTCAGCAGTACTGGGAACATTCCCGGTGCTGCTGTCAGCACGGTCAGCAGCACTACAGTCCACAGACAGAGACAGAGACAGAGACAGAGGCTGAGAGGACACGAGCTGACGGAGCTGACGTGGAAACCATTCCTGAGGATGTCACAGGTGGAGGAGAGGCTGATGAAGCAGAGGATGCTGTGAGAAATTCAGATTTTACAGCAGTAAGTAAGGAGGATGTGGGACCAGAGAGCGTAAATGAGAGGGTGGAGGTGCATGAACAAGAGGAGGGAGGGGGTAAAATTGATCTGGGTGTCCCAGAGGAGGACCTGGCTGGAGTCCTCAAGGAGCTGGAGCTCTCACTGAGGATGACGTCCATGCTGGAGCAGGAGAAGATGGAGGACCTCAGCAGGTCAACAGAGACAGAAACTTCAGGCAGCACGGTCAGGCGGAGGAACAAGAGGAGGAGGGCAAAGAAAGCCTCACACTGACCTCCAACATGGCTGCATATAAACTGAAGCCAGGGCCTGGTGTTACTGCGGACAGCTTCTTTCTTAAATCTGTTCTCATCAGAGGAGTAGAACCATGAAAGTTGGTGAAAGCATGAAAATGTTTATCTTGACTTGAAGTGAATAAGTGAGAACATCTGTATACAGGGAACAGTTTTCTAATGTTACCTTTATCTATTGGCTGAAAAGGAATAAGTACAGTTTATTTACAGTTTATTTGCAGGTTGCCTGCAGGATGTAGGGATACTGAACCTGCGCTAGTGCAAGACAAGCACAACATTGTACATTATAGTAGTCCTACACAGTATCTATTTTTTCATACCTTTGTGACGTTTTATCATCAGGACTAAATCCAAATACTCTGAAATAGAGGTAGAGGCATTTTTTTTCCTCTTTACTTGAAAGTTCTGTAACTTTATCCCACAGACGCCATGTTTCAGCTGCACTGTTAGTAGAGAGACTGACCCCTGGTGGCACATGCTGCGCACTACAACACATCGTCTCCCTATCAGTTTAATAAAAAGAGGAGCGTCTGTATTTAGGATGGTATTGAAAATCATGCCGTTGGGATTTCATAACACCCTGTTGTACCATAATACCTTTATACTGCCCAAGCCTACTACACTGTAAGTTGAGCAGCGGCTTATAACTCTTATACGCTTATAACTCTGTCAATTTTAAGCTAAGCCCGTCATCCTGAAAACAAAATCCACTGCTCTGAAAATACAATGTCTGGAGTTAGAGTTCAGTGACTGCATGTCTTACTGCCTGTTAGACTCCATTAACATCTTCAGTTTAACCTTTATAAACATCCACTACTTCTGCAAGATTATTAATGATTTCTTCTGACTCATAAACACTGAGGAAAGCAAAGAACAGTGAGAATGACACTAACAAACTTACACCTCTTACATTTTTTTCAAGGACACCCCATTTTGGGAGCCAAAAGGCTGTGGTTTGGTCCTGCAGAGCAGGTTTTTTAAATAGTTTCGACCCAGTTTTAGCAGCGAAAGCCGGGAGACTGTCCTCAGTCTCTATTGAGTGAAGTGTTTAGAGACTGAGTTATGAATCCAAACAGACACTAACTCATTCAGTATTAATCTTGGCTTCATTTAAAGCGAATAAACTTAAAACAGTCAATCATTCAGCACCGGAATGGAAATTTCAAAGGAGAACATGCTGGTTGTAGTGTCGTTGCCTGAGAAGCCAATATTTTAATTAGCACACTGCCCTAATCTCTGATGACATATCACGTATACATATGCTTATTTTATGATTTAGTACAGTAAATGTGTTGCAAATTTCTCTTCAAAACAAACTAAGATGTTTAAGAAAAAACTGAGGCCTCATTTATAAAATGCTCACAGTTGAATACAATAATACCAGTCTGCTTAGTTTTTTAAAAAAAATGTAATTAAAACGAGTGGTTCTCAAACTGTTGAGGCATTGAGTTACTGCAGGTGGGATGTGGATGATCAGGGTCAAACTGAGTGAAAATGAGTGGATAGTTTATGTTGAGCTGAATATGGTTTCTATATTGTCATAAATTGGGTTTCTTTTTCACTTGTCATTGTTAATGATTGATGATGAAAAATTGTTGGCTGTGGGGCTTTAACTTTTTGCAGCATACCAGAAAAAGTTTGAGAACCACTGGTTTTGACTAACATGGAGATGATTCCAGGACTCTAGGTCAAGATTTTATGTAAAAATGTGAAACACTCTTGAAATTTTATCACATTACTTACATTCGCTGTAATTTACTGGAGTGTTTGTGCCTTTTTTCAGAATATGTGTTGAACTCACCAAACTCTGTTCAAACGTAATTATTTTTAACTTCCTGTGGTCTTAATGTCTGAGATCATTTAACACCCTTAATTGTGAAGAAATAATATAATGCACTGTACTAAATTAAAGTGGACAAGACCTATTGGACATAAATAGTTCCCTATGTCTTCTCAGCAGTGTTTGAGAAGGAGGCATCTTCTGTACTGTCAACATTTTAAGCTTTTAAGAAACCTGCTTTAAATTATTTAAAGATTTTTACTTTTATAAACTTTATTTATTCATTTAGGAAAGCACCTGGGTTTGTATATCTATGATTACTGAAGAGTACTGAAGTACTGTGAATAAAATTTCTGGGTTCTCCACTTACTGACTTTTAGTTTGATTTATTTTACTCTAAACTGTCACAAGTTCCTTACTGTAAAACTCTACTGTTTTGTTGCTCATCCATCTATTTTAAATATCTTTGCTGTGGTGCTCATTCCAAGTCAAATAAGTGTGTGTTAAGTACGCACATGTAAGTAATGACAAGTGGCAGCACAAGTCAAAAAAAGAGTTTATTACTTGTATAATGGTACACTTTACTCATACAAAAGCAACATCACATTTGTTGATGTTTGCAGAGGATATTTTGGATAAACAGTTTAGCAAGTGGCACATCACGACAACAACTTTCCCCTCTAAGAGTTACTCTGATGTGTTGCAGTTAAGTGTCAGGTTGGTCTGGGTTTGTGCCCGCCCTCACTCATAACAGGAAGTTAACTGACAGGGCGCCTCAGTGCTCCATTGGCTCATCAGATGCCTGTCCAGCAGCAGATTCATCTGCAGGCTGAGCAACCTGAAACAGAGACAGAAGTGTGGCTCAGCTTCAGGGTCTAATACTGAAATTTATATTCAATTAAAAAAATATCAAAAACAGAACATTTGAGGTGTTAAATGGGAGTTCAGATTATTTCAAGTGGGGTTTTAAGAAGTACTTAACCATAGTCAGTGTGTTACCTGCAGTAGAAATCCATATCCCTTTAAGTGTATGCTATATTTAAAATATTTTCTCAGCTTTACCTTGCTGTCAGACAGCCTTTTCTAAGCCCTTTTCTTGCATCTCTAAATTTCACTTTAGCTTCACCTTGATGCCCTTGTTTATCCACACACAAATATATTCAAATATTTGCCTTGACCCCAAAACATGAGTATATTTTTTTTAGCAAGCCACTGATACGACTAAAGTGAGAGCAGGAATTACATCTGTCTAACCTGACCAACAGTGTTCAGCAGATACAGAGTTCTACTTTGGACTAATCACATCAGCCAGTTGCAATGAAAGACATCCTTTGCAGTACCTTTCTCTGTGGCCTCTCCTCCAGTCCCTCCAGGAAGGGGGCAACATCATCATCGTCATAAATGGTGAACTCCATGTCCTTCCCCACAATGCCGATGGAAACATTCTGAAACAACAAGAAATTTATGTTGAGAAATGTCCTGTATATTATTACATTTAAAAGAAGATCATCAATGCCATATGTGGACTTAAATGGGACTTAGAACATTTACTGCATCTGCATATCATTTTCTTAGAACCATTTAGGTTGTTTATCACTTGTAATTAATTATCAATAACATAAGTACAACTTATTAGAATTATAATTATATTCACTATACACCTACTAGTTTGTTTATTCAGAAGTGCAGTTTATTTGAGATAAAAATGACTGATGTCTTGTGTGGTGAGATTTGTGCACCAGAATGTCACACCAGACATTAGTGGAGAGAGTTGGCATACCTTGGTGGTGAGGTCCTGCTCAGTGGGGAGGGTTTCTCTGAGGGCACGCAGGCCATGCTGGACCAGATCATTCAGATTACCTGAGAATAAAACAATACATTCTTAATGCAAGTACTTGGATAATCAGCAAATGGAAGACACTCTTTGGTACTGTGACTGTCCATGTTTGCATGCAGAGCCCACAAACAAAGATTGAATAAACCCTGACCTGCAGAAACATATATGTTCAGCTACAAAAAATGCCACTACGAGGCTTTCAGCTAAAAAGAATTTTTTTTGTCTAAATATGAGTGAACAAGGCTAGTAAAGGAAATTTCATCTTACAGTCTGAAAACTTGTCCATGAATCTCTCCAGGTAGGTGCGTGCAGATTGAGAGCGCGCGCCGATGGACATGGCTTTGCAGTCAAAGTAGTTGGCTGACGGGCAGGTCTGGAAGATATGAGGTCCCATGTCCTGGACAACGCACAACAAATTAACATGAGCTAATGTCAAATTACAAAATGCCAAAATTGTACGAAATGTATTCTTTCACAAGGGACAAAAATAATAGATAAATAAAAAGTAGCAAGCTAATATTAGAGTGAGCAAACTTACATCATAGCCGGCAATGAGAAGTCCAACTCCATAGGGCCTCCTTCCATACCTCTGTGTTGGGATTTGGGTTTCTAAGGTTCAGTTAAGGGTCACTGTTGCCATTCAGTTATTTTACTTCACAGAGTAACAGTTTAGCTTATTCACACAAGGAAAACAAGCCAATATAACCACTGATTACACACTCAAATAGCACCACATTTTTACTACAGAGCTTCAAGCCAACATAGAGAGGATACTGCTGCCAATAAGAGAGACAAGACGTGATGTGGGGAGCGGCCTGTCGAAGACAAATCTTGAGTCCAAGCACTCCTGACGCATGAAGTTACTGTGGGAGAGAGGGTGTTAGCTTCTAATTACATCTGTTGGTGTGCCAGTTCACTGAAAAGCTTAATTCAGACCATAAAGACAGCTGTGACCTACCAGAGCAGTCTGGCATCAGCAGTCAGTCCAGCGATGGAGATGCCGACATGGTTGTCAACATGGAGGATCTTCTTCTGGTGGGCAGCCAGTTCAGACTGGGCTCTCTGCAGAAACACAAAAACACGCAATCATGCATTACCTAATACTCTGACTGTCACTAGTTATCTGCTTCATACTTTGTTGTGTATTTTTATGGTAGAACTAGAACTGAACATATGATCAAAATATTATCAAACTGCAAACTGTCAAGATAATAACAACAGGATTTTTTTGCAGATCATTCTGCCCTAGTTAGAATGTATTGCCATTTAATGGAAATCCTAATCCTAAACCCTAAATTTCTTCCATGGTTTTCAATAAAAAAGGGTGTTGGGGCAACACTTGGCATCAGGAGGGAACAGATCTTCACACCTGATGAATAACTTTGGCTCAAAATATTCTGTTATATCATTATTATATTATATCTCATTTTGAGTGGGTGTATTCTACAATGTTGTACGTTTAATGGGTAGCAGAAATACTGACAGACAAGACATTTAATGATTGTACCTTTAGAGCAACCAGGACTGCATGGGTTCTGGATTTGAGTCCTACAGTTGCAGAGCCTTGCTTCACTGCCTCCATGGCATATTCGATCTGGTGAATACGGCCCTGAATCGACATGAACATGAATAATTTAATGTACATATTACACAATATGGCATGTTAATAAAACATACAGCGTTAAGGTTGACAACAATTGATGCTCTGACACTTTATCAATATTACATATTAAAAGTAAAGTGAGTAAAGTAAAGAAGTGTTGACTTAGCACCTCTGCTTAGATCAGTCTCTATTGTCCTTCCTGAAATTTGACTTGCAACTAACAGAGACAGTGTTCAGTGGCTTTTTCTGCACCAGTGCTGTGTGCAGGTTGTTGTGAAGTCATTAAGAGACAGACTTACCTGTGGGCTCCATACTGTCACATCGTTGTCGTACTGATTGCGAAACTGCGGATGAAAACAAGACATCATTTGAAAGTTAAATATATTTTTTAACCATTAGAATTATTACATAATACACAAGAGCTGGGCTTACATGGTTGTCTTGCATTATGTGGGTCTTTCCTCAGCTAACTTACTGACAGTTTCTCACAGACTATACGGGGCTCTGAGCATCCAATGCCTGGACTTTTCTAGACTCGGGTTTTAAATGACTTCCACAGCTGAATAATTGATAAGCCAAGCTTTGTGAACCAAAGACAATCATGCAACCAAGTACAGGCATCATGTAAGCCATACTTGTTAGCAGTGATGCTCAGCGGTGGGTACCACTTTAATAAAGTCCTGCGGAGAGCTAGCTGACATTAGCTGGAGAAAATGCCGACTGTACGAAACTTTGAGGAATAATTACAGATACTAACTGACTGTAGTTATGTCAGCTGGCTTCACAACACAAGTTTTTAGCCTTAAGTCAAAGGCCGGTGAACTGAGGGAAAACGAAAGTAAAAGACGCGATACATCAAGTTGATGCTAACTCAGCCCGTGTAGGCTAACGTCTGCTAGCTATTTCGCGTTAGCCTGCTAAGAACCTAACCACTAAACCTGTTAGCATACAATTATGATACGTTAGTTGGCGTTAATTGAAACTAAAACGAGTTGATTACAGACATTATTTAATGCGGCATCATCCAACAAATATTAGCCGTGAGCCGTTTCTTTGGAAACACGTCATTTAGCCGGCATCCATGCAGCTAACGTTAGCAGTTAACTGAGGGTGTTTTGCTTACTCACAGTGCAGTCAGAAGTTAGCTAGCTACCATTAGCTCGGTGTGAGTAAATGCACCCCGTCTCCAAGGTTTTCCGAATAAATTATACCAAATCAACACACTGTAAGATTTATTCACTTTACAGGCAAATTATATATCATTAAATGGATCGTCGTAGTTCAGATTTCATTCATAGTTACCATCTCTGCTTTTGAAAGTGTCTCGTCTCCTCCGCCTGCGCTGCGATCCTGATTTGATTTATTATCCTGGTCTCGAAGTCAGTCAAAAAGAGCAGAGCGCCGATTTCAAATCGTGATCGATTGGGTAAAGTCGCACCCAGCTTAAAAACAATTGTATTGAAATATTTTCCCATTTCATCCCACATTTTTTTACAGGGCTAAAATATCAATAGACAGAAAACTGAACTATATGTATTAAATAAAAAAAAAAATTCACAATTTTGAATTTTTACACTTTTTTTTTTTTTTTTTTTTACATTCGTACGCACTTTAACACAGCGGAATTATTGCGTTATTATTTACGAATGACGAAATGTGAATTTTTGCTGTCGGTGGTTTCATCATTTCCTTTCATGTCAGGGAATTTGTATAAAATCCCAACAAAATGAAAAGAAAAGGTTTATTATATTAAGATCAAGCAAAACAATCCTTGAATAATCGCATAGCCTGGAAATTTGCAACATTACAGCAGCACTGGGGAGCAAAAAGCAAGAAGCATCGATAAAAATATGTAAATAATAAATAAGTAAACAAGCAAGGTATAAACAAGAGAATTAAGAATATTTTCAGCGGGATTAAATGTTCTATGTTCGCAACTGGTCGGAACAGTCATACTTTGTTCCTTTGCTTTTCAGCACTGACACACAGGCGCAGTTTTTGTGCACGAACACTAGGCGGCAGCAATAAATTAGAAGACACTCTGGGTCTGGGACCATTTAGTGGTGGTCATTGAAAAGGAAGGAATGCACATATCTGTTGCATAAACCCCTAAAAAGTTCCAGAAGACAAATGGACAAGACATCCTGTAGATAATAAAAATGTAGAATAATGTTGTAATAATATAATAATAATAATTTTGCTTGTTTGTGTGTCTTTCCATTCCTGCCAATGTCAATTACTGAGAGCTTAGCTTAAAATAATGAAAATCTAGACTCCATTGTTTCCTTTTCCATAAAGGTAATGGCAGTTTTTCACGGATGCAGGTCCATATACTCACAAACTGAGTTCAGATCAGTTTAAAACTAAAGTTTATGTTGTAATTTCAATTTATACAGGAGACTTTTGGTCATACTAGAAAAATTTAATGCATCACAAAGAGGTTAAATCACTGCTGCCCAAATTAAATGGATAATAGACTGACCTTTAATGTGTCATTCCAAATTATATTTTTATAGTTGTGTTTGATTTAATGTCGTCCTTCTCAGAAGAAACTAATTAATTCAGTAATTGAATATACAGATAGATTAATCAATGAACAATACAAGCAATCATGCACTCAAGATAACATTTGTGAAAACTCAAGGCATATTGAGAAGTTACAGCAGTAGCAGTTCATGTGTTGTCGGCTTCTGTAAAGGTAAATGCCAAACAATTTAATAATTCACGTATGTTATTTCTGTGCCACAGAGCACTCCAGTCAATACTTCTCATCCAAGTTTTTTTTTTTTTTTTTCTTTTTTCTAAAAGCTAGAAACTGAAGAAGTAACACATGACCTTTAAACAAGATCTGGCTCTCCACAAACAAACTGGACTGTGTTGAGGTCTTGAAACAAAATTATGGGCTTAAAATGGGTTTATATACAGGGAGCTATGGTAGAATATTAATTTCATGTAGGTGTGACAAAGTCAGCAGTTTATTTATTATCAGTGAAACAGGTGCTGATGTCACTTGAATCACACATGCAATGAGTCCCTTTTTGATTTCTGTGTTGGGAAAAAAAATGTCTCGAGTCACTGAAATTCAATATTAATTCTTACAATGACAATGAGGAAAATGAGCGTTCCCATTCAACGCTTCAAGCTGAAACAATTAAAACAGTTCAGATGAATCTTTTTTTTACTGGCTAATTTTTACAGAACCTATAAATTAGAGTCCGACCAATATATTGTCCAGATATGGGCCTGAAATTGAGCTAAAAACCTTTTCAGTGAACATATAATACAGAAAATGATGCTCGGTTGATTTATATTTAGCAAAACAGGGAACATTTATGAGATCAAGAGGAGCTCCCTGGCAGGTCTAAATGCTCAGAGGATTCTTCTTGTTTAACAGCCAGTTCCACAGTATGAAAATATTCAGAAAATGACTGATACTGATCAGTACTGAATGTTTATTCAGCTGTTTAATATGTTTTTTATTTATTCTTTATTTTCTCAGTGCTCATCTACAATTGGTTGACAATGTATATGTTAAATTATTTGACACATTACATATAATATTTCAAAAATATTCTTTAATTAAGTTATTTTTATTTTCAGGAAACAGCCTTCTGAGTACCTTTGCATAGTTATAATTGGACTTTCAGACTGCAAAAGCAATGTAAAAACCACATAGAAAAGGCTTATTTTTTTTATTCCAGCCCAAAAATTCACCATATTGGCCACTACATGAATGTTTCCCCTCTAAAATCAGTATGTTTGGGAGGGCATATTATAGAATTCTCTGGCTTTTACCTCACTATGAGATTTGCCTGTCTATATTGATGTGTATTTGTCTTTTAAGGTCCAATGTGTAAGATTTACAGGAATTTACTGGCAAAATATGACAGAAATGGAATCTAATATTCATAAGCTTTTTTTTTTTTTTGCATTTCGTGTTTTGTTTTGTGGCCACCGTCGTCTCCTATGGAAGAGGAGGGTGAGGTGATGTGTTTGCAATCTGCAAGTTCACCACTAGATGTCACTAAATCCAACACACTGGTCCTTTAGACTGATCTTTGTGTTTTTACTGGGTTGTTTTTATGGTTTGTGCTCTGTTGTGATGATGCAGCACTTTTGTCAGCAGTTGTTTTTAATGGAAATTAAACTCAATTTATTGTGAATTTAATTGTTTCTAATGGTTTTGTGTGTGACTGCAGTCTTTCCGTGTGGAGTTTGCATGTTCTCCCTGTGCCTGCGTGAGTTTCCTGTAGGTGCTCTGGTTTCCCCCCATCATCAGAAACATGTATATTAGATCAGTTCTCCAGTCAGTACCCCTGACTGAGATGCTGGCTTAGAACTGGAGTTGGTCCTCGGGTGCTGTGCAGTGGCTGCCCACTGTTCCTGATATCAGGATGGGTTGAATACAGAGAATAAATTGTACTTTTTAACTGTATGATCACAATAAAGTTTACCTTTAAATGTGCTTTACATGTTTTTGTTTTGATTGGATTGTGGCGCAGCTCTACAGGTGGACAGATGCTGACAGGTGAGTGGCAGGTTTACCAGTGAGCCTGTAATAAATGAAGTCTTCCAAGAGCACTGTGTCACTCCCTCTATTCTATTCTCTATGGCTCAATTATTCTAGGCTATCCTGGTTTCCAAATTGTTATACAGAAGCCTTTCTTAATTTCTCAAGGGATTCTGTCACTTTTCATGGCGCGGGTCTCTGCAGTCAGAGAAATGCCCACTGATAGCCTCATCCTCTGTAACGTCCAGCTCTGTGTCTGGTTTTAAGCTTTTTTCTCTGTTAATGATATCTGATGTACCCTTGATCCAGGAGGAGGAGGAGGAGGAGGGGGAGATGAATTAGTAGGGCTGTGCTGACGAGCTCTCCTCCTCTGCCAAGGCAGCGGCAGCACGGCGGCAGCCATTACATCAGCGCGCCAACCTCCTCCTTTGTGATTGAGATTGTAGGAGCTGTGCTGAGCTCAGCATGTTTTTTTCCTGGGGGCCTCATTTAACTCTGCCAAACGGCCCCCCGTTTAATTTTTCAAATGGAGAGCAGCCTGAGTCACTGTGTGATGGGTCCAAGCCACACTGTGGACTCTGTGCTCGCACATGGCGGCGGCGGAGAGGGAGGCGGAGGTGTTTTAAGGAGTAGAAGAGAGTGTGAGTGCGCCCATTCGTCTGCCCATTCATGGTTTTCAGTTTGTTTTAATCACATGGGTGAAGAGAGAACTCACACTGTATCTGATTGAGACTGAATTCCTTTATATGTCTTTGAATAATATCTATTTTTAGATGGAATTCTTTTACTTTGTCCTGACTTTTACCTGAGCTACGGGGCCGCCACTTCTTTCTGAATGACGACAACACACCAGCAGCATATCACTCTTAGAAATAAGGGTTCCAGAGGGTTCTTCCTGAAGAGCTGAGGTTCTCCCCAGAACCATTTGCTTCCGAGGAACCCTTTTTTAGGGTTAGTCATGGGTTCTTTGTAAGACTAGGGTTCCATTCAGAACCCTTTTCATCCGAAGAACCCTATTTGGGAGGAAGAGTTCTTCAAGGATTGTTGAGATCCCTGATCACTGTTTCATCAAGGGTCTTTTTTGTTTTCATGTTTCGAGTTTTAGAGTGTTTGAGATATCAGACATACATGTCAACAAGACAACAACAACACAACTATAACAACAAGATGTCCTTCTCTCCAATATAATGGGACTAAATGCACTCGAAGAGCACCCCAGAAAAAATCAGAATTTTTTCCAGAAATTAGGTGAGAGTTCTCTTTGTATGTGATTCTCATTCTTACGCTTTCCAAAAACTATTTGAGGAAGATTCTTTAAATTGTTAAATATTAAATAACTAGTTGCTTAGGTCTGTTAGCTTTGATGTTTTAACATATAAAGTTCCCATCAAATCATGTTACAGAAATTAGTGCAGAAAAGCATTGTCATATTATGATTTGTTCTTTTACATTAAAATAACTATGAGCTGCTGGATAGCTTTCAAGCATATATTTAATCTTATCTGTGACATTACTAATAGCTGTTGACTTCACATTCTAACATCTGTTAATATTTCATTGAAGCATTGATATATCAGTCAACATTGGAGGGTTTCAGCAAACTAACCAAACTTGACTTACATTCAAAGTCATACAGACCTGTCAAAACTCAACTCAATTAATGTGAAAGCTGTTAAGTTAAAGTCTCTTTGTGCTGTGTGTATTTTCCAGGGGCTCTATTCATTTTGACCTAAGAGCTTATTTTATTTATCATTTTCTTATTGCACAAGCTTGAAGAGCAGGAACAGCTAAAGTTTACTTCAAGAAAGTATTTTATTTATGAGTTTTATATGCAATACAGCAATGATGCTGCTGAAATCAAACTCAGAAAGACTGACTGACATGTGATGTGCACTGTTTTTGGAAATAGGACTAAAAATATACAGTCTCTAGCAGTGTAGGATTCAACTTTTTTCAATGGTCTGCTGTTAAAAGAATCACAATACATATCAAATCAGTACCCAAGTATTGTGATAGTATTGAATTGAGAGATAAGTTTAGAAATCACGACCCAGTTACCACAAATCTTGTTGTGAGCAGTTTCATGTAGGAGCTACTTTCCGTCTGCGTAGAATCTACTGGAACTACTTTCTTTCTATGGAAAGAAAGTAGTTCCTACATGAAACTGCTCACAACAAGGTCTGTGCATTATTGTGAGTAACAGGGTCATCATTTCTGGGAAGAGACATTGGTGTTAGAGTTTTTCAAATGAATTTTCTTGGTGCTTTGAACACTGCAAGCTGATTTAGTCCCATTACACTGGAGAGAAAGCAGACACCTCTTGATTTATATCTCCAATCAGCAACTCACACTACAACAATCTAGATGGATAAATGGCACTATAGGTAAGAGGAAAAATATGTATTTTAAATTTTTGCAGGAACTGTCCCTTTAATGTTGCATCCTGAGTGGCTAAGTATTCCTCAACTCTCGTCTCCTTGCTGCTTAAAATAGGTCAGCGATGTGTTTTAGCCTGGAAAATGACTGGACTAATGGGCGGGAAAGGTGGCGGCTCTGCCAAGGTTGCATTAAGCTGGCAGCTGTCCTATAACAAGACGGGTCAGAGGTCACCAGCCACACGGCAAACGGAGGAAAACCATCTCAGCCCCTCCCCTTCTATTGGTTTTATAGGAGTCCAAATACTGTATATGTCATCACTGACGTTAACATTTCCTACAGCATACGTGTGTGAGAGATGAGGTGGGAGTCTTGCAGAGATTCTGTTCGCTGCCGTCAGTTTCCTGTTGACGAAAGCGCTTATGCAGCATTTCAGTGGCAAATGGCTGAAGAGGCTTTTTCTGGCTCAAAAAAAAAAAAAAATGCAGTAGATTGTGGAGCACTTAATAATATCAGCAGCTAAATAGATCGTCTCTTTGCTCAGTCTATGAACCTAAGAACAGACAGTGAATAAGTATCAGTCCACACAGGCTCTTTCATGAATTAAATACGTACCTTATCAGTTAACTGGTTCACTTTAAACCACCTGATGCCAGCAAGCATTATATATACACACACAGTGGCTTCTGAGTCATTCAAATGTCGGCTAACAGTAATCAGGTTGCTGTGAAAAATGATGAAGTAATACTGTTCACTGTAAGAAGGAAATGCAGTCCTGGAAGAAGCTGATTTCAGTCATTATATTAACAGTGATTACAATTATCCCATCCATCATTTTCATTGTTTTAATGCCAGGAAATGCAGCCACACCAGTGCCGGAGCACCAGTATTCATTATTTTAATGTTCTGATTGCGTCTGAGTGGCCACAGCTCATGAAGCAGAAGTTTGGAAACTTTTTAAGGCACTGTTAAAGAGGTTAGATGTTTAAAATTATATCAATACCATAATAAAACCATTTTAAAAAACAAGTAAATGCACTGGCAGGTGAAAGACTGAAACAGCAACATAGTCCCATGCAATTATTTTAGCCATGAATCCTCAACAGCGGGTCAACAAGCCTTTAGGGCAGTTATCCCCCAAACACTGGGTCGGAACCCACAGGTGGGTCACAGGAGATTTTATTTAAGCACCAAAAGACTGAAGAATTCTACACATTTTATATTTTTTATTGAATATATCTGCAGTACACCTGTTATAAAGCATTTAAAATGAGTATATTGTTTTACTGATGAGAGGGAAAAAACAAAAGCCAGTTAATTGCCATTGAAATGCACTTATTTTGTCTCATTAATACAATAGGCTAAAAGGTCCTATGTTCTTTTCCTGATAAGATGCCTGAAGACTGTATTCATCTCCACTGATCTAGATCGGTACATTGATTCAATGTTCAATGATTGAATATCATCAATGAAAAGTGAAAATACTGATCTATGTATATTGTAACTTTAAGATTACCTTTACTTTGAAAATCAACGTGGCATGGCTGTGGCATAAATGTCTGTAGTTCAGTCATAAAATGATTAAATCATAATTTAGTTGCTTTGTGTGAGAGGACATAAATGTAGAGACATGTAGACATATGATATTGTCTAATCGCACACCTCTGAGTCAAATCAAAACAGTTTTCTTGCAGGCTTTGTGATATATCGTTATACAAAGAATCCAATGGCAAAATAAATACTGACAGGGTGATCACCAGGGAGTTAGCATTAGGCGAAGAAGCTCAGATTGCTATTTTTTTTATTTTTAATTTTTAGTTTCATTATTTCTGTCATTCAGTCTATTTCAATCTCTCTGATCAGCTATTATCAAAGTACGCAGGTGAAAGGAAAAGAGTAAATAATGCAAACTGTCAAAAACAAACTGCCAATAACTGAAATGAGTCATTTCCTGTATACCGGTACTTTAATAGACTCTTTAGTGTCCATTCCTGTAATGTAATGTTTGTAATGGTTATTAGTCCCAGTGATGTTGTACTTTATATCAGCACTAAAACTAAAGACCAAGTTCCCATCACCCACATCTGCTTTGTTTTTAATGCTTATGTTACTCTGTTAGCATTAGCTCTCAGTGTGGTGACTCTGGCTGTCACCATCCTGGCAGCGCCTGATTCTCTATACTCCCTGCTAATCCAAAAATGGGAGTGGAGCTGAGGCAGGTTGAATGAAACGGCTACCTAGCGATTAGCCACCTGTCATGCCACCCATCTGTTGCTCAAATCAGCCACGCCCTCAATGATGCAAACTTTTAGCCGTGGTAGAAAGCCTAAAAACGGTTGATTGTTGAGTCTCATCTCCAGGGTGTGAGTTAGGTTTGGTTTTCTCCATCCTGAGCCCCTCCTACCAGATGAGCAGCATGTGCTTCATGCATGCATGTAACAGTTTACTGGGGGAAAGCAAAGAGGAGGGGCAGAAGTCTTGTTCTGTTTCAGACCACTTGATTTACAAGATGCTAAAAGGTTATTAACAAATTATTGCTCATTGATTCCAAAAAAAAAAAAAAAAAAAAAGTTGCCTACCACAGCTTTAAAATAAAATTCACCCTCTGTACAACTGTCATAAAAGGGAGGAAAATTAGAGACCAAAACCGCAAACACTGTAAAGTCTTCACTGATGACTCATGATGGACAGTTTAAAGCAGAACCAGAGATATCGTCTTTATTCTTTCTGGCTTTCTGGTAGTCACAAAGACCATTGAGTACTAGCCAATTAAAGCACAGTAGGGCAGGATGAGGTGGAACTGTCTCGCCTAACATAGCCTAACGTGTGTGCAGTGTTAGTGGTGGCTATTTATTCTCAAGCCACTGGGCTCACGTTAGGAGACAGAGATCTGGTAAGCTTCCTTTTTTCTAACTTTACAATTCCAGATTTCTTTTCATTGTCAAACTTTTAGTCTTTAGCCTTAAAGGTAGAGTCAGTAGGATTGTTCGCTGTGGCTCAAATTAGGCCCACCCAGCCCAGCGACCACCTGCAGCATCTCGTTCCTAGGAGGCAGCGACTCAAGAGCAGTGCACCTGTGGAAAAATGAATTACGAGGTATCTTGTAAATATTGTATCAAATGTGTGTAATCATGTGCAAATGGCATTGTTTATATATTTGAAGAAACTGCTACTAGCTTAGCTGTCTTCAGTCTAACTCGCTAATAGACAAAGTAGACCCCGACTCAAGTGACATCAATGGAGGCAATTTATCAGACTTCATGCAGCTCACTCGGGAGCCACAACAGACTTTGTACAACTTTTTAACACATGTAGAAATACTCCCGAAGACCTGCAAACACTTGAAAGTGTAAAATGAGAGTCCTCTTCAATGCAAAGCTTCATCTGATCCCAAATAGTCACCGTACAGAGAATAAACTCTTATACACAACGTCCCTGCCACCCTCAAGCTGAACACTTACGCAAAGGATCTAATAATTGCAGAGCTGCCTCTATAGTTTTTTATCCATCTAACACTTAAGTTCAGTCACAGAATACTGTTTGCACTGCTAAACAAGGTCAATCTTGTCTTAATCTGTTGGATGTACGTTTTCAGGTTTCAGTTTAACTCTTGAATTATTAGAAACAAAGTAAAGACTCAACCCAAGGTGTAACTATGTGACAAAATAACTGAGCATATAATTATAAGTAGACTGAAACGAATCGGTTCCATCCACGTTTGTGATTACAAAAGTTTCCCTTCATCTCTTTTGGACAGCAGGAATACACAGTGATGCAAAGATGTTTGACTTCTGATGATAACACGGCCTGAACTCATTTGAAAACTAATGCAGCTGAACCATTTGTTCATTTGTCATCGTTGTCAGTGTCAATGCAGAAACATCTGATGATGCCAAGCCTACAGAACGGAGACATCCAATCATTACTTTGGCTCTCCGGCAAACATTTAAGCACTGATTGCATTTGCTCATCTAGCACTGCAGCTTTTGGAATAAAACTAATGTGAGTGGTCACTTTTGGAGATGAGAGCATTGTCTTCTGTCAGATAGCACTGCACTCATCTGTTTAACATCCACAAATTATTATTGGACAGCAGCAAAAGGAAACGATTGATACCACAAATCTCAAACCTCATGAGTGATTTGAGTTACTGTCAGTCTTTTCCCGTGACACATGATTTGATGACAGCAAGAGCTGGAAGAAGGTGGGAGAGGTTTACAATGAGCCATGAATCACCCTTTTTCATTTTGTTGTCGCTCCAGAGCAGATTTTTCAAGACAATGGGGTATTTCACAGTTGATGAATGTCTGACACAGAAGCCAGTCTGCTGCGTGATACATCAGTCTGATTTTTGACTCGTGTGAAGTTCAGTTCAATGAGCTTCACATTGACGTCACACGTGTATTTCCGTTCCGCGCCATTTGGTGAGGATCAATTAAATGGTGAGATTATCTTGGTGCAGTTGCTCTTTATTAGCATGTTAATGTGTGAGGCGGACAAAAGTAATTGAGATGTAAGGTGTAAAATAACACGTTAACACGTTAAAAAATTTACTGAGCAATAAAATGTGTCAGAAATCTACTTACAAATAATTTACAAATCATACATACAGATTGGAGAGACCAGACTCTCAGTGAACCGGAAGACCCCAAACCAAATAAGGGCCAACAGCTCCTAATTTCCCTAATTGACATTTGCATATTTATTACAGGAATAAAAACTAATAAAACAGTCCTGATATTATTGGTGGCTTCTAGCTTACATAAACAGCCATCAAACAGCCAAATGAATGATTTGATATAAAAATACAAAGCATGTATTTCTTTTGTATATTTTTGCGTATATTATTAAATAGATGCAAAATATGACTGGCTAAAAAATATGACTAAAAGGGCTAAAAAAGATTTTTTAAAATTCATCTAGAGTTTTGCTGCCTTCAAATGGGGTCGTGTTTGCTTCGTTTAGGACAAAAGTCCATATGAATGCAACCCTCTTGTTGTATTCACAAGATCGTAAAGTGGAAATTTTATGGAAGTTCTGAGTTCACAACTTCCTATGTCGTAATCACAAGTTCACAAGATCCATTTGAAGGCAGCAGCAGGCAGCATTTAAGCTGAGATCGGAACTTTCCACTTAGAAACATAACAGTGCAACAGACAACTAAGGACAGCCAACAGGGCAAATAGTTCAAAACTAATTGAAACATCCCCCTTCTTTAAAGTTCATGTGATGTGACCTTTTTGTGCTTAATGTAGAATTTATTTGAAAGCTCATGGTTCAGTAAAGCCATGCATGACTAATTTAAAATATTACAGGATGATATGAAAACCAATTGTCTGATGTCATTGCTGTGTGATCCTATCATCAGCTTCGATGGCGGGGTTGATCCTGACATTATGTACGTATGTACTGTTGGTTACGGCAGAGCAAGCATGACAGCAAATGAGGACAGGGAGAACTTCCCGAATCAATACTTACAGAGATGAAGAAGCCCAAACAGTCTGTACACAGAGGAATTCTGATTCATAGCAAAAGGTTAGCTCAACTTGATATTTATGCTATTTGACTCTTGGACAAAACATATTTGGATGTCTTGAGGGAATCCTCTCAGTTTTCAGTATAGGAAACCATGTTTTAAGTGAGAAATTTTCCAGTGCTGGCTGCATAAACCACCTGAGTTTCAAACTTAATGCTATTATATGTAACAATTCTACATAAAATGACTAAAAACTTTAGACACATGTTACATATTTTGTTGAGTTGTGTACTTACATTATCACAAATGTTTCCAAGAAATGTGAGAAGTCTATCATTTATTCAAGGTAATAGTACATTTCTTGCTAGCCATTGCTGGCTTTTTGCTGGTGCTATACAGTCCTGGAAAACATGAGATACATCACAAAGTGAAGAGGGAAGTCAGTGAACATGACTAAATGTAATATGAATAAAACTCGAATATTACCTCATCCATGAACATGATTTCTGTCCGAGTCATGTCAGATAGATGTTCATCAGCTATGGTGGTTATTTAACAGCAAAGAGAACAACTAGCATGAGCCCATACCACTGCACAACATTCATCACACTACAGAGTGCTACATAAAGCCTCATGTGCATCTGATGATCTGGTGATAGAGCCACCAGGGCCCACCCCAGCTGTGGAACAACCTTCCAGAGGACATTATGATGGCTTAGTCTTCTTATGATCACCTACATGTACCTTCTCTACACCGGTCGTGTTAATGCTTTATGCTCTGTTTTAATTCATTGTTGTGTTTTATTACTGTATTTAATAATTATTGCTTATATTGTTTATTGATGGTGCCATTGCTCTTAATATTTTCTGATTAACATCCAGATAATTTCTGTTGTTTGAACCCGGTTTTGGAAAGGGGCTATATGAATAAAGTTTGTCTAACAAGTTGCATATCTCATGTAGTGTCCAGTGAAGTTTCTCTGTCCTGAAAATGCCACTTGGTATCTCCTCCTTGTTTTCAAACACCAGAAATTGAGCCTTTGTCTTCTGTTCCACAATTTATTTCACTTTTAGCAGACTGGTGTGTGTCCCTGACAGTGTTCTGATCAAAACGGTCACCCTCTAGCATCGCACAGGGGTAAACCTAAGTAGCTTGTGAAAACACTTAGAAATCAAAGGGGTTTTCCATACAACATCCTAAGGAAATCCTTATGGTGACTCTATGTGAACTCAAACTGAAAATTTAAGGGAAACCCAAGCCTAAGCAGTTTTCTGAAAGGTTTGTCCATTGGTGAAGAGAAGAGCTATGGCATGACTTCTGTGATTTGGCACCTAATGGGCGGGAGACACTTTGGTGCCAACAATGAGGTGGGCGTGTGATCAAGTGTTGTTCTGGAGACACCTGGCTGCTCCGGCTAATCTATTCATTAAACCGCCTTAATGGCCTCTTGTGCTTCAGGATCCATCATGTCACAATAATGGCTTTTGCGAGTGAAGGGCGCTTTTAACTGCATTTGAGTGATTGGAAAAACTGTCCCATTTCTGGTGGTAGAGGAAAAAAATGCAATGGCTGAACACACCATATTAATTTCATTGCCATGCTGGGCCCGAACCATTAACTGGTAGACTCAATTACGTCAACGAGGGTGACATAACAAGGAAAAGAAGAGGTTCATGGGTCAGGAATTTGATGGTACACAATTTGAGACATTTTCCTCTGAAAAGAAGAACAAGCTCTTCAAAGGATGATGGGTGCTCTTTGGTGAGAGACATGGCAAACTTTACTTAGGAAGCAGAGGGTACAAGAACAATGACAAAGAAAAAAGGAAGAAGTAATGAAAGAAGATGATGCAAAAAAGCCTCAGAGTAAAAAAGATGGTGTAAGAAAGAACTCAGTGCACCGAAAGAAACAGAAAAAGAGATAATTATTGAAACCTTTGCTGAAAACAACTGTCTGAAATGACCAGTGATTTACCTTGAAAGCATGTTTAGCCTGTTAATGAAGATTTTCCCTCTCAGTCTCATTGTAACTTGAGCATCTTTGAGCCATACTGAGAGCCAGAAATTTCCAACTCTCAGCTTTGCTGCAGAGGCAGAAATGATGGCAGATTCTTGGGTCTCAGCCAGGCTTTATAACCGCATAACGTTTAACTTTCTATAAATACCACGGGACGCGGTCCAAGTTGATCAAGTGTGATTGAATCTGAAATGACTCCAAAGACGGGAGCCAAGTTTCCTTAAGATACTTCAGAAGAACTGCCTGCCCCTGCCCAGCTTTTGACAGGGCACCAGCCTGAGTCACTCCACAGTTTCTCTAAGGTGCATCACCGTTATTCAAGCAAAAATAATGGCTGCAATACACAAAATCTCAAGCAGTATTTGTATCGTAGAACAGGACAGGAGAGCTATGTTTGTTGTTGCACAAGTGTGAATTCTTGCAAGATATCCTGAAATATTACTTTACAATTTGTTTCCACTGTAAGTGTGATAATAATGCTTTATTTTTAGTTGGACTCTCCACAGGTCTGTGGTAGAGGGAATACGTAATTCAACTGACCATTCCCAAAACCAATCTTAGTAATGTGGAACAACGGGTCCTTGATTTCAGCCAGAGGTAAACAAACTTTTGCTGGCAATGACAAATTGGTCATTGGTAAATGAAGCTAACCAGCTAATGTTAACTCTGTGAGTTCACTGGAAACACTCTTTTTGGCAGAACATTTAGTGCTGTCATTTTAAAATAAAAAGCCCTGTAAAGTGGGTCTTAAATATGCATTTGGGAGCTACATAAATTTGAATATATTTTGACATTTGTGAGGATTTGCTTATTTTCTTTAACTTATGTGATAGTACATTGAATATCTTTGGGGTTTTGTACTTTTGGACAAAACAAGACATTTGATGCCTTTTGTCAAAGCATCTTGCCGACAGACGTGATGACCTGTTCTAATAATCAAGCGCCATCTGCACCTTTATTTAGCAAATTCAAACTTTTATCAATTTTTTCTATTAATATGCTTCAAACATGTCTGTTTGTATTTAAATTTATTCATTATAAACAAGACATTCCAGACACTTTCCATAAGTTTTTCCTGTTATCATCAGATATTCACTCCTATTCAGTAAGAGGTCTGAAGAACTTTCATTTACCTCTTTGTCGTACCTCCAGTCATACATTTTTCATCAAATTCCATGGTCCCCAACTCTGGAATTCTTTAGATAGGTCTCTTAAGCTTTTATCATCCTACAAAATGTTTCGGACTAGTTTGGTGAGGTATCTTCTGTCCTAGTGTAATTGAAATGGATTTGTAATTCTATGGTTATTTTTCTTTCTGTGATTGTTTGTGGTATTTTTTTTTCTTTGTCTTTTTCCCTTGTTGCTTCTTTTTCTTTTTCTTTTTTTATTGGTTGATCTGTTTTAGTGGTTTTGTATTGAGGGGAGGATTTTATATAAGCCTATTGGGCTTCTTTTCCTCTCCTGCACAATTATTTGCCTTTGCATTGTTATTTTTATTGTTTTATTACTGTGCATATGAATAAAATAAATGAAAATAAATAAATAAAGGAATTCAAAGAGTGACATCTGAGTTTGACGAGGCAATTAAGAGTTTGGCTTTAGCTTTTTAGCTAGTTTACCAATGTGGTAAACATCTGTAATGTTAATGCAACATACACACTAGTAATGTTAACTTTACCATAACTTCCAAGCTGCTAAAATCAGACATCTGTGTGGATCAATAACACCAGTAAATGATCCATTTATTCGCCATCAGTATTGGTAATGTTAATCATGTCATGTAGCCTACATTTTTGTACATACAGAGCGGAGACCTCTGTTAATAAGGAGTATTGTATGTACTTTAGTGCACTGCTGTTGTGTGCAGGCTAATAATCCTGGGTTTGAGCTTTTATCATTGAATTAAGTGCCAGACTTACAGCTATGATCATTTATGTTAACTGTTTTTAGTGGCTATCAAAATGAAATCTTAAAGTTCATATTCGAGACAAAGACAAAACTGATGGCTAAATCCCAGATTCTCATTCAAGTTCATTTGTACAATAATAATATCAATAAACTGACAATAAAACAGCTCAAACTTAGAGTAAATACCTGCAGTATCCTCTGTTGTCCATTTTTAAAGCCATTTGTTTCTGTCATGTCAGGACTGTCATCTTATATATTATTACTTTTTTTTTTTTTTTTTTCTAGTGTTTTAGGTTTTTGCCACGGTATCATTTCGGTATCAGTATTGAGATATTTTAGGCAGGTACTGTATCAAAGTCAAAATTTTGATATTGTGACACCACTAGTCTTGTGTTACATATGATTTTGAAACACTAAAGGACACCACTTTTCAAACTATTTTTAGTTGTCTTTTAAATGCAGTTTTAATGTTTTCTTAATGTCATTTTCAAATGCATCTCTATGTCCTGGCAAAGCTCTTTGTGTCTGAATGGTGCTACAGTCTATAAATAAACATGCCTTGCCTAAAAGCCAGATATCCCTCTTGTGTGGGCCCAATGTACACAAACTCAGCATGTGGAGGACTCAAAAGTTTGGTGGGTCTGCGCTGCCTTAATACATTTGCCAGGCTATGAATGGACTTTATTTGGGAGAGGGATTCAGTGAATGGCTTTGGTTTCACTCGGTACTTAAATTAGCAGTAAGTGACAGTCTGAACACTGTCCTGACTGTATCAGTATTTCAGCATCTTGCCATCAATTAGTGGTGTATATTGGCTTCAGTGATAGTCTGTAAAGTCCTAAAAAAAGACTCTTGACTGGAGCTGAGTTGTGTATGCATCAGCGTCTAGGACTGCAAGAGGTCTTTCCTTTTATTAGAAAATGTGAGTGGATGAAATAAATGCCCGGTTGATTCACATAATGTTTTGTATAGTCGAGCTGGCAAGAATAATCGCTGCACAACTCAAATCCAATCCCACCATATTTCTGCTAGTCAGGTCACTTCATTCATTCTTGTGTAACCATGATAAATAGGACTCTCAGCAGGCACTTTTCGGAAACATACTCTGCTTAGTGTTGCTCCGTCCATCCGCAGCATTTGTAAGTGTCTGGGTATAGATTGCTGAGAGGTCTCTTTTGCTCGTTTGCCCCTTTTTCTTGAATGAATGTGGAGTAGGTAGAAGCAAGCCAAGCCGTTCAGACGGTTATGTCAGAGCCAGGGGGCCGACATCCCTCCCACGCTGCGATGTCGAAGCCCTGATTGATGCTTTAAGGGCTCAACGATTGAATGTAATCTCCCTAATGTCTCGGGATGAACAACAGCAAACGCCTGGAAAATTAGACTGCCCTGCGTGCTCCTTGACATTTTACATGCTTGCTTAACTGATGATCTATCCCCAAATGTTAGCATGACCTTCCGCTCAGCCACTTGCCCCACTGGTTTAACGGATAGAACAACGTGTTCCAGGTGTAACACCTGTCTGAAGCTACACATCGGCCACTTCACTGCTCCTGAAGCCTCCGTCGCAGGTGTTTAAACACGGTCCCTCTTCTTCCTGTTGTAAAACCACAAAGTGACACCAGTTCCACCACTTGAACTTGCATTTAATCAGGTGGCGAGCCTCTTTTGTGGTGGCAAGCCACTGATTAGATTTGGAGATTGAGAGCCATTACAGGAGGCTGCAGTTGGATAATGACTTAAGTGCTGTTTCGCCTTCCTTTCTCTTCAGGAAGTGATTTATCTGGATGGGCCTGGCCTTAACTGACTGGGAGGTGCCCAACAGTGAGCAGTACCATTCATAGATCATATCACCCTGCTCTGACCCCATCAACACTCACTGTCCTCCCAACACTGATTCATGGCTTCTGTACATTATAATACTGGCCATATCCACAGCTTATGAGATGGGATCTTTCACTTGTTCTTGTCCTTCACAGTATGTTTCTTACATATCAGTTCTCCTGTGTAATATTAAAGCGACATGTGACAGGGCTAGAGCTGCTCTGTCTTCAGTCTGACATTGCCTCCAGTCTAGTTGATTTCCATGGAAGAGTGGGTCTCAGTTTTCCCTAACCAATCACTAGAGACCAGTGTATATGGTGCACATCTTGACAACACATGACAACAGTTTGACAAGGGTGTAAGTCCCATCCGTGACGCTGATTAGCTAATTGGTAGTCCCCCTGAAGCCATCATTGGATCAATTGCTTTTTAAATCAAGAAACTGTCATTTCATGTCACGAGTGGGCAGATTCAAAGGTCTGGACCCAGGAGTGATAACTTCATCCTTCAACTTCTTTTTTTTTTTCACATTTTTCTGACATTTTTCCAACATTTCATAGACTATATGTTTAAATTGTCAGAGTAATCCAATAATTAATTATATCTTTTTTACTAATAATTTAAGAATAACGTGTTTGTTCAAATTAATTTGAATGCAACCCACCCTAAACTTTCATTAAAAAATGTATGCTTTTGTTTTTTGTTATTATTCTTGTGCAATATTGTTTTTCTGTTACATTTAATTATATATTTTAATATAATGTGCAATGTTATTTTATTTTTTATTTATGTTACAATATTGTATTTAATATCGGTAATACTTAATAGTTTTTTAATAAAAGAAAAACTTTTACTGCTTAATATGAGGTGAGACAAATAACATGTTAAATATAAAAAATAAAATATATTTTGTTGTATGTACAGTACACTATAGTTGTATTTTAAATGGGTTTGGATGCTTTAGTCTATAGTCAGTAGATGATTTGTTCATTTCTAACAGGCAGGATGGCTGCTAGCAGACAGACTCAAGAATGACTCTTTTGGTTCTGTATTTTTTTATGTATAGCTAGATAGTGTTGTATAAGCTATAAACCAAATTCCAAAAAAGCTGGGATGCTTAAAAAAACTAAAAAAACAAAAAACAAAAACAAAACAAAACTGAATGCAATGATTGGCAAATCTTTTTCAACCAAGACAAGATATTTAATGTTCAAACTGATCAACTTTATAGTTTTTTGTAAATATACACACATTCTGAATTTGATGCCTTCGTCATGTTCTAAAAAGGTTGGGATAGGAGCATGTTCATCATTGTGATGCATCACTTTTTCTGTTAACAACACTTTGGGGCAGGTTAACAAGGGTGATGCATTTTGATCATTTCGCTAACAAGGGAGGGAGATGGTCTCCTCCCTCGTTCCCCATCATCAAAGAACTAGCCTCAACTGTTTCCATTTATCTGTGGGTGTCACTTCAAATATTGAAACCAGCGGTTGTAAATTGTTCTTCCTTTTCCAAGAATCACAAATACACCCATTAGTCTGGTTTCAATCGTTTGCTTTATTGAAAGTGAAAGAACAAATATCCACTGAAGATCCAATATCAATAACTTCACTCTAATTGTTTATGTGTAGGTGGAGAGAGCAATAACAACAGCTGTCAGCAGAGAAACACTGAGAGTCATGCCCCTTGTGCAAACATGACATGTATTGTTGCCTCATGCCATAATGGAGTATTGAGGCTGCTGATAGTGATATTCCATTACATGACTGTGGTGTCATTCATTGTTTGGCTGGTCAGTTTGAGCACAGAATAATGTTTATATGGCCACTGCCATGTTGCTATGTTCTGGAGCCAAAGCAGAGCCTAAAGAGGAGCATAGACAAGGTCGCTGGTTCTCAAATAGGCGCCAGTGGCGCTCTGGTTTGGTCGAAATAAACTCTTAATTCAACACGTTAGATGTGAAAATATTCTGCGTCTCTGCCCACTGCCTCTCTGATGCCCGACCCCCCTCTCGCTCCTCTCCCGCTTCACACCTCTCCTGAACCTGCTGTTTCTTCATTGTTCGTTGCACCAGAGTTCTGGGGCCGATTTCACAAAGATATTTTACACTAGTCTGTGATCTTAATTTTACTCATAGATTAGTCTACTGCGAGTTAGACCATTTCACAAAAATAAGAACTGACTAAATGTAAGCCAAACAATATGACACCTTACACAGCCAGGCTGACTCGGGTTTAAGACTGATGTTACCATGGTAGCAGGCAGTGCCACCGACTGATCAGTAGCACCCAACAACAAAAAAGAGGAAAAGATGGCACGTAATTTGTGGTTTACTTACACTGTTATGGAGAGAACAATTATTTCTTTGCATTTTGTACCGTCCTCTAAACAGTGGGATTAATGCTGCTTACTGTCGCTGTAATTTTTTTTCATATCAGATTTTTTTTTTTACACTCATTAAACGTTCCAAGTAACATGTCCTTGTAACTGCTGAATTCCTCCAAAACACACGTTATTTTCTGCTGGGGTAAACAGAGCTGAGTGGTTGCATGAGCCCACTCGGTCAGCCATTTTTTTTATTTTGAAAAAGTTCTTAATTTACCCACAATTCATTGTGCCATAGTATACTTAAAATAATCAAGAACTAAACTACTTTGTTTAACAGATGAAGTTTGACATCTGTCTGAAGTGTGGCAATATCTCAGCCATAGTTCAAATCTATCTTTGTGATATCGGCCTCTGGTTGTAGCAGCTAACTAGCTCACAACAGCTAGTAGCTAAAGACATAGACAGCCACAGCAAAGAGTATAGTGAACAGCAGTTTGTTTGGAGTAACCTTCAAATGGTGGCCATATCCTACACATTGCTCCTGTAACTAAAATTTTCAGTGAAATTTTGGACTTTTACTTCTAGCTGCTGTTATTTAAGTAAAAAAAAAAAAAAATTACAGCTACAGAGTATTTGTTCCACCACTATCTACAGGTGTGTTTTGCCAATATTGAATTTTGTTACCTGTATCCACATGAGATTGTTAACAGTCTTCGACCAAACTGTGCCAGTGACATATGTCTTTTCATGTCATTTGAACTCATGTAACCACTGTGTGTGTGCACTGATACATCACCTCTTTAATGAGTCAGTCATTATATTGACATATAGCACAGTAGACTTACATGTCCAGTGATATCAATAACACCATTCATGTGTGTTAGCATCATTTGTGCAGGTATACTATGTTTTTTGCTACATTTGAGGTTCTTGATTGGCCCAAAAGAGCTGAGCCATTAAGATGACATATAGCAGGACATTAATTCACAGCCAATAACACGGCAGCAGCAGCAGTCATTGTATTCTCAGTAATAACTTACACTACAGTGAGTGTGTTGATCTGAGCTGGGAGAGGCCCGGCTTCAAAGGTTACTGTATTGACTCAACGCTTAAAAGTTTATTCAGGAACTGAGGGAAAACTTTGGAGGAGTCAGGACCGCCTGTGCAGCTCCCTCGGGTGAAGTGTGATGCAGATGACCCAATAGGAGCACCCACGCTGAAAATATGAGCACATGTATAAGTAAGCATGCTCGCACAGTATAGATACACTCACCCACACGCAGGAATACAATATATAGACCCACAGGCGCACACAGAGATGCGTGTGTGTGCTCACACATGACAGATAACACACACACTGTCAGGTGAAAACTCAGAAAAGGCACCAAGACTGACAGTTTTATTTTTAGTGTAAGTGACACAGCCACAGACAGTTTGTCTAATCAATTTTGAAATGCCACAAGGTTGTTCAGACACTCAGCACAGATGATCATACATACCTTCAGAATCAGAGACGAAAAACATAATTTTCTGATTGTCTCACAGTGGTTACATCCTAAATCACAAGTAAACATGCTGACACCTCCGCACAATGCCGCATGTTGTGTGAATACAGCTGAATTGACCACCACTCACCACTAGATACCCCTAAATCCTACACGCTGGTCCTTTAAATTTAGTTCCATAATACTTTTGTTGTTTCGTACTGAGCTTTTCTTAAGCTTGTGTGGTTCTGCAATGACACAACTTTTACAGATGTGACGGTGAAAGATTTGTTTTAGAGTATCACTCTTTAAAAGGAACTCATTAATGCTGTATATGGACAGCAGGGATGAAGCAGGGAGGCAGATTTATTGAGAGGTAGTTCTCAATAAGCAACCCATTTAGAGTCTTGCATGACCCGCTGGTTGTCACGAGCTGCACTTCAAAGAACAGAGCTCAAAGTTTAAGATGAAAGTCAGAATGAGAACTTTTAGTTAGTTAGGAATGCCCTGGTATGTTTCAATGAGTCCAGCTGCTCTGTGTAATAAATTAGTCAGGACAGTAGAGGTGCAGGTAGAAAAGTGATAGCAAGTAGATCCGTAGATGAGGCTTGAGACCTGGCAGCTGTCTATTCAGCAGTGATTTAGCGTCTGACATGGGTGAGCCTTGTGGCTCAATAGCACTAAAAGGCTCATCCTGTCTAATGGGGTTCCTCTATGACGCAGACGAGCAGAGGCAACCCCTCCCCTTCTTTCACTCTGACACATAATCCAGAACATACACACAGATTTACACACACACACACCTACTGTATTGCCATTCATTCTGTTCACTGTGCGCAGAGATCAAACACACACATGCACACACATATGCTGCCCTGTACCCTAATGAAAAGGAAGGGAATTGAGACGATGGTGCACGACAAACAGTTGTGTAATTGCTTTTGAGAAACGGCTCTTGTCGGAGGCTGTCATCGATTGGTTTTTGCCGAGGACAACTCGTTTACTCAGTGTGTGGGCGGAGGCCCGGGCAGGCGGCAGTGATCATTACTGGACCAACTGTGGTATCACTTTATTAACTCAATATGGTTTGATGTTTCACTGTAGTAGGGATGTTGTGATACTTAGCTGATGTTTTACAGCAAAAAGAGAACATACAGTAGCTGCTGATAAAAAAAATACACAAGTCAAGTTGGAGAAGATAAAAACTGCACAATGCTTTGTCTGAAAGTGGATATTCTGTGCAGAGTTGATCCATATGACTTAGTTCATGACATGCAAAGTGCCATGAGTTCATTATTTGTGGTGAATCACATCATATTGGCCCAAATCAAATCAATGACGGCTGATTACATAAGCTGACTGTGTGTTAGATGGTCTAGAGCACGGTGGGTGTAGTGCTGGAGTTATCCAAACAGCGTTATGAATGAAGTGCTCAGGAGTGCGTCACTGTGTAGTATACATCCCTCCCCAGCAGATGGCCCCGCCTGCAAGTGCTTAGCTGGGGAGGGTGGCATTGGCGTTGTTGGGGGGGGGGGGCCTTATCGATTTGGCATTTGAGATATAGCATGCAATGTAACATTTTTGGAAGCTTCTTAAAATATTTATTGCTGGTGATGCTTTTCCACGGCCACCAGTTTGCTTTTTGCCTCCTATTTAATTAATGACATCAATGCAAATTGGGGATAGCAAATGGTCCAAATGACTGGTGGATTTTGTGAATGGAGCACTTAGTGACTGGGCAATGACGTCAGCGCAGAGCCATATCCCATCTTAGTGAGCCAGGACTGAAAGGAGGCATCCCATTGGCCCGCCACCGCATCAGAGCGACGTGATTGGCTGCTGGCAGATAATTAAACACCTACACAGTCAATGCACAAATCCAAGTGGTGGGATATATAGGCTGGTGCGTTGGCGCTGCATGCAACAGAATCAAGAGTTGTCCTGCAAGTTGAGAGAAAGTCAACTTATTGTGTTTTGCATAGAGATACATAGAGATATATATTTATTTTTTATTCTGCTGGGTGATTATCACTGAAGGTAAGTGGTGACTTTTAATGTGTTGGAGTGGCTGTTTGACTGTAAATGTAGCTGAGAAGAAGCTGTTTGCATGCATGTGTGGAGCAGAGAGTCACTGCGTTTAGACTGCGGTGACGTGATGGTGTTGGTAATGGGATTGGAGTGTGGCCACCGGGGTCACCATCAGCACCAACACCTGGTCCAGTCTTATATTTGAAGGCCACAGATGCAGATAGAAAGATAGGAAAGGGAGAAGAGACAAGTGAAAGAAAGGGGTTCAGAAAGTGAAGAAGAGCAAGTGAAAGAGGAAAAAGAACCAGGTTTGAGTGTGTGTGTGTCTGTGTGTGTGTGTGTGTGTGTGTGTGTGTGAGAGAAAGAGAGAGAGTGTGTGTGTGTGTGTGAGAGGAAGAGCATCGCTGGCAGCTCATTACACTAATGCACTGGTCCCTTAGGGAGTTGGCAAGCTTGGAGTCTCCCCCTCTCCTCTTTCCTTTTCACCCCTCCTCTTCTAGCAAGAGCAACATGCATTGCACAGTGTAGGACCCCCACCTACCCTCACACACACACATACACACATGCTCCCACCCGCAGGCATGTCACACTCCGGGACCTGCAGCGTGTGACATGAGAGAACTACCTGTCCTCTGCTCCTGGCTGGATGTTTTTGAGGAACAGTGTCTTTTAAAGAAGAAGAAGGTGGGATGGGAGGGGGGGATTGTTAGGTGGCTCAGTATTGTTGTGTGGAAGTAAAAGTGAGGATGTTCAGCAGGGAACAAGAGGTAAATAGTGGCAAGCTGAGATGTGGGTAGAAGTGAGCTCACCCCTCTGAGAAATGACAGTAGCAACTTCTTCCCAGCAGCACAAGAGGATCACACACCAACAAGTGTAGGTTTTTGTTTTGAAGATTCATTTTTGAATGATTTGAGAACTTATTTTAGCGAGTGTGTGTGTGTGTGCCTGTTTGAGTGTAAATGGCTGCAGTCTAGTACACAAGGACCTGACGGTTATGGTGTCTTTTTCGCTGTGTGTAGGGGACCATGGTTATGTTGAAGATCTCTGCTTTCCTCGTTGCCTACGCCCTGGTCATTTGCCAGATGTACTGCTCACAAGCCGCCCCTGCCAGGTGAGATGCCGCACATTTTTCACATCAAACTCTCAGCTAACATGATGCATTTTACAGCATCTCGAAATATGTGGAAAAGTAGAGTGGACAGAGTAAATTCCTGATTCTTAGGAATCAGAAGCAATCAGTGTGAAGGAGTGGAGGGTCGATACAAAAACGGCACTTCAAATGTGAGTTTTATAATCACAATAATTTCAGTTGTGCTTGAAAAATATGAAGAAAAGGGAGAGGATATGTGTTTGTGAGGGAGAAATAAATGTAAAGAGGTGCAAAACATTCAAAGGGCAGATGGTTTGTAATAATGTGGACACACTCTTTAAATAAATTTGTTTAGGTAAATCTTAATAATTTATGATGCTATGTTTTGGCACCTTATATGAGCAGGATTAAGGCTCAATTAAGAGTCTTTAGTAGGGGTGCTACAACTTCAGTGTGAAATTGAAACTCGATTGAAGTGAGCAAAATCAAATTGAAATCAAAGCATCTGATGCTTATCCACAGAAAAAAAACAGCACTTCAAAGACAGAACAGCACAGCTTATCAACACACTTGATACCATCATATTTTAAAGAAAATTTGAAAATGTAAATGACATATGTCAGGTCATAGAATAAATTACTGTTGATCTTAATCAATGCTAAAATCAAAAGACAAAATCATGAGAATCATGACATTGCTAGTTGTTAGGTTTAAAATATGTATTTAATCACATATTTTTATATGAAAAGAAGAATGCAAATCCTATAAATTTAATTACCTAATCAATATATAAAGTTTGTGCATCCTGTTATACCTCTAACTGGATGAAATTGCTCCCAGTTTAAGTAATAAAAAGGGGATAATGGAAAGAAAAAAGAACCCCCCAAAAAAATGCATGGGGAAAAAGTGTTATTCACTTCAGGTGGGGATAAATGAGATCTATATATTTATATGAAGCCCCATTCAAGCTGCTCCCCGCACACTGTTCCCATGAAGCTATCGATTTTGTAATAAATCTGAAGCCACATCAGCCCCTCTCTCAGATGGGGCACTTTCCGTAGATTGTTTCCCCGCGTTGGCTGGGGGCCCTCCAACTCAGACGTCATCCCTCTCAGAGTCAGTGACGTCCCAGCCAACCCCCCTGACCCCCTCTTATCCATCCACCGCTTCCACCCTACCCACCTAACACCCACCCACAACACACACACACACACACCACCACACAACACAACACACACACACACAACACACACACACACACACACACATCCTCACCCCTCCTTTTAACTGCAGGTGATAATTCTAGCAAAGGATTTAATACTGATCTTAATGCTTTTTCCTCCTGACCCCCTAAACCTTCCACAGACCGGGTCTAGAGTCCATGTCAGACCGAGTCACGCTCACGGACTACGAGGCGCGAAGGTTACTCAACGCCATTGTCAAGGAGTTTGTGCAGATGACAGCGGAGGAGCTGGAACAGCAGGCAACTGAAGGAAACAGGTACACAGACGACAAACACATAACTTATTTATTCTAACCTCCTTTTTTAAAGCAGTTTCCTCCTTGTGCAGAAAGATTTGACTACAATGACAGAATGAAAAGTTAAAAATAAACTCTTAAATTAAAAGATAAAATCTACAATTCTCTTTTGGGCTGGACTTTGCGTATCTTCTTAGTCACCATGTCATATTCTGGTTCCACTTTAACACAGCTAAAGATGCATCTTTTTAGCACCTCACTTGGGTTCAGTCAGGCGTAGAGGTATGTACTGTACTTCTAAACTGACCCAAAGAGAGAAAACAGATCATTTCCAAGAATAAATGTCAAAACACGCACAAAAAAAATCCCCTTATTCTCTGTCGTGACCCTGCTCCCGCATGGATGAGTTTGATTTTGACTTTGTTTGAGCGGACGACTATTTCCAGCCTGCCTGCCGGGCATGTGAGCAGTGGATGCCTAACGGAACGAATAAGTGTGCATGATGTCAATTAAGTGGAGTTGCATGACAGTGGAAGCGACTGGTTTCTGTTTGTTCTGTGGGTGTAAAAGATGTGAAAAGAGGGGATTGACTTGGGTGGGGGTGGAGATGGAGATTTGGCGCATGAAGGGGATGGATGACAGGTTCTTTGAATGGTGGGGAAGGGGAAAAAGCATGATGCTGTAGGGAATGTTGTTATTTTGACTTTTTTATACCTGCGATTGCATGAGAAAGAAGTGCATGTGAGAGGAATGGTGTGAATGGAAGGAAAGAGAAAGAAAAGATGAAAAAAATGCATGTTTTCCCAAAACTATGAGCCTGTTTTCTGCATGTGTTCTGTGTGCAGCATGGACAGGCCCTAACCAAGCGCTGTTCAACTCAGCACCTGCGTGCTGGGCAAACTGTCTCAGGAGCTGCACAAGTTGCAGACGTTCCCTCGCACGAACGTGGGAGCAGGAACGCCCGGCAAGAAGCGCAGTGCGCCTGAGAGCGACAGCTATGCAAACTACGGCGAGACGTTTGACAGCATCTAACCCCTCCTCATCCTCCCTCAAGCCCCTCTTTTACCTTCCCTGCATCTCTTCCTCCTCCTTTGTCCTCTTCCTCTCCTTATCCCAGTTTCTTCCTTACTGTTTTTGGATTGGTGCATGTTGATTTTACCTGCTTGACTGACATGAGAAGAATACCCTATTATGACCTTTAACTGCAACCAACTTTTCAGTTCTCCCTCCCCTCCCTTTTTTGGCGGAGAATGATTTGTCCCCCTTTATTTCAGACAATCAGACTTAGTTTTCATAAATGTGATTCTTCAGGAGCCAGTTCAGACATCCATCTCTGTGTACTGTGCGTGGAGTCATTTGATGGCATTTTCAAAGCCCCTGAAATTTAAGGGTTGAGAGAGATCACTTAATCGAACCATTAATAAATGATCCACTCATGCGACACCATGTTTCTTTGTCAATAAACGTATTTTTCTACCAGGAAGCCTTAGCTCATTTTCATTCCTATAGTAGGGGTACTTAAAAACATACTCCATAAACTCATTTGAGCATAAAATGGACATAAATAGGATTTTAGAGCATCTGATAGCGATCTCATCGAGTTCGAAGGTAAGAAAAGTAACAAACATCACAAAATATATGATTAAACCTTGCATGCTCAGTGTTTATTCTGTGCTGTGAAGTTAATGTTGATTTAAATGAGCTGTGTACAGAGATTTTGTGTGTCACTACTGTATGATCTTGGCATTAACCCCTTGTTTGCTCTCCTGAAGCAGCGTTACAGCACAGAAGCGAGCCTGCAACACGGCAACCTGCGTGACTCACCGCCTGGCGGACTTCCTCAGCCGGTCGGGTGGAATGGGCAACAGCAACTTCGTCCCCACCAACGTTGGCGCCAAGGCCTTCGGCAGGCGGAGGAGAAACGTCCAGATGTGAGCACTCGAAAACCTTCAGGGAAATGGTAAATAGAGTTTCTGTTTTTGTTCTTTGACTGTGATTTCTACCTTTACTTCATTGATTTTGATCAGTTTTTATAATCCACCACTTGTAAAAAAATGAAATATTTCTCCATTTGCTAATTTAAAAAGTAACTAAAACAAAAGAATTTAGAATAGGGGAATGAAAGCAGAATTTTATTACAAATTGTTTTAAATCCTGTTGGACTTAACATGTAATGATTTATAAATGGAATACCACCAGATAATATTGTCTTTTGAAAGCGAAGCTTTAAACTTATGTTTAATCTCTTTCTTTCTTTCTGTCCTTCTTTCTTCCAGAGGTTGAAACCTGACAAGAAAAATCAGAAAAAATCCTGAGAACAAAAATCAACAAAAACAAAATCGAGCAGAAAATAAACACTGAACTGGCCCTTTATCCACTTCCTTCTTACGGAAAAGACACCACCGGACCTCTCATCCTTCATTTTCATCCTGTTAGTAAAACCTTTTTGCTTTTGGCAAAATAAGACAAAAAAAGAGAAAAAAAAAGCACTTTAGTTTCTGTACATGAACAAATGAACTCAAAAACATCCTGATGGTTCCTCTTTTTTATACATGAGTATCAGTGGAAAATAAAATGAAAGCAGCAGTGGTTATCACTATTATTTTTTCCTCCTTTTTCACCTCGTTAGAGCACATTTCCACTTCCTCCCCTTCCCCATTTGAGATCCATACTCCTACATTTTCCACAATCCCCTTTTCTTCCCGAGGGTACCCTGTTTTCCTGTGTGCCAGAGGGACGCCATTAAAGATCAGCCTACCCAAGGCCCCCCCACAACAGCTGTTGTCTTGTGCCTTGATGTAGAACAATTTACATGAACATGATTGTACAGTTCTGTTTCGAGACGATAAAGAAGACCCGAGCGAGGATGATGATGAAGAGAATGAAGACAGATTAATATTGTAAACAATATTGTGAAAACAAATTTCAGCAAGATTAAAATGTATTTTAGATACACTCGGGTTTGGGGTACTTGTGTTGTTCTTCAAAGGTTTTTAAGCATTTAGGTGTAGAAAGAAGAGTGAGAGGTTGATTATATTATGAGAGGCTTATATTTGTACATTAATTGCTGGAATTGATTTACAAATGTCCATAAATTATAAATGATATGGCATTAGTGGACCTCAGAGTGATTTGTAATTCATTGGTTATAAATCTGATAATATCCCCCACTGATACACACAGAAAAACCGTAGCACACATGTATAATTTGGCAAAATATTGAAATTCAAATCTACATTCATACACTTTACTGTTGCTCACTTTGGGTCACTCTGTATGCAGCGATGGTCTGCAGGTGTAAACACATCAAGTTTCATTGGGAGTGTTTTGTGAGTCACACCACAGCGGCATGGATATGTTGAGATACATGATGATACGAGAAAACTGCATGGGTAATTGCTTAATAAAAGGCAGCCAAACCTGCAGTCAGACTTGTTCTTCTTCAGCTCCACTGGAGGTAAATGCACACCACTCAATTCAATCAGATTATATATCTCTATTTACATAAATGACCTTTTAGAAGATAAATCTTTATTTTCCATGAGATTGGTGCAGAGATATCAACACATTTCTGAATCTGACAGGATACAAAATGCATTCTATTTAATTTAAAAAACAGCTTACAGAACAAAACATTCTTCAAACTGTCTTTAGATGAGCATAAATATAACTTTTAATCATCAAATATTCATTCACATGCAGGCTGACTGGACATTTTGGGGTTCTCTTGTTTTTACAGCAGCACTCCAATAGATGGCAACATAATTATCTTGAGAAAAGTTTGAGTGGAGCTCTGCAAAGTCTCACAGGTCTGACTCGAGTCACAAAAGCATTTAAAGGAAAGTCTCCACCATCATAAACTTTTCATCAAGCGTCTCAGCGGGTGGTCTGAGGCTGAGAGAGACTAACACTTTGTTTAAGGGAACAAAAAGGACTGGAGCACACTGATTAATTTACAGCATCTAATTATACAAACAGACTAATGTTTCAACGCTGTCGGGTCTTCACCAGAGTCAGAGTGAACAAAGACATGAGACACGCAACATATAATCAGCCTAGACCAGGTGTGCAAAGTGGCATTTGATAAGTGCTTGAACAGGGTTTCCATCAAATACTAAGTCCGAAGGTGGGACTTGCTACAGTCAGTGTCCAAGTGCCACACCCCCAACACCATGCCATGTCAGTTATTCATTTGAGCCAGTGGGCTAACACCATGTCAGAAACATGACAACAGGAACACATACCTCTCTTAAAATTACTCTCTTAGAGATAAAAGTACAAAAAGACCAGGTACGCGCATCCCTCAAGTTAGACAAATTAAAGGAAATTAGACAGATTCAGTTCTGTTGATACATTTTTATTGATAAATAAAAAATCTGCAGTGAAGGGGGCGGCCCCACCCAAACATATTACATACTAAATTGAAGCATTAAATATAAGTGAAATATAAAATAAAGTGTACAAGGAGTAAATGCAAAACAACAGAGCCAATAAAAAAACAAGTAAGCTAAAATAAACTAGAATGGAAAAGTAGTTTTGGCAATGACATTGAAAGTCAGTGAAAAGTAATAAAAAGTAATATAATAATAAGTTAAAAGTAATTGCACATGATAGTGAAGGTAATTTAGCACAATATTAAAAGTAATATTGTACAAGATACATGATAATAATAATGAAAAGCACAAATGTCTGAAAACTCCCATCATGTTGGTTGGCAGTGAGGAGTAAAACATTGACCTGCTGAACCCTCCTGTAGGTGTATCATGACGGGAAGTCATTGACCGATGCTTCATAACAAGGATGAGTGGTTTTGATGGGTTTTGATTAATGAGAAGCCGTTAACTGCCTTTGAAAGGGTCACATGACTTACAAAAAAAATCTCTCTGTGCTGCCGGAGAAACATGGGAAGACCTCATGGGACCTCATGGAAACAAACTGCATCTTCTTTCAGAAGAAAAAAAGCTTAAGAAAATTAAGGACCTAACTTTCTAAGTTATTGTTTAAGTTGTAATCATGTTTTTTCATCTTTATCCCTGTTGTTTATTTTATTTTATCTTATAGACTTTCATTTATTGTATATTTTATTTGATTTATTTTGATGGTATCATTTTTAGTGTTGCAAATTTTTATTTGTTGTTGTTTATTTTTTGCTTTAATTTGTTGACTGTGTTGCTTCAGTTTGCCTGTGTGATGCACTTTTGACTGCATGTGTGTATGAAATGTGCTATACACTGTAAACAGAGTTGAATTGAATGGAGTTGAGCTCAAATTCTAGACTAACTGTGGAAAAAACAGGCACGGTAAATGGCTCTTTTTTCTTTCAGGAGCACCGAGGCACTGAACCCTCACCTGCTCCAGCCAGTCATCAGGAGAAGAGTGGTTGTACTGGGCAGCTATTCAGCAGATTACTTTCTGAATTAAATTACTACTTCAGGGACCGCTGAGTAAAGGTTACATGAAAACCACAAAAACAAAAGAAAAGAAAAGGCGATCATCATCAGTGAAAAATAAGGGTCTGTATCAGGAAATACAGCATTAATTTAACATAAATCATGATAATTGCACAGGCTTGAGCGGATAAATATCATGCAAATACATAATAATTACAGTTTCATGTTGTTTTTAGCCATCAATAACATTCCCCATACAGTACGTACTGCCAGTGGTTTGTGAAGTATTTGAGGTGCAGTGTTTCCAGAAAAATCACAGAGAGCTAAAAAAGTACTTGAAGAGAGGATAAATAAAGGCCCTTCAGTTTTAGATGACAAATATGGGATGCAAGTTTGGAAATGGAGGGGATAATGAGTCCATTCAATAAGGGTGAAATTGAAAAACAGGAAACAGTTGATCCTATTTGGTTGCACGGATGAATGCCAAAGTGTGCACCGGTGCAAACAGAGGATATTTGTCACAGTGTGCATCACACACCCAGCACACAAGAGCTGTCAGAGCTAAGAGGAAGAAAGATGGATTTTAGTAAAACAGCTTATTTAGTTCAGATGAAATACAAAAAATATGTGAGAAAACAGGAACAAGCAGCCAGACAGGCCGTGTAGACACTTTACATGTTATAGACACAATAAATGATGGTTATAAAGCCAAGTGTTCAACTGGGTGACTCATTAACTCCCTGAAGAGAGGATACGTACACTTCTAGAAATAAGAGTTCCAAAAGGGGTCTTCCTGAAGAGCTGAGATTCTACCCAGAACTATTTGGTTCTGATAAACCTAAGAAAATGGTTTGTCAAGGGTCCTTTGTGAGACTAAGGGTTCCATAAAGAGCACTTTTTGGAAGAACGACTTAGGGACTTGTCCAGTATACCCGCCTCTCGCCCAGTGTCAGCTGGGATAGACTCCAGTCCTCTGGTGACCCTTCAAAGATAAGCGGTTATAACAAATGAATGAATGAAGAGTTTGTCAAGGATTGTTGAAATCCATGAAGAACTCTTTCCTCCCTGTGTTCTTTGTACCACAATATAAAAGGGTTCTCAGTAGAAATCCCTGGATGGTTTCATGATAGAACCCTGGTAAAGTAATATGGTTCTCACTAGAACCCCCTGGGTGGGCTCTAGATGAAACCCCTGAAATATAATAAGGTTCTAGAGCCCCCTTGCTAAATTCTAAATAAAACGCTTGGAATATAAAAAGGTTCTTGACAGAACCCCTCCTGGGTGGGTTCTAGATAAAACCATTGGAGTACAAAAGGGTTTGAAGTAGAAATCCCAGGGTGGATTCTAAATGGTACCCTTGGAATATATTATGTGGAGCCCCCTGGGTGGGTTCTACATAAAAACCCTTGGAATATAAAATAGTTCTCAGTAGAACTCCCAGGGTGGATTCTAAATGAAACCTTGGAATGTAAAGGAGTACTCAGTAGGACCCCCTAAGTGGGCTCTGAATAATACCATTGGAATCTATAATGGTTCCCGATAGAACTGCCTGGGTGTGTTCTAGATAAAACCCTTGGAATATAAAAGGGTTCTCAGTAAAACCCCATGGGTGGTTTCAGGATAAACCCTTGGAATATTAGGTTTGCACCATAGAACAGTTCTCATTTAGAGCCTCTCATAGGAGATTCTGGGTGGACTCTTTTACAGGACCTTTTTTCTGTTGGGTTCTAGGTTGAACTCTCTGATAAGGGTTCCTAGTGGAACCTTTATAAAAGGGGCCAAAAAGGGTTCTCCTGTGGGGACAAGCTAAAGAACCCTTTATGGTTTTAGTTAGCACTATTGATTCTAAGAGTGTATAAAAATATGTGAACCTAATCTATCGGAGTATAAACAGAGAAAGGGGATTTGTGCTCTGTTTCCCCTGAAGCTTTAAATCCTCAGCTGTCAGTTGTTTTTACAGTCTTTCCACTCGTGATCTCTCTGTCTTACCATCTGTCCGTCTGTCCATCTGTATGTCTGTCTGGAGAAAATCAGCGCTGAAGTTGGAGCCATGCTTAGGATCCACATGGAAACTTTTCCTGCATGACTGAGGCGGAAAAAAATCGACCCCCCTCTCTACATTCTGATAATTGTGGGGGACGGGAGGTTGAGGACTGATTCGTGGGTCGGTTTGGTTTTGAGCTTCTTTCTCAGCAGTAATCTAACAATCCCACTATGCCAATGAGAATAGCAGTCCTAATGACACACAGCTGCTTTGAATGGGGCCCATCCAGTTGGAAATTAGATGGTTCGTATAAGAGAAACCAAGAAGCAAGCCCCCATCTCCAGAGAGAAGACGTGCCGCTAGTCCAGTTCCCAGAAACCTACACCACAAACCAATTTCAAAACCTGAGGCTTTGGAAGATGCTTCTTTTTAATGTTTTAAAGGAAAAGCTCAACATTTTGGGCAATAGAGAGCCTAAGTACTGATGTCATGCCCAAGGTAACTGCTGTTCCAGCTAGCTTCTCTCATTCAGCTTTTCCTTAAACAGTCTTCTGAAAAAGACGAAGCGTGTTCCTTGGGATTACTTTCCACAGTGTAAGGCGAATCATCCACTTCAGCAGCCGCTCTAAGAAATCAAAACCTTTTTAATTGCAACAGAGTTAAGTGCAGGTCCTCATAACTAGCAATCTCTTTCTCCAAGCTATTGTTTCCAACTTTTGAATTGTAATCTCTGCTGTTTTAAAGCTTCTAAACCAGCAGTCTGAAATTCAAATTGGCTTAGGGCCACTGATGATATTGTCAGCTCACAGGGGGTGAGATGACAATACCATCAGCTGTTTCTGTACATTTTCATATACATAAGTTAGTTGTGCATTGGACAAAAATTCAGCAACTCCCCTGTCACTTCGAACTGGTCATTAATACCCCTGATGAGAATGGCTAGCCACTGTGTTTGCTGATAAAGAATTGTTGTTGAACAAGCTTTTCTTTTCTGGATGTAGAATATCAGCAACATGCAATCCTTCAGAAATACATACAGACTGTAATTTTTTAATAGAATTGTGTTATTTCAGTTGTATTCAACTAAAGGGTAGTTTAGATTGGTATTAACAACAAGAATAAATAATTAAATAGAGGACTGGAGGGAGGGGGAGAGGGAGCAGTTTGAGCCTTCTGCTCTACAGTGTTCAGTCCTCTCTGTCCTGCTGCTATTACAGACATGTCTGAACTAATTGACTGGCTTATGATGTTGATTTGTGACATTTAACCCATGATTGTCAAGGGCTTATGGGAAATGGTTCCCTTGCAAAGCAGCTGGATTTGTGAGATCACAAGATGGGACAAGATTACGCAAGCATCCATCTTCCCAGGCTTCATGGCATGCACTGGAGGCCGAACCACGGTGATTCAGACCACTCAGCGTCCTCTGAAGAACTACTACTGTCAGCTACAGGCGTGGGATATGTGACGACAGTGAAAAGCGACTGTTTGTTCGAAAACAACAGTGATGACTCCAACAGAGTTATATTAATTAACATCAGAACTGGAGAGTATTTCTTCATTGAAAGAAGAGATGGTTAATCGATCTGATTGGTTTAAGTTAGCAGTGACAGAAGGTGATAGACAGATCCAATCACCTGCCAAAAATTTTTCAGAAGTGCCTGCCCCTTTCCAAACAGTTTTCAAGGGCAACGTCCCAGATGGTTCAACAATCTGGCAGGGAAATGGTACTCATTAAAGGCAACTGGAAAAAGGAATACTGAAGAAGCAATATTCCTTTTTATGTTAAATTGCTATCCTCATCTAAACATATAGAGTGAACCATATGACATAGTGCTGAGAAAGGATATGTTCCAAATATGGATTTCTAGTCATTTGCTTTATCTTTCATGTCATCAAGACTTTGAAAGAGGAACTTCTGGAACAGAACCCGGAAGTTCTGGTTTTACTTTGGCTCTCCAAGCTCTTATTTGATTTCTTGCTGGGAGTTAGATGACAAGATTGATAACACTAGCATGTTTGTAGCTACATGAATATGCTGTGAGAGTATACGGAAACCAGACGTGCCAGTTTGTCCAGGATTTGTGGCGTGTGGAGAGTGTGGAAGAACCCAGGAGCGGAAGCGGCACAGGTATGAACAATGATTTATTTACACAGGTGCGAGTGAGTCCCAAAAATCCAACAAGTGCAAAAATCCAAAAACAAAGGGAGAGTGCTGGGGCTGTGAAGGCAACAGGAGGCACTGGAAGAAAAAAAAGGAGAGACACAGGTAAGACAAAAATCACAAGCGTTCACTCTAGACTATAGAAACATTACCAAAATCTTGAAAAGGAGCCAAGTTGATACCGCGGAGGTTATCTGGATACTCTGGCGCTGAGGAGTGTCTCTGCTGGCCTTAAGTAGAGAGGCTGATTGTGAAGCAGCAACAGGTGAGTCCAATCACTCCTCAACGCCGCGGGGGAAGGGTGCCTCAGGGAGAACAAAGGTAAGTTACCCAAAAACAACACAAACCCGGAAACGGTGCTACCAAAATAAAAGCCCAAAAATACAAACCACCACAGGATTGTCCCGGTTTCAAACTGGATGTCCCGAGTCCCGAAAATTATGTTTCAAACACTAAAATGTCCTAGTTTTCAACATTCTCTACAAAATTTGGCCTGGTTTTCATCACAATTAGAACAGATGTTTATCATGGATTGTCCCACTCATATCACCCAATATTATGTCTGTAGTCTATGTGTGTCTATCAATTAATGTGCTGTTGTCAAGGCTGTTGTTCCCCTATGAGTCACAGGCAAGCGTCATACCTCTTTCTGATTAGCTGTCATATCGAAGATAAAGTCCGCCTTTTCTACTAGCTCCAGGAAGCTTATTTCTTTCTTCCCAGCAACGAAAATGCTACGTCAGTGGTATCAATGGTGCTGAAAGGTGCACTTGATAAGTATGCTAAGTGCTCACATAATCATCCCCATCTTGATAAAAACACCTATGGTGCATGCATAAGTGCATCGATGTGCACATGCATGAATGTTTAGTACAATTAGGGGTCCAGGTTTGGGGGTTTGAATGACCACCCTATGATAGAGCCACCAGGCAGTTAGCTTAGCTTAGCATAAAGACTGGAAGCAGGGAGAAACAGTTAGCCTTGTCTCTGCCCAATTTAAAAAAAAAATCTGCCTATGGATTGAAGAAGCTAATGTGTTATATAGTAGCTTAATTTTGTTTCCCTCCTGCTAGAGCTGGGTTATCTGCTGCTTAACAGAGTGGTATCAGTCTTGTCACATAACTCTTGCCAAGAAACCTCCCAAAATGTAGAACTAGTCCTTTAAATAATGGGGTTTTGCTAAGAATTACCTTCACACATAGCAATGTGCCTGTAAATGTACTTCCCCTGTTGAATTTGCCAGGAAATGAGGTAAAATTTTGGAGGAAATTAGCTGTTTACATTCAGATTTAAGCTAAAGCTAATATTTATTGACTCTATACAGTGTAACAGGCTCTTATGTGCACATGGCGGTATGTGTGGAGCCGCCCCCTTCACATAATCACATGGTAATTATTCACTCAAGAATACGTAGTGATATTAACTGCAGGAGCAATCCAGACCAGCTGAGTCTTGCTCCTAATAGGAACCAGCCGAGTGCCGTTTATATTTTCATTTTCCTTCCTCGTTTTTAAAGCTCCCAATTTTTCCATAAGGTAGTCATTTCCAAGGCTGATGTGAAACCAGACACCCAGGAGCATTCATGGTAAAGGTCCAGAAACAACATAAGGCCGGCCCGACATCCTCTCACCTTCCCCAATCCCCCTCTCCGTCTTGCGCGACTGTTCCTGGGAAGGTAAACACCCTTTCACTGTGTCAGAAATGGGATTTCATTCCGCTGCCATGGCAGTTCCCTCATCTGGCCCTCTTTTCTGTCCCTCCCTCTCTTTCTTCCCCTCCTCCCCTCCCTCCGTCTCTTTGCTGCCACATCTGGAACCCAGCTCCTCATTTATTTATGTGGTCTGTGTTGTTTCTTTCTTTTTTTAAGTCTTATTTAAAAGTCCTTTACCTTGTCTTGCTGGCAGTTTCTCTCCATCTGATGAGGTCTGCAATTACATCTCACCATAACTGGTCACTCTGCAATTACATGCTCCACCACAGAGTCTTTCTCCCCCCCTCCACCCCCTCCTCTGAGCAGCACCGCTGCTCATATGGCAGACCGAAATAGAATAGTTTCATGTCTGTTTGGATGGCGGCCCAGCTGAAACTATGCTCCGCTAGCTTGACTGACAGTGGGATGTGGGCTTTTTCTCCCCAAGAAAAACCTTTAAGGCCAGTCATGTTTAGACTCTGAGCAGTCCTACTCCAGCAGGCTTTGGTGGTGGTTGGCCCAGCTGGGCTCCAAGACGGGAGACAGAGAGAGACAGAGACACAGTTAGAGTGAGTGAAAGAGAGGACAGAGACAGATGAGAGCCCCTGAGCTGTAACTATGAACCCTCCTGGGAACACTTAACCTTTCAGTCGCTGACCAAGAGAATGGGTAAGTTTGGAAACCACTTCAGTCTAATCTCAACTTCTGGGAATGATGCTGTGAGGAACTTTGAGTCTTTTCATGAAGTTTAAGAAAGATTTCTCAGATAACTTAAGCATGATTCAATTGTGCAGCATGTCATCTAAGTAGAAAACTGAAGTAATACAGGACATCCCTCCACAGCAATGCCGTTGTCCACTTGGTTGACTCGGGATGACAGACGAGAGCAGAGAGCGTTTTTCAGTTGGCGATGCAGTTGTTGCAAGGTGCCTGCAGTGCTTTCAAACTCCCGCATTTAAATGGGTGGCAACTTAACTGATGTCAAACCCCTTTTTTCTCATAAGTGTTCTTGACCCACGTCCAAGTCTCCTTTTTTTTTTTTTTTTTATCACAGAGACCTTTAAGATATTCTAAAACTGAAAGAGGCATTCAAACGTAAAAGCTTCTGATTTAAATGGGCAGCAGTATTGATCGTTTGGACACCCTGATTCTCACAAACTTAAAGGTTATATGGACAGTGATATTTTTTAAAAGAATAATGCGTTTGATTTTTATATTTTACTGTGTCATCCTTGCCAGAAAGTCAGATGAGATGCGAGAAAAATGCAAAGTCATGTACCAAAATATGAAAAAGATTATATGTGTGTTGGAGTAATGCAATTTAAAAGGTAATGCATTAAAATCACTGACAGAAAGTGATCAGATTAGAGGTACACTTGGGAAAAACAATGTTCCACAATTGTTCAAAAATTAATTTAAAAGAAAAAAAAAAAAAGATTTGGAAACTGATGCAAGGTGTTACCAATAATACTAATTAAGGCCCTGTTCCATTTACTCTAGCAGGGGCTTTCCAGTGCCAGACTTTGTCTGAGCTGATTGGAACAGAACCTTAATTAGTATCATTGGTAACACCTGTGTTTACTGTACTATTTCATGTCAAAAAGACTGTCATGAAAAAGGTCTATTACCTATTCAAACATCCATCGGTGACAGAGCAACATTAACATTCATTTGGAGCTTCATGTCTGGCCACCTGATTAAGTCCATTATTAACCTCTTTTAGCTCTAAAAGACTAAAGTTGCTGGTCTGATTTCTCATTATAATTTTTAAGTATTCCTTTACGCTTCATTCGACAGAAACTGCCACCACAGCCTAAAACCAAAACATTGGGTTGAAAAATGTTCTCAGCAGTAAACTTAGACAACTTTGTCCTTTCCTGTTCCCTGCACTCAGAAATGCTATGTGCTAGGAACATCTGTGTTGAAAACCAAATTTTGAAGATGATAAAAGGCGTTGCTGGGGGAAACTGTAAAAGCAGCATATTTATAGTCATTTTTATTGTCCATCGTTAGCTAGTTAGTTAGCTAGTGTTTTGCTCTGGAGCAAAATGCTAGCAAGCCAGCCAAATAATCTAAATCAATCATTAGCAAGTTATTCACATCTGATAATTAATGTTAGCAACTAGCTAGCTAATGCACATCAATCATTAGCTAGCTAGTTTTGCTAACATTAGCTACTTTATGCTGTAACTATATGCTTTTTACAGGTACCCCAGCAACATCTTTTTACCACCTTCAAAATTAGGTTTTCTTTTCAGAATTGATGAGCCCAGCATGTATTTAAGTACAGGAAACTAGAGAGAAGAAAGTTGACTGAGGTCCCGCCAGGTACCAAGCTTGCCCAGCTATTATTAGAGCACGAAGCAAAAAGGGCAGGAAGGGTCAACTGGCTCCACAATGTGCATCCAGGGGCTAAAATACTAGCAAAATGCTAAAAACATCAGTGTCCCTTGTGGAAATGATCCCTGGCCTGAAGTGAAATATGTTGATGTTTTCAAGTATTTGATTAAATTACCACATAATGACATAATTTAACCTGACAAATCAATCTGTACAGTTTGAAAAAAATGTTTGCTTCACATGTACGGCATAGAAAGTGCAATGATCCCACAATTTTTTTCATTCGTCCTGCTGATGCCTCCTGTCTGTATTCATTTTTTGTGGTAGGACTTATGAGTGTTCTGTCTCTTTTACACATATAATATATATTTTTTTCCATCGTTAAGATAACTTTTTGCTAAGTCCGTTGGTCTCCTTGGTCACCCAGTGACAAAAGTGGCCTACACATTGCATGTCCATTAACATCCCCTTTGTGGGAACTTGCACTTGCCAATTGATGCTATCAAGACAAATATGAATGGTCTTTTCGGACTAGTGCTCAGTGCTCTCAATCGGAAAATATTTTATGTTTTTGTTCTGAGTCATGCTGGAGCTGAATGCCATAGTGGCTATAACTGTTTAGAGTGGGCTGATCTGGTTTGTGTGGGAGTGATGGAGGCTGAGACTGTGGAAAACAACAAAGATTACAGTGAGGCTGACAGTAATGATCAGGACACAACTACCACATGTCCTTGCTACAGGGCCTCTATGTGTGTGTGATGTGGTGGTGAACAAATGTGTGTGTATATGTGTGTTTGAGAGAGAGACAATTACAAGAGAGATAGGTCATTATGTTTTTATATATGTACTGTGTGTGTGTGTATTTGACAAGTGACGCATCCTAAGCCTAATAACAGTTGAGGAAGCTTAGTTCTTTGAACAACTTTCTTCTTTTCTTCTTTCTGTACTTATGCTATGTGTTAGGCTAATCTAAGTTGAAAAGAAGACCAGATTTTGAAGACGACTGAAAAATGTTGCTGGGTGACCTGTAAAAGTGACAGTGTAAAGAAATAAGGGGATTTTTCTTCTAAACACATTGCACATGTTAGAACATAGAAAATGTGAAAAGACTGAGAACTATTAAGCGCTGAATTGTAGAGTTAGACTGTTAGACTGTTGATGAGCCTGAACCATGGTCCCTCAACACAATATAAACCCCACTTACTCCCTCTCCTCTCACGATCCCTAACAATCAGTTATGAACGTACCTTCAGTGACTCTTTCTGTTCAAATCAGCCCAGCATTTCGCTTCAGCTCACATCAGTTCCAACAACCTGATATAGAAGAAGAAATACCATCCTGTCACTGTCCTCTGGCTTTGGTGGCTCAAACATGTCTGGACGTGTCCAATAAAGCAGTTGGACAGACGGTCTAAGTTCGTTTTCAGGTCATAGTGGTGTTTGACACTGGAAACACTGGAACAGACACGCCCCCAGTGTTTCAAAGCAGAAAAAAACCTGCTAATTTTTTTATGATTTTGAGACCTAATTATATATATATATATATATATAATATATATATATATATATATATACATATATATATATATTAATCATTCAAAGTTTGCTTGGTGATTAATACAACACTTCTGTAGTGTGACAAACTCAGACCACACATTTTTGATGCTTTATACAATCTTAGTGTAACTTAGATAATGTTAGCAAATGCTAGCTAACTTCCTAGCTAATCTCAATCATTAATCAATCATTGTTAGATAGCTAGTTAGCTAGCATTTAGCTAACAATAGGTAACATAAACTCATGTTTTACAGGAAAGGATAAAGTTGACAGAGGTCAGAGGTTATTGGGGCAAAAAGTGGCTGGACTTAGGAAGGGTGAATTGTTAATATGCACACTCTCTGAATGTTGTTTGTATTTACATGTGTGTGCATATGACACAAATCTTTGTATCTGCTCTCTGAATGTGTCTGGGTTCAGTTATTGTTTCCCTTCTTTGCCTTTCTTGTCCAATCTCAATGTCCATCAGTTGTCTTTCAAGCAGTGAACCCTCCGTCACAGACTTTAACTTACACCATGTGTACTCAGTGCTCATCCTTGAGTAATAAAGGGTGCCAGGGCTCTAAATAAACTGAACAGCAAATACAGTCGTACGTTACCAGGACGAGAAACATTTCTGTGGCCATGTAAGTCATGTTGTCACTGTATAATTATATGACAAACAACAACACACAGATGGGTGGTGAGCTATTTATGTACAAACTTCTTCCTGTTCCTGTGGTCTGTTCATTGTTTTTAGACAGGCCGACATGTCCATAGACTGCACATAAAGAGGAACAACATGTCTCCACTTCCTCCCACTGTATAAAACTGAAGCCAAAATATCCCGGACACAACCGCTGCCATCTTGCACTGGTGGCAAGCAGAGCTCAGCTGTCAATCATGATGTGAAACTCCCTTTTTATAGTATCAAATTAACCATATAAACTGAATAAAGTCATTAAAATCAAACTGATTGGAAAAATGAACACCTGAACATCCATCAGTATAATAAGAACTACCTAAAATGACAGAAAACAACTTTGATTCTGGCTGGTTTTGTTACAAAGACCTGCCAACCCTGCTGCCTTTCTGGGCTGATGTGCAGAGTCAAACTGAGTCAAGCCAAGCGAGCACATGTGTATGGACAATGGGTACATTGAGAGCATCTTAGCATGCGTACATTAGCATTTAGCATTTCAGTACAGCTTCAGAGAGCCAGCAGCCATGCTCATCTTTCTTCTTTCTTTTTGGGGACCTTTCAGTCATATTATAAAGCTAATTCTGGATTTTCTCCTTCATCAGACTCTGCAGAATTGGCCTGCACCTGCTCATTTTTCAGCAACCTTTCTAAGAGCTCATGGACTCATGAGTATTTGAGGAGGAATGAATGTTTCAGTGGATCATCTGAGGACTTGAGGGACAATGAGATTGCCAAAAACACAAGAATATATCAATAAGTAGCTGAAACATCTTCAGTGTCTTGCTCCCTTGTTATTAGTTGACCTGTTTTGCTGTGTAGCAAGCCTTGACTTTGGTAACTGTGGCAATTTTGGTACAATAATAACCTATGTGAGGCACTGTGATTGCTGTTTTTATCACTCCTAAAAGCAAATTATGGCGTGCCATCAGATAGAAAAAGAACTCCATGTTTCAAACTAGTTTTAGTGGCTCCTTTAGCATCACCAGATGACAAACTATGACAACCACTTCCTGTAAACATCTGTTCAGCACTTCTATCTAATAATACATGACTGGTAGTTACTCTCCGCTAGGCATTCTCCTCTCGCCGGCCTGGTGAACAGCTGAGGAGGGCGTGGCGTGGTTAACATGAACCGCACATACAGGTGTGGCCCTTACTGTGCTGTCACACTGTTTAATTAGGTTTTCTCTCCATTACAGGGTTTCCACTGTAAAAAATCTCATCTCTTCTCTGCCTCACACCCACAGTCATTGTCTGAGACATTAAGACAACGCCTTGCCAGTGCAGTCTGATGAGCAGCGACTGTCATTGAGGGTGTGACTGAATTTTGCAGCCACAGCTAAAGTTGGAAACCTGAATCTGCACTTTGCTCCACACGAGTCTGGTTTCTGATTTTCCGGTGCCAGTGCATTGTGTGCTTAAACTAGCGTGCTCATACTAAATTGACTTCTTTCACTCATCAGGCGCAGTCACACCCATCCTGTATAGTTGCTCCTATAATAATAAGTAACAAGTTGATTTTCATTCAAGATCCCACAGTTGGAGCTGGACTTTGTCAAAATGTCTGTTATTCTCCATTTCTTTTTCCTGGATGAGGTAGTTTCTTTCTTTTTTTGTTGCTATTTTTCCAGCCCTCGTCTTTTGTGTCTGTGTGGCCTCGTTGGAGTCAGGGCTGGGTCATTTTGGTTCTCCTCCTCCTGCTCCTCTGGTGTTCTCCAGAAGCTATTTCTCACACAGCCTGGCCTGTCCTCCGACAGTTTTGATCAAGATGCCAACTAATTACGTTTTCTTCAAGCAAACAACACTTGCAAGGCTACACAACAACAGTGGCTCTAGCTGCTACCTTTGAGTTGCTGACCTTTGACCCTGTAGAGTACAGACAGCCACTTCCCCTGCATGGAGCCAGCTATCTGTCTCCGACATGAATCACAGAGGCAGTTTTTATGGCCTCCAAACAACTGTGATCAAAGAAAGTTCTGTACAAACTCCTGCTGTTGACTTAAACATTCATTAATCCTGATAATGAGATCTAATAATAATAAATATTGAACACAAATGAAACTTTTGTGGTAAGTTTGGACATTTGTTAAGGCTGGAACCCACAGCTTCCTTACTGTCTGAGCATTGTTGACACTTAAAACAACGTTAGACCACAGCATGATGCAGCACCATGAAAACCCCTGAGAAAGCCCCACTTTAATGTTTCTCATATCACATAAGATGGACGTTGCACATGCATCATGTGTACATCTTTGACGCTGGTTTATTGTGGATGAATGTTGACACATCACTGCGATCATGCTCATGACTCAGTGGAGGCTCCGTCTTGAGAGTGGGAACTCAATTAAGAGAGTGCAGGTATAAATTTTTGTGTAGGTGGGCCCAATATGGCAGCCACTCTGGGGCCCAAGGCTGGGAGATAAATCAATATCAGACCAGTTGAATTAGAGCGTCAATGTGGAGCTTCTCTTGCGTTGACCTCTTTTTCTTTGCTCTCTTCTTTTCTTCATCTTCTAATTGGACGGAGGTCGTGAGCTTCAGTCAGTTTAGCTGTCTTTTCTGTGATTGCCACCTCCTGTATTCGCTCTGTGGCCCTTGTTACGGTTCATTGGGGAGATCATGAGAGGAAATGGGGACTTCAGTACGTGTGTGTTTTTGTTTGCAGTGTGATTCACTGAAGATAAAAAGGTCACCGCCCCTCCTCCTTGTGAAAAAGTCTTGATGCTGTAAAGAGCACCTCAGGGAGTCTTGAGGACTTACTACTCCTTCTCACTGGTGTCATTTTCCCTCACTACTACTGTCTCATCCGATGACTCATCCAGCTTCATACAGCAACAACTCAGTGGAGGAGTTTGCAAATATAAAATGTAAAAACTGCTATTATGATATCTAGACTGTTAATGTGACTGTACATTTCATTCAGATGTACTTTCTAACTAACTAGTTTTCTAACATTTTTGCTCCTCAATTACTTTATTATGAAATAGTTTGTTAATGTTCTTTGGATTTACTAATGGATTAATTGAGCACTTGTTTCAGCTCTTGTCATGCATACATCTATTTATAAACCCTTGTATTTCCCTCTCGCTGCACTTTTCTTTTCTATTTTTGTTTGATTTAACTTGTGAGACTGAATGAAACTCAATAAAACTCAAATCGTTTGTAACATTGTGGTTCAATGACAATAATTCTGTCAAGAGTAGGTGTTCCACTTTTTAAAAGATGAATATCTTATTTTGAAATCACACTTTTTGAGTATTTATTTCTGAGGATATTCTGTATATCTCAAATGAGACATGGCGGACTGTTTTCCAGACCTAATTATCCAGAAAACTCTCACATGTGTTTACTTTTCGTGCCCGAAGTGGAAAAAATAGCACTGAAATGGCTTTTTGAAGTGCCACGTGTGGGCACATATGGAGCTTTTCTTGCATACCTTGCGATTTTTGCAGCCGATATTTACTTATCACATTGACCCCATGTGTGTCCCATTTACCCTGCATGTGCCTTTAGTTCAGCGGTGGAAAAACAGTCGGAGGAAAACGCCTTGAAAAATTCCACCCTGCCCTGAAGTGGTGCCTGTGTTCCTCTGCTTAGATCTGGGCAGCGGTGGACCTATCCTCCACCCCTGATTCTTACTCTTCCCTTCTTCTCCCCTAAACCCACACACACGCACCCACCCAGCCCACCTAATTTACTCCCACCTCCTAATGTCAAACAGCTGTAGAGTTGACTCGCAAGGAATTGCTGCTATTACATCCTCCTCCCCTCCCTTTCTCCTCTGTTTCTCAGCCATTTTGTGTGTGTGGCCCCTAATATCAGGTCACTCAGGAGCGTCTAAACCAAGCATCCATTGAAGTTTTATTTACGATCCTGGCGTTGGATGTGATGTCATGAATTTACATTCTAGGTGTCCTGTGGGCGGAGATGGATAGACAGACAGCTGGCTATAAATTGTGTGTATGGATCGTGCTTGACTCCGATGTTCTGTAGCAGCCGGGTCTCTCTGAGATGTAAAGGTGGGCCATAACTGGGCCAATGCCATTTCCAAGGCACTCCATCTAACTGAAGGAGCTGCGTGACATAAACGCCATGAGGTCATTCTCCGCGTGATTGACAGGAGAAGATCAGGCAATGATGCTGAGGGTTGAGAGCTCCTGCTGCTGTCAGGAATCTACTTCAAAGGATTGTTCTGGCCTCATGCCTGAAGTCCAACCTGGAAGCTTATGACACAGATTTCTCAAGAATTTATCACTAACTTCAAACCTTTGGCTGCAATACTCAAGACAACGCTGGAAAAGCAATTGACTGGCTACTGCATGTACTAAGATTGCTGGTGATACAGTACTTTACTGCACTGTTGTTGTGTTGTAAGTTTGTGTCAGAGTGTTAAGACCAATCAGTTTAGCCAATATAAAAAATGACAGGAGAAAAAAGCAAAGATAACCTGGAATAATAGGAAAAAGAATTGCTTATTTCAAACAATACAGCCAACAAAAATATGTAACATATGTGAATATGTAAATATGTCAAAATCTCCCTACCCTTTTCAGAGAGACATCAAAATAATATGGAAAGACTGTTACACCTTGTTAAAACCATATGTCCACTCTGTCCAATCCTTGTGTGGTACATTTTGGTCCTATATGTAACTTGCTGTCTATTTTAACCTGCAGGAAAGCTTGATAGGTAGATTTCTGTAACCTTTACACTCCAAAGTAAAAGTCCCCTCAGTCCGAAGTGTTCAGTAGTTGTTTTTATGGAGCTTCTTGCTGTTTTATTGAGAACTCATACTGAGCGTGAGCAGTTCCACTAAAGCAACTAGCAGTTCACAGTACCGTGATGGTAACAGGTAGTCATTGTTGTGTTGAAGATGTTTCCCACTCATCCAGGGGGGCTTCATCAGCTCCACTGGCTGGCTTTTTCTGAAGGCACTGAAATAAAGATCAACCTGTTACAGAAAGAGACAAATGTGGAGAAACAAAATTTAAAATTTTAAAAATTTAATTAATTTATCTATATTACGTTGAGTACATGTAAGAATATGCCACCTGTAGTAACAGACATAATAGACAGTTGGGTTTGAGGAGATGCTCAGTCCTGTCCATAGGTCTCTCTTTCAACAAACAGCTAACCTGCAAACATTAACACTGTCAGTATTGTTATACCATTAGTTACCTAATAAAATAGCCAATGTTAGCACTGACAGCTGTACACTCACCAATTTAGAAGAAAGTTCAGCATCAAACTTCATCCTTTTTCCTGTCTAGAGCTGTCTTCAGCAGCAGAAAGCAGCAACATTTACTTTTGTTTCACTCACTTCTTTCTTTGCTGTGGAAAGTTCTTGCCTTCTGGGCTACATCTTCATTTTCTCATGTTGGACTGAGAGCAGACTGGATACCACAGCAACTAACTATCACCTCTTGTGGTACAAAGTGGTATTACAAGACAGGCCAGGCTGGGGCTTGGTGATGTTGATCATTTTAGTTTTTAGAGTTATGATCTAAAATTCACTGGAGAAGATTGTGGTTATAGCACACAGGCTAATATATGTCTGAGCTACGTCTACAGTTGGGCAACTAAAACACTGAGAGACTGAGCCTATGGAAGTCCTGCAGCTGTGTCTTGATTTTCCAACACGTTAGCCACTCATTTCTGTACCATCAGAGAATGATCAGAAACTTTGATAAAATGTCTGCATGCCACAGTATCCTACTCCAGCTAGCATATCCAGGTGTCTCAAAATCATGTGACAGACATAACCAAGATGCTCCAAAAACCTTATCATAACCAGGAGATTCCTGACCTGTGTTTGCTCCTCTGTGTTGTACAATATATTTGTAATTACAATGCACAAACATCCTCGCTCTAATGATGTTTAGTTAGTTATGTGGTGTTCGAGGGGGATCCAAGAATTGCCTCATTGTGTTGCGAGAATTGAAAAACCCCAGAATGTTATGTTTTGCACAAATCTTTCGATACCTTTCAGGGACACCAACGACCACATAGGCTACCTCATGACACTGTGGTTCCATTTGTGTTGATGTTTGGATTTCGGTTTTGGTTTTGGGTTCTGCATCGACTTATTTTGGGTTTTGACAAAGGCCCAGTCAGTCAAACCACAGGTTTTCAAATGGATGCACTCCTGTCTCCTGGTTTTAACCTCAGTGTTTGTTGATATCTTCTGGCTCCGAGGTGACTCAGCTGATGTTTCACTGGAGAGAAGCGGTTTCTACTTTTGTTGCTCGGAGCTGGCCCGGTGCTATGCTCCGATTGGGTTTTCCCCTCTTCTTTGCCACGAGGACTGCATTTCAGCCAATCGTACTCTGTTCCTGAGGTGGGTGTGGTAGAGGTTAGGTCATACATGACAACACCCATCAATCTTGTTATTTCAGACACAACAGTGGGCTGTAACTGTCTGATCTTGCAGATTTTCAGTCCAACTTCATGTCCTCATACTGTCTCTGTCTTTAATGGCATTAAAACCAAAAAAAGAAGTTTAAGGAGACTAGACGGACTCTGTCTGAGTATAAACCAGCACTAAAGACACTTGTGGCCCGCTGTGTCTAAAGTGTGGAGGACTGCAGGGTGATGACAGAGTACTGTGTTAGCAACATATGTCAAGTTGCTCTAACTGATTATGGTCATATAGCCTACTCTTACCTGACCACGGTGTAAGCCTGTCTCCAATTATGTCAGTGTGACTCTCTATTAGCCATGTGGTGTGTGTGTGTGTGTGTGTGTGTATGTGTGTGTGTGGCTCTCTGCAGGCCTCGCTCATTCATTATGTAGCAGCTCCTGATGTTTTGCTGAACCGGTGTCAGGTACCCACACGATCCCCTTCACTGAACCAGACTGAGTCAGGATCCAGTTCCAGTCTCCCTGTGGCCTGTCGGAGCTGCTCCTGAAGCTGCTGAGCTCCACTCCGAAACCTCTTTTGTGAGCTCTGAATGTTGCCTCTTCGCCGGCTGATTTCCCCGTGCTATTTATTCAGCTAACTGTCGATGGAACTGGGAAGCTTAAAATGCATTTGGATATTTCTCTTGGCGTGACGTTGGGGCTATTTGAGCTCTCAGGAGGTATGGTGCTGCTATCATCTGTTTTTTTTTTCTTGAAAATGAGAATTACGGGTACTTTTATAGCTGACCATAAAGTACCAAGACGACTGTGTGCTCACTTTAGCAGACTTGTGGTAAAGCAATATATTATTTATGCAGCCGAATTTCATCTTTTGGGGGAAAATGGGTCTCAGGCTCCTTTGGTGTCTGAGGAATGAGTAGCTGATGTTATAACAGTTATCAGTTGTAGTGATCTGTCCACTTTTATTAGTATGACATTCAACAGGGTGGCTGATCTTAGACCATGGTTGGGGTTACAGGTCTGTGTGTATGTGTGTGTGTGTGCATGTGTGCAACTTGACCCTGTCTGATCTCATCTCCATCAGCACAGGTCGCCTAGAAACCCCATGAGGGCACTTCCATATTATTATTATGCCAAAGGAAAGAATGCTCCCAGACACAAATAGATTGTGCAGTTTTTTGGCCTTACAAGGGAATCTTCTCATCCAATCTAGTCAGGAGTGTGCTGGGGAAGGACTTGAAGTTTTCATCTCCCAAACTGGTGCATACACAGACCAGAGGGCAATTATGGCATGCTAGACAAAACCAAAACAGGCCAGATTTCTAATAAACTTTTTATAGAGTGCTTTTACTGTATGCACAGCTAAGAATAGCTATATGTGTGTCTAATGTTAAGTTGGAAAAAGCATTGTAATGTATGCTTTTGTTATCACGCTGGGGCTGAGACTACTTGTAAAATTGTAAACTGCACAAATACTGGAAAGTCTCTGAATATCTTTGCAGTAAAGTCAAATGCTCAGTTGACTGCTGCTTGAAAAAGTAGGGATGGGTTTAAGGGTGGTCTCGAACTGCCATCAAGTGAACTCTGTAGCAGTTGATCTCTGGTGTGAACACCCTTCGAACCAGTCACAGAAACATACAACTGTATGTCTCATTTCATTGGTTAAAAAACTTTATCTCTCCTGTTTTGGTGACTGGCAGGGGACAAACCTGCAGCCTGTATTATGAAGCAAGATTTATGGCTAGCAAGGTAACTTTCAGGATGAACTCTGGATTTTCGGTCCTGCAATGGTGATTCACTTCTTACATCGCCATGGTAACTAATGCTGAACACCTAATCTGCTCCCAAGCAGGTTATGTTTGAGATAGGAGATCAACTTGGATAGAAGCGCTGCTTACTGACCATTCACTGTTCTTGGAAAATATATTAAATGGTGCTGGGCAAGATCCAGTGGAACTCGGTGTGTGGATCATGAGAGGAAGGAGGGAAAAGTGTTACTTCATTGTGCTTTTATATACCAATTTCATCCTACAACTGACTGAAGCGCTAAAGCCTTGTATGAATGATATGAAAGTAAGCCTTCTTGGTTCCAGTGGAGGAGAGGAGGAGGGGTTCACATGCACTAACATGCACGCGCGGCCGGACCGGCTTACCAAAACAGAGGCTCGAGAACAGCACACACAGAGGGCGTGTCACGTGACTCTCTACTCTAGAGGTCAATACACCACTAGTTGTGTACATAGCAAAAGTAAAATTCCTGACAGCTAATGAGGCTGTATTTCGCATTTAGCCCCTTTAAGGCGGCCTGTTGGGGCAAACAACACTCATCCATTTACCCAAGTAAACAGAACAAGACACCCTTTTAAACAAGCAAATCCATGGGATTTATTTACACAGGATAAACAGCAAAGGTACTAAATCAAACCATTACTAAAGCAAGACTAACTGAAGTTACCAAGTCAAAACATAAGTTTAACACAACAAACCCCATGGTAAGAAGCAGCAAATCTAGCAGTCCACATGACTGAAGCCTTTGTTTTCTGCTGCGGGCCCAGGTGCTGTTAAGCACCTTACACTGGTCAGGTGCTCCTCATGAGCAATCAAGGAGTCAGAGCAGAGGAGAAAAAGAAGAGGACAACAGCATGAGAAACACATACAGCTGCAAAACCAAAGATCAAATGACATTTCCTCCACGTCTTGTGTTTACAATTTCTGAACCATTTGAATTTTGCGTTTTTGAACACAAACTGGACCAAATAAAAAACTGAATCGATCTATCATCCTCGTATTGGTTTGATTCAACAACAACTTGGACACTTGAGGTGTGAACCTGCCCTTAGACAACTTTTGTTCTGTAAAAAAAAACTCCAAAAGAGAAAAGAACAAAAAAAAAAAAAAAAAAAAAAGATTGCCAAAGTGAGAAGTTTCCTCTCACACCTTGAGATCCAGTATACATCCCAGGTAACGGTGGATGGGTGCAGTATGACTGACAGAAGTACAATGGAGCAAAACTGCTGCCAGGTTCACTGTTTGGGGAACATTTCACATGTCAAGCAAGTCCATCTTCCCTGTAGAGGCTGGTGACAGATGCTGAATGATAACCCGCTCTTTCTCCTTCTCCCAAATGGATTTTTAGAGTCAGGAAGTCTTAAATGATCCATTAAGGAGTCATTCTAATACTTTCTTAGTGCATCCACCTTCAGTTTCCACCAGTATTAAGTGGAACAAATTCAGTCCTGTGTCATCCCCACAGAAACTTTTGATGAACTCTAATTCAACCGTCTTTCCTGTTATGTTGTACTGTTCAAATCTTATCCCACCCAGTAAATTGTTGAACAGACACTGGAAAGATGACTCATATTGACCACTTATCAATAAACTGTTTACAGCACAGACTCTTCTATTCCTGTAGCCACTGAAATACTTTTTATCAGAAACTGCACTTTATGTTTCTCTATATCTGGTGTGGTTTCTGAATTATCCACTTTATCCCAGATTCCTTTTGTCTAAATGTGGATCCTTTAGTACAGACACTCAGATCAGGTTTTCATGATAGGATGCAATCAGGGGTTAAAGTGGGCCGGAGCCCTCCGGAGCTGAGCTCCGCCACCTCAGAGCTGAGCTCCGCCACCTTATTCAACTAAATAAATTTTTCAATTCAAACTGGCAGTAGCCAGTAGCTGTTAGTTTGCTGTGTTTCTCTGTTTGTTAGCCATGTTAGATTGCTATGTGTGTGTTTTACCTGTTAATCCGGCCTGTATTTTTCTGTTGAGAATAGACTTGCACGGATTTATCGGCAGTGCTCGGATTCGGGCAGGTTTTCACGTGGTCATCCATGACCTGCGACCGGCCGGTCAGTCTAAATTTGACGGTCTAAAGCGCCGGTCAAATTCCCATCGCGCTGCGACAGCAAAAGAAACAAAAAACCAAAAACCAAACACACCATGTTATAACGTGCTATAACATGCTTTGCCTCAGGTGTTTGGTACCGCTGCGCTCTCACAAGGCGCGGATGCCGCGGCGCTTTCCAAGGTGCTGATCCTGACTTTGTTCATTTATTTGTTTGCTCAGTACTGTTTTACTGTTATTCTCTGTAGTTGTTTTTGCACAATTTCGTACTTCGTAGTTTGACAGAGCCTTTTGGGGGCGTCGGGATGAATATTTTCCCGAAAATTACATTTTCTATCCTGGAAACAGAGGCGCTATATATCCCGATGTATGTAGGTTCCCAACCTGACAACTTTAGTGTATTTTCTGCTGATATCAATAATTATTATTGAGGAAGAAGACCGCCATTTCAATATTAATCAACATTATAAACTGCAGGCTGCGTGCAACTTGACGTTTGCTGCAGCTGCACAGGCGGATGAAATACCAAGTTCAGCCTGTGATCTGTTACTGTCTGACTGAACAACCTCATGGAAGTGATATTTTACACTTCTACATATTTTAATCTAACAAAATTCGTATAAAAAAGTCAGTTGGGTGTTTTCAAAGTCATGATATTGAGCTGAAACAGGTTCTAGACTTCGTTCGCATTCACAGGCTGCTGCTGAGCGCAGCAGACGGCTCACACCACGCACACTGCGATGTTCAACATCATAGACTTAATAAAGTTAATTATCACTGAAAGTTAAAAAGCAAAACTCTAAAAAAAAAAAAAAAAAAAAAAAAAAAGCTCTCACTCACTTGGTCGAGGGCTTTGTACGCATTTCCTGGAGATGTTGGTGTCTTTCTTCAGTGAAGGGCGCTTTTTGCCACAGCCAGCTGCTGATGGTAAATCCATCACATGCAGTATTTCACCCCGACGTGTTTTGGATAAAGTATAAATCCAGTGACCTTGAAGCTTCGAGCTTCACCGGGAATTTTATCTGAGATTCTAAAAGTTGCAGCAACAGTTTGCATCTTCATTGTTTAATATTTTGAAGTATTTCCACACAAAGCTGGTGGCAGACAGTGTGTCATGTGTCTCTTTAAGATGGTAGAGTCAAAAGTTATTGTATTAAGTGCATTCATAATCAGACATGCTTGAATTCATGGCGATTTGTGATCGTTAACCAATTAATAAAAGCACCCTGTTTACTCAGCTGGTAGCAAATAGGAGCCAGAAAAACACACACTACCCCGAATGAAAATAAAATCTTAAGAATAATATAGCACATGCTATGATATGATGATGTTATAGACAAAAAGTTATATATTTATTATTAATGTAGAGTGTGTTTTAGCAAAGACATGATTATTGAAAAGCTGGTTGTATCTTGGTTAAAATGTTCTAATAAAGGAAAGTTAGAAAATTTTGCAATATCTTGTGTGCTGTAAAGTGGTTTGGAAAAATGAAATCGGAATCGGCCGAAATCAGTATCAGCCATCCAAGCACTCTGCAAATCGGAAATCGGGATCGGCCCAAAAAATTGTAATCGGTGCAAGTCTAGTTGAGAATAAAGCCAATATAGTTTTTTGCAATCATTTACGTCATTTTCCCTACTGCGCCTCAGCACCGAATTTTAGGGCTCCCCCACCTGTCAAATCCCACTTTAACCACTGGATGCAATGCATGGTAGCACCAAAAATGTGAGTGTGTGAATGGGTAGATAGGAGGCAAATTATAAAGCACTTTAAATGAAACTATGACATAAATGCAGTCCATATTTGTTACATTTGCTGCTAGTTGTCATCTGTGCTTTCTTGTGAGCCATGTGTTTTAATGCCCGGTTGCAAACCAGATTTCTTGCAGGATAATATAGTTAAAGAAGTTGACAGTGAAGTACTGTTGTATAATGTTACAGATGTTAGTGTTTGGCTAAAATTGGATTAAACCTGGTAGAATTAAGCTGGTAAAAATGAAGGGATGCACGACACTGAAATTCTGGGCCAATTCTATGTTTTAAAACAACAATTTGGCTGATAGACGATGCCGATACCAATTTATTTTATTTTTTTTTATTTATTTATTTATTTTTTTTGGTTGTTCATTTAATTTCTGTTATTATTTATTCCCCCCTCTGTGACAGGGAAACAAATAAATCTTCATTAGAAAAATATGCCACCCACTGCCCTGTTATCCTCATGCCAGAGTTGTGTCCAGCCAGTAAATCCTTCTCAAACTTTACACAACACAACAGACAAACATCGCCCACTGCCAGTTAGGCCGATTGTAGTCACAAAGGTGAATATTGGCTGATACCAATGTTCAGCACATAAATAAGAATATGAACTAATCAATCATTCAGCTCAAATGATTGATCTTTTACATAATAGCCCCATGGATGGGCCATTTCTGCAAACATCTGTGTATTTTGTGAGGCATTTTTTGCCTTGACTGGAGACAGTGTGGAGAAATAAAGGAAAAGAAAAGATGAATGATGTGCAACAATGGTCCCAAGCCAGACTCGAGCTGGTCTTCGACATTATCTTATTAAATATTCAAATCTGAAGACAGCAGTGTGGCTTGTTGTAGTGCTAATAACCATATGTACTGCATGTTCTCTATGCTGATGTTAATCAGAGCATATTTGGAGAATCATTAATGTAACAGGAGCGTTGGTACAGTCCTGTACTGTTACTCCCACCTTCCCCTTGTCATTTTCTCGTCTTCTCCATTTCTTTCTCAAATCAATCAATCTCCTTCCTGAACACTGTACAGCTGCTTTTTCATAGTAAAAAATATATGGAAATAAGAGTGGTTCTTACTCTCCATCCTCCTACACATTCAGTCCTGACATCACGGTGTGTCCCACTCAAACCTGTGACGCTCCTGAAGCCCCTGTCACCATCACCCTGAGACATGTCAAGACGCTGACACTGTTTTTCTATCATTAGCTACACAGCTACAGTGGTGCTAATATTGTGTGTCTTTAAAGACGAATTTAGTTTCCAGTGTCTCTAACAGAACAACAGCCATCTGTGATGATGCAGACTGAATCAACATACAGTGCTCTAAGTTTAATCTTCTGGTTTTTGCGTTGCGTACGTCCTCACATGCAAAGAAAACGTAGTAATTAGAATAATCTGGAGTGAACTATGGAAGCTGTCAGTGTTTTCAGTGGTCGTTCCCACGGTGTTTGACTCCACTGTCAGAAATGATTGAGGTGAAATCTGAAGGATGTGTTATTTTGACAGACCACCACCAGAAGAGCTGAATGTAGGCAGAGGGAACGGTATTTTAATACAGGATTTGTATTAAATGTCCTTGTTAGTGCATGTAGGCAAAAATATTAAATATCAGGTTTTAACCTGGCTCACAGTAAACTTAATTCACTTGCACTGTGGATTAGTCTGACAGCTTCATAGAAATAAATCCAAATTTTAATTAGAAATATTCTACTGAGTCTTAGAGTATCATTTATCTGAGAGCTAATCAAATAACTTGACAGTGATTTAGCATTACACCATGTTTCATGTTTTCAGCACTCATTTAAAGACATGTATTAAAGGTCCAGTGTTTAAGATTTACAGGGATTTGTTGGCATTTGTTGGTGGTCCTCTTCTCCCTGAGTCCACCACTTTGTACTGCTATGTTTCTACAGTAGCCCAGAATGGACAAACCAAACACTGGCTTTTGTGAGAGTTTCATGTAGTTTCTCCTGCACACTTGGAAGGCGAGAGTAAACTCACCACTACATGCCAATAAATCCTACACACTCATCCTTTCACATCACACGTAGTCTCAGGGTTAACACTTACCCCATTGTAGGTTTGAAAACTTTATTGTTTCATCTTTTATAGATAACAGCAGCTGGTCACTTTTAATTAATGTCAGTGACATTGGATACAAAAGATTTCCACAGCTGAATGAATAAGTATGAAAAACTTCATAAAACCTATGGCAGAATCCACCTCTGGTCATCCATCTCCATATGTTTCAAACAATCATATTTTCAACATAGTAGAGCTTAACATGCAACATCTGGCTCCTGAGGTCACCGGATGGCGGCAGCTCAAGAAAGCAATGTTTTATTTGTGCCATATTTTGCAGAATGGTCGACAGACAAGTGAATTATACAGTTGGAGAAGTGTCTTTGGACATGGTGATGCTCTGCCGAGGAAACTAGCAGACAAGATTTTCAGCTCACACTGTTCTAGTGAAGATTCCTGTCAAACATAAAGGTGTGCCAAATACATTTTGAGTTTTACTGTTTTATGCCTTCTTAAACTTTTGTCATATCAAACTGAACTGTTGTGTGTAAACGTAATTGGATGAATGGCTATCAGTCTTTGCCTTGGCGGTTTTCTTGCTTCTCAGTCTAAGTTTTATGTTCACAAGAACTGAACAGACTGATGGTAGCCTGGAGGTTTGGCTTGTGGCCAAATGGTTTGTGCAGAAGGTCATTCAGATCCCAGACTGGAAAAATGAGAGTGAACAACTGCAAGTTACTGATCTCTAGTCATCCCAGTAGTGCTGTAGAGGAGTGGCTGTACTAAAATTGTACTGAACAACTCAGGTGTTGATGGGTCTGTGTGATTGTGTGGATGGATGATGCTAACTTGATCTGAACAACAGTGGCTGTTAGCTGAATCTGGTTAGATTTATACAACCCCCCCAAAATAAGTAGCCTACATGCTTGTATACTTGAAACTCCAAGTATCAGGTTGGGTGGATCTGATACTTGGGAAATTCTTCACGCCTTCCAACACCCAGTAAATGAAAAAGCACTCTCAAGAAATGGAAATCACTCTCCCAAACATGCTCAAGTCTTTAGACTTTATGGACAACATACATATGAGAACAATTCTAACTCTCCAAATTAGGATTATAGGCCTACCAATTTAACTCTGTTAGCATACCAAACACATATGCATTTTAGTTTTACAGTGTCAGCCTGACCAAACACAACCCAAGCTAAAATAAGTTGCCCATGCCAGTGTTATCTGTAGAATGCACTGCATTTAGACTCACTGAGATACTGGGAAAGTGGACTGTTGTGTCTGGAGTGAAGAAATATGTCCTTCCACTGTCTGGCTTTATGTAAGAGACAAATCGAAGGACAATTTGGTATATTATGACAAAATTACCAAGTCATCACCATCCATATAAGTTGCAAAACTCCTGTCAATGAAACACACACAACATGTGAAGCTATGTGATGTTAGCTTACAATACGTTAATTTACATTACATTAAACGTACCACAGTTTGTTCAGTATTGTACTTATGGGAACTTTACCTTACATGACATTAGCTGACAGTATGTTAGCTTACAGTATGTTATAATTATCTCAAAATTCTTCACATCAGGAATTATGATTCTTGAGGCACTATGGTATTTTGTGCCAGACATTTTCAGTTCAGATTCAGTCTAAGTCTCAACATTGGTAAATCTGTTGTTCCACTTTATCCTGTGCCATAATATTTGTGCTCCCTCTACTTTATTGTAAAAACAGGTTTTACTTTATTGTTTTGGAACAATTTAAATGTCTTTTAACAGCAAATCTAGTGCATTACTTTGACATACATGTCCTTTCGTGTATGATGTATGATTAGGTTGAGGTTGTTTATTCATAGTGCTATCATATAATTTTACTATGAGGTACTTAGAATAAAAATCAATAAAAAAGGATATATGCACTGACTTAGGAGAGGATTGTGGGGAGAATCATGTAATAGTAGCTTCAGTGTTGTACAATAGGAGAAATGAGCTGACTCACCAAACGTTCAGACAGTAGCAGTTCACATCAGGCACATTATCTGCTGCCCTACGTGGGTCTCCCTGTCCAAGTACAAGGGCCCACTTTGAGCCAGCCCACTGTGTGTGGGATGGGAATGTCGGGTACATGGCTCAGCACAGGCTGCTTCCAGCTTGTTCCCACCCAGCCACCCATACAGTACCCATCCTGCTCTGCTGGCCTCCCCACATGACAGCTCTGTGGTGAGACTGAGACCGCGGCCTCCTCCTGAGAACCAAGTCTGAAGCTCAATGATAGGACGTGAGCAGCGCGGCACCGTCGAGTCGCAGATGCAGAGCGTGTCCACTGTATTTAAGAGCCAAAAGGCCAGAGACAACTTCTTTAGTTTGTACTTTAGTCTGTGTGAGTTGGGACAGCAGCAGCATAAGAAGCATTTCGTACTTAATCGTTGGCAGTTTTGAAATAAAGCCAAACCATAAGGAATCAGTTACACAATGAGGCACTCCTGAAACAACAAGGATATTAAACTTGGAGTACACAGCCTGGCTCACTTCATCCTGAACTCCATCACAGTGATTCAAGCTGGCTTTGGCCTCTCAAAATGGTGAGTGGCTCTGCTTGTTTCTCCTGATTTCCTCACAGTTTGATTTCTTATGTTTTTGTCGAACAGAAATTCATTGCTTTTGGCGCAACACTGACGCGAAGCCACAGTGTTGTGGTATTTTGTTTTCTGCAGACCAGTTTTTGTATTCTTTTAGTGGTTTTACCCAGAATCTGCGAGAGGCATTCAGCCTCACCACAGAATATTATTAAAAGGGCTGGAGATGTATTTTTAACCAGTGATTTCTGCAGTTATGGAGAGCACAGACAATGAGGTCAGTGGACAATAAATACTTAGTGGTACATTTGTATGCTTCTTTTATTTATTTGACAAAAAAGAGTTAAGTATGAAACCTACCACTGAAACAAGCATCCTCCAACTTTAGAAATGTACAAAATGGGCTGACATCTCTTTTATGGGCAAAATATATTATGCATTTGAAGTCAAAGAGAAGTTGTTGGGGTTTACTAACCATATGGCTGTTACATAGAACCATCTGAGAAGTTGTACTTTGAAACTGTGATTAAAGGGCAGGCGCTATCAAAAATGCTTGGCAGGTGATTGGATTAACCATCCGTCTATCACCATCTTATCATGGCTTAGCTTCAATCAATCAAACTCTTGCTGCATTCAGTCTGGAGAGGAGCGGAAACATCTTTTCCACTGAGAAACACCGTTAGTGCTGTTCTTTGCTCCTTTGTCAATGAAGAAATACTCTCCAGGTCTGGTATAACTGATGCTTTAAGGCAGCTATGCTAACCTCTTTAGGAGCCACCATTTTTATTTTCAAATGAAGAGTCTCGTCTGTCTATCACCACACCTAAACCACTCTGTGGCATAACTTGAAGCTTGGTAAAATGGATTCTTGCTTCCTGCTCCTCCAACAGACTGTCAGTTTTTCATACTAGGGTCATTTAACCAGTGGAAGTCTTGGGTTTTTGTAAAATCATATCAATTGAAAGCAGCTAAAACAGAGATAGTATATAACCACTGATGTTATATTGTAGACAAATGGGCTGACAACATATTGTTCAGAAAGATTATATTGTAAAATAAAAAAAAAGTTAAATTGTTTTTGATTGGGACCTGGACGTTCTGAAGTTTATATGGTATAAAACTTACATTTTAATACGTTCATATTCAGTAGCCATCATTTAATACTAATACTACTCTGCAACTGCATCAAAGTGTGCTGCCCTAACAAGTGTCTGTCAGGTTAGGAATATCTTGTAGAAAGCTATTGGTGGAAATTAGTGGCATCTTGTGAATCTTGCAGGAATTATGATCTGTCATTAATGTCACCGAGGAGCAACCTACCTAGTGAAATTCCAGAGTGTTGTCACCAGCGTGTTATTTTAAACAACCCCGCTAAGTTGTCCCAATGTTTCCACCACTTTTGGAGATGTTGTGACATTTTAGCAAAGTTGCAGCAACATTATTACATAAATTACAGGAAATTTCATGCAGAGGATGTTGAACAGACATGCAAGAATACCAAAGAACACCCATTATGTTGTAATGTTTCAGCAACATAACTAATAGTAAATTGTAGCTTCAATGTTGCAGTAATGTTGTTACCAAGCAACATTGCAGGTATACACTGTTTTAAGAGAAGCCACCATGGAGAAAAGACTGAATGGTTGAGAAGCAAGGGGGTTTAAGGAAGAATGGATAAATTCTTCTTCGGATATTGCGGACACAAAAAGTAATCTGCTTTAGCTGCAAACATGTGAATTTGGCATGAGATTACAAATCCTATGACAAGTTGGGTGGGTTTTCATGTGCGGCCCTCATTCATATGATGGCCTCCTAAACTGTCACTCGTCATCAAAACTTTGAAAACCCCTGGTATAATCATTTAAACTGCTGGCTCATTATTCCAGCCCTTTCTCTTCTCAAGTTTATTCAAGCAGTGCAGTTCCACAGCCAGAATGTATAATGGCTACTGAACTCAGATATAAAACAATCAAGATGGCTCATGTTAAATACAGGAGATGGCGTGACTAACTGGGGACAGACATTACATGAAACATCAGTTGAAAACTGCAAGTGACAGAAACATGCACACAAGCACACGCACAGCAACATTTAAATCCCCCTCCACACACATGCAAAGAATAAATACAAGTGCTGCAGTAAATCTGGAGCGCACACCATAGTGATTTCCCCTTACACACACAAGTTACTGAGTGGTTGTTATTTTACCCGGCATGTGACATGAGGCCGAGACAGAGCTGTCCTTTGTCTGGCTTACCTACAACCGACACGTTCTCCACGGCAACGGAGTAGGGAAACCCACAGGGCCACTCGGGTTTCAGTCCAGACATGAAAAGAAATGTCCACCCCAGCAAGAAAATTAGCCAGGATCCCATCAAGCTGACCATCTGCTTAGGAAACTTATATTTCTGTAGCACTTGCAGCCTTAGTGTACTTAGGGATGTTTAAACTGGCTTTAAAATGAATAGAAGGTGCAGCTTTAGCTCTTAAAGGGATAGTTCACATTGTTTGAAGTGGGGATGTATTAGGTACTTATTAGGTGTATTTCCTATAGTAGATGCTGGTTCCATTAGAAGGGTGCAAGCTCAAAAGCTAAGCAATGAACTGCTGTGGAAGCTGTCAGCAGAAAAAGGTCTTTTAGCCACCTGAAGAAAGCTCCAGCCAAAACATCATATTAGCATAAATGTAAGCTATATTTAGAATATTTTCACCAATTTACTTTGCCATCAGACAGCTTATCACAAATATCACTCTCTCCAAACTACCAAACTCCACTAATTTTACCTTACAGAACATGGGAGCTGCTTGTCTGCCGTTGTCTCAATCTGTTAGTGCGTTTGTATTATTGTGTGACTTCTTTGTTTTGAAAGTAGTTGTTCAAGGTAGTTGGGATTCACCAAAGTTGCACAAAAACACAAATAGATTGAAGCAGTAGTAGACCAGCAACTCCTGTACCCTGTGAGGTAAAATGACTGATTTTAGGAGTTTGGTTGACTTGGATTTTTTTGGATTTTTTTTTAGGTGGACGTTTTTAAGTGGCTAAAATGCATTTTTTGCTGAGTCTGTCCACAGCAGTTTGTTGCTTAGCTTCCATGCTGGTGCTCCTCTCTGCTTCTACAAAATGGGGGTGTGCCGACTAGCATCTACTGTAAAGTATAGACTCAATCAGTACCTCGTGCAATCCTACATCAAATAAACTGACCTATCCCTTTAAATGATACATCACACAAATTATTACGGCATAACAGAGCACTGTTTGTACCAGAGCTAAATCATTCCAGAAGGCTGTAAAAGAAGCAGTCTTGGAAACAACGACAACCTGCAGTAAACTCTGACATTTTCCGCTCTCCTCCCTCATGCATCGTTTGCAGCTGGTGGCCACTCACGGCGGAGCGACAGAGATCACTTTCAGCGCAATGGTCCTTAACACAGCACTTAGCGGCACACTCTAAGTGCTCAGGACTGAATTGCTTGATTGAACAACTCATCTCCATTTGGATGGTAATCCACAGAAGAAACCGGAGGCACATGTAATGGAATCTGTTGGATCTCTGTCTCGTTGTCGGTGACCCCGTGCTCAATTATAGGGCCAATATAATTCATCTACACCTCTATTGTATTAATAACGGTGCAATTATATCAGCTCTCATTCAATTGTTCTCTATTCTGACTGCATGGAGAGTGTAGATGTGGGTTTTTTCCCCCAGACAGGGTGCTTACTTCCAGCCCTCAAGACTTCCATGGACCTGGCACAGTATTGATATAATTTCTGATTCGCTGTGATGCTTTCTCTGAAAATGGTCCTGGAGGAGCCCTGCCAAGACTGCGGTTAAAAGACCCCCTCCTCTCCCCCTTTCTCTCTGCATCTTCTTCTTCCTGCTCTCTGCCTCTTCTCTTTCTGCTTGTATCCGTGTTATCTCTTCACCTATTCATCCGATCTGTTAATCACTGCCACTGACTCAGTCACTCATCCCCAAAATCCTGTCTTTTTCCTGCATCCATCATCAAATAGTCCCCTTGTTGCTCATAATTACATAACCTGGAGAGTTTCAGAGCAATCGAAGCAGTAAAACAGGATCGGTGACTCCTCTAATGCGTCTGATCCTCTCCATCTCCAAACTCAGAATGGATCAGTTGTTCTGTTATCCTGGCAGTTGGGCTTGAAAACTACAGCACTGAAAAAGCAGAGCAACATGGGATCAAACTCACGTGCATTGCGCATCCCTCTCTTTTCATTTGCTTTATTGCAGTGGTGGGCTCAGGCTGTCTGAGGGGCAGTGGCAAAAAAAAATGAGGGCACCAGGTGTATATGGTGGTGCACCAGTGTGCTGAAAGTCGTGATGCACTTTGCCACGTTTTGTCCACTGGAAAAGCACTCTAGAGGGCACTTTCACATGTTTTGTCCATTGGAAGACCACCCTAGAGGGCATTTTGTCATGTTTTATACACCTTAGGGGCAACAAAGAGGGCACTTTTGCTGAATATTTTGAAACACTGGCCCCCCCACCCCCAGCTCCTCTACTGAGACCAGCAGTGCTTTATTGTGAGTTCTCCTGTTACCTCCATGGATCCCATCACACTCTGGAAGCATTTCATACAAAGCAGGTCACCACAGCTGAGACCTGCTGCGTGACACCAGCAGGGTGTGTGTTTGTGTGCGTGAGAGAGAGATAGTCTCACTTTGTAACTACCTGCTAATTATACTGCACAGTAAACATGAAATTTGTAACCACACCACTGCAGGATATCATTAACTAAAAGGATTAGAGTGTGGTTCAGGCGGGAGGGCATCTGTGGCTTCTCCCGATTGAAAATGGACTAATCTAAATGGGATACATCAATAAAACAGCGGAATAAAGTTGCGGGCACTTAAGAGCGTCAGCCTCTTTTGCTCAGGCTCAAAGTAGGGAAGAGAGTCACTGGCTGGCAGCCAGCCAATAAATTAGAAGATAAGAAATATTATTCCACTGGCACACCAGCAGCTTGCAGCTATTTAAAACAGTGAGGTTTATTGATAATTGAATTACTTGGAGGAAAAAAAGACAAGACAAGAATAGAAGGCTTGGAGGCAGATCAATAAGGAGATATTGTAGTGGATAACACTGCGGTGGCAAGCAACACAGCCAGGAGGATGCAGTTATGTGTATACATGTTGTATTCACTTTGTGTGTGTGTGTGTATGTTGAATGTTACATATAGTAGCATATGGTAGTATTTAGACAGAGATACCTTTGATAAATTTGACTGGATTTCTAACAATTTTTCACATTTGACAGGAAAATAAGTTGTCAAAGAAAGACAGTTTCATGTGTAACCTTGATGTTCATGTTGAATGTCTTGTGTGTTTCAGGTGTTGAGCTGAAGTAAGATGGCTGCAGACAGAATGGCGGACCCCTCAGAGCAGCTCCAGACAGAGCAGCTCGCTCTCTTCGTCCCCAATGAGGCAAGTAGCAGCAGTCTGACCACTGTGGATCTGAACACAGCGCAGACCAGCTCACAGGTCACAGCTGGTTCATATGAACACCCACAAATGTGATGGATTTAAAGGGTCAGATCACCTGCTTCACCAGAGAAACATATCTTCCCCACTCGCACCAGTGGTGTTAAGCCATCAGGCTAGTTTTGGTTTTATTTGCTGTGCATTTGAGATATAAACTACTGAGAAAACTGCTGACATCCCAGTACTGTGAGGGGAGAGAGGAATTTCTTTTGTGCTGCTCATATTACTTTTAAACTCAACAGCACTGAGCATTAACACTTACACAATCTGGCAAAATATGAATATTCAGAACAAGAAAATGTAATAAGGGTGAGAAAAACAGATTGACTGAATGCATCTTGATGTCATGTGGAAGCTGAGAATGGCCATGCTTGCAATTTTTTTATGCCCTCATCTTGAGATTGTAAGTTCAATCTTTCATTATCTCAAGATAACAAAGCACATTTTCTCGTGAAAACAGGTTAATTTATTGTTCTGTCCTTGCTAAGTGTTGTACCCAGGAACGTATACTCAGCTATACAGACAGCTAAACACTCTCCTAATCAAACTTTAAGGAACAGGCAGATGTGTTGAATTTGGCAGTTTAATCAAGACAAAAGGAGAGGAATACACAAATTAAAAGGATGCATCACTATGCAATATCACACAGCTTAACTTAAATGCTATATGACATCTTGCAATACCATACTGTGTATAAAGGACTGATAAGCTATGTTATAGGCTAAATACAAGGTAACTCTTTAAATCCAAAGCAAGACTCTTTGAAAATTAAAACATATTCAGTTTTTGTTGAGAGTTACATGAGACTCCATTCAGCTGGAGATGGCAGGCAGTTAGCCTAGCTAACAAAGAATAAATTCAAGGATTGCTAATTTAAACATGATTGCCAAATAACGAACAGAAAGCAACTTTTTTTCTCTCAAGATCACGGTAGAATTCATAACAGAACCATGAGGCATACGTGTTTAGTTTTGTTTCCTACAGTCATGTCATTAGGGCAAATAATTTCATTTTTTTTTCTCGTTGCCAAAGATGTGAGGTTGACCCACTGTGCTGTTTCTGCTTCTTCTGCCAGAAAATGATTCATGTCATCCTGTTACTCACCATTTCATTACATGCATTTAGAGCAGGGGTGTATTAAACCTTGGTGTCTATATCTGCCACTCTAGTGGCTGGTAAGGGCAGTAACCAGACAAATGAATTCATTAAAAATACAAATGTCGTCTAAAGTGCAAAGCAGCAACAAAATTTAGGTGGTGTTTGGTTAATTATGTTTCTGTTTAGGTCCCTGTCAACACACATGTGACAGAAATGAAGATATACTCACATAATACACCCAAACAGCACACTGACAATAATAGCCATGATAGCAAGAAATAAGCCTCCTGTTTCATCTGCAAATGAGGGCCTCCAAAAATGCAGCGTACTTTGGCCTCATCTCCTTCTGATAATGCTCTGTAATGGCGGCAGCTGTGAGAGAGATGCTGGTATCATATCAGCTCACACAGGAGCAGAGATTGAGGTTTGCGCCGGTGACGGGGTCTAGTTGTGTCATTGGTCGTCATCAGTGGTTTGTGAGGAGATGAATGTATCACAGAGATGTTTGGTGACAGATTAGCTGCTGCTGTGACGAAAGCAGTGTCGAATTTGATTGGTTGGTGAATTGGAAGACTCTCATATAACTGCATTAACATGAGGAAATGTTTTTAAAGAGCCACTGCACACTTTGAGCTGTAAACTAAATTATATTACTGTAGTGTGATGAAGCACATCAGTGCTGGTGTTCAGATTTCTCAATAAATTTATAAAATGAGGCATTTCATGGCTTGAAAATGGCTCAAAACGCCCCTGTTGTTTTAAATCATCCAGAAACTTGCAGAGCCAATGCTGAGATAGAGTTGAGTCTGAAGCAGCACTCATTCATAATTTTTTACTGGTCGAGACTGGAGTATACACTTTTTTCGCAAACCCTCTATGTAGTAGTACTACGTAAACCCATAGATTGACTCCAGCACTGTAGAAGTAGACTGTACACACATTGTGAACGCACCTATGTGGGCACATCTCACTATCTGAATAATGTGTCCATTATGTAGCAGAAAAGTATTGCGCCATTTACTTTTGACCAGGTTTTTGTTGGTTAATGGCACAATCGCTTTCTGCTGCCTCAAGATAGCAATGTGCCAACAGTGTGTCTGACCACACCTCATTTTATGACCAGGACACCTATGAGTGCTGGGATGGGTGCAACTACATTTGTTACTTACAAAATGTGGGCACTGATTTCTGTCTGGCACAAAGCGGTGGACTGCGCTGTACGCTGCTTTGCGCCAGACCCCAAAAGTACAGACTAAATGAGGTGTGAAAGGGCCCTCAGACTACATGAACTTTAGAAGGTTCATGTGTTGAGAACAGGTGAGGCAGGTCTTACAGACTGACACCTCTAGGGCTGCTGGGTAAAATCACCTCACCTCTTTCATATCTGTCTTGGGAAATATTTACTGGCTGATGTTTGTTGGTTCAACATCACCAAACCAATATATCGCTCTTAGTCGGGATCCCAGATCAACAAATTAGAAGCGGTCAATAGCAGCAGGTGCAAAGGTCAAAACCTTAGTGACAATGCAAACACAAAGACAAACACACAGTCCCACACTCCCTGCCATGTACACACATGACCTGAAAACATTTGTCCACAAGTGGACTCCACATTTGAGGTGTGTATCAGCGCATAAAAGCCAGAAATTAAAACCAAAAATGCTGAAAAATCTGTTTGACACATGTGGCTGACATGCAAAAAGTCAAAGTGTGCACATACCAAATAATCAGACACTGAAGTAAAAACAGCTTCCACGCAGTCAAGCAGTCACGAAAAAGCTGACAGGGAGCACAAACCTGCCAGATCTGACCTAAACTGGACTCTGAACTGTTGAACCATCAACTAAAAATCCTTCAGGAGTTTATATTTTGCTTTAATTGACGTTTCACATCCATTTTTCACGTTTTATTACACGTTTTCATGTTTAGGGCCAAAGAAAACTCATCCAAAATGCATTGTGTATTTTCAAACCATCATGGCTATCAATCTTAAAACAAACTGTTGCTCCTAACTTCCAGAAAAGTCCCTTTTTGGAGACGCACTGCAGTGATTTATGTCCTTGTTGTGAAATACTAAGTGTCAGATGCTGATGCTTCTTTTTTTTAATGGGAAAAGCCTCTTCATCAGCTGCTGTGATGGAGTGTATTTCAGTCATCGATAATAAATTTGAATATATATCTTCTGACAGTTACGTGTTTACAAATGCTTACACAGCGTCGCAGAAGATGCGTAATGAATGCCCTTGGAGATCAGATCAGTACAGCTGTCACGCCATACATAGGCAACCAGACACACACACAGACACAAATAGATCTTCTCTTACTTGCTTTCTTTGTCTCTCATATACACACTCAAACATAAATCCTGTTTGTGCAGCACATGGCTCAGCAACAGTCAGTAAATCTACTGATGAAAGGAGCCAAATGACTGAATTGCATTAAAATTAATTGCAAACACAGATGGAACACACTCACACAACACACATGCACTCAGTTGACATCAACATCTCCACAACAGCACCAGCGTTTTGCCCAAATTGGCTTATCTGAACAATCCAGGCCTCGGGTTACAGTCCGAAAGAGGCTCAGTCATGACGTTGCCAGCAGGTTAACCAAGTTTCTGTGCCACCATTTGTCTGTGCACTTTTCTTTTTTGTTGTTTTATCCTGCAGATTTGTGTTTGCAGCCCATGCGGGCATGTCGGAAGTTGCATAAGTGTGGGTTTGCTGATGTGAGGGAAAGAGTGTGAGAGTGAGAGTGAAATGGAACAAAGTGAGAGGCGCGTCAGCTGGAGATGGTTTGAGACACGCAAAAAGAGACAGAGAGAATCCACAGTATAATCTCTCACACATATGCCTGCTGTAGGGTTTTTTATGCCTTTGATGCATGTAAACAGGCATGTGTGAGGGCAGGAGTGGGAGGCACAGAGCAAAAGAACAAACAATGGAAAGAATTAAAGGGATAGTTTGGATTATTTGATGTGGGGTTGCATTAAGTACTTATAAATAGTCAGTGAATTTCTTACAATAGACAGCGGTGGACACACCCAAAGTTTGGAGAAGCAGACAGGAGTCCCACCAAAAAAATTCAGTATCAGTCTAAGTATACTCTAGGGTTGGGCGATGTCTACCAAATCGACATATGACGACGTCCACAGTGAAACATCATGATGGGTGATGATTTTGTAGCTGGGTCTAAAAGGATCTTCTTCTTGGCACCACATATTTGTCACTTAATTGTGTGTAATAGGACAATAAAATGGCATTGAGATATAGCTTAGTGAACAGCAGCAACAGCTTCTTTTCATTTCCTCTCCCACATGTCAAAAACAGAGCTGTGCCAACAACTCTATCAGAACTCTCAGGGGAAAAGTAACCTCAAATAGGAAGGCTTTAAATGACGATGTAACGATGATCAGCCATCATGATGGGCACTGGCCCAATATAGGGCTGCAACTAAAAGATTTTGCTTTATCATTGATTAATCTGTTGATTATTTTATATTAATCAGTTAGTTTGTTGGTCTATAAATTATCAGAAAATGGTGAAAAAAAGGTCAAGGTGACGTCCTCAAATGTCTTGTTTTGTCCACAACCAAAAATATATTCAGTTTATTGTCATGAAGGTGAAAAAAAAAGAAAAACATTCACATTTCAGATGTTGGAATCAGAGAATTTTGACTTTTTTTTTTATTTAAAAAATGACTTAAAACGATTAATCATTTATCAAAATCATTGGCAATTAATTTAGTACTCAGTTAATAATCAATCATAATCAAAAATAATCTATCAGCATTATGAAGGCCAAATATCACCCTCTCCAAACCAACCAAATTTAATGGACGAAATCAGTAATTTTACCTCGCAGATCACGGGACTTACTGGTCTACTGATGCCTTGATCTGTTAGTTTGTGATATTATGTGACATTTGTGTTTTAAAAGCATAGTTTAGCTTCACCAAAGTCACACAGTAACACAAACAGTCTAACAGATTGAAGCAGAGGTAGACCAGCAACTCGTGCGTTTTGCAAAGTAAAACCACTGATTTTGAGTTTGGTTGGTTTGTAAAGAGAGATATTTACAGTTAACAGTAAATACTTAAACTGATAATGATTTTTTAAATTGCCTTAAATAAGTCTTGCTGTTAACCCTGTTCACAGCAGTACATTGCCAGGCTTCTGCACTGGTGGCCCTCTCTGTTTCTCCAAACTGGGAACATGCTGACCGGCATCTATCGTAGGTAATACACTGACTATGGATCAGTACGTCATACAACCACACTTCAAATAATTCAAACAATCCCTTTAAGCTAGAGTTGGTTAGACTGAAAGAAAGAGAGAGAACAAGAGAGAAACAGACTCAGTGTGCTGCTTTAGGTGAGTCTGATCTTGGCTGCACATTAGAGGCCGTCTGAAACATCTGGGAATCAGATGTCCGCATGTTGCCAGGATTCAACTGTACCAGTCAGAGGCCACAATATCCCCTTACCATGCTGCTACTTCGGGAGGAGCACAGACTTGACCTTCGCCCGGAAAATCAAGGCGTGACACAGACATTCAAAAGTGCCATTAACCATATGCTTTTACCATTTTCTTAGCCCATCTGTCACCTCTTAGACAGCGAGGCAGATTTCAGCAGAGCTGTAGCTCTGTGTAAAAACGTTTTCAGATAGTTCCCTTTAGGAATATTTTGGTTTTTAAGTGGAAAAGGAATGCATGAACATCCTATTTAGTCTCTCTGAATATATGCCTCCATATTTAATTCCTTCTGGGACAAGAGTGTCCTTGTTTCCTCCTTCAGTCAAAGCCAAAGCCACAATGGTCTGGTCCTCAAAATCTCGCAGCTCATTCTGCCCACATTTCCATTCACTCTGCCCTGCTGGACTGCAATTCTGTTGTGGTATTTGAGAAAGATTTCCATTTGTTCATAAGTGACATCAGGCGTCAGGCTGTGATATTCATGAAAACCAGACACTGGACGATCATGAAGGGCTCCAGACTGCTTATATTATCAGAAAGCTGTGCGGAGAATACTATGAAGTTAATCCAGACAGATCCACAACAGGAATAATAGCCTGGACTAACACATGTTGCTGTGTTTCTTTTCCAAACAAGCTGCTTGGCCATGCAGCCGGTGGACAATGCCAGACGTGTTAAAACATTTGGTTAAGGTTTTCATCCAAAAACCACTCACTGCATATGTAAATATGTAATATGGATAGTTGCATAACCTAGAATTTGACACTCTCTTATCCAATTAAACACGTTTGTTTTGTGGACACATAATGCGAAGATTAAATTTCTCTACCATTAAAGAAGACAACACCCATTTTCTTCTGCATCATCATATGAAAAAAATAGCTAACAGACAGATTTTGGAAAGTTAAACAAGTTTGTTTTATGATTATGTTGTGGTTAGAACGAATGTGAAGTAAATTTTAGGAGCAGCACAGCAGAAATCTAGCCAAAGATTTGGGAATGTTTAAGACTGAGCAAAACATCCACACTTGACTCAAAGCTGCACTGATTTCATGAACATACAGGTGATAAAGAAGAGGTCTGAAGAAAAATAACAGAACTCAAGTTATAGTTACTTTCTTTTAAGCTTGTTTCTATTTTTGCATTGTTTATACTTTTTGATTTCCATTCTGGCAAGAGCCATAGATGGAGGAATTATGTTTTGCAGTTGTCTGTCCATCCCATCCCATTAGTTTTGATATCTCAAAAATGCCTTTCAAGAGTTTCTTCAAATTTGGCACAAACCTCCACTTGGACTGAAGGATGAATTGCTCAGACTTTGGTGGTCAAAGGTCACTGCGACCTCACGAAACATGTTTTTTGCTTCAACTCAAGATTCAGTACGATAATTATGACAAAGTTACATGCAAATGTCTTTGAAGATAAAATGATAAGGTGATGACATTTTATATCCATAACGTCAAAGGTCAACTTCACTTTGACATCAGAATGTTCAGCTCTCTATCAGTCCACTGCAATCCTCTTTAAACAGTCTCTAAGTGAAGACAACACGTTTCTCACTGGAAATGATTTAATGGAATCAGACATAAACTTTGCCCAAAAAAATACACTTACCTTATATTATCTTTTATTAAATTTCTTCAAAGTCTTTATGACATATATTATGAGTCTGGACAGACAGATGCAAACTGCAACTTGACTGGTTTTATATTTACTGGATGTTTTTCTTTTTTTATTTCTTTTTTAATTTCTTGTCAGAGAATTTGATATATTGATTGCTGTCGGGATGTAAAGAGAATATCATCAAGCATGACAAAAATTCTTCTAAAATACATTACCTACCCAGCTTTAAGACTCAGCAGTCACTAAAGTAGAGACACAAACTGACTTCACACACACAGTCTAGCTTGCAAACTAACAGCTTAAAGATGAATACAGTATCAAAAACAGAGTATTTTTCTCAATCAATTTTTTTCATTTTAACCACTTTTTTAAAAAAATGTATCATCATAACCTGCTCAATGTAAAACATCCCTGTTTCTTGTATTTTCCTCCACAAAGTCCATAACTGTCCACAGAACACATTATCTGTATTTTAAGACTCACACACCTTCATTAAAACAGACTGACTGAACCACACGGGGCGTCTTCACTTTGACTCAAAACATCAGTGAGATCATTTGCAGTCGAGAGCAGCAGGGCGGCATGAGGTGTAGTGAAACCATTCATCAAAAAGAAGCAGACATTATTCAGCCTGTGCTCCTGATCTGTGAAGTGTTGTAGCCTACATAGTGCCTGAATCACCTGAGGTCTCTAGCGACATGTAGAACGAGTCTGGTTATGGGCAACCACCCCTGAAGAGCAAACTAGTTCCTGCTGTCCAATAACTGCCACAGTTGAGTGACAACAGGTGCTCTGACGCTTGGTTTGAAACCTGCCCGTCTGCGGCTCGACACACTGAGCTCATTCTGTACAGCAAAGATGTGACTCTTCGCCGTGGTTAAAGCACATTTATGTGGTCATTTAATTTAATTATTTTCATGATGTGATTATTAGCGAATGACCACAGATAGCACACGCTAAGAGGTTAATGCTAACAGTGTGCTTTCATGTGGACACGGTTGCTTTTTTTAGCCCCAAACAAACTGACTCATACCCTGTGATGAGGGATTCTGTAAGAGCTTCATATTAGTGCCACACCAAGTGTTACTTTCCTTCTTCCTCTTTGCTTGGCGAGGGTTTCCCTCAGCATAGGAAGGCTGTCAGAAGATGATTCAATCTTTAAAGCGGCTGGATGTCACAGAGAGAACTGTGAGGTTCATATGAGAGACATTTTAAACCTGAAAATGGAAGAGAAAGTGCTCACCTTCTCTAGTCTAGTCTAGTCTGTGACGAGCCGCTGTCTTCAATAGCAAGACATTTTAAATACCACTTATTTTTAGCAGATTGCACTGTCTGTTAAAAAAAAAAGTTGGCTGAAACCTGAGAGCTTGTTAGTTTAAAACATTTTTATGGCCAAAAGAATATGAATGAAGCAAATATGCTTCTTTTCTTCACTTGATTTCTTTGTGTGTGTGTGTGTGTGATGTTTAAGTTAAGCTGCATGTAAACAAACACATTCAAACAAACCAAATACTGTTGAACTAATGATCATTTTACCAGCTGTTTAGTTTTGTGAGTGAAGTCTGCTTCTATAGATTTTGTATTTAAAGGCACAAGGATAGGATTTATCCGAGCTGTTCAGAAATATAGTTGATTGTTAAGTCTCAGTCCCAGGACGACAAATACTGATGTTTTCGGTTGGTAAAGTGCCCTGAGCATAAAAACGATGAGAAAATGATAAAAGGGGTTATCGTAATTGCAGGATACAAATGTATTCAGATACAATTGTAATATGTAATCCATGTATCATAATATTAAAGTAATGTATCTTCATTACTTTCTGTTACTTCTGGATTACCTCAATAAGAAATATGATTAAATTGTTCAATACGATGTGTCATTTTTGTTAGACTTATTAATTGTCTGTCCAGCTATTGCTTCCTTTCATATGTGAAATGCACATTTAGATTAATAGTCATATTATTATATCATCCTGTGTTTTTTTATCCACACACCTAGAGTCTCAAGATATTTTTCAGTAATAGTATTTCTGTGTAGCTAGTGTTAGTGTTGGTCTTACCCGTGTTACCTGTGTTTCTTTAAATTAGATGTCAAGTCATTGAATGAAGATGAAATTTCCACCTGGTGAGGGGATTTTTTAACGAGAGGTCATGAGAATGAATTGTCAGCTGATTATTTATGGTTTCACTTGAGACTGGAGTGTTGTGAGACTTGTTTAGACTGTGCACACTGCATATGGTGGTGTATCGTTCTTTATTTTAAAACGCATGTTAAAGTTCTTTTCCTGTAACTGTAATGGAATACTGTTACCTTTTTTTGGTATCCTAATTATCCCAAGCCTGCTCACAAGCGACTTTTCCACATTCTGTACTTTAATACTTGTGAGGACCCTCATTGACATGACGTCTCTAACCCTGGCTGTATGTCATGTCCATATCCCGGGGTACTGTAATAGAGAGTTTCTGAATCGTAAATAGCGTTAAGCCAACATCCAAATTGTGTTTATGACTTGGAAAATCAGACTTTTCTGGAAGCTCTGAAATTTCTGAAAACCAAGGCACACATCAGACTGAATTATTTAAACCCAAATTTAATGGACACGGTGTCGTATTGTAAATGCACAATTTAAACCCTCACACAGCCAACCATTACAACTGCATGTCTAACTGCAGCCCTTAACTCAAACTCTAACCTTAACCCTAAAACCAACTCAGCACTGAGACAGGCACAAACCTCTCTGTTTCATAAATGTGGGGTTGAGCTCAGAGACAGACGATTACGGAGCTGAACAGTCAGAGCAGCAGCAGCAGCAGCCTCTCAGTGACTCATCCAGAAGAACAACTCCACATCTCACATGAAAAGTTGAAAAAGTGAATCATCTAAAAGCTCAAGTTATCATCTTCTCCTGATGTGTTACCGGCAGAGTGAGCCTGACGTCCTAATCAGTACAGGATTTAGCCTCATTGATGCCAATCAGCCAGTCAGATTTGTGCACGTTCACCGTGTTTCCATACAAAAATCATGGAATTCTGCCTGTTGATATTTCTTCCTAAAGTTCAAGATTTTTTCTTCTTGGTTTATGTGTTTTATGCCACAACAATTCCAATTTCAGATTTTTTTTTTTTTTTTTACCAGAGTGTATATTTGCACCCGGCTATGTTATTCGGCAATTCATGTCAGTGAATAGCCAGTGATAACACTTTGTTTACTTTTATTTTTTAAATTAATTTTATGATTATTTTCATTGTTCAGTCACACTGTGGTTGGGTTTATGCAACAGATAAGCTTGGTTAGATTAGGAAATAAAACTACTTGGTTAGGTTTTGGAAAAGATCATGGTTTGTCTCCAGCACTCAGGTGTAAATAGCCAACAAGTCTAGTTACACCCTGGGAGCAAATAGCATTGTTGGCTATGGACACCCGGGTGCTTGTTTCTGTCATGCTAGGCTATATACACCTGGGTGCAAATAGCCACATTGACTACTACACTCTGGGTGCAAATAACTTGGTTGGCTACTGACACTGGGCTGCAAATAGCATCTACATTTTTTTTTTTTCATTTTCCACTGATTTAGTTTTTAGAACACATAAAGTCACTGATATTCTATATTTTTTGTACGAAGAGCTATTGTTAACTGTGTAGGATCGGAAACTGCAGATTATTTCAGAAATCCCTTGTTTAAAAAATGACCTTAATATGATTAAATTGATGTTACAGTTCAGGTTAGCATTGCAGACAGTTTCAATTCACTCTTGTCTGATTAAACAAATATAAATTGGGTTTGGTTGGATTAGGATCACCTCACAATAATCAAGCCAAGTCAATATCAAGCAATATCTTGCTGTAATCTAATAATACAGAGACAACATTGGTATCAAATACAGACAGAGAAATTAATAGACTTCCAAACCTGGTATAAACAGGTCTAAATCTTGCAGTAGCATTTTTAAAAAACGAAACAAAACCAAAGATATGTCCTCCGTCACTCAGTTTACTGACAGCCACCAGCAGATGAGAAAGGGTGATGCTTCATCTCCACAGGATCCCTGCCTGGGATAATAGAGCTGCTGTCGCCTGACCCTCTCTTGGCCCCGCATGTAAATATTTGTCATTCCCTGCGAGCTGAAGTACACCGCTTCCCCTCCTTTGGAAAACAAGCCTATTATTATCATCTTTTTTTTCCCCCCGCGGTGAGGGGAAGGTTTTGTGGCTTGATGGGCATGTAAATCTAGATGGGTTCATCCTTACGTGATGCTGTTATATAACTGTGGAAAATGGTTTGAAATGGCCATGTTGGGTCTGCTATGAAGGGAATTTTGCATATTGTTGCACATTTTAGATCGATTTGGTTTGATTTGTTTGGATATAACTTCGCAGACTCAGAGTGTCACTTTGGATCTAATGGAAATTTACACTTCACATTAGGGGACACATATTTACTATTAACTAGTTCCTTATTACCATAGTAGCAGCATATTGGCTCTGTATTAGTCATTATAAAGCACTTATTTATGCCATAACAATATTCTGTAACTACTACTAAATAAATAACCTCCTAAATACTGCTTATTGATAGTCAGTAAAGAAGTTGGTGTACATGAGGGAGGTGCACATTACCAATGCCGTGCATCATTATCTGTATCTGTATCTGTTCAACAAACAAAATTATCTGTTTCTGTATCTGTATTCAGATAGAAAACCAGAAGTGGGAGCGGTTTATTTTGGAAGTCATGTTAAACGTGGCAAATGTTGTATTTTCTAACCTAATTTCCATTTGTGATGCAATTGCTTTGTCTTTACTTTTCATTTCTCTCTCTCTCCCTCTCGCTTTAATTTTTATTTTTAACTAAACTATTTTTTTAATGAACTGAACCCCACCACCACCACCACCCCTTTAACTGAGGGACATTGAGCAATAAGAAACTGAAAATAAAGTTTTATAAATCCAAATATTCTGCTTTTCATGGGAAATGTCTGAAGTTCAGGGTCTGAAGTTGCTTCCTTTTCAAACTTAGGAAATCAATTATATCACACAACTACTGCAATGTATGGCATGATTATATACATGTTTACTCTTGTCAGTAACTGTTTACCATCCCAAATCCTACAAAATTTTATCCTATTAAATATATATGTGAAACATTGTCATAGCGTCTGAATTTTTGTCTTATGGCCAAAATATCATAGAATATCATGTTCACAAGAATGGTGACTGACCTTGAACATGACATTTAACCTCCAAATTCTCATTAGTTCATTCTTGAGTGTAAGTGGACGTTTGTGCCAAATTTGAAGAAATTTCATCAAGACGTTCTTGAGATGTTCCGTTCATATAGGATGGGCGTATGGACAGACAACCTGAAAACATAATGCCTTCAGCACAGAGGTATAAACATCTGTTTGGTCTTTATACAGCAAATAATAAATAAACCCATAATGAGCAAAGCATATTAAGATCATAATGCATGTGCAACAACTTCCTTACTTAATGCAAATGTAGAATAAGGCATTAAAGATTGCTTTATAATAACTAATAAAAAGCCAAAATGCTACTAAAACGCATGCTAATAAGCAGCGGTGAATATGTGTACCTTAATATAAAATAATACCATTAGGATAAACAAATCTGGACATTTTCTCTGTATGTGCCATACACTTTGGTCTTCCACAAAATAAAATGTTTAGGTTAATTGGGTGAAATGTGTACTGTAGGAAAATGATGCCAATTAAGAACTGAGAGCTGTTTCCATCTCCTCTTCAACTGTGACTCTCTTGAGCTCTTTCTGGCTAATTTGACTCACTTAGTTTGAGTCACTGTGTTATTCACCACTGTGTGATTAATCTCTAACAAGAGACATTTTGAGCACTGGAGTGGTTTTTAAGAGGTTTTCGAACATGAGGGGGGAAAAAAACCTGCTGCACGGTTCAGTAGTATTTTATTTGCAAGGAACGTTTAGGAGAAATTAATTTCTCTAATCGCAGAGATTTAAGCTAAAACTCATATCTCATCCATTTTCAGAAGTCACAGTGATCACTATGAAGCCATTTAGCCCACTTAGCAGAACAAGCTCCATATTAATGATTACCACACTGTGTAACACTGTGCAGTTATTTATCCTAGTCTACATTTACAGCTAATTACATCTTCATCCTTTTTCAAATTGAGGGAGATTTATCTGCTGGAGAGAGTTCTGGACTGGTGAGCTTCCTCACTCTGCAACCTACAGATTTACATCGTTATTCCACCTCCTCACCTGACAGAGGAATGTACAATTTATATACATATATACAGTATGTGCATTTGTGTGTGTCTGTGCTCGTGTGTGCACCTGTGCTCCATATTCCAGTAAGTGCAATTTTAAGTAAGTGCTTTGTGTTTCAGGACAAAATGTGCTCATGAACTGTTGAAAAGTTTCTCTTTTCTTCCAGACTTTGATGAAAAAAGCAACGCAGATAGACAGAAGTATGTAATCTATGGAAAGACCTTTTAAGATTTCCCATCAATGCATCATTAGCTGTAATACACATACAGGAATTTAGTGGAAACAACTTATCTTTTCTCATTAACTTCACTTAATATACAAATTTTATGTATTTAAGTTAATTAAGCTTAAAGTGCTGCTATTTATTTTTTAACACTTCAGAACTTAAACATGACTTCTAACTTGAAATCTTCTGACTTGAAATAATGACTTGAATTAATTTACTGCACATACAGTAGTTCAATCAACTAAGCACATTAGCAGACTTCCCAGTGTACATTAATCCTGAAAACTGTGAAGAAAAAATTTGTGTCATTGTGTGTCTCTAACACACTTTAATCTGTTTTCATGATGATCAATGAAAAACTGTGAACCACGATGAAGGTTAGTATAAGTTAGAGTTTAGTACCCACCCCTTCACACGTAAAATTGAATAAATACTTGGCTCAACAAATAGAATAAATATAATAAATAGCTCAACCAGGAGCAGCTGCTTTGTGTGAAATGAAGACTGGATCTTCAAACTTAGAAAATCATCAGTGTGACTGAGGAGTTGTTAGTTCAACTTAATATTTTAAGCCTATTGAGCAGTTTTTCTAAAGTACAACCAAATTAATATCCATGCAGACAAGACACTGCAAATATACAGGCAACAACTGTACAGCACACACAGATTTTAAACAGATATAAAAGAAGAAAAAATGGAATAAATAGTGGCAGTGATACTGAAAACAAGAGGCAGATATACTCAAGCAAAAAGTACAAATGATTGTAGACTGAAAAGAAATGTGAAAAATCTATGTACCACCTGTTTCCACTAACTTTTACAGGTGTAATGCTCTGGGTCTGATATTGGTGGACGTGGAAGATGGTGGAAAAGTATTTTATAAAGTGATTCTTAATGGACACAGCGATGCCTGAACATACCCGTACAGTGGCCGGCTTAGCCCTACTGATTAAATGTTAAAAGCACTTGCCATAGCTATCTCCTGTTGACTCTTTTTGTATTATCCTTGTCAATTTTTGCTCATTGCAAGTGTCAGTTTCCATGCACAGTATAACAAACCTTTTAACAGTAACTGTCCTGTTTCTTTGCACTTTCTTTTTTTTTTTTTCAAATAAAACCGGCAGCTTAAGAGGAGCCGTTTATGTTCACGTGTCAGCTGCGTTAATGCACTTTAGTTTTTAATGAGACCTTTTTCTGATCTTTAACAAACAGCACATTGATTTTCTTTAGTAAACATCTGCCCTCTGTATTGTTTGATAGTGGATTAAATATAATTGGAGTTGTGGCTTTCTAATGATTCAGTCCCGTGCCACCAGCTCTGGCTACAAACTGAAACCCTATACCTACCCAGAGGATATTATGTAATGAAATTGGCTGTTGCTGGTCAATGACAAATGTTTGTTTTGAGTGTAAACACAATCACAAAGCCTCTCTTGAACCAGATCAACCAATATTCAATAATGCAATATCCCAATGTCTCCAGTGAGCTGACATTTCCCACAAACAGCAGACAATACCCAGAGAGCCGAGAGGAAAATATCAAGCTTCATTAGAGACCCTCTCCCATGTGTTGACTCAAAGCAGAGGTGGCTGTTGTAGCCATCGACCGTCCACTTTCAGGGAGCTTAGACTCACCAGGTGCAGGACTCTCGTTTGCCCCCCTAAGCCTGCGTTCATTAGGGCCAGTGCAGGGAGAGATTGAAGTGTTTGCTTGGTGTTAAAACCGTCTCCAGGCGGAGGGAAAATGGCGGGTTAAATGAACAAATTGGAAACTGGCAGTTATCTGTGGATAATTGACCTCGAGTACACATCATTTATTTCAGGAATGTTGTGATGTTTTAGTGCTGTGGTTTCCTGTGGCAGGTCGATTTTGTGGCATAAATGGAATTTTATTTTATAGAGGAGGAATGGGGGTATTATTTGCAAATATAAGGGCTCAAATGATCATTTTGGCAGGACTATAGACTCACATACGCCATGCCTGAACTCATCAAAAACAGCATTTCTTCCAATATTAAGCAGTGTGATTGATTTTATTTAAATTTTTTATTTTCTTAACATGAAATTAAGAGCAAATCCTTTTTGTAATTTAGCATGGCACAGACAAAAGACTAGGCTAAGGCTAAAGGTCCTACACAAAAATCATTTTCAGCAGTAGATATAACATACAGTAGATGTGCAAATAAAGATGCATGTAGTACTATAGCATATAGACTTTGAATTGTTTGCAGCTGACTCGTTGTACAATAGCAGCCATGAAACATGTCTTAAATGTGCATTTGAAGGCTATATATATTACTGTATATCTTGCTTATATTGACAAAAAAGAGTAGAGTAGGGTAAGGCTAAAGCTTACATGTCCTGTGTGAGGATTTGAAGATTTATCATTTTAGTATTTCTTTCCAAGCAATATGTTTTATTTTTAGTTGAGAAAATGATTTGAGGATCAGGACAAACTGTTGAGTTTGGCAAAGACATCTGGGTAAACTTTCCTAGATCCAATATGGATCAGGACACACCCTCTAGCATAAGCTCTGATATACTGTAAGGTTTAATAGCATAGCACAGGGTGGCACAGCCAAGTTAAATGATCTGTCATTGTCCCAACACCCAGTTTGAATTTATGAGTAACCACTTCCTTCATTTTCTACTGATTAAGCATGTTGTTTCTTGTGGAGGAGGCAAAGATGATTAAGATTTTCTCTTATAAATCAGGTCAAGCTTTAGTCAGCAGGACGGTCAGCACAAATGACTTCCTGGCTATTAGACAATACTGTCTGCGACACACAGTAGCCTTCCTGTGAGATACTCAGTACTTTTGTTGCACACATGTGGCTCTGTTTGTGCAGTAATTTGTACTTTTGATTTTTATTTCAATAATGAGCAACTGCTATGAAACCCAACAGTCAATTTATGTTGATCTACCATCAGCAAATCAATTCAGAGGCAGGAAACTGAATTTTGCATACAACAGTCAGTAGAGGTCAAGTGAACTCTGGTCTGTGCCACCTGACTTCATGGATTCACATAAACAGACTGAATCCATAGTGACATGTACTGTATGGCATAGTCCATCGAAATCCCAACAGGGGCAATCTGTTGTATGACTCCAAACAGGCCATTCATCATTTTAAACACAAACACATGAGGGAAAACACAAGGTATTTGTTGCAACATCCAGTCCTGATTTGTTGACTCCTTCAACACAATTCTAATAAATGTAGTGAACAAAGTATTAAAGACATAGTTCAGATTATCTGAAGTAGGGTTACATGAGATGCTGGTTGGCACACCCCCAGTTTGGAGAAGCAGAGCAGAGCACCAGCATGGAAACTAAGTAATCAGCTGCTGTGGACAGCAGAAAAAGGTATTTTGGCCACTCAAAAAAGGTCCACCTAAAAAAACAATCAATATCAGTTTAAATGTACACTATATTTTAAATGTTTTTACTGCCATACTCTGCTGTCAGACAGCTTTTTCTGACAGGAAACTGCCATTATGTAAGCCAAACATCGCTCTCGCCAAACCAACCAAACTCTATAGACAAAATCAGTAATTTTACCTTGCAGAACATGGGTTTGGCTGGTCTACTGCTGCCTGAATCTGTTTGTTTGTTTTATTGTGTGATTTCGGTGTTTTGAAATACCAAAGTAACCCAATAGCACAAATAACTTAACAGACTGAGTTAGTGGTAGACCAGCAACTCCTGTGTTCTGTGAGGTAAAAATACTGTTTTGTTTTTTTTTGTTTTTTTTGGTTTGTTTGGAGAGAGTGATATTTGACTTGTCAAACAGCAGTTTCTTGTCAGAAAAGCCAAGTAAAGCTGTGAAAATATTCTGAATATAGTGCATACTTAAACTGATGCAGACGTTTTTAGGTGCCTTTTTAAGTGGCTAAAACCTTTATGTGACTCAATCCAGGTTTTCGTGGAGGTACTCCTCTCTGCTTCTGCCAACAGGCATCTACTGTAGCTTATACAATAACTATTGATAAGTACCTTGTATAACCCCACATCAAATGATTTGAACTAAACCTTCAACTGAAAGTATTTTAATGTTGCGTGTGCCAGTAAAATAATCCATCTTAAGTTTAAATCCACATGTATTTGTTTTACTTTTGATCTGGTTACATACAGACCTGGTCTGTACTCACAGTCAGGTCCCTCTTGCCTTCAAACCACTGTGACAGACCTTCAGAGTGAATAAACCAGTTCTGACTTGCTTTATGTGCTCATTTCTCCACAGTACTCGCATGCAGACTCTCCAGGTCGATTCCGTCCAACGCTGGATGGAGGACCTCCGCCATATGACGGAAGTAGAGTGCATGTGTGTCCTCCAGGCCAAACCTATCGGGGTGGAGGAGGACGCCCAGCAGGGAGAGCTCATTGTGGCCTCCGGAGTCGGTGCAGGGGACCACGTGGCTAGGAACAACTTGCAAACGCTCCTCCGCCGAGCGCTGGTGGTCAGCACGGAGCTCGGCAAGATGTTCCAGCGACTGGAGAAGGGACGCTGGCAGAGGGTCCACAGCACCGCCGTAAGGGCGAACTGCCATGTGCGCTCACTTGTGCATGAGTACAGCGCCGCTCGAAGCACACCACCTGAGATGCAGAAGGTGACTACGATTTTGGAAATAGGGCTGCAGCTTAACATTACTTCCTTCTTATAGACTTGTAGACTTTGTTGATTATTTATCTTATACCAAATGCCAAAACAGACAAAAACTGCAACTTATATTCCCAACTGATTAAATCTTTCCATATAAATAATCAAAAATGTTGCTGTATCCCTCAAAATGTCTAACGTTGACATGACACAAGATAAAATGCTGTTATATTGTGCTGCTCAAAATGCTGAGATTTCAGTTTACAAAATGCCATAAATGAAAGCTAAACTCCGATTAAACCATTTCACAATTATGTAATTATCTATTGTCTCTGAATCCCAGGAGTTTTCTGGTCAGAAAATAATACACCACAAATTACCACCATCTTCAAGCATTGCATGTTGACCATTCATCTCATTTATTCTGTAGAGAATAAATTTGATACAAAGACTTTTATTTTCATCTGGCTTTTCCTTCTCTATGTGTTTTATCAGAGCATTATGTGTTTCTTCTTTTCCTTTTGTTGCAGTATGAGAAATCTCTGCTGGAAAAGTGTATGGAGCTGACCAATATTACAGAGAGGTAAAACTCTACAATATTCATCATAAAAAGTTAAAAAAAAAAATTAGGTTCAGGTGGAACACAATGCAAAATGTCCCTTCACCCACAGGTGCCTTCACACTGATGATGAGTTCTTCCTGAAGTCCATGAGGGAGGCCATTCATGAGATCCTCACAGATGTCAGTGATTCCTTCAGCAACATGATTGACATGGCGTTAGCCAATGAGATCCGGGTATGCAACCGAATCGTATCCTCCAGCTCTGAGATAGTGACCCAGTACAAATATTCCCTCTGTATTTCTGTTCGGGCACCTCCTCATGTGGTCTGTAAAGTGCTGAAAATTGAGGTCATCAATCTTCAGGTGGTTAACACATAATGGTAGCTTGCTGTGTTTGTTTTTAGAGTTAAAATTAGAATTGGGCGTGTGTATGTGTGTTTGAGAGAGAGTAAATCATCTGACATATTGTTATCAAGTTCATTCACTTACAATATAATGGGTTGAATGGAAACGTAAACATGCAGGACAGGACTGCATCATCTTTGAGTGAGACAAAAAGTTAATGGATGCTGTATTGATGACTATTTATAGGAATAATCGCTTAATCCTAATATTAAACACTCATTACTGTACACATGGACCATGCTTATGGTTTTAACCCACTTGGCTCTTTGATAAAGTTTGATCAGCTGTACAGAGCACTTTCAAAATGATTCTACAATTGACATGAAGCAACAATAAAAGATCTTGACACTGAGATTTAAAAAAAAATGTGTAGATGAAATTGTTCAACACTTGGTAAATAAACACTGTCTTTTGTATGGGCTGTTTACTGATAATATTTAGGCTCAATGAAATGGTAGGTTAGGGTGTGAATAATTATTATGAATATTGTTATAAATAGCAGTTCTTGCACATTTCTGTTTGGCTCCATGGAAAGCAAAAGAGTTTCTTTTTTTTTTTTTTTTTTTTTTCACATTTTTTCGTAACAATTTTTTTTGCATCACTTTTGTCTATTTGTAAAATATTTATTTTTTTAAACAATTTTTTCATAACAGTTTTTTTCTGTTACAATTTTTCCTGTAACAGTTCTTTTTTGTAAACATTTTTTCTTTTTGTAACATTTTTTCCATTACAGTTTATCAGTAACCTTTATTTGTCATAATTTTTTGTAACATTTTTCTTTTTGTAATATTTTTTCTTTTTGTAACAATTTTTGCAGAACAATTTTTGAAACAGTTCTTTTCATCAAACAATAATTTGAAAGATGCTGTGACACAGAAAAATCCTACAAGTAGTCTCTTAAAAAACCCTTTAGAGGCACTTAAACACAATTCAAAGGCAACTTCTGACTGTGAATTACATTTCTGCATCTGTAATAAAAATTTCATTCATTTTCATTTGATTTTTTTCAGGTCCTGATCAAACAGATCGAGTCATCGGACAATGTTCACACCATCGGCAGTGCCATCAGCAACCTGCTGTCCCTCACCCAGGATGGACCTCAGCTCTGCAGCATCATTGCCAAGGTACTGTGGACACTCAAGTGGACAATGGTTCCACCATCATGGTCATTTGGGTGGAGATTCATTTCAAGACTGCAGCATCCATCAAAGTGTCACTGTCTGAGATGAAATGTCTCCACTGACGCATTTAATTGTGCAAAAACCTGTGAGGCCAGACATTCTGACGTCAGTCAGCAGCGTTGATGTATGATGTTCTTAGGTTTGCGATTTTCACACGGGCCTCCCACACAGTCTTTGGCAGAGGCAGATTCATTTGATATTACATCTCCACCCCTCCCTTCACTCTAGACACACCCCTGTTATGATCAGCTCCACCTTTTGGTCATCATTTAGGCCAGCGGACCTGCACCTATCTCTTTATCCATGCCTCTAAAAAGCTATTTCGCTGTGAGATAAGACAAAATAGACCAGACAGCAAGTCTCAACTGGACATTAGTTAACTGACTGCTTCCAGGATGCTTCTGATAAGACTCTTCCTGATGGCCCACACACACATTGAGGAACACACATAGAAGAACACACACACCTTCTTTGCTGCCAGATTGTCAGATCAATACTGTCAGCTCCCATTAGGACGGAGCATTGATCACAAATGCAGGTTGCTCCGGCATCTTTACCTTTCAATCTGCTCCACCTTACATAAGTCCCTGTGTAGCGCCGCTGGCTGAGCCCGGAGAGAGGTGTCTGAAGGAAACCTGCCTGCCAATGGCTGCTAATGAATACCCAATACAAAACATCCTCCACCTGCCGTCTGAATTAATTAGCTCGCGTCTGTCACACTCTCGCATACACACCCTTTTACAGTAGTGCGTATCTGCTGGCTCATATCCGAGCGCTTCACTCATTATCATTTTCCGCAGCCTGCTGGCTTTACTCATGCACTTGTTTTGAATAACTGCAATTAGCCGTTTAAATATTTGGGTGGGGACCTGCTACTTACACCCTCTCCATCTATTTCGCAGTGTTGATAGACACTGTTTAGTGAGTAATGTTTTGTGTATGGAGAGGAGAAGTGTGGTACTTTAAATGTGTGGCAGTAAAGCAGGCAGTATGATAAATAGAGATGAATCACTGTGTCTATCCAGAGCAGGGTTAAAGAGATTTTTAGGTTTTAGGTTTTATTCTGCTGTGAGAAGGGTTTAACAATGTTGAGCAGCTTAATGGATAACAGACACTTTAAGGCAGTTGCAGCTCCTTAGGGAGAGTGGGACTATTGTGGGATAATTAGGCATTAACTTGCATGATGACAACAGCAGATCCTTTTGCTCATTTTCCATGTTATTTGTTTGCCTGGGAACCAGATGAATCTGTGAGCTCATGTTTTACTTGGTCTGACAGACACGTCTGTCCACCCCCCTGAGGATCATCAGTGGTCCAGATTTGAAAAGTCACATGTCAGTGACAGCGCAATACACCAGGTTCACGAAACTCAGATAAGACTGTCAAAAATAAATAAGCAGTGCTGATCAGATATGAATCAGGATTCTGTTTCCACATTGCCCATTTCTCACCTCAGATGTTCTCAGAAGCTGGTTTTAATGTGCTGTTTGGTGGTAATTTGAGAAAGTTTAAGACAAGGCCGCAATTATTTTTCCGCTTGAAAACGGACCAAGCCCCACCTTAACTTGCATGTGTCATCCAGTGCTACGTCACACTTTTCATTGCTCCGATTGGTAGTTGGTCACATTATGTTTCCCTGATCGGTTGTAGGTTTTTGCAATTGGCAGTTTGGTCTGCAACTGTTAATAATGCCCCTTGGAAATCAAAAATGAATCAAGAGATTCCAGATTACGTCGCATTTTAGAATGAGTCTGGTGATGCTAGGTTAGTTGTTTGTTGTTGATACAACAGCTTCCATGACAGCGTTGTTAGGTCATGAGCCATCTGACGTATTCTTGGAAATACTCTGTTTGGTTCTGGTTTGGTTTGGTTCTTCCGATAATGACCTGCTTTATTCCCACATGTTCAATTGGACATTACACAGACTGTGTACCATGTGTGCAATAAAACATGATAGGATATGATAAAATAATCCTTTATTAATCTAACAATGGGGACATTTACACTGTTACAACAGTAAAAGGGGATTACATAATAACAGAGGCATCAATACAAAAGCAAGATAGACATACAAGTAGTACTTGACCAGCTGTTATTATGAAAATATTGATTATAGCAGATTCACATTAACTGTGTAAATAATCCGATTTAAACTGATTATGGCAAGTGAGTGACATTATCTATTAGGCAGTCTATAATCTATATTCTATCTATGAAAGTTTCACATACTTTAAAAATAGTCTTTTAGTTGACTTGTGGATGAGTTAAAATTCAAGGTATGCATGACAACAATGAAAAGAGCAGCACAAATTCATTTTTTACAAACTTAATCAGTGTTTCACTCTCATGTGCATCATAATGTATGTGTGGTTTGTGCTAATACAGGTTGTGGCTCCTTAAAGCGCTTCTCTGTAATTGAGAGTCAGACATCGTGACTGATTTTTCATGACTGAATGATCTGCATCCATCTGGTCTAGCGAGCAGGTCAGAACAAATCCTAAAATTATTGTCAAACACCCTCCATGTCTGCCTTTATTTGATGACCCACTCATAATGATAAACCAAACAAAATAAGCTTTTCACATTTTTATCATAAAAAGCCTTTTAATATTTGTTCTGGAATCCACCAAAACAAAGTCAAGTGTCATGCTCTTTCCTTTATCACAGGGATGAATCATAGTTTCCAGGTAATTTAGCTTCTCATTTTCACCTGATCTGCGTGTCTGTGGAACAAACAGAAGCACCAAAAGAACCCAGCCAGAACAAACTCACGAAAAAGGCCAGAGCTGAGATTTCTAAAGGAGAAAAATGTTATATGAGCTGACAGTGTGTAATACTGAGCCGTTTACCACCTCATAAATCAAACAGCAGCTGGAATATTAGAGAGAGCGACTGTGTCATGATGTACAAGCGAGTCTGCTGTCTCAGTGTTTACCTACTGTCATGATGGATACTGATCTAAATGTGTCCATGTTGGCAGCCTCCTCATGTGTGTGTCCTTGCTCTTCTAACAGTGAAGATTTCAGAGTGCGGGGTGTGAGAGCATGACGAGGCAGTAACTCTGGTGAGAGGCAGTGTGTCACCAGGACTAGAGAGGGCAGAGACATTCAGAAATACAGATGAAGATGTTCAAGTGATGTCTCTGCACAAAGGCAATTCATAATCACTCTCTATTCACATGAAAATTAAAGTTTTAGCGGTCACACCTTATTTTACAGTACAGCAGTAAGACTTAACAGGACGTACTTTGTATCAAATTAAACAAAAACTATGAATAAAATGTTTCTTTTTTAGATAGTATTAGACCCTCATTAGACTTAATTCAAGGCTGATTAGAACATATTGCAGCAGAACTGTACTTTAACTATAACTATTATTTCCATGTTAGCCCTCATTAGACTTAGTACTAAACAAAACTAGACTATAACTAGAGAGCAATTTCTGAATAAACTGCATGTGAATGTTTGCTGTTGAAAAGCTGGCACTAAACTGCATTGCTGGGTTGAAAAGTTGAATAATACTCCAAAGGTATGAATGATGTGGAATATTTGTTGAGAGGCTAACGCTAAACTTTATTGCTGCTGAATGATAATAATTATGTAGGAATGATGTGGAATATTTTAATGTTTGTTGGAAATCTGATGCTCAGCTGAATCGTTGTTGAATTAGTGGGAAGAGGTTGAAGATTAAAGGCTGATTCCCCTTGAAATTACACTTCAAAGAAAGTTTTAATGGGATTTTTAAAGTTTAACAATAGTCAGAATGTATGAAAAATGTTATTTTATGTTGACTATTTTGATGTTTGAATGGAGTTTCTAGCTGAAAGTATGAATGAGTAGTTAAGAATTGAAAAATAGTGAAAATGGAACAATTTTGAACATTTTGTCATTTACTTGGAATGGGGAAAATGTCACAGAAAACATTGGTATCATTGAAAGTGTGAAGGTAATCAAAAACCTGAATGACAGCAATAAGTCCTAACTGAGCTGAATACTTTGATGCTTGAATGAAGTTTCTATGTTGAAAAATGTGGAACTGGTTAAGTGACAAAAAAGTGGACAGAATTTTTTTTTAGAGCATATGGTTGTGAAAGCTGAGTCAGCATTCACACCCAACTAAAGTGTATTGATTCCCACTGTTCGATCTTATTTGACTTTCTTTGATGGTTTTGCAACAGAACTGTACTGTAAACTAAAGTGAAATCAAATATTTGCTGTTTCTCCATTTAAAAGCAATACGTGAACCAGCTCTACTAAGTTAGCGCCAAAATTATATGTAGAAGAATATTTTGTCTGTGGGTGACAGCTCAGACTTATTATAATACTGTAGGCAGGAAATCTGATTTAATCACAGAAGCAGTTATTGGTCTTTGCTCTGCCAAGTGTGTGGGGCCAGAACGTGTGTGTCAAGTTGCAGATATGTGATTTCACTTTAGTTGACATTACAGTTCTGTTGTAATGTGTCCGTAATTACCCTCTAATAAAGTCTAATAACAGTCTAACAATAGTAAATAATGCGCTTTAGTTAACAGTACAGTTCTGACTCCCGAATTACCCTCTACTAAAGTACTGAATCTGATACAAAGTATGGTTTGTCACATGTCGTTTGTGTACCGTTTTTTCTTAGTCAAACAAGCATTATGATTTAGCGCTGTCTGCCAACCTTTTCTTGAACACAATGAGGTCCGTGAGAAAATCAGTTTTTACGAACAACCATTTTGATTTCCAAATCAAGACATTAACTGCCTACAACCTCTTACAACTCAAGAAACTGCAGACATTGTGTGAGCAAGTATCACAGACCAGAGCACAGAGTTCAATCCAGAAAATGATGAGATGGAAAGAAATTACACGCTGTGTAGGCCTGTGCATATAAACACACGGATAAAGAGGCATTTTTAGACGAGCAGTCGAGTTTCACATGATGATGTTAGTGCAGCTAGTACCAAAATGCATGAATGTGAGAGCAAATGTATTCTGTGGGCTTCGCTGAAGGAATGAGGATGAAGTCAGTGGAAACAACAGAACTGCAAGTGGTTTGACGGGGAAGAGAAAGAAAAGACCCACAAGTCCAATGATCTGTGAAAAGGAAAAGCAGGAGAAAGTCTGTAAAGATGAGACAAAGAGAAAAGTGGTTCTACTACAAACTGATGAATGTCTGAATAAAATCTGATAGTCAGGCTGGAGGCTCTATTTCTCCTCTGATCCATTTGTCATGCTATAACACATTTAAGGCAGGCACTAGACTTAAGGCCTTTACGCACCAACGATGATGCAAATAAACAGCACAAAATTGTGAATAATTTATTGGTGAAATTTTGACTATTCACATTAAGCAAAATGCAGTTTTGCAAATAAATTATTTAGTGTAAAAAAAAAAAAAAGTGCCTCTGTAAAAAGGGTGCATTCAGTGGTGATGATCTGATGCTCCTGAAAGGCAGAGGTGTAATTTCAGAGAGCTGACTGACTCGGAGCAGCGGCTAGCCATAGGTAAGATATATTATAAGATTTGTTAACAGTTCCAGCTGTGCACAGTGCGCATTTATTCATTGATATCCACAGGAGGGGGATCGCCCGGTTGAAAGTTTAAACAAAGACATTTTCCATAAACTGTTGAATTGACCTTGTTGCAAAAAAATATAATACGTATTATTGCTCAGCAAAATTCTTCATTTATAAACAGTTATCACTCAAATTATGTATACATCGATGCTTGTGTAGTTAGATTATGCAATCAGACAACAACAAACAACAATTGGTGCATTAAACGCTACAATGAAACAGAAATAGACGTCCAGGTGAAGGTTAAAAAAGCATTTTATTTTTTGTTAAAACAAAACTATACCAAATTCTCAGTGAAGCTTTACTTTGGCACGGCAGAGCTTTAGCTAAATGTTAACTTCAGCATGAAAACATGCTCATAATGACAATGCCAAAATTCTTACGTTAACTGGTATAATGTTTGCCACTGATAAAGAGACATTTGCACCCATAAAACATCCACAAGAGACAAAACTGTGCTGGAGTTTTTTCACTTTTGATGAAGTTCTGCTGCCCCCAGATACACCTGTTCTCTTCCAGTTGGTAGAGATTTATTTTAAGTTTGCAATTTTGACCATAAAGGCAGACACTACCGAGATGTCAGCTTGAAATGAATTCCTCACTGATAAGAACAGACAAATAAATGCACAGGTATTGTTTCCTGGTGGTTTTATAGGCAGTTTTTCTGGATATATTTAATATCCAGGAGCAGAGCTTTTTTTTTTTCATTTATATATAAAGTCACAAATTATGACTAAAGGAGATCAAAACCAAAGAACTAAAGCTCAAAAGTGCAATAGACCGTTCTGAAATGCTCCACAGACTTACTTTTTAAAGCCAAAGCAACATTTACATCAGAAAAACAACAGGATCAATAGCCTCTTCATCACCACCAAACACTCAAAACACACAAACTCAAGAGTTTCAAAAGGTTTGCTGAAAACTGTGTGTCGGCGTGTCGGCAGTTCTGCCAGGTATGGTGGAACAATATTGCGTAGGCAGCGAGCAGGGAGGAGCGGTCAGGCAGGAGGGCAGGATGATTATTCACTCCAAGGCCCGCAGCATGGCCTTTGCAGCATATGAGACATGCCTGCCCAGTATAATGGCCTTATTAGGATAATGGTGGTAGTTACAGGCTTCGTCTTCCTCCAGGTAATTCTATCTATCTGCACGCTGAATGGAATTCAATACCTGCAAGTGTTTTTTGTCAGAGGGTTGCTTTAGTGTAGACATGGAGCCAATACCGGAGCTATTTTTATTTGTTTACACCGAGCATAATCCAACAGAAAATGCTCAGCTATTATGGCTCGCAAATCATCTTTTTTTCTGCTCACTGTTTGCCATTCATGAAATATGTATATTTTGGCTGTTTTTATCTGACATGATAGATTGTGTGAGCCATTTGATAGGTTCTGTGTTTGGCAGGCTCGCTGACTAAAGCTGCCCAGATCCATCGGTCATTCCGGGTCTCCTGGACTCTTTAAAACCAGCGTGCTGCCATTGGCTTATATCTGTGGGACATGCTGGCTCTCAGTCTAGCAAGGAGCAATTTGATCCATCATTTTGCACAATCATGTGTGCTTGAAGACAAGAGCTGACTATGACGTATATGGTGTGTAATTTTGTGGTATGAAGCCTAATGTTAGTTCTGTGGAAGTCTCAGAAGAGCCGCACTCCCACTGAAAGTTGTTTTCTGAAGCCCAACCACCTTTTGTCCTGCATGAACTTATGATGCCGAAAACCTACAGAGAACTAATTGCACCAATCCCAGTGTCCACTAGACAAATAAACAAAAATTCATGGCTTGGGGTACCTCATTATGTGGTGCTGCTGGGCATTCTGATTGGGGAAAAAAACTGCCAAACGTTTTGTTAAAACATAACCCTGTCTCTTAGAAATTACCTTTATATATTACTCAGTTTTTTTTCCCAATTGTGTTGCTGTGTTGTCAAAAGGTCACAGACAACGTTTTTTAAATGCATGAAGCGCCACATTTATCTAAGTGGTCAGGGCGGAATACAAAGTGCTGGACGTTGATTCCAGAGACCAGGGTTCGCCTTCTGTGTCCCATCTGGGAGTCTGTGGTTTGGTTGAGGCAACAAAAACTCTTTCGTTAAGGAGGGGGAAAGATTGTGGTTTTGATTAAAATGTTATGAAACACGTTGTGTCTGAAGTCACTGCAGACTTTTTCTGTATTAAATCATTTAATCTTTTTCTAACCTTTACCAAGTGCTACCAGTGTCTAAACATAACCATAAAAAAGTTTGATGCAGTTGTCACTTCAAGAGTTCATTGCAAGATCAGATATTTAGGCTGAAAACAAATGAAATATATATGCCAAAGAATATTTTACAGATGGTTCAGTATCAACGTTTTTGGGACTTGATGACTTGATAAGTTAATTAACAACCTCTTATTATTTTACACACATAATAACATAATCCTTGCTGCTTTCAAAAACTTCTTTGCGTTGATTTATAAGTTGTACATAAAGTTGTATATAGCTAAATTGGTATAACAATTTCTTGGAGACAAGTTTGTAAAATCAAATATATCGTAACAGAATAATCAGTGAGCTGGTTTGTATCAAGTTGAGGTAGCAGTCCGTAAAGGTAAAGTAAAGTGAAGTGAAGTGTGGCATATGAATCTTATACTGTATCTTGCTAAAACTTTGAACCATGCAAATGTACATTGTTTTTAGTCGAACAAGACCGCAAAATAAACACAGAATAAAATAACAGAACAGAGGGGTGATGTGAATGTTTACACAAACTGTGGGTTGGTTAACTTCTTTTCACTTATAAAATTAGTATAGAAGAGTACATAAAACTTTCAATTCCAGTCTTGAAAAAAAAACAAAAAAACTCAAAGGTCGTAGGACTTTTAATTAAGGCATATTCAAGTCCCTTACAGTTTCCTGTGCTGAACAGGAATTAAAAAAAAAAAACACCTGGCCTATCCAGTTTACACCTGTACATTATGCACACAGTTCCATGGTGAATGATTCAAATGCTGTTACTGTTTTGTGCACCGAACATGTCGCAATTTAGCATCAGCACATGCTGTATTTATGAATCACTGTGTACCTTTCCTAAGGCATAAACATCAAATAACATCGTCTTCCTCCACAGGAAGGAGCTGTGGTAGCCCTGTTTAAGATCTGCAGGCAAGACCGCTTCAGAGAGCTCTACGCTCACGCTCTGAGAACTGTGGCCTCCATCTGCTGTGTGGAGGAGGGCATCAACCAACTGGACAAGGTAAATATGTCTCTCTATAACACACACACACAGAGACACAACTAGTGGCTGAAGTACGTGTAAACACTTGGGTACTGTACTTAAATCCTCTACAATCCTCTACAATTAAAAATTGAAATACATTAAATCGTCCATGAATATGATTTCTCCCTGAGTCATGTTAGATGATCATCAGCCATGGTGTGTACATTTAATTAATTTAATAAAACTGATTATTTATGAGGCCCGTGGTTCAGAGATAAACTGTAAATGAGCCACAGCTGGACTTAAAGGCAAGTTTTCATCAGAATTTTGTGGCCAGATGTTGAGCACATGAGCACTGATCCAGATTTTCTATTTTCTTGTAATGGAAAGTGGGTATGTGGATTTGTATATACCGTAACAGAGAGCAGAAAGAGAGAAAGTGAAATGACATTAATCTCAAGTAAGTACAGTACTTCCAGTAAAATACCTCGGCTCCTCCACTCCAGACAGTTTATGTTTACACTGATCAGCTGAAGTTGTAGCTCAGACAGGCGGTTGTTTCTCTTCCCCGTCTGTCTACTGTTGTACACATTCAGCTCTCACATCCCATGTTATGACTGGGAGGCTTGCTTATTTTTACAGGTGAATATGAGCCAACAATGAAGGAGCTTTGGCTGCACAGAAACAAAGCATGCAATCATGTAGTCGAAGCAGTAAAATTAAGAGTTTAGCAGGAAAAAAATGTTCGTCTTTACTGGGCAGTGAACCAACGAGCATGATTTGTGACGTCACAAATAGTTAATCCTGGTCCAATATTTAACTTGCAAAAGTGTGATGTGGAAACATGAAACCTCTACTTGAAGAATTAGTAGGACTTGTTTCTAAATGAACCAGAAAAATAGCTGATTATTTAGTCTCATTCCCAGAAAATTAAATTCCAAAGTTTTTTAGGTCGGTAAAGCGTCTCGAGCACAGCAAAATAAAGACACAAAAGACCGTCCCTTCTGGTGTACTTTTGAAAAAATAAGAACAGTGGTCAATGGCGAGAGACAAATAATTTTTTTTTATCCCAGTTGAATTTTGCCATGAAGTACACATGATGTTTAAAACATCATTTTAAAAGTCTAGAAAGTCACAGTTTGCTGTAGATTTGCTGTAGTTTAGTTTAGTGTGAAACCGCTCAGTGAACTACTCTCACCTTATGTAATGCTCGTAATCAAAACCAACATCACTGTGCTTTGTAATGTTATCTTACCTGTGTTTTATTTAGTGACTCCTGGTCCTTTTGTGACCAAGTTCAAAGTGAATGAACGAGCAAGAACGTTGCTCACGTGACTACATCCTGGTATGAAATTGTTGCAGCTTTAACATTTAACGTTAGCTCGTGGAGGGAGAAAGTCATGATGTCACTGTCATGACTTCATAGTCTTATACTTCAACACAACAAACAGTAACTGTCTTGACTTAAAAAAAAAATCTTATAAATTGACACACATCATATGTGTAGTTCATGGCACAATTCAAACGGGATCATAAAAAATACTTGAATCTTGCCATTGACTACAGTTGAAGTTGTCCTACAACTTTCTCTGAAGTGAGGCCCCACAGGGCGCACCAGAAGGGGATGAACTTTGGCTTCTTCAGAGGTAGAAGCGGAGGGCAGATAGAGTCTATGCATCGTTTTTTTGGGAAAATCCTGCATAATTTGCCTTTAACATAATTCAAAAGACAAATCTTTAATATATTTACTGTAACAACAATATGTCATCGAAGACGGAAAACATTTTAAGTTGAAATACTTGCTTCTCTGACTGCAACACTGTTTTTGTTAGCTTGTTTCACATTAATTAGGGTTCAAATTAATGGTGAATGTTCACCAAATGAGTTAGTCTGTTTATGAGTTGTAAGAAATCATTAATAATTTAGTAGAAGGCGTAGATGTTTTTAACAATTAAAGTGAGCAACATGTTAAGGGAGTCTGGCAGGCAGTGAGACAGGTAGCAGCTGAACTCTAAGTCCAGTCTGTGTATTTTTAGAGCAGTGGGCTTTTGTTGTCAGGATAACAGACTTAGCTTTACACTGACAGACAACTGACAGCTGATAAACTTACAGTGCAGGACTTGTTCTTGCTAGTTTTTGCCAGTGTACCAGGTTGTGCGTGTCCTCCATTCCTACATTGTTCCTGCAGTCTGCAGGGAGGAGGGGGCGAGGGAAACAACTTGCTTCAACTATACATGGTATATTAACCTATTTAATATACCATCTGTGGGTCCAACTCACTATTTGGACTGCTGTACTCATTTTTGCATGTGCAATAACTATATATTTCTCCTTTAAAATATCTATACATTGGATTCGGTTTACAATATAATAATAATTTGGTATAATCACCTTTTAAACACGACTATCTTGTGCGAGTGCTGTAGGTGCTGGAAAAAAATCCTGTTGATTCCTGTCAAGAGAAGGACCTTCACTGGTCATTTGCAGGATGCATGTGCTGCAGGTGATTTTGCCCTCTACTACTGGCAGACTCGAATGGAAAATGCAACGTAGAAACTGTCAGGCATTGCCAATCTTAGCAGCAGTGTTTATGTCTCATAATGAATAATTGATGTTACATGTGGCACCTCTGAAGCTGTATTGGGACTTTTTTTTTGGAAAACTTTTGACTGCAGTCGTTAAAGTTCTCCAGCTTTCTATTTACTTGATTAAATTTTCATGAATGAGTTCACAAAGTTCAGTTACGTCAGGGCAGAAGAACTGCCATTAATCCTCGCTGTATAATTTTAGAATGGGAGGCGGTGAGAGAGTAAGCATCATGTGGTGTATAGGTTAAGTATGTGTTTTTTTTCCTGATGACAGAATTGCATACAATGCATACACAAAAAGATGAGTCATGATTTGCTGTGAGCCTGTTTGGTTTGCAGAGATGAGATCATTATATGGGGCCTCCTGACCGCTGAGCTGACAGGTCAAACATTTAGACCTGAACTTCTCACAGTGTTTATGTGTGTGTGAGTAGACGGAAATAAGGTGAGACAGGTAGGGAGAAAGCTAATGATACATCCTTCTTTGTGTGTCCTTGTTTGTTCTCTGTCGAGAATTCAACCAAAATAAACAACAGACGCACCTGTGTCAAGTGAGCGTTTACAGAAAGACAAATATAACCTGATTCCAGCGAATAATGATGCCACAACGGCGTCTGTGTTCACATATAGAGCAGCTGGGACAGCGTGAATCATCCAAGTGTGAAAACTTCTTAACGGGAACCAAAGTCCGCCCCAGATTAGCAGCCTCGTCCTGCGGGAGAAGCTGTCAGGCAAGTCTACCCTACCAAGCGCTCACCGGCGATCGCTCAGGCTTGAGAATCACAACTGTCACTGTTGAAGGTTGATCGAGAAAACGGGCTGGTGTGCATCTGCACTGCTCATTGGCGGATATACTCCATACTTCTCAGCTTTATCCCCAACTGGAGCATTATGCAATCATAAGATGGTGAATGGGAAGAGTACTGATTATGAACACAGCTGCTAAAGATGTGCCAAGAAAAGAACTTCCACAGAAAGTACCTGTGGAAGATCGATGGCTGCAATCGTTTATCAGATAGAGAGTTAAAAGTTACATTAAAATTGTAGAATTTAAATAAAATTGAAGGACATGATTGCCCTGAAGTAATTTGGTCACATCTTTTGACATAACACATATCAGCCATGTCATACATGACTAGGGACGGCTCGATACCACTTTTTATGTCCAATACCAATACCTGGTGTGTCACGATTTCAATTCTGAATCGGAAAAATAAACCTGTGTTTAAAGTAGGGCTGTAACTGATTATCATTTAATTAAGTCAGTTATTTTCTTGATTAATTGATTCATTTTTTTTGATTCATAAAGTATCAGAAAATTGTGAAAAATGTTCATCACTGTTATCCAAAGTGCAAGTTGATGTCCTTAAAAGTAAAGAGTAAAGAAAACAGAAAATTTTCACATTTAAGAAGCTGGAATCTGACATTTTTTAATCAGAAAATGACTTAAAATGATCAAGCGATCATCAAAGTAGATGGCAATTAATTTAATAGTTGATTATTAATCGATTAATTGTTGCTGCTCTATTTTAAAGCAACTGCTACGGTGCGGGCAGGTTTTGTTGTCCTTCTAACTTAGGGGGTCAATCCAATCACTTCAGGGTGCCTTATTTTAAAGGAGAAATCTGTAATATATTTACTGTAACAAATCATTAAATGAAAATGATATGTCATCAGAGATTAAGGGAACATGTTAAGTTGAAATACTCGATTCTCTGACAACAATGCTGCAGCCAGTGGTGTCCTTTGGAACAGTGTCTATTTGTGTTATTTGTGTTAATTGTTTTGCCCATTATCAAAGTTGCATCATGAGTTCAAATTCATGCCAACCTGTTTGCAAATGATAATACTTATGGTTTTATATGAGTTTGATGAAAAAAAAATACCACAAAACCAATCTTATTATATGGTCACTAAAATACTTAAATTGAACAAATTCAATGAGTCGGCAGGTTACTCTTAAAAATGCAGGACCTGAACTGGAGCTCCAGAGTGCGTATTTTCAGAGCAGTGTGCTTGTGTTTTTGGGATAACAGGCTTAGCTTTACATTGACAGACAACTGACAGTTATAAACAACATGTTGCCCTCGTCTTGTACTCCTGCAGGGTTCATGCAACCTGCCTTAGCAAACATAGATCATATACTTAATAGGATTTTGAAATCATGTAGTTTTGATTGAGAAGAAAAGAAAAACACCACAGAGAACCACAGTTCAATGTATTTATATGGTCACAAAAAATACTTTCAACAGGCAAAAACTTCCAATGAGCAGGCATCGTAAACTTTATTTTTACTCTTAAAAATGCAGGAAAGTTATTTGGCGTCGGCATTGACAATAAACTGAATGAGATACATCCAGTAAATGAGGAGATGGGGAATATCCTATTTTAGGGAGGAGGAGGAGGAGGAGGAGGTGTGGGTAGGGACGGGGGGGGGCAGTAGATGAACGGGGGTGTGGAGAGTGGATTGTTCCACGTCAGTGGGTCGCGCTGGCACAGTGCTGCTGACGTCCACGGAGACAAAAATAGGGAATTGCCCTGTGAAGCTCAGCACACTGATGCTCGTCAGCAGATAAGACTGACAGGTGTGGCTGGCTGAGAACTGACGCCTCACCTCACTCTGGATGCTTCAGTCTAAACTTTTGTTTTCAGGAGTGTTGGCTGATGGTGGCTGATCATCAGAAACATTCATTTCCTTTTTACCTAAATGAGAGCAATTTTAAAGTGACTGCACTAAAGAAAACAAGATATATCTGATGTGTCAGGTAATGGATTTTCACCAGGACACAACTCAGGTGTCCATCATCATCCTGGAAAACACAATACTAAAGTTCTGACAGAATTTTATTGATAATATAGATGATATCCAGAGTTTCTGCCACACATTCTGCAAGATTTGATAAGAACGACTACGGACAGATGCAGAGTAACAATCAGCAGCTGTAGTGAAGTTTGTATGAACTGTGCAATACTGCCCCCAAGTGGATAAAGACCTGTCCCACAGCTCCATTATTTCCTGAAGGCTTTATACTTTAATTCCATATCACACACATAAACAAACACACACACACACACACAAAGATGAGATAAATATGACCTCATGCCCAGGAGTAAACTTCTCTCTCCTGCTCTTCTATAACGTCTGAGCTCCTCTCTCAGCCCGATGATGCACACGCGCAGGTCGATGCCAGGCAGATATACAAGAGTTTCTGAGCGGCACATTCACCCCAGAGGTGGCCATTAATTCAGAGTGGTGTGTTTTAATTGTGATGGCTTTACGGGCAGAGCTGCAAGTTCCAGCCAAGCTGACACCATCATGGACACTTAACTGTTTGGATGGTTGGTGATGCTGCAGGTGTTTTGTCAGCCCTGCAGTGTTCAGATGAAATGTGAAGTAAGAGTTCAGTTCAGCAGTCAGGCCTGCAGACAGAACTCAGTGAAAGTGATTTGTACCTTGACTACTGGGTACTAAAGCTTACCTTAGTTTATTTAATATTACAGAAAGGAAGGAATTAAATCAATTAAATCATTTTCTGACATTTCATGGAGCAAACAACTAATCGATAAATTGAAAAAATTATTGACCGATTAATCTATGATGAAAATAATCATTATTTGCAGCCCTAAAAACACTATATTAGGCTAAACAATTTCACCATATTTTATATTGAGGTAATCTAAAAGTAACAGAAAGTAATCAGGTTACATTACTTTAATACTGTGATACTTGGAGGGCGTTACTGACTACATTTTTTTAACAGGTGACAAGCAACTGTATTGGAATGTATTTTTAAAGTAACCCTCTCAATCTTGACTGTATGTTGTCTGATGTGTAGGTGGATGGGATCCTGTGCCTGGCTGACATCTTGACTGATGAGAGCAGCGTGGAAGCAGCGAGAGCCGAGGCAGCGGCAGTCGTGGCTCAGATCACCTCACCTCACCACACGTCCACACAGCACCTCGCCAGCTTCCTGGAGAGCATGCACGACATCGTCACTGCACTCATCAGTGAGTAGACATAAAACTAATAAATTTAACCCTGAAGTTTGACTTACAGGCATGCCTAAGTATGCCCTCAAACCCCCCTAGCATAGACTTATGACGTCAGCATTTAAAAAAAAATCCTGGCTATGGCTGTGGGCACAGGAAAAAGTACAGTAAATAAAAAAAATAAAGATTTTAAAGTCATACTTTTATGTTGTCAAGGATGCAAACAAACAAATGTTTCAAACTAGAAACAAGTATAAGAAATTAGCTGGTTTCCAAAAGATAAAAACATCAACCTGGAGCAAATAACGTGGTAATAAAAAAACTGTGTACTTCATGGTTTCTTGTGTGTTATTGTGTTATGTCAGAACCCATAGACATATATTATGTCTATGTCAGAACCCTGTATTAAGTGAGTGATGTCTTATTCTCTCAGAGTTGTGTGAGAGCGCCTCCTGTGGTGAAGTATTCCTGTTGGCATCTGCAGCCTTGGCCAACATCACCTTCTTTGACAGCATGGCCTGTGAGATTCTCCTGCAGCTGAACGCCATCCAGATCCTGCTGCAGGCCTGCAGAGACCGCCAGAGAGTTGACACACCTTACTCAAAGGACCAGGTACAGATCTGCATTTCCTGACAAAACATAAAATATCAAAAGTACCAAAACAGTACATTCAGTCATACAACTCATGTTTAAAATGTGTTTGAAAAAAATGTTTCAGCTTACAAAAGTAAGTATGCGAGCTGATAATGACAAAATATTGGTAATTTCCACTAAATTTTCTACATTATTTTTTTTTTTTTTTGTGATGTATGCTTCGACCTCATCACTCCACACGAATTATGTTTAGAGATATTGGGGAGTGAGGAGCAAATATTTTAAATCCCCCAAAACTGCATGAATTCTATGTGTGGCCTGGGGACCAGCCACGTGACCATGAGAGGAATACTCTGTCCAAATGGACACAGTCCTACAAGCACAAAGATAAAACATATGCTAAGATGTAATTTAGGCATCAAAACAGATTAAAATTTTTAATTGATGATAAAGGGGTGCAGGGGCTCATGAGCATTTGTGCAGTCATGATTATGGATGCAATTATGATATATTATTCTGATATGATTCACATTTAGTGGGAAGGATAATTTTTGCATCAAAATTTTTATTTTTTCACTGGAAAAAAATTTAAATCATAAAGATGGGGCATTTGATTGGGTCTGTACCAAACAATCCTGTTTTCTTACATCTGGAGAACAAGATTTTATAGGCCAGGGCACCAGCATGCAGCACTAAATAATGCTGTTTTGTCACACATTTTTCCCTTATCACAAAATTGCATCTTCTGCTATTTAGATATCGCACTTGGCAATATTGCAGTTGCAATATTTCGATTAACTGTGCAGTCCTACTCAAGAGCTCTTTTTTTGTGGAGCCTGGCACAGTGTTGGTAGGCAGAGAATGACCTGCAGCCCAGGAATTTCAGAGCTGAGGTCAGCAGGTGGACAGGTACAGTTACAGCTGTGCCAATTTTTAGAAAGTGATACTTGGGAAGTGTGTGCACAATGCACGTAGTAGTATGTCATTTTTTTTTTATATTAAATGTATTTTAAAATTGTAATCTTGCTTATAATCCCATTTTTACCAAATGTACGTACCTGTAATCTGATTATGTCTTTTACTGTAATTGTAATTAAATACAGTTATCTTTTTTGTATCTTAATTACTTCATTCTGTTATAAATAATCTATTACTCCCAAACCTGATAGCATTTTTGTCTATGTTTTTAGAATGTCACTTTGAAACAGTGACCAGAATAAAGGCTTTTTTTTAACAGCACAATATATCAATATCATCAAAACATTAACATAAATATCTCTCAAATATCGCTCCAGGAGATATCCCACAGTACAAACACACAAACACAGCCCCATAAACACATGACACAGTACAGAAATCTCAACTGGGCAAAAACTACATCCAATTAGAGCCAAGCACTAAATATTTAATCCAGTTCATAAACCAACAGTCTACAGTCCATATAAAATGAAGTCTGGGTGAGATCATGCAGAGAGTTAGAGCAGAGAGATCTGGTTGTATATTCACCACACTTGAGAAACTCATAGAAGTCCATTAAAAGAACTGCTTCCAACATTATATCAGTATTTACTGAAAAACAGCCTCATCTTAACCTTGACTCCAACATATGCACCAGTGGAATAGTGTGAGGCGGTCTTTTATCACTGCATATATAATAGAAGAAGCAACTTATAAGGAGGATGAATGTGAATGACTGTGACTTAAAAGTGCCCTTGAGCAGTCAGCGCACTTATGAGCTGTTGGAAAGCAAAACAGCAAAAGGTTGTGAAGCTCTACAGCAGCTAGGAATGTATTTAAAAGTAAGCGTTTTAGTGAACTGGTATGGTAAAGAATATAGTGTGCATTTTCAGTGACCTCTGAACCAACTGTTACACAAAGCAAATGTTCATATCAGATATTTTATCTTTTTTTTTTTTAATTTCTTTATTAATTAATTTTAATTTCAGGTGGTGACAATCTTGGCGAACCTGTCAGTCTTAGAGCAGTGTGCCTCTGAAGTTCTGCAAGAACAAGGTAATCCATTGTTTTTGAATGTTACATATCATTGCTATTTTTGTTGGATGCAATGCACACTGTAAAAATAACAACAACCAAAAAAAAAAAAAATTCAAGGCAACTTCAATATATGTTTGAGTTTTGACTCAAAAACTCTTTTTTTTTTTACCAACTGATAATGTTTTGCTGAGATAATTTCCTTTCCTTCTTTAGATAAACTTGAATCTCTGAGTTTAGAAACACCCAAAAGTTTTATTTCGAAAATTGTTAAGTAAACTCATTGAATTAAAAATTAATAATAATTGTTTTGTAAAGCGTCCTTGGGTGTCTTGAAAGGCGCTATATAAATCTAAGTATATTATTATTATTTATTAATGGTTAATAATTGAATATTTTCAGGTGCAATGCTTTAATTTTTCAAGCCCCCAAATAAAAAATAATTAACATTTTTTTTGAAAAACAAATCCTGGGGGTTCCTGAAACACAAATATTTGAGTCAAATTTACTTAAAGAAGAAAAGGAAATTATCACAACAAAGTATTATAGATTGCAAAACTTTGTTTAGTGTATTTCAAAAGTCTGAGTTTGATTCAAAACTCAAAAGGCAGTTGAACTGATGAGTTTCATTAAATTTATTCTGCTACTCATTAGTATCCATAATTGATCCATATTGATGTACAAGCAAGAAAATCAGTGCAATTCTTCTTTAATCCTCAAGATGGCAGCATAGATAATATCTGTGAAGTCATCTGGAAGAGCTTAAATAAAACATCAACCTTACGTAAATATCTCTATTTTAATACAGTTGCAATGCATTGTGATTTCATTTTATTATGTTTTTTATTCTTAATTTTCATTATTCATATGTTCTGCTCTTACATGTGTGTCTGTCCTGCTTTCATTCATATATTGTACAATACATGGACAGAAACATAAAAAATTGTTTTGTGAAAAAGATTTTGACAGACATTTTATGGTTTACTTGTGCCTCCTTTAGTGAGTATTTACAACATTTGTTCATATTGTGAGGAGACTTAACTATTTATTATTTTACAATCTGCACAATGTGTTTCAAAGTCAGTCTTTGATCCTCAGATTGTCCTGAAGTGGAGATTAAAGCAAATCTGAGGAATTATCTCTAACCCCTTGAAAGCATTTGCGACTTGATTTTTAACTGCACTTTTGGTCTAAATCTTCTCTAACAGAGATGTATGTAATGTTTTGCTCCTTTCTAATTCACCTGAGCACTTTGTTGTGTCTCAGTCTTGTGTAATTTTATGTCTGTGAAGTTTCAAAGTTATGTTTGTTGTTGCATTTCCAATTTTTCTGATTGTTTTGTCTTATTTTCTGCACTGCTTGTCAGTTTTGTGTCTTCATTTGTTGTCTTTATTGTGAGTCTTGCTGTTGATGTCTTTCTTTCTGACTGTGTTGTTTGTTGAAACTTTTCCTTCCCATGCTTCCTGACACCTTTTCTTTATTCTTTGGTTTCTTGCTCAGCTAATCTGTACTGTATATTATGTATTTTAGGAATAGAGCGACTGCTGCTGCTGCTGGGAGAAAAGCCGTCCTCCTCCAGTCCATCAGAGGGCGCCGCCTGCGAGCGTGTTCAGCAGAAAGCTGCTGTCACATTGGCCCGTCTGAGCAGAGACGCTGATGTGGCCCAAACAGCCATCCAGCTCAAAGGTAGTGCAGAATTTCAGTTCTCTTATAACATTGTTGCATGATTTATTTGAAAAAAGTTGATAGAAACAAATAAGAAGCTGAAAAACAAGTGGTAAAAACAAACAGTACAAAAAGAACAAGATTTTTTTAAGATAAAATAAGCATCAAAAGGAAGGTAAGTCAATTTATAAATACAATAACAAAAAAGCAGGACCTCAAATTGAGCCTTGAGGTACTCCACATGTACTGAAGGACTAAGGCTGGAGATACAGTTGCTTTTTAACCACTGTTTGTCTTCGCATACACTTCGACTTAATTTCTGATGATGTACACAACCATCACTCCAAACAGTTGTGAGGCAGCCATGATGTGTGCATAAAAACATAAAATATAGGTTGTTTTTCAAATTTAAAGAGCAAGCAAGTAAGAAAACTGATTATAATAGATATATAATATATTTCATTGCACATTATAATATATAATGTGCAATGAAAGCAAAATGCGTTATTCAACAGAACTGCATAAAAAATGAAAGCAGCACAGGTGGGAAATGAATGATATACACCAAGAAATAAGTATATGTGATGTGATGCTGTGTGTTACACTCGTGTGTAACAGATCTGTTAACAAGGCATATAATTTATCTATTGCAACACACTGGGAAAACTGATAACATATTTTTATACAAAGAAAGGCATAATTTATTGTATTACATTTGCTGAATTTACAAGAGGGACTTATTACCAAAATTTATTATAGACAGTGTTTTACAAAGTTTATACAGTTTCCCATAACTAAACAACTCATAAAACTGTGATTTTTTTAAGGGAGACTAGGGCTGGTTTTGCTCTGGAGGACAGAGATCCAATCTCAAGATACAATACAAGATGTGAATGCAAAAGGCAAGATTGGGTCCTTCCTTGACCAGATAATCTATCTGGATACAGATCCCATCTTAATACCAGGTGTCAATGAGTGTAAAATACAACAAAAACATGAACTGGAGATGATGTCCCAGTGCTGCATCATTGTGCAGCTTTAATATTTATTTTTAATAAGGAGAAAAAAATCATTTCACTGGACAGAAACATCTTTAATATATGAATGTACTGTATGCACTGTACGTCCATTCCCCAGCAGACCTCTTTGTCTCGTGGGAAGCGGCTCTCTATGAATCCTTTATGAAACCTCATAATTTGATGAGTAGAAATTAACATATACTCCATAACAGAAGCCAGATATGGAAAGTATACTGCTTTTTTGAACTAAAATAGATAAGACACCATTTTTGTTTAATTTTAATTAAAGTACCCTGAGGTTTGTGGAGAAAATGAGGTAAAATCAAATAATTATTGGGACCCTAAAATGCTCTGTTTATAGTTGATATCAATGTCTAAGAATGGGACACACTTGTAAATGAATTTTTCCTCTGCTATCTTCAGCTGTTCCTCGTCTTATTGAACTGTGTCGCTCCCCTACTGAGAGAAATAACAGCGACTCAGTGCTGGTCGCTTGCCTGGTAAGTATAAAGTGTGTGTCTATTTATGTGTGTGTGTGTGTATGTGTGCATGCAGACCGATGCATAGAGCATGTGTAAATGACTCCATGTCTTGAATATAAATATGTCATTCAAACATTCAAACTGCCTATTTCAGTTATGCCCTTTAAATACTATATATTTTCAGCTTCACTCACTATATAGCACAAACTGAGGGCATTATACCACATGTAACATCAAGTGCACCAAATGACTGTCCAATTTAATCACATCCACAGGGCAATATGTGAAAACTGAAATCACAACCTCAGTATCTTAAAGCCATGTTGAGATAGCTGACCGATGCACATCATCTCAAACGTTGCATGTTTAAATATGTACATATCATGAATAATATCCCTGCTCGTACTTTATCATTCTCTCATTCTGATCATAATTATTAAGACCAGATCTTAGGGCCGATGAGGGGGGATTTGAAGCGTATAATGGTCAGGGGGCTTAATTGGGCTGACTCGCTGCGCCCAGAAATGCCCTCCTCATCGCTGTAACCACACTCGTCAGTCTATTCAAATTAATGTGATTCTATTTTATCCTTTTAGCCAAGGGTTAAGTAGAGCATTTGTAGGTGTTGAATTTTTACCTTCAAAGGACGCTGTGCTTTCACAGATCATTTGTAATCTTAAATGTAAATGTTGAGGAGGGTTGGGGGGATGGGGTTGGGGTGGGGGGGTATCCTGGCTGAATTAGTTTTGAGATGTCACACATATTAACTGTTGTGCTGTTGAAATCAAACAAGATGCAGCTCCTGGTCTGGAAGAACATAATCATTACAGTATTGCTGATGTTGTTTACTGCAAATCTGCAGACACATATTTATTTAACCATATTAAAGGAAAAATATGTAATATATTTACTGTACTAAATATTAAAATGGCCATGAAATGTAGTGCAAGTTCGCTCATAAAAAGAGCAAGTTCATTTCACAGAGATTAAATTTAACTAGTGAACATTCATTTCTTTAAAATAAAAAAGAATCTCCTCATAAAAGGGACGTTGGATATAATAATGTTATATTTAATGGTTGTGCTCTATTAATATTTTTGTATTAATTTGAATGTCCAGGATAACTTATATCTACCATTATTAACAACAGTTTACAACAATTTGAGAATGTTTTACTTTTCAGCAGACAGCAAACTTGAACATCACCATAATTTTGAAATTTCCAACTAGGAACTTGAATTTCCGACATTCAAGTTCAAATTGAACGCACCATAATGCATGAGAACTACATGGAGATGATGAGGGAGATAAGACAAGAGGAGAGAAGCGAATATAACATGGATCTATTTGTTTGTTTTTCACTATAACACAAACTCACAAGTTCATGCGCTGCATGATCAACTAAACTTTTGATATCACATTGACATTTCTCTATCTGCTGCAATCCCTTTTTTTATTCAGCTGATAAGGTTAACACTGTTATCTCTCTCAGGAGGAGTGACGCTCATGTTCATTAGTTTGCAAACGGATCTATTCAGTTCACCGCTCACCAAAAACACGAGCACATTCAGTGCACACAACACTGATGATATGTCATCAGAGGTAACATGAGGAAACATGCTACATTAAAATACCAGCTTCTCCAACAACAACGCTACAGCCAGCCTGTTCTGCTTTGAAATTTCCATTCCGGTCTGGAATGTCTGATTTTGTTTCACCATTTTAGGTTTATTCCCTTTACATAGAGCGAAAATTACTGCAGAATGTTCGCCGAAAGAGTTAGTGCCTGTTTATGAGTTAGAATCATAAGAAATCATTAATAATCTTACAGAGTGAGAAGATGTTTATAATAGTAAAATTGAGTAGTATGTTTTTGTATTTTTGGGGCAGTGGGCTTTTGTTTTAAGGGTAACAGGCTTAACTATGCATCGCCAGACTAATAGTTATAAGCAGCTAATCAACTTACAGTGTAGGTCATTGTCAAAGTATAATGTTGTGCTTGTCTTGCACTTGTTTAGCTCCAGTGTCCATGCAGCCTGCAGGCAGCCAGCCTGAGCTTTGAGTTTGGGGAGGAAACAACTTATTTCAACCACAGATCGTACTATATTAAACAGGGATTCAACCTATTTCTTAGACTGTTTATGGCTCGCTATCTGGACTGTAGCACCTTTTTTTTGAACGCTAGGATCCTATATATTTCTCCTTTAAATATACAGGAGTACAGTGTGATCTTGATGTGATAATGCATGTCTCTGTAGGGTTTGTTTTTTTATTTTTATTTTTTGGATCTTTGCACATGCATACTGATAGATATATGTGTGTGCGTGTGTGTCTCCAGGCTGCCTTGAGGAGGCTGGCAGCAGGGTGCCCAGACAGCATCGAGGCGGCCGACCACCAGCAGCTGATCAAACCGCGGCTAGTCGACTCTTTCCTGCTGTGCTCCAACATGGAAGAGAGCTTTGTATGACTGCCTGCTCACGCTGAACACTGATAGTGGAGAGCTGAACTCATGCACAAGATCATGTGCATGTACTGTTTCATGGCACAGAGGGACTAATGAGCAGTTTCACTCCAAAACATTGTATATATTTGTGTCCTGAGAAGATTTTTTCGGTCCAATTAGACAGACGGACAATTAGAGTTTGGGTGAATGGAATATAACTGCATGGCGTCAGTTTGAATGGATGCAGAAGAAATCTATATGTTAATGTACATTCATGTGTTGCCCAGGGCAACTCAATGATCACATTAAATGCAATGAATGTGTACAGTGTTCCAGACAAATGGTCGTTAGTTTATTTTATTCCACCGGGAATTTCATATCGGTAATTATTTTATACAAGTAGGTGCTACTTTTTTGAAGATGAAAGTATAACCTGTTCTGAAATGAAACACTTTATATGATACCACTGTGCAATTTATTTGTTCTTGTCTGAATATATTGTATCCAAAGAATTTTGGCTGAGAACAGAGAAAGATCCTTCACACAAGTGCATAATACAGTAAAGTGACACAAATGATCGTCTGAAGAGTTTAGCGTTGAAGCACCAAGATGTCTGTTTGCTTCTCAAGTCTTTGTTTATTGTCTGTCTGTTAAGAACATACTGCCTTTTTATGTTTTCAATCAACAGCCACTTTATTCTGGTAACCATTTACAGCTAAATTATTACAGTTAGATATATTACATGTTTTCAGTTTGTTTGTTATTTGAGGACCGTAATTGAAAGGGCTCTGATAGTATTTAAAAGTTTTTGATTGTGGCATATGGCAACATTATGCATTTGTCCTGGTGTACAATATATTGTTTGTAAAGCGCATTATATGGCATGTTGAGTTATTCTTTTGAATTTATTTGCCATTAATCTCAAATATCATATTTGCCACTGGAAAATGAATCTGTAAAATGGTCTTGAATTTGAATATAGAAATGCTTTTTTTTATTTAAAGAGAATTACCATTATTGTATGCCATGCATGGAATAAAGGCAATCATCTATCTAATGTTCAGTGTCATTAAAGCTGGTACAACAGAATTCAGAACATGATACAAGAACACATATTGAAGATCTTACGCACTGATGAAACAAATTGAAATCCAGAGGAAAAGTACGTAAATTAAAAAAAAACCAGAGGCCTTACCCAGTAGCCACTGTAGACTGATCCATTAATGTGACAGTGTGAAAGAAGTCACATGTAGTGATGAACCTACAGAGAATTCAGCTTTTTACAGACTTTTTAGTTTGTTTCAGGAAATTATTTAGCTGTCTGGTCCATACATTTACTGTTTTGGTTCACTCTCACCTCTCACATGGAGTTGTTTTTGGCTGCATCAGGCAGCAGTTTTCAATAAATAAAGCTCCAAGATCTCACTGTGCACAACCTTCTCTGCACCAAACTGCAGACAGATGTAGTTAGCAGCTAGCTGGAGAACATAATGGAGCATTTAGCAGCTAAAGAACCAACTACCTCAGTACAGACAAAAAACAGCTAAAAGAAAGCCAAGGAGTAAAGGTGAAGACACACACCTGTCTACATCTACATCGTGAGAAGATGAAATGTAAGTCCTTTTTTCACAGAGACCCAGCAATAGCGCTACAACGAAGGCTCACCTCTGCAGCGCCTTCATATTTTTACTCTGAACCAAGCATTGCCGGGATAAAGACACCCCAGTGTGTGATTTTATATAGCATGCTGGCATTGCAGAATCAAAAAAGGCGTGATGTAAAACAACAATGCACAAGCCAACAAGTGATTCTGCTTCTCTGCTCTTTTCTGATCCCATTCAGACCTGATAGCCTCATAAATGTATAACATAAAGCTTTTTATGTTTTCCTTGATAAACGGGGTGTCTTTCTGCAACTTGGCAACTTTCGGCTCTGTTGATACTTCTGCTGGCGGATTAAAGGTGGAATGAAAATGACCCCCTATTATGTGTCTTTAACTTTTATACAGACAGTGAGGAGGAACGAAGGCATAATAGTCCCGCTTTGCCACTTTTTAATACGAGAAGTAGAAAAAATTAAAAAGAGACAGTTTAATTCCACTGCAAAACACACTCTAGTCGAACTTAGGCTCATATTTTTTTTGCAGTCACACAGAACACTGTTACACCACTGGTACAGCAGGCAGAAGACAGTCTCACCTTAATGCAGAATGAGTGTATCTGGGGTCCTGCAGCTGAAGTTCCTCCAAGGGCCTCCAAACCTGCAGCTATCTCAGAGGAACTGTGCTTACACATTCTGTCTTGTCACACATGCAGGCACAGAGATGAGAAAAGCCTTTGAATGAGGCTCACAGAGAAAGAAAGAGGCCAAGAGACTAAGAGGAGGTAGACCCAAAGGTCTACCTGTTGGTCCTCCGTGAACCACCAGGTCCTCTCAAGAAAACAGGAGGGACATTTGCTATTTAAGCCTCCAACTTTCCAAAAACATCGGGTCTCGTTGGGAGGAGTACCAGTATAGAATGTAGCTGTGTGCATTAGAGAAACTTGTCATCAAAATGTCAGCTTTTCACATGTGGAGAATTTACTCATTCACAATGGCTTTGATAAGGGATTACAGACCCAAGTGCAGCTGAGTTCAACATTTTCAGCTCACCAGTGACTGGGCATGATGCAGCAAGTGATTACAAAGAAATATGTGAGGGCTTTTCTGCAAAACTTGTCCTTTGTGTTGTCATCTCTTTGATAAAAACATTCTCAGGTTTTTTTTTTCTTCATAAGCCTTCCTCTCCTTGGAGAGACAATTGAGGGTCTTCTTGCTTTCTCTGTAGCCTCTTTTTCACCTAAGGGCACTTCTGCTGAGCCTGGACTTGTTACAGTCCAGCCCAGTGTTGAGACAATTGAGCTGATTCGTGTGTGTGAGTGTGTGTGTGCGTTGTCCAGCGTACATGTGGGACTGTGTTCAGAGGCCTTTGTGATAGAATATGCTCCTGCCTCGCTTTGTTGAGACCCGATGAAATATGTATCGACGCAGAGGAGAACTAAACAGACGGCCTGAAAACACAGGTTCCTTTGATATTGTTTTGGTTCCACCATCACCACGATACCAAGAATTGTAACTCTGGGTTTTTCACTGTCTCTCAGCTGAACTTTCATTTTCCCCCACTCTCCATCATCTTCTGTCTGTATGTTGCAGTGATGGAGGAACTCCTTTACTGAAGTGAAACTACTAATACCACTTGTAAATGTACAAGTAAAGTCCTGCATTGAAAATTTTAATTAAAAGCATGTAAGAATAATCGGGACAATGTACTCCAAGTATTAAAACTAAAAGTACCCAATCCAGAAAAATGTCCCGTGTGACTTTTTACTATTATATATGATATTGTTAGGTTATTATGACTCATGCATTAATAAAAGCAGGATTTTACTGTTGTAGCTGGTTGAGATGGAGCTCAGTTTTAATTACTCTGTATAGGACTTTCACTAATTATTATTTTCATTATGGTTTCATCTGCTAATTATTTTCTCCTGTTTGGTTTGTAAAATTATGAAAATAGTAAAAAAATGCCACCACAATTACCCAAACAATGTTTGTCTTGTCCAACCTCAAAATTATTAAAAATAAATTCAAATCATTACAGTAATTAAAAGGAAAAGCAGCTGAAGATGGAACCATGAAAGTGTTTATAAATTAATAACGCTGATTATCAAAATAGTTGCTAATTTTCACTTGACAAATTGACTAACTGACTAATTGTTTCAGCTGTACTTGTATATATATTTTGGCTCTTCATATGTTTTGACAGGCTATTCTCATTCTCAGGTCATCAAATATTGTGTAATGTAACATTATGCAACTAAATATAATACAACATGACATAATGCTTCGTAACGCCAGGCAACACAATACAACGCAGCATGAAGTAACATAATGTAAAGTAACATAACGTAAAGTGACATAACACAACGTAACGCAATGCAACGTAATGCTCAGTGACCCTATTTGGTTAGCAGGGTGTGTGTACACATAAACTGTGTTTATGTGTGTACTTTTAGTCAAGGTGGGCCATTGCAGTACAATTTAATAGGCCTGCACTGTTTGTTGTAATACTAGATTGTGCTAACTGCCTTTCTTTCAGCAGACAGGAGCTGAGGACCCCCCAGTTGTGCAGCAGACCAGTTCCCGGTGGTGATGTCCCTTCACTCTTCTCTTTGTACAACACCTGCTTGGTTTTGGTTTGGTGTACAGTGTTAGTGTCTTTTGGACCCTTCATCCTTCCTGTCTGGTCTGACTGACCACAGTGAGCCCCAGTCCTGCTCTATGTGACCTTTTTGGTAAAACCAGTAGTTCTAGTAAAACTAGACAGTGGATGAAATGAAAATACTCTAGTAAAGTACCTCACATTTGTACAGTATAGTACTTGAATAAATGCACCGGTATGTTGTTGCCATCCTTGTTGCTTGCATATTGGCAATTTGATCGAAGTTTCACGGTGGTGGTTAAATAATGAAAAATCAATCAACCAATTGAACTAATTTAACCTAATTAATAAACAATCTCATAAGCTTGTGTCAAAATATCAGTACAACCACTTTTAATACGACACAAGTGCACAAGTACAACAAATAAATTAAAACAAAAGTTGGTATTTGATAATGAAACAGCAAGCTGCACTACAGAGTCATTTTCATGTCATCTTCTCCGTCCCACACTATAAATCACAGACATTTTGTGTAAGAAAAGGATCTGAGGGCTTGGAAGTCTAATGCAAGAAGACACTCTTCTGTGACTCTCCTGAGATTTTAATATTTTATGTGTCACATCTTTTGCTTTTGCTTCCTATTTTGGGGAAAAGTTTTTCTCTGTCTGACTCTTTTTATTTCAGAAGGCCGAAAAAGATTGAAATTTCTTCTTCCTTTGAAAATGCTTTCAGAAGTTGATACATTAGAATATACTTCTGCAAAACTTACAAATTAGCATGGTAAAACATAAAAGTCACATTCCTTTGGCCAAGATTTTAAAAAGTGCTGTATGTCTTCACATATTTTCAAGATGCAAACAAAGAGCTGTGAACTCTTGTTTCCACTATTAGAGCTTTAATGAACTGCACTTCAGAACCAAGGACTCCATCATCAACAAGGTGATTGGGGCTCCTTGAAAATAACCGAGCAAGGTTATTTTCAAGGAGCCCCACAGGAGCAGCTCCCTGAACAATCTGATGTCTTGGTGTGTCAAGAAGCTCATTCGGACAGATCCTATTGAAATTTGTTTGTTTGTTTTGCTCACTTTGACTCTCTGAATGCCTACAACCCAGTGGCAGAGGTTCATAGACACTTGGTCCCAGAGAGCACTGATGCCATAAAAAGCACTTCTTGCTTGTCACTGCCTTAAAATGGAATTTATTTTTTATATAAGTGAAGAGTGCAATATGTGCGATATTGAATTAAGTAGTTTAATTATTGCTTCAGTTCAACACATCCTCATGCCTAAATGACAGGTCATTTGCCAGTGACCCTCCAAAACAACATATATAACTGTCGAAGTGTACAAGTGACAGGTGTTTTTCAGAATTAAATATGAAAAAATAAGTGTTTATACTTTGATTTGGGGCTCAGAGGGATAGGGCTGAGCAATATTTCAATACTGTGATATGAGACTAGATATCATCTTAAATTTTGGATATTGTGTGGAAGAGAAATGGTAAGGCTGTATTTTATGCATCCACGCTCGCTGGTTGTCCTCCTCTGTCTCCTCAGTGAGTGAGGGTGGGGTCTGGATGGGACCCCTTGATTTGCTAAAGTCTTTGTATGTGTTGTTTCTTTATTCCTTCAACCAAGTATTATTTATAATGTGACAGTGCTGTGGTTAAGCTGTGGTTTCATTTCTGATTTCTCCAGGGGAAGATACCGTTGTATTGTACATGTTGCATTATTATTCTCACCCGCTGCCCGCCCTACCCATGCCCGTGAATTTACATAAATATATTTTTTACCTGTGACACAACTTTTTTGTGGGTTACCTGCTGTGTACCCAACCTAGTGCAGAACTGGAGACTGCTAAAGGAAAGACATTAAAAATTTTAGACATCCTGGAAAGAAGAATTTCTGTTTCATATGTTAAGTTTTAAAGGAAAGGGGAAGGTTATTTCCAAAAGAAGCCCAACTAATATACCTGTAGAAAAAAAATACTAATTTTCAATGTTATTGTAATGAAATTTGAAACTGGTAATGCTTAATACTGTGGTCACATTGTGTTTTCCAGCTAATACTTTTTGTGGGACCCCCCGTTTTGATTTTGAAATCCTCCCTATTTTTGAGGTCTCAAGGTTGGCAAGCACGCTTAAACAGTCAGTGTACCAACTGTTGACATTTCTCTAGCTACGTACGCACACACCAGCATGTGCAGAGTGTGGCTGCATCCACCTGTTTGTGTGAATCTTTGCAGGAATCTCACTTATTTCTGTCATTTTCCTCAAGAAGCCTCTCTGTCTCTCCTTTTCTTTATGTGATAATGCATTAGAGTCATGAAGCCTCAAGATGAGCACTAATTTTTCACTCAAGTTGAAACTTTTCAACTCACTCATCGTCTGTCTTAGTTCACAAGGCCAAGAACAAATTTGCTTTCATTCACATCTTTACATTGCACTTTATATTCTAACAAGCTGCTTCTAAAATTCACTTCAAGTTCTGTTGTGGACTCTGAAACTGTACAACTGAAAGATTTTCACACACACACACACACACACACACACACACACACACACACACACACACACACACACACACACACACACACACACATCCCATATTAGCATCGTGCTGCAGCACATATAGACCTCACAGTTTAAAGACTAATTATGACTTAAGTGCCATCACCTGCTGGACAGCCAATTAAGAGAGTAACATTGCTGTTTACTGATATCTCTGGTCCAGTCCCAAGCTGGCTCCCATTAGAGGACCCACGGGGGATTTTAATTGCTGAAATACAACCACAACAGTGTAAGTGAGTGTAAATTAATATCAGCACTCTGTGGTCACAACTTTTGGCCAAAGTCAGTGGAGGGTAAAAGCCTAATGCCAAAAATGCTCAGGGGTTTGTGTACAGTGGTCATGTGGCTTTATCCTGTAGCTGCCACGCATTAGTACATCATCAAGTATTAACCACTGCACTAAAGAAATTTCACTTCATGATTTTATTCTAATGATGTGCCTTAATACTGCAGAAAAAATAAACAGTAAATAAACATTATGCAATAAATAACTATTCAGTACTTGCTAGAGTAAAGAATGTTGTTTGTTGTGTAGCAGGTGTTCATTTAACAACATTTGCTAAAAATACCTTTGAATGCCATGGTCTGTGTGATATTTGAAGAATTCAGAGTTTTTAAAATAATAAATTTAAATTGTTTTGAAATGTGTCATTGCCTGGAGTGGGACACAAGTATGGAGCCTATAGAGAAAAAAACATATCCAATGCCACAGATGCATTTACTCAGTAACAGCTGCTTACATTAATTGAAAAGTGATATAAATAGCAATGTTCTATAGCCTTACGTGTATTTTCTGTATTTATCTGAAGTTTGATTCAATGAGTGAACAGATAGGGGGGTTATCACAATCCACACTTTTTAGGGGAATTACTAAAGGCTGTGGAGTTTTATTCCTCTAGCAGTGCTATGGAGCTTTTTGTCTGAGTGGGTGAAAAAAGTATTTTATCCAAAATATTTAATCTAGGCAGAGCAGCATGTACTCCACAGCCAGAGATCAGCTCACTCTGATCCAGTATAATCCCACAGAATCTCTCTTCACTTTACCCAGCAGCTGGTGAGCAAGACACAGCAACTTCTTGAAGGCCTTCTGCAGAGTTTTCATGGTCAAACTGTACATTTACTGCCACTAGACAGCTTCACTAAACTTTAATCCCTCTGCTCCAATCGCCAATACCTGTCTGCTCAGAGCACAGCCACTCTTTTTTCTGTCCTCTCTTTTGCTCGTCTACACAACACACACACACACACACACACACACACACACTGCAGTGATGATGGAAAAAAAAGATCAGGGATATTCACACATTTCAAAGGAAAACTACGTATTGCACAGAAAGCTTGGTTGCTCTTTTGCTGCTGGACGCTTTAAAATGCGTAGACAACACAGATCCTATATAGACAGACATTTAAGTGTGGCGTGACGTGATGTTCACAGTCTAGACAAGGGATGACCTGACTAATTCCTTCCTAATCCAAAAACATGCAAAGAAGGTGTCAGTGGAATAGAGGCAGTGGCATGAAGCGGCTAGCAGCTAACAATCTGTGACCATACCTGACTGCCACTCAAAGCTGTTAACATGTTGTACATTTTAATACGGGGGTTAATGGGGATTGACTTACATCTGGAGATAGTCTCAAGTGGCCATTTGAGGAATTGCAGTTTTTGGCATGTTAGCTTCACTTTTCTGCCCTGGAGGTTGACTGCAAGCTTCTGTAGTAAAGTATGAAAAAATGCTGCATTTAAAACACTTTAGCTCAAATATCCACACACATTTGTCATTATTTTCTCAAAGTTCCTCAACATTGAAACATGGAAGTCTCCTGGATAATTCACCAGTAGTATAGGTTTATGTTATGGTGATCAATTTCAACTTTGCATTTGATTTTTCTCTCTGTTTGGCATAGATAGCTCTAAATACTTTGAAACCGATGAGCCTCAGCCGTCATTACAACACAGAAAAAAACAGCCAGACTGTTGCTGCAATTGGGAACAAAATGCCACACTGGTAATGTGGAGTTCATCCAAAAGTGACCAAGAATTGCAAAGAATTTGACCTGACTGTGTGAGTTATATACCTTACTGATAATGATGCAGCCAGGCATCATCATTCCCATCATCACCCATCATTACATTATTCTGCTTCCCCCCCCCCCCCAATATGGCTCACTTTGGGCTAAAGAAACTGTCCACTGCACCATTAAAATTCAGTATGATGAAACAGTCAACTGACAAAAAGATACAACAAAATTAAATGAGGCATCTGCATGTTCATTCGTACTAAAACCACCACTAAAGTGAGCCGGTCAGTATATCATGTACAGTAAACTTTCAAGGTAAAACAAAACCTGTCTTTTTTTTCTTTGTGTTGAACAGAATTCCTGATGGACTGCTAGGAATTTGTTCATTGTTGCCTGAGTGCACCTTAATTTGTTCGTGAGAGGCAGGACAGCAGGAGGTCGATCTGTGTGGGTCAGAACTGACTCTCAAATAAATGCACCGCGCTGAGGCTCCTTTTTGTCCCAAGACGTGTGGCCTTGATCAGATGTTCAGCATATTCAAAGCTGCAATTTATTTTTCATGCTGTAAAGTAAAAGATAAACAATGGTGATAATTTTCAGTGACAGAAAATGAACATTTTGAATCTTTTTCTTTCATTAAAATAAGTGTGGAGCATGGTGTGCAGTGGCTGCTTAGACCGAGACCAGCGTGCTTGTGAAAAAAGGAATGAATTAATGAAATATAGTGATTAAAATTTGAGAAGCCACAGTCTTGTTAGTTTCAAAGGGTGTTTTTATTAAGTCTGTATTTTTGCATTTCTGTGTGTGTGTGTGTGCATGTGTGTGTGTCTAAGTGTGTGTGCGTACGTATGTTAGTGAGACAGAGAGAGAGACTGCTGCTCTTTAGGGACTGGGGCACTTCCAGCAAAGAAAAACTGCCTTGAACATCTTGCCTGTACACACACACATGAACACAGTACCTCTAAACTCATGAGGACCCTCACTGACATAATTGATTTTAGTCCCTAAATTTTAACTATTACAACCACATGACTACTGATCCAAACCCTTGACTTAAACTATGAAAATCCTTTTCTCCTCACACATGTTGAATGAATGTTTTCAAGGTTAATTCACTCAAATTAAAGTCTTGCATAGCCAGACCTACCTCCAGAGTGCTGTGTCAGTGCAGGAGAAAGGTCTGTCTGAAACAATTATCATCCTGGAGTAGGGGAGAAAAAACGCTCTGGCTTGTTTGAATTTCATTAAACCAATCACAATCGTCTTGAGTGGAGTTAAGCCCAGGATGCAGTAATGCCTCTACGCTTTGGGGAACTTGTTTTGGTGGAACATGTGCACATGAGGAGGCAAGAACTGACATCAAAATGGCAAAATCCCCACAAAAGAAAAGATAACAGCTGCTAGCTTGTTCATGTTTGCCACAGAACCCATCAGCTATTGGGTAACTTCTTGTTTGCTTTTTTAAAAATCTATCTGCATTCATATGCAGATAAATTAGCCATCAATTTCCTTCTTGCATCTCAAGTTGCTAATCGGACTGTTTCTTGGCCTGGATATCCATTATCTGGAAGCCACAGAACAATGGCTGTTGCCATAAGAGGCTAAACGGTCATCAATCGAAAGCAAATGGACTTGAAATCCTAATCCTTGACCAGACTTGAAATCCTGAAAGATATTTAGTTACATGTCCAAAACAGAAAGATCAGTTGATCATGGGCTTGGCAAAAAAAACAACAATTGTATCAGGATAGAAAATAGAAGGCAAAACTGTCGTCATTCCAGGATGAAGGATCATCATGGATCTTCACCACCTGTTAACCATAGTTTCTCAAAATGTCACACCGCTTCCTGCCGACCAAGTCCTTCTCTGTGAGTTTTGGCAGTTTTCACGTTTTCCTGAACTTTTCCGTGGCCTGAATTGAACAATCCATTCTATTGTTTACATCCCAGTATCTCCATAATGGCCTTGCATTGGGGTTACTGACCAAACCATGATCTTGGTGCAACACTATATCACTTAGTCGTCATTCTTGGTGTGGACAGCTTCAGACTTGCCCCCAGAATGTCCCCATCCCATTAGCTATCTCTCAAATTTGTCCTTGCAAAAGCAGAAGTACAAGAGCACACATTTTTACCAGAAAGGGTTGGGCAATGTCTACCAAATTGGCATATGACAATGTCCACAGTGAACCATTGCATTGGGTCTTTGTCTCAGTGCTACATGTCTGTAACTTAGTTATGTTTAAAAAGAAAATATTAGACATGGAGATACAGTGCAGTTCTGTCTTGTGTTCTTCTACACATGCTGCTGTGTGTAATTGTACATATGCACACAGTTAAATTAAATGTTTTTCCATTGTCTCTTTTAAAAACAATCAGGCATGTATGGAACAGCCTCACTTAACCCCTGTTCACTACGGCTGGTAACACACTCATCTGTTCCATAATATCACACACATACACACACTTACCCCTCTCGGGTCCTCTGAGCCCCCCTCTCCATTAACAGGCCACCGCAGCACGGCTTCTCCATTTAGGTCCTCCAGCCCACCTAAAACCTCCTCCACACACACTCCTCTCTCCTCTCTCTCCATGCAGCGTCTCCGAGGATTTGTGGACAGATTGTTTCTCCTGCAGACGACCAGGCAGCAGAATTGTATTTGTTTTTTCTGCAGCACTGCCTGTAACTGCAGACAGTAGCAAACCGCCGAGCCGTGTGTGTGTTAACTGTCTGTGTCCGCAGTTATGACGGAGTGTATCATGTAACAGCCTGAGTATCTGCAGCCTGTAGGTTTTATATGTCTAACAAGCCTGAGAGTGTTTGACAGTGTTTTGGATTGGCAGGGGCAGTTTTTGGTCTCCAGGGTGTTTATATTTTGAGTGACATGTGTGACGTTTTTTTTTGCCAAAACTATGTAGGATGTGAGGAAATGCCAGTTGTATGTTATGTTATGCCCATATGTTATAAGTGTTACAGCAGATTTTTCATAACCAGTTAAAAACTCCTTTAATTTCTACTTTTTAAAATCTAAAATTACTCTTGTATTTATTTGCTAATAAAATAAATACAATTGAACTGACAGTTACTTCTTGCAATTTTTCCAGGAACAGAAAAGTAAATATAGAGATTGTGTCATGTATGTAACCTGCTGTGTCCTAAAGTGGCACTGCTGGTTAAACATTTAGACGGGTGTCTGATTGAGTTTGACCTCTTGGAGTGGGTATTTGAGCGTGTGTGTGTGTCAGTTAAAGAACACATGAGGACGAAATAAAGCCACTGTGTTTCAGAGTTTCTGTGTAACTCTTACAGTTATTTTCAATTGCTAACGTGAATCAGTCAAAACTGAAGTCACAATGTCAAAACTCTTCACACAGTCAGTGAAGTCTGTGTGGATCAACCTGTGAATCATTTTTCATCGCTTTCACACAAAATGACTTCAATGACCACATTTTCCAAAATCCATGAACCCTCTTCTCATTCATACTCCACCTCATGCAAAACACTAAATTACTAAATTACTGTCAAAACACATTTGAAACAGAGTGCTATCAAATTTTGTGTATTTCTGGAGTGAACTTTTTGTTATATATAATAGTTATTAATTTTGTTTTGAAGACAAGAGACACAGTACAGTGGAATACAATACAATGCCACCCTCCCCTGGATTTGCAAAAGTGTTTTCTCCTACATAAATCGGTCTGGGTCACTAAGAGGATAGTGCCATTTCTGCAGTAAACTTACTGAAATATACAGAAAATTTAGCAGAATAATTACAATAAAGTGAAATAATAATCATTCCATACACGGCTGGTTGCAATTTCAGCTGACAAACAACCCAGGTGTCCTGTTTTATGTCTCATTGCCAAACAGACAAAAGAGGACAGTGCACAGTACTGTACAGTAGGATAGTATTATACTAGTAGTATTATACTATACGTACATTTTGATCTTCTGTTTTTTTTTTTTTTTTTTTTTTTTTTTTTTTTTTGTTGTTGTAATTATTACTGCTGCACTTTAAGGAATTAGCTTTTTGTTTGTTTGTTTGTTTGTTTGAGCATGTTATTTTTTTATAGTAAATTACTATGTGCAAAAATATAGAAAAAATAAGGATATCGAAGCAAGTATTTGTTTTGAAAAAATGGATCGTTAACAATTGAAAAAAATATCTAAATGTGTTTCACAATAAGTGACTGATAAAACAAACATTTGTCTTCATATTAGGAGGAATGTTTTGTTTTGTTTTGTTTGAACTTTATTTAACCAGGAAAGGAACAGATTTGGAACAGATTTGTATGTATGACATTCATGACAGCCTCTTTTTTTTAGGTTGGTAGGATGGTGGTAGAAACTCAGTGCACAGGACTGAGACCAGAGACTTGGATTCACATCCTGACTCATGATTTGGCACCAAAAGCACTTTGGTTAAAGTTAGGGAATGATTGCAGTTTTGTAAAATGTTATTTAAACATGTCTCTCCTGTCTCGTGTCTCAGCTCACTTTGGACTTCTATTAATATTAAACCAAGACCACTATCATTCCCTAAAAGTGTTTTGCGCACCATAACCCTACAAAACATTAATCATGCTTTAGCTGCACAGGCCAGAATTTTGTTGCAAATGCAGATACTGTAGGAAAACAAATGAAAGACGTTGACTAGATAACAATAACAGTTTTCTGTTCAGTGTACCATATCAAATTTCTGTATCAGCCTACATGAGTAAGTTTTATCAGTAAGAATGACATTTCAATGCCTTCTTAGTCATCTGTGATGTGAAAACATCAGATTTTTCCACACAGTCAGAGGAAGTAAAAGTGTGCATCCGCCTTAGTTCAGTTATAAAATCCCAGCGCACAGCAGAGTTTCTCACAGCTGCTGTCTGGTGTCACCTGCCCTGCACGCTCTGTGCTCCTTCATGCTGGGAATTACAGATTTACCAGAGTGGTGATTGCTGGAACAGTGAAAAGACAAACCAATATGTTTTTGGCGAGTTTTATTTTGTTTCTGTCAAGTTAAAATGAAGCTGACAATGACAATGTTAAAATTACAATTTTTCAGTGGGAGTCTGGTGAGTTTGGCGAGAGCAATGAAGCAGCTGTTTCTGGCTGAATAAAACTTATCTTACACTTTAAAAAAGGTCTGTAACAATCTTCCATAAATGTAGACCCTACATACTCTGAACCTGTCAGTGGCAAAAACAAGCACAAGAAAACAAGCATCACCTGCCCTGCAAGCTCTGCAGTGCGCTAGGGTGAAGTGGTGAGAGCTCGTCAGCTGTGCTCTGTTTCTATCACTCTTCTCTGCTTCCACCACAGTTAGTTTTGTGGCTTGTGGTGATTTAGAGAGTTTGTAAAGTTTGATGTGCTGTTGTATTTCTCAGTGTACAATGAGGCAGCTGAAAAAAACAAAGCTGAAACTTGTTTAGCAGCTACTCGATTCACTGTTTGTCATCAGTTAACCACCAGTGCAAGTGCACAAGCTAATATAAAACTATATTTATGATTTTTTTTATAATTTCTCATTGAAATGTTCCCCCTGTGTATTTTTGTAAGCTTCTATCGACTGGAAGACTGGAAGAATCTCAGTCGGTTGAGGGATCTGCAAATGATGATTTGAATCTTTGACTTTCAGGTGGTAGCCCTACAAATTAGTAGTATAAAAACATCATCTCTAGGAGGCTGAATAGAATTGCAATATGACATGTCTGAATCTTTTTTTAAAACATAAATAAAAATGAAAAAAGATCGTCAGCAGTTGCTCCGTGGAAGGTCTTTGGTACTGAAAGCTTAGATAGTAATTTGTTGTAAAGGAGATAAATATGCGGATGTTTTGACCTTTTTTATTGCTGTTTTTGACACCCAACGCCTTTTTGTTTTGTGGCAGTATATGATAATTTTGGCAAAGGAAGCACTCAGTAATCTCAAACAAATCGTGTCTTCATTGTTCAGTAACACGTCAATGCAGTTACAGAGTGGGGCTGCAACTACTGATGATTTTCATTAATAATTAATCTGTTCTCCATTAATTGATTCATTTTTTGGTCCATAAAATGTCAGAAAAGGCAAAAAATATTGATCAGTGTTACCCAAAGGTGACATCCTCAAATGTCTTGTTTTGTCCAAAACCTAAACATAGTTAGTTATTTGTCATAGAAAGCGAAAGAGACAAAAAAATATTTAATTTAATGTCCAATAATAATAATTTGGACACTTTTTCCTAAAACATGAATTAAAATGGTGGTTGGTGACTAATTTAATAGTTGACCTATTGAATCCCTGGCAGTAACAGGCTTGGTTTGTGTCAAAGATGGCAGTCAAGGATCAAATGAAAATTACACTTTGCTTTGCCTGTTGTTTCTGATTTGAGCTCCTCACCTCTGTATTAATGCACATATCAAAAGTCATTTTCTGAAAGTGAAATTGCTATCTACCCAAACAACACTGCAGCTGCACTGGCTTAAAAACATCATTTTCTTCCATGTCTAACCAAATAACATTTCTATCAAGTGTTAAACATATTTTATTGGGAACATTTAATTTGAAATCCTTGCTGTTCATTTTATTTCTCTGTCTGTTTCCCCCTCTCTTGCTCTGTAAACCAGCTACATACAGACTTAATTCCATTTATCCCAGTAAAAACTCTCTGTTCTTGACCACAGCTGCTCGGCAGAGAGCGCTGAAGCCGCTGCCTCCCTCGCTGTGCCATTTCCGCGCTGCTGCCCTCCGATCTAACATGGCAGAGACATTACCATCTCTATGTAAATTGCACTCTGACACACAGACATGGGGGTGGTGGTGGTGGGGGGTATGTGCATGCATAGAGGGGGCAGAGTGTTTGTCAAAGCCCTCCACCTCCGCCTCCTCACATACACTGACAGGGGAAATTACAACGGCCGCTGAACTGAGCGCTGCTCCGGCCGTCTCTATTAGAGACACTTGTAGACAGAATAAAGAGTCTTTCATTAAGAGGGTGTGTGTTAAAGTGTGTGTGTGTTTCTAAGTGACCATGTTTCCTTACAATCTCTTACATGTTTAACACAAGATGATGATGGACTATCCTCTAGAGCCCGACCGATATATCAGCCAACCAATATTATCGGCCCAGTGTTGGCCTCTCACATCTGTATCAGTCTATGTCCAATACGTGCAAAACACAATTAATTTTATCTGTTATTTGTGCTTTAAAAGCAGCGTTCTCTGTATATTTGATGCTTTTTCTTAATTCAGAGTTAATATATTCATATTTTGCTCCATTTGTTTTTTTATCTATATTTATTTATAATTGTTGAAAATATCAGTGAAAGTTTTAGTGTTTCAGTGCCCCGATATGATTTTGATAAAAAAAAAGTTCATATCTGCTTTCTTTGTCACAGGAGCCCCACATTCCCCTACCTCCGGCCCATGACATGATGTTAAAAACATACAATAATCCAGCCTGTAAAGTAGTTTGATATAATAAGTTTTTCCAGTTATTTCATAGCAATTAAACTACCCTTCAGTCAAATATAACTGAAGTGCAAAAACAGTTCTATTATAAAAATATGATTGTGTGTGTGTATTTCTAAATGATTGCATGTTGGAATTTGCTGATATCCTATGTTCAGCAGTCCCAGTGGCTGAGTGACATTTATGATCACTTGATCCACCGTAACTTGATGAAGTTGCCCCCCCCCCCCAAATAAATTGTAGTAAATACGTCAATAGTTAGGTACTTCTGTGTCAAACCCTTCATCACAGGTTAGTTAATGATGTTACAAGTAAATGACATGTGAGCCAGTTGTGCCTTTAGATCAAAGTGAATCAAAAAAGAGTCTTGGTGATGGTGTAACTAAATCTTTTACTGTGAAAAAATATGTTGCCGGAGGAGTGGGTATTTTAATGTTGATAATTCACATAAATTGAGCTTACTGATAATGAACCTTGTAAACATGCCACAGGTCCAGGGCAGAACCACCAACTCCCCAAATCTGACCAATCACTATAGCTTCCCGCACGACTCCACCAATCACAGCAGTCCCCTGCACTGAACATGTACATCTCAATGAACCAACTCAATATTTTAGAATTTTACAATTTTTTGTATTTTTATTTTTCTTCCAAACACTGAAAAGAAGATGATTTATCATTGTTATTGACATTCATTAACACTCTGTGTACTTTTATTTGATCACTTATTGATTGTTATTTTGATCGAGTTTAAGCTTCATAATGCATATTGTAAAAAACAAACAAACAAACAAAGTTGTCCTGAGCCTTGGTTACCTAAAACACTTGGAACAGAGTGTGATTTTATTCTCCCTGAAACCAGTTGCCAAATGTTCATGTGCTCTTGCTATTTCATTACAAAAAATGCCTTAAAACAGCACAACATGCATCACAATATTTTAGAAAAGTTGCTGTGAAATCCTGGAGGGACTGCCTTGATATTCTGTATAAAAAATATTGGCTGATATATTGCAATCAGTTTTTTTTTCACTCCCTAATAACAGTATCAGCATTGGCCCCAAATATGCAGGCTCAGTCAGGCTCTACTATCCTCTGTCTCTTAGTACCCATACCTGTCACCACTTTCTTCGAGTATGTCGCATCAAATTAACGCTCATTTTCCCCTCGTCTGTCAGAGATTAAACAAGAGCAGCACTTGTAACCAAAACAGGTGGAGGGCTAGTAGATATTAACTAGACAGGGCACTTGACAGATGTTTTTCAAATACAGTACAGGCTTTCTTCCCCCCATCAAAAGAGACCCAACAGCAGCATTGAGGGCAGATCTGTGTGATTTTCCAGCAGATGAAAGTGAATATGTAATTAACATGCTATAATTGCTGGCAGTCTTTCTTTTTATTTCAAGATGAAATGATGCGAGCTCTCTCCCAAGCCAAGGTCAGAGGCCCAAGCCTATGCAATACATATTTAATGGAGGAAAGACAGAACGTGAACATATGTGACTGGATACTTGAGCTATATTGTATTTTAAATATCATCCACAGCTGCCGTTGCTCACTTTGGCTTGTGTGAAATACATAATAAATTACTGCATAGCATCTTTACACTGCATTATTTATCATTTTCAATGTGTCATTAATGAGAAATGTTTTTTTTTCCCTTCAGTATGGAGGGTCTCAATCCAGAGAATGATTGTTCATTTCCTCAACATCCAACATAATTCAGTAGCCAGACCACAACTAGAACTCTACTTAACATAAAAGTAAATGGGCTACCTCTGCCTCATGTGCTGACGTGGTTTCGTGGCTCATTCTTCATTTCTAGATCGTTTTAGCGTTACCGCCATGCCGCCATGCTCTATAAACTGTGTCCCAACCACCGCCGGCGCTGCTCCCTGCAAACAGCATCACAAGCACACCCGCTCTATGGACTTCAAGCTTATAAACTCAGTACGATTTAGCTTTACGAGTGGCCCCTCAGAATCCACGCAGGCTAAGACAAGACAGCATTGTTGGATTGGTGAACACCCCAAAATAGTGTGGTGAGCAATGGAGCTGGTTAAGCATCTCTCTGCCAATGATATCAGATTAAGCGGGGCTTTCAGGGCCCGTCCGGTGCTGGCTACATGCATGACCTCATCAGCTGCGGCTCGGGCGGTTTGGCAGCGAGGGAGCGTGTATAAGCTGTGGCAGGAGATGACAGAAAACACAGCAGAGACGTTTTCTGCAAAGAGAGAGTGTTGGTGCCGACACTGGCAACGGTTTGATCCTTAAATCGTTTGTTTGATAGAATTAAGTCAACAAGAGTAATGCTTTGGAAGCATTTGGGGGTCTAAATCCTTCGGAGAATCAGGACTATTTATTCACTTGTTAACTGAAAACTTTGCACAGTGCGACAGTAGTTTGGAAAAAGATGCACAAACTGAACTATTTTGTTCAGTGAGGATGAAATACACAATCCAGAGTTTAAAAATATCAATAAAATAAAAAATTATAATCTTTACTTATATGGCAGAGGGGATGAAATGAGGCACAAAGTAAACTTCCAACAAAACACAACTGCAAGTAATCAGTGTAATGCAAGCAAAGAATAATAAGCCAAAACTGAATAAAACACTCCGAAAACTGCAGCCCTGTCTCCTAGAAATTATGCTTTTTTTTCTACACAACTAAATAGATGATAATAGACACATTTTTTGTCCTCTCTCAACAATAGTAGGCTCTGTTACCTCTCAAAGTCAGTAATGATTAATCATTATTATTATTTTGGTAAGGATTAATTTGTATAAGCATACTCTGTTGGGTTGTTAAAAAAAATGTTAAGCTTACAATAGAAAGATAAGTTTAATATCAAAAAGTCAGAATTAGCCTCAGTGACACTGATATTAAACTTGCAGAGGTACAAACTTGGCAGATTTTTTAAGTTTTCTTCACTTATTCTTTTTATTACTAGAGTAAAAAAATAAGAAGAGTTGAAAACAAATTAAAAAACAGAATTTAAGTAGAGGCAAACGAATGATTAAAATACTTAAAACCTAATTAGTTCGCTGATGGAAAAACACCACCTCCTGCTTTAAAGTCCATAAAATTTATAAGTCAGTGAATTACAGTTGAACCCTATAATTTCCTTTAGCTGGTCTCTCATGTTAAGCAACTGTTTTCTGATATGTCTGATATGTCAAACATTGAGTACCTGTCATCATACTGAGGTTATTGGAACTGCTGGGCAACTATGGAAAATAAGTCCAGGATTATTTTATACCTGTCTAAAGTTGTATTTTATAAATATTTAACCCTTCCGGGCACTGGATAATAAACAGGCTACTACTTCTCTTTCTTTCCTCTTGATCATCATCAAAATGACAAGACAGTACAGCACACTCAGCATCAGGGTTCACAGCAAACTTCTTCTTCTACTGTTTGTACACGACACTCTACTCTGTTACACTCATTCCTGTTCCCACAAAACAGTGGCAGGTAGGAACTAATTAACTCACATAGACATGAAGAATCTACTCAAATACTGTACATGAAAATATATAAATATTTAAATTTCTAGAAATGACAACAAAATAATGTATTTACCAGTAACTTAATTCTGCAAGTGCATAAAATACTGTGCATTGTTACTACAAAATTAGCACAGCAACTTAAGTAATAAAAATAACCCAAAATGTAATGTGTGCTGTAATTACAGTCACAATATATTAGAATGTTTTTGCACAAACCAAACACAAAAGTGGTTTGTAAATACAAAAACTATGTAAATGTATAAAGAATCATGTTTAATTTTGGTATTTCAGTGCAGCTTATACTGTAATACCTGATACTGACTGTTCATAAGTATCAAAAAGTTTGGGACACAATCATAAGAAGTCTGCTGACAGTGTGACAGTGAGTCATTTTCGGTCTTTTCATACCTAACAACAGATGGAGAAAACTAAAACTACTTTAAAACTAACATTTATTCCCATGATACTTTGCCTCATGTTTACCTGTTTGATTCCAGGTCACACTTGAAATTATGATGGGAAGAAGAAAGTGATTTTCTCTCAATGAAATGCATACAGTCCTTAAGCTAATGACTATAAAAAAGATCCAACAAGATGCAGAAGCGATACTAACGTTATAAGCTATTGTTCATATTGCATTAAAGTGTACTGTAGTGCAGCAGTTCCCAAATTTTTTTTGTCAGTGACCCCCGAAATAGACACACATTCAACCATGGACCCCCAGTTTGAGCAGATTTTGTCTTGCAGAATCCAAGTATTTTTTATTTTATTTTAGGTCTTAGGTTTTGTTGGTTTGAGAATAAAATAAAGTCTTTTGGAGCTACAACAATTTGTCATTTAATGGATTAGTTGAAAGAAAATTGAATCACCAACTATTCTGATAATTGATTTATTGTTTCAATCATTGTTCAGCTAAAAATGTCAAACATTTGCTGGTTCCAGCTTCTTAAATGTGAGGATTTGATGCTTTTCTCTGTCATTTGAAATTAAAAGTCTTTGGGTTTGGACTGCTGGTTGGACAAAACAGTTTGGCTCTGGAAAACTGTGAAGAGCATTTTTCACTTTTTTAGACATTTTATATACTATTAATAAATTATTAATCAATTAATTTGAAAATAATCTGTGGATTGATTGATGATGAAAACGATTGCTATTTGCAGCCCTAAAGTCTTCATAGTTAAATGATCCTACTCACTATAAATTACAATGATAACAGCCAACTCTATTTCTTCCCTTGTTGTTCCAACTTCCAAAAATATGATAAAAGTTTTTGGGGATCCCCTTCAATCACTCAAGCACCTCTGTTTGAAAACCACTATTGTAGTGTATTTGACATATGACCCAGTGCAGTAATTTAATTTGTGCAGTAATTGAAAGGAGTTTGAAACTGACAGTGAAGCAGTTATTTTCATTAATTTATGTTAATAATAATCTATAGTAATTTAAAGTAATCTGCATGGAAAATAAATATATTCTGTGCAAAACTCTCTAAACTGGTATTATTACTAAGTATTGTGCAGTACTGACATAAGTGTTTTTTCACTTCACAAACCTGCAGCACGATTCAGAGCCTGAAGTGCAGCAGTAAACATCAGTTAAATAATGTACAGTAACTGCACAGCACACACACACACACACACACTTTTGATGCCACTCTGAGACGTGGCACACGTCACTGCACAGAGAATCTGACAGAAAACATCCCATCCACTTCTCTGATCTGTCACTGTGAGGGAACAATTAATTGCAGTTGCAAAGTATTTTCTTTCCTTATGTAGATCAACAATGTCTTTGGCAATTAGCCTCCCGCCCCCCTCCCCCGAGGGCTGAGGCCTGAATCCTGCATGTCACCCTCTTCACATAATGAAGAGACAGCGGGTGTCATGTCTGGACTTGGCAATCTGCTGCTGACATGTGAGTTAGAGTATTAAATGGACTAACTGCCGGCTTTACCGTCGAGGAACACCGGTGTCTGAGCCCAATGATTACCGTGGCCCCAAACAAAAATGACATTTGTCTGACAATAAAATTGGATACTAACCTGTCTGAAAGCAGTCTCCATTTGCCTAGAACAAACGTTGGCAAACAGTTTGACACACTTTTCCCTTGAATGCATAGAGAAGGCGAAGCCATCCTTTGGCTCACGGTAATGGCCCCTCATTGTTGGCCACAGAGGATGTGGCGCTATTCATACCGGTGGATGATTGAAAAGAAAATTGAATCCCTTTTGATGTGATAAATGTGTCTATTACTGCATTTGCACACAAAATGTCGGTGGAAATTATAGTGGGGAGGCAGGGCTCAGAGGAGAAAATACATAGGGATGGCATATTGGCTAGCTTTGATTGGAGCTGAAATATAAATATACTGTACCGGTAGATGTAATGAGTCCAAGCTCCCTGATTTTTCCACAGGAACTTCACAAATGAAAGGCCTTGACAGCCCCAATTGTAAGACTATATAAAAAGGTTAAATGTCTGCATAGCTCCCTCTCTCTTTTTCTCTTCAAAGAGCTGTTTGATAAAGGACACCAACAACTGTTTGCCTTGTAATAAAAGGGAATTTTCTCTTTTCAAAAACTTCTGAAAGACAGCAAGAAGCTGGGGGAAGAAAGGAGCCCGGTATTTTGTGTTGCATAAAGTGTTCCTCTGTGAAGGACAAATTCATTTGAAATTGTTAAGACAGTTGATGAAGTGGTCTGATGTATACATTTATCAAAATGTTCCTCTTAGCAGCAGATTAAATCCCCCATTTTTTGCCATTTTTGAAACATGTGGAATGAAAGTATAATAATGAAAGTTATTAAAACTGAATCATTTTTTGCACTTTTGAATTTTTCAGTTGGCCAGGTGAACCGTTTAAAAATACATTGGCATCTCATTCACACATTGAAGTATAGTATTAGTATTATGTTAATGTTATTGATGTGACATTTCTTCATGAGGGTCACTTTTTAAGATTTTACCTCAAAATAACTGAGCACTCTCTATGAATTAGAAAACAAAGAATTACAGTAAATATGATCTAAAAGTAATGATTCATGACATTACACATACATATGTGTTCTTAGGCAATTTTATGTTGGAAAAAATGGTCTAAAAAACATAGTGGTCTATCTTCCATCCGGTGCAAAGCAGTGAACAACACATGTGTCATTACTGTTTTCTGACAGTTGCATTTTCATGTCCACATTGTGTAGGTAGCAAATGTACTTGCACCCATCTGTGTGTCCATGGATGTGTTGGTTTGAAAATGACGCGTGGCTGGCATTGTTTGTTGCATTGCTATCATGAAGCAGCAGAAAGCAATTGCACCATTGGACAACAAACAAAACCTGGTCTAAAGTCAATGGCACGGTATTTTCCTGCTATTTGAAGGATGCATTATTCAGATAATAAGACATGCCTACATAGGCAGGTTCCCAGCACATGCACACTCTGCCTCTAGAGTGCTGCAGTTAATCCACGGTTCATAAAAATGAACATTCTTAATAGCCAGTGATTGCAGGTGGGTGAAATAGGACAGTGCTGTGTGCGCATTTACACATGGCAGCTGTAACTTCATAGATTCTTTAAATCCAACAGGATCAGTCAGGATCTAATATTAATCCTGTCTTCTTCTACAAATCCAAAAGGTCTCACAAATATTTGTAGTTCATAGAGTGAAAATGTTTTGAGTATGAATCAATTGAAGATGTCTAAAACATGATTTCCTTTGTTTCCCTGGAGGGGTTCCTCTGTCCTAACAAGTTTATAACTTAAGTTTTTCATTTTGCTGCCTGAATATTAACAAAATTTGCTGCACTGACATTAATGTGTGCATGGAAATATTTATAACAACTAAAAGCATCCTCTGTAATCATTAAATCACCTTTTAAACAGAAGGGAACCCTTAGGGCCTTCTAGACCTTCAGAGACCTTCAGTTTTGTATTTAAATATATTATATTTGAGCAGACAAAACTGATGCTGTTGCCAGGTGGTATTTTTCAAGATGGACTTTTCTAGTGTAGTGGAGGATCTTTAAAGGACTGTGTTATTTTGGAGACTGAAATTGCACTTGTGCCCGAGTCTGTTAGAAAACAATTTTCAGACACTTGCATCTTTTTTTTAAAGCTACTTCCAATAGTGCAGCACAGCAGACAGAACTCTTTATATCAAACATAATTATAACTTATCCAAACAATAGTAACAGAGTAAATGGCAATTAACTACTGTTTAAGTACAGAAAACTGCAGAAAAAAACATTGCTTATTCTGCTATTATTGTGTGGTGTTTGCTGCCCTTTATTATATATGCCAGCTACACACTACAAACACATGTCACAAACTACCTGGCCTTTCCATTTTGCTGCATGTTTGGTGTGTCTGGCTGAGCTTTGGCCAAACTGAAGTCCCATCTTTAGTCACGGTTCACCGTTGCTTTTAAATGATGTTGAGCAAGTGAGATATTTCTTCACAATTTACATGAGTGATTCTGTATTTTAATTGAACTGTATTTACAAAGAGTCTTTGTTGATGTTAGTAAATGCAGACTTCAGAACTTCTCAAGAAAATTTTCTAAAGAATTTTTCATTACAATTCACATTCACAGCATGTTTAATCATGTTTAATCTCATTCAGTCGTACTCACAATTCATCAAATAACAGGTTAATTCTTTGAGCACTTGGTATTTGAAAGATCAAGGTCATCCTCCCTACACTGTAAAACCCTGTCCTGCAATGGTTCTATAATGGACACAACCTCAGCACACATTAGTCATTGTCCCATTGTCTCAGCCCCATGGACAGGGACAGTAATTGAATCAATGTTGTTTATCTTTTAATATCATTCCTTACTTGTCATAAGTGCCAGTATCAATGTTACACCACAATTTGTAACATTAAGAGGATGTTTGCTGCTTTTTGGGGGGTATAAAAAAAAACACCTAATCACATTTTTCTTATTTTCTATGCAGCTCTTAAGTTGCATCTCCAAGATTCACTGAGATTCAATTGACATTCCAAACACTCCAGTTTATCTGAAGATGCAAGTCACCATTGTGAAGAACTTGCAAAGTATGCACACCATGATAGTAGCACAGCTCTAGGGATGGAAATGCGGGTTGGCTGTACAGACAGTTATGATAATCGGAGGATGAATCTCACTGACTTTGGTGACTTTCTCCATTGCACTGGCTCCCAACCTGGGATCCAGGGCCCCATTAGGACGGTGCCAGAAATCACTGACTGCTATGAGATTGTCAAAATTAGATTTGCACAGGAACTAAAATCACAATTTATAAATGTTTGTATAAAAATAATTTTAAAAGATACATCATTTACACATTTTTTTTTTTTTTGTTGTTTTATGCAAATGAGTGGGCAGGCTTTCCTTAAATACAAGAGTGGGGTGCTCTGAGGAAAAAAGGGTGGGAACTTCTACTTTATTGCGGCACCATGAAGTTGAGATTTTTGTTTTTTAGTAAAATATCATATACAGTATATATCTATATAACCTTTGGATGGATTGTCATGAAATTAGATACAAACATCCATGGTCCCCACATAACAAATCTTTTTGGTGATTTTCGGATTTTTCACAATCACATAGAATGGCTGCAGTCAGCTGTGAGCAGCCATGTCTAATGGAATCAAGCATTTAGGATACTGCATTCAAGCCAGCTAAATCTGGAACTGTGTTCAACACTGGTAAAGTCAAGCAGTTGGGCAAATATCTTTGAACTCATTCAAACACCTGCTCAGTGGAAAAACTGCTAAGTAGTCCCCAACAAATGCACAATTTTATCTTCTATTTGCCGAAAACTACAGTACACAGTTGTTATTTTTTATTTAGCATTTAAAAAAACATGAAACTATATATCAGTCCAGCTTTTAAAGTCGTCCTCAGTAAGAATGAATTTTGGAGTTCACCGACTCTGCATCCACACATACATCACCCACCCAGCACCCACCCGAACATATTACTTTTTCTGATTTAGAGAGCTGCATCAGCACCTCTACTGTCCTGAAGGCTATGTTACCTTTTAAATTATGTCAAGCAGCGTGAGCTTTCCAGGTGATTTCTTTATTGTGTGTTGTATTGATGTATGATGATGTTTTCTTTACTTTAATAATTAGAGAGACTGCTTTCAGTCACTTTAAATTTCTCCATGCATGCAGTAATGTCACTGCAGAAAAATATCACTAACCTTTAAGCACCGTCCTTGTAAGCTGTTTAACTTTTAAATTACATCCAGCAGTTTGAGCTTTCCAGGTGATTTCTTCATTGTATGTTAAGTGAGTGTTTTCTGTAATGATTTACTAATGATTAGAGAGGCTGCTTCCAGTCATTTTAAATGTCTCCATGCATGCAGTAAAGTGACTGCAACAAATACTGTTAATATTTAAGCAGAAAAACTAAATACTGTAGGTATAAACTGGAAAGGACAGAGGAAGCAGAAGTATAATCAAAGAAGTTGTGCTGCTGTGCCTTGTGCATAAATGTGCACACCAGAGTCCTGCATGTGTCCAGTTTTGCAAACCCACACATGCCCACACCGGCAAAGCTGAGCACTAGAACCAGCACATTATCCGCAATTAACCTGCACCTGCATACCTGATCCGCCCAGAGCCGTTAAGTCCTACAACCAAGCTGACACCCATGAATAAACACACATACTGTACATAGTCAGTGACTTGTGGTTTCGACTGGCGCAGCACCTGTGTTTTCATAGTGGCTACAATCCTAGCTTGGGCAACCAAAACTTATATCTTTTGACACTTTTTTACAAGTAGAAAAGTCTGAACACGTTATTCCTAGTCTCTTATCACATCAAATTTGTCCCAAGACATCTAACTTGGCTTTTGACAATCTAAAATAAAAAAGAAGAAAAAAAACAACAACATATTATTGTATTGTATTTGTTATATTTTTGTTCTCACCCACTGTGTGCCCTCATTTTTACTCATACCTATTAATTTTATAAATATATTTTTGACCCATTACAAAACTTGTTTGCAGGTTACCAGGCAGGTACTCACGAGTGCCTGACCTGGTGCAGGGCTCTAGTGTGCACAACATCTCTCTTTTTCACCCTTCTTCTCACGCATGACCCATCTGCTATTCATCAGAATGTTAATTTTTATGACCCGGTCAGTCCGATCCGTGGATTAACAGCAGTGCCCATGGTTGTAACTGCAGTCTGTTCATCTCAACCACAGACAGGGTAAAGGAGTCAGAAAGAATTGAGAGAATGACTAGCACATTTTTTGTTTTTTTTGTCTTTTAATGGGATTTGCTGACAATAACAAGAATACAGGGCAGCGCCAGCCTTATCCTTTAAAATGGAAAGTTGCGACCATTAAGTACAACCTGCTGATGTTTGAATTGCATCTCATTTGTGCCAATCGGTCCATTATCCAGAAATCTTGGAAAATGTTTAGTAGCGGTTTCCATTAGAAGGAAAAGAGCCAACATATGATCATTTATCGGCAGAAAAATATATTCTACAGATAATGAAATCTTCTAGTCCGCTCCTCTATTATTCCACCATCACTCATTTTATTTACACATTTTTGCTGAATAGATTTCGCTCATTCTATTGCTTAAATGATTCTGGTGAAAAAGACCTATAGTCTAGGTAATGTCAAGAAGTCAAGAGAAGCTTCAGCAACATTAACTCAGTTTTGTTACTCTTTCATGCTGTCTTCAACACAACTAGTACTTTGTTGGTCCTTTCATAAATGATTAATTTTCAAGGCTCAAAGGCTCAGACGTTAATGTCTGCCATCTCCATACTAACAATCATGAGGAACGAGAAAAAAAGTGGAGCCAGACATACAGTAAGTGACTCTGTCTGAGAAGTGTCATAGCAGTACTTTTATGCATACATGGGTTATTGTGTGTGTCATCTCTTTTTCAACCAGTCCTCTTGTTTGGCTGTATTTGAGAGGTACTGTACACACAAACACTGACTCCACTACTCTATTCTACCCGCCTGACCCTTACATTTTTAATCGAGACACTCATCTCTCTTTCAATACACAACATCTTTGATGATGAGATGCTCTTTGATGGCAAGTGAATTTCATTTGCGTCTAAAAGCTTGCAAAAGTATTCGGTTCAAGATGATCACCACATTCGTGACTTCTAGGCAATTACTGTAATGATGCAAAATGGTAAACATTGGCCCAACATCTAAATAATTTAACAGACTGAAAACATGCTGCTCCAATGTTTATGAAATTCATTTTGTGTTTACAGAGTGATCATGTTGAAATGTTCCATGGCATTGGGTTAGCATGAAAGGTCATGTTTAACTGAACTAATTGTATGATATTTAAATGGGTCCTCTAGATCACAAGATGACTCGGGTTAGACAATAGACTCCACCCGTTTAAAGTCTTTTATGGTGCACACAAGCCAAATAATGCATCTGAAAATTATTTAGAGAATCAAAAGTCATCTTATTGGGCTGTCGCATGGCTACTTTTTAGCTTGAATGAATTTCCAACTAAGTAAACTGTAGCTTTAATTCTGCATACAGCCTGCGGGGCTTGCTGCAGTGATGTTTGCAGCATGCTCAGTTTTAATGTAAGAACTGTGTGGTAGGGCATCAACTATCAGAGAGCTGTGCTTAATTTGACTGCAAAGACCGCTCAGCTTTAGGAGAGAAAATATGCAGAGCTCAATTTGGACACTGTTAATGTCTTTGTGGCTGGCAGCGCAGACTGATATCTGTTTGAATGCGGTACAGACGTCCATTTGTGAAAAGGTAATTAAATGCAGATCTTTATTTTTGTGGAGAATTTGTTTTATGTAAGTTGCAATTTCAAGTACAGTGGGAAAAGGTTTTCATTTTCAGTGCATTTTTAGTCTTTATTTTATATTATAAAAGTTCTAATACATGATTAAAGTTCTCCTCCAGACACTTCCTCCATTTTCTGCTATGATAAATATTTTGTTTAACATGGTTGTCCCACATAAAAGTTTAAAAAGAAACTCTGAAAAATGGTTAGATGCACATCTACTCCTTCACTGATAAATCCACAACTGTTTTTTGTGTTAGGTTGATAATTGAAAGAGCAACATGCATCAATATAGCTAGCATTAGCATTACCGTATACTCACATTACTGGCGACACAGCTACAAAATGGCCAGACATGGCCTGCTACACTGTTGGAGAGTCACCAGTGAGGGTATACTTAGCGCTCACTGACGTGAATGAGTGTTTATGTCTAGAGTCAGTGAACATGGATCATCAAACTGAATTTTTTTGTTGATGTCACAGGAAGAAAAATGTTTGATTCACTTGCCATCGCCATATTGGAGTGCTCACAAACGTTTAGGCCAACTCAACTTTTAATTTGTAGCACCTCACGCCCAACACTTGTCGCTATGTGTTGTTATTTTCTGGCTTCATGCCATCCGCTTGCAGCCTGATGCTGTGCTAGCAGTAGTCTGAACATACCTCTAGAGGAAACATCAAAGAGATTCAAGGAGATGAAGGAGGAAATCTTAACCTGCCACCTAATAACACTGGTGTCATTTTTTGACATCAAATTATATGCAGAACAGGTTTTATATATGATGGTATGCATTGTTTAAATTAAAGTTACTATGAGGAACTTTAATATGTTGTTGATTCTGGGACCTCTGTGGGCAAAAGCAAAAATATCCTCCAGCTTCTTTTTAACCGGAATGTGCTACTCACTGTGACTTTAAAAAATAAAAAATAATTTAAGATAATTGTAATTTTTTAATAGAAAACATATTTTGGTTGCCTTGACATTTCCCTCAAAATGTCTTTTGCTGTTGCAAATAAGTTGGATATAAACATAATTTCCTGGCGACAGGGTCGAGGTCAGACATTTTACGGGATGCAAGTAAGAAAAACACATTTTTGAATGTAAGGGATCTTTTTTGTGAGTAAACAAAAGTAAGAGTTTGGTTTACTGAAGCAAAACTTGCATCGTCGTGCTGCATGACAGAGCTTCAAAATCAACATTTGTGTCTCGCATTGACTTTTCTCATCAAATTCTGTTCAACACGACACGTGCCTGCAGCTGAGCTCCAACCACCTATGGTTAATATGTAAACGGTGCAGCAGTGGGGATGAAGATGCCCACAGGAACATTGGCCCCTGATAAGCAAGCTGGACTGCTGAGTCACTGGACACACATGTGGACAGTTTCAGTGACTCGTAAATATCACTGATGGCTCTCAAATAGTTCTGACAAAGCAGATCTCAGAGCACTGTTGTGGATCATTGAGACATTTCCGTCTACCTCATTCAGGGTTGTTTTGTGGCTTGTGTTTGGATGATGTTTTGATGAACTGGTGGGTCTGGACATAATAGAACAGAGCAGGACTGCTGGACCTCAATTTTTTTGAAGGTGAAATCTTCCTGAGACTTTGCTGAAAATGGACAGTGGGTCTGCTGGTGCTGGGAATCAGCTTCTCCATGTGAACGTCCATATTGATGAGCTGGAACCTCGTAGAGGAATCCTGGAACTCCTCAGAACACTCCGGCCTCTTTGGAAGGCACAGGACATTCAGATGAAGGCAAGTAAATGACTACATTTACAAAGGCACTAATTATAAATTAGCATTTAAACCATATTCTGAATTTGATACAGGTCATGTAATGCATTTTCAGATTAAGACATGTGAGATATGCCAGTATAATTTAGGTTTTAGGAGCATTCTTTATTTCTGGTCAGGAGATCAATCACCTACTTTTTAACATTATGAAAACACTTGAATATCAACAAATTTTTGGATGTGTGCAAATATTGCAGCACTGACCTTTGCCAACAGCACAGTCAAACAAGTCTGCCACTGGTGGAAAACGTTTAAAAAATTGTGTAAACAGAAATATTAGAGGAATATTCATTTTCATTAGCCGTATAAACAGCTTAATAGTAAATATTGTGTCTTTCAGTATGAGGGCATCTTCCATCAGACAACTTATGATTGGAAAACCCCATGGATGGGAACAGGAAAGCCTGACCACCCTCTAGCCTGCACTATGACCTGTGCTCACCAGTTATTTCTATTTGTGTGAATGCATATTAAATGAGTGTAGGTATACAGGTTTTATTGGGAGCTAGTAAAAAATTAAAAAGGTTATAAGATGATAAGCAAATTGGAACAAGTTTTTACACATACAAAGTTTGGGATCCACTAATATTATTCTGTTTGTACAGTCCAGTGATTTACTCAACCACACTCAAATTACAGTAAGTTCACATTAAAGTGTCACTTAAATTTACCATGTCTCTACAAACTGTAGAATCCTAACTACATTATCATGCCCAGTTATGTGCATGAACGTGCTAAAAGAGCAGCGTTCATTGAACGTGCTCATTTTTTTTAATGAACAGTGAACTAAACAGATCAATGAATGTGAATGGGAGCAACGTTCACTAGTGAGAGCGATAACAGCACTCACATCGTCAGCTGATAAAAACAGAAGTGTGATCACAACAGAGAGAGAAGGGGCACACGAATATGAACAGAAATGTTGAGGTGATATAAAAACTTTGGTTGATCATGGAGCATGAAATGTATGAATTAGACTGCAGTGTGGAGTTTGTGTTATAATGACAAAACAACAGATAGACCCACATTATATTTGCTCAACTCCTCTGTCTCGTCTCCCTCTTCAGCTCCTTGCAGTTCTCATGCATTATGGTGTGTTCAATTTGAACTGGAGAGTCAGAATTTCAGCTTGCCAGCTGAAAATTTCAACGTTATGTTAGTGTTCAAGTTTTCTGTCTGCTGCAGTGTAAAAAAGCTATATGGGTCAAAGGTATACAATCTTTAAATTATATTAAATATTAAATATTCCCCCCCTGCAGTTATTTTCATAAAGCATCCAAGTTTTTAAATAAAAACATAATGATGAGTTACTTGTGTTCACAGGGGATACAATTCTTTATACAACATTTCACCCCTTGTTATGGTTGTGCAGCCTTGGATTTAATTGGCTGAAAACTGAATTAAAACTAATAGTTGATAGTTATTGTATTTTCCATTTTGACATGAAGTAGTAGGTAAATACAGGTGTTATCAATGTTGCTAATTAAGGTTCTGCTCCATTCAGGTCAGACAGTGTCAGGGTGCTGCTATTGTGCATGTTGGCTTACTGGTAAGACTCTTCAACACTAATTAAATGGAATCTTAATTAATATCAATGGTAACAACTGTGTTTACTTTATTTCATATAAAGATGGCTGCCATGAAAAAATTCTACTGGCCAATCATGATGATGATCAAAAATCTGACTGTTAGATGATCAGTTGCAGAATTTTTTGTCAGCTGTCTTGCAACCTGAGCAGTTCTGAACAGTCTGGTTTCTCTCATGGCTGCTGCCAAAAGATCAGCTATAAAATTGTCTGTGAGCTTGTTTTAGTTATTAGAGTAGTATTTTACAAGTTGAGACTAAAACTGTAGTCTTGACTAAGACTGCTGTGATATAAAACTCAACTTTGCTACAGAACAGACACCATATTCTTCATCTTCCAATCACTGTTGTCTAAATAAACTTTCTAAGAATTATCAATGGAAAAACTGACTTGGCATTTGTTGATTATATTCAGTGTGATGTGGAGGTCATGGCCTGTAAATTGACTTGTACAGTTTGAGCAGAAACATTGCTAGTTCTGGCCATGCAGATAGACTGATTAAAAGTGTAGTGTGAGCTAACAAAAGATTAACTGTGTGTCTTTTCAGCTCAAAGGTAGAGTCAGTAGGACCGTTCATACAGTAAATGCGTCAGGATGTCCCGAGCACAGCAAAATAATGAGAAAAAATAAGGAAATACAGGCAGAAGGCAGGGTCTCTGCAGATACAGGCACCACCACACACTTCTAGTGGGTCATAAGTGATGATTGAAAGGGATTATGTTTATTTGGTCTATACGTTGTTTTTTTAAGGACAGTGTTGCAGAATATACCTATAAGTAAACCCACACCTGCCAGTGGTCATGTTCTAACTCGCGACAGGTGCTCTCAGCTACAGGTTGAGTAGTGGGCGTGCACTGGCCAGGATTGACTGACACCTTTCTGATTGTCTTTGATTATATTTGATGCACTTGTTAGTCAGATTGCTCTTGCAACGGCTTAAATTTAGTCCTGTCACTTGCTCTGTAGTTGCTAATGTTTGAACAGCAGTATTTGCAATGGAAGAAGCTGTGAAAACTGTTGAGGATAACTTGAGGTGTACCAGAAAAAGGTGTAGGTTAACATATTGAAAATTGTAATTTACTATTTATTACCCTTTCTGCAGCCATTGATCAGGTCAAACTTTAAACTAGGCTTAGACAACCTTTGCAAGTTTGTTCAAAAACAATACAAGTTATACAAATTTCACACGAAATTAGCCAAGCCAGTTTTAGCACCTGTGTAAAGGAATGAAGACTGAAGAACTAACATTTTCTCTGCTTAATCCTGTCTAAAGTTCATTTAAAAGGGTTTTAAAAGCCAAAATAAGTTGAAACACCTGTGTGAGCAGATGAGTGGGTTGACATCAGACAACATTAATGGTGATGTTTGATTTTCAGCTTCAGCTTAAGTGCTATTTTTATGTCTTAAAAATATAAAACCACATAAGTGACTGGATCCCACATTCACTCTTGTATTGCTGTAAACACCAAAGCACCAAAATCTGTGACTAAATCAACCAACAGATACACTATTTTCTCTGTATTGAGTAACATTTGCTAAAAATGAGCCCTTAGCTTTAGTCTTTACCAAAAAAAAGTACATTCAGACTAATTTTTAAGGACTTAATGTCTTTAGTAGGAGCCAGTGTGTCTGGAGATGAGAGCCACAGGCTGGTGAAGTCACATTTAGAGACAGATTAACATGTTAAATGTGCCAATGTCTAAAGAACAACCTGCTAATATTGGAATTGTCTTTAGGAACAAATAGAAAAAACACATGTGAAATGAATGCGCACATGATGAAAAATGTTAGACAAAAATGAAATGTCTCATCCTCTGCACATATAGCTCTGTATAAAACACCTCGAACTAACAAAACCAGCATAAAAAACGACCATGGTAACTGGACAACAAAAGGACACTTTTTCTTGAATTTTTTACGTTTTTTATAACCCTGGGAACAGATGTGTAACGTTGTCAGAGCATCTGTTCAGAACAGGACAATCCCATTCTGGTCCCATGTGCAAACACAAGGTCCAATCTTTCAGAGAAATAGGGTTTATGTTTGTTAGGTGACAGCACATTGGGTGGGTGACCTCTCAATCTACACCAGGTCCTGTAATGTACACAAAGGAGTACAAGGGAAGGGAAACTTCAGCCCCTCAGACCCCAACACGCACTTTAATGATGTATTGTGTTCATCTGTTTGAAATATACAGACTGTATAGCAGAAGGACAGATAAATCTGACTGTTAACACCTGTGCTTTTGACTGTTTATATGTGAGAGTTCTTCTTTTAAAATACTCTTGTATTTCTCCTTTGTATTTTGTAATAGTCTTGTTTTTATGCCTTTCTGTGGTGCAGTCTGTAATCTTTGGATTTTTAAAATAATTAATTATAATCCATTACAAAGAGACTAAAATGAAAATTTAAGAAGCAAGCCTAAAAAAAATAAAACACAATACAACCTGAACAACATTTAAACATAATACTCTCAACAAAAATATAAATGCAACACTTTTGGTTTTGCTCGCAGTTTTCACAAGCTGAAGTAAAAAAATCTAAGACATCTGTAGACACAAAAAGTTTATTTCTTTCAAATTTTGAGCTGAAATTTGTTAAATCGGCATCAGTGAGTACTCTACTTCTCCTTTACCAAGATAATTTATTTCTTGTGATCAGTCACACCTGTGCACACCACTTCTCCTATTCGTAAAAATGTTAATTGGACCATTAACGAAGAAGTGTTTCCAAGTGCTTGGAAAACTGCAATATTTACATGGTCATTAGCAATCCTAGACACATTAGCATCTTTCCAGCAGTATCAAAAAATGCAGAAAAATGGATCCTTGAACAGTTACAACTAATAAACAACCAATTGTTTTGTCTAGTTGTTTTGTTTTGTTTTGTTTTGTTTTGTTTACATTTTAAGGCTAAATTGGTCAGGAGTGGTATGGACTTCCTTGATTTAATGAAAGCCTTTGTTGAAGTCTGTCATGAGGTTCTAACTATCAAGTTATCAAAATTTAACTTTTCACCTCAAGTAATTAAATGGATAAAATCATACCTTACATGTAGAAAACATTGTGTTCATTTGGATCAGATCACCTCACAAATGGTTGATAATCAAGTTGGTGTACCTCAGGGTTCAGCTTTGGGTCCTCTGTTATTTGGTTTGTATAATAATGACCTACCTGAAGTTTGTCCACCTGCTGTAACTTGTCAGATGTTCATAGATGAGAGCTGTCATATCATCACGTCATGTCATTTACCTGCTAAAACCAGAGGAATTTTAAAATACCATATAGACAGACAGTGCTTTCCTATTAAGCTGCACATACCTGGAACATGATACCTATACTTTAGAACTGAGGAACATCAGATCTCCTCTTGTTCCCCAAATCGATTAAAAAGTGGTTACTAGACAATCAAACAAGCTGTCATGATCTGGAATAGTGGTTATGTCATAATTTTTCTTTTTCTTTTTGTCTGTTTATTTGCATTTGTATTGTGTTGATATGGTTACGTCATTGTCTTACTAATAGTGCGTATGTATCCTGTGTGCTTCTGTGCTTTTGTATTTTTATGCTGTCAACCTGCCAGAGACTGCAGATGAAAATTAGCCTGTATGGCTAAATTTGGCACATTTACATGAGGATTTATGTGATCATGTGCGTTGTCCCTTCTTAAATAAAATAAACATAAACACAAGAATGCTGTTTCTTGATGTTTTAAAAACACATTTTTAACAAGGCTCTTAGAAAAAGTCTTAGATCTTTAACTTAAATGTATGTAAATATTGGATCAAACCATTTTCTTTTTAGTCTCATTGTAATTTAATTACTTCTTTTATGTGAAGCACCTTGACATGGACATTTGTACTTTTTTTCAACAACATTGCTTATGTAAATGTGTCTTCTTTTGTTTGTAAACTGTATATGAAGCCCTCAAGCTCTCAACTTGCAAACCTTGAGTTGAGCTATTGTTTCATTTGTCAAATAAAATATTATAAAGTGCTTCACATTTATATTCAAATCAGAGACAAAAGGAATATGAGAATATTTTTAAAGCCAGTGGAAAGTATCTGTGTTGCCCACCATCCACTATATAAATACTTGATCAGATGTCAAGGTGGGCATGTTTGTTCGCTTTCCATCTAGATGAGAAATTGTGGGTCAATCTGAGGCACAGAGAATACCTCGGGGACTGTGGCAGAGAATGAGAGAGTTTGAGAAACCACTGAATGACAACAAATGTCCGATGAGGCCTTTGCAGGCAAACAGCGGTCGCTGTGGGATTGTTGTGTACACATACAGAGCAGGTCAGGCTGTGCTGCAAGTGTGATCGCTAACGTCAACACATTCAGGCTGCAGCTCTTGTACAGCTCCACATCTATTAACATATCTGTCATTTACCTGCTGTGCCATCAACTGTACCTGTGTGTACCTGTCTGTTTTTTTCTGCATGCTGGTTTAACTTTTTTGCTTCAGTTTAGAGGAAAGATTAAACTGCATTTTTACATGCTTTAGTTTGTCCTTCAGGTTCAGGAACAAAATTAATTATATTCTTTCATTTTTTACATGTCAGTTTATTGTCTTGTTCACATCAGATAATATCTTGACTATTAATCCAAATGAATCTGGGGTTTATGTTGATTACAGTTTACTTTTTTGTTAAATGTCTATCGTATCATTATGACTGGATTTACTTGGGGCAAAACATTTTTGAGACCCCACTGAACCCCCACCTCCCAATGTCTCACTACGTCTCTGTTGAGTATGTACCCTATAGTCTCCATCAGCTTCCCCTTTAAGTGTTCTTAGCTGGTTATGAAACAGTCAGTTTATTACTGATGCCTCCATATAACCTGCATAAGTTAACAAGACCATCTCTGAGAAAATTGGCTAATTCGATGTACTTATTCTTAGTTATTCCTTGAAATCAGATTAAACTAGCCTGTTTTAAGTTTTTCCCTGCCAAAGTTACAGTGAGTTGTACGATAACTAGTTGAAAGAAAGGGAGATTTTTATTTGGATAATTTGATTTTCTATGTTTTTTCAGTTTGTTTGTTTGTTGTTGTTTTATGTGACTGCAAACAAAACACTTCCACTTTTGTCCACAGGGCCTTCAAAGTCAACAAAATATGAAAGTTCCTTGTAGTAGCTTTAAGTAGCGTACAGTGCAAACAGCAGACTACATAAGGCAGCTTTACAGTTTACACAGTAACAGAGACCAACCATATTACTCCTGGGACCCACTGGCTATCATCTCAAGATTTATCCTCTGGTAACCAGATATTGTAACTGATATGCAGGTCAAAACTTCGTACTTCTGTGCCACTCTCATTGTTTACACTCTGATTAGCAACTTAACTTAGCCTGTCCCAGCCTGCCGTGTTTATCAATCCCGGAGTCAGAGTCCTGACCGGAGCAGTTGTATCTCAGTTCGGTACAGAAATCCCCGTTGTCGAGCTGGTCCCTGTCAGTCTCAGAGACTGTGCTTGGCCTCGGTTTGGCCGTGTTCACCCAGAGTTTGCTGATCAGTTCAGTTTCCTTCAAAGTAAACGTAAACACACCCCCAGTGTTTCAAGCTGCAGGTCCAGCCAGACTCCAGTCATATTAGAGCTTTTAGCTACACAGCTGTCTGAGCTAACAGCAGCTAGTAGGCTAGCTGCAGCCAAAGAGAGTTACAGCAGAGAGAATAGTGAGCAGCATTTAGCAGTTACTCTGGTGATACGCTGCCCCCTATTGGTTTGGAGTTAAGATGGACATATTTTACATGCAGCTTCATGCCTTCAACCTTGGGGGTTTATATAGCAACATCATTGAGCGTAAACCTTTGTCACATGGGAAAAAGTTTTTATAATGGCTTGGAAAAATAGCATTTTGACCCAAAAAACACCAAAATGAATGTAGTCCTCCATGCACATGCACTTTACTAATATATTTTGTTGATACTTAATGTACTTTTACTTAAAAGTTAGAGTGAGATGTTAAGTAGTATTGACTATATAATATATCTATATGTAGTAATAATAATAATAATAATAAGAAGAAGAAGAAGAAGAAGAAGAAGAAGAATGCTAATAATAATATCATATATAAAACTATGATTTTTGCCATTTTTTGGATCATAATACTTCCACCACTGCTGATCCTTCATATTGTACACATTGTGATGCCATATTAACACTGTGAGGATCTTTACATATTTGAGAAATTCTGGATTAAATGTGTTCTGCAGCAAAATACACATGTATTTTCTCTCAGTTTCTACACAACTGCTTGTAAATGATCTCTCTGTTTGTATAGTTTATTTTTGCACAATACTGTGTCTTTAATGGAAGGTCCAGGTCGGTAAAAAATTTTGAGTGAAATGAGCCATAACGGTGGTAAATTAGCAGCCTGTAAAATGATCTACCAAAAGTTGTAATCCAGACTTCGAAAACCAAACATATTGCATCTGTTGGCTGCATTTATTTACCTACCCTGAGTGTAACCATGTTTAGTGTGATTTGTCCAAGATTGTTATGGATAAACAGTAACTCAGACTGAGGTTTCCGAGAGTGACCCATTAAACTTACACCATACTTACAGAATACGGATACAGCTGCCTGTTTATACAAATTAGAATGATGGAACATGCTGTAATTGTATTGTCCACATACCATAAACAATCAGTAAGTAATTTTCTGTGTTCATTTCCTTTTTCTTTCCATTGCTTCCAGACGTTCACAGAAGGAATCACAAACCAGCTGATCGGCTGCTACGTGGGCTGTCTGCAGGACCTGGATGTGTTCTGGTGCGATTGTATGGCAGAAAGACGGAGCTCTTTGTGAACAGGGATCAGGAGGTGGAGATGTTCCAGGTCTTCCACGCCCACGGGTGTGGTCCACAGATCTACTGCAGCTTCCAGAACGGCATCTGCTACGAGTTTGTTCGAGGAACAGTGCTGGATGATGAGCTGCTCCACCAGCCCTCCATCTACAGGTCTCTGCCAGAACAGCTTTCAAAGTTTTATTTATTTCTTTTATTTGAATGTGCTGAGCATGTGTGTCCTTTTTAGAGAATGTCTGGTCCCCACAGATACACATAGACCGCTGGAAACTGACCTTTTCAAGCTTTAATATGATGTCCTAGCGTCCACTGTAGCAATTTGGACATAAAAGGGGAAAAAAGATTATATAAAAGTTTGCAAGTCATGCTCACATTTAAGACTTTCAAAAAACTGTATGAGACCCATTAAGTTTTTGTAGAAAATTTTTCATTGTTGTTTATGCCTGGCGGGAATCGTGATCCTTTTTGGCTCCATGTTAGCCCACTGTGGCCAGAGGCACCAGGTTTTCAGGTCATCCCATTCTTGTGAACATGATATCTCAAGAACATCTTAAAGGAATTTCTTCAAATTTGGTACAAACATCCACATGGACTCAAGGATGAACTGCTTAGATTTTGGTGGTCAAAAGTCACTGTGACCTCAAAAAACATGTTTGTTTGTTTTTTGCCATAATTCAAGAATTCATACGCATATTATGACAATATTTCTCACAGATGTCAACTAGGCTACTAGGTGCTAGAGAGTAAGTACTTACAAGTTTCATGTAATTAAATTACACAATAAATGTAATTGTAATACATACAGATACATACGAACTGACAAAAAGTAAAGACAAGAGAAGAAAATAGATTGCTGCAATTCAGAGTAATAACTGGAGTCCAAGCACTGATATGTGGATTTGCAGTTGTCTGTGTCAGGTATGTTGGATTTTGAATAAAATCATACCTTAATTATATACTGTACTGACTGTTACTTATAAATTAAATATTTTGCACCTTCCATTTATATCCCATGCAACAATCGTGCACACTCAGCGCTGCTATTGCTGCTCTACAATAATGTAATAAAATAAAAATACCTGTACAGACGTGTCCACATAGAACCAGAATATCATTTGTGTCTTTGTGACTTTAAGCAAATCCCACCTTGATCTAATGTTACAACCAAGCAACTACTTTTGTATGCCTTCTTTGCTTTGAGTATTTCCCTGGTCTCAAACTCAGGTACATATAAATGTCAGGAAACCCAATTTGTGGACAGATGTCAGTGTCCATGAATCACTGTGTCTCTGGTAAGTTGTGAGGGTCACTGTTGAGTCCAGCTGCCTTTAATTTACTCAGGATGTTTTGCCACTCAGTCTGACTGAGGGGGCGTGTCCCAGAGAGAAAGTGACATCACTGCATACCTGCTATAACTGGAGCGAGTTAAGAGTGGAACAGGTTTCTGATGCAACATATAATTACTTTATTACAGTAATTACTTGGAAATATGTTACTGAATAAAAACAATCTCTTTCATTCAACTGTCTATTCATTTATGTTGTAGGCCCAAACGTACTAAAAGCAATAACTGCCGCATGCCAAATGGCGCTCCTATGACACACTGCAGGGTTTATATTTGAATTCCAACACCACAGAACCAGCAGTATTTTGGGTAAAGGTCACTATTTATATGTATCCGTTAATTTGTTTATTATTATTAATTATTTAATTCTTTAATAAAATATTGTCCCCTGATGAACAATCCATGCCTTTTTAATTCAATTTCGCTATCCCCAAACATGTACTGTTGCTGCAGGAAAAAAGCTTTGGTCATCATTTGATGCTCGAAAAACAAAACAAGATCAGAGTGGGAGTGTCAAGCATCAACAAGTTTGATGCACATCAAGATGCTTTTAGTGCACATGCTACAAAAGGTGTACTTCAAAACACAAGCATCAGGTGCATTTAAGAGAAACAAAACTTTGCCAAAACTTTGTTTGGAAATTTCAGTTTTATATGTTAGAACATAATATATCAGTTACCACAGGCTTGACCTAAGTTGCTTTTAGTGTGAAGGCTGGTCATTCAATGCCGTCAGTATCATAGAAAATATAACAAGAGCCAAATAATGCTGATGGCTCTTTATTTTCAGGTCCATTCAGCGGTCAAACTGTGTAAATTCAACAGGTTTATTGGGAGTAATGTGCAACCTTGAACATTTGTTTTCTAAGAAAACAGTCATGCAGGTTATGTGTGTGTTTGTGTGTATGTATGTTGAGCATTTCAATTGTGCTGATGCAGGTGTTTTTATAAATTATTTCAGTTGAGTCGTGTTTCATGTTGAGCAATGTTGTTTAGCCGTGCCCCCGGTTTCATTCATCATCCTCGTGATAACAGGCCGGCATCATTATTCTCTCTGCAGGACAGTAGGACACAACACAGCCAGCCAAGGCTGAACAGCCAGGGCCGCGATACCCATCAATCACCTTGCTCTGCCTGATACCCTCTGTGGGGAATACCCAGAAAACTTTATGTCACCACTAAGATGCCTCGAGAACGAGCACTCAAGTAGTCAAAAGGTCACGAATGCAACAAGGCCCATTTTTTGAAAAGAAGAACAAGATAAGAGCGCTAAATGGAAAGGGAGTTGTGTTTCTACTCTGATAATGGTTGTTTGTGCAATAACAGCGTCAGCCAGGCTCATCTGAGAAAATGTTTTCTCTCCGCAGATTGATCGCAGCAGAGATGGGGAGAATCCACTCTATCCAGCCAAAATGTGGTCTGCCTGTTGAACCTCTGCTCTGGACAAAAATGTCCCACTTTCTCACACTGGTGAAGAGCAGCATCAACAGCAGCCCAGCTGAGCAGCGCTGCACACAAAGGTACGACTCTTCACAAAATGATCCATGTATTTGTTTTATAAATATCGTACAATAGTCATCTGAACACATCTGATTTCTCAACACAATTAATATTCACAATGCAACCACAGCCTTGCACAGTTGACCATTAAGCAACAGCGCCAGAACAACTGCTTGCATTGCTCAAGAGCACTTCAACAGTAACCTTTCTAAACCAAAGTGCATCTTGCAAGGTCAGATTTTCTGTATAATATAAGAATCAATTTGTTTGTGACTTGTTTAGGTCAATCACTGGTGTTTGCTTGGCTAAGTGATGTTTAGTTGATGACATGACCTGCCTCCTTACACCCTCACAAATGTTTTAGTGTCACATTTATAATGGAGCTTGGCTTTGCAACTGTATGGCCTATTTATCACCTCCAAATTATTGACAAAATCTGGATTTGTTGTCAATAGATTGGTGGAGCTAATAAAGCTAAAGTTAGCAGGTGGGCTAAAGATGATCTGCCTAAGATTTTGACTGCAACAGTTGCCATTTCTGTCTGCCAAACTAGAAAGAAAGTGTCCCTTTCTTTACCTCTGAAATCAAGAACCCTGAAGAGTTTGGGCTCTATCTTCTGCCTGGTTGCTATTTTCTGACCAGCACAGTTGTCATTTTCTCACCCAGCACCTTTGTTGTGCAAGTACTTGCACTGATCTGTGCACCCATTATTGTGCACAGATGAGTATTGGCCTTAAATTGAGGTGTGGTCAGCCGCATTGCTGTCATGAGGCAGAGAAAGCAATTGCACCATTTGGCTACAGAAACCTGATCTAAAGTCAATGGTGCAGTATTTTCTTGCTATTTAAACAATGCATTATGCAGACAGTAATGCTCCTACTCAGACAGCTTTACAACACATGTACATTGTGCTTCTGGAACACAATCTACGAGTCGTGAGCCATGCACTTTGGACCATGTGTTACAGATCATCAAAATAAAGCCTTTAGAGTCAGACCTGGAATTTCATCATTTTACGGCCTAGGCCACTCGGCCTTTAGTGTAGCCAATTTTTTGAGGGCACCAAGGCCAAATGCTAGGGCAACAATGCCATCAAATAAAAGATGGATTCCAATGTCAATGGAAATAATGTAATGATTTTAAATCGAGGATTAAGGTGGACTCTTTTTATTCTTTTTTTTCCTAATTTGTTAACGCTACAGGGACACTGAAAGTTAGTCAGAGGTCAGTTTATATAATAAGATACTAAATAGAGTGCAATATATAATAAATATAGTATCTCAAAATAATAAGTTAGGATCTTAAAATAATGACAAACTTTCTCAAAATAGTCAGTGAATAATATGAGAAATTTTCTAATTCTTTTGAGATAATAAATCATTATTTGGGGAAAGTTTCTTATTATAATGACTTACAGGATCATTTTTTTACATTGGCAGTAATTGGCTTCCATAGAGAGAGACAGCACCTTCAACAGTGCAATCGAGAGGAAGATGAGCGTTATAAAACACGGATCTAGCAGAGTCTCCAGTCTGCAGTGTAAACCACATACTAGTTGAAGTAACATCAAGCTTTAAAGTCAAAGCAAGTTTATATCACATCGACACTTGTCCATATTCACAAGCTCTCTTTCTTACGTTCGTCCTGAGCACTGTTCTCTCGCCCTCTCTGTCACAGTTAAGTAGCCTGGATCTCCAGCAGGTCATACCAGGCTTGAAATGTGACCCACCACTAGTTATGTGTGCAGCATTTCACTCAATGTTGCCCAATCAAAATCTCAACAAAAGACACCGTTATCTAAAAACGGTACTGACATGAAGGACAGAGGAGAAAATGTCAAAATTTGCTGGGACAGTGCAGTTGGAGCATCACCGTGGCTGTGGGATGTATAATTTTTTAAGGAGTGTAAGCCCAGACTGATGGGGCATTGTGGACATGGCCATCGTGACTGCTGTGAAATTCCTGCCCTGGTCAGAGTCATTATCTGCCCCCATTATCATTGGAAAATGTACTATGTGCCGTGCAAGAACATAAAGCTTGACAGGTGCAGCAACAGTAACTAAGGGGGCAACAATCTTAATGAATGATGAATTGTCTTGTTTGATGCAGGAAAGGTTCAAATGAATGTATACGTGAGAGAAGAGAGCTGTCACTTATCTACTCTAATGGAGATTACATCCCTTTTAAACAAATACCTATTGAGCTGGTGCTGGGAGGCAGCTCAGTGGTAGATTTTTGCCGTCATCCCTTTGATAGAAACCAGCAACATTTTCCACATCTTTATCTTTTCAGCAGCAGCACCTCCACTGATGCCGTATCATTTTCTCACATGCAAATGTACGTTTCTCAAACACGCCAACAGTGTACAGTGCTCGAATTGCATTGGCACACTCACCTCTCCAGCAATGTGGATGGAGGCCACCCGTAGCTGTGAGCTGTCATTGGTCAGTGGGATGAGGCGGGGGAGTGGCCTGCGTGGCAATGACATTGCATTATCTCTGACAGGGGTCATGGGGTGGGAGGTGAGAGGGGCCTTCTAGACACTACAAAGAAGCAGAGCTGGGCCACAGCTTCCTGCAGAGCTCTCCCTTATCGGTCAAACGTTCAACCTTGTTTATGTTTGCTGTGGAGGGGTCGGAAGTCCACACAAACTGGAGCTGGAATGCCCTGAGTCTGTGGAGTCACTTTAGAACAACTGCAGTTTCTTCTTTGAGTTTTATCACGTGGGCAAAGTGTTTGGCACTGGAGTCGGTCATCAATTAAGAAAGGGACTGTGGAGGAGACAGTCTTTAATGATAAGAGGTTTTAGCTTCCTGGATACAGATGTAAGAGAAAATGAGTGTGACTGAACTTCTTTGTCATCAGGAAGAAAGGACCCAGGCAACTGTTCTAATTTTAAATTACTGTTTTGTGGTTTGTCCACAGTTTCATTATAAATCAATTTTAGAGCACTTGTGTTATTAAGGCCAGTCACAGATATTTTGTTAATTTCTGCTGTGATCCCAGAAGAAAATCTGCAGAACTGAGTAACATTTCTTTTGAGATCTGAGATTGTTACTAGCACAAATGACACAAACTAATATTCTGATGTTTCTCTAATCTTTATATGTGAAATTATGCAGAGTTTTGGAACTGCTAACATCTTGACCTATGTAATGATGGGGTCACAGCAAAATATTCTGTAACACTTTACAGATGGCCAATTTCTTGGTAAGTAAGCGAAAGTAACATTTGAAATATTAATGAAATTACCCCCAAATCTGCATAACCTATATGTAACCGACTCGCAACGGCTTAACTTCCAACTAAATTCTGTCTAACTTCTGCTCATCACACCTGCTCATCCTCCAACTAATTTGTCTAACTTTTGCTGATCGTACCTGTTTAAATTCCGATTAATTTCTGCTGCTCATACCTGTGTAACTTCCAAATAATTTCTGTCTACCTTCTGTTGATCTTACCTGTTTAACTTCAAACTAATTTCTGTTTAACTTCTGCTGAGTTGTTGTGGGATGGGCCCCCTCAGGGCTCCTGTGTCGCTCTGTCAGGACTTGTTTCACTGTGGTAGCCTGCTCACTGTTCAGTATCCCTTATTTAATGTAATATTGCCCAATGGGTTTGAACTGTAATGAAAATGAAAGTTGACACAAAGTGCACTGGTGCTTTAATGTTCGGCCTCTATGTTTGTTTTTTATTAGTTCTTTAATTACCATGTTGTTTACATAACAGCACAGTTCATTTATTTAGTTAGTTTCTAATTCATTCATTTATTTTTTCATTCTTTTGTTTTGTTACCCACTTTTTTGTTTGCTTCTGTTTATGATAAGGGTTGGTTATTTATTATTATTATTCACATTGGCAGTGTGCTATGTACTGTTGAACATTCTAAAAACAAATAAATAATTGTTAAAAAAAAAAAAATCTGCTAAGCAGGCCACTAAACTGAAGAGAGTTGTTGCAGCTTAATTTCCAATTAGTTTCTGCAGGCCAGTAACTGGCCTGAACAACAATAGAAACTCTAACAACAGCAACAACAAGCCATTAATGAAAATAATCATAATTTATGGATTCATAGAAATTTCAAATACAGTTCTAGTTAATTACCTACTTATTGTTAAATTGACAACCTGTAAGTGAAGTGTTACCAGATATTCTTTCATTTCACGCAACAAATAGATTGGGACCACTGAACTAAAATTATGGTTAAATATTTTGTTGTTTACTTGGATTATCCTAAATGTTTCCAACAATGTTAAAACCCATAGAAAAGTGTAATTTATGTAAGGTAATGGATACATTTCTTTTAGTCATCTGTCAGTGGCTTCATATCAACTTAATTCCCTCTAGTTGCTGTAATTTCAGGGGAGACAACACATGAAACATCAAATAATACATGAGAGAATGAGGAAGATAATTGGTGAACTAGTGATGGTGCACTATTATTCATTGTTGTTTGCTGCACGTTCAGTTTAACAATGAAGACAACCACTTCTATGATCCCACACCACTTTAGAACATCATCAAAAGCTGTCTTTTGTTATTGTTTTAATTTAGAGACCCCTAATGGCAGACATTGCATATTGTGCATTTAAAAAAAATCTTAAAGGGTTACATATGTTTCCTCCTTCCTGCGGTGGTGTCTATCCATCTAGATTGTTTTTGGTGTGAGTTGCAGAGTTTTGGAGATATCGGCCGTAGAGATGTCTGCCTTCTCTCCAATATAATGGAACTAAATGGTACTCGGCTTGTGGTGCCCAAAGCACCAAAAAACGAATCTGGAAAATTCATCAGCAATGTTTCTCTCTAGAAATTATGACCTGGTTAGTCAAGGTAATCCACAGACCTTGTTGTGAGTGCTATCACTGCACAGAAATAACTGTGGATCTACTCAGGAACAAGAGGGATGTAAACATTAATGGCGTTCCTCCTCGGCTGTGCTGTAACATTTGCACCACTGAGCCAGTTAGCGAGGGGTACAGGCGTAGTTTTGTAGAAAGAAAATGGTTCCAACATGAACAACAAGTCTGTGGATTATATTGAGTAACTGGTTCATGAGTTTTCAAATATATTGTTTGGTACTTTGATCACCACTAGCCAAGTGCCATTTTGTTCCATTATATTTGAGAGGAGGCAGAATTCTTTGTGGCTGTTAACTCCAAAACTCAGCAATTCACATTAAAACTATCTAGATGTATAATGAGCATTACAGTTATATATGCTTTTTTTTTAAATGTGAACTTTTCTACTGCAAGCTGAAAGCAATAGTGGTTTAGTCTAATCTTTAAGTTTGGCATTTGTTTCATCTCCAACAGTTAAATTAACTTTTCATTTGTTCAACCAAAATAAAATTATGCATAAATGGATACTGCCTGAAAAGTGAGGCATAGAGAGTGAAATGGAGCATAAAGAACTAGTGATCTATTATTTGAGATCCATTGTTCAAGGAGTTTTATTATATTAACCAAGAACGTTTGTCAAGGTTGATGTCTATCCTCTCATTAACATTGTTTAAAATCACGTTTGCTCTGAACAGAGTCACATTTGTTATATAAGTCCTAGTGCAATGTGTTATTTTGTACATGCTATTTTATTTAAGATATAATGTGATAACAAAAGTGCCGCTTGTATGGATGAATTAGGATTTTACACACTGTAATATGCATCCATAGAAGGAGACTGCACTGCATTTAGAAGCCCAATAGATGGTGCTATATTGTGAGACATTTGTGTGACTGACTGAGGGACTCTTCACAATCCACTGCTGCTGAAACACAGACATACATAACAAGTCAAAATGATCAGGAAAAGATCAATAATTTTGATATTTATAATAATAAAGTGATTGAAGGAATGCTTCAGCGTACTTTATGAGATTTGAGATTTCAGAGTTGAGATTTAAGAAGTTAATTTATGGTTAAAACTCATGTCTGTGGTGTGTATGTCTGTTTGCATATTCATCACTGCTCTCTTGAGTATACGTGACACACACACAGACAGAAGCAGAGTCAGAGAAGACTAAAGAATAAAAAAAGAAAGCAAAAGGGATTTTAAACAGGCATCAGAGAAACTTTTGTACTTGAGAATGTATGAGTGCTGGTATGAATGTGATCTTCAGAGGAAATGCTAAAAGAAAGGCAGAGAGGGAGCAGGAAGAGGCTGCACCTGCAGAGGAGGTCTTCAGCTCTCAAGCCACCCGCTGTGCAAAGAGAGAGATACAGAGACAGAGAAGAAGGAGAAGAAGAGAGACAGAGAGAGGGAGCGAAAGAGGCTGCAGCAGCTGCGAGGTTCGGAGAGAGAGTGAGCACAGTCGAAGTCAGAGACGGCAGAGAAAAGAGAAGAGAGAAAAGCGATGGAAAGCCAGAGTGCAACGTCTTCTTCTCCAAAAGGCCCCCTGCTACGTCTCCCGTTTGCACTCCCATGAATCGCATAAAACTGCAAAAAGAGAAGCAAAAAAAGAGAGAAAGAAAAAAATCAGCAGTGCTCGGCTGGTGTTTGAAATCATATGTAAATAAGGCACATTGATAATGAAGCGCCAGAGGAGGAAATTCCACTAATTACCTTACAGAGACTTGACTGGGAGCAGGAGGCGAATGTACTTGACGCACTGTTTCTCATGAAAAGGACAGAAAAGGGAGAGGAAAAGATCTGATGGCAAGACGACAGGTTTCCATTTAAAGTCAATGGAAGTCTTTCATTTAGCTTTTGACTCCGAGTAATTGTGGGTTTCTATGATAAAGTCAGTTTGTTAAGTTAAAGAAATGGATGGGCTGAAAAGGAATCAGGGTGATTCACCATTCAACTGTGTGTTTTAATTCATATTAGAGAGGAGATAGATAAATTATGCATGTCAGAGGGGGTCGAGTTGAAATAACAGAAAGATTTCATAGGATAGTGGATGTGAATCAAACACTGACAGATATATTTTAGGCCTTACAATTTTTGAAAATCCAATTTGGAATTCAATTTTACAGTGTTTGCACAATTTAAGTCGACATTAGAGGCAAAATTAGTCTCTTTTTCAGTTACCTTATTAAAAATATCTAAACTCAAGCAGGAAACAGCTATTTTAAAAGAGAGTACCACCGATTCTTGACTATTGGGACAAATCATATCCTCCCAAAGAACTTTTGAAATTATTACTACTAACACTTAAAGGATTTATGTATGTGAAACATATGTAATTTATGAAATTATTTGGTTTGCTTTAATTTTGTAAATTTCTAAACTTGCTCTGTGCCAGAAAACCACCTATGTCCCAGACAAGAATTCACAACTTCAAACAATTTAAAAATGTGTTAAAAGCCTTCAAAACTGATTGCTGATTACATAGATCTAAAACATTAAAATCCTCTGTTTTAATATGTTTTTTTTTTTTTTTTAATTAAAATGCTGGCATTCCATCAACCCTGTCAGATTTTTACAGAAACATGACTTAATCAGGCATAGAAAGGCTTAGCTATACCATAAGGACCCCTGTTTCACTTCCGGGTTTAAAAAAGAGGAGGGAATTCTGCTGAAGCACTGGTAAACTTAACATTCTTCTACAAATGTATCAAATAATATTGCTATCAGATGTGTCTCAACAAGAACAAGCCCTTCTAAATCAAAGCTAAATAAGAATTGTGGTTTAAAAATGTGTGTTAGCATAAAGAGAACAACTTTAAAAAATAAAATGGCTGCTCACCACAACTATGCTGTGAAATGAAAAGTGAAACATCTGTGTTGACAGAGGTGACATAACTTTCACTTCTCTGTAATAATTGAATAATGTACTTGAAAATAGTACTTTGTTCAATTTAATTAAAAAAAAACTCAGTCAAAAAGTCAAAAAGTCTGGACACGCCCCTTTATGTGATGTCTACTCCATCCGTTGGCTGTCAGCTCCATCATAGGGGAGTCATATTGAAGTTTAAGTTGTTCTGTTATTAAATATATGTTCAAAAAGATTCATAAAATGAGTTACAGCTAATGTGTGTTCTTTGTGTTACAAATGATTTTGTGTGTCTGACAGAGTTGACAACATTTAAGTCCTCAGCCACAAAATGCTACATAATGAAGATTAAAAATCAAAACCCTCTAAAAATACAGTTTTGTTTCCCAGTTCTCAAGAATATAGGTGATGTATATTTTGGCATACCTGATTGCAGGTAAAGTTTAGATGTCAGTGTGCTTTTCTTCTATCGGTCCTTCTTTGAAGATAATAAACACAAATGACTTGTGTTGGCGAGGATGTGTAGGAGGAGAGCCTCTGTGTCACGACTATAAACAAGGCTCCTCTCCTCTGCTTTTATTGTGCGTTCCTAACAGGCCTCACTAAATTATGTCCACAAGTGTGTATAATACCGGAGCGTCTGTTTGTTCCCCTTCGAATAAATAGGTAGTGTTTAAATTACACTGTTTAAATTAGCCTCTTATCGTGGCCCGACGACTGAAAAGGAAAAATTAATTAGGAGACGGATGCTTGCACAGCATTTCTCCCAGGTGCATTTTGCACTGACGTCAAGGACATTAGTGCCTTCTTTGATAGATGGAGCAATCAACCGAGTGAAAACAAGGCATGTAACCTCTCAATGAGGCTCGCCGAGCTGCTTCAGTTTACAAACATGTTGCTCCTGGAAGAAAAGTTGGTCGTCCTTATCTACATTCTTTCAGCACAACTTCGCGCTCTCCAACAACGGCACCATAAAAGTCTTGTTTGCATGTCGTTTATACAGGTTTTGCGCCGATTTTTTCCCCTAGCTGCTCAATACACACACTTTGATTGTATAATTCTGTCTTTGTCAAATATTCAAAACCCCAGCAACCTATTTCTAAAGGACAATATTTTAAAACTGCAGTCTTTTATGATCAGAAAAGAATAGAATTCCTTTAATGTCATTGCACAGAGTACAAAGAAAGAAGCATAATATGGATGTTGCGCAATTACAAAATTGTCGAGGCCTTGTTTGGTTAGGAATAAATGTAGAATATACAGAATAAATACAAAGGTGCAGTTGGATATAAACATCTGTGCAGGTTCAGTATATTCACACAAGGGTGCAGCTGGAATGTAGACATTTTTTTCAGTGTTCAGTAAATATGTGCTGATAGTCACACAGGTCCCAGACAGACACTCAGTGTCAGTGTTTGGCACTCTATTGTTGGGTAAAAGTCCAAGAATTGCAAGAAGTCTGTGTTTTTCCATGGTTGACAGCCCTCTGAAACATCATTTACAGTCTACAATGGGACACTAACTCTGCTGAAATCCAGACAAATAAAATACTTTTAGGGTGACCGAGTCTTAAAGGCAGGTGAGTCACCATGTGTAAGAGGAAATTCAGGGCTAATTGAGCCATAAAAAGAACATTTGCAAAAAACATAATAATACCACTGTACAATGAGGCAGACTCACTGTGTTTAAAATGTAGCTTGTTATTAATTAAGAGGGACCCCTCCCACGCCCATACTCCTAAAGAGTATTCATGCCCAGTGGTGGAATGTAACATTTACTCAAGTATTGTGCTTATAGTAAGTTTTTTTTTTCTTGTCTGTACTTGAGGACTTACATTTTGAGCTACTTTGTACTTGTACTCTACATTTAAGTGCACAATAGTGTATGTTTTACTTGACTACATGTGTCTGCAATAATTAATTACAACAAATTAATTAATATCATGATAAGCTAATATGATATAATGGACAATTATACAACTACTCAATAGAGGCACAAAACATATGATTGGCTTATAGAAGATGACATAATGTTACAGGTTAAACTACCCAGTGGTATACAAGGTATAAAGTTTAAATTAGCTTAAACATAAAAATGTTACTTCTTCAATAATGCATCAATAACAATAGCAAAAAAAGGTTTAAAATGAGTAAATCCATATTTAAATTTAGCAGCGCCCTACTGAGAATTGAAACATAGTATCAGTTCAGTAAATCCAAGTTTATTGAATTAAACAGAATTTTATCAATATGGATTTACTCTAGACCTATAGTAAGTAACTACTAAAGAAAGAGGAAAACCTTTTTAACAAAATTTTGCATCATTGTTTGATATCTCACTAAGCAGTTAACAAAACATTACATTTGTTTGACAGCTAGGTCAAAACAATAGTTAGCCTGGTTTGCCTACTCACTATGACTCAGCAGAGAGGCTGTAATAGGAACTTGATTATTTTGCTCAATCTATCTCAAAAAGGCAGCCTTTTAAGAGGTTAAACCTCCTCCTTTTGGTGCAACAGAATACAATTTAATCTAGTATTAGAGTAAAAAATAAAGTGAGGTTTACATTTAATCTTTCTTCATTTTAAACTAGTTTGGTTAAAGTTAAATCATGATTTAATTGGGTTAAAAAATTAATCCTTATTGGTGCAACACACCCTAAATCACAAACATGATGTGTGATGAAGACAAAGGTTCCTTTATCCCTTTTAGATTCTGTTTTCCCACACTAATTGTCTCATTCAGTGACTTTTTGCAGGTCTTGGCATGAAGTCACATACCTTAAGAGACTCAAGGTGTTAAACTTTGGCTGCCAATGTGCCTGATTACCTTGTAAAGCTTTGAATCAAAAACACTCCTCAAAACTTGTAGTGACAATCCTGCCTTCTCCATAACAACAAAAAAGTAATTTCAGTGGTTTTGTCGTCTCTTACAGTCCTGCAGCTCTACGTGAGGTGCCCAGCGTTGAGACTTTGTCAGCTGAAATGGAGTCATTGAAGAGACACCTCTCACAGATTGACTCGCCAACTGTCCTCTGCCACAATGACCTTCTGACAAAAAACATCATCTACAACCACAAAGAGGGTGAGGAACACTGGGAAACATGGTGCATAGAACACTAAAAGAAGCTGGTTTCTAATTATTTTTATGTGGCCATGCAGAGCAGAGGCAATGAACCCAAGTGAATACCCTTCAGAATAAAAGACTTCCTTACGCGCTCTAGCTGTAGCTCTGTGATTGAAGAGTTAAAATAGATAAATGTTTCTCTTTTCATCAGGCAGAAATAATGCAGCTCATAGAGTCTTCATACATGTTCCTTTTATTTCACACACACAAGCAAAGCTTTCCACTACTGTGAAAGCATTCCTACTTTATTAAATATCTTACCTGATTTGTAGTATTCCTTTATCATGATTTTAATTCTCATTCACCTATTTTCACAACAATGTCCAGGGTGACTCTCAGTCAAAAGAGACTCCTTGTTCCTTTGACTCCCACAAGGTTCTGCACTTCCAATAAAAGGACGGAGAGTTTTACGCCTTTACCCAAGATGTGTGCATCATGTTGTCGTGGTAACCATTTCTCCTTTCCCTCTTCCTCCTCCACCAGGAACGGTGAAATTCATTGACTATGAGTACGCCGATTACAACTACCAGGCCTTTGATATTGGCAATCACTTCAATGAATTTGCTGGTAGGTATGTGATGTTTGGATGAAAACAAGTTCAATTTGCCTCCAAATCTCCTCCACGGACAGAACATATAAGATGGCCTAATGTGGGATATCGAGTTGTGTATACGGTATGTGACATGCAGAATCATTGTCCAGTTTGTGCCATCTCTTTGACTGTGATATCATTTATCTTTCTGCCATTATGCACCATGAAACTCTGTCCTTCTTCTGAAGCGGCTAAGACAAATTGCTGTATTCAGCCTGTATTCTGCGTGCTGATAAAAGCAGCTTTGATGTGCCAGCTGTGTCACAGCAGACCCTGACAGGGTTAATTTGAACATTTGTGGAACAATCATCAATTTAACACTTTCAGATAGTTTTCAAGAACCGTAACGTGTCAGCTTTCATGTCAAAACTTGCCAGCTACAGTACAAGTGATTGTAAATGAAATAATGTCTAAAATATTATAATATGGCTTTGTTTGCGCAAACTGGCCCCAACCCAAATTATCATGACTAGAAATGCAACTGTAGCAGTAATATAGTGTGCTCATTTACTTTCAGGCGCTGCAAATTATATCAAACTAAAAAAATCGGAAGAGTCGGCAGTTAGAGCTGAAATACAGAGAGTGCGATGAAGACGATACACCATCTCGTCTAGTCGCATTGATGAAAACTGTTAGATTTTCAGAATGGTGTAGTAGTTGCAAGGTTCAACTTGTCTCGTCGCAAATCTTTGGTCTTCTTCCGTTATATTAACAGTATTTCAGGAGTCCGCAGTTCTGGATTTCAAAATAAAGTCTTCAATAGTAAAACTGCAGAGAATTTATTTAAGATTAAAAATGAAATGAAATGATGTAAAAATACAGATAAACATCATATATATATCAACACAGTATTTTCAGCATATCACAAAATATTTATAATATTTATAGAAATAAACTATCATATCATGGAAGGGGAGGGTGAGAGGAAATGCTTGCAATGTGCAAACTCACCACCAGATGCCACTAAATCCTACACACTCGTCATTCAAGTGCAATAGTAAGACAAGTCAGTTTTGTTTATTCAGCACCAAAGTTTAAGGGCACTTTTTTATAGAGCTGGTAGACTACAACACTTTGTAGTATTATTTACAGAGACCCAACAGGTTCCAACAGTGTTCTCAATACCAAACGATATAACATGTACTATGTTGCATTACTATTTTTAAACCAAACTTTTAATTGTGAAAATGACTGGCAAAGTTTTTTACTTTTCATTTGACCATATCCACCTCACTAAGATTTTAAAATCAGTGCTGAAGTGAAGGTGATGTCATCCAGTTTTCATACTTCTCTGCTGTAACTTGTGCATTTTAATGTACACATTTGTAACGCATGTTTGCTGATGGAGACAACTGATCGGGCCACACTTTGTTTTACAGTACACTAATTGGTCGTAACAAGCCATAGTTTGTATCAGATTAGACAAAAACTAGAAATAATATGTTCTTAATAGACATTAAACAAATACAGTGATACCATAATTAGACATCCAACATATACTAAAAAGACATAACAAGCAGTAAGCCACCTTTGTATCAAATTATATATATATAAAAAAATAGAAATAATATCTCTCTTCGCTCTTTATCAGACAGTAGACCCTTTTATTGGACCCTCATTAGGCTTTATTAGGGGGCAATTAGTAATGCATCCCTAATTACCCTCTAATAAAAATTAATAAGGGTCTAACAGTGGGGAATAATACACTTTAGTTTACACTACAGGTCTGTTGTAATGTGCTCCTAATTACCCTCTAATAAAGTCTTAGACCCTAATAAAGGGTCTAATATCATCTAATTAAGAACATATTTCCAATTTTTGTCTAATTTGATACAAAGTGCAGCTTGTTACGTCTGATTAGAGTACCGCTGGGTGGATATCTAATCAGGGTACAGCTGTGTTTGTTTGCTCACTTATAAAGAACTGATTATACCTATTTTTTGTCTAATTTAATGCAAAGTACAGCTTTGTTATGTCTTATTAATGTACCGTAAAATAAAGTGTGACAGTAATTTGATTAATTTGTGAGGAACTGATGTGTTGTCTGGAGTTGAGCTGACGTTGAACTCTGTGGAAAAAACTTAAAAACTCTAAGCTAGTTTAGGCATCGTGTTGAATTTTGATACTGACAGCAGTACTTATGTGTGCGTTTTGCCTTGAAGGTGTGAATGATGTTGACTACAGCCTGTACCCGAGCCGCGAGCTGCAGAGGGACTGGCTGACAGCCTATCTGGAGAGCTACAAGCACAGCTCAGGACGTGAGGTCACTGTTACAGAGGCAGAAGTTACACAGCTCTACGTTCAAGTCTGCAAATTTTCACTGGTGAGTAGAAGTCCGCTCTCTCCGACTTTGTTGAAATGTTGAAATATGTCATTATGTAGTGCCTCAACACTTTGGAAAGACTTTACAAAGTGACAAATCTCTCAACAGCTATTTCCTTTTTTTAAGCTCTGCTCTTGGAGGGACTCAAATATCTCAATATTATGAGATTAGTGTGTGCATTTCAACAATATCCATATGTGTGCAGACGTCTGAAATGACAGGGCGGCAACACCTCCCCATCACATTTTAACAATTTACTTTTCCAGCTCCCAGAAAGAGAGAGAGAAAAAAAAACCTCCCCAAAGAAAACCAGAGCCGCTCCACAGCTGACCCACCACTGTTCAAAGTTTGATGGACTCCATCTGAGCTGATTAGAAACTGCCGCAGGGAAAAATGAAAGACAGCAGCCAAAATTATTTTTCTTATGACCACAATTTTCATTCTTTGGTGGCTCAAGTGGTCCAGGGCTATCTGTCTAAAAGTGCTTTCATAGCTCAACACAATATGCAGAATTGTCCCACCAATTTTGGGGTTGGTGTGAATGTCTCTTGAAATAGCCCAGAAATGATGAGGAGGCATATTACTTTTTAAAATAACTTGCGCCGCGGCCAAAAAAACAGAGGGGGAGAAGTGAGAGGGGGGAAACGAAATAAAGCCAGAGATGGAGGGAGAGAAGCGATAACATCATGTTGATTGAAATCAGATTTTCTATGACAAACCAAGGAGGACTCTTGACTCGAGGGAAGTGGGAGAAATTGATCACTGACGCTTAAACAAGCCAAGTTTCCAGCTCGCCTCGTTTTGACAGCTGTGTGTCAAATGAGGGATACTGAGCCGGTTAATCGAGAAAATCACAGGGTCTATTTTTCATAATTTCATGGAATTTAGCTGATTTCAAAGTATTTATAAATAGCATCATTTGCCCATTAAAAGTTGTGTTTTTGTACAGTACTTTACTGGATTAAATTTTATCCTCAAAGCATTCCATTATTGTTTTGCTTTGTCACATGTAAAAGTCTTTCAGCAGCAGAAATACAAAGGGATAGGAATAAAGGACATAAGGAAGAGAAAAACGATATTAATACCAATGTGAGAACATGGTTCATAATATGCACAGTAAAGTGTAACATGTAAACTGAAGAATAAACAGTTTAAACAGTGCAAACAGGGAAATAGAAAATATGCATGAATAAAATGGAATGTATGAAATCTGTATTTCTGTGGGAAAATATAAAGAAGCAGTGCAAACAAAGTGGGCATAGTTATTATTATAAAATGTGGAATATATTTGAAAAACAGTGCAAAACCATGTCATGTATGGCTATGAAATGCATAAAAAACAGTGCTAATAGTGACAGTATGTATGGTTGTGAAATGAGATGTTTAAGAAAAAACAGCACGATACCACTTTACAATAGGTCTACCCTTATAAATGATTTCTAAATGCTTTATAATTAGGTTATCAATTAGGTTGTAAACACCTTAAAGAAACGTGAATAAGCTGCTACAACATATTAGATACATGTGTTGATTGCCAAATAGTGATCCCACATTGATCTAACCTGTTAAACCTCAGATCCCATCGCTCACTTAGCTCACTTTGTCTCCTTCATCAGCAGCATTTATACCTGCAGGGCCGTAACCAGGATTTTAGAAATACTGTGGTCACAGCATGTGTGCTAAACCCACCCCTCCCCCAAGAAAATTTTGACAGCTATATTACATTTCAATGCCTTTTAATGTATTTTGCGAGTAACAATACAACAATCATTTTACACTCAGCAAAAATGTTAATACAAATAATACAAAGGACGAAAGAGGTGGTGGAAATGTACAGTTTCAAGGAAGTTTCATAAAATTGTTGAAAAGATACATAGGTGATATGTTTTTAAATTAAATAATACTTAATAGCTCTTTGGAATAAAAGCTAAAAATATATCATTCTTATTTGCAATACACAAAAAGAAGAGGTATTTCTCATTATTGATCAATGAATTCCAGCGATCACTGAAACATTCTGGTATTAATCACTAGACAGACAATTATTTATAAGTTTGCAAAGTTTCTGATACGTGATGGTGCAGCATTAGCAACTGAATTTAGTAATGTGCTACTTTAATTATATATGTATATATACAGTATATATATATGTATATATATATATACATATATATATATATATATATATATATATATATATACTGTATATATATATACATATATATATGACAAAAACTGTAACTCATTAGAAAATTAATAGTAATTTTAAATAGTAGTAAATAGTAGTATTAGTAAATTGGTAAATAATGAGTGCACATCGATGTATAGTCTTTACAACCTAATTTATAACCTGATTATAAACAGTTTCTCCATCATTTATAACGGTAGTGGTACCTCAATATCTAATACTTCTCTTCTCTCATTATAACATTATCTTTTAAGCAAAATGCCAAAATATTCATTCCAGCTTCTCAAATGTGATTTTTGATGATTTTCTGTGATAGTAAATTAACTGCCTTTGGGTTTGGGACAGTTTGCCTGTGAAAATAAGCAATTTGAAGACTTCACCTTGTTTGCTGGGCAATTTTGATTTTTGATTTTCTGACACTTTAGAGATCAAACGATTAATTAAGAAAATTGTTGCCAGATATTTTACTTTTTCATCAGACAGAGATGGGCACAAATACATCAAAACATATTCTGTTACAAATTACAAATACTTGCTTTTCAAATGTATTTAAATAAAATAAAAACTGGGAAGCTGTTAATTCAGGGGTGCATGTTGGGTGGTTTCAGCCCATCCTCACTAGAAGAGCAGCCCTATGGGTTGTCTGGGCAAGCGGCTAATTTACATTTATTTTTAGGCGGTGACCTCTAGCAGCCGGAGTAATTATGACAGAAGCAGTATGTAGAACGGGAAAGCCCGTGTAAGAAGGGATGACTCAAACACAGGACTTTCACCCAGGAGACGAGGGTTAGTGTCCTGTGAGCAAGCAAAAGTGAATGTCGACTTATTAATTTAGCTAATTGCTCCTTTCTTCTGTTGTATTTTGTCATTCAGTCAACTTCATCATATTTTGATTATATATCTTTATCCATACTTTTATCTGAAAGAAAATTTGCACCAAACACCAAAGCAGCTTTTTATCTCAAGCTCCTTGTCATGAGGAACCTAAATGAAACATGGTCATTCAAAATAAGTGTGTTGCGGGACCCCACAGGACATGTCACGTGATTCACTTACATTTAGCCTTTGACAGCAATTTACGACTGTGATTAATCCAATTGTTTTTGCAGTTTTTTCTTCTACAGCTTAAACTTGAGGATAAAAATCTGTCTTAATTTCAAATTTCAAATATAAACATACAAGCTCTTACAATATTTTGTAATAAATTACATCTGATATTTTCCATACTCTGCAAAGTAAAAATTCAGAATTAAGGAGCAATATTTTGCAAAGTGGAAAAATGAGCACAGCAACAGCATTAAATAGGTTAAAATCCTGTTTAATATGCAATCTATGCATGAAGCGAGTTGTTCCCCCCCGCCCCCTCCTCCCCAGACTCAAGGAAGCACAGGCAGGCTGCAGGAACACTGCAGGAGTGCAAGATGAGCACAGTGTCTTAAATTCATGATAACAAGCGACAACAAGTCCTCCACTGTAATTTGAACAGCTGTTCATAACTGTCAGTTGTCTGTCAATGTAAAGTTCAGCCTGTTATCCAGAAAATAAAAGCCCACTGCACTGAAAACACACACTCTGGAGTTGAAGTTCAGAGGCTGCCTGCTTTACTTTCTGCCAAACTCCATTAACATTTTGCTCATTTTAACCATAATAAACATCTATGTCTGCTAGAAGATTACTGATGATTTCTTATGACTTATGACTGAGACACTTTCTCATTTGGTGAACATTCAGCATTAATTTAACTCTAGTTAATGTGAGACAGGCAAACAGTTATTTGAAATACAAATTTCAGATGGGGTCGATGTGGCTGTAGCCTTGTTGTCAGAGAGGCAAGTATTTTAACATAGCATGTTTCCTTGATGTCTGATGACATACCATGTTAATTTTATGATTTATTACAGTAAATATATTACAGATCTCTCCTTTAAATACATTTAATAGAATTATACTGCCCAGCTCTGCTGTCAGAATATGTACAGGGAATCTACAATTTTTTTTGACCATTCACTTGCACAGTACAGATTTGATTAAAATTGTAAAATTGTTTCACATCACATCTGGTAAAACCAGATGATATAGTTTGTTAACCAGCTCTGGAAAATTTCCAAAACTGCAATAATTATCAATTCATTCTGACGCCTTTTAATACCTCTGTGGATTTTTTTTGAATTCCCATTTTTATGAATTCGATTAAATGCAATTTATCCTTTTATATCACTCCCACATTGTTGGGTAATTGCTTCGAATAATCAACCTACATTGATATCACACTATAGTTAAGTCTCAGTAGATGAGAATACAGATGAATAGTAAAAACTCAGGAACCAATGAAACCCGTGTGCACTGAAGGAAGCTGTGTGGCTCCGCTGTGTGGCACCGACAAAGCCTGGCCTGCTGCCAAAGCTCTGCGGCGTGAAGCTGCCTCCTCCGAATCATAATCCCTGGCAAACTGTGCCAAGACGCAGTGGGGTCTTTACGACCCGTCCTCTCCTCTGCAGGGATCCCCCATGATGTTGAGGCTGAAGCCCGTGGCTCTGTGATGTCACTCCCCACACGTCTCTCATCTCCGTTTTTCTCAATGGCTCCCTGTCACTGACGGTCTCTGCTTAGTGTTAGACTAATGCTCTCTTAATGGAGAGCAGTTATTAATCATAATGGAAACACGCTCAATCTCTCTCCCCAACTAAAGACAGAGATTAGAGATGAAAATCTGCCAGCGAGGGGAGAAAAGCCAAAGGAAAACCGCACATCGCTCTTCAAGTATTTCATTCCACCCTTTATTTGATTATCAAATAAAAATGTGATTATATCACTGGGCCACAGAACAGAGGCCTGTCTGGATCGTATTAGGACTTGCTATTAGTGGTCCTACCATGAAGATTTACAATAAGGGTGGAGAACAACAGAAATTTATGGAGGCATGGAAGTCCGCAAGCCTAAGTGAGCAAAGCCATTAAGGAGGGAACCATTCAATACAGAGGTTTGTCATTCTGACTGAGCAGCCTGCAACTGGCAGCAGCAGCAGCAGCAGTTATGGGAGCAGTTAGAACACGACAAACGGAGGTCACAGAAGTGAGTTTTTACAGTTCTGCTCTGTGGCACGGGGAAATGTAGCAAAACATCACAGAAAAACAAACCATACACCACGTGTAATATTTCATTTACAACAATCAGCACCGCATATTTTCATAAGTGTGCAAATACCACAAACATAATTCAGATTTTTCACACTTTTGAAACATATTCCAGTCCTATATATATCATGGACATGCTGCATGCACATAATGCATTTGTCATTCAATTAAATGGATCGAATTCAGTCTCTGTCTGCATGCATTTGCCCCGCTTAAGTGTTCTGCAGCAAGACACTGACCCCATATCTGACCCCACCGTCACCTCCCAGTGGGGTGGAGATTGGAAGTGTGCGTTTGAAGCTTTAATTGGATCATCAAAAGAGCGTATATGACAATTACATGTCAGTCACATGTCCGTACTGCCGTACTACATGCCGTAATAATTGTGGGGTGGGGGGTGTGAACTTTTATCAGCTTCTAAATGGGGGTATTACAGAAAAGGTTTGGGAACCCCTAGCAAGTTTCTTGTCAAGTACATCTGTATTTTAATTTCTATGAGAGTGACACATGCATAAGCTCAGAAACAGATACAGTAGGCCCTCCCAAATATCAAAATTACACTCTTATACTGCCATTACTATCCTCCTGTTGTGCAGTCAGCTGGCACACCTCAATGGGTGCACACATCCCACTTTGGGAAATCCTGCTCTAAAACATGAAAACTGTTGGTGCGATACATTCATGTTGTTTTCTTTCTCATCCATCAGGCGTCCAACTTCTTCTGGGGTCTCTGGGCCATCCTGCAGTCACGGCTTTCCTCGATTGACTTCGACTTCCTAAGGTTTGTATTCCTGAAGCAGGCAACTGAGCGGTTGCATGAAGTACAGAGAAAAAGCCTTTTCTTTGTGGCTGGAGGTGTGTGTCTGGGTGTCACTTTGCATATACACAGTTCCCAGAAAGGGTCCGAATTGTTAATATTCAATTCGACATCCTCCTGACATTAAGCACCACCCTCACATTAACACCACCTCAACAACTGTTTAATGTAGAAACACGTGAAACCGCAAAGAAAATTATGACTTCACTGTGATTTCATGGGACCTGCTCATTACTTAACATCATCATGCATCACTCAGATATGCACAAATGGAAAAAATATATCCTGCGCATTGAATTCAAGCACTCACTATTTTATTGCAATGTTTAGACAAACAGGATCTTCATCAGGATTGCCTGACAAAGAATTTGTTGGCAGAGAAATCGCAATAAAGGACTGGGAACTTGAGCCCAGAGTGTGGAAATATTTCATTTTTTTTCCACCAGTGCTTCAAGACTTTGTGTGTACCCAGAATGTGGCATAAAACAGGCAGGACAAGCACACTTCTTCTACTCCTCTTGTCACTTCTCGCATGAAATTCTCTGCTTTTCTTCACTCTTAAACCACAATGATGAAAGGCTCAGCTTTCACAAAGACTTTCTAAAGAAATCAAAGCTAATTTCTTGTAGTTTTAAATGTGTTATTACACACATAGGCACTAGATATCTTTAAACAAGTCCAGGAGACATTCCTCACCACCAGCAACCAGACAATAAAGTTCAGGAGGTCGAAATGTTTCCCTTCACCCCCACTTTTTCCTCTTTTCCTCTCTTCTCTGTGTGCCCCGCACCCGCCACAGTTGTGATCGTGATCCTAATCACTATTGACATACGGCACCCTCCCCTCTGTGTGGCTTTCTCTGCTCGCTTGCTAGATCAGTGACAGGGCCCCCGCCTCATTTCGATCTGGACCTCGGAGGAAATGTGATCCAGAGGGGTGCCGAGGCACAGAGGCACTATTGTTCCCATGCCGTCGGTCCTCCCTTACATATACGTCTCTCATCCCTGGCTGGGCCACATGCGCCTGCTAGACGTCTGCTCCTCTAAGCCGCCGGCTGAGGTTGTCCTAAAGTGCACGGCGAGGGTCGGGTTACCTTTCCTTAACTGGAGGGCTAAACTGAAATGAGAGCAACAGTAGCAATGGGGAACCAGGTTTGAAGGCATCGCTGCCCTGCCAACCTCCCTCCCTCAACACACACACACACACACACACACACACACACACACACACACAATTACTACACATTAACTATAGATGGCAAAGGTCAAGTTTGTCATTATTTTGATCTTTTAATCTTTTCATGATCGTACTGACATTGACAATCATCATGTCATAGGTAACTGTCCTTGTCATTCGTTGAAAAGGCATAAAGCAACCTACATTTATATTCAATAGTAAACCAGTAAGTAATTTCCTGGGACTTTCTTTTTTTGCTGCAAAAGGTCTTACAGAGCAAAGGTTGAATTGAATGCATAAAGGCCAGGCCACACCAGGACTTACAATAGATGACTGGCACCAGTCAGTTAATAAAGTGGTTAGTTTGTACAATGGAACAAAATACCAGGGAGAAGATGAGGCACAAAATCTCACATAAAATTGAAGAGGAATCTGTATTTATTTTCTTTAGGTGTTTTATGGGAATGTGCATCTCTCTGTCAATTTGAGGAGTGCCTATGGTTAGCACCATAGGTTTGTTTCCCATTTTATTACGAGTGTGTCATGCAGCATGGGACTTGCACTGGTCTGGTCCTGGTCTTGACTTGGTCTCTGACTACGTGGTTTTGACTACAGCACTGCTGACTAGGGTTAGCATGTTATAGCAGACTAGTATATTTGTAGTTAGCTCACCAAGTTCATCAACTAGCCCTGCAAGTAGTCAGGTAGTGTGGTGCAGGCCTTAAAAAGCATCTGATATTTCAATATTTCATGTTGGGATTTAGGCTGCACAATTAATTGCAAAATTATTGAAATCGCAATGTGAACAACTGCAATATCTAAATCGCACAATCAGAACCGAATCGCAACTTTTTGAAAAAGTATAAATGTGTGAGAAAACAGCATTATAATGAAGTACTGCAGTGCTGCAGAGATGCCCTCGCCTACAAATCTTGTTCTGCAGAATTCTTTTCTGGAACAAGCTGACACACACACACACAACAAATTATCTGGTTTTTAGATGCTTGGTTTTCTTCACAAGCTATTTGCTAACATTTGGTTAGTTAGCTTGCAGCTAGCTTCATCAAAGCCTCATTGCTGTAAAGGCTGCCTTTGAGAGTTTGAGGGTAGAGAGGCGATGAGTTTGGACCATACAGTAAATTTACCATGAAAATACTGCAGAGTGGGTGAGCATTCTCTGTGGGTTAATTACTGATTTCACATTAGTCATTTGATTTAATTCAAAATATAATGATTAATGCAGCTTTAACCATAATTTACTTGTCATGACCACAATCTTAGCCCCAGTTTAACCAAGCAGTTTTATTCCCCTTAAGAAGGAACACACGACACACGGCTGCCTATGTTTTTATGATAAACAAGGAAAGGGATAGGAAGTTAGAGTTAAACCCTGATTCTGTGTGTGTGTGTGTGTGTGTGTGTGTGTGTGTGTGTGTGTGTGTATGTGTCTGTGTGTGTGTGTGTGTGTGTGTTTCCTCCCACTGTTATCCCCCTGAGCCAAATCTGCCGACTTCCCAACGAGTGACAGGCGTCGTCGAGGCCTTGTGCTTTAACCAGGGCCAGATGTAGAAGTGACAATAGGGAGCCACAAGGGGAATGCAAACCCGCCCTCCCTCTACCGTCCATATTTACTTTCCTCATATGATTTTATTCATGTGTTGAAAGTGTCTGCGAGTCAGCGGTTTAGATTTGTGGACGTGTTGGCAAGGTGAGCCGTTATTGACAAAGACATTATTATGAGGAAATGAACGAGGAGGAGGCCCACTGTTTGGAATAGCCTGACTGCAAAATTGAGGGAATTGTGCACAAAAGCACATTGTGAAATGGAATACCTGCTTGGAGGGAGTTCATTTTCCCCTACTTCTGCTAAATTGAAATACGTCTCAGTTTCATCTCTGATGATGATAAATGTTAAGCGCACTAGTTTTAGGTGTCGACTTTAATAAAAATAAGGATGAATGGGATTCCTAGTGAAGGTCGCTGTTCTTTTAAATCAGTATAGTGAAATGTAATTCTGTTTACTTATTGAAGGGTGTGGACATGACGGGCAATTAGATTAACAGAACGAAATGCTGTGACCAGTGTTTTTTTTTTGTTTTATTTTTCTGGATAAGCTGAAATTTAAACCTTTTTCACCTTATATTTCAACTTACTGAATGTTGATTTAATGACTTTGAAATTTAGCAGTCTTTTATTCTAATTGCTGTGGCTCTACATTTAGGGAAGTGTTTCCTTCTTAAAGGTCCAGTGTGTAAAATTCAGGGGGATTTATTGGTAGAACATGGCAGCAATGGAATGCAATATTTATAAGTATGTTTTCATTGGTATATGATGACTTGAATATAATTAATTGAGTTTGGCAGTTTCACAGGCACTATAGGTTCACCTGGAGAGTGACACAAGGTGTTTGCAATCTGCACCTCTAAATGCTACTGAATCCTACAAACTGGTTCTGTAAGAATAAAAGCAAATGTACACATACATATATAGTTAATGGCACTATTTTTCACAACCTAGTTGATCCAAAGTTCATGGCATTAAAAAATAACAAGCCAGTCATCTTAAATTATTGATCTGATATGAAAGGAAGTTTAATTGAGAGAATATGCCTGTTTAAACCGATGTGATATGATTGGATAGAAAGAAGACGTAGCACTCTGTTGAAGTTGTTGTCTTGGAACAACAAAAACACTTAATTGACTCACAATCGAGTTTCTTACCTCACAAATGACCTTTAGTCAAGTACCGACACACAACCCCTACAACAGCCAAGTTTGATTTTTGTCTCTCATCAAGTTAATCACAGTTAATGCTAATTAGCCACAGCTGATATACCTTACTGCCGCTGTTGTATGTCATTTTAATGGGGAAAAGCCACACTCTCAATAAAAATGAGAAGCTAATCCCTGAATGTTGTTTACACTGCTTTTTTTCTGATTACAAAGTGAGAGGAAAGATACTGTATGGATAAGGGATCTGTTAACGTCTGACCTTAACAATTCTGTGTATTTTGTCTGCTGTTAAATCTGCTCATATCGTGCTTCATATACTCTGTCAGTTTAATCAGTCCATTAAAAGTGTGTGACAGCGATCCCACAGTAATAAGACCTCATTACTGTACAAGACGCCTCCTTTTTGTCCTGTTGCTCCTTATTAGTTATTATTCATAATAATATGCAGCAATTTGCTCAATAATCAGTTATTTCTTCGAGCTACTTGTGACAGCAAAGAAGATAAATATTCATGACAGAAGCATTGAAGTGCTGCATGAACTTGAGTCAGTTACCAGAATTTGATGTCCCACATGGGGGAGATGATGCACTGATGATGTAGGATAACAATCGCCAAAACTGTCCACTCAGTGAATTACCCGTCATCCTGTATAACTTCACATCTGCTGCCCTTGGGTCGTTTGTAAGAAATCAGTGTGCCCTCTTCCTCCAACATGGAACTGATACCGTTCTGGTTCCTGCACCTAATTTTAAATTGTTCTGAGCATTTCCACCAACAATGAACTGTGTCAGAAACAAACAAAACAAAAAAATAACAGGCTTTCCATGGGAACCAAAGTGGGTGTGTTGTATTCTACAGGTTGTGCATTGTGCAGCTCCTTCTTTAGCTGAAAACTGGTTGAAACATGGCCTTGTTCACCAGATAACACCAAGGTTCCTAGGATTTTGAATGGAACTGTTCAAGATCCAGAGATTACATGGTGGAAAATGATCCTGCGTGAACAGGAACTGAACCAGAAGTAAAATTCAACAATATATGATTTTTTTCCTTTAATCTGGATAAAATGAACAGAACTACAAGTGCGAAATTACTCTTAAAATGTATTTTGTAAACTTTTAAAATGAATCATGATTACGCAAATGTTTTGTTAACCTTTTGCCTAGAAATGAACAGAAACTTATTTTGGAGGATTGTAATGGAGAGATTTGATGTTTGTGGCCAAACAGACAGACATATTTTTAAGTTTGAAAAGCAGAGGAAAAGATTTTACACAGTGCCACATTTTGCTTCCATCCAGTTGGGTTTAGGAAGGCTTCATGTTTCTGTCTGAGTAACATGTCAAACATCCACTGAAACACACGGTTGAGTTAAATTTGAGTCTTTCCAGAGAAAACGCCTTTTGAGTGTCACCAAACCACAACGAGAAGTGAAAATTGTCTGCTGGCTCTACCAGGCAGACACCAAGGACTTCCATTCTCCTACATTTTTTTCTATCAGCTACATTCCGGTGGCAGAGGTTAGACATATACTGCACCACCTGTCTCTGTCCACAAGCTACAGGTGTGTATTCTATATCTAAAGGTGACCCATAAGTGAAGCCACAAGACTCTAAGAGAAATTGCAAAGAGCAGACAACAGAAGCCAGACTCTGACACAATAATTAGAGAGCAGTTTTTACCTGGAGTTACAGGTGGGGAACAGAGTGATGGAGTACAAGTAACTAAAAGGCATGTGTCAGAATTATCTTTTTGTCTCACCGAGCAATAAGAGAGAGAAAACTGATTCGGCATTGAGGAGTTCAGTGAAAGCACTGATTAAAGGACAAACTCCTCTCTGTGCCTCCATTTTCTGTGCTTTTGAAACTTCACTTAATTTCAAAGGGTATAGTATAATGGCCAAGGGCAACAGTGTACTCAGACATCAGATTTATTGAAGCGTTCGATAATATGGTTTGAACAAATACAAAACCACTTTTCTCACAGTTAAGTTCTGAAATGTGCTCAGGCTCTGGCACAGCTTTCAGACTCTGTGCTTCACTGAATAGAGACTCGATGCTATATTGTTATGCAAGTTTTTGCAAACACAACACACCTTGCCCACCTTGAGCTATAAGGAGTGTGACCTGTAGAAAACACTGGAAAAATACATTATTGTATGCTGAATTCAAACTAATGACTTTATATCTTTAAGATTTTGCCACCATACATCTTTTGTGTCAGATTCTTATACATGACAAGTGGGACAAGTGCAAGTATGTTTTAACTTAAAGAATGGAAAGATCTGGAGGCCGTTGTATGTCAAAGGCCAAATATTTCAAAAAGAACTTCAAGTAGTTTAAATATCACAGGCATTAAAAGCAGACTGAATATTACTGTATATAAATATTAATATTGCATAAATTAAATTTACTAATGTTTTTCATATGTGTAATGTGTATTGAGACACTTCACTGTAAGGGTTAGGGTCAGTTTGATCATCTTTATCTGTAAAATATATGTATAATATTTTCTATGGATCTAAATGAGTCTAACCCCTTGTCTAGACTGCAAAAGTCTCGTCAGCATCACGCTCCCCTCACTCCAGTGTTCGTGCAACACCAAAGTATCTGTATTGGCTCTGTATTGTCCATGCACAGCACAAAAAAGAGCAGCCAAACCTGTGCAGTGTGCAGATTTCCTTTGATACATGTTAAAATTCCTGATCTGTTTTCCATCAACATGATGCATATGAATGTGGTAGGGATTAAAGTTTAGTAGTGAAGTTATCTAGTGGCAGCAAATGTACAGTTTGTCTATGCTTCTCAGTTGCTGGGTAAAGTGAAGGGAGAGTCTATGGAATTAAACCGGAGCAGAGTGAGCTGATCTCGGGCTGTGGAGCACACTCCACTGGGCATCATCCTCACGTTTATGTGTGAATTGTTGAAAAAATAGACTTGAAGTGTAAATAAACACAGCTGGGGTACAAGACACATGGAGCTGATGCAGAGAGCTGCATGGATCAAAATGAGAGTGTTTCTGTTACGTGAGATGTGCTAGTGAAAAATGCGTCTTATTTGCGGTTGAGATTGGGGGAAGGAAATAAACCTGATAATGTCATAGTGATATCATCTGGGTTATTGCAGCTCAGGCTTGAGACTTGAGACAATTTTTAACAGAAAATGTTACAAATTGTGGATGCTGAGTCAGTATTTACCAGGTAAGGAGAGTCAGATAAAAGCAGCCCGCCCTCACCAGAAAAATGACTGGTCGTTTGTGCAAGCATGTTACTAGTGGTTGTAGTAATTATGACAGGAGCAAAGGAGGAAGCAGGGTGGATGAGTTAGTCAAACACTCTCTGACTTTGACCCAGGAGACTGCTGTTCATGTCCAATGTAAAACGAAAAGTCAATATTGACTTATATTATGTAACATTATTAACTAAAATCACATATGTAACTTAAAATATGTGCATAAGTTAACTAATGCAAATAATGTACTTATTTTAACCCAAGTACAGTAGTTTTGGTGCCTAAACCCAACCTAACCCTTTCACAATGTTAACCACATGACGACGAAGGTCCGGTACACTTGTCACTGGCACTTTCCAACAGTCGTATATGTCATTTTGGTAACGGTCATGTTGTTTTAGTCGTCGATGGCAAACCACCTATGAGGATCTGTTGGATAGCTATCGAGTTGCATTGTGGGACGTGAATGGTTCCATCATCTTCAAAGTTTGACCAAAACTCAGCACTAAAAGTCAGGGTATGTCAGCTTCTGGTTCCTTTATTACAAGCATTCTTTTTTCAAGTCAGTCTCCCAACTTTTAGTGCAACGCTAAATCATTTGAGTACACCATTAAATGAACTGACTTGTATCAAGATATCAAGATAATTTATGATTACACTACACAGACTTGCACAACAAAATGACTGTCATAGTTTCTCCATGCTACACACGCATACAACATACTTTAATACAAATAATTAATTAAACTCAGTAGAAAAAAAAATTAGATAAAATCAAAAATAAACAAACAAAAATAATAATAATAATATAGTAATATAAAACAAAATGCAGGTATTTACATACATATATATATATATATATATATATATATATATATATATATATATATATATACACATATACACCCAGGAAATAATTACAATTAATTAAACAATTACAATTATAGCCTCCAGGATTTATGTGTTATTCTGTATCAAATGTAATTATAATATTTGTGTTTGATATTAAAAATCGCTGCACCCTTGAACATCCATCCATCCATCCTGGAGGTAAACTCAGCACACACTGGCTAAAGGATATCATTGTTTTTCAGTGAAAATCATGACATTTGAATCACTTTTTCTTTTCAAACTGCCACCTTTTTGTATGTACCGACTATTTTATTAAGGCGACATTCACAGAGGAAGTTCTTGCTTCTTTTTCAAAAAATTTAATCACACTGCAGAAGTCAGAACAGCAAAAGAGAAGATGAAAGGCTATTGAACTATTGGATCGAAACGCTTTTACTCTTTGCCCAAACCTGCTGAAGTTAAGTGGTGATTCAGTTAATCTTTCCATTTATGCACTATGAATTCAAGGAGATGTAGGAGGAGTTTTTCCTTTGTGTCATTCACAGGTGGAAGGTTCACACATGCTGCTGTTAGTAACACAATAAACACAATTGCAATGACTGAACTACCTGAAGAAATGGGAATTTGTTGAAGACTGATTTTAGTTTAATGAAAGCTTTTGACTTTTGGTGTGGAAATAAATGTCATCTTGGGCTAAGGTAGTCACAGAGAAAGAAGATTGCACCTTTTAAAAATAGATTTAATTGTTTTTATTTTATATTTAAAACCTAAAACAGGCTGGAAAGACAAAGAGAGTTGGTCACATTTTATTTTACAGTACACCAATAAGACGTAACAAGTTTTAATTTGTACAAAAACTAGAAATAATGTGATCTTTATTAGATAGTATTAAACCCTTTAATAGACCCTTATTAGACTGTCTTATACAGTAATTAGGAGCACATTGCAATAGAAATGTACTGTAAACTAAGGTTAATTATTTCCAGGGGTGGAAGTAACTAATTACAATTACTCAAATTACTGTAATTAAGTAGTTTTTTAGTATACATTACACTATGTAATCTACTTAGTTACTTTTAAAATCATAATTGAGTACTGAGTACAATTTGAATTAATATCCAAACTGTTCATCTGCATTTTAGTAGCCAATAAAGTGATCTGATCACAAATGGGCCAGTGAAACCCAGGAGATACAAACGATAAAAAACAGAACAAAACAAAATGCTGCAGCAGCATATGTTTGGAGTAGGATGTTAATGATTAATTGATTAATCGCTGTTCCATTAAAAATGCATTCCTGGATATTTAATCAATAGTTGTGGTAGTAATTGCACCTCATCTGGCATTGTTTTGGGAAATAACACATTTTAGTTTACAGTACAGTTCGGTTGTAATGTGTCCCTAATTACCCTGTAAGTAAGTCTAATAAGGATCTAGTAAAGGGTCTAATACTGTCTAGTAAAGAACATATTATTCTAGTTTTTGTCTAATTTGATACATGAAGTGAGTGAGTCTGGCTTGTTAAGTCTTATTTGTGTACTGCAAAATAAAGTGCATCCAAAAAACCAGACAGAATTATTGCAGTACGCAGCCGTTACATTGTTATCATGCACCATAAATATCCAAGGACGGTGGATGGTATATAGAAAGAAAAGAAAAGAAAATTCTTGTGTTCTCTGATCGTTTTTCTTCTGTTCTGTCCTCTCTTCCCAGATATGCCACAGCACGACTCAACTACTACTTTGAGAAGAAAGAGGAATATTTTGGACTGACAATGAGCTAGAAACAGAGGATAAAGGAGCAGCATTTTTAAAATCAGAAGTAGCATTATCCTGCCCTGTGAGTCCAAGAAGAGTTTTCAGTGATGAGACACATGTTTTTCTATCTCACATCGTACAAGGCAATGTAAAGCCACTGTGCAAATGAAGGCATAGAATAAGCTTAGAAATGTGCTCCCCATTGTTTGCTTTTTCAGGCTGTAGAGTGAGTTAATATGTTTTGCTATCACTATGATTTTTAAAATATTTGTTTTACCACAGTCAATACGCCGATAAGCTTATTTGGCAAATTGAGACGACGCTCATGCCAGAAACACATTAATTGTTCCCACATTTAGCCGAGTCGCATGAAGCCACAAAAACTGAGCCTGATCATAAAACCCATAAGAGGGTTATTTGCATGCTTATTCAGTGTGTACCACAGTTCTGATGGAAAACAAGTTTCCATTTCAGCTTATTTACTGTAGAAAGAAGTGCATCATTTTAAATCTTTCTCTTTCCTAATGACTATTGTTGTAAAGCTGCTTTTTATGTACATAACAGCATCATATTGCATATTTAAAAATTTATTGCAAATTCTTCAACATTATTTTGGTGCTAAAAACAGAGTATCAACAATGTAAAACAGTGTTTGGTTCTGAATTAGGTTTGTAAAGCAGTATATATATAAATCTTGTTACAAATTGGTCCTAATTTTAGACGTATCAGCCAGAACAAATAAAACATGAGCTTGCAGATTTGTCTGGTTTCCATAAGCTACCTTTTCACACTATCAGTTACAAACACAACAGCAGCTTTTAGATTTAATGATAGTTTGATTCACTGGTGCTACTTGATACTAAGTATTATCAGTGCTTTCACAACAAACTTCACTTTTTTGTTATCACAATTATAGGTTTCCTTGAAGGGCATTGTAACTACAATGTGTGTCTGTTAATATATTTGCACAATGTATTTACTTTCATTACTTTTTAGACTATAGCCTACAGCTGTTGATGTCCACTTGGATGCCTGTTGCCTCTTGGATGCAGGTCATTAACTTGTCACTGTCCCAAACTAAATCAGTAAACTAAGAAGTGCTTAAAATTCAGATCAATATAAGGAAGTAATAGACAATATAGTACATATACTATAATATAATTTAATTTGTAATATCACTAAGAAGAGATTCAATGTAGGGACCACTACACTGCAAAACATCATACAGGAATTTAGTAGAATCTTTTCTTATTAACTTAAATAATAAGCAGCATTTTTCTAATAAAAAAAAAGTACAATGTATGACTCATATGAACATAATCTCTTTTAGTCTTTACTAATGAACCACTAGAAGTGTTAAGTTGTGGCTGCATCTGCAGAGAGCCTGTGGCCTGCCTGCATTTCCTTATTTTCTCATTATTTTGCAGTGCATTGGACATTATACCAACCCAGAACGTTGGTATTTGACTTCCTGGGAGTGTTTATGAATCTTACTGATTCTATCTTTAACAAGTGCACATGAAACAGAAATCAGGGTGCTATTTTTCTCTGCATATTTCCATGTTTCCTGTAAAAACAGGCAGCTAGGGAGGGGCTCATAGCAATAGCCAATAGCTCTGAATGAGTTTTAATGCAGCACCCTATGAGCCATATATCTACAGTGCAGCAATCCATTAACCAGCTGACCCTTCTAAACCAAAAGCTCTTAGTTAGGGTTTGGCTCCATCTGATTTAGCTAAGCTGTGCAGTTAACTGAGGTAATGACAGTTAACAGTTAGCTACTTTAGCAACAGGTAAAGCAATGAGGATGCTCAGGAAAGCATCAGGAAACTCAGTTAATGACCTCAGTACTGTATTCCCTGTCGGCCTCAGAGGCTGTGGTCAGGCCCTGTCCAGCTGTTTTCACTTAGGCTGCTGAGACCAGTTCTGTTGCCCACTAACGGCAGCTAAGTTAACAAAAACTCCCAAATCAGTGAACTGAGTCACCGAGTTGTCTTTTTGTTGTAAGGCTGTGCTTTTGTACCTTACATTCATCAGTGAGGCTTTCAGCCCATCGCGTGCTACATGTAGTTAAGGTTAGCTAGCTCCTGACTCAGTCCACTGTAAAATACCTCACTCGTAATCTGCTGTCACAGATACCACTTTTCTCAAAGTGAATAGATTCTAGCCATCGGGCCTGTAACAACAGTATTTTGGGGAAACAGAATAAGATCTGAGGTGACGAACATCGTGGAAGACACACCTACGTACCATACTGTTGCAAACAAGCTGACCAATGAATCTGCCTTAGCTCTGCACTGCTAGAAGTTGAAGATTGACTGACAGGTAGAGGTCATGATAGGAGGAAACAATTAACAGATGATCCATGATTTTGATATGCATATATTCTGGGTATATAATCTTAAAAGGTGCCCAGTATAACTGAGGATTTGAAAGGTAATTTTCATTTCATCTTGACTTTCATTCAATTTTTTTCCCCCGACCACTTCATCATTACAACATCATTAGCATATTATTAGCCTTCCCAACATGCAATGTGTTAAAACTCCCCAGAGACCATTTCTTTTGTAGTTTGAAGAAAACATACATGATGAAAACTTGCTCTGTCTTTAATACATGTTGAGATAAGTCATGGTTGTTTCCTTTCGTAATTTATGTTAACCACGATGAACTCAGTCCCTGCTCATATGCTTATAATTTAATAAGGTCACTGGGAGCAGCCTTGCATGTGGTGTTTATGGAGCACAATTGGCTCCAACAGCAGCCACAGCTGTTTATTCTTTATGACAAATGAGAAAATATAAATAGAAAGCAAATCTGTAGGTAACATTTGTCAGTGTGTCTGAACAGCTGTTAATTCAATCTGAAATATCTCATATTCGATGAACTTACCTCTGTTGGTTTTACATTTTCACAACTCGTGAAGAATTTGATTATTCAGCTTTAGTTCAGTTAACTCATTTTCCACACCACCAGCTGGATTTTGATCAGATGATGCCAGTATACAGTAAACCTCATGTGACTCATGTAGTAGCTGAATGTATGCATTGCTCCATTTGTTACAGAAATGCAATTACCAATGATTACTGTAAGTCATTTATCTTTTAAATAAGATGGCAGCAAATGAAGCCTGTTTTGATTGATGACAATAAAGACCAGACTCCATGTGTCCCTGAATCCCCTCTACTGTCCATATCTAATCTGATAGGAAGTCACATCACACTCCAGAGTGAGTATTTTCCAGTGGAGGCTGGTGATTCAGAAAATTGGGGAGGACAAGGAAAATCAACCCATGGCATCATCATTATTTTAAACTGGCTGGTCACTTATCTCTAAAAAAATTAAACAGCAAAAAAAGCTTACTAGATCTACGCAATTTTATTCAATCTTGTGGTTTCCAGATTGACCATACAGGCCAAATTCAGAAGATAATGTAACAAGGGTGTGGCTATACAGACCTATCATGTAGAATCCAACAAACCAGAGTACAAATTACAATAAAAATCCACATTTAGTTGCCAGTTTATAAGTTAATAGTGTCATACAGCAGCATTCAATTCAATAAAGCTTGCTTTTAAGAAACTAAATTTTTTTCGAGGAGTGTTAATTCAACTTAATGGCCATTTTGGAGGCTGTGTTGCTGTTGAATTATTTTGCATTATACTTATAATTATTTCTAATATTTAAGTTCACCCTCACTGATACAAACAGCGTGGACAGAGGTGCACCCATTACATTTTTATTATTGTAAACTTGAAACTGAACTTGCAAAACGGACATTAGAAGTGGTTACAGTGTCGTAGTTTGAATCATCGGTGCTGTATTTGATGTGTTGGGAGTGAGTGTGGCAGCATAATATGAACTGCTGCTCGTGAGCTCCTCTTCAAAACCAGAGGTCAAAAATATGATCCTTCTACATTCAACAGCTCTTCATTTAAAATAATAACCAATGGACATTATGACAAAACTTTCTCTCCTCTGTAAGTAGAGCTCTTGAAGTATCAGAAATGGCCATTTACAACATTTTTATGCTTCAAACCTGCTGCACATAAAAGTGATGATTAAAAATTAGACAGAAGTGAGCAGTGTAATTAATAGGCTCCAGACACGTAGCCTTTAACTGGTGGATCTGAGGCTACAAGATATGTTAAGATGAAAAGCTTAAGTTATCTCTTTGTTTGAAGGTGGCTCACACTGATCAAAGTCATTTCTCATGTGGTTAATGTGTCTCATCCCACACTGAGTTAATAGGAGCATATTTTCATACGAGGGAGGGGACACTAGCACTGACACAATAACATAAACGTCACACCTACTGTAATACAAAGCTAACATTTCTGTAGCACAATGTCTTAAACAAATTATGTTTACACAATTTGCATTTCAGATGCAAAACGGACATTTCACACTCTGTGGGAAATGTAATATCACCTGGATTCTGTTCACTGGCAATGTTTTGTTGCAATGCAAAGTTGTGTGACTGTCATAGTGATGAAAACTGTGTGGAGAGGAAGCCGGGCTGGGCCGCGGAGCACAATGCTCATTAGTTTGACTCTCTAATCCTTCAAATCTGTGCTGACTTTTTCAATATTAAAGTAAGATCACAACCTTTCTCAAACTTTAACCAAGCGCTTCGGTTGCCGAACCCTTGTGATGTGTTTGCCATTACCACAATATTTCCAGAACCTTAACCAAGTGCTTTGAGTTGCCCAAACACAATCATGAAGCTCTTAATCATGCTTTAGTTGCCAGTACAGCAGAGGAAACAAATAAAAAGCAAATGAAATATGTTGAGAGAAAAGTCTAACTTGAATATTAACTTTGGACCTCTGCAAATAGCGATTGACAAAACAATGCCACCAAAAGGTCAAAGGTTTGGTAGTTTTGTTCTGGAGCTTTTGATCGTATCACATTGCCTTCATCAGAAGATGGAGTTTGACCATTTTCAATGGAATTGTGATGCTCAAATTTCCATTTTTCTGAGCTCAAGGAACATGTCATATATTTTGGCTTAAAAAATGAGATTGAATGTTTATTTTGACTTCAGTAAGAAAAGTTGACAAAACAACTGAGAGTGGTGATTTTGCATCATAATCCTACATGATCAGTGATGGACTGTCTATCTGGGAATTGGGCAAATGCCATAAGGGCCATCTTACTATGGGCCACTTTAGCTGCTCAGAATGATCCATCATTCTATTGATAACTAATGCCTGCAGTTGTACGCCTCTGTGAACCAGTGAAGTTGCAGTTCTATATCCATGTTTGTCCAGACTCATGAAATATGTGTTGTGAAGATTTTGATTTTGATTTTTTCTGGCAAAATGAAAGCTATTGCTATTTTGACATGTATGATTGCAGTTAATAATTTCCAGTCTTCACATTTTTTTTACAGAAGAGCACAGAGACCTTTTGAATATAAAATGTCTCACCGTTTTATCATATAAGACATTTATGTGAAATTTTGTGTATGAATTCTTAAGTTATGGCCAAAAATATTTTTTGTGAGGTCAAAGGGACCTTGACCTTTGACCTCCAAATTCTGATCACTTCATCATTGAGTCCAAATGGATATTTGTTTGAAATCTGAAGACTTTCCATCCTTGGTAAAACCTTTTAATAAGCACATATGAAATTTAATGTTACGGCAGCATCGCCAGGCCAAAGAAAATGAATCACACACTGGGACACTGAAAATCTCTCCACTGTATGAATCCACAGTCAGACTGTCACGTCCGTATGGCTTCAGAGATGGACAAAGAGGACAGTCAGATGGAGATAAATCAAGACGAAATTAATCTTGACTGAAGAAAGACATGCACTGAAATGTGCACTGCGCTGCTATTTGCCCTTGCAGCATTTGAACTTATTGTCTCGTGTATCACACAATAGGCAAACAACCTCAGCTCTACAGAGAATAAAACATGAAACATAACCAACATGTTGAAATGTTACATTATGTTTCCTCCTACTTGCATGGAATTGAGATAAGGGTTACCATTCAGCTCTGTTTGATCTAACAACATTCATTTTCTGCTGTTTGAACCCGCGGCTGTTCATTCTGTCTCGTAAACAAACTGCTGGCCTGCAGAGCTTCACACCATTTTGAATAGTGAACGACAAGTTGGTGTGTAGTCAATGTGACAAACACATTAGACTGCAAAAACTGATGCAACATGCTTGGAAATATCAAGGAGTCCCTCCTCTGCATAACTGTGTCTAGTGTCTTTGTCTGTGAGTGAAGCACAAAGGGGAATGTGATTGTAAAATCAGTAGAAAGGATTATGGCGGGTGAAATGAAGGGAGGACTGGCAACAATGCCGTTCTTTACCTCCTCATGGTCACACACAGTTCCAATCATCAAGGCTGCAGCCGTTTCTTTGAGTCAAACAATCCAGCTGCTTTCAAAGTGCATTTTTCGTTAAACATATAATATTTAATTAGCGGACTAATGCACTTAAAAAGACCCAAGGACTTTGCCTCAAAAAGGAAAAATTGGCCTTTTGTCCATTGCCCATCCAAAAAGTGCTGTAGATTTTTTTCTGTCACTTCTAATTGCATTAAAAAAAGGAAGTATAGGCCTTTATGCAGTGTTTCAAAGACATTGAAACACAAACACAGCTAAAGCAACTCCTTTCAGAGTTTCTTTCCCCAATGATTTCCTTTTATTCAGTTATTGCATTTAGCTTTTTAGTTATTGTTGAAGGCCTCCCAAGGTTGCTGGCCCCTTGAATTTTCTAGTAAAACTCAATCTTAATTTATAATTGTTATAAATTTTTTGCGCTAAAAAACATCCAAAAATGTATTCAACAGAAGAATTTACAATAATAAAATGTATTCAACAAAAAGCTTTACAATAACGCTATTGGACTTTGTTTGATTTATTACTTTTATCGGTACAAGACGTCTATATTTGGAGAAACCTATTGTTCTTTTGGTTATACTGTATGTGTTTAAGTTATGCATGTAAAATCCTACTTAAAATGCGTTTTATATACTTGTATTATATACAATCCTTTTCGGTTTGTGAATATCTGTAAGCCAGTTGAAGCAAGCGTTGATGTTACTTGTTCTTTCAGATTCATTAGGTTCTTATTGTCTTTACTCTGTACAAACTGTACTTTTAGTCTCATGAACAGTGTAGCTCTATATGGCAGTGTCGGTCTGTCAGTTGGACATTCAGGGTCCCCAGAGGATCGATCCCACTGACTTTGGGGATCCCCTGACTGACCTCACCATGAGGTTAAAATTTGTGGTTTTGAGTGAAATGTCTCAACATTAACTTTGGTACAGATGTTAATGTCCCCCGCGGGATCAACTGTGACAACTTTGTTGATCTCCTGTCTTTTCCTCTGGTGCATTCATTAGTTTGGTTTATGACTAAATACATGCAACATTAATGATATTTCTAGGGCTGCCCCCTGAAAGTTGATGATTGGAATCAGGGAGCGTCTTCTTCAAGTTGAGTTGTTTAGTTTTTTGGTCAGTCTGTGCATTACAATAACAATTTAAGACAGAAGTGTAGTGCGGATCACCTTGTGATAGCTTCACACCAGCCATGACACCCGTCAGTATGTTGACATTCAGACCCATAACTACTCAGTAGTCATTACTACATTATTACATTAGTACCAAGTACTCAATTAGCCGGACCGCACCCATCTTCAGACTTGGCCTTCAGGCACTAGACATGTGTAGGGTGGTCATTGGTTCAATCCCTGGATAAATGTGGGTCAGCAACTAAGCCCAAGTAGCTACAGTTGCTCCAGTGGAGCTGCAGATGTCCTGAGGATCAGACTGTGGTTGTACTGGGCAGCTGTATGAATGTGTGCAAAAGATATTCTGCCCGTTTCTGCAAAACTAAGACTTCCTCTCATTACTCCCCTACTTTTGCCTTTGCTTGGAACACACCAACTCAACCTCCATGTTGATTTCAAGTACACACCTGTGAAGTTTTGAGACTGCATTTTGCATGGTCTTGTCACTCTAGTGTGATACTTTGTCACATTGTTGCCATGACAAAATCTGCTCACATAAAACACCTGTGGTAGCCCCAACTACAGTAGGTGTCTACAGGGCCACATTTTGCCATGATGGCACACACACACACACACACACACAATGCAAAAGCATGGCAGGCTGTAAACTTTATAAACTAAGTCTTTAAATAACCACAAACCACACATCTAATGGTGAAGGAGGTGGAGACGGGTGATAGAAATGGAGAGAAACGTGAGGGTGGACAGCGGCTGACAGCAGCTGAAACGCTCCATGGTCCGTTGGGATTTATACCTGAACAGCAGGACGCACACTTTCACTTTCTCTGACTGTGTGATAATCTGATGTTTTCACAAACGACGAAGAAAGGCATTAAAAGGTGCAGTAGGCTGAAACATGAGCTGTGGTGCTGAACAAAAAAAAGCAACGAATCACTGAGTCTTTGTGTTGGAAAGCCAAACCTGATTCAAGTGACAAAATTCTGAGTCAGGTAGAGCCCTAGATCTTACCACCCGCCTCAGCAATATCTAGTGCTTATTGCAAATTAGTAAACATTAGCAGACATATTAGATGATACACAATAACAACAACTTAGGTGTGTATTGAATTAACATGGAGGGCCAAGACTTTTTTCCTTTTCTAAAGAATATTAAATGAAAGGGACATCTCTAAGTGAAAGAGGACTATTCCAAAAGTGCATTTTTATTTATATTTTTGATAAGAAAAAAATCACAGTATGCCTGACATCAGCTGACCTTTCAGTAAACTAAGAGTTGATTTTGACATGCCCATAATTAAACCTGGAAGTCTAAAAACTCTTCAGTCTGATGCTGACTTCTCCATGACTTTTTCCTGCTAAATCACACCAGCAGTTCTCATTGTGAAACATGATCAACTCGATGGAAGTGCACAGGTCAATTATTCCACTTTTGAATCAAACGCACTTGAATGATGAAGCATCATAGGCTCTTTGCTCAAAGAGGATGGTAGCGTGCAGCAGCACCGTGACCACTCTATGCACTTTAATGAGTGGTGGAGGCTCCATGATCATAAACAGGGTGGCTTTGATGCCTCATTGAAAGAGCCTCTCCAACACGTCTGAAGGGGGCTCCTCCTTTGTAATAACAATTTATAATTCTCTTGATCTAAAAGCCTGATTGGTGAGGAGAGAAAAAAGAAAGGATTTGTTCTTTACTCTTCAAGATGGTTTTTTTAAAAATCAAAAACTGAATTTGCCTAGAGGGCCCATCCAAGACCAGGCCGCCATGAAGAAAGCTGTCATTATGCCTCATCATCCCCACACACACCAAAGCCACAAGAAAAGAAAGGTAATTCAAAGCCTGCGTAATCACTGCTCAGTTTATCACTATGTCAATTTCTCCTCACTTGAGAAGAACAATTAGTGTGGCGAGCAGTCGAGCTTTACAGCCTGACATCCGGTTTTAACTCTTTCTTTCATTTCAGCTTGTGTTTCCTGGACTTTATGATGATGTTCAGTAACTGCACGTTTCCTACATAGCTTCTTGGTAAATAAACAAAATAACTGATTTAACTAGAAAACATGTTGCTGCAAGTCAAACTTGTAGGAAACGTCTGGTAAAATAATAATAAGTACAAATAAGTACATGGTTCTTCTTTAAAGGAACTACACTGTAAAACTACCTTCACTAGATTTTTGAGCTGAATCAAACGCTCACATTTTGAAATAAACTAAACAAACATTTTTTCCCATAAATGATTGCAATTGAAGATATTAAATTAGTAACCATTATTCCCTTTCACTTCAATGAGTTTACACAACAATTTTTGAAACATGAATTTTTGGGGGTTTCTAAAACTTCTGCTTCTTCATCCTCTTATGTTCAACTGTCTGGACTGGACTTATGTTCAGGCAGACTGGACGCACCTCTTGAGGCACAGAGGTGGCGTTGAGAGGTTGTGTCTAGATGGTAACCCTAGATTTGCAAGCTCTTGCACATGCACACTTGATTCAGCACAGGCGTTTGGAAGTCAACATGGGGTAACACCAATGCTGACTTTTTATGCTTGACTTATTATTCTCGGTTATTATTTTCAGTATTCAGTTGCAGTTCATCAAGGTTAAGCCATCAAAACTACTAAGTAAATACTGCAAATAAATGCTGACTCACTCAGGTTTCACTCAGGACATGAATACTGGCTCTCTAGCAGAAAGCCCTGAAGGCAAAATATGGAGAAACAAATAACTGTCACAAGAGTTTCGTATATCTAGCGTTACCATCTCTACAACACAATACACAGACATCTTTGACACAATGACACACCTGTTATTTCTTCACATTCTGTTGAAAATGTTAGTTTGTTTTTGTATATTTTAAACTAAAAAGCTTACTTATAGCGCCTTTAAAGTTCCCCTCCACTCAAAAATCAACTAGTAGTAGCAGAACTAGTTTGGATGCTCATGGTCCAGTGAGATTGAAATGAGTGTGATGTGCAAACTTGAAGTCTCTAGTGCACGTACACTGAGAATGGATCAGTGGAGTAGGAGACATCTTGTGTCCAGCAACTTTGGAAATGAAAAATCCTGGAGTTTAAATCAGGGAGAATTAGAACATTTTATTTTATTATTATAAAATGTACATTTTTTGTTGAAATCCCATATAGGACACAATATTAGTTAAATACATGCTGATAGTATGTAAAAGCATTTTTACATGTGGTAATAAAACATGTTGAATTACCACAAAAAACTACAGTGTCTTATGTTTTTTCTGACTCATTTTCACCTTTAGCAAGCCCCACCCAGCTCTCATCTTCCATACACACAAAAATCTAAAAAATTATTAACAAAATTGACTTGGGTCCATTTGAATTTTTTGTCATTTTGAGTGCTAATCTCTTTACATTCAGCTACCAGCAGTGTTAACAACTGGGAAATCATGCAAACTGAATGGAAAAATGTGGATTACATCAGTTTCCTTCTGGGATAATTGAAGTTTGTATATATGTGAGACCATGACTGCACTGTAATGAACTACACTATCCTTTGTTAAGGTGCTGAAAGCTTTGTGCACACTCACACAACCGTGCATACACACAGAAACAATCTGTCAACTTGCAAACAGCTAAACGTTCATCCTGCAGAAAGGAAAAAGGAAGTGTAAATTATGATGACTTATTTAACGAGATTAGCATGGCAACGGCACAAGTATGATTTCAAACACCCCTCCCAACCAAAAGCTATAGCACAGCGCACACACAAGTGCACACAAAGGAGTGTGTGACAAACTTGCCGGCGCCCCTCGCAGGGTGACGCTACAGTTGATTTGGGAATTACAATTAGATTTATGATGTGGCTGCATATGGCTGCGCTCTCTGTTTCTCTCTCTCAAACGATGGGATTGGCTGCAGCGAGCACCGGCGCCGTGGCGTATACACCACAGCACAGTCAGAATGTGTGGTGTTTCCTCACACACACACAACACACACACACACACAGACACACAATGGAACAATAGGCCACATTTACTGTAATGGGCCACCAAAATATAAAGACCAAGTGGAATAGCTCGACTTTGGAAACAGAAAGCCTTGTGTTGGAAATTATTAGATCCCTGGAAAGTAAGAGCACTATTTAGAGCAATGGAAATAAAAATTCATGCGGCACTACCTGTAACTTGTGCACACTGTTTTCACATGAAAAACACAATAGGTACGAGTGCTTTTCTGCAAATGAACAGTTTTAAAGGTATTTACTGAAATAATAAAATGGCCAGAACATGTCATCAGAGATCAGGGAAACATGCTAAGCTGAAATATTCGCTTCTCTGACAAAAACGCTGCAGCCGTGGTATCATACTCGCCAACTCCTGATTTTCTCAGGAGACTCGTTTTTCATTGCCCTCTCCCTTTTTCCTCCCGTGATCAAAATTCTCCTGCATTTCTCACAATTTTTGAAAAGATTTTAGACCTTTTCTTCCTTTTCATTATCACAACCTGTTTCTGACACTGTAGAATGTGTGTAAAACCATACGACTCTAATGTTTCCACCAGGACATCAAAACAGTTACACCAACGCAGACTGGGATGGTTTGTAAAATCTGCCGCTTCAATTTTCTTTTAGATGCAGTGGCAAAAACTAAATGAATGAAAGAAAAGTGATGAAGATTAGTTTATGCCAGAGATTTACACAAGTTCACATACAATTCTCTTTCCTGAGAAAAATAAAGTAAAATTAAAATTATTCAGCATAAAAATGCTGTTGCATTGTACTTATTATTTTGTTGTTTTGATTCTTTGAAAGCCCCCAGAATGCAAGAACAACAAAACAAACGAACAAAACAAAATTGCTGAAACTCACATTTTTTGGTATCAAAATCCTCCCTATGTTTGAGATATCAGGGTCGACAGGTGTGAGTGGTGTCCTTTGAAATTTCTATCCTGAACAAGAATAGTTGTTTTTGTTTGCCTGTTTCACGTTATTTGGAGATCAAATTAGTACGTGTGTGTTTATTAGTCATAAGAAATCATTAATAATTTTTTAGAAGGAGCTGATGTTTATAACATTTAAATTGAGCAATATGTTAATGGAGAGTCACTGAACTTAAAGTCCAGAGTTTGTATTTTCAGATCAGTGTGCTTTTATTTTCAGGATAACAGACTGTCTTATCATTTTGTCTTTCATTTTTAACTAACTTTATGTTGACAGACATAAAGAAAACAGCTGATAAACTTGTGGAGTTTGCAGAGAACTTGTCCTCGCTTGTTATTGTCAGTTTACGATGTTAAGTGGGTCTTGCGCTCCTGCAGCGTTCCTGCAGCCTGCCAGAGCTTCACCACCGGGAGGAGGGCGCAGGGGGAACCAACTCTTTTCAATCATAGACTGCATATTTAATAGGTTTTCAACCTACTTAACATACAGTTTTTGGCTCCAACTCACTATTTGTACTACATTTTGCTGCTACATATTGCTCCTTTAAAAAAATATTCAACACTTATCTTTCCACAACAGTCAAACAAACACATGAAAAGCAAAGATACAGTGACAGATTCATAAGAAAAATCTCAAGTCTTTACTTTTTATTTATTTATTTATTTTTTTGATTGTCTTTCTCACCAAGTTGTACTGACACTTTTTAGAGCCAAAGCTGGCTAATAAATACAATGAAATGTTAAAACGCACAATTGAATTTCAAATACAATACTCATCACAAAATGTGTCTGACCAGGAAACTTATGTTCTGCTTCTGCAGGTCACAACTGATAAGAGCATGAGGTTACCTTTTCAAAGAGATCAGAGGTGATGTGACCCCCCGTTAGGCGGCACTATAGAGCTGCGGCAACAAAACTTGCTTCAATAAATGAAATGCTTCTAAAGAAATGGCAATTTACCTGCGCCTGGCATGTATGAGGCTTCCTATAGAGTCCTATAGAGCATGTGACTTTTGACTGTTCTAATTTATCAAATCAAACAACAACTTCACATTAGTTAATACTAAAAAAACATAGAATTTATATCCAGTGCTTAGGATGTGTATGACACTAACAGAAATGTCTATGCATGAGGCTTTTTTCCTGTGATGCAAGCAAAAACCAATGTTCAGTCCCAGCTTGTGAAGCTTTTCCAAGTAAAAAAAAAAAAAAAACCCAAAAAAAACTGCCAGAAGAGAAATATGGAGTCATAAGACGTGTGAAAGAGCTAACAGCTAAACAGAGCACCCAGAAACCACCTGAGGTCACAGGTGTTGAAATGGAAACATGTTCAAAATGTGGTGAAAAGAGACAAAGAAAAAATACTACGCGTCTTCAGAGAAAGAATGTGACATTTGAATAAAACAGCGGAAAAAGTGTGCACACCCAGCGTGGTGCTGACCAAGACGAGAGAAAGAGGAACATCTCGCTTCAGACTGGAAAAACTCATGTGCTCTGACTGGGCTGTTTGACTGAGAATCTAATTAAGAGTTATGCACCTTTTTTTTTCCTCCATTCTTCTCTTAATAATTTACTCGTCTTCAAAATATACATGCAACGTAGAAAAAGGTACCCTTTTTGAAATAACAGACCTATTAAACCCATTTTTTTTTTTTGCAACTATATAAATCCTTTTTTAAAACACAAGTTTGGTGTATCTTTCCCACGTGATGTTGAGAAGACATTTACAAATATCAACAAGCTAATAAAAATAGTAACATTTTGTACACTTTTGTACCGATTCAAAACACAATTCAAAATACAGTGATGGGATCCAGAATATTATAAACTCTTATCCTACAGTAGGGTAATGCGGGGCTGCTTGTCCCCTAAAATATGACGCTCAACGACCAGAGCTACACTTTAAAAGGACTGTTCACCCAAAATGAAAAATACCTATTTTTCCTGTTACATGTAGGCTATTTATCCATCTAGGTCGTTTTTGTGTAAGCTGCTGAGTTTTGCACATATTGATATTCTCTCCAATATAATGGATGCAGATGGCACTCAGTTTGTGGTGCTAAAAACACCAAAAAATACATCTGAAAAATTCTAAAAAATTAAACATCAGTGTCTCTTTCTGGAAATCATGACTCGGTTATTCAACAGTGAGCAGTTTCATGTAGGAATTACTTTCTTTCCACCATAAAATCTACAAGAACTACTTTTTTTCTATTAGAAAGAAAACAGTTCCTATTTGAAAAACTGCTCATAACAAGGTCTGGGGGTTATCTTGAATATCCTGGTCATGATTTCTAGAAAGAAACATTAATGTTGAAATAATCTAGTTGGATGAATAGCACTAAAAGTAAGAGAAAAAAATATGTATTTATAATTTTGGGATGAACTGTCCCTTTAAAGACTCAAGAACTCTGAAAGTGTCTAAGAAAAAAATAAGCCAAAAAAATGTCTCTACCTTTAGCCAGATTGAAAGGGACACACTGAAATGCTAAATGTGGGCGTTTGGTTACGCCACACTGCACTAGCTGCACAATGTGCTAAGTGTTTGGCCTCAAGGAACTATGGGCAATGTGGTTCATGAAAGCACCAATGCAGTGGAACTGAAGAGCTGACACCCTCAATCTTGCTGCTCTTCTGACTACATCTCAAAGCTGGAGGGGCTGCCAGAGAGCGACACAAAGTGTGTGGTTGTGTGTGTGTGTGTGTGTGTGTGTGTGTGTGTGTGTGTTGTGTGTGTGTGTGTGTGTGTGTGTGTGTGTGTGTGTGTGTGTGTTTGAGCGAGTGTGATGAAAACACATCCTCCCTGAGCTCTGCCTGTGATTGGGCGAGGAGGGGAGCCAGCAGTTACCGAGTAGGAACTCATCTCATCAGATAGAAAAAGCTGATTGTATAAGACTTTTTTGCAGCATTGGAAGTTAAGACTACAACATCCCGAGTGAATGTGAATGTAGGTTTGGCACATTTGAAGTAAATCTGTACAATGCCTGGGTACTTACTTACTTACTTAATAATAGTAATAGTAATAATAATAATAATAATAATAATAATAATAATAATAATAATAATAATAAGGGATTTTGCTCCCTTTATTTCATCGACAGTCTGAAAATTCTACCACTCTTTTTTGTATGAAAACGAACAAAAACAAAAAAACACATTCACAAGCTGGCACATCATACCTGAGCTGGGATATTTAAAAAAAAACAAACAGTAATGTAATGTAAGCAGTTTGTCAGAAAAAAAAGATGTAGATGCACTGTATTCGTAAGAAACAAAAGTAAGACTATAAGATTACAATAGCTAGGATTTATATTAAAACTTTTCAAATTTCAAGTTCCGACAGTCCAGAGTTTGTACAGGCAGTGACCTGTCAGAAAAAAAGTCTATAGAACAAAAACAAAAAAAAAGGAAAATAAAAACCCACAAAAAAGTAAATACATAATGATGAAAACTAAATCACTCCTTAAACATTTAAGACCAAATAGCTGTTGAAGACCATTTCCTGATGCTTCAAAATCCATGCATGCTCTTTACAAACCACACAGCAATGTGTTCGTCGCTCATTTGTTCTTTGTCCCATTCTCTCTCATTCTTTCCCGTCTAATTCTTATTCGCTCCTGTTAAGATTGTCAAAGTGAAGGAAACTGAAGTTCATCATCAGTTGGATGTCTGAATGTCTGTAAGGTTGTGTTCTCGGGTCACATTTTTCCCATCAGCCCTCTTCTTCAAATGGACGTCCATCAAGACAGTGTCTTTTCTTCCTTTTCTCACGTTCTGAGCATTTCCTCTGAGTTTGAATCCGGTCTGGGCATGCTCAGTGCATGACTCAGCATGTCCTGAAGGTTTGCCTGAAGGTCTCTGTAATAAATCGTGTTTTCAAAAAGTGTCTCTGAGTATAACAGGAGTTTTTTTTTCTCTTTTTACAACTGAGACCTTGAGCACGCTCAGTTGGCACTGATGGCCTCCCGCGTCTCGTGGTCGCTGCTATAGTCTGACTTGGGCTCGTCCTCAAAGTCCTCATAAATGTCCATGTCGTCGTCTCCATTGGTGGGGTCGCTCGGCAGATCCAAGGCTCCGACCCCGCTGCCGTTGTTGCCTCTGCTGCCTGGCTCGGACTTCACCCCATACGTGCTCTGAATGACAGGGATGGCGGGTTCGGGGCTGGCTGAGTTGCTGGAGCAGTCTGAGGTCAGGTGTGGGGATGGTGTGGCTGTCGTTGCCATGGTTATGGCGCCTGGATAAACTCCGACACTGCCTGGGCTGTTGCCGAGAGGAATCGGTGGCTGAGGCCTGAGAAACACAGAAAGAAGAAGAGGGGGTAATAAAAAAGTTAAGTATTGAACAGAGATTTATTTTTAAATAAAAACAAACAAGCTTGATATAGATAAAACAATATGGAATTATAATAAATCAAATATAATAGAAAAGTATAGAAATGAGTACAAATAAAACAAAGCAAGACTAAAGAGTGTGTTCAAAAGGAAAACAAAGCTCATTTTTTGTCGATTCATTTCTTGCTAACAACAGCATGGTACGTTGGTGTGTCTTCCAAGATGTTCGCCACCTTCAACCTTGTTCTGCTTCACCAAAATACTGTGGTTATGGGCCCGCTGGCTAGAATTGATTCACTTTGGGTAAAGTGGTGTATGTGACAACACATTATGTGCAAAGCATTTTACAGTGGACTGCTTCAGCGGCTAGCTAGCTACATGGAGCACAACTTCATGATTCTTATTCACTGATTTGAATGAAACTGGATCATATTTGATGGAAAAAAATGCTTTCTGGTTTTCCCTTTTCTCACTCTCGATGAGAGTTTCTGTTAACTTAGCTGCTGGCTACAGTACCGATGCCATTTACCAAGTTTGCTAAGCATCCTGATAGCTTTACTTGTAGATAAAGTAGGTAACTGCTAACTGACGTTAGCTCAGGTAGCAGGTAACGCTAAGTTATGCACTGGAGTGCTTGGAGCCAAACCCAACAAGACCACAAAATTAAATATATTTTACGAGGCAATTGACGTTTCAAATGCATTGTGCTTGTTTTGGCAAACAGAGGGAGCTGCTCACTATAGCAGCTTCTTATCACTTTTCTTCTTCTGCTAACTTCTTGCTTGTGCAAGTTTTAGAAAAAAAAAATGCGTCAGTCATCATGGTGCTTTAAACTATAATTTTCTGACAGTTACGTCATTATTACCCAGTACAACAGTTACTGTCATTAAAATACATGAACTTGTCCCCCTTTTTTATTTCATAGATAATAACATTGGACATTTTAATGATGTATTGACCGATGAATTGGAAATATATCTGGTTTTCATTTCAGAAATCTGGTCAGTCTGGACCACGTTGTGAAGTGACTGACAGCAAAAAGACAAAACAGGCTGCATAAAAATATTTTACTAATAATGAAATGAAATTATGAAAAAAAAAAGAGTGATCTGGTCATTGCAACGGTTGATATAGCATCAGCTGGTCACTGTATTGCATTTGATTGATTCTCTTTGAACAAACTGGTTTGAACAAAACCTTAAGTCTCAGGCCACTTAAACTTAAACAGCAATGCTTCTCATCTGGCCGGGCATGTCCTAACACGGAGCTCTCCCTGCCAGCTCACAGCAGCATCGCAGCTAAATAACCTGTTAAGATATAGAAGGAATGAGTGTAAACGCACATCACTCAAACAGGCCCTCTGGCTCCTCAAATGAGCCACATAAAGCAGGAAAATTGCTGTCACTTTTCTCACCTAACAGTTTTCCCTCCTGAAACAATTACCGCTGTATGCTCTGACAGACTCATTTTCACATTAAACGCTTTAAAACAACACTGGTTCAGTTATGTGGGACGTGCCAGAAACTGGTTGTGTACTGGCTCCCAGTAGCTATTTGATTTAGCTTTGATTGAAAGTCCAGGCCTGGAGAATCAGAAGCTTTTTTTTCTTGCATTTGCTTGACCACACGCAGTAAATGTGGCATTCAGCCCGTGACGTCTGCCTCGCTCTCGTTCCCTCTCAAACATCTGCTTACATTTCATATTCCACTATGTCTGTCTGTGTCCAATTTCACTGCCCGCAAGCGCCCAGCATTGTCCTAATTTAATAAATGACAAGCTATTAAAAATCGCTCCTATTCAAAGCCGTGGCCTCTGGTAAATCCATCTCAAACACAGGCCACTGTGATGGCTTTAAACACATCCAGGGCTGGTTCCTATTAGGACAATGCCACTGTTTTTCCCCTCGCTGTACTGACTACACTCTAAAAAATATCAGTGAATGTTTAAGGAGTTTTACAGATAGAACCACGAGGTTCCAAGAAGAAACCTTTCATAAATGGTCCATAAACCCTGATGGTCACTCCACAAACCTCTCACAAAATGGATGTAGTTAGGAATATTTCTTTTATATTCATTCTGAGACATGTCAAAGAAAAAAGACCTCATATAAAGTGCTATGAAACAGAGCAATTTGCTAGTGAGATATTTGAATGAAATGCCCCCAATTCTTCTTGCTAAAATACCCATACTCAGGCCAAGGTGGCCAGCAGGACTGCATGTTTATTAAAGAACCGACTGAATTGAAAGGTCACAGGCGCAGCAGTAGACGAGACACAGAAAAATCTGTGATCCAAGGCTTGTGGCTATCAATGCACAATGTCCTCTCTAAAGAAATGTGTGAAATTCTTGCTTAACATTGTATGTAATGCAGCATTGGACAAGATATTTCTGTGAAAATATACCTTTACAAAATGTTGCTATAACATAGAAAATTCCATTGGAAATTGTACATTAACATAGTTTTTTTGTCTGTTGTTACATTTTTTAGGTTTTGTTACATCTTTTACTTCTTATTATGTCTTTTGCATCGACTTTCTTCTACTCATATCTTTTTTGCCCTGTTGTGTCGTGTGTGATATGCACTGAAAGATACAAATTGTTGATTTTCAAATTGTTACTTTTCCATCCATTTAGGTTGAAATCGGTCTTAATGTTGGTAAGGCACAAAGATGCAAAATAAAAGTAATCAATAATTCACCATAACTGCATTAAAAAATAAAGTAACAAGCCTGCTTTGAAAATGTAAGGAGTAGGGAGTACAAATATTTGTTTTAAAATGTAGGGAGTAAAAGTCGAAAGTTGCCAGAAAAATAAATACTCAAGTAAAGTACAGATCCCTGAAAATTCTACTTAAGTACAGTAACAAAGTATTTTTTCCCAACTCTGCCATTCACAAATGTCCAGCATACACTACAGGACTTTGAAAAGACTCAACACAAGAGTTTTAAGTCACAGACTAAGATTTTGCAAAACCTGCAGATCTTGTAAAGTACAAAACGACAAGAAGATTGTTTTAGTCTTGCCCTCACTCTTGTATTTTTTGACAAGATGTCTGTACATTTATTTCCTACATTCTCTGGCTTTTTTACATATTTCCTCCAAAGCCGATCAATACTATATCCTCAATTTGATCTTATTAACTGCAAAATCTCATATCCATAAATTTACATTTTCCAATCATATTCCATCATTTTCAATTTTTGAAGATGAAGCTAAACAATATATGAATGTTTTCGTATATTCTAAAAAACAAGAAAGCCATCAAAATTTGAATGTATATTCCTTTTATACACAGTATGAACTGATTAACATTTTCTTTCTGTTCTGATCCCTTGGCATTATTCATTTCTGGTATTTTTTTTGTATGTTAATGTTGCAGTTTCTCAATAAAATGGTTTAAATTTTAATTAAATAATTAATTAATTAAGTATGTTGGTCACTATAACTGGACTCCCTCTCCTGGCATCCGAGTGCCGACCTCCCGTCACACATACACACTAAATGTCTACACGCAGTGAGGGAGGGGGAGATGTCATTGAACTTCACTACTGGCATGAGCCAAGACTTACAGTAATATTTAACATGCTTGATTTCATCGGAAGGTCAAGACAGGAAAAGGACTTGTTAAACACAGTTACTATTTGAAGGTCCTATCATATAAACTAGTGCAAACCAGCTTTAATTTAATATCATAACCACACAAAATGATTCACTGCAGCTTTCTTTGTATGAGCACTTATGTAAGAAGCTACATGTGATGTTCAGGGACGTCCTTCCTGCTGACACTCACCCCACAAAGAACTGCCTCATCTCCTGACGTCGTGACCGCATCATCTGCTTGTACTCTCCGATGCGCAGCTTTTTGCCGTCGATGATGCAGGTCCTTTTGGGTCGTGGCTTGTATTTGTAGTTGGGATATTTCTCCAGATGGATCTTGCTCAGGCGGGCCTGCTCCTCATAGTACGGCTGCTTCTCCTGGTTGGTCATGGCTTTCCAGCGAGAACCTGGAGCAAATGAGTGAGATTTTAATTAGGTAATAATATTTTTTAGTTTCAGGTTTTGTTTACTGTCTTTGCAGTCTAAATAGCAAGTTTGCACCACAGGGCATTTATTAAATAGGTTGAAATCGTATTTAATACACAGTCTATGGATGAAGTGAGTTGTTTCCCCCCGCCCCCTCCATCCCAGACTTGGGGAATCTCAGACAGGCTGCAGGAATACAACAGGAGCGCAAGACAAGTGCAACATTGTAAACTGACAATAACAAGTGATGATGAGTCCTACACTGTAAGTTTATTTGCTTGTTGATTAAAAATAGGTTGAGATGCCAAAAAGGAAAAAAGGTGTGAAAATTTGTCAGAAATAAGGAGAAATATTGTGACCCCAGGAGGAGGCCTGGTGAAAGCCTGCTCTCCTTGCAGGTTAATGTCCACTTGACTGTGCTGAATGTTGTTACACATTGTGTGGGCTGATATGCCAGCTTATACTGACACAGCCTACTTACAACCCTATTTTCATTTCACAACAGTTAACCTGCATTGTACAGTAATGAAATAATAATGATTATTAGTTTCGCTGACTATCTTTGGTGCTGACTAGCAGGGGTAGCAATGTTTAAACAATCAGATGACTAATCGTGCAGACCACTAATTCAAATTTCCTTACATTTAGGCAATGTTGGGAGTGATAAAAATGGTCTTGATATGTTTGTCTAAACTGTGTCAATGATACTGATTGAGTACAGAGTTTGTAAAATAACAGATTTAATGAATTCTGAATCAGTGATCAGACAATGCTGTCATCTCAGCTGCACATTAACTCAATCATACAAAAGAGCCACGTTTCACTGGTATGCACATGAAAACGTCAGCATTTCTGCTGGTTTCTGCAGGTTGGATGTTTAACAGACACCACTGAGTCTTTAACCAAGGAGGCTGTTTAAAATCAGGAGTGGATTACATTCTGCACCCTCTTGGCTCCAGAAGAATGATACATTGTGTACTTCTTATTTTCCCCGGTAAGAGGACGTTCTGAACAAGTGGACAGGGCCATTACCGCAGGAACGCAGCACATCTGCGAGGCACTCTGACAACTGATTATACACACTCCGCCTCGCTCCTCTGTTTATCAAGGTTTATCACAAACTAGTCTTGTACTTTTGTGACACAGGAAACAGAGAGGAGTTTTTTAAGCCTGCCACCCACTCCCCAAAGTCCAGCTGTGTTATTATGTTGGAGAGACATGAATTGTACACATGCAGTCATAAACACATACACAATTGTGCACTTTAAACTCTCCTTTTTGGTCCTGTCTCGCCACAGAGGCTTGATGCTCACCGCCAAAAGGATCTTACTATTCCTATTTTACTGTCAAATAATTTTGGAATGACAATTCATTAAAGGCAAATAAATGTCAGACTTTATGACAACGTGACCATGATGTGTCATCAGAGATCAAGGAAAAATTTAAATATGCACTTCTCTGACAACAATGCTACAGCCGTGGTGTCCTCTGAAATTTGTATTTCAGGCCAAAATAACTGTTTTAATTGGGCTGCTTCATGTTAATCAGAGTTCAAATTAATGCCGAATGTTCACTGAATGACTTAAGTGTCTGTTTATGAGTTGTAAGAAGTCATTACTAATCATTTAAGAAGGAGTAGTAGAAGTTTATAACAGTCAAATTGAGCAAAATGTTAATAAAGTTTGGCTGAGAGTAAGACAGGCAGCCACTGTGTATTTTTAGAGCAGTGGGCTCTTGTTTTCAGGATAATTGCCTTAGCTTTACATTGAAAAACAATTAACAGTTATAAACAGTTGATCAACTTGTAGTAGAGAACTCATTGTTGCTTGTTATTGTCAAATTAAAATGTAGCACTTGTCAAGTCTAGGGAGGAGTGGGCAGGGGGCAAACAACTCACTTCAACTATAGATTGTATATTAAATTGGTATTCAACCTATGTAATATACAGTCTTTTGTACGTGCAATTGCTACAGATTGCTTCTTTAAATTTAGATTCTCTGAGTGAAATGAGAAATCATATAAATGCAGGAAGCACTGTATTAAGACACAAAACGGCCCTTTATCAGAGCCCATTCAAAGCTCCAAGTCAGGAACACAGAGCCACCTTGAAGAAAAAGCAATTTGTTAATGTTGCTCGGGAGGAGCATTTACATTCAGCAGCTCCTCAAACTCGCTGCAGCCCTGCGTCGGACAGTGGAGGTCTTAAGAACATTTCACGAAACCACCGTTATGCTCAGAACCGTGTGAATGGCTATCTGTGTCGAGGAGGTTAGTATCAACACGGCTACTTTTTAACTGAATGCATCCATCACACTAGTCAGGCTGACACAGTGGAGCTCTGTGTGTGAAGTGTTCCAGTTTTAAAAACACACTGGTCCTTCTTATAGTCCGCAGGCCGCTGGTAAGAAACCCTGTGAACTGTAGAAATGTGCCATGAACGACACAGTGGACGGAGTTGTGTGTGTGCGTCTGTAAGGTGATGATGCACAGCAGATAATACCCAGATTTCTAAAAGAGTGGTTTAAACTGATTTTCAATAAAAAGACAATGAGATAGACACACACATCCCTGTACCCAAGGGCGGAGTTGGGTCAGATTACTTTAAAATGTAGACAGATACTGAATACAAATCACATGACAGTTTTCATAATTAGTAGTGTAATCCACTGGATTACTAAAAAATTTAATCTAATCTGAATACTTCAAAATTACTTTTGGCACTGGCTTGTGTTGGGAGTACATGTATTGTATATTTTTGTATTTTTTGTGACATATTGTACTGTATGTGTGAGACTTACCTATACATTTAGGTGGACAGATCTGTATTTTTAAAATATTTGTGCATTTTTTTAAAAGATTGGTGTATATGTGTATTATAGAAGATGAATTTTGTAAAGTCTGCTACACAAGGTTTGTTATGTCACATGAATGACGGCTGATGAATTACGGGTATTTAAGATGGCGACTCTCAAAGCAACATGCAAATAAATGTCCTTTAAACTGGAGCATTTTGGTTTATGGATCTTTCTTTTTAAACTTATTTTCATCCAGACTTTCTGCCCTTAAGCATCCAAAAGGTGATGCGTTTGCTGGAAAAAGAAGTCAATTGCTGTAGTTTACAATGAATGAGGTCCTCTTGTGGCAAGAAGAGATCAGAAATTGCTTTCAGTGACAGAGTGTCAGAGTCTTGAAAAAATGGGGTGCTCATGCAAATAAGTTGCTGATTATATGCTCATGTCTCTCTAAGTAACTACACAGAGGTAATTTTAAATTATCATCTGAATTTTTGTGTTATTTTCATTCTGTTTTATCCAGTTTTCTAATCAGTTTACTATTCAACATGAACATTTATGCATTTAGTACACACACATACACGAACCCCAACTTCAGTAGAAACCTTTGCAGGAGTTAAGGTTCAGTGTTGAACACTCTCTCCTGTCAAAGATAAATGTGTAAAATCTCACCTAGGATCTTGCTGATGTTGGAGTTGTGCATGTCGGGGAAGGTCTGTAGGATCTTCCTCCTCTCGTCTTTGGCCCACACCATGAAGGCATTCATGGGCCTCTTGATGTGGGGCTCGCTGCTGTTCCTGCCCCGCGCCTCCCTGAACACTCGCGCCTCTGTGATATTATTCCCTGTGTGACACAAAGAAATGACATCCTCTATGAGTCCCACATTGACACACTTATCTTTCATACTTTCACGCTTGAGATGCAAGACACTGAGCTGATAAGGACGAGCCAGTCCTTCCTCCTGTGCCTCCTTGGGAGAGGATGTGTAACAACAGTCTGATGGGGGTCTTGCTGAGATGCCCTCAACATGCTCTCACAAACACACAGGAACTATACACACCATAGTGATAGTATCTCAGTGCCTCTGCTCTGTGTTTACTCCTCTGATTACACCCTTAGAAATAAAGGTGCTCACTGGAACCATAAAAGGTTGTCCTCATAGGAGAACCCTTTTTGGTTCCTGGTAGAACTTGGTACCCGTTGAGGGGCTGGGGAGTTGCGGCTGGGTCTTTCTGTGCAGATTTTGCATGTTCTCCTTGTGTCCGCGTGGGTTCCCACCAGGTACTCTGGCTTTCCCCATAGTCCAAAGACATGCAGGTTAATAGGTTAATGGGTGTGAATATGAGCGCAAATGGTTGTCCGTCTCTATGTGTCAGTTCTGCAATGAACTGGTGACTTGTACAGGGTGTACCCCGCTTCTCACCCAATGTCAGCTGGGATAGGCTCCAGCACCCCAGCGACCCTCATCAAGGATAAGCGATTAAGGATGATGGATGGATGGGTTTTATTTAGAACCCATCCAGGGTTTTATATTACAGTACAAAGAACCCTTGATGAAAGAGGATTTTTAAAAGTCCTTGAATAACTCTTTCTTCCAAAAAGGGTTCTTTGGATTAAAAGGATTCCTAATTGAACCCTTAGTCAAAGAACCTTTGATGAACTGTTTCTTCAAAAAAAAAGGGTTCATCAGAAACAAATGGTTCAGGAAGAATGCTTTATTTCTAAGAGTACAACAGGTGGTTTGGAAGAAAAAACAACGACACCTAGTCAGTGTCCTTAAAGAACTTTCAGAGGAGGAAACAGGATCTGCTTACTGTGTGGAATATACAGAACGTGAAGTCAAGTCTTGTTCTCATTCATGACAAATTTTGAGAATTCTTATTTGCAGTAAACTTCATCACCCATTAACCACAACAGACTTGTTGCCCGTCTTCGCCTGCTTTTGTTTGCATACTTGTGCTGGGTGGGATCTTGTGACACAAACAATCTTTGTAGAAAAAAGAGGAGAATTTAGCCTCTTGTCGTGTACTTGCAGGAATAATAATTTTTCAAGAGAGTAAAATGTTGACATTGAACACACTGTTTAGCTGTTGAGGGTGTCCTTCACCGTAGCTTCCTGAGGAGCACAATAAATATTTGTATTCGCTGAATACCTGCATGTTCTGGCTTTCTGGAAGACGACTTCCTCTTTATTGTGAAGCTCTGAGATGCGAGACCTCCAGAAGTAGGGCCTCGTTTATGTGGGGCCCACAGAGTTAAGGGTCACTGGTATCAATTTAGTCTGAACAGGATGTGACCGTTTCTAACTTCGCTTCTCAAGACTCCAGCAACTCTTTCCTTTTATGTCCCTCTAACCTTGCATTTTCTCTCATGTCTTTTGTGCTTCTGCATACATTTCTGAATCACCAAGATTATAAGCAGCCGAAAAATGAGGAGGTGAAGTGTCAGAAAAGCTGGAAAAACTAATAAAATCCAACAAACCAAGAGAAGAGTGCTGGAGACAGAGGAGCAAGGGAAGATTTATAAGACAAAAGCAGCACAAGAAACGGCACAGAGATCAAATAAAGGTGCTAAATAGAACCATCGAGGGTTCTTCAGTTTGTCCCCATAAAAGAATGTGTTTTGGTTCCTGGTAGAACATTTTCTAAACCTTCCACCTGGAACCCATTCAGAGGTTTATACCTAGAAACAGCCTCTTTTCCACCAAATTAACTCTGGTTCCTGAACCGATTCCGTTCAAGATCCTTGGAACCTTGGTGCTATCTAGTGAACCAGTGTGTGAGGGCTTACCATCCAGATCTTCTGGTCTTGTCAGGTCAATGACTCGATGGACCATCTTCCCAGCATCCTCCCCAAGCTTACCCAGGTGCTGACTCAATGTCTCATAGTGCAGCCGCTCCTGAAATGCAAGAAAAGAAAGGTTATTTAAAATATATTGCCACTGCAGCATTGCTGAAGTTGCCAAAATATAAATTATTTTTTCCAGTTCCTATTCAGCTCATATTACTTACAGTAATGTTTGGACCAAGTCCCTGTGTATGCTTGGCATCTTTTAAATTGGGTCACTAGGGACGACTTTGATGGTAATGACAATAAAACTAATTGCTGGGTTGAGCTGGCATGGGTGAAAGTCCAGCACAGCCCCCCAAAACGGGCAGTTTATTTTGCTGGAGCTTCACTGCTTTTCTCTTTACAGTACACAGAGTGAAATGAATCATGATGTTGGTTATGCGATAAGCTAATAGACAAGTCATAGCCTCTTTAGGGCCATGCTCATCAACAGTGTCTTCCCCAACCTCCCATCATCCTGCGCTCTCTCTGATTCTGCCTTCTGCCTGCCACTCCACTTCTGAGACAAATAGCTTCTTCGAGCAGCCTGCCTCGGGCCCTTCCAGCTAAAATTACCCAACCACGCTCCCAAACTGTGGTGGAAAACATCGAACCCTCCGCACAGCTACCGCACAGCTTCACTCCTCCTCTCCTCTACTCCTCTCCTCTCTTCCCTCCCTCCCTTCTTCCTTCTCGGCTCTCCTCCTTTTTCTGGTGACAGAGGCATTTTGTTTGACGCAAGGAATGGTTGCCGGGTGAAGTCATGCCGCGGTAGCCGCTGGCAGAGTTGGTGGAACTTAGGGGCCGGCGTGTATGTGTTGTGTGTGTGTGTGTGGGGTGTGTGTGTGTGTGTGTGTGTGTGTGTGTGTGTGTGTGTGTGTGTGTGTGTTTATAGATGAGGAGTCGGCGCGGGCCAATGTCAGCACTACAGCAGGGCTGTAATCAGGCCCACCACAGAACATGTGCCTGGGCAGTGCCATGCTCACCGCAGGAAGCAACCGCCTAACAAAGGACTAAAGAAAAGAGAGAAAGACGGAGAGACAGAGGGAGATAGAGAGAGAGGAGAAGAAAAAGGAAGAGGAGTGGAACGGAAAACCAGTCCAGAGACAAGAATAAGGCCTCAAGTCCACTGAGAGGTTCTTTTTAGGCTTGTAGTGCTGAACAAAAGCCTGGAGAAAGTGTCACTCATTATATTGACAGACTTGGTGCTCTCACACTAAGAGTTAGTGCAAATTTTGTTTCTCAAAATGATGCTAAACATGACTGCTTTGCGATGTTTTCTAGCGCTACACAAAGCATAATTTATAAACATCCTAAACAGTTAGAGACGTACGAATGTTCCTGGTGAATGGGAGGAGACCGCTGGAAAACTAATGCACAGTAGAGTTAGGCTTTTGGAAAATGGACTAGGACAGCATCAATAGAGGTAGACGGATCCAAAATACAGATTAACAGCAGACCTGGGTCAAAATTTGCAAATACTCCATGCGGTTGGTCTACTTTTGGTCTACTTGAAAGTTCTTGTGGCAAATGCAATAAGGAGCTGTCTTTGCTTTGTTTAGTCAAAATTGAAATAGGTTTGGCCTGCGCGCCTGCTGGTTTGATTCTGGACCGCTGCCTTCTGGAGCAGCATTATAGACTTTTTTTTTTTTTCTGAAACTTTCTCTTTCATGAGACTTCATTTGTATTGTGTACAGTATTGGATTATGCTCCTCTAAATGCTTTTGTTTTAAATTCTTCATCACAGAGGGATTACCTGACTTAAAACAGTCAGTGTCAGCAGTTCTGCAATTCTGGAGCCTCATTGCAGAAAAAATTCCTATCTTAACTTGGGTTTCAAAGATAGGAAAACTATCCTGTCTCAGACTTCTTTTCTTATCTTAAAGCCTCTGGAAACGCGGCTTTAAAAATTGCATGTGTGATATCAGAGTTTAGTTTCTCCTTAAGCATCCACAAAATGTGAAAATAAACGTTCATAACTTTTAGAAAAAGCACAAAAAGCACTGTTTAGGTTATTTCTCAAGACTGTGTAGGTGTAACATCTCACTGTGGAGTCACTCAGCAGCAAAACATATTTTAGCCGGCTAAAAAATGACCACCTAACAAAATCAATATCAGTGTATGCCATATAAAAAAATTCAAAATTAATCATCTTGGTAGTGGATATAAACCCTATCTTCACTGTCATTGCCATACAGACCTAACAACAGTGGTGCTGCCATTTTGAGCAGTTATTTTGAATTTATGACTCTGCACCAGGGGCATCCAACTCATTTTTAGTTCATGGCCCACATACAGCCCAGTTTCATCTCAAGTAGTCCAGACCAGTAAAACCATTCCATAATAACCAATAACATAACATACTCCTCAATAACATGTTCCCTTCCTTAGTGTAAAAAGGGACAAGTACAAACTGAAAGCATTCACAAATAATGCTCCGTCCATTTGACAGGAGACACGATTTCTGCAGCCTTCGTCTCTTCACAAACTCACCCTCAGACTATGGCTTTGAAGCTGATGCTATTTCGTTTGCAGTAAGGTAGCTAGCTTTCCCAGCTGCATTGCTGACCTCTCTCAACTAAAAGCACACTGCTGTTTCCTCGCACTTGCCAACAATTCATTTGTCCTCAATGTTCTCAGTTGTCCTTGCAAATTCTTGCATTTTCTTCCACGATGAGTTTGATAGTGGTGCCAGATATTATCTTCCTTGAGAACTTAAAAGTGCTGTGAACCGAGCACACTGGCTTGCCATTTAGAAAAATGAGCTGAAAATAGAAATAAATAGCTTCTCTGCAATTTTTACAATGCGCAAAGTCATCCAGCGGGTCAGATTGGACCCTTTGTCGGGTTTGTTCTGGCCCACAGGCCGTATATTTGACACTCCTGGTCTATGCCATAACTTTGGATTCCTAACTTCAGAAATTATTGAGTTAGGACGGTTCTTTCATTAGATAAATTCCTGTCCTAACTAAATCATATCCTAAATGCAGTTAGTAAACATGTTTCTGTAATACTAAAAATCCCAAAAGTCAACCTAAACTGAGATAAAATAGGATTTCTGTCTCAGGAAGTTTCTGTAATAAGGCCTCTGATGCTGAGGCAGTGAAGAGGAAGCACACTTTTCAGGGGAAAAAAAAAATTATCTGCCACTACTGAATGTGAAAAGCTTTGAGGCAGTAAAAACCCACCAATCACAAGCCTGACATTACATTACTATTTAACCCAGGTCTGAATTGGAGCAAAAAGAGTTGCACTTGACTTCAAAGCCCACAAGTTGACTAACCAAGGACTTAATTAATGAAACACAATGAAGGGCTTGTGTAAAGGCAAAGATAAATAAAACCAAGCAGATTGAAATTTGACGACTAATTAAAAATATCAAGTTAATTACAAAAGCACATTGAATCTGTACAAACAAGTACTAAAGAAACAAATCCCCTCTGAACCGCTGCAGTATGTTTAACACAGTGTTGTTTTCACTGACTCGTCAGCCTAATATTGCTGCTGAATGTATATTTCTAAATTTAAGAGACACCCGACTCTTTTTGTTCCGCCTGGTCTCTTCTCTGCTTGGCGTTTGCGTCCCCCACTGTTGCTAGGGTAACGCTCCAAACATTGTTTTTTTTCTTTTATCCACACCGTATTGAGCTCATTACCACAGTTACAACTCGCCTACCGCCAGCACGGCGTGCCTCCAGCTGACCCGCAACCGTTTACTGTCTCCTCCCGGGCCAATCAAGTTTGGCAACCTCTTTAGTCCCCCTCCCGGCGTTCCCTCTCTCTTCCTATTTTCTTCATCTTTCTTTCTCTCTTTCCCTCTCCAGACTTTTCTGTGTGCCGATAGAGCTGTCAGTCAGCTCCGTTCTGTTTTTTTTTCTCCTCCCCTCCTTCTCCTTTTTACCATTCCTCCTATTCATAGCCCTCAACACCACCACCAGCCCTCCACCACCCCTTGAGGCTCCAACCCCAAAGAAGTAGACACTCAACAGTCTATTTGCAGGTGCCAGACTCAGCTTTGTAGTGTACATTATTATAATGTATATCATTCAGCCTTCAAATACAGCAACATTACGTCGACCTTTAATCAAGACTTGGAAGCGTCTGAGCTGTCGGTTTCACAGGCTCGCTTCCTACAAAGACCAAAATCACCAGCAGGGCCAATATAAACTCCTATACAACCATTTCCTCCCTCCTCGCCTTCCTCCAGACTTAATTCTGCTCCACCATCAGAAACTGCGAGCACGCCGACAGACTTTATTCAACAGGCTACAGACAAAAGACATTTCTCTATAATGGGCCACATTAAAATTAATCACCCTGAAATTTAGAGATCTGGTAAATTTCACAACTGTACAGAAGTTAAGAATACTTACTAAAAATATTCAAGACTTAGTCTGAGAGGAATTACATGCTAAAACATTAAGACAATTTAATTAACAATTATAAAAATGCATGATTTTTAAATATTGTGGTTAGGACAGTATAACTTCTGTTTATTCTGACTAATGATGACAAACAGATTTTTCATTTAATGGTTGTTGTTTCCAGTTTCCAGTTGGACAATACAGCAGTTCAAGAAACACACACCCAACATTGTTGATTTTTGTCGGTTTTGTTCCAAGTGAAATGGTCCACAATGATGATTAATCTCTAATTTGTTTATGCTTAGTAGGCTAATAACATGCATGACAATGAGTTCAGCAATTCAAAGTTTAATGCAGCATGTAAACATTTTTGAAATGATTGGTCGGTTCATGAAAAGTGACACTGACGAGCGCAGGGACTTCATGAAAAGTTGAGCAAGTTTTAACAAAAGGCCCCTGATAGAGCCGCAAAATCTCGACCAACTGCTGAGCTGGTTTTGAGGATCTTGAGGAGGAAGATGTGAACTGGTGCATAATCAAAGTGGGCCTCTTGTTTTTGTGTAGTGTATCAACTTAATACTGACGCCTCTATATGACCTACATAAGCAAATCTGATTCTCCTTGAAGATCAGAGTAAATGAGCCTGTGTTTGCATTTTCCCAGGCAAAGTTACAGTGAGTGATACGTTAGGCAGTTAATAAGCAAGAAACAGTAGGAGATTTTTATTGCGATAACTTTATTTTTGATGTTATATTTTGCAGGTTATATTTTATGGGAGTGGAAACACCACTGCTTTTGTCCACACGGGCTCCTAAAATCAATATTCCTTTATTATTATTATTATTATTATTATTATTATCATTATTTATTATTATTATATTATTATTATTATTATTATTATTAGTATCATTATTAGTATTATTATTAGATTAATAGTAACTGTTAAATTATGTAAGCACAGACACCATCATTCAATGCTTGCAATGTAGAATCAGCTGTTGAGTGACTGTGTGCATACTCAGCATCTTCCCCAAAGTGAGAAAACAGAGTTTGGAGCGACAAAAACTTTTTTTTTTTTTTTGCTCTGTCGTCAATTTACCTGCACTCAGTCTGCCATCACCCTCTGTGTTCCCCTCGTATGGAAACAGGAAAAGTAGTCCCTTGTGGTTTGAAGCAGTGTATTATTTTTCTATCATATTTCATGTGCATTTTACCAAACTCTTGTGCAAAGCTGTCGCATGTTTAGGATGACTTGCCATGCACACTTCTACACGTTCATCATTTTATATTCTGATGAGTTAGAGCCTGAGAGAACAATCTACCAGGGAAACATGGTTGATTTTGGTGTTTTCATCCAAAACATGTCATGTGTTGAGTTATGTGCCAATCGCTCAAAAACTTGGTGTTTTCCAGTGTGTGTTTTGTGGCTGCTCAGATGAAAAAAAAGTGCACACAGGCTTCTATGCACACACACACATAAACATACATGCACACACCCACACAGTCACACACAGTGGCTATTTCAGTGAGCTTTGGCAGCCGCAGGCCAGCTGGAAGCAACGTAAGCGTAAGGTGATACTCAACAATGCCACTAACTGGCCAGGCCTCTCGTCTGTACACCAGCTATAATGACATTAACATGGCCAAGGCCAGTGCCGAGCCAGGACACACACACACACACACACACCTACACACACACCTACACACACACGCACACACAAAGGAGATCGGTTTCAGCTCTTAGGGAAATGTCTATGTCGTCTATGCTTGAAATGAATGCTCCAGGACAAAAATACACAAACAGAAAGCGAAATAAACCCAAACACACACACTCAGACGTCACTGCGATGGCTCCCTTTGAGTCGAATCAGCGCGGGCAATAAATAGCTCATCATTCAGTATTACACTCAGATACAGCAGTTGTCTTATTCCCTCCAAAGAGGCAGAACACGCTGTGTTAGTACAATGTCATAAAACAAAAAGGCTCAGGCAGAGCCTCAAAGTTTCTAAGGGGAGGATTTGAGTAACAAATTTATTCGCTGAACAGAAAACAACACACAAATCCAAGGTAAAGAAAAAGAGCTGGTCTCATTGCCTCCCGAGGTGGAGCGGTTGAGTCACACTCTCAGTATCCAGCAAGTTCCATCCATGAATTGTTTAAGACAGAGCAAAGCCTTTGAGCACTTTAGAAAAAAAGAAAACACACACAAAAAACGACTCCGTCCCGAAGAAAAAATTATGTATTTAAAGCTAAGAGAAAGAGTCTTTGAGCTGCTGTTGTTAGGTAACGAATAACAAACTGACAACAAACACCGTGGCCCTGCTGTCGTCCTCGAACCGGAAACAATTACTTTGAGACTTTCCAAATGAGCTTTTTATTAGGAGGCATGGAGCTATAAACCAAATTACTGCATTGCTTTGGTTTTGTTCTTATAAAGTTGGAAAATATAGAGCCTGAGAAGCATGTAGGGCTTTCCCGGCAACACACTCACCTTAATCTGTGATCGTTTCAAAGTTAACTTTGTGCAAAAAGCTCATTAAAGGGATAGTTTGGATTTTTTGAAGTGGGGTAGTATGAGGTACATATCTATTGTCAGTGTTTTACCTACAGTAGATGGTGATGGATTCGCCCCGAATCAGGAGAAGCAGGGCTGGGTGCCAGCATGGAAGCTAAGCAATGAAATGCTGTGGAAAGGGTCAGCAACAAAAGGTACTTTAGCCACTTGAAAAAGAATATCAGTTTACGTGTACGCTATATTTAGAATATCTTCACTGCTTTACTTTGCCATCTGACGCCTTTTACTGTGGGAAACCACCAAATATCACTCTCTCCAAACCAACCAAACTCAATAGGTGAAATAAGTAATTTTACCTTGCAGAAGAGTTGTTGGAAAAAGCTGTCTGTCAGCAAGGTAAAGTGATGAAAATATTCTAGATATAGTGCACACCTAAATTGATACTGATTTTTTTAGGTGAACCTTTTTTAAGTGGCTAAAATACCTTGTGTTGATGACCCTGTCCACAGCAGCGTATTGCTTAGCTTCCACGCTGGTTCTCCCCTCTGCTTCCCCAAACTAAGGGTGTGCTGACAGGCATCTACTATAGCTAATACACTGACTATCCATATAAAACCCTACTTCAAATTATCCAAACTATCCCTTTAATCTGTGATCATTTCGAAGTTAACTTCACGCAAAAAGCTCTTTAAAAGCACAAACTTATTTGGGAACATCATTGGGGTTTTTGCCAGACCTGCAGCAGACAACTCAAATTAAATCTTAATAAACAATTTATTAGTATAGGCTGTTGTATAATTTATATTTATGAGTTTCTCAGTGTTTACTACTATAATGACTTATAAAAAAATCAACTTGGGACTGAGGATAAGTACAGCAGAGATATATTTTGCCAGATTTTTGGATGTTTTTCTCCTGAAGATGCAAGGCAAACAAGTCCAAAAAATTCAAAACAGCCTATCCTTGGAGTGCACCAATCATGACCTACTTGGGGTTGGTGGGTTCAAAGTCTCCACCCCTAAAATATTCATGAGTTCCTCTCTCCTCCTTCTCCTCATCCTCACAAGCAACATGGGATCAATTGCGCAGGAGAGCCAGTCTAATCATGTTCCCTATTTTAGTTAATGTCTGATCCCTGGGACGTGTGATTGGCTGATCAGACTGATTGAAGATGTTTTGGAATATGGATTTCCCTCTGGATATGAGATCCTGATACAAAGGCCCCCGCTGTCTCCTTCAGCGCAGGGGGGAGAGATGAGCGGGGGAAGAGGTGAGCATGGAGGGGGGGAGGTCCCTTCCCTGAGAAAGGCCCTTTAATTGGGCTAAAACCCCGAGGCCGGGATCCCCCCTCCAGGGCAAGTGGAGAGCTGGACTCCATTATACACACACACACACACACACACTCACACACACACACACACACACATACACACACACACATACACTAATGTTAACACCATCTCTTCTCCAAAAAAACACCCACTCAGTCTCAGTCAAAGCAGGCACACAAACACACACGCACTCACACACTCACACGCCAAAACCATCACTTGTCATTGGCCCAGCTGCTCCCTCTTCAAAGCTGTTGGCTTCTGGGTGGCCGTGGAGATGAGAGGAGAAAAGAGAAGTCCTCAAGAGCTGCAGCCCGAGCCAAACAACACCAAATATCATCCATGAATATTCTTCAGACTCGTGCATGAGCTGAGCAGAAACCTTGAACACTCAGCCAATGAAATACTGAGGAAAATGTAACACAGGAGCGAGGAGATCCATCTCTGTGTGTGTGTGTGTGTGTGTGTGTAAAGTAAGAGAGAATATTACATGGATCTGATTGCAGTATAGGGGTAAATACAACATACATCCTACCTTGTTTTTAGAAGATGTGTTTGCATATTTTACTGGAGGAAAAGTAGTGATACCTCATTGGAAAAATACTCCATTACAAATAAAAGTCCTGCATTCAAAAGATATATAAAAGGCTAAACGAGGGGGTTATATTCCTTCAGAAATGTAAAAAGGCTTCATTTAATTTAATCCATGAAGGCTCAATCAGAATTTTGGCAAAAGAGAGTTTTTTGTGTGTGTGTTCTGTGAGCATTTTTATTGCTTGTATAACATTTTGTTGTTTACTCTTACTTTAAAATTTTTGTGCTGTTTTACTTTGCTCTCAGCCAGCTGTTTTTTGACAGGAAACTGCTGTTATAAAAACCAAATATCGCTCTTTCCAAACCAACCAAACTCAATTTGCTAAATCAGTAATTTAACCTTGCAGAATCAGGGGGTTGTTTGTATACTGCTGCCCTGATCTATTAGTTTCTTTATGTTATTGTGTGACTTCAGTAAATCCGAGCTAACTTTTTCAAACACAGAGGTCACACAATAACACAAACTAACTAACAGGTTCTGCAAAGTAAAATTCCTGATTTCACCAATGGTTGAGCAAGAGAGAGCTATATTTGGCTTATATAATGGCAGTTTACTGTCAGAAAAGGTTGTCTGACATCATGGTACAGTGGTGAAAATATTATATATAATATCCAAATATCCAAACCCTTTTTTAAAATGTAGATAGTTCTTTTTTTAAATTCTTTTTAAATTCTCCACTGACCCTGTCCACAGCCTGTACACACCTCATTCAACCACACATCAAATAATCTGAGCTGTCACTTAAAATACTGGTCAGTAAAAACCTGAAGAAAGCGCAGCTTTGTTGCTGAGTTGGTCCTGCACAGTTATGTAAAAGTATAAAGTGATTACCAGCAACATTTTCTGAAGTTATCTTAAGTACATAATACTCATTATGTATAAGTATAAAATATGTATCAAATGCCCGTGTTTAGAGTGTCAAATTGTTAATGCTGAAGCATTAATGTGTGAACAGCCTTTTACAGTTTGAACTGTTCCAGGTGGATCTACTTTGTAAATCTTTTTAATGTACTGTTGAGAGCTTTAATCCCTAATATTCATCCTATTTTAAAAGCTGATCATATGTTTTGTATGTAAAATCTTAATCTACAAAGTAAATACTAACTATTGCTGAAAAATCCAAAGTAGCATAAAATGGAAAAACTCACATGATAGTACCTTGAAATTGTTCCTCAGAAAAGTGCAGTACTCGGGTAAATGTCACTGCCTGTTGATGTGTGTCACATGCACTGTACATTATATAAGTCCTTGCATTTGTGTGGTTCATGTGGATGTGTGCATGCAGACCCATGAGCATTTTAATCAGAATTCTTTCTCCACATGAAAGAAAATGCCTTTGAAAACTGCATTTAGACCATGTGATTCTTATAGACCTTATCAGCGCAGTGAGTCTGTGTCTTCTTATGGGACCACATGTGATCTGTCTGTCCCTCTAACCTTATTGCCGTTGTTGAGGCTCATGCTGCTCAGGGCCGACAGTTTGGCCTCCAGACTCTGGTGTCCTGGCTGCTGCTGCTGGTGGTGGAGCTGCTCCCTCTGGATCTGCTCCCTCATGCTCCTGGCCTCCTGGATGGCCTTCATCACCGCGTCCTGGTCCCCAAAGAGCGCCGTGGAGTTGAGGCTGGACAGGATGTCTAAGAGGGGCGGACAGGATTGCAGAGAGGGACAACTCTTTGTCACTTTAACTGGCAGGACAGGAAAGCAAAGCAAAGAGCTTGTGGCATTGATACAAGAGGCCACCCAGGGTGTTTTCATCAACATCAAGTATTAATGACTAAATAGGGAATGACTGAAGTTTAAGTTAGAAGAAAACTTAACCAATCTTAAATGGTTAAGTGGTTTTATCAGATTTGACAATATCCTGGCAACATGAGCACCAACCCCACAACTGTCATCAGATTCTGAAACAGATCTGTTCGGTGTATATATGGACGTGCAATCAATTCTTACCAACATAGCCACTTCAAACTTTGGAAGAAACTGTATGTTAATGTCTCATACTAAGAGTGCAGACCCACTGTACACGAGCTAACTGACAACAAAATTCATTCACTGTCTATGGGAAGCAAATAATTTCCTTCACAAAACAGGCTGAGAGATGCAAAATTTGCGACAGCCATGAACCAAATGCTGGTAAAGTATGCAAGTGATTTGCTTCACTAAGCAGAACCAAAAAAAAAGTAAGCATTAAACATTTTGAACAGCTTGGTGTTTAAACGGGAAATGCCAAAGCGAGACTAATGAATTTTGCATCATAGTTGATAATCTATTCATGTAAAATAATGTTTGTCAAGAAATGTCTTAGTTACAATAATATTTTTCATGTGAATCAGTAAGATGCAGGATGGACAAGACACTGTCACCCACAAGCGACTTGTGGGGCAGGGTGGACGCAAGTTTATACAATTTGGTTGCATACAGTGGGGTGCACCATAAAATGAATAAAAAAAGATAGAATTAGAATCAGGCATTCTTTCAGTAACTTTAAACAAGTAGTTTTTAAGGTATGGGGACTTAGTGAAATTAAAAGCTCATGTTGTGAAACCCTGCAGTCCTTACAAAAGAAGTATCAGATGATGGTTCTTGAGACTTGTGTCATCAAAGATAACCTTTCAGAAAAGTTCTTTAAAGTACCAGTTAAAGGTGTAGTTAAAGGTCCAGTGTGTGTGATCTATGGGGGTTTATTGGCAGAATAAGGCAGAATTGTTTTCATTAGTGTGTAATCACCTGAAAATAAGACAGATCTATCTACACAAGACGCAGGCCCTCTTCCACAGAGTCCGCCATGTTTGAAGTTTTGTGCATGTGTTATGTGTGAGATTTTAAATGCCACCAAACTTTAAAAACAAAGTGTAAATGCTGAAAACCCAAAATTCGGAAAGGCTGCATACAAATTCTTGTGGAAAAAAATTTGTACTTTTTCTGGTCTTATCTCAAGCAAATGTTGTTTTCCAGTCCACTTGTGTCTAAACATGACTGAACCTCCTCCCCCCTTGTTTATGTGCAGCGCTTAAAACTTTTGAAGCCGATGCACATTTGAGGAATAAGAAAAAAAATAAATAAAAGGATGCAAAGTTTCCGTCGCCCTCCTCGTTTAATTAGCAGACAAATAGGAAGCCCTGTATGCTTGGGTGGCCGTTAAAATGGGCAAAAAATAACTTTGCAGGGAACACAAGCGACGCGTCCTCAAAGCCACTCCAGAGGAGCTGGCGAAATTGTTTTCTGGGGGGATATAATGAGAGGGTTTAGATTGGCCTTAATAACAGATAGCAGAGGTAGGGGCATAAAAGGTCTAGCGCGGGCAGACAATGATGTGAGGAAGCTCTTAAAAACCAAATAACGTGTGCTGGGTTTCACTGCTTCCGCTGCCGGGGTTTTCATTGGGGCTAAATACAGGGCTTTGGACTCCTGTAAAACACAAACACACACTCAAACACACACATACACTCAGGTCTGCTGGTGGGGTTGAGGTGTCTGCAGTCTATCAGGCGCATGCGACGCTGCTTGGTCTGTCTGTGTGTGGCGGGGTGAAGGGTGTTTGGGTGGGTGATGTTTTTGTTTTTCCGGTTGAGGGGAAGGCACAGTTTTACACTGTTTGCTCTGGATGGATGTACAGTACAGATGTGAACAATACGCTGGTGTATGAGACTGTTTGTTTGCATGTATGCGTAGACAGCGTCAATGTTTCCCCTCAGAATTTCTTCTTGGCATGGTGAAGCAGCATTTAGACCCTGTGATTCTTATTGAACATGTCAGTAAAGTCGATGTTAATGTACTTCTTTTAGGCAGAATTGCAGAGCTGCTGTGGTGGCCCATCCTGTCTGCCCAGCGGTAAAGGAAACACTGGTGTTAGAGCGCATGTATGTGTTTGTTACGTACCCAGAGAGGTGTTCCTGCCCATGCTGGGGATAGGGCTAGGGATGCGGCCTTTGCCCATGCCTGTGGGGCTCGTCTTGTTTCCGGAGAAAAGACTCTGTGTCGGGGACGTGGGGAGCGAAGAGGCTCGGCTGTCTTGGGTCTGGCTGAGAGGTTCAATGGCTGTGTGGATCCTTCCTCCTGTCAGTTAGAACAGACACAACAGTGATGAGGATCAAAATACAACTGTGGGAAGGCATATTAAAGCTGGGGTAGGCAGTATATTTTAGGGAAAAAGTTCCACAGTAACCTTAAACCATATTGTAATTCAAGTGGTCTGAAAGAAAACTACAGTTCTGCTCCTCCTCTTGGCTCTGTCTCACAGTACCTTTACCAAGTGAGTATTTTTACAAGTGTTTTTGTGTGTATAAGTGTTTTATGATAATTTTTTTTTTGTTAGTATCTTGTGTATGTGCATGAAGATGCACATGTAGGAGAGTGCGTGATGCACTGGCCTGCCAAAGGTTTGTAGCAACAAAAGCAAGGAAGAAGACTGTTATCAAACCAATGTGCAGGGGCGTAAATATAGACAGTGCAGGCAGTACTGCTGCACTGGGGCCCATGGGGTGGGGGTGAGAGAGTGGGCCATCCAACAATGTCTGGGCCAATGTGAGAATTAAAGATGGTGCCATTTCTTATAAGAGCCTTCTCTATAGCAATGTGTGAGTGTGTGTGTTTGTTCAATAACTAGTAACTAGCATGCAAGAGGGCCCGTCATAACTAACTTATGGCACTACCAGTGTGGATGTAAACAATGTAGGTTTCAAATTCTTCCGAAAATCTTTACGTTTTATGAGGAAAATAATGAATTAATCACATTTATTATCAAAGTTGTGTATTACAGTTTTGTTTGTTTCAAAATTCCCTTGTGACGGTCCAAGACCCCCATTTTGGGAACCACAGCCTTAAAGTAAATTCTCAAACACACACATGCAGACACGTTCAGTCTGTTAAAATTCAGTTAAAAAGGATTCCAACTGTGGCATGTTTTTTTTTTCTTTCGTTTTAGGGCGGGCTTTTTTATGCCATTGTTGATAGGACAGCTGAAGTGAACCCACAGCCACTGCAGATGAATCACAGCCTCAGTACATGGAGCACATGCTCTACCAACTGAGCAGCCTGGTCACTGTGACATGTTTTTCACTCAGAAATGAAACATCCATTGAAATGTGTCACTCTTGCATAATAATCCACTTCTCCTTTGTCCCACCATTGCCACAGTTTGTTCCAAGCAGCTGGTTATTTACCCGTATTGCTATTGCTAAATACACTACTTCTGTTGAAGCTTTGGATAATATTCTGTATAGTGCAACTTAGCCATTATGTATAAAGCAAAACTTTGTCTAAACTATATGTTTTGTTGTGAAACTAAGTCACCATTGGAGGTTTAATTGACTGAATTTGGTTGCGGGTGGTATGCCAAAGTTGGGGGGTGGGCTGAGTGTGTGTGGGGGTTAGCAGAGGGTGGGGAGTTTGGAAGGCGCAGCACTACTGTTTGAGTGTGGTGAGCTCTGACGCCGGTCTATTGTGACGCCGGTTGCAGCTGTGCCCCACACACACACATGGCTTCCATTACTGCCTCGTCGTCGAGTAAAGATGAGGCGTACGCTCTCTCTCCAGTGAAGGGGTCTGGGCTCCTGCCAAACAGCAGCCAGCGCCAGTGTCAGTTTGTGTGTGTTTGTGTGTGTGTATCAGTGTGTGACTTTTAAATAAGCTGTTTCTAATTGACGGTGAAGAGTAGAGGCCCATGCGCAGATCGCTGTTTCATCAACTTCCAAATTTCCAGCCTCTCACTCTTACTTGAACTGATCATCATCATTATTATTCTTGTGCATTTTGAACTCACTCTTTCCTTTGTCTTATTATGTTGTCAGTCACTTTAAGTACCACAGATACCTTGTTTTTTCCCATTTATATCCCTCATACATTCATCTAAGTTGGTTGTTGTCAAATTTTCTTCATGTTGCTTTTGTCTTTGCCTGCTGCTTGTTGGTTCATCAACCCATCTCCTTGAATTCCAATATTAACCAGAGATGGGAAGTAACAAAGTCCAAAAACTTTGTTACTGTACTTGTACTGCACAGGTATCTGTATACTTTACTTGAGCATTTATTTTTCTGGCAAGTTTTCACCTCCAAATTTCCAGCCTCTCAATTTTACTTGAGCTCATCATCATCATTATTATTCTTGTGTATTTTCCTATCACACACATTCTGGACTTACTTGTTCCTTTGTCTTATTATGCCATTGAGACCATCTCTTCCCATATATATCCCTTATGTGTGCATTCATCTAATTCCCAGTTGGTTGTTTGTAGAGGGTCTGGACTGATGTCACTTTCCCAGCGGGACACGCCCCCTCAGTCAGACTGAGTGGTAAAACATCCGGCAGCATGGCTGCATTTAGTCAGGGAAACTGCGAAACTCGACAGTGAACTCGACAGTGACTCTTACAACTTACCAAAGACACAGCGATCCATGGACTGGAGGGTTTCCTGACATTTATATGTCTGTACAGGTCTGTACAGATAATTCATGACATTATTGGAAGGACATGTTTGCATGCAGCAGGCTTGAGGACACACAATTGTTGCCTAACTTACGGTGTGATTTTACAAAAAAATTCAACGTACCTGACACAAAATGGCAACAACAAATCTACGTTTCAGTGCCTGGATTCCAGTTGTTTCCGTGAATTGCAGCAATCAATTTCCTGCTCATTTCTTTAGCTTTTGGCAGTTTGTGAAAAACTTGCTCTGATTTCTTGTCGAACTTATTTGTGCAGTCAGTTACACAGCAGCTCTTTTCTATTTTGGATGTGTTTTTTGTATTTTTGTGGCATTCAAGCTGAAGGCTAACGCTGGCACCCTTTTTGCCGCTCGGTGGGTTTAACTGACTCCACTTGTTGTGACATCATATGCAAACCCTCTGTTGAATATAGTCAAATTTTCTTCATGTTGCTGTTGTTTTTGCTTCCTGCTTGTTGAACCCCCCCTCCTGTATTTTATTACTATCAATCAAAAATGTGTCCACTTGGCTCTTGTAAATCCAACTGAATCATTTAAACAACTCCATATAAACCATTTGACAACTTTGTAACACTGGACTCACCTTAATCTGTGTGACAGGACTGGATGCTTGCTTCTCGCTCTTCAAGGCGGAGGGGGAGAGGGGACCAGAGGAGTTGGGAGCCTGCGGGAGGGGAGTCATCTTGGCTCCTGGCGAGATCTGCATGCTTGCCAGCTGGGCGGCATACAGCTGCTGCAAAAAGGGAAGAAACCAGCAAAACCGACAGGCTATTAACATTGCTCGCCAGCAGCTAGTCAGTAGCTTTCCTCTTTCATTCTCTCTTCTTCGTCTGTGCCCCCACCCCACACACACACACACACACGCCCTTGATCCTGTTGTGTTTTTTTTTCCCTCCTGTATCCTCTCCCTGGTGCTGTTCACATCTTCTGAGGTTTGATGGGTGTGTGTCTGAGCCAAACGCACACAGAACTCATATGGAAACAAATGTGCGTGTGCACACACACCTAGATCTGAAGTTGACAAGCGTGTCACACACAAATGGAAAATTTGTTTGAGGGGGCGAGTATTTATCAGGGAGGTGTTCCAGCAAAACATTTTATTTTAAATTATCTACAATCCATCTCTGACACTTATTCTTTCAGCAGATGCTAGGAGCAGCTTGTATATCGATTTGCATCTAGAAACAAATCCAGACAATAGTTACAGACACATTTGAATGCTCTGCTTGAATTCTTCTTAGGTTTAGCACTGATTATCTGTAAAAGTGATATCTAATACTTTTTTCTACGCAAATATGAGAGTGGAATATGGATATTAACTGCTATGACCAGGAGTTGCCAATTTTTTTCTTTTCAAGGGCCTCCACAATAGATGCACATTAGACCATGAACCCCTAATTTTACCTCTATGCTGCTGCCTCTAGGTAACATATGTATTTTTGGCCCTTTACACTCACACAATACATCCTCAATGATGGTGCAGTTTTTGAGAATTGGTTCTCAGTTGACTTATCTGTTTAAATAAAGGTCAACTAAATTAATTAAATTAAAATGAATAAATAAATAAAGAGGCAAGACTATAAAAACTAATTACAGTGTTTTAATTTGCCCCTTGACTCTCTGGGGTCATGTTGAATCCCTTTTTTGCAGCCTTCCTCACATCATTCAGGTCCATCATCTCTCTCCACAAATATGTATTGAAAACATTTTTCTGTTGCTTTACAATCTGGAAAAAAATTATTCACATTAATAAATGAGTAAAGTTTAATTTTAATTGTTTAATGTACTTTATTTGATAATGAAGTAATGAGAAACTATTAAAATGTAAATGATGCCTTAAAGCAATGCCATTATGGATTCCCTCCATTGCATTTTTTGGTATTGTGCATTTAGGCTTATATACTATTCAACCAATATATGCTCAAGTGTAAAATGCATTTTATTTCATTTTAACTCATAAGTTGTGAGCCAAACTTAGCAGCAACACAATAAATGGTTGCAACATACTGTATGTCAGGAAATACACACACCAGGAAACTGAAAACTGGCATTTAATATCACACAAATGATCAAGCACTGAAATGTGACTCACTGACTTGTTTTAAAGAGGTTTGTGATAGTTTAGTTTGATAGATTGTTGATGTAAAGTTTGCTGAAATATGCTTAATGTCTGCAGCACATTCATTCCTACAGTATAGGCTGTTCCACAATGGTACACCATAAATAAGTTTTCTTAGAAAAAATTAGGCAACCAGTAACCCTGGGAAGAGTAAGTAAAAGAACTTGACTGTGTCAAGTTGTGCATTACTGCCACCAACTTACTCAGAAAAACTCAAGTAAATTTTATAGACTGAAACAATGAAAACACTCTTGGGTTAAAGATAATAAAGTCCAGCCAAATCAATCAAAATGGCCAAATTTGTTAAAATCTTCCAAAAATGAGAAAAAAATTAAAAATTCTATTCCTTTTTTGTTGGACCCCTCTTGGTCCCCAGACCCCAGTTTGAAAACCACTTTTACACAATGCCTGGCTCGGTATTACTATCAATAGAAGGCTGGTTTTCTTTATATTTCACAAAACAATGTGAACCACAATGGAAATGAGCCACATAGCTGTTTTCGTTATCCTGCTATTTAACCTTTGTTTAAGTCTTGGCTTTCCAGGCTGAGCTGTAATTTTAAATTGTAATAGTCAAATAAAATAAAATAAAATTACATTTGCAAACAATACTTTATAAGTCTCAGAAACACTTGAGACTAATCTTGTCACATATAGTTAGTCCTTGCATTAACAGTTCAGACAATTGAATTTATTCCATAAGACAATAGTGGACAATCATGTTTAAGTAGGTGTAGTCATACTTAAATTACACGTTGGGCATGGGTCAATTGAAAAACACTTGAAAATAGAGTAAAAATAATAGAAAACTTAAAAAAAAAGCTTGGAAAGTATAAGCCATCTGCCTCCAGGGTTGGACGAAAACATTAAATGTAGCAAAAAAAAACTGTACCGATTTTCCATCCAACGAAAATCAAAGAGTCAAATCCTCGGCCCACAGTCCAGGGTCTTCTAAATCAAAGCTCGCTGGCCAGACAAACCGCTGCCTGTAACCACTGTCAACCCCTGTCTAAATGCATTGGAGTGTGAGTGCTGGAGTATCAAAGAGCCTGTCCTCAGGAAAACCACCCAGACGTGGCTGGCCTTCACTTAAGACTCCCTCCTCTCGTTCTCTCTTTTCTGCTTTCCTGCTTTCCTCTCATTTTTCGTTACTCTCACCTCATCTATTTCTCTCCCCTCCCTCTGCGTTTCTGTCTTACTTTTGTCCTTCTCTCTTTTGATCTCCTCAGTTTTGTTCCAGAATCACTCTTCATATCTGCTCTCGATCTCCATCTCTGCTTCTTTCCCTCTCTCTGTTTTCGCCCCCTCAGCCTAAACGGCCCCCAGTGTTGTGAGATCTGATTTCCCTGTAGTCAAAACTGCAAAGCCTCCTGGGACCAGAGATCCGAAAGCAAAGAGAGCGCGATCTGAAAGAGGGAGCGAGAGGGGGATAGAGAGTGTTGCACTGCAGACACACGAGACCACCGTCGCTTCACCGCTGAAGCGCCAGGCTCAGCGGTTGGGGCCAGAGGAATTGGCTGGCCCTCTTTCCACTTCTCTCGGAGCGATATTAAACACAAACAGAAGGGGCCTCGCCGCTGAAACAAAGCCCTGATGTCACGCCGCTTATTTTCCTTGGAAGGCACCAGGAGTGCTCGGGCCAACCCCCGGCGATATGAGATCCCCGTAAGAATGTGCCTTGAATGGCTGGTGGTGAGGCCTCTCGCGTCAATCAAGCCGACCACAGAGTTACTTCTGGTGATGCTTGATATTCTTACAGCTCTGAGGGGAGCAGACACACGAGTCTTTGAGGTAAAACACACAGTTAAGGATCTCACACCAAACACACCAACTGCTATTGTCAAAAAGAAGTGCCAATACTTAGTTGCTGTACTTAAATAGAGTTATTTATTTGAATATTTGTTTTTGTAGCAACTTTTTACTTTTACCTTCTACATTTTAACACAAATATCTGCACTTTCTACTCCTTACTTTTTCAAAACAGGCTTGTTACTTTAGTTTAGGAGTAAAAAGCCATAAAATGAGCATGATATATCATCTGTAATGCTCACTTCTGACAAGAATGCTCCAGCCAGGTCTTCCCCCTTTGAAATTTCTATTCCAGTGTGGAATAGCTGTTTTGTAAGCCCATTAAAAGTAATGCCGAACGAGTAAGTGTCTTTTTATGAGTCATAAGAAATATTAACAACATTATTCATAATCTTGTAGAAGGTGTAGATGATTATAACAGTTAAACTGAGTTTAATGTTGATGGGGTCTGGCAGGCAGTGAGACAGGCAGTCACTTAACTAAAGCTCCAGAGTGTGTATTTTCAGAGCAGTGGGCTTTTGTTTCCAGGATAATGAGCTTAACTTTACATCGACAGACAATTGACATTTATACACAACTGATCAATTTACACTGGAGGACTTACACTGCATGACTTGTGATTGTCAATTTATAATTTTGTGTGCATACTGCACTCCTGCAGTGCTCCTGCAGCAGGCCCGAGCTTCCTTGAGTTTGGGGAGGAAGGGGTGGGAAACAACTCACTTCAAATGGATGGGACAGTAACACATAGAGAAGACAATTCTTTGGATCCCCAGTATCACCATCCATCAGTGTCACACATGACAGAAGCAAAGGTAACGTTCAGTAAGCAAAGGTAAGCTTTGCAAATAAAACAGCCACGGGAAATGTCCTTCAGAGGAATACGTCTTACTTTAGTACTCTGGATTTCACTTTTACTTGAGTAAAGAAGTTGAATCAGTACTTCTACTTTAACAAGGGTTGGGTACCAAAAACATGGTGCCAATATGGCACTGATTCCTATACGATTGGTACCAACTGGACCAAATCACAACACAGATTACAGTGCCTCATTTCAAACATGCCTGGCAGCAGATAGCTTTCCATTAGCTAGTAGATACCACAAACACAGCTAAAATGCCAAGCTAAACGTGTTTTTGCTGTACTCTGTTATTCAGTGTTGAGTTATTGTATTTGGGTTAGGTTTTATTTATTATGTGGATGTGGCATGTAAATGTGCAAAGTGTTTTGATATATTTAATTACACTTTAAACTACTAACTGTTTATATATTGTTCACTTTCAAGTCCAAATTTGCCTTAGCAATGAAAAGAGCTGTTCTGTAATGTCGTTGACCATAACTGGGGTTTTCCATATTCTAAGCCCAGGGCTATCCTTAGTCTTGGGCTAAGAGTTAACCCTGGGATAACTTAGCCCCCTTGCACACAAATATTTTTGGCACTGGGTCAAGCTATGCCCATGACTATACAATTCACACTGCACTTCTCTTGGCCCTGGGTTAAATGTCTGTCGGTACGGCAACTGACGCGAACATTTTGGAATTTTCCGTGACTACTACTTCTTTTAGCCCTGTTTCACATTGGCACCTTTTAGCGCTGGGTTTAGTCAATTTGCAGGAGACAAGCCCCCAAACTCGGGGTCAGCAAGCCCTGGGCAAAAGTCAGGGTAAGTCCACTTTGGAACGTGCCAAGATTTTGCCTGCGAAAGTTTTCTAAGCCTGGGAATAACAGCTCACTTAGTCTTGGGACTGCAGTGAGAAAAACCCTAATTTGTACTTCTTGTTTATTTTTTAAGTATTGGTTCAGGCACTATTTAGACACCAAAACTGTGTTAGAAGTATCAATTTAGCACCGGTATCGGAAAAAACCCAAACGATTCCCAACTCTACCTTTACCAGAGTCGTTTTTTATACAAGCATCTGTACTTGAGTAAAGAACGTATGTACTTTCGCCACCTCTGGCTCTTGTGCTTTTAGCAGCAATTCAGTCAGCAATTCCAAATAAGAAGATGGAGCTGTTGAACAAACAAAAGCCTGAGAATAAGAGCTTTTACCTGATTTTTTTCTCTCTGTTTCTCAAATAGATTGATTGGTGACTGGGGAGGCCGATGTGCAGCGTAAACAAACCCAACTAGAGCTATCACACCATTCAGTCAAACCCCAAGGAAGACAATGCCGCAATTTCCTAAATTACAAATTGACAAAGAGGGCCTCAAACCACGCCACAGCTGTCCAGACTATCTGACTGGTCTTTAGTGCTAATTTGACTAAAATCCAAATGATTAGTCTGTCATTTATGACCCTCCTGATCATCAGCAGGTTTTCTAACAGCCTAGGCCTACCTCGGCATAATCCTCAAGCAGAGAGGAGGTGATGGTGTTGTGGTCGGTTGTGGGCAGCACTGTCTGGACTGCCAACAGCCTCCTCCACACTCAGACCGGCCTGTCCCATTAGGACTGAGTGGAGAATCCCTTTAGCCGGCCTCTTTTAGTGTCGAGCTGCTATCGATCTCAGAAGTACACAAAACAAATGAGGTTTTGTCTTTTTCAGCAGGTTTGCAGTGGAGGAGGAGGAGGAGGAGGAGGAAGAGACTGAAATGGATCGACTGCCACTGAGCTGGCCCACACAGACGACGGAGGCTAAATATTTCACTGGGAGGGTTCGTTGTGTCCAAGATAGTGAAAGAGATACACAGAGAGGCAGACTGCATAAAGACAACCATTATCTCACTTCCAGCTCTTTCACAGAACAGATGCTTCGTTTTTTTAAGTTGAGACAAACCACATCTGATTGCCTTCCGATCATTGTCCTCATTTCATGACAAAGAAAGCTATTCTGGCCGAATTACTGTATGCTGGCAACAAGGAGGAGATCATGACTCTGGGGCACAAAAGTTTGTTGCTTACCATCGTCTCCATGCCTCAGACGCTGCAACAGAAATAGGCAGAACAGCGAGACAGACAGTGAGAAATGTCTTATGATTTCAACAAGAATGTCTGCTAAGCAACTGTATTACACTCGCATTAGCCACGACAAAGGGGGCCTTTCTTCAGCAGGAATCCACTGTTTGTGAAGGGGTCTACTGCGAGGCTCTGGAAACAATTGACCCGATCAAGTTCCCACGCCGACGGCACAACATTTGTGCTATCACAATTGCTAGGTCAGGTCATGATGAGTCGAGCACAAAAGGGCAGCTTCTGCCAAAATATTTCTGTTAGTCTGCTTTTGATTTGATATTGCTTTTACTTTCTGAACCTTTAATGTGTCCAATGATTTTCGAGCAAACATCTTGCTTGTGCAGGTTTGTTTTCACAGCTTATGCCTGCTTGACCATCAGCGCCAGCCAGCTGTCTGAGGGCATGCTATGGGGCAGAACTATGAAACATCTGGAGGAGTCTGCTACAACATCTGTCTATCCTGTACTGAGCATAGATTTGGCATTAAAAAGGTTTCATGCCAGCTGGTGTGTACTTGACTACAGTATGTAGCAGATGAGATCACTAACGTAGAACTAACATGGTGTAATTGTGAATTTACACTGCTTTTTTATAGGCTAACACACAGTTTCACACACTGCTTAAGTTAAGGCCATTGTGAAGTGAAAGTGTAACTGACACTAACAACTAATGAACACAGACAAGATCTCAGTGTGTGCGCTGGACGGCCTTTACAGTAGTGGCTTATTTAAGTCCCAACTGACTGACTCATCAAAAGGCACAAAGAAAAAAATACATTCAATCAATCACAAATGATGATTAATGACTGAGTAATACATGCAACTACATAAATTAAACTGTATGTTTACCTCACCCTATAATGCATTACATATTGTGTATGTAATGGCTTGTCTGACACATTTTTCTTTTATTTCAAAGAGTGCGACTGTCCATCTGGCCTCAGTTCACACATCACCAAATAGGGTGGGTTCAAGACCAGAGGGAAAGGCCAGAGACAGTTTTCATGCATGATATATAAGTGATGAGTAAAGCTGGACATACACTGTACGATTTGAGCCAGTTTCTGACTTGATTTTTGGGCCACCCAGCTCATTTTAGAGTCGGACTGAATTTCAGCTTCATTGAGCATTGTTTGCTTTGCAGTGTACAGGTGGGAGTCAAGACAGATCAACTGCTTTCGAGTGCCTGTTGGACAATTTGTATGAATTTCTGAAATTGTCAGGCTGTTGCAGAGCCACGAGTCAATTCCCCCAGGTCAATGTGTGATTTTCTCACTACACCTTTGTGAAGTGGTAAAAAGAGCCTCTGAAATTATCATGGCGACACTACACATAATGTAGGCAGAAAATATGGGCAGTAAAACGTAGATAGCTTACCTCAGATTCTCTCTGCTAAATGGACAGGCTATCCTGTCCCCGTCTTCCTGGCCAGAATGTTTTAAAAAGTTGATAAAACTTTCAAAGAAACTTTCTTCACCAGATTTTTGAGTTGTGAATCTCTTGTCAAATTAACCAAACAAAGTTTTGCTGACCTGTAATCTTTTGATGAGATAATTTACTTTTCTTCTTTAAATAAACTTGAGTCTTTAAGTTTTTGAAACCCTCAAAAATTGTATTTCAAAAATTGTTCAAAGTGTCAACTGATTTGTCATTATTTGTGTGCTTGAGAATTGAATGGTTACAATTGAAAATATTAAAATACTAACCATTACTCACTTTTACTCATTTGAAATACAACTTTTGGGTGTTTCCAAAACTCAAATATTCTAAAGAAGAAAAGTAAGTGATCTAAACAAAACATTATAAGTAAAACTTTTACTTTTTGAGTTTGGCTCAAAACTCAAAAATCTATTTAAGTTTTATCAGCTTTTTTTGGCTGTACACCTATGAGTCCATATACGCCATTGTCTTTGTGTTTTTTTTTTTAGAAGTTTCAGGACACAGGATGCCACAGAGAACCATTGCAGCATAATTCTGCCTATTACCATTATTGCTTGCAAACAAACTTCTACCTGCTTCTGAGCTTTCAAACAAATCTTTATTGACAACCGCCAATAGCGAGAATGGTTTGCAGGGAATGACGGTCAGTTTTATTTTACTGTATTTCACACGTACAGTGTGAGCACTCAGTTGTGGCTTGATGATCAAACCGTACAGTGTGACCACATAAATCATGAGTTCTGGTTTTGCATCGCAGGTGATTGACTCGTACAGCAGGAGTTGGAATTAAGCAGCATTTCTAAAATCGTGCAGTGTATGCTCAGCCCAAAGGAAAAAAAAGAAGTTAGCAGAAGTGTGTTAGCAAGGCTCTGGGTAGAAAACATCCATTCACAATAATTGCAAGAAAACAGATTTTCAATGCTGTCATTGTCCCTCACATCCCAAAGGCAGAGCCCATAAAGAAAGCAGAGCCAGGACTGAGAAAGAGAGAGAAAGAGCCACTCTGGCACTACTGCGTAACCGCAATGGCTACATGCAGGCCAAAGGGCTTAAGATAGTGCAGAATGTAGAGAAATAAAATGTCTCTGTTCTACTCATCAGTTTTATTGTAAATCTCTTACATGAGAATCATGTTAGTTCAGGGTTTCCTGCAGAATTTTGCAGCAGAGATGGACCACCTAACCTGATGTAAAGACTCACGCTAACATCAGGAGAAGTGATTCCACTTCAACAAGCAGAGGTGCAACAACACACAGCAAAGAACATGCCTGTACTGAGTTAGGCAGTTATTTAGATGAGTCAAACTTTTTTTCAATATTGTACCCCCTTTGGAACTTTTCTTCAGCCAAATGAGAGTGCAAAACATTTTTGGTATAGAAAAAATGCCTATATAAAGAGGTATTAGTGTCAGCTCATTGAGATAAATGCCATTAAAACAATTTTTTTCTGATACTGACAGGATCTTCATGGTTCTGTTTCCGCCTTTCTTTCTCAGTGTTTTCAGCTGTGTAACTGCTGCATTTCCACCACAAATCCATTGTCTTCATTTCTGTTGATCAATCAGCAAACAAACTGGCTTTCCATTCATGACTGTGTTTGTTGTTTTCTTCTTCTGAGAGGATTCATGGCAGTTGACAGTGTTCTGCACCCAACGATTGTACCGAAAGTAGGAATACAATGGAATATAAAATGTGATTTAATTGAACTTACATTGACATTATTATTGAACTCCTTATAGTATAAATCATTTTTGGAATTATTTAAGACTGATATGTTTTAAAATAAAGTAAAATGTGTTTCATAGCCTATGTCTACTGCTTGGCATCTTTTCCTCTTTGCCTTCTTTGATATACCTTAGCTATGGATGGCAAATCTATAAGTCTCAGAGGAAAATAGAGAAATAAATAGTTGCGGCTCTAAACAGATTTTATTGTCTTTTTTTGGCCAAAAATAGCTCTAACGAGAGTAAAGGTGGCAGACCCCATGCCATAGGGGTACTAGTATGCCCATTTGAGAAACATGGTAAAGTTTAAACAGCTCTACAGTAACTAAACTGATCACAAAAGATGTGTTAGGATCTGTCAGATTCAATGGATCATATCATATGTTCACTGTATAGTAATTAACCAATATTCTGCAATGTTGAAAACTACAGAAATACAATTTTCCAACTGGGAAAATTCAACGCAAATGGCTTAATTACTAATACATTTTCTGAGGGAAACCCTGTAGTTGTCAAGCTTTCAGACACTCAAACAGGCAGCTCACACACCCAGCAAAGACACTTACAAAGGATGCAACCTATAATATACATGACACATGTCAATACAGTGTGCAGGGGTTAAGGTGAAGTGTTTATTCACTTCAAGAAGCAGAACCATATTAGTTTCACATGTCTATAAAATATAGAGGGGTTAAGGTGAAGTGATTCACTTCAAGATGCTGAAACATACCAGTTTTGCACGTCTGTACAGTATACAAGGGTTAAGGTGAAGTGTTGATTCACTCCAAGAGGCTGAAACGTGTCAGCTTCACAAAGTAAGCATTTATTGCAAAGCTGTCAGACTTGATGGCACCACACTGTGCAGATGTTTTTATTGTGTCCATCCCATCTAGGCTTTGCACAATTAATTTTTTTTCAGGGCTGAAAGAGCTCCTGTACCACAGCACAAAGAGCGCTACTGGCAAATTTTTGAGATGAAGATACATAACTAAACAAGTACAACTCATAAATCTCATCATGATTGCTTTTGGCGTAGGCATTGTTGTCAAAACAATGTCCAAACATGTGCTGGAAGCCAGCGCCTCCGTCTCACAAAAATTCCTCAGATAATCACCCTTTTTTTTTCCCTCAGTCATAAACACTTCCCCACGCTCTCTGTCTTCCTCCCTTTTTCCCAGTCTCCCACTCGATTCCAGCCAACGCCGTGATGAGAAGCTTCCTCTTTCATTCAGGTTCCTCTCTGCCTCCCATTCTCCACGTCTCAGGCAGTGTTTAAATGTGAATGAGTTTGCATCTCCGACATCATTCATCCTCTTACCTCTCACTCTTGTGCGAGAGGTAAGAGACTCTTTTGATCATTTCAGAGCCAGGAGTGGAGATAGGCTGCGCCGAGGCTCCGATCCCCTCAGCACAGCACGGCGCTTTGCTAAGTCAATAGCGGCTAATGAGGGCGTCGATAAGCAAAAACCACAATTCAAATTGAATAAACTGAGATAAGGATTCTTGTAACATCCAAAAGCCATGCTATGGTAATGACTGACATGATGAAGCAATATTGTTTGCCAGTGAAAAAGCTTTTGAGGGCTTTTGTTCTTTGCTCTGATAGTAGGTACAGCAGGAGGGGTGACGGGGTCGTGTTGAGAAATTCCAAACCGCCTTCAGGGAGTAGCGATTTCATTTTTCTTTTCTTTTTTTTTTTTTTTTGTTTTTGTTTCACTTTTTTTCTTCTCTTTGCAAATATGTTCTATGATAACCATTATGTATAAGTGCTATTCTCAAACCACAGGTGTCAAGCAGCAATAAAATATTTGATGAATTGCCCGGGCCAGGTGTTGTGCTGGTGGGGCGGAATTCCTCTGTGATTCATCATAACAGCTTTTGTCTGACACAGCTGACAGGCAGCAGATAAGCGGGCTAACATGTTAGCGTCGGCCCATAGAGCTTTATCTTTAACCAAAGTGTTATGTTGTTGTATTGAAAAAAGTTAACTCCATTCAAATTCATAAAGAAATAGAAAGAAGGCTGAGCCTCCTCAGCTTCCATTTGTTTCCCACTCCTTCAAACATCATAAAGTAGTGCTCTTGTTTTTTGGGTGTACTTATGTACAACCCAAATTCCCAAAAAGTTGGGACATTGTGTAAAATTGAAATAAAAAAAAAAAAAGAATACAATTATTTGACAAGATAAGACAAGATATTTAAAGTTCAATCTGATTAACTTTATCTTTTTCTTTTGGAAATATACACTCATTCATGTTCTAAAAAAAGTTACGTCAGGTGCAACAAAACACTGGGAAAGTTGTGGAATGCTCACAAAACACCTGTTCAGAACATTTTAAAGGTAAACAGGTTAACTGGTAACAGGTGACAGTATCATGATTGGGTATTAAAGGGGATTAATCAAAAGTCTCAGTCGGGGTGAGGTTCACCACTTTGTGAAAAAACTGCATGGGCAAATAGTCCAGCAGTTTAAGAACAACATTTCTCAACACAAAACTGCTGGAAGTCAGGGATTTCACCATCTATAATCCATATTATCATTAAAAGATTCAGAGAATTCAGAGAAATCTCTGCCGATAAGGGGCAAGGCCAAAAACCAACACTGAATGATATTACAACATGGGCTTGAGAACACTTTGAAAAAATATTGTCAGTACAGTAAACATAGTTTGTTGCTGCATCTACAAATTTAAGTTAAGACTCCACTATGCAAAGAGAGAGCCATACATTGACAACATCCAGAAACGCTGCAGACTTCTCTGGAGCTGAGCTTATCTGAGAAGCTCAGCTGATGCAAAGAGGAAAACTGTTCTGTGGTCTGACAAGTCCACATCTCACGCTGTTTTTTGGAAATAATGGACTAAAAAAGAAAAGGGCCATCCAGATTGTTACCAGTGCTAACTTCACAAGCCAGCAGCTGTGATAGTATGGGGGTGTGTTAGTGCCCATGGCATCATGGGTAACTGTCACATCTTTGAAGGCCCCATTAATGAGAAAGATTCACACAGGCTTTAGAGCAACATATGCTGGCATCCTGACGACGTCTTTTTTTAGAGAATTCCCTTTTTATTTCAGTCAAGACACATTCTGCACGTGTTCCAACACTGTGGCTTCATAGTAAAAGAGTTCAGGTGCTAGACTGATCTGTCTGCAGTCCGGACCTGTCTCCTGTTGAAAATGTGTGGTGTACTATGAAGCACAAAATACAACAACAGAGACCCTGTTCTGTTCAGCAACTGAAGTCATATATCAAGCAAGAATGAGAAAGAATTTCACTTTCAAAAATTCAACAATTAGTGTCCTCTGTTTCCAAATGCTTACTGAGTGTTAAAAGAAAAGGTGGTCAGGTATCACAGTGGTAAAGATGCCCCTGTACCAACTTTTTGGAATGTGTTGCAGGCATCAAATTAGTGCATATATTCAAAAAACGATCAAGTTAATTAGCTTGAACATTAAACATCTTGTACTTTATTCAACTGAATGTAGGTCGAGAACTTTTTGAAAATAATTGCATTCTGTGTTAATTTATGTTTTACATGTCCAAACTTTTTTGGAATTGGGGTTGTACACAAACTGCAACATGGAGCAGATGGCAATATTTGTTATCTGTATCAAGAACGAAGTCAGGAAATAATAATGGTAGCCTGCATTACCACATTTAGGTGGTAACTTTTTGGTGGTATTTTTTTCACTTTCCAGTGATCACCTGTCAATCACACAATGTGATACTTCTTCCTTTGATTTTCTGTGGTTGAAGTCAGATCTGTCAGTTTCACAAGCTTTTTAACTGTAAAGTCAGTTAATTATCACTTCTGATACAAAATAGCTAGTTCTTCTTTTTTTATTACAAGTGTTACTGGTGCTTTTACGCAGGCAAAACCTTCCAGACACTCAGGTTTCATCTTAGCCTTGGCCTCTAGATCTCATATGCCACATAAAAAGGTTTCATGCATGGGGTATAGATTAAATCACTATTGTGCTGTTTGAGCCGGCAATGGATAGGAAGCATACAAAGTGTTTTATTATATGAAAATGTAACAGGTTTTTCTTTTCGCCCACTTGAACTCAGGGCGAGGTTTAAAACAAGTAGGAGTTTCATTTAGTTTGCCAGAGCTCCTTATCTTGACTGTCTTTTCTATTTATCAACTCACTTCTGTACAGTTGTCTTGGGTTCTGGCCTACTGGTTACACCCTCAGGATTAGATCCATATGTACTTTCTCAGTGTACAAACCCTCACCCTCATGGCTGCGTCTTTGTTCCCGCTTCTGTTGTTTATTTGGTTGTGAAACACTCGCTCGAGTTATCATCAGATATTGAAGAGGCACTTCTTGAGTTTGCTTTGCTGGCCTTTACTCTGACACCGTCTCCAACTCCAAAATGATGTAACGTCTTTTTTTTTAACAACACTATGAAAGAATAATGATAGGATCAGTTGGACACAACATATAGGGTTCAGAAAGTAAAATAACTTTACTTCAGGAAGGACTCATGCCTCAGACAAAGAGGGGAATTTCAGGTTTTAGCAGAGGTGAGAAGTAACAAAGTACAAACACTTTATAATTGTGCTTAAGCAGTGTTTTCAGGTATCGGTACTTCACTTGAGAATTGAATTATTCGGTCAGTATCCTTAAAAGTTCAGAGTTTGTCACCCAACCCTACGCATGACAGACGTAACAAGATGAAAACAACGTTACAAGATGAAACAGACAAGAGAGGGAGACTCCTGGCACAGAAACAGCTGGTAGAGATGCCATTCAGAGGGCTGCTTTTCACTTTTATACTCTGAGTGCATTTCAGAGCCTGTACTTTTTCACTTTTACCTGAGCAAAGAAGTTGAATCCGTACTTCTATTTTTAATAGAGATCTGTACTTCTACATGAGTAAACATGATGTGTGCTCTCGCCACCTCTTTTGTCTCTAAAATTGTTCATCTTTTTCCCCCTCGTGCCTCCTTTTCTGGTCTGTCTGTCTTTCCTTGCTTCTTTCTCCTCTCTTCTGCCTCCTTAAGCTGCTGTCTGAAAGTTTCAAACATGCTAAAGATATTTTTTTAAAATCTATTTGAGTAAAGATTCGTACTTTTGCCACCTTTGGATTTTAGTCATGGCAAAAAAATAATCCTTGGTGCAAAGTTTTTATGAGCAGAAAAATTTAATCCAGGTGAAACTGAAGTATATCTCACACACAAATAAACACCCTCCCCTACCAACCTTCACACCCTCACATTTCACCACCTCATTGTCAAACAGTTTCTGCTCATCTCCACCGTCTGATCCTTTCCTTGTGGGAAGGTATTACTCACCCATTTTGTGCAATTTCATGTCAAAGGTTTGTTCACCCCAATTTAAAAAAAACAGTGTTTTCTGACTCCTTTAGTGGCAGTCATGCAGATAGTTTTGGTTTTGTTAAGATGGTGACAAAATTTCAGGAGACCAGGTGTTTTGGTCTTACCTGTAGTTGTAACGGGCTGAGTCCAGACGCCGCTGCAGCTGCCATTGTCGATGGAATGAACTGCATGGGGTAATTCTCACCTGTTGAAAAACAACACATATTGTAAAGAGAGGTGGGGGGGGTGGCACAAGAACTAACCTGCTCTTTACCTTCAGCCTGCCTCTGTCTGTCTCTGTCTTTCCGTCTCGCCCTTTGTCTCCCTCCTTGTCCTCTCTTGCTCTCATGTTTTTATTCATGGCGAATGAAACATGAAGGGTCACAAGTGTTTTATTCGAAGGTTAATAACGCTCATTGTCGGTACACATGGGTGCTCGAGAGCGGGGTGAGCAGAGTTCAAGTCCAGCGCTCCCTCATTGGGATGCACTCATAAATTCATATATGAGCACCGTGTATAACCCCTACTGTTTGTCCCTAAAAGGCTTTCCATGTCCGAGCCTTTGTTGCAAACAGACCAAAGTCGAAGGAGAGTGTAGAATAATGGCTTTTTAATCTTCATTTCTGCCTCTCTTTGCAGCCTCGTGGGACTGTATGTTCAAGCAGTAGGAATAAACATGGATTATTCTGTATGAAATACAGAGGGTCAGTGGTGCGTGGCGTCAGGCAAGCACCTGGAGGAATGCATGGAAGAAAGGAATGTGTGAAGGACGAGGAGAGAGGAAGAAAGCAGGTGGTGCCGCGAATACTGCAACAAGAAGGCTGTGTGCTTGAAGTGTGTGTTTCTAAGCGTTTTGTTGCATCTGTTTGTGCAAAGTCCTTGTGGACTGCTCAAACATGTAGCATGCACACAATTCTTCAAGTGTGCTCTATGGAATGCATGTGATTTGTCTGTCTGCATTATCTTTATGTGCACATTGTTGAGCCGGTGCGTACAGGAGAACATGATTGTGTGTATGTGTGTCTGTCTGTGTGTGTGTGTGTGAGAAAGTGTGAAATTCCATGTTGCAGATGTGTTGTGCAACTGACATGCTTTCAGCACGCCATAAAAGAGACATTCCAGTCCTTGCTGTGTCCAATGTATTGTTCCTGACGTGAACAAGCAGGGCTTGTAAATCTCTCCGCTCATTTCCAGAACATTCCTCACCTGACACACCTCATTAACATAGACTGGGATCCCAGTGTTTGTGGTGCGTGTGTGTGTGTGTGTGTCTATGAGAAGAGGAGAGTGAGAGAAAGATAGATAGAGACCCGCTGTTTCTTTTATAGTGAGTTAGAGCTTTTGTTTGAGGGGGGTGCCTGTTTATTCCTTAACACTCACCAGTGTGTGATCTATCTTGAGAAATTGTTCAGTGCATGTGTGTGTGTATCTGTGTGCATACCTGGCTTGTAGGACATGCCCGGTGGGAAGAGGAAGCCTTGCTGTGCTGCAGCAGCAGCAGCCAGAGACCGCTGGTCGTGTGGAAACACTGGGATCATCAGAGGAGGCATGTGACCCTGAACCTAACACAGAGAGTGACGAGAGAAGAGAGGCAGGAGATGTTTGAAGTCACAACATGAGAAATGTCATTTAAAAAAAGGACAAGGTAACTAGAAGCACCGTTGGCACAACCACTGCATACAAATGGGATGCAAAGAGACGTTTCTGTATTCGGATAGAAGACCAGAAGTGGCTGTAATTTATACTGGAAGTCATGTTAAACCAGGCAGAGGTTCACTGGCAATGAAATCGTGCCTTCAAGGCATTAAGCTGATTTAATATGGGGATATAATTAATGATGAAATATATTTCCACATCATCATACATGTACTTTTCGATTCTCTTTTTTTATCATAATTTTTGACTAAACTAAGTTTTATGAACTGAAGCTGAAAAAAGTTACTACCACTAATAATAATATTAGTAAAAAGAAGAAGACTGTAGACAGCAAATCTCTGCTGGAAAACCAAAAAAAGAATATTTGGATCCAATCCCTTTGTAACGACCAACATTAAGAACTGTAATTTAATGACTTTTTTTCTAAATAACTGTAACAGGTTACAATTACATTTATTTTGTAATTTAATAACATGCAACTAGTTGCATGTAAAAAGTTGTCTCCAAGCACTGCTAGTATCTTATTAGTATTTGTGTGAAATTTTGTCATAATTCAAGAATGATTTCTTGAGTTATGGCCAAAAATGTTTTGTGAGGTCACAATGAAATGTAATCAGTTTATCCTTGAGTCCAGGTGGTCACTTGTGCCAAATCTGAAGAAATTCCCTCAAGGTGTTCTTGAGATATCAGGTTCGCAAGAATGGGATGACCTGGAAACATAATGCCTCTAGCCATGGCTGTTGCCAGGCATGTAGGCATAGAAAAGGTTTTTTGAGGTTTCAAAATCGTGATTCACGGAGGTCCTTGAGCATATGGTCCTGAATGTGCACAAAAAAATGGGTTGATGGGTCCACTAGTATGCAAGATTAGCTGTGGACAAGCTCCGGTGGTCACGGACATGCAAGCGATCACATGATCCCCTTTCAGACTTCATTTGAAATGAAAAACTTTGCAGAGATGCTGCAATCATGTTTCTTGATGTGTATATTATATTATATATTAAAATGAAGTGCTTGTGTAAAAATGTAATTAAACATTATTGTGTTACATTTTGGCAATTATTTTTTCCCAAATAATAACAAGCATATTCAGACAGAAGAAATATCTGTTTCCATCGCATTATTTGTGCTTTCCAGAATAACGTATGGTGCATGCCTAGATACATACAATAAAAAATCACAGCAACTAGAGAGACAAAAAAGAAAGGACAAACCTGAAGAAAATAATGGAATGAAAAATGGAAGGATGGAAAGAAAGGACTGTCATATGAAGAGATAAAAGAAAAAAGAAATGATGGAGAAAGAAAAACAAAAAAGGCCTAAGGAAAGTCATGAAGAGAAAGAAAGAGTGAAAGATACAATAAAAGAGGAAAAAAGCATGATTGTAAAATAGTAAATAAATGTAATGAGAGAAAGATAAGACCAAAGAGATGCAGAGATACAGCTGACAACAGCTAAACCCAGCTCATATACTGTAAAAAGAACAAAACACACAGCAGAGTTGAGACGGAGCTAAAGAACTGAGACCAAACAACAAATGAAGACGTCCATTCATGAGAGACAAGTGTAAAAATGTTGAACAAACTGCCTTTAAAACAACAGAGAGAAGTAACAGATGCCTTTCATGTCAGCTTGAAAGACTCTTAAAAACTGTGGGCTCTGCTCAGTTCAGGGACTGAGGGCTCGAACTGACGAGAGATATCAAAGATGAGCCTGCGGGATTACGGCTGCTTGTACTTAACCACCGGACTGTCTGTCTCACTCTCTTCCCCTCCATCTCTCCCTTTATCTCACCCTGTTCTCTCTTTAATTTGTTCTGTCTTGTAAAATTGTTTGCCTCTCTCCCCCTCATGTCTCCTTTTCTTGTCTTTCGCTCTGTCTGTCTTTCATTGCCTCCTTTTTTCTTTTCTCTCACTTGTTTGAAAGTTGGGCAGATTTTTCAAATAAGCTTAAGGCATTAAAAATTAAATGTACAATACAGCTCCAATGATTAACTGCATGATAATAATATTTATTGACTAATAAATTAATTGCCAACTATTTTGATAATTGATTAATCATTTTGAGTCATGTTTTAAGATATGAAAAATTGTTCAACAAATGGACAATTTGCAGCACTAATGCAAACTGGGTGTACTTCAGTTATTTCAGTTGAACAGAGGGCATTTTTAAACCAAGAGGAAAAATATTTACTTGTTATTAACTTGTATCAATCATGTTTGCAAGATTTCATTTATAAGCAGGAGTAATTACATTTTGGGATAAAGTCAATAACTTTTTGTTCAAAAAAGCATTCATGCAACCTGCTGCGTATCAATTTATTTACACACAAAGTCTTTCAAATTATACAGAAAAATAAATAAATTCTGCCATTTAATGATGGTTTCACAACTTTTTATTACTGTTTTCAACTGTCTATCACTAACTGCACTTCTTTTTCCCACTTTATTTTATTCTAACTTTTTCTTCTTTAATTTGTCTCCTGTTTTCTTTGATTTTCAAATGACTCCTGCTTCATGAGAGACAGACAGATATATTGGCTTACCAACAGTAATTTATATTTTTTCCGTTATGCTCAAAAATAAGAACTTTTTTCTTTTGCAGAAAATAATGCAAATTGTTTCTTCTTTCTATTTTTTTTTTTTTTTTTTTTGTTATGTTTTGAAGGCAGCATTTTGTTTGCTTTTTCTTCATCCTCTCACTTCCTCCTCTGTATTTTGTCAATTTTCAGTTAATCGCCATATTGTATTGGCTTCTCCATGCTTTATAGTTTAAGTATATATAGTTTCTTTCAGGGGTGGGTATTAACAAGTTACAAGTTAACAATTTTTCCCTTATAAATCAAAAATACACATTTTCCCCCTGGCCTGTAGTGCCATTTATCCATCTAAATTGTTTTGATGTAAGTTGCAGAGTTTTAGAGATATCGGCTGTAGACTCATCTGTCTTCTCTCCAAAATAATGCTCACAACAGGGTCTGTGCATTATCTTGAGTAACCTGGTCATGGTTTCTGGAAAGAGACACTGGTTTTGAATTTTTCAAATACATTTCTTGGCACTTTGAGCACCACAAGCTGAGTGCCATTTAGTCCCATTATATTGGAGAGAAGACAGACATCTGTCAAAAATTCCACACCAAAACACTCTAGATGGATAAATGGCACTACAGGTATTAGGAAAAATATGTCTCTTGATTTTGGAGTGGACTTTCCATTTAAGTCATCTTTCTTTCATTATCCATTTCCTATTTGTGTTACTGTTACTCTCTTCACCGTCTCTTCACATTTTAAATCTTCTGTTCAACTGTTTTGTCGCTCTCTGCTCTTCTTTTTCTTTACTGTTTTACGCTTTAAGCTTGAACGCTTGTTGACACCTCTCTTTCTTTCTCCATTTCCCTCTTTTGCTCTGCTCAATGCCGTCTACCTCCATTCATCTCCTTTACTACCAATTCATTAACCATGCTGACCCCTCCCACTGTCCTCCTGGGACATTTCATCATTAGAGCCCAAATTTACACAATCAGCATGTTGAGTCGTTACAGTATTTCTTTGCATTTGTGCTGCAGGCTTGCGTTGTTGAATTAGATGACCGTCCTGTGGGATGTTTACGGTGTGTGTGTGTGTGTGTGTGTGTGTGTGAGGCTGGATAAGAGGGTTTGTGGTAGGGAGGTTCAAAGAGAATGATTAAATAGAGGGAGAAAGATGAACCATCCTTGACTCGTGTGTGTTTGCTGAGGAGCTGGAAAGATTAGTCAATCTATAAGAAGATCAACAGAAAATTAATCAAAAACAAATGTGATAATTGATTAATTGTGTAAATCAATTAGTAAGCGAAAAGCGTTTGCTTGTTCCAGCTTTTCAAATGTAAGGATTCGCTGCTTTTCACAGTTTCAACATCTTTGGAACTAAATATGAACATAATTGCTGGTGTTGTAATTGTGTGTTCATGTTCTGTCCTTGTGAGAATAAATGTAATGTTTACTTCTTTGGAGGGGAGGGGTTTTGTGAATCAAATTATTCGATTATAGAATTAAATTGTGGCTAAGAAAGAGGGATGAAGCAACAAATTACAAGTATTCATGTTACTTTAATTAAGTAATTTTTGGGAGGGGTATGTGTACTTTTTCAAGCCTGAATTTTACTCTTTCTTTAGCACGCATTACACTGTGGAACTACTCACTTCTTTTAAATTCCAACTTTTATCTGCATTTTTGTAGCCAATAAGGCCATCTGATCACAAACTGGCCAATGAAAACCACGATATACAGATGATGAAAAAACCAAAAACCCTGCAGCAGACACAGTAGAGGTGCACAGAGATGTCATTATTTGTATGTTTGTCTGTATTTGTACTTGTTCAACAAACAAAATGATCTGTACTCAGTAGACGACCAGAAATGGGCGTTGTTTATACTGAAAGTCAGGCAAATGTTTTATTTTATAACCAAATATTCAATGGCAATGCAATTGCTGTTTCTTGAAAGCATTAAGTTGATTTAATATTGGAATATAATTATGAATATGAATTTTATTTTAATATTTAACTAAACTAGGTTTTATGGACTGAACCCCACCAGCTTCAAGTTTTACTTGTAGTTGAGTAATAATGTGTCTTGGTCTTGTCGTGCACTTCAATCCATCAGCATTTTAGATTCGAGATCTTCACCCTATTCAGGCGTGTTTGAGGCTTAAGACTTAAGACTTAAGACTACAGACTTGGTTTACAGGGTCAGCATGTGTATGTGGGCTTGTTTGTTGTCTATATTTGTGGGTTATGACCAGCTTTGTGGGGACCAAAATGCTGCACCCTACAAGTTTAAAGGGGTGGTTCAGGGTTAGGATTTAGGCTAGGTTTTAGGGTGGTTAGGCACTTAGTTTAGGGTTAAGGTAAGGTGTGTGTGTGTGTGTGTGTGTACAAGCACACATCTGTACCGCAAAGGAGCATCAGGCGTCTGTATTAGCCACAGTTAACACTGGTGAGTGTGCAGTTACATGTGTTCATCACTTGACTAGTTCTTCTTCATTGTTTGGGTCACACTCCAAAAAAGCAAGATAGCAACACACACACACACCACACACCCCCAAAACACACACACACACACAACAAACTGGAAGTTCAGGGTACTTTTAAGCCATTCCCATACACACACACACATACACACACAGACACAAGCGGTCCGACGTCTTGTGACACGGAGAAAAGGGAATGAAGAGAGAATAAAAACGAGTCTGTGTGTCCGAATGGCTAAAAAAAAAAGAAGAAGAAGAGAGAAGCGGGGGGGTGGAAGTTATAGAGTGGGACAAAATGCTCCCATTCATTGTATTCCTCTGGGAACACTGGGACTGACTGGGGCTGCTTCACTAGCGCAAACACACAAAGATCTTCTTTTACCGCGGGGAGGGGGGGTGGTGGGATGAATGGACCAGGGAAGGTGGTGCTGCGGGGGCCCCCGCTCTGCTCAGCCCCTAAGAAAACACAAGGCCCCCTTCCTCTAACTGCCCACCAGACACATCGACATACACACCTAGGCACAAGGAACATGTGTACACGCGCAGACACACACACACACTCAGAATTAATGGTCCTCTTGTGTACAGGCAGCAGGGTGAGGGGGCAATGAGGACGTATGGTGTGTGTTGATGTGTTTGAGAAGCAGAGAAGAGAAAGAAAGAAATGTAGTCGTCTGGTTGTGCAGTTGGCAGGTATATAGTCCTGCTGTGTGTCCCTTGATTTGGTCCATCACTTCACTTCAGGTAACAATCTGTAAATTCTTACAGGTAAATTATGCTTTGTTACTCTCTGCAGCCAAATGAAAAAAAAAAAATAAAGACTTATTTGATAAGATATTTGTCAGCCTACTGACTCGTTTGTAGATTAATTCTATTAATCTAATAATTAAATCTATTAACAAACAGATTGATAATTGTTCTTGGATAAAAGATGAAAGAACTGAGATGAAAGAACTGAAAAAATAATTAAGTCCGGAGTCAGGAAATTACATCCTTAGATGTGTCAGATTCTCGCCACTCCTGCTTCCATCCATCCATCCAAAATTTTCATTGCTGTTTCAAAACCTGACTTGTGTTGCTCTGTGACATAAGATAACTAAGTAGCAATAATTTCCTAAAATGTTAGGCATAGTGACTTCATAAGCTAATGGGAGAGCAGGGCTGATCTTTTTTAGTTTGTAGTCGAGTCCCTCTGCCCCTAGTGGTCAGACCTTGCAGCTTTAAAAACAGGATACCCTTTCTCCTGGTTCTGCTCAAGGTTTCTGCCTCCCAAAAGAAAGTTTTTCCTCATCAGTGTCACCTTAGAGCTTGCTCTTAGTGGGACCTGTTGGGTCTCTGTAAATAATGTTATAAAGAGTACAATCTAGACCTGCTCTGTATGAAAAGAGCCCTGAGATAATTTGGCGCTATATAAAAAAAAAAATTGACTTGACTTAATATACTTACAAATAATTACACTGCTCAGTTTGTTCTTTCACCATCTTGCTACACCAATGTGAGCACAATGACACCAGAGGTGACTTTAATTGAAGCACCCTGAATTACTGTATGCTTATAGCATTTTTCTATAGGCTAACACACAGGTTAATACACTGGAATGAGGGACCATTGTAGAGTCAAGAGTTAGCCATTCTCCATAGCTGGTGAGTCCAATCGACGTTATGGGCCTTCCATGGCTTTCCGAGTCATTGTGTCTGGAGCTGTATGTGCTGACGTAGGACCTGCTTGCTTATCTAATGGCCATTTGCCTGCTCCATTAGTTCTTATGCATGTGTGTGAGTGTGTGCGTGATTATTGTTTGTGCCTGTTTGTCTTAACGCAGGTTTAGCATCCCAGACTATTGAGAACCTCACCTAACGTCAGCGCTTCACTGACAAGAGAAAAACCTCCAGATTCGATTCAGACTAACAGTAATGACACAAGGACTTTAGAAAGGAGGGACGCTGTAAGGTAGTTTATCTGCAAGGGTTTTTCATCTATCATGACTCATAAATAAATGTCACATTTTTGGCTACAAATGACTGCATTCAAAACTCATTTAGGTGTCACGCACTGCCGGTTTTTGCGGCAAAAGCTCAGATTATAAATGTTGGTCAAAGCCATCTTTATTTTAATTAGTCACCATGTATACACCAAAAACAGTGGGCTGAAGATGTCTCAAGAGAGGGGGAGCATACTATAATTATGGAACAGGCTGTTGACTACATCAACAGAAGAAAATAATACAAGAAGATTAAATTGAAAAGTAAAAACAAAAAGAAAACAACACTCGCGGGACAAGAACTCTGAGGGAGAGGAGGAGGAGGGCAGGCGAAGGAGGAGACAGAGGAGTTATAAACGAAGAACAGAGAGAAGGAGGAGGAGGAGGAGGAGTGCGGCTTTGCAGTCATTAATTAGCCTGTTAGCTAGGGCCCGGGCGGTGCGGTTAGGGCCTGTGCCTTTGTGGGCCCGAAGGAAATGGGCCACATATGAGAGCCATTATAGGAACTGACTTAACAAAGACACATGCCTGTCAGCCACCAGGCTGGGCTGGGCCGCTCTGCCTACGGCACACAAAGAGCCCACCACCACCACCACCACTGTGTGTATGTGTGCATGTATGTCTGTTTTTGTGCATGTGTGTATGGGCATGTGTGCTTTATGAACAAGTGTGTGTGTGTCAGGGGTATAAAACTGTCCATATGTTTGTGTTTATGCACCAGTGTCAGCTGTCTCTTCTTTAACATTAAGACTTAATAATATCTATTATTGATAAATGGTAAATTGATAGTTAATAATTATTTCAGTCTTAACAAACAGTAATGATTGTAAACAGATGATGATTTGTAAACCTTCAGGAAATCAATACATAGAGTGATGAACTAGATATTTGTAACTCTTTGTTAATGGTTAATAATTAGTTTGTAAACCGTTGTAAACAATTTACAATTTAAATTAATAAAAAGAAGTGTTACCTGTGTTCATATTAGTTGTTCAGTGTGTTTCTTCATGTGTTTGTGTGCATGCGTGCCTGTGTGTAACCATATCTATCAGAATGGGGCCTTCGGAAGCGTTTCTTTAACCCGTGGACATCCCCCGCTGGCTCTCCACACCATTTAAAACCACATGACAGGAAACCTGGGTCACTTTGAACTCCGCTCCCCCCACTGCAACACTGCACCGCACTCACTGACAAACACACTGACACCATACACAGACAGAAGAGAAAGAAGGAATGATGGAAAAATGGGCTGAAAACAGCCTCCCGCTACGTTGTCATTGTCTCCGTTCGTAAATCAGACGCAGATAAGACTCAGTTCAATGCAGATCTATCAAGCTTTCAAAATTTATGATAATAATATAATAATCATAACATTAATGCTAATTAATAACCGAAGGCTGGTTAACTTTATTTGCCGTGATGATGTAATGCTGAATACTGCACACTGGGGAGTTGCAACTGTTCCACTTTTCCAGCAGAAACATATTTTAGTTTCTTATTTTTTCCATCTGGACATCATTTAGCGTTTCAAATTATGATATGAACAACAACAGACACTTCTAAAAAACTGGCTTCGCCACACTGAGGCCTATTCTTCTCTACTGAAACAGTAGCATTTGGTCAGCTCCTCAGAGTATTGGCCTGAGAGGAGCTCAGGTCTGGATTTGATAAGTGGAAACAGACCGGTGCAGCGCTGCCTGTGTGTTTAAAGCCAACACACATCCGACACAGCGTAAACAGCCCGTACCCCAGTGACTAAGCCCTGGAGCTTAGCCATAATAATTCTAAACCTCTGTACAGTAGATACACCATATGCTCCTTACTAAGCTAAGAAATGCTATTGTTTTAAAAATAAGCTGCTACACACCCAGCTGTGGTGGGGATCATTTTTAGCAACTTTTCAGTGAAAACAAATTCCTTGCTTTGGTCTCTTTTGTGCATCAAAATCTGCAATTTTATTAAATCTGACATAAAACATAAGTGTGAAACATGAGATACAGGGGAATAGGATTCACCTGAATTTACAGCAGATGCTTCTGAAGCTCTACATGATAACACGCTGCTCTCAAGAGCTATTTTCTGCATATCCCTTCATCCTCAAAACCAAACACGACACAGTATCCCTGCTTCACAGCGTGGAAGAGGATCCGAGTAGGAGCTGGTTTTTATGGTCTCACTCTCCCCTGGGGCTCAGAGGCCTAATGAAGTCCGATCCGAGCTTTATTAAGATCCAAGGGTGGGGCCTCGTAATAAAAAAAAGAAGAAGAAGAAGACGAAGAGGGGGGAAAAGAAACAAGCCCTCGTTAACTACATCTCACCTCCGGAGCGCAGGGAGATCCAAAGCTTGGGACCGATGGGGGGTAAACAGGCCATGGGATGAGGCTGACGCGGCCACAGCGGCAAGTGGATTCAGATCAGTCTCAAGAGCCGATTTAATTCAGCAGCGATCCAACCACTTTGAAAAAATAAACTGATGGAATAGAAGCTGGCTAACTTCCCACGTGGCTATCAGCCGCAGCGTGCAAATTTACCAGCATTTGGTTCCCAGCTGGTGGTAATTCCTCAGTGAGTGTGTATGTATATACAGTGTGCACGGATCATGAATCTCAGTGCATCAGGTGGCAACAATGAAACAGATGTAAGAATTAGAGAAGGAAGAAGAAAAGTAAATCAAGGGGAAAAAATCAGGGATAAATACGAAGCAAGTGATTGTTTTTTTATTGGCATGTCTGTCTCAATAAAAGATTGTTTATATGCTTCTTTTTCTTGTAAAGCTTATATTGTTTTTTTCTTTTCAATTTATTGTTATGGGTTTGATTTATGAAAGCTGCAAAAAGGGTAAATAGAGGTGTAACCTGAGCTGAGAGGAATAAGTCTATGTGTGATGGTAAAATAAAGTGTTTGATTGAAACAGACAGAGAGAGGAGTGCATGCTGGGGTGAAGAGAGGAAACATGTTGATAAATAGACAACTGGAGAAAAAGAAAGAGTAGGAGGAAGACCAGAGGATGCTGGAATATCGATCGCTGAGTGATCAATGCAGCAGTAAATGATCCAGCCATAACCAGGGCAATTACTTGGTGACGGTTGTGTCTTATTGTGTGTGTGCATGTGTGTATCTGCAGGGCTCTCCATCAGTGCAAGAGTGCTTGGTGTAACCTTTCAATAGCCGGCAAAACATAAAAGGAAAGGTCACGACCTCTTGTGTTTCTGTTGTTTTCCAATCACACAAGACTCAATAATAATGGAACTGGAGGAAGAGGAGGGAAAGATCATCCAGACGGAAGAAAAAGGACAAGAAATTAACAGAAAAGAAGAGATGATGGGTAAGAAATGAGGGGAGTGAGCAGAGGGCAGGAGGAGTCAGCGAAAAAATGTGAGGAATGAATGAAAGAAGTGTGTGCGTGCGTGTGTGTGTGTGTCAGTGGGAAGTCGTGGAGGTGTGTTTGCCTACTAACCTGGATCTGTTGTTGAAGAATGTTTATCTTGTGCTGCTGCTGCAGAAGCTGCTGCTGTTGTCTGGCGATCTGTGCACACACATAAAAAGAGACAGAGAGAAAATGTTAATGGTCCATTATTTGGAGGAGGAGGCAATATCACTCTGGAGCTTACAAGTGGTGTTCCTTATGTATTTAAATATGCAAGGGTGTGGAATTGATTAAGGACAGCAGGAACATGTCCAATATTTTGATCAAAAAGTTAAAATATAACCACTGTTGCCCATCAGTGTCTAATCAATGTTAGTTAGTGAGATTCAGTATTGTGACATAGCACCTGTGTTAATTATGGACAAACATTTTTATGTTTTGAAAGACTGCATACTTCTCATAGCCTCAAATGCCTCGCAGCAGTGTGGTCCACTACGTACGGTCAAGGGTCTTGTTTTACTGCTAGTGAGTTACTCAAATCATCTTCTGGCAGCAGAACAAGTGCCTCTCCATCTCCCCTTGTGGCAGGAGACCGACCACTTTTATTATGCTTATCGAGACACTGTGTCTAAAACTTTGCAAGAAAATTCAAATTAAAATATACAAGACATATTGCGGTACTTTAACCAGCTGTTGCTTTTTCACCTTATTAATAAACACTGATACTGATACTATCCAGGCTGTAATTTTACTCATACCTAAGTATGTATTAGTGTCTTCTTCACAACTTTTAAAAAGTTATAATTCGCTACTGAGCAGGCCAACAATTAAAACCCAAACCTTTCACCTGCATTTTTGCAAGAAGGCCAATGAAAACCATGACAAACAGATGAAGAAAAAAGATGGAGAGATGACTGTGAAAGACAAACCCCTTTCAATTGAATGTCTGCTACTGATAATGAATTAAACATCAAATGTTAAGAAGTAACTAATACTGAGAAGTTTTTGAGTAAAATCATTTTACTTAATTATTTTTAACCAGTAGTTTTACTTGTAAATGAGTAATATTTCAGTAATGTAACAGTAGTTGTACTTGAGGACAGATTTTCTCTTCCCACCACTGACTGCAAGAAACATGTTGGATGCATGGGGACATAAAAACAGGGTAAAAATCAGACCTGAGTGATCTGCTTCTTTCAAAAACTGGGTAATTTTTGGTGTGAAAATTTGTAAAAAGCAAGCAGTGGGTGTTAATAAGAAAGACAAAGAGAGAATGTATGCATACTAAACTCAACTGTGGTGTTGCAAAAAGTTGCAATGAGGTCAAAAATTCCTGGAGTGCAGCACAGTAAAGCAGAAGGGAGGGACGGTTGCAGTGAGTCAGGTGTCTGTTTGACCTCCTGATGATTATCTCAAAGAGCTTCAGCCCGGTTTGATGGATGTACGAAAAATTCTCACAATTAGCAGCGTGAAGCGCTCCTGAATAACTGACACCAAACCTGTGAGCAGATTGACATGTTTACTGTGCCAGCGAACAACACCCAGCATGCCTCTGGAACCCCCCCACCCACACACCCATCAGCACTCATCAATAGGAGGGGCGATCAGTTATTCTGCATCTGAAGCATTCATCTGAAGTCAAAAGTTAAACCAGTGACGGGCAGGTGGGACCAACCAGTCACGTGACGTTAAAATCCTTAAAGGGGCAGTACTTCAACTTCTTGATCCCGCCCACTCTGAGGCAGAAGAGTAAAGCAGCTGCCTCTCTTTTTTCTTGAGGAGCCGTTTAGTATATTTATTCTGAAATGTAATTACAGGCTGCTGAATGGGAGGCGGCGCCCCATTTGCACACATGTCATATTTCATTAAAGGCAGATTTCTCAGGGTTTGTCTGTAGGGCATTATCCTATCAAGTCTCAACAGCCAAATGACTGGCTGATATTGGAATCTGTCTTTCTTTTCACTCTCTCCATCTTCCCCGCGCCTTTGTGAAGCCGTGAAAGGTGGAATGTGTTGTGATGGGAGGTGTGGACTTGTCCAAACAGAGCCTGTCGTATGCCGACCTACAGTAACGTGTCAGAAAACAGCGAAAACAAAGAGCAGCTCACCTAAACACGACTCTGCTCAGTCTCTCTCTCTCTCTCTCTTTAAATGTCACAGACTAATGTTTCTGTGTCTGACACCTGAAGACACACGCATTAGCATCAGCATCAGCATCAGGAACTTTTTCTACAACTTCCGAAGCCACAGATAAACACAAATGCAGATACGCATTTTGTAAGAAAAGTGTCGTTTTAATTTCACATATTGTGTCTTATTGTTTAAGTTAACTTTCAGCTATGACAAAATTTTATAAACCAACTTCACCGGGAGCAGGGCAACATCACCAGAGTAAAGAAGAAGAGTGAAGAAGTCCAACAAGGCATGATCTAAATTATTATTATCTAACTCAATGGGTTGGGACAAGGTACCCTTTAGGGAAAACCTGGTGCGTGCGAGTGGCTTCTGCATCAGGTTACGTAGCATAAAGGGTGAGAAAGTCTGCATATGGAGGAGATGGGGTGGTTGGATGGGTCAAAGATTTAGTGTTATCTAAAGCTTTAAGTTACATAACCTTATTTGTATCAGGTGTTGTATATAACATCTGTATTTAAATTGTGAATTGATATTTATTACTGGTGACAGTTATTCTACTCATCATTGCATCCTGTGTGAAAACAACAGGTCGACATCTCCAACAGCAAGACATGATAGAGATTTGTTTCTATTACTTTAGCCCTTAAATGGAAACATACCATCATATATCACTTCCTTATTAAACTGGACCGATAGTTCACTTTGTTCAAGTGATTAGCTAATGTTGCATGTGCCCTGCGCAAATACAACATTTGGAGAAACTGCTTTCACTTTTTGTGCTGCGCAAACTGTGTTCTGTTGCTATCTGTTTGTGTTGTGTTGTGTCTAATCAAGTAGTTCTGGTGCCAAAGCCTAACCAAAATGCAACTGTTTCACAATCATATTAAAAAGGTTTTCTGGCAGTGTCTCATGCAGGTGCTAAAGGGTACCTCGTGCATCAGTATGAGACACAAAGGGACATGACAAATTTGTTGGTATTTGATGACCTGGGATGAGAACAGGTTTGACCCACATAAGACGTCAGGTGACAAATGATTACAAGATGAAAAATGGAAAATGGCAAAAAACTAAATACTGGTGCACAAAGTTTATCAGTCCTTTCTTTTTAATCCTGTTTTTTTCAGCAAAATAGTGTATAAATGTACTTGTTTTCAACATTGGTGTGCAATCTATAAAGAGAGATTATGATGACACTGCTTTGTATTATTATGAAGGGGTCAGTAGGTCAAGTTTGAACTATGAAGTCAGACTGCAGATTATAATGGTTATTAAACATGGTAATAATGTTAACATTTGTCTTTAGTCTTCTTTTTTTCTAATTAAATTTGCTAGATGTTTATTCAAACTGTCTGATCTTCTGATTGCAAATTTGTTTACCTTGTTGGACTCATTTTTGATTATGTCATTGCATCCCTAAATTTCAGCAGTCAAGTTAGTGAGTAAATGTTATTACTATTACTATTATGACATTTTTAAGTTACAATTTTAAGTTACTTTCTACAACTACCACTATAGCTGTAATTATAATTTACACACAAGCATGAACAACGTGATTCTTTTGCTGTTAACAACATAGAAACCCACAACCCACTCAGACCGTCTGTACCTGCTCCTGCTGCTGCCTGGCCAGCTCCATCTGTTGTCTCTGCTTCTCCAGCTGTGAGGCAGCCATCTTTTTCTGCTCGTCGTGGGCGGAGAGGAGCTGCTCCCTCAGACTGATCAGCTGACCGATCATGGTGGAAAGCTGGCGCTCCTTCTCCTCCAGCGACTCTGGCGTACCTGGATAGGATTGAGAAGAAATTAGATTGTTATTTGATGTTGAAAATATAATACAATATTTAGTTTGTAGGAGAATAGAGTGTTTTTATAGCCAGAATGAAATGCCTAATTCCTTGTATTGTTCATTGGCTAGAGCATGGTATTAACACTGCATGGACTGGGTGTTCAATTCCCACATTGGTCCTTTGGAAAGTTGTTGCAAAATCACATTTGTTCTGTTAATATTATTGTAAAAATAAACAAGCACAAAATAACAGAATATTTGGAGAGCCTCATAACTAAAACAAGTGTTGTGCTTGAAGTGTCTTGGAACTAAAAACAAACATAAAACAAAAAACAAACAAACAACCAAAAATCACATGTTTTTTTTCCCACATGAACTAGAAACCCTTTAGAAACTCCCATTCTCAAATTCCCATAAATCATCTGTCTTGTAGTTACATCTTACTACTTATTATCTCCTGTCTAGTCTGTACATGCCATCCGTGTTTATCACTTAGTGTCTGCACCCAAGAACAATAAAATCACTTTGAGTTAACCTTTGAAAATAAGTAGCTGTTACAGGCTTTTGTCAGGTTTATGATCCAGACATTCTTGGGAGGTTTTACTCAGGAAAGAGGGCCAAGATGAGCAAGACTTCTTATAGAACCCATCCAATCAAAAGATCACATGAACTGTATCTGAACAGACAGTGATATACAGCAACTCCTACTTTATTGTCACCTGAAATCATTTCACTATCATCTCTATCAATATTATACTGTGCATTTATCTGTGTACTGGATTTTAGATCTGTACTTCTTTTTCATGTCAAATGTGAACTACCCCTATATACATATTTTTATACTCTCTTTTTTAGGGTATTTGTATGAACATGAACCACAAATCAAGTATGAGACATTACAGCACAATATGTGAAAAAAGAAATGAAACGGTGCAGGTGCAGTTCAAGGGCTCAGACAAAGAAGAGAAGTTGTTAAAAGTCTATCTGAGTATAATAATCCCATTTAATCCGAGTATTTGTCCACCTTCTCCTTTTCAAGTTGAAGAGTGAAAGTCATTTGTAATGTTTTGTTTTTTTTTTCCTTGAGTCCTTAAAAATCTTCAAAAGGTATGTGAGGCTTTTACTTGCACCTCATACAATATTTCCAAGGTACAAAAAGGTGAAGGAGAAAACTGATTTCAGGTCAAGAATGTCTCAGACTGCACCGCAAAACTTCCAAACAGGCTTTGACTTATGGACAAAGACAAAAAAACATGTGCATTGTCAACTGAAATACTCCCTCCAGCAGGAGAGCTTAGCCCCACTTAATTTTGATTTCTGATTGGGGATTATATAGAAACTGGTACTCTATATTTTCTGCCTATACTCGACAGTATTAAAAATCTTTTCCCCTAATTGTGGAATGCCCAGTTCCCTCCACATTAGAGCTCTTGTCAACCTGTTGACCAACGTCATCATCAGCAGGGAAGGATTTCACACGAAAGCTGTCACAATACTGGAATTAGAAACAATACTCGATACTTATTTCCACACCACAGCAAAAAGACAGTTAATAGATAGTGTTTGTTTTTTTTAAGTATCAATACTTTTGACCAGCTTAATTCACACTATCTGCCGAGATCGCTCCTCTCTCTGACTACAAACTAGTAAGAGTTGCAAAGAAGGTGATCCCTCACTGGCTTGCATCTCTTTGTGTATAAAGGAGTTAAAATGCACCGCAAACAGCAAGTCAAAGCATCGACTAACACAAATTCCCAGTAATAATGAGAAAAGAAAATCAGTCTGAGATACTTACATCACAGAATTTATAATTAATTATATGCACAATAATCATCAGCCCATTTCAATATTTTCACTTTCAATAGCCTACATTTAATACACTACTCTGCTCCTGCACTAGCACACCCAACAAGGAAGGACAACTTGAAAGCTCCTGCCAAAGTAATGGCACTTTGTGAGAGGGGTGAGAACTTAGTTCAATCATCAACGCAAGATCAATTAGCTAAAGTCAGCAATTTCACAATGTAAGATGGAAAATCCACCACAGAAAAAAATGCTATATGGTTAGGAGAACAGGAGGTCTCAGGAAAAAAATATCAGTTTAGGGGACGTGTAAAGTGATCTGCCTTAAATGCAAATGGTTGTACCCAGTGCTGAAAGCATTTAATTTTAAACATTATAAAGACAATCACAAATTCACGATTGTCCTCTGCTGGCGCCCTAAATCGGCCTCAGTCATCAAAACTTTGAGAAACCCTGCTATAGTTAAATCAATTCCAAAAATATAGCACATAAGGTGGATGTTGGGGTGATGCAGGGTGCAGCAGCAGAAAACAATGTTGGCAGGAGTGTATCAGCAGGGTAATGGTACATCTCAGCCACAAATGTCTCCACATCAGAAAACACTTGACCTGACACTCTTGAAAAATCCATGTTGAATTGGTTGGGATCTACTGTTTGTGTTGACAACTGCTCGTGCGTATGTGTGTGTGTGTGTGTGTGTGTGTGTGTGTGTGTGTGTGTGTGAAACATGAACTCATACACAGTCACACTGAGGCTTAACTTGTTTAGAAGTTCTTGCACTTGTGTGTGCGTGTGTGTTTGTGTGTGTGTGTGTGTGTGTGTGTGTGTAAGGTCTTGCCCTGGGGCCATGTAGGGAGATTGCAGGGTGGCCCCAACACTACCTGCATACTAACAGTGTCTCCATTGTAGTCCTGTCAGGCCCCTATTGTACCCCAGACTGCCCCCCCCCCAACACACACACTCACTCACTCACTCACACACACACACACACACAGAAATTACCCCTCAGCACCCCTGTATCAAAGGCAACATTCTCCTCTTCTTGTCTCTTTTTTTCCTGCTTTCATTCTTTCTTTTTTTCGGTTTTCCCCAAACAACCTCCCCATCAGTTTCCAAGTCCAGATTCTCCCCGCAGTCTCACCTCCTCTCTCCTCTTTTCCTTTTCTCTCCTCTCCTCTCCTTATTCCCTCCCTCCTCTCCTTCCCTCTCCTTTTCTCAGCTCTTATTATTCCCCTCTCCTTTCGTTATTCATATAGTCCTCTCTTCTTCTTTGCTCTTTTGATTCCTCCACTCTTCTCATCTTATTGGATTCCTGCATCCTCACCTCTTTCCTTTCCTTTCCTTTCCCTTTCCTTTTCTTTTATCTTCTTTTCTTTTCTTCCAGTCCTTTTCCTTCACTTTCCTTTCCCCACAACTCTTCTTTCCTTGCCTTTCATTACTTACCGTTTCTTTCTTTACCTTTTTTCATTGGCTTTCCTTTGCTTTTCTTTCTTTACTTTCTGTTTTCTGCTCCCACCCATAGTTTCCTCTTTCTTTCTCTCTCTTCTCTTCTCCTATTAACTCTCCTCCTCTCTCATCGTCTCCACTCTTCTAATCATTTCCTCTTCCCTCATCTGTCTTTTTGTCTTCTCTCTCCTCATCACGCTCCCCCCTTTTCTCGTCAACTCTCTCACTCACCTCTCCTCTCTTCAACATCTCCTTTCTCTTCCTCTTCACTCTTATCACCACTCGTTTCCTCCCTTCTTCTCCTTTTCCGTCTTCACTCCTCCCTAAAGTCTTGCAACACTGATGGATACTTTATAACGATGTCATGTCTGAAAACTGACACACAGACTTCTTCCTATTTCCCTACATTCCTTGCAGTGAAGTAAAGCCTATTGTGTAATTGCAACAACTGCGATTAGAGCTCCATGATTCATCTCTGTGGATTATGGGTTGTACATTCCAAACGCAACGTCTTGCGTTCCTTCAACACTTCTGGCACCAATAATCATCTGAGACGTTTTCCGTTTTCCATCCATCAGGATTATTCCCGACACCTGCTGAGGGCACCAGCCAAAACACAAAACCATTAAGTGTTTTCTCACTCTGATGATCTGTGTCTGAACCAACACTGAAGCACCCTGTCAGAACTCTCACTTCTGCATGAGGTGTGTGTTAGTTGTTACTTTTTACACAATGTTTGGATTATGGGAATTTTTGAATTGTGAGAATCAAATTGAGCTTTTTCTTTATTGTAACATAGTAACATCACAAATAATGAAAGGGCTTTCTCTATTGCTACATGTACCAAGAAAAATGCAAATAATATACCACACACCTACCCCATTGTGTGCTATGTATTTTTATAAACTCTGTGCTAAAGAGTTACTCTCCTGTGAAAACTATGTGCATAACTAGAGACAGGCAGGCAGTGTAGCTGCACCGGGGCCTATGGGGTGAACACAGCGCATAGAAAGAGTGGGCTCTCCAACAACATGTTGGGAGGAGAACAGGCCCTTGTGAGTGATTCAGATTACCATCTCAGAGATATACCTATGTTCAGAAAGGAACTCACATTAAATTAAAACCTGTGCAATTTGCTTTGTATGCCCCGGAAAAGGCAAACCTATTTCCATCAAGGTTCTAATTCTTTTTGGTAAAATAGCTAGAAGCAGTGTTGGGCAGTAATTCATTATTCAGTAATATATTATTGTAATATTATTCCTTTACCCAGTAATAAGTAGTGTTAGAGGTTACTAACTACTTACAACTTACTAATCCAAGTAACTCTGATTTTACTGAGTTTTTTTTTTTTTACCAAGGTAGACTATCTTATGATGACATGTATTTGCAGGTCAGGGCTATTAACTATTTTGACTCCTCCAGAAAGAATCTGAGCTGATAGAATCTAATTTGAAGATCAAACGCAGAGAAGTCGACTTTCGACATCTGGACCACTAACAACAGAAACTCTCTAGGGTGTTAACAGCTCACTGGATCAGCAGTTCAATTTTGAGGTGGCAACAAGGCCATCAACAAGGTACAATATAGTATAGTATAATTAATATAGTAATATAACATGTAACAAATTACTTGATACCAAGTAATAAGTAAAGTAATACTACAACACTGGTCACATGTAATCAATAACAAAATTATATGCTTATTCTACAAAAACTATAAAAACTATAAATAAACTATGAAAAAAATCAGTTAATGAATAATTTCTTGTTGTCTTTGGTATTTTTATCATATTCAGTAATTCAACGATGATAGCTCCAATTTCAAGTCTCTATTATGATCATGTGATGACTTCGACCCTCAGACCGCTATCCATGGTTCTGATAGCTTTCTCTTTCAACTGTCTACATCCTAATACAATATCTTAGTTAACTCATTTGGCTGTAAAGTCCAACACATTGTAGGTAAATATTTATTCATAAATGCCAAATGGTTTGTGAGTGTGTGTGTGTGATTGACTGATCGATGTTGTTTTTATTTTGGTGGTATGCACACACACAAAGCGCCCAATCCTCACCCTCATACAAGACACCAAAAAATACAGTTGCAGTGTTCAAACAATTTCCTTTCAATAAAAAAATTACAGTCCATTTTACAGCTCGGTCTTGTCTGCGTGTGATGCCTCATAACTAGTAACTAGTGTGTTCTAGGGCCTGTCATAATTACCATATATCACTGTGGTCTTAGGATGTACCATAAGTTTATCAACCCATAAAGAAACATTTTATCTTATATTTTCAAAATGACCAAATTTGGAGATGCATGGTTTTCTTTGGACAGCAACAGAATTGTATATTTCATTACCTTATTTATTTATTTTCTATTTTTAGTGTGTCTTACTGCGTATTTTTGTTTGCTTGCGAGCGGGACGGTGAGTCATTTCGCAGATAAAATTTAGTTACAGAAAATAAATCTTTTTTTTTTTATTTCAGCTAAATTATGTCCTTGTTAATATGTGAAGTCAGACAATCTATAACAACATTCTGTCCAAACCACTGGACCCCACACAAACACACCTAATGACACACACATTACGTACAAACATTCAGACAAAAATACACATAAACAAACCATCACACAGTCACAATATCACACCTCATGACGGCTCCGGACGCCTTGAGCTTCTGCCAAACCATCATGTTTCACCAAGGCATCTGTGCGCCAAACTCCCAGCATTCCTCTGTATGACTAAAGCTTCTCCTCAGTGTCACACCACAACAAACACTCTGACACTTGACTTCCCATCAGCCCACAGGCCCCAAGACAAACACGGTCGCTGCATTTTGTCAAAAACAAGAGTCACAATCTCCTCAGGGAGACAAAGATATCAGATTTAATCCGCACTCACTCAGGTTTACTGTACACAGCTCACTTCTCCTGATAGTCAGTCACATATGTATGAAAATTAAAGTTGCAATGAAGATGTCTGACTTAAGTGACTTTTGAGTGCGTGATTATTGCTGCCAGATGTGCCAGTGCCTGCATCTGACGGTATAATCAGACACTTTCTATCCATCTGTTCTTTAGAGCTTTTTGACTTTGTAAAAAAAAATGTAGATGCAAGAAACTCAAAATGTGTTAAAAATGATGTGATTGGCTGTGGCGGAAAAGTTTCAACAAGAGGTGTAGCAAAAACTATTTTGTTCACAGAGTTTAAAATGGAGATAAGTATAATGTAGACATGAAGCAGCCTTGGACTTTCATGATTTCCTCGAGTTGCTGGTACTCTCTTTTTTTTTTTGATAATGCATCCTCTTGACAATATTTGCAAAACACTAGCTGATGCAGTAGTTTTTAGGAGAGATATTTTGTGCAAAAGCATAAACTAGATTTTACCAAGAATGTTGCAGTAAACAAAGAAACACTGAGTTAAAGCTACTGGAAACCAAAATCCACATTAGTCTTCTGACAAAGTAATTTAGGGTCTTATGTAGCCTACATAACAGTCAGCATCTACAAAGTATCAGAAATCATATCATTCAGATTTTGTTCACTTTCCTGACACTGGGTAGTTACTTACACTTACTTACACACACGTTTTTATCAAAGAAGTCTGGTGGATTTGAAGATAGAATAGGTGGCGGCTTCTGTTTACTATCAAAAAAGGCTGTCTGACGACAAAGCAAAGCAGTGAAAATATTTTAAATATAGCGTACACGTAAACTGATATTGCTTTTTTTTTTTCTTCCACGTGGCTAATATACATTCTGCTCCTGGCTCCATCCACCGGAGCTTATCTTCCGTGTCAGTGCTCCTGAGGGAGCTGTCAATTACAATGTGATCTGCCACGCCTACACAGTCTTGAAAAATGGTCTAAACAGCAAAATGAGCTGTTTTGTTAACTAGGTTTCCTAAAAGTTTTCACACAGATTTTTGTTGATGCTTAAGGAGACATTCGCTGATATACATATGCATTTTTCTGTCTTTCAGACCAAATTTCCAGAGGCTTTAAGTTGCTGTACTAAAGCTTTACAGGATGACACAAAGTATGCCTTTGCAACTGTTGTTTTTTTTGTTGACTTGTACTTTTAATATGATGTCTATTTTAAGTTAATATATTTATTGTAAGTAAGGTAATCAGTTGCTACAAATATTTTAACTTTGCCAGTAAATAATATTGCATTGTCTTGAATTATTTGCAACAAGTGGGGCGAATGGAAATTCTGAAAATATTTGAGTTGGCTTAATTGCAAAATGTTTAAGCTCTGATGACCTCCAGCTTTTAAGGTTTATGAACTTAAGTTATTCAAGTTAACAGTGATGCATTTCAAGCAAAATTTCCAGAGAAGTTCATTTCTGCCCTGTATGAGTAGTTAAAGAGTGAGAGGAGAATGGCAAAGAGAAAATTAAGCCGAGTAACACAGTTTTGTTAAAGGTATAATCTGCAACATTTTCCTAAAAAAACAAAAAACAGTGTATATACTCGTATTACATAATCACTTTCAATCATCACTTATGACCTGCTAGAACTGTGTTGTGGTTCCTATATCTGCAGAGATTCTGCCCTCTGCCTGTATTTCCTTATTTTTCTCTCATTGTTGTGCTCTGCTCATGATGTTTTACCAGCACGAAGCAAAGTATTTGACATCCCGATGCGTTTACGAACAGTTCAGACAAATCCTACCGACTCTACCGTTAATAAAGATATGTTTCCACCTTGAAGCAGACTGGCTGCAGAAGCAGAGGAACAAGTAGCTTTAACTGCAACATGATCATGAAGCCAAATAATCACAAAAAAAAGTGTTAAAATGTCCTGCTGGAGCTGCACAGTGGCTTGCAGCATAAGAGTGAAGTCATTCTGGGCACATTCCCAGATGTGTACGTGTGCAACAGTGAGACACGTTGCAGTTAAAAAGCATGTGTTCACTTATAATTACCATAGAAAACATATATATATATATGTATGTTCAAGTGCATTAGTGAATGCTAATGAACGTTCCAGTAAAAAAAAAAAAAAAAAAGGAGGTCATCAGTTTTCTTCACCCTAAAAATAACTGCGACTGAACAAATAGGTTCAGGTTGTTGTGCGAGGAGACACAGAGCAACAGTTGTGTTTGTGTATTTAGGTCAGCCAGACTGGGCTTCAACTCAGCCATCGAGAAATAAAAGACTTCGGCCCTTCAATTCAATCAGACCGTTTCCTCGGTCAGGACGCAGCTGGACGAACAGAGACATCTGTGTGTGTCTGAGTGTGTGTGTGTGTGTGTTCATGTGTGTTCATTTGTGCACGCATGTACTGGTACATGCTATATTTATGCATGTTTATTAGCGTCTTGAACTAACGCACAAGAAATTGATATACTGCACATTCCAACTTCATGTATAGGACAAGTGTGCTGTTGTCTTGGGTCTAGTTGCCTCTGTTGAACCTCAGTCAAAATGTATTTAAAGAGATCATAACAGAGTTTTCTGTCACACAAAAAGTAATGTCATACTAACTTTTAACAGTCAGCCATATTGAATTACATGCATTGAAAAAAGTGGCATGAAGTTATGATTTACCATGATAAAGATTATCTTGTGTAAAGGAAGATATGAGCCTTTAATGTCAGCTTTTATTACTGTCCATTAAAGGTTCTCTGTGGAGTTTTAGACCTCTAGTAGCACTATAGAGCTGTTTTTTATGAGTGGCTGACACGATAACCAGTCCCACCAGTGGTGTCACACTATTCCACTGGTACACAGGTGGTGGCAACACGCCAAGTTAAGCTGCAATGTGCCACAAAGGCAAGGAGGAATAAGACTTTAAGCCACTACACATGGATGTCAACAATGTTGAATTTAAAAATGTTTATTAGACCTCAAGCATGCACATGATGTGTTTTGGTGAGTGACACTTAAAGTAAACATAACTTTTGTTTGCTTACGAAAAAACTCTGTGGGACACCTTTAAAGTTCTCATGAAGTAAAAAAATCGACGTTTAAGTGTTTTTATCACATATATATTGATTTATATGTCACCTGTAAGCCAGTATCTGGCCCAACAATGACAAAAAATAGTTTTGTAAAATAGCCTTGGGTATTTTAAAGATATTTCAGAGTTTGTCTTTTTGACACATCCTGCTGCAGGGAGTTACTAAATTTGCATCCAATCAAACTCTTATTCCCTTATGACGCAATGGAACAGACAAGGATAACACGTCTGTTCACCGGAGAACACTGGAGTGTTTCTTAGGGTCGGGCCCCAGTGTACAAAAGCAGAACTTTATAACTTTATTCACTGATATGGGTGAAATGGATCCTATTTTATGGAGAAAATATTTTTGTTCCCCTCCCCCCATGACCTCCAGCTGCTCAGCTTCAACTCTCAGTTATTTAATTACAGAGTTTCTTGATGGATAGATAACGCTAGCTTTAGCAGCTTACTTGTTGCTAAAGTAGCTAAAAGTAACTTATGACTTTATGCCGTTAGCGGGCAACAGAGCTGGGCTCAGCAGCAGGAAGGTGGTGGCACTGTTGCACATTCACTAGCACAGCTGATACAGGATGCTGAACCAATTCCATGTGATCCAGACATTTCCAATAAATTATCCAGAGCGTTGTGAAGTCTAGATGTTTAAATGTGTTAAAAAAAAAAAAAAAAAAAAAAGAGGAGGTCATAGTCTCTATAGGCCCACTGTGGTTTGGAATTTATTTTCATGAATAAAAACATTTCAAAAACATACAGAGCATAGGTGGGGTTCTGGTCTGCCACTCCTTATGCAACACCAGCAAGTGTCTTTGTCTTTGTTGCTTTTTTTCTCTTGGTTTTCATCAGACCTGAGACACTCTGAGGACTGATTCATGCTACGGTCATGATCTGAGTGCCGGTAAGGAACACTGGTTTGAGAGAGGAGAAGAAATAACATGACCTCTGTAAGCAGAGAAAAATGAAATACACCAAATGGAAGGAATGAGATATACTTAAGTGAGATATATTTAACAGAAGATATGAACACAAAAAGAAGGTCAGTATCAGTATATAGTCGAGACTATAGTCCATTGTCAAAGCAAAAGCAAAAAAGTCTTTTTGAGTCTTTAAAGACCCACAGCACCAGTAAGATATAAACAGACTCACTGCAAACAAAATGTAATTCAAATACAAAAATGGCCTTGTACTTCAAAAATTTGGAGTGGAAGGCTAGAAAAAGTGTGCAGCAGCAGTGTGTGTGTCATCTTTTTTGGATAAAGTACTTATTGACTTATTGATTCACTACACAAAAGTACTGAAGATATTCGGTTGTGTTTGAGAGACAGAGTTCAACAGGGTGAACTTAAGCTTATTCTGTCTTTCTCGTTTTCAGTCGACAGTATAACCCAACAAGAAATCATTCTTAATCTTAAATACATAGAAATCTAAATAATATAATAAAATACATGTATAAGAAAAGAAAAGTGAATTTTGTAAAGGTCAGTGAGGAGAGGGATCGAGCACTTGGGCAGGATTTTTTATGAGGTATCCCACTTTTCGATTCTCTGTGAAAATAGACTGAGATCTAAAGATTAAATATTCTACACACAGGACATTATATTAAAATATGTCACATGAATAGTAGAATAATAATAGTTCAATAGGCTGCTTTTCTTTTTTGAATATCTGTATTTACCTGGTGCTGCAATCCTGACTGTCTCCTAATAAGTGATAGTTTGCAAAAGGTATTTAAGTGTGCGTATGTGTAGCTTCTGTGTATAAATAGTGTGTGTGTGTGTGTCTGTGTGCGTGTGTGTGTGTGTGGGTGTGTGGGGTGTGTGTGTGTGTGTGCATGTGCAGATGGAGGGAGTCAAATCTCTGTCCTGGACTGAGACTCAATGTGGGTGCTGTTCGGCTGTAGAGGCTCTCTGTCGTCCCTTTTTTCCACTTTCCACAGAGGAAATGCTTGCCATTTCAACGGGAGACGATCACAAACGGTTTCTCTCACTGAGAGCAGCTCGACTGCAGAGAGACGTTAGCGACTAAAGTTACGGCACACAAACAGAATTAGCTGTGGCTCAGGAGACTGAAGGCATGTCTCTGTGTAAATTAATCAGTTTTGCAAAGTTACAGATGTTCTACTAGTACCTAGCTGTTGTTTTTTTTCTCTTATTCTGCAGCTGCTTGTGTGTTAAAATCACTGAAGACAATGTTGTAACACTTTAAAACTGAAGTAATTGTCTTTTTCTCTTTATAACTAAGCCAGTAAAATTAGTGGGTCCAACCAGGGTCAGGGGGAGATAAGACACAAACTGTTTTTCTCATTTTCTCCACCACCTCCTGTATATCAGCAGCACATTTTTCAGATGTTAACACACTGTTTTCAAAACTGTTAAAAACACATTCAAAATAGCCTGATGGCAACTTTAAAGCATTTCTGCAGTAATCATATTGAAATATATATAAATCTTACAGGGACAGAATGTTTACAGTAAAATTAAATAATAATTATTACCAGTCAGACAAAAGGGGACGTCTTTGGAATTATTTTGTTTGGAAACAGGGATCATGAAGACAGGTTGAAGGGTTAAGGAGAGTGGTGAGAGGGAGAATTTCTGATTCTATGAAAAATCATTATACCCTAAAGATAAAAGTTCAACATAATGCTCCCTGTTGTTTGTGTTTTTAGGTCAGTGTGTTATGGGTGAGAATGGTTGCAGTGTTTTGGTCGAATTAGCTTATAAATTCTTCAGTATTGACTGATGCTTGCTACCGACTGAAAAAAAACTATAAATACTTCATTTTAATGCTGAAAATAAGGTCTCCTTTTTCTTATATATAGGACAAAAATGATTTACCCTGTGTTCTATATATGATGGTATATTGTTTCACATAGTATGTGCAGTATTTATCATGAATATAACCACATATTAAAGGACCACTGTGCAGGATTTGGTGGCATCTAGCAGTGAAGTTGCAGACGGCTGCTAACTGAATACCGCTCGCCTCGCCATCCTCCACCCTTCCAGGAATTTTAGAAACATGGCAGACTCCACGGAAGAGGACCCACACCCTCTGAAGATACAAAGGGTTCATTCTAAGGTAATCAAAAAACAACTATTTTTATTTTCAAGTGATTATACACTAATTAAAACATACCGATGAATATTATATTACATTTCTGCCATATTCTACCAATAAATCCCCCTAAATCTTACACACTGGTCTCTTAAGCTGATTGCCTACACCCAAATGCATCCCTGACCTACTTCTAAACAAGCAAAACAATCAGATATGAAGAGAGTGAGACAGAAAATATGCTTGATTTTGCTCATAACATTAAAAATGGCAGCCTTTTTTGCTTTCAATGGATGGCCTTTCATTCCCTCTCCACCTGTCCCTCCTGCTGCTGCTGCTGGATGAGATTTTAACATGAGATCCCTCCACAATGCTGCTCTTTCCACTGTTGAATACCCGGGCAGGTCGAGAATACGCTTGCTTGGTGCGATTTACAGCTTCATAAACGCTATTTGCTGACAAAAATATTGGAGCATGTGCAGCCTCTCCCTTCATGCACACCCTTTAATCAAAGTTACAATTATAACCTGTACTGTGTAAACCGGCCATGGTGACAGGTAGGCCTGCCGACCATTTACTCTTTTGCTTTCATATGCAGAAACATGCTGAAAGTATACACACGGAAGAGAGAATTACAGCATATTTGACCGTTTCTTACCCTTGAATTTCGCTTTGCAAAACAGTGTCCTTTTTTGTGCACACACCACTTGCTTGTTTTATAACTGTTCATTTTCCAGTCAACCAGAGAGAACAAGTAGAGGTTCCTCAGATGTTAGGGATTTGCAGGTTCCAGACATTCATGTTTTATTGTGTTTCTTGCTTGCTCTTTCTTCCTTTCCTTCCTCTAACAGCCCACATACAGCCCGTATTGTTGTGCCATCTGTGCAGAAGGCCACAGTGAAGCAGAAACACTGTCGGCATCTGGTAAACCTTGACAAGCCTCTGTTTGTGGGTGTGAATGTGAACGTTGATTTAGTTGTGCATGTGGACACTGGCCTTCATGTGGATGTTTTCTCTCAGACCCGAGACTGCTCTTACCTTTGACTTCCCCCAGCAGTTCGTTGGCGTTCAGGCGGTCAACGCGCTCCTTCCAGTCCTTAGAGAGGAGCCTCTCCATGCAGGTTGGGTCTGCAAAAAGAGAGAAAATAATCACCCTCACTGTTGAGGTAATTTAACAGCGTACACACACCAGCCTGTTCTCACTCACAGTGCCTCTAATACAGCAGCATGGTGTCCCCATGCTTCAAATTATTATGCAGTAGGTACCCCTGCAGCGTCATTTCAGGAGGTGCCCCATATGTTTTGATATGCCACCAAAGTCAGGTGACATACTGTAGTATAAAGAGCAAGAAAGTCTGTGTGTATGTAGGAGGGCTTTCACCAAGGAAATGGGGGTCACGTCCTGTGTGAGATCAAAAGTGAATTTTGCTTACTTTTTAATCTACGTAATGTTTGCAAGTTACATTTCTTATGTAAGTTATGCTACATACTTGATCTTTTCCTAAACCTAACCAAGTAGTTTGTTGCCTTAACCTACAGGAGTTTGTGTGCCTTTATTTTGAAAGTCTACGTAGATGTTGCATTTTTATTATTGGAGTGTCTATTTGCACCCAGGTGAGAATAGGCACATGCCAGCCACACCCGACCCCCTTAGTGGGATTCAAGTCCCATCCTGGATGACAAGAATATGAGTCTGGCATAAAATTAGAAGTTAGCATTAACTTCACTTTTGGCCTTAGTTGACTCATTATTTACAGTTTTTTCTGTAATTATCATTTTCACTTTTCAGTTGCCCTATTACATATTATCAAGCAGGAAGGGCAAAAACAAGAAGACGGACCCATAAATGCAGAGAGGATGCTGAACTGGCTAATATCAAAATAATTTAATAACAAAAAGAGAAAATAAACAAAGAGCGTACACTTAAACTCAGGCTGCAACAGGCAAAGAGATCCAAATGAACTAGACAGAGTCCAAAACAAGGAAAAATCCAAAAGGCACTCACAAAGATGCTTGACATAAAGATGAATTGGCACATAAAGAGGGAAAGATACTAGACTAAATACACTAGTCAGGGGGAGGATAACAAGACACGTGTGAGGGCAACCAGGACCAGGTGAAATAATCAGTGACTATAAAAGGAGACACTCGGCCACAGTGGCTATTCCAGATTGGGTGCAAATAGCATCTGCCATTTATTATTGCTAATCACGGAGTCTTGCAGGTGCAAAGCTGATGCTAAAGAGGTGCCTACAGTGTCATAATTTAAAGCACAGGGTCACTGACCAAGCTGTCATATTTGACAAGTTATTGGCCACACAGACACGACAAGAAGTTGATAGACTTTGAGGTTCATGAGGTTCAACATCAAACCAAAAAAGGCACAAAATTATCATGTTGTTATATTTCTGATACAACACCTATCCAGATTTGTAAACAGTTTTAAGTACAGTTGTAATACTGCAGATTCTTGGGTTGTGATTTCAAAAGTAATGCATGTACCACCTGTTGAGATAAAGCTGTTTTGGTTAAGTCTGCTAAAGATGTCTGATATTCATTGACACCCGCTAACACCAACTGTGAAATACACAGCATGAGCAAGAGGAGGATAAAAACGGGCAATAAAACAGAAGAGACAGAGGGGAAAATGTCAAGAGAGAAAAGAACACATTCCTATGATTTGATCAATTTCTAAAAATGAGAACAAGGAACCATATCCGCCCTTTTCTTCCTGAAAAAAAAAGACAAGAAAAATTTCAGCAGCCATCCAGCTGACCAAATGAGAATGTCTACATTGTACTGAGACGGGGTCTTATTTGTGGCTGTCTTCTCTCTCACAATGTGTCTCATAGCCTCAGGATAATAGACATCAGGGACACGTGGTCTCATAAGATTCATAAGGTCTCATTTGTTCGATAGGAGTCCTGCTGTGAACTTTACTAAAACAATGGGAACTTTTCAATTCTTCACCAGGCAGAGAGCACAACACAGAGACAAATATCTGCACATGTGCAAGTACAAGCGTGTGGTGTGTGTGTGTGTGTGTGTGTGTGTGTGTGTGTGTGACTTGTCCATGAAAGAAAGACAGAAATGCACAAAGTAAAGTATTCATGCTGCCAGGTATCACTTGTGGAATGTAACTCAATATTTTTACTCAAGTACACTTTTGACTTTTTCTCCATTTTATGGAATATTCATTTCACTCCTTTTTGCTCCACTACATTTATGTATGCAACATTTTCCCGTTCATCATCCGTTCAATCATATTATGATCCACTGGAAATGTGTGGTGGTGGCTGCATCTGCAAAGAGTCTGCTGTTTGCCGGTATTTTCTCATTTTCTTATTATTTTGCTGTACACAGGACACTTAATCAACCCAGATCATTGGTTTTTGACATCATTGGAATGAGACTTAACAATCAACTATCTTTCTGGTGCATTTACAAACAGGTCCAACACATCCTACTGATTCCACCACAAGATTTACATGATATCAAAACCCATTTCTGATGATTTTCATGGTCATTAATTTTCAGAAGTAGCCATTCAGTTTATTTGCACGTGTGAAGTTTTCACTGTTCTTGAAAGTGTCTTTCTTTCCTGTGTAGGATTCCCAGGAAATGATGTAGCACATACTAGATGAAACCCACTGTGCGCACGCAATGCAGACAATTACAACATTGTTGAGTGTCTACTTTAGTCTCTTTTATTTGAACAACGTGACACAATGATTCTTCTTGGCCCATGATGTGTGGAGGTGCTATAAACAGATATACTGTATGTGTTGCTCCTCCTCTGTTGCATGTCTGACAGGAAAGCCGCTCGAGGCATTTTTGCTGCCTTCACTGGTAGATTAATGTGTCATTTTGGATGAAAGTCATCATCATTAACCACAGTCGACATCAAATCAACCAGGACCAAAATCTTACTCTGTAAAAATAAACTAGAAGTTGACTGAATTGAAGACAAATGAAAAGACGAGTTGAAGTATTTTTGGAATGATTTAAAACATAAACTTGATTAATCAGTTGTACTTGAGAAAACATGTTCACAGTGTTTTCATCCATGTGAAAACGAACAACCATAGCTTAAAAGTACCTTAAAGTATATTAGAGGCAAACATGAAGTTTTCATCATATGTTTTCTTCAAAACAAGAAGAAGGGCCTCAACAGAGTTTTAACTCTAACACAATGCATACTGGGAAGTCTGCTAATATGCCTATGATGTTTCTTCAGAAACTTAATTTAATGAGTTGACTGATCTCTGTACAGTACATTCGTTCAACCCATCATTTCAAGTCAAAAGACTTCAAGTTACAAGTTCTGAAAGTGATGACCAGAAATTGTAAGTTTAATTAACTTAAATAAATAAAACTTGTATATTTATGCTAAGTTAATTAGAGTTAATTAGAAAAGATTAGTTGATTCCACCAAATTTCTGTATGAGTTTTTACAGTGACTTTTAAATATGAAACACTTCTTTCACCACTTTAGAGTAACTATTGCCCCAGTTACACAGCCTGTTCCTGTTGGGAGAAGTACGCTACTCCACCTCCTCGCAACGCTGGCATGCTGTCTAAAATCATACACCGGGGCTGCATTACACCGGTGTTGTTTGAGTATTGCACGCTCGTTGCTTAAAAGAGGCCTCTACCTGTGTGAGTATGTCTGCATGTGAATCTGTCGCCTGTACATACTGTACATGTTCACACACTCCTTCAACCGCCCGGGTTTGTGTGTTCACTGTGGATTTCGTGTCAGTGGACGTGCCACAGATGGAGTCACGGTCACGCAGGGCCCCATGCTGAAGCCTCAGCCACCAAGGACGTCAAAAAAAAAAAAAAAAAACACACAAAAAGGAGACATTCTTGGGTGCTGTGTGGAAAACATGCCCCTGAGGGCTCGCCTGATTTAGAATGGTTAAGTCAGACAATAGCTCATTTGTGGTGCCTTTATCCTGACAAAAGGCGCTATAGGCATTCATAAGGGCACATGGCCTATTGTGAATGGCTTAATGTTTAGTTTGTGCGTATGGGCCCATTGTGTGGTCAAGACATGCAGCCCACCGGCCGAGCACAACTTCCTCATTGAGTCCATTAAAGCCTCGCATGTTTACAGTCGGATTATGATTGTTGTAAATAAGCTAATGCAGCCATCCAGATCACATGGGATCAGTGTAAACAAAGGGGGGACAATGGCAGCCATGGAGGGAGGGAGGGCGGTAGACAGCTACACGACAAAGAAGCAACTTAAAAACTACAGGAATATGGTGATTTCCCATATTTGGGAAAAAACAGCGGGTATTTCCAGACGGATGGTCCACATTGCAGTAAAATAATATAATTAATACAATTTCCCCACCCTCAGGACAATGGAATCCACCTAATTTCTCATAGATTTATTGGACAAGTGGCTCCACTGGATATATATTGTGTACTTTTTGGTTCAATGGGTGATATTTACTGCCGGTAAAGGGGGAAAGCTGGAGGATGGGGTCAAGAAGAGAGGTTTTTTTTCTTTTTCATCACAAGACCTAAAGACGCCGATGTGCGCTCACCGTATAAAACAAAATTAGGGAGCGCAATTTATGGGAGCACTTAGGGAGGAAAATACAACCTGTAACTCCAAGACACATCTGCATAAGTCAGCTGTGCGTGTACTCTGATGCACAATTTATACCCCCCGCGCTGATAAACAGATCAGACTCGGAGACAGTGGGGGATGGGAGGGGTGAGGTGTAAGTGGGGATGAGAAGAGGAAGAGAAGAAGAAGAGAGGGATGAGAGGGAGATGTTTTACCCTAGATGGCTCTCTATCTGTCCCCGAGACCGAGTCTGGGATCAAGTGCTGTTTAGATTGGAGGGTGGATAAAAATTCCTCGCCGTCCGAACACCGACTCCTTTATCAAGTGGAGGAGAAATGCAGAATATGGGTGGTTTAAAGAGGAGGAGGAGGGAGAGGGAGGATGGATGGGGTGAGGAGCGAAGAAGTGGCAATGAAAAGAGAAAAAAGAGCGAGAGATAGAGTGAAGGAGGGAAGTACAGGACGATGACAACAGGGAAGGTGAGTTGAAGAGCAGGATGATGAAAATGCTTGTTTCGTCTTCTTTAAGTACAAAGAGTTGTGTGAGTTTGAATACAAGGATGAGAGTGATTAGAAAAGTGAGGATGTAGGAAAATAAGAAAAAAGACATGAAAAGAGAAAATCAAGAGGAGAATTAGAAAAAGTCAGGAGAAATTGAGAATAATCTTGCAAAACTGTTTAAAGGAGCAATGTGTAGCTATTGTGCGTTCAAAAATTAGTACAGCAAGATCAAGCCTCTACATGTGGTTGGCTTATTTTTTTTTTTTTTTCAAGTCTGGCATTGCACTGGTTAAACCTAGATCAGTCTATGATAATAATAATAATAAAATTAATCTTAAAAATTACAGAAATGTAATAAAAGTCACTATCTATGTAATATTACAGAACCAATACCTCTTTTACTGTTATTTGCAATTCTGTTTCATTTTAGATATACATTTATAGCATGCAACTGGAATTTAACAGTATAATTCATTAAATAATGAGCATATATTTGTGAATTTTTTGATAAATTAGCAAATGTAATTTAACTTCTTTTTAAGTGGAGAAAAAATTTTAATTCTCTTTCGCAAACTGTTTTTTTTTTTTTAAATTAGTCAGTGAATTTATTTATTTACTTTATTCTCCTCGACAAAAAACAAACAGACAGACACTGGTCTTATTGGACATTTCTAATTGGTTGTAAACAGACAGTTGCAACAGCAGCAGGGGAAGACAGGGAGGAGAGACAGCTAGAGAGCAATAAAATAAAAGTGATGGAGAAACAGAAGGAAGGTGAAGGCGATAAGAAACGGATAAAGAGAGAAAGTTGTAATAAATCAGCACAGAGGCAGCCAGTGGGCTGGCGAGTGTTTAGGGTAAACACACTTTTATCACCTGTCCCCACGCCAACCTGCCAAGAGACAGTGTTTTGGGTGTTTTACACGAGCCACAGGCAACTGACTCCAAACGTACCAAACGTGTTGTGTGTGTGTGTGTGTGTTCTGGCAGGCAAGCATCAACACTCCCAAACAGCCACTGCCAAAAACAACACAGTGTGCCACAGGCTTTTACTCTGACTGAGTCTCTTTCTGTATTTTACTCGCTCTGTTTCTGTGAGTTTAAAAAGTTCTCATGTGATGAATTTTTCATTAAAATATTCTTAATAGAGCACAATGGTGGAGGCTGGTCAAGTCTAATGTAGATACGATAAGTAACAAGATGTTATGTTACAGCCAGCGATGGATTAAGGTGGTCATGTGCACCTGGGTGACTCTTTATGTGGGGCCTCCTAAATCATTGTGCATTAAATGTAATGCGTAAATGTGAAGCTAGAACCAGCTGGCAATTAGCTTAGCATAAAGACTGGAAGCAGGGGGAAACAGCTAGTTTGGCTTTAGCCAGAGTGAAAAGACATCTGCCTACCAGCAGCTCGAAAGCTCACTAATTAACACCTTATATTTTAGTTATTTAATCCATATACATGGATTAAATAACACGCTAAAACTATTTCTCAGCCAGTGATGTCCTGGAGTTGGGAGCACCATCATAGTGACAACAAGGCTCCAGAAAGTCATTACACCCAGAGAAAAAGCAAATATGCATATTACTAAAAATTTTGAACTATTTCTTTAACTCCTGTCCTCCTCTCTTATTTAAACATGATTGTATCTTTACTTTATTGTCAAAGAATCTGATATTTTCTTATGTGCAGCTGCCCATTTTCTGTACTGAATATTCAACAGGAAAAGTTCAATGTCCGTCCAAGCCTTGGAAATGCCCCAGCTGTCAGTCATCTAACCCTGTCTATGCAAAAAATTTTGTTTTTTTCCCCTGGAATGACGCCTTCAACTCCAACAACTCTATTATGACATGTAAGTTAATAAAATTGCATGCAGTGGGAAAGCTTCTTGTCTGGGAAACACTTTCTGAATCAGTAAAGTTTGTGTCTCACTGAACACCACCTGAAAAATGTCAAGAAAATGTCATCACACCTTCTGTGAAATATCATACATGTTGTTTCTTTCATGCCAAAACAAGACAAGTCTCCACTGTGGTTATATGGTCTTTAGCTGGATATATTTTTCTGTGTTTGGCTTCAGGTGAAAGTGTGAAATTTGACCATAATTCAAATACACAAAAGAACAATAACAAATCTTGAGAGAAACTTTCCATTTGTTTTCTGACATGCTGTGGGTCTGCACTCAGGAAGCCAGTTTATTTGCTTTACAGAAGCATACTTAATTCACATTTTATATTTGATGACATTTCAAAAGTTCCCCTATAATTCACTTGACGTTTGGATGGAAACATAAAGCCTCATTCACACACACAACATACTGTGCCAAAGCTCGGGAACTCCTGAGTCTGCAGTCAAACGCCAAGGTAAAGAGAGAAAAACATTAATCTGAAAAATTAGTTAATGTTAAACATAACAAAGGCCAATGTTCTAGTGGGTACCTGATGTTTGTGTAACACATCTATGGCTGAAAAAAAAAAACATTTCGAGTCTTAACTTCGCTACCGAACGTGTGTAAATGGAAGCTGACAGCTACACTTTGCACTTCCAAATTTATGTCACTTCAACTGTAGACCCCACAGCATCAGGAAGAAAGAAAGAAAGAAAGACAGAAATGAAAGAAAGAAAGAAAGAAAGAAAGAAAAAGAAAGAAGAAAGAAAGAAAGAAAGAAAAGAAAAGAAAGAACAAATGACACTCACTACTAATATTAGCTATACAGATCAACTGCTAACTTTAGCTGCACAGAACAACCGTTCAATTTATTGTGCATTCATATTCTCCTCCGATGGTCCCACTTTCTGAAACTGGAAGTCGTTATTCCCACTTCAGTGAGCTCATGTACACTTAAGTCATAAAGTGGGAACATCATGCTACTAAGTGTAGACGGTACTCAAGGAAGTAGCAGAGTTGTCATCAGGGTTAATGCTGATAATAACATACATAAAAGATGTGTAACATCACTGTATGTTGTGACAACACATGAAAGTGCTACTATTACGCAGACCAACCATTAATGTTAGCTACACAGAACAACCACTACCACTGGCTACACAGACAAACTGCTCATATTAGCTGCTCAGAAATCCAGTTAGCTCCTAGCCTACCTGTCAGTATACTACTAACTACTACTTAAAAATATTTCAGGACTGTAGGTGGTGATGCTGGTGACCAGGATGGTGTGTGGGAATATTTTTCTTACAGATAATGATTTCTGCAGAATTACCTCTATAGATGGACAAAAGATAAACCTAACAAACAACACATTCTGTTAGGCTAAACAGTTTCATCATATTTGGTACTGAAGTAATCCAGAAGAAATGGAAAGTACTTAAGTTATGTTACTTTAATATTGCAATACTTAGATGACATCGATTTTTTAACAAGTAATTAGTAATTGCATCAGATACATTTGTAAAGTAACCCTCCCAACCCTGAGAAACAGACAGATAGGAAGAAGAAAGATACAGAGAGAAAGAGCGAGAGCGACGGAGAAATGGAGCGGGAGAGGCACAGAGAGAGCAGCTGTCCTAACAGCTGGCCAGCAGGATTGATGTCTCAGTGAAATAAAACTCAACATATGTCCAAACATGAGGAGACAGGGCAGCCAGGAGGAGGAAAAGATACACACGCTCAAACACACACACACTCTGATATGAGAACACTGGTGCACTGTGAAGCACTTGAACATACATCACACACACACACACCACACACGCTGATTAAAGAATGCCAGTACACTGCTGAGACGTTTAATTGCACCAAGAGTTTTTAACACACACACACGCACACACACACACAGTTTGAATGGCCTATCACTGCTCACTCAGTGTTGTAAAACCATTAAACTGCAGAGTGGTTAGCCTGGCTGCGTGTTAGCACGGTGTCCATTTCACACACACTATTTTCATCTGTCAGATGACACCCAGACTCTCTTGTCGCAGAACATAGCCTGAGAAAGCAGCCGGCTCGGGGGGGTGAGGTGGTGAGGTAGGCCTGTGTTACCCTCTTTTCATACATCACCCCATTCACACACTCACACACTCACACACACACACATTCTTTTGCTTTTGCTGCCCAGTGATAATGCTCCAACAGAGCAGCAGGCCACCTGTAGGAGCCACATGTCAGCTTCGCATGTTCTGCTGCAACCACATATTCGATGATTTATGATTATTATACCAGTAAAATGAATTTGATTTCAACAATTTAGAAAAAAAATACAGTTTTAAATTCAATAAAACATTCCTGCCAATTACGAATATGTTATAAAAAGTGACAAAATAAAGGGGAGAGATGGAGGAGATGACCTGAAGGGCTGCAACTAATAATATTTTTCATTACTGATTCATCAGCTAATTTTTTTCTCGGATGCTGGATTAATTGATTGTTCTATGAAAAGTTGTTAAATAGTGAGAGAGAGCCATTACAAGGGCCCAAAAACGACATATTTAAATTGGTCTCATCTTCAGCAGCCATTAACAAATGCAGTTGGTGTAAAATCTACAAAATGTTGCTGTTTGTTGGGTGGTCACAGATGGACCTAAAGCTTAGAGGACTGAAAAAGGGTAAAGTGGTACTTTGAACCAGGTTAATTTATTATGTGCTGTGCTCTACAGAATAAATGTGAGTTCCTCCGTTTTGAAAAAAACATTATATCCATCTATAGTTTAAGATATACAAAATCTCCTGCAGGGGACAGGGAAGGTGGATAGTTGTTAGGGGTCCACCCAAATTATTCAGGAAAGTACAAATAATGCGATGGAAACAGGTATTTATTTGATCCGAAGATGCTAATTATTATTCAGAAAAAGTCAACTGCATGATTACCTTTATTAGATTAGATTATTCCCTTCAACTGAAGGATATTTTTTATACACTTGTATATTTTTACTGTAGAGTTTCTATTTCCAGTGCAATCCGTTTCTGATTTTTCGATATCCCCCTGTTAGAGGGGAGGTGGTGGTGGGCTTTGGACAGTACATTTAATATATGATAAGCACACAACAATGATGTGAACCTCTACAAGGCTAAACTGGTGTTTAAATTTAGGTTAATTTATAATGCATTCCATACAATTAATGTTAATTTCTCAGTTTTGGGAATTACAATAAATGATATTCATCTATAGTTTTATCACAATAGAATACGCGATATCCACTATAAGTGAGAGGGGAAGTGAGATAGAAGTTTCTATTTTTGTAAACTTTAGATAGCCGCATAGGAGTGAGTTAATGCAAATAAAATATTTGCTGAAAAACCAAAGAACAGCAACAGACTGAAAAAAATTAAATAAAAATAAATAAATACATTTTAAAAATGAATTATTTCAGCATTTTTGTCTCCTCTTCTAACATAATAACAAAAAAGCATTATTTGGAGGCAGCCTGATGATCACCTAATAGCAGTTATGGGTATAAATTTACGTGGCACACGCACTAAATCCTAGCTCTGACCTTTGACCTTTAAAACAGAAATCAATTACTGTATATAACTTCACCTGCAGCAGAGAGAATTAACTCAGGCCCCATCTTTGCCCGGGTGGGGCTTTGATTCCCAGTGGAGCCACCCGTGCTAAAAATACTCACAAAGTACTCCCTCCCAGCAGTGTAAAGTACTTTATGTGATATAAGGCGGCCGTGCTGCCAAAGGCGCCCAGGTCAAAACCCTGCAGCCCTGAATTAGACAAAGGATAGTGTTTCTGCTGAAGGTGTGAGCTTAATACTAGAAAAGCCTGGCTGCTGATCCCCGCTGTGCAGCCTCAGAGGTCAGGTCTGCCCCACATTACAGCGCTGATACAACACACTGCAGCCTGAATGTTAGGAAACCACGTTTGTTCACCAACATAAGGCTCTAAGTTAAATATTATAGTCTGTGCAGCGATGGAGCTGCAGGAATTAAAAGTAAAAATCAACAGAAAATGAGCACCCTCATCAGGCCAACTCAAGACACATCTGATAAAACTTGGACAAATCTTATTTTCATTTCTGAGCCATCACTTGTTTTATGAAGAATAAAAGCCCAAACATTTTTCAGATATTTTCCGCTTCTTCACCTCAGCTCTTTGTGCGAGAGGGAGAGAGCAATCAAGCAAGAGTGACTGATGAGCTTTAAAAACTGTTTGAGTCTGGGCGTATGATGCAGCGCAGCAGCAACAAGGTCACTGTGGATTTAATTAATTTAAAATGTAAAGTAAAACATCTATTCAGTGGTTAATGACAGAGCTTTCATATTTCATCTCTTTTTGTCTCCACACATTTTTCAGGGTTTATTTTATTTTATTTATTAATTTTTTTTTTTGAAAATAAAGTAAACGTAAATGGTCTGTTTATGAATAGAAATCACCTTCTTCCTTAAGAACAAAATGAAGTTTTGTGTGTTTTACAAAGAAAATCCATTTTATTTAGTCGGGAGCAACCAAAACTGTGCGCTCTTAAAAGGGTTCTTCCTGAAGGGCTGAGGTTCTACCCAGAACTACTTGCTTTTGAAGAATGCTTTTTTGAAATAAAGGTTCATCAAGGGTTCTTTGTAAGACTAAAGGTTCTATTAAGAACCCTTTTTATCCAAAGAGTTCTTCCAGGATTGTTGAAATCCTTGAACAACTCTTTCATCAAGGGTTCTTTGTACCATTATTTAAATGTATTCTCAGCAGAACACCATGAGTGGGTTCTAATGTAAAACCCTAAGTTGTTTCTAGATGATGGTTCTGGATAGAACCCCTAGAAAGGGTTCTGGGTGGAACCATTACACTAGGGTTCTCTGCAAAACCTCTCATAAGGGTCTTTTCCACCAACAGAACACCCTGGGTGGGTTCTAGGTGAAGCACATGGAATATTAAAGGGTAGAACTCCCTGGGTGGGTTCTTGTTAGCACCTTTAGAAGGTGGAAAGGTTCTTGATAGAACCCCCAGGGAGGGTTGAACCATCACACCATAGAAGGGTTTACAGTAGAACCTCTCACAGGGGGTTCTGGGTGAAATCACAAATCGTTCTAGGTATAACCCTTCATGCTGGGTTCTAGGTAGAACTCACTGTAGGGGTACCAAGAAGAACCTTAATAAAAGGTTCTACCAGGAACCAAAAAGGGTTCTCCTATGAGTACAAGCCAAAGACCCCTTATGGTTCTAGTAAGTACCTTTCTTTTTAAGAGTGTATCCATGTAAAGTCGGTGAACTTGGTCGCAGTAATGAGTCTTCAGCTGTCACTTTACTGAGCTGTATGAACGTTAAAATCTCAACCATCAGATAAAACAAAACTGGAACTGAACACACTCACATCCAGAGTGAAAAATTGCTTCTTTGTAGAACGCACACTCCCAAAACACCAGTTCAAGACCCGAGCTTCTGGTTCCACTTTAAGTCTGATATATGAAACCCTCCCCTGCTTAGCACACACACACACACACACACACAACCGACACAGACGTACACACATACGTGCAGCGTGATGTGTGGTTCAGACACAATAGGAGCGTTGTTTTGGGTTGGACCCTCAGGGGAGCTGACGTGGGCGGACCCTACGGTTTGGGTCACGAAGGAGAGATGGGGGGAGTCAAGGAGACAAATATCAGCAAGGAGTGGGGGGGGGGCAGTGGCAAGTGGACAACCACTCCACAGCTGACCAAAGAGGAGAGGAAAGTGGATCCACCGTGGCCGTCCTGATCCCAATCCTGACGCCTCCATATCAAAAAGTGGTCATCAGCCTCAGCAGACAGCTGCTCCTTCTACCCTCTGTGATCAAAGCTATATTATATTTGAACATTGATAAATTGTTTTCATAATTATCCTGTAGTGGAAAATGTAATTCCTGCCTGGATTATGTTGTCAGATGTTTCTTTGAAACAATAGTGGTTGGTGAGGTGGATGGCGGGCGTACAAACTGTAGGATTTTCACACCACAGTGTTTATGTCCAGACTCCTGCAATAAAAGTGCTTTGGTTAAGGCCAGGAAATACTGTCATTTTGGGTAGGTTCTGGCAACAAAAGCTCTTTGGTTAGGGTTAGGGAAAGATTGTCTTTTTGGTTAAATATTATGTAGCTCTCATGTCACACACACAGCTGACTTTTGAATAATGTTGTAGTCACTGTGAGTGCAGATTGTCCCTGCAAAATCGCCTATTTCCACGGAAAAATAAATATGCTGTCACATTTTGTGGTGACATTTTTACTGACACATTCAGTAATTTGTAACTTGCCAGGCATATTAATTAACAACATTTCTTTGTTGTGTTAATAAAAGCATATATTTGATTGGCATTTCACTCAAAAACCTATTTGCTGTTGCAATTTAGTTGTGTTTAAACATAATTTCTAGGAGTCTGGGCTGCCAATTTTAGGATTGACTTCTCCATAAAACAGTTTAGCAAAATCACTGTTGTTTCAAAGCCAAAACAAAGAATCTGTGTAGACGGAAAAGTGAGAAACACATCAGAACACATTGAGTTTCATAATACATCTTCAGCTGGAATGAGATAATCCAGCCTTTTCTTTTTGCAATTATCCTGTTTTCAGACTTTTTGTAGAAATTTGATCATTTCACTTTTATTAGACCTTCTTATTGCTGGTCTTTATATATTTTCTTTGAATAATGCCCACATTTTTAGGCAAAAGACCATTTTAAACAGATTTTCACATCCAAACACTGCTGTGTGCAGAAGATAATGTGCACCTTCATTTACACTGGTGGTTTCCAAGCTTTTTCTGTCAGGTCCCCCCTTCAGAAGTTTTCTCAATCGTTAACAATAATAGGGCAAACAATAAAAAAGGATCAAATTGAATTTTAGTTAGAAATGAGCACAAGAGCATCAGAAATCAGTCCAATGTTTCTATGCCTCCCAAGGGGAATCACTGGTTAACAGTGAAGCATGGTCTACTACAAAACGGAGTATACTTCAAGAAAAAATGCAAAAAAGGTAAATGCTGCTAATGGTATTACTATAATTGTTGTATTATTATATTCATATTTTCAATATTTAAAATAAATGCAGATAAAGTCACAGATTGTTTTACATCAAAACGAAAAATCATGACCCGTACCTTTTTAAGAAAATTACTAAGTTCTCAAACAATTACGTAGAAAAAAAAAAAAAAAAAAAAAAGACATCATCTGAGCAATTTTGGATGAGTTAGTCAGTAAGTTAATTACAGATGCAGTGTACCGCACATACTGTACATCAAAGCAATGCCTGTGATGGTTCAACAGAGACAAACAGTTTTCATCACAGTTTATATTTCAGCAGATTTAAGTCCACATCTTTGAAGATCTGTGTCAAACACGCTCCACTGGCTTCAAACACGATGTGTCTTGGTTTTGACACAGGCACTACCTCTTTTTTTATTACAGTTGTATCATGCTGGCCTTCGCCAGATGCTAAATTATCAGGTGAACAATTTGGCATTTTGCTGAAATCCTAGTAAAAAAGAGGGACTTGATAAAATCACAATTTAATCTGATTCTTTTGGACGATATTCAAAACTGTTCCGGCAAACCACATTGCATGCGCTCGTACCATATGCTGGCTGGCCTGCAGCCAAACTGAGCAGGAGAGAGCTACCAGGCATATCCCACTGACTGTATCTGTAGTCAAGACGCACTGGCTGTGGCTGATCATTAGTAAAGAGATCCCTATCAATTACAGAGGAAGAGATTGAAACCGACCACAAAAAGTCCAGGGGGAGTCGGCTTGTTGGCAGAGCCGAGGAGAGCAGTACTGACCACCAATCACAGACAGGGACACGCAAAGTTCAAGATTTAAGAATGAAGTTTTTGTTTGGAAAAAACTGAGCCTTTCTACACACAGTGCTGACAGAAGTTTATTTGAATCAACTTGTCTGCTTTTGTTAACTCAATATAAATAAAAAACAATTCAGTTCACTGAGATTAGAAAGAACTAGTTCACATTAATTTATTCCTTTTTATTAAATTTAATTGTATATAGAGTAGAGTTTGTGCTATTCATGGCTTTTGTATTTGTAGTGTATATGTATTTGTATTGATTTGTATTGTCATTGTTGGTCCCCTAGAAGATGGTGCACAGACACTTAGACTGTATGAATGATTAACCTTATGATTATAATGATGAAATTCCATATCCACAAATGTACATTTACACGTAAGAAACCATGGTTTTTAATGGCCTGGATAGCTTATATTCATAGTTATCAACTCAATAGCTATAAATTTTTAAAAAAAATCAACAATTTGAGAAAGTTTTACACTACAGCAGACAGCAAATTTAAACACTAACATACTGTTGACATTTCCAACTGGGAACTTCGACCATGCATGCAAACTACAGGCACATGAAGAGGGGCCGCAGATCTATCTGTCTGCTTCTCACTGTAACAGAGACTCGGGTCTGCAGTCTAGATCATACACTTCATGCTCCATGAATGAAGCTGCAAAGATAGTTTTATATCACGTTGACACTTCTGTTTTTATCAGCTGACGACATGAGCACCATCATCTCTCTCAGACTGAGTTTTGGTTTCAGTCCCTACCTCCTCACACTTAAAATGTTATAAATTGAAGCTCTTGAGTTATTGGTTCAACTTAATATCTTAAGTTATTGAACATGTTTTCTCAAGTACCACTGAATTTGTATCAAGCCTGTTTGACAAGAAAAGTTAATTGTTTTGAATCATTACATCACTTTTTTTTTTCAAATTCAGTCAACTCTAAAACAAATAGTTCATTTTTACAATGCACACACACACACACACACACACACACACACACACACACACACACAAAAAAAAAAAAAAACACACAGGTCTCTACCTGCACACAATCACAGCTCAAGCTGCCAATCCCATAGAGGAAGGCAAACATAGTGCCAGAGCCAAGACCTTGTTAATTAGCCAATAAGCTTAACTCTCGGGGCCGACCCAACTCGCCTGTTAAGCTGTCATCACAACTACTTCCACCTGTATGAATCCATAAGCCCTCACACACACACACACACACACAGAAACAGGTCAGACACACAGGGCTCACAGGGCCTCCTTAAGTTAGAAGTTCGGTCATGCTCTGTAGCTTCATTTGCAGCTTAGTTAAAAAAGCCTACAGATGATTTAACCTTCAAACGGTATTGTTAATATTACCAACAGGCCTGGGCTAGTAGCTATGATGCTATTATTATAATTTCACTGCTTCACGATTGATCAACAACTGAAAAGACTGTGGTTAGTGATAATCTTGTAAAATAACATATTTGATAGCTACTGTGAGACAGCAACTAACATTTGCATTCAGCAATTTGCAAGCTAACATTACTAACATTACTGTCACACAAAAAACAAACTAAAAGCTTTTAACACACTTTTATGTTATGCTGTTTATGATATGCTGTAGACAGCTAACATTACATTGCGAGCTGGATTACACCCTGTGCGTTTTACATCCAGCCTTAAATAAATCTGTCCAAGATGTTGATACATGATATTTAAGAATTAATTTCCACCTTACCAATCGTATCATGTAACACTATCAAATGGTAACGTTAGCTAGGCAGTGGCTGAACACTAAGGTTAGCTACGGTAGCTAATGACTTATCAAATATATCATTTCAATATTTCATTTTGTCTTGAAATGTGGCCCAATGTCCCTCCAGACTTTCACTATATATTGTCTTTTAAGTTGGTGATCAATCAGGAAGTAGTCAAATTAAATTAAACTAAAATTAAAAAGTAGTTTTGTCCTTAGCATGTACATATCTGAGGGATATGAAGGTATTTTAACCACTTGAAAAAAGTCCACCTAAAAAGAAAAATCAGCTTTACTGTCAGACAGCCTTTTCTGATGAGAGACTAATGCTATAAATACTGCTCTTCCAAACCAACCAAACTCCACTGACAAAATCAGTAATTTTACCTCACTGAACAAGGGAATAGCTGGTCTACTGCTGCCTCGATCTGCTACTTTGTCTTATTGTGTGACTTCTGTGTTTAAAAAGGATTGTTTGGATTCACCAAAGTCACACAGTGGTTGATGAGGAAATCCCCTGTTCTGTGAGGTTCAACTACTAGTTTCATCTATGGAGTTTGGTCGGTTTGGACAGAGCGATATTTATGCAGTTTCCTGTCAGAAAAGGCTGACTGACAGCAAAGTGGTGGAAATATTCTAACTTTAATGTACACTTAAGTTGATTTTGACTTATTTTAGATGGACCTTTTTTAAGTTGCCAAAACAAATTTGTCAGATTCCCAAAGTGTTTGACTTGCAAACTGGAACACAGCAGGACAACATTTGAGCTTCCCATCTTGAGTATGATGTCATGCCAGGGGAAAATGGCCTCCGTGTGAATATGGTGAACACACAGGGGTACACTACTCAATGACGCACATGATTACGCATCACACCCAACTCACCAACTAACTAGACCTCCTCCAGAAGAGGACATACTTTCCTCAGTTTGAGTGGCGGAGACAGCGGAGATGTTGAAACAGGCTTTCAGCAGTGAGGGAGAACAAAGTGAAGCCTGGCAGAATGTCTCTATTGTCACAGAGGAACAGCAGGGTTAGAGGAAGGCCTGGCCTCACTCTGACCTTCTCTTCCAGCTGGAGAAGCCATTATATGGGCGATTGGGTGCCCGGCTCTGGCCTGGCCTCAACTCAAGATACAGTGCAGACTTCTCCAACCAAACTGGACAACACAGGCTTAAACACACAGTACAAGGACAAGGCTCATAAAACAGTTGCTGCACAAGAAGCTGCAAGAGGTCATGAGACGGTGTTGATGTAGAGGAAGCAGTCCGTCAACTGCAAACTTGTTTCCCCTTACTGCATGTTTATTATACCTAGCATGTAGTTCATGGTGCAATTTATTTGCTAAGTATAGTTCAGACAAATGGCTTTGACTCTAGGTGTGAAAATTAACCCTGTGAAAATGGACCTCCCACAGGCAGCCCAGAAATGGTTAGGGTTAGATCATTGTGTTTAAATCCATCTAAAATTAAAAAAAACAATGTAATCAGAGAATTCATTCTTTTTGCAGAGGAAAGCTAAGGTTTCCATCATCTGGCTGTACACTTGTGATGACATCGTTAAGTTACATTGCATGCGGTACACAACATGGTGACAGCACACAGTGGTGCAGTGAAATGATCAGAGTGGCAGATTGATAGTACATGTCAGACAGAAAATAGGAGAAAGAGGACTGAGTCAGTAGTGTTGAGCATAGTTTATACATATTTTAGTCACATGAAGCATTTTAATAAAGTCTAGAAATTACATTACAATAAGAAAAAAATACCAACGTAGGCACTTGGAAAATATTTCTGTTGCAGATTAAACTATCAAAACACCTTTTGCACTCTGCACATAAAAATCTAAATGCCTTTGCACTCTGCTCATAAAAATGAGCATATTTCAAAAACTAAAAAATGTTCATAGTTCAAATAACTTACAGAGTGTTAAGAAATATTTAGAAGTAAAGTATAGAAGTATCTTTTTACTTTTAGTAATCTTTTGGATCAATATTTTTGTGTCTTTATTTAGTAAGATTTGATTTAAACATGTCATGTTTTCTTTTTAAACTCCAAAAAATTACATCACAATAAGCAAAAATATCAGTTGAGGAACTGGTGGAGTGTTTCTATTGCTTTTTAGGTCCCTAAAACCTGATTTTCATTTACAAGTTTTCAAAGTAAATAAAGAAAGAGAAATCATATCAATCAATCAATCTTATTTTTAAGAGTTTAATGCTTCAAAGAGTCAGTTAACCTGCTTCATCAGGACTGTGTGAATGATGATCTGATCTGATTTGATTGACAATGGCCTCAATTTTCAATACAATTCAAACAAGAGCACACAGACAAATACAAAAAGTCTCTCTAGAAATAACCAAAACTCAATTAAGGCCCCTATTTGTCATCATGAGAGGCTGATTGAGAAAACATGTTTACAGGGCCTTTATGCATGCATTGCTGTTATAATTCAACACGCAGTTTTTTCCAGCTGAAACAGGACACTGGGCAGACGAAAACAGAAAATGGTTGAGTGTTTTGCACCTAATTATGAGTTCAAGTTTCCACAAAAATGAATGAATTGAAGACAGTCATGATGACTTATGAAAAGAAAGTTGGTTTGCTGGATCCCGGACATGCACTGTCACATCATGTTGCCACTAATGCTATATTGGAAGTTGTGTTGTTGCCCATTTCCATATGTTGGGAGGAGCAGTTGGTGATGTTCACAAATCTGATACTGTATCATTGGGGTTTTTATGAATGCCTGGTGTGTGCTTTGAGGTAGCAACAAAATATGCAGTTTTCTTTTAACATTTGTGTGTTTTGGGTATGTATAACGAGTGGCACAATAAATTCTATAAGTTTTTAAAGGACAGATCAGATTATTTGATGTAGGCTTGTGTGAAGTGCTAATCAGTGTATTAGCTGCAGTAGATGGGGGTTGGTACTCCCCCATTTAGAAGAAGCAAAGATGAGTGCCAGATTAGAAGCTATGCAGCATACTGCTGTGAACAGGATCAGCAACAAAAAATATTTTAGCAACTTTAGAAAAGGTCCATCTAATAAAAAATCACTATAAGTGTATGCTACATTCAGAAAATTTTCACTGCTTTACTTTGCCATCCAACAAACTTCTTAAATGAAAAACTGATGTTACAACCAAACTCCACAGACTAAATCAGTGATCTGTAGTCTGACCTCACAGACTACAGATGTTGCTGGTCTACCGCTGCCTCGATCTGTTTGATTGTTTTTGTTATTGTGTGACTTTTTTGTTTTAAAATGTTAGTTTGGGTTCACCAAAGTCGAAGCAGCGGCTGACCAGCAGCTTCAGTGTTCTGTGAGGTGAAGTTACTGGTTTCGCCTACAGAGTTTGGTTGGTTCAGAGAGCGCTTTATCTGGCTACATAGCAGCAGTTCCTGTCAGAAAAGGCTGTCTGACAGCAAAGTGAAGTGATGAAAATATTCTAAACATAGTGTATACTTAAACTGCTATTGTTTTTTTTTAGGTGGACCTTTTTTAGGTGTGGATAAAATGTGGCTAAAATACACTGCCCTGCTTTTCATAACTGGCGGGTGCTGACCACCATCTACTGTAGCTAATACATTGACTATTGATAAGAACCTTATAGAACTCAACACCAAACAGTAATAATGATTAAAAAAAACTACATCTTTAATACAATGGCTTGTGTACAAATCTCTTAGACCAATGTCTCTTCAGACTGAGGGGTGACTGTCAAATCTGACTGTCTGTCAACAGCAGTGAATGTTGATCATGAAAAATACATGAGAGAGAAATGTCCCATCAAATCTGTTTGACTTGAAGCCTCGATCTATCCAGTCAGTCTGCACGCTTTTATTTCAGCAGCAGATTGTAGCAGTGTGTCTTTTGGTGTTGTTTTTTTTTTTATTATTATTTTTTTGTTAGGGGTGCCAGTCAGGTCTCTTTACTGATATTTAAGATCAGTTTATCAGGTTTTTGTTTAGTTTGTTGTTTCTTTTTGTTTTTTGATTTAAATCAAACCGCACAAAGGATATAAATATATCAAAACATACACCCTACACATTGAGTGGTGAAATTAAAGGGACAAATTTTTAACAGATGGATAAAAAGCACTACAGGCCAAAGGAAAATATGAATTTTTGATTTGGGGCTGAACATTCCCTTTAAAAACTTTTCAAAGCACCCCAAATCCCACAAAGTCAGTGCAAAACCTTCATTTATTAACAACCAAACCTGAGACTCAGTTTAGCTACTTAGCAGACAAATTCATGAATTAGTCACACAGGTGTCTGTTTTATAACCACTCTGCAGCAGCAGTACAGTGCAGCGGTAATTGAGCCCAATCTCATTTGCAAATGAAACACGTGAATTGTACAGTAATTCATACCGGCTCGGGTGTAAGCAGGGATTAGAGTGATGTTAAGTGTTTGCCAGGCGCCAGAGCTGCTATAGGCACATTAGATGGCTGACTAAGTTGGCATGAGGGCACCATGGCCATGCCAGGCCCTGTTAACAGCGGCTCGGCCCCCGGGAGCCACAACAATACAGATAATGATAATTCAGTCATCAAAACTGAGCGTGCCTGATTGCACTCTTCACTCGGTTTGATGTCCATCAGTTTTCAGATAAATGTGTCCACTCCTGACTGCTTTTTCCCTTTTGTACCAGGGGCTCAAGGAGACGAGGTGAATTCAGATTAATGATCACTAACAAGGACCCTATCAATGTTAAGAGACGGTTATTGTTTGGGTTATTATTCTCTGTTTATTACAGGCTTTTATTTCCCGTCCTCTTTATCTCTTATTTTTAGCTACTAAATGACAGAGGATGGAGGAGTGCTTCCATTCCACTGCATGTCTGGTGCCCACATTTTCTCTTCTGATGTTCCCTCATCCTAGCCTTGAACATTTTGTTCAGTAACCAGCCTACCACCAGTTTAATAAGCGCTAAGTGCTTCGACAGTATAGAGGACGCCTTTTGTGTGAAGCAAGCTTTTGTTTCTAAACCTTCGCACAATGCAGGTGCAACATAAATGCAAAATGTCGGACCTTCACCCTCTTGCCATGTATTTTTGTGAGAGTCCAGGCAGAAAGGATGTGTTTGCAGCCACCAGCTGTGTGTCAATAAAGCCAGCTGACACAATCTTAAAGAGTTGATAAAGCTTTTAAAAGCTGAGGCGGCAGTTGGGTGAAAAAAAAAAAACAGTCTCCCACATTGCAAAGCGAGGCCATGTCTATTCATCACAACTGTCACAGGCACTTAGGGCTTCTCTGAGTAGCGGACAGCTAACAGCGTGCCGACAGGGGGTGAGCACAACGCGAAGGCTAACAACGACATCATCCGCACTTTAGCTCAGGGCTACAGTGCACGGAGGGGTCAGCCATGTTAGGCTAAGCGAGCGCTCAGTGGCTAATAGGGTCTTGTTCTATTTGATCATACAGCCAATCTAACCTGGGAGCGCTGAGCTGAGTGAACTGCTTTCAGCAGGAGGCAGAGGACAAGGCAAGGGACAGCATTGTTCAGGCTTTAATGTGAGTGCCATTTGAGTGCAGATGATCAAATCTAGTCGTGCTGTAAAGAGGATTCTGAACAAAACCATGCTTTAACTGCCAGTCTAAATGAACACATATTACTGAAGAAGAAAAAAGACTTTAATGTAGAATGAACCTGCGGAGCTTTCTGACGTGCAGCATATGAAATACAAAATGATCTCTCATCTGTGCCACACCAGGAATCACTATATAAGCCTATTTACCGGGACGGCCTTGCACTCCTGTCTGCATTACATTCCTCTAACAAAACAAAAATTCTGACAGATTATGAATTTGGAATGCTTTGCCTTTACCAGTAAAGCACAACAAAGCTTTAAATCAGGATGTGAGCAAGGTTGCCTGTTGAAGAGGGATTCCAGAAATGTGCCAAAAGTCATTTCAAAGGTTCCCAAAGTTGAAGGATAGAAGCACAAAGAAGAAGAGAAACAGCAACCCCCATCATAATACAGTGAAAGTTGCAATGAAATGAAGAAGCATTATTCCCACAAATTAACAAATGAGAGGAAGAGAAAAAAGGGTGTGAAGATTTATCGCTCCACAGTTTTCAATGCGACTGTTTGCCACTGAAGGAGACCTCATTTAATGAAGCATTCAGCCTCAGCCATCTATTGATCACCTCCTCTCATTTTAACTAAACTCATTAGGCGAAAAAAGCAGAGGTACTTGTCAATCTCAATGCGTAGGGTTACATTAGGCTCCAAATGAACATGAGCATTACCACAGTGCAGCGCATGAAAGACATTTTTACAATGCATCTTCAAGGACCGCTGCAATTCACGTGAATGTTTACAAGGCCCAGAGACAGAGTTATTATTCATGCTAACACTGTATGATTCAGTGTGCCTGGTTATATTGCACATGTTTGTCTCGTTTGTTTTTTTTTTCTCTTAGCTAAGTATTCGCAACGTGATCAATGCTGCTGGTCCTCAGGGATAGCAGCTCTGCTAATTAGCAAAGGAAGAGACAAGCTCAATAGTAGGATGATGTTTTTTTTCCCCACAAAGAAATATGCAGGAAACTTTAGTCTTTTTTGGGCAGCAATGGGTGAAATGTTTCAAGCTGTATTTACAGAGGAGCTGCTGTGCTGCTCATGTGTCTGCGTGCAAAATCCTCTGCTGATCTGTTTGCCTTTATGCACAACTAGAGCTCGTCTTTTCAGACACTCGACAGGCAAGACCCAAATGAAAAGTGCAAAGAATTTTTCAGTTTATTTCTATATATTTTATACAGTTATGCATTTTGTTTGTTTTTGTTTTGTTTTGTTTCTTACTTTTTATAAGAGCTGTACCCCAAATCATAAACCTCAAAGTCAATATGATCACTATGATCCTCCTGTTTTCTGAATCTAAATACATCATGAAGTAGGGCAGCAACTAGGACAGGGCACCGTTTAAAAAATTATGATACCATTATCAATACCAGCACACTTAGAGTAATACCAATACAAATAGAATACTACTATGGATTTTATGCATTTATTTCTACAGTATCAGATGTCACACACTTGTAGCATAGACATACTACTCTAAACTCCAACTCCATCAAATACACCATGCTTAACTTCTCCACACCACAGACGGTAGTTGCTGTACAGGGTTGGGTAGTATTACATGTATTCAGATTACATGTAATTGGGATTACATAATCAGATTACAAAAATAAGTAACTATCAGACCATATTACACATACATTTGAAAAATGTGTAATTAGGTTATAGTCAAGGATAACTTGATGACATTTTTGATTTTTTTTTATGATAACCAGTAATGCTCTATCAACTCATAAATGGACTGTCTAACAGATTAGTGCAATATTTTCGAGTTTTCATACTTGATTTTGAAGTAATACAAATGAAATCCCAAAGCAATCAGATTAGATTAGAGAAATCCTGAAAAAACTAAACAAAGTTTTGTTCAGGTTTACTGAGATCGATCGATTATTATTAATATTTAAGTTTTTAATGCAGAAACAACAGGAACATTTGTTTTGATATCTTCGGCTGACTCTGTGCAGAAACCGATTGAAAAGAAGCAGATTCAGAAGGTAAGCAGGGTCGAGCCTGGTAAGGAGGAGAAAGGCGCAACCTACACTTCTGATGGAAAAAAAGCGAAAAGAAGACACTCACTTAAAGTTGTCCCCCAGCATTTCCTTCCACTCACATCCCCTTTGATTTGACGGGAAGATGTCACAACACTTTTGAACGCACACACTCTCACACTCACAGGTTTTTCCTTTCAAACCAGTTTCCGCACTGTAGATAAGAGGCAAAGCTACCTATCTTTCAACTAAAGGCACTGTGTAGTGTACTGTGCCTCTGGCTGTCCCACTCAGGCCCACTTTAGTGTATCAATAACAAAGTAAAACCTTTAAATGAGAGAGATCAAGCGCTCCTCTGATATCATCATGATTACTATGTGCACATAACAGTAAAGAGGGGTGTTAGATGGTTTTAGATCTGGCTTGCTGTGGGGTGGGAAGGGGCAAGCCGAGGCATGCTGGGAGACTGCAGCGCTTTCCTGTGTTAGTGGTGTAGATCAGAGGAGCAGAGGAGAAAGGGAAACCAGTGTTTTCACTGATTGATATTGTGATCTAACAAGCGAGAGATCTGTCAGTTGTAATTTTAGATGTTCAAAGATACTCTGGAGAGGATGTGTGCAGAAAGAGAAAACAAAATACAGGTAAGGCTGTTCTCGCTTCATGTGAGAGTGAGGAGGAAATGAGGGACAACAGCATCCCCTTTATCAGATATATAGTAAATATATATTTTATACTGAGAATTACCTGCTTGTAGCAATGCAATCAATATAAATTTTAATGGGCAATATTTTTTATATTTTTCTGTAGTATAATGTTACACAACATGTGTGTATTACAGTATTTAATTATCCATCCATGGTCATGCATATTTGTATAAGATGTGAAAGGTGTATATAGTGTATAAAACTTTATTTATTTATTTATGTTTTTATTTGATTTGTATTAATATTGTCTCAGTCACTCTTCTGTACCTCAACTTTTGTCTCTTGAGCTGCTGTAAAAGGTACATTTTCCTGGTACAGAATCAATAAATCTTATCTTATCTTATCTTATCTTATCTTATCTTATCTATGGGGGAATAAACTCTGATTAAACTGTTTAAAAAAGGCACTTTTTATCCATAGTTAAACTGTCAACTCACAAATCAACAATGTGCCACATGGTTTAGTGTTATTTAGTTATTTTAAAGCTGAAATCTGTAGCTGATTTCCCTAGAATATCATTATTTCTTGTCTGTGTCATCAGCTGTTGTTAGAGATGAAGACCAGCACATTTACTTGCTGTTTATATGCTGCTATTCAGTCTGATTACTCCATGTTTTCTGGCTGACAATGCAAGTAAAGTCTGTTAAAATATGATCTATTGTATAAAAAATAATAGTCAGTAAATTGCTTTATGCACTCTTGATCTTTTTGTTCATTGTATTTTATACTTATTTTATACTTTAAATAGCTTATTTTTGTACTTTTTATGTACTTTTTATTCCTCTCTACTTATTATTTGTAAATATGAGTGAATCTTTGTGCAGTGAACCATTTCGAGGGTGATAAAACTGCTATGTTGTTGTGCTTCCCAATAAAGTTCTTCTTGAATTGTCAGTCTTGATATTGTCAGTATCACAAGCTATATGTTACCCTAAGCTACTTGAGTGTGTAAATTATCACTGAGATCAAACAGGTTAGTAGGCTGAGGATACACTGATTCATCTACATTCCTGTTAACACGCAAAACAGGTATGAGCACTGATGTGGTTGTTCTGCTATCTTTGTTGTTGTTCCAGCATCAGTTCAGTGATGGATTTCAGCTGTAATACTTGAGATACTTTCAAACTGATGCACCAGACTCTGCTGAAGATGCATCTGGCATTGAAACATTAGTCACTGAATAAAGTTTGTTGCTTTCGTCCATGTGCTCCAGTATACTTTGAATAAAATTTGCGAGTCTCTTCTGTTACAAGATTTCCCTAAAGAGCACCAAACAGGCATGCAACCTCTTCCTACATCTGATGCACCAGTCAACTAAGCTTTACCAGAGGGCAAAAAGCAAAGCAACTACAAAAAAACCAGAAGAATCAACAATTCTGAAATTTGAACCACGGCGAGTAGTTGCTTTCTTTTCTATTATCACACTGTATATTACTCTGCCTGAAAAAGAAAAGCATCAGAACCCAAAATAATTTATTGATCCTGAGGGGTAAAGTGGTTGTAAAAACTGTATTCTCGCCAAGCCATTAAAGATAAAGCCAAAAATGCACTGCGATTTAAACAAAACAAGTCTGTTTTTCTTAGATCTTTTTACGTTCATATTGTGGAGATACAAGATTTTCACATGACAACAGCCAAAAGGTTCACTGATGTTGCTAAGTGGAATTTTGGCCTGATCCTCTGCAGCCTCTGAACTGTTGTGAAACTGTACGAGGGCTGTGCTGAAACTGCACTACGTTCCTTGGAGACATTACAGTAATAACACACACAAAAACACACACACACACACACACATTATGCTGAAGACTTCTGCCTACCGTCTTGTTCTGTCTTGGTCAGCTCCACGAGTTTCTTCTGTTTCAGTGTGTCCACCACGTCTGCCAGGCTTCCTTTGCGGCGCTCCGGCGTCCCGAAGGCGAGGCCGATCACTGGCTCCCCGCGATCCCTGGAAAACTCCTCTGGCTTGGGTGGAGAGGTAGAGTTAGTCCGGTAGGAGTAGACTGAGCAGCCTTTACTGCTTTCATTGTCCTGTGAGGAGGAAGCAAATATAAGAGAGCCAAGGTTACAACTTCTGGAAAATATCAGCACAGATGCAGGTTTGGTTACTGACCTTTTGTATGTGACAGCCAAATGTGTGCTCATTTACTTATTTTATATTTGATTTAGAACAGACAAATACATCTCTCACAGCTTTCACACATATTTACTATATGTTTATAATGTTGTTTTGGATTTAACTGATGCTTTCGTGGAAGTAGTTGATCTTTCTGTCATCGAGGTCTCAGCCTAAGCATGTTTCAAAACAGTTTCAGAGGAGGCTCAGTGAATGGAAATGAAAAATTATTACATTAGTTATCAAAAGGCGATCACATACAGCGTAATAGCCTTAAATATGTGTGATTTGGTTACATAGTGGTTCAGAGATACAGTAGTTTGGGGGAATTTTACTGTTTTCCCACTTTCCCAGAGTCAGAAACTAATAAATGCCTTTGGACAGACTGTTTTTATGTATTTGGTGTAGTCTGAAATTATGTGAAACAACAATATTAGCCTATCTTGGCTCAACTGTTGAGTGTCTATGGGATCAAATTACATAATCATGATCCAGGAATCGAGTGAAACTACAAAAGTAAACTAAAGGGGTTATTATTCTACTATTAAACAAACATTCAGTGGATGTTGCATTTTAACATTTTTCACATCTCGTCCTTGGTTTCCTGTCATCTCTCTATTGTCAGCTATTTAATAATTATATGAAGTGTGAACTGTGTGTCTCAAAACACACAGAAAACACACAAAACAGTGATTTGTAGATTATTTTAAATGCAATGGAAGTTTTGTATATCTTGTAAGGGGTCCCTGGTTGTGAAAAAAATCTGTTCTATGACAGTAAACTGAATATCTTTGGATTGTAGATAAAACAAGACATTTGAAAACATCAGCTTGGGTTTTGGGAAACACTGACCAACAGTTTTCAGACTTTATGGACCAAACAAAACAACAATTCATTTGATTAACAGAAATAATTGTTTTTCAATAATGAAAATAATTGTTAGTTGCAGCCATAATGGAGAAAGAACCACTGATGTACATTGTAGTTCAGACGTACAGAAGACCTGTAAATATGAAAAGAGGAGACATTTTTCTTCCTCATAATTTGGATTAATTCCTGTTTCATTGAAGGTCACACAAAGAGTTTGAATTCAAACTTGTTGATAAGATGATATATATCTAATGGGCTTTTCTATTTTGTGCTGCAGTGTTTGCTGTGCTGGGTTATGAGCTAAGCAAGAGGCACAAGGAGTCTATATTTACCGAGAAGATAAGCCCTTCAAGACGACCACATTGTCCCACACAACAGACACTTCAGCACAGGTGTTCTAACACCGGGGCTATTTCTGGACGCTTTCTCCTCCCCTTACAGAGTGGGGGGATCTCCAAGAACTTTAGGAGGCTTATGTTTCAAAGACAAGGGGCTTTGGCTAACAGCGGGATCTTAAGACGCCCTTGAAATGGCTCCAGGAGGCCCCGTTGTGCACTTTGTCTTTAAGCGGAAGATGCCTCTGTAATGAGGATTAGGAGATAGTGTGTCACTTGTGGATTGTTAAGGTGTGTTTTTTCAGGATCGTACAGAACGCTGCTCAGGAGTTATACAAGTGGCACAATGAAGGCAGCAAGGCCTGATGGTCAGATCATATTATAAACCAAAAGGTCACACGTTCAGTCTCCGCAGGAGGACAATGCATGTCCAGGATGACCCCTGTGATGTTGTGTTGAAGGTGTCCTTGAGCAAGGCACTGAACCATGATCTGGTCACATATTGGATATCAGTCTGAATTAGGGCTGCAACTAAGTATTGCTCTCACAGTCAATTAATCTGCCAGTTATTTTCACAATTAATCAATTAATCATTTAGTTTGTGAAATATCAAGAAATTGTGAAAAATGCAAAACAATTTCCCAGAGCCCAAAGTGACATCTTCATATTGCTTCTATTGTCCAGCCAACAGTGCAATACCTGAAAAAAAAAAAAGACTTTTCATTTACTGTCATAAATGACAAAGAAACGCAGCAAATATTTACATTTAAGAAGCTGGAATGGGCAAAATGTTACATTTTTGCTTGATAAATGAATGACAGTCTCGCATAGCCAGACCTTTCTGCAATACTGCAATGCTTACTGAAACATGCGACCAGGCTTAAACCCACTGAGTACATTAGGTGAGTCTGACTTCTGAAGCGATTAATCAGTCAGTCGGTACTAACTGTAGTAGCTTTGAGAAAATATATGTTCTCCCAGGAATTTTGGATGGGCCAGTTGATAAAGTGGGCAGGCGCAGGCCTCTTAGGCCCACCCACAATGTCGCGCCTGGTGGTACCACTTTACTCTCTTGTTAAGTTTGTGGAACCAACATTTTCTTCTGTTTTAACAGGCGACCAAAAAATATCTTTTCCCTTTTTCTTTCTTTTCGTTTATCTATAGGTTCCTATTGGTCTCCTGTGGTCACCCATCTCACATTCAGTGAGAGTGTACACAGTATGTGACAACTTTACAGAAAAAGAAAAAGACAGGGTGAAACAAAAGAAAATGTACCTGCTTCAAGAGTTCATGGACATTTTGGCCTCAAGGCCACTTTGAACCCTGACACTGATGCTAAGTGAAGTCAAGTTTTCAAAAAATATTATTAATATTTAACTGCCTTTATAGATTTGCTTATGCACTGAGAATGGTTAAATATAGTTGGGTTATAATCCTAAAAACAACAGAAGAAGAAGAAAGAAAGAAAGTACAATAATATTTTAATCCAGAATTCAAATTATTGTAAAAAATGAATGAGACATTTTTTATCCGGGAAATGTTAAATGTATTGTGCCACAACATTGATACCTGAGGAAACTTTCCTCTCAGAACTCTCCAGTTTCCTCAGAGAATCAAGTCAAACACGCCTCTTCCATTAGGGACCAACAGAACCTGCAGCCAAGTAACTAACACCTCAACACACACATACACACACACATGAAAACAGGCTGTGGAGATGAGAAGAACCAGGGGCTACAACTCTCGGGAGGAGAAGCCTCACTGGGCTGCCTACAGCACTGCCTGCAGCACACACACCACCGCGGACCACTGGTGTGTGTGTGTGTGTGTTGTTTTCGCATGTATGTGCATTCAATTGTGCACAATCATCATTATGCATGAGAATTTGCACACCCTGTGTACTCCGGCATGTATTTCATGAGTGTTTTATGAGTGGTGTGCCCTGAGTGTGTACACTGTGTACACACACTAACCACATTTGTTTTATGGATCTGAGTTATAGCAACATATCTCAAGATAAGATATGGTCAATTTCTCAGCTCCGTGCATATTTCACATCTCACCATCGCAGCAGGCACCATGTTCTCCCACTCAGCATCCGTCAGCTTCTCTCTGCTTGTCTGCAGCTCGTCCGGGTGGGGTTGGTCATGCGAGGAGGGAGACGGCGGCGTCTCCTTCAGGCCCTCTCGCTTGTCATTGGTCCAGGTCGCATTGTCCTGACCTATCGCTTCCTCTTCCTCAGATGGCGGGTGGAAGGGAGGCGTTGCTCGCATGGAAGACATCATTCTGCGGAGGAAAAGAGGAAAAGATTGGGGTTTTGTGGTCATAGTTTATACCAGAGAAATACAATTTTAGGTTAGTTTATGTAGAAACGAGGAGAGAAGTTCAGTTATGGTTCCCACCGAGAGTAAAGACTGAGTTGACAGTGGTGAGGAAAAACTTCCTTGACCGGACCAAGACTCAATGGTGGGCAGTCATCCGCCACAACCACTTTAATTTCTTTTTTTTTTTTCATATAGTCCTTTAAAAGGTAGTCAAAGACTCTTAGATAAGATAAATAAAACACAGTCTCTCTGGGAAATTTGAACTTCTGCTGCTGAGTGAGACACACTGTGAGATTATAACCAAGCTCTTCCCAGAAGCATGAAGCACACTGAAACAGTAAAAAATAAACGAAATTTTCACGCATAAAATATATTTTTGTATATAAAGTGTGGTAAACAGCGCCTTGCTAGCCAAATAGTTACTGTGCATGCCACATGGCCATATGGCCTTTGAAATGTCACCACTTTGCATTTACAATTCAAATATATCTCTATGTACATCATCATCATCATCATCATCATCATCAACACTACAAGTATAATATACTCACACCAAATCAAAGTACAGTTTTAATTTGACAGTCATTTACTTACTGTAACTGCAATCACTGATAAATGATTTATAAATGGTCTATAATTAGGCTATTAATTACATTGTAAACACTTTATACATTACTAATAAACAGTTATAGGCAAGTTATAACAGTATTCATACATCAGTGTGGGGTCACTATTTGGTACAATTCAGTTACTGCTTACTATTAATTAATCTTACTACAACAGGCAAAAGCGAGCCCTATTGTAAAGAGTAAAATACCTCACCATTTCCAGTCCAAAGTGATCTGGTAATTTGATATGTTAACTTAATATGCCAAATAAAACTTTTTGTCTACTATGATATACACTATACTGAGATATAATACAGCTGTGGAATCTTAATTACAGCTGTTAATTACAGTTGTTCAAACTGTGCACAGTACTATATAGGCCACAATTTCTGAAGAGTCGTATAACTATGATGCTTGATATTTGAAAAGGAAAAAGTAGAAAAGTCTCAAAAAACTTTCAATAATAATAAAAAATCAAAATGACCCAAAATACATGTTAACATTTTAGTGTACTTAGCAGTAAAAGTTCAATTAATAAAAATGTATTAAACAGTAGTGTCAGTACAGACACTAACACACATTTGATAAATACCCTGAAACAAATTAAGAAGCAAACTAAAGGCGGGAAAACATTAATTTCCTTGGTATCACCTTACAATGAGACTAAGTTATTTATAAATGTTTTATAGTTATTAATTAGGTTATAAACACTTTATAAATCATTAATAAGCTGTCATAATGCATCAGACAAAAAGGGCAACAGTGACCTGTTGCTTGCCAAATAGTGAGCCTACATTTATCTGAAATGTTAAGCCTCAGATCTCATTTTTCACTGAGTTTACTTTGTCTTCTCCATCAGCAGCATCAAAAAAACACAGGCTGCTCTACTCTGAGCATGTTAAGTAATCTAAAAAGTTTGTCCACCGCTGACTGCACACTGAAGCCACAGAAAAAAAAAACACACTGGAAATTTCAGACCCATGCATTTCAATAGTAAAATTCAAAACCACAACTTCATTTAAAATGCAGACATATGAATGCTGAAGATGTAATTACAGCTCACACACACACAGAAGCAATTTAAAGCACATATCATATTTTTGGCATTTATTGGACGCACTCACTCTGAGCAACTTATAATGACTGCAACACATTCATGCCGAACGTTCCTCACACACACACTCAGATGCACATTAAGCACAAACTGCCTTGGGGATAATCTATTAATCTATTAAGCAGCATCAAGGCCTCTCATCACCTCAGAGCTGTTAAAAAAGCAGACGCTGTGCGCTGCGGAGTTTCAGCGGAAAAAATCTTCCTTTTTTCTCTTTTTTCTAATGTAAGCCTCAGGCTGGGAGAGTCATTAGACTAATACATCATTTACTGTAATGACTTCCCTTTGTTGCACTATAGTTATGAGGACTTTCATTGGCCACATTTATTCCCTCTGCTCCTGTAGCCTAATCTGAGCCCTTATTTCTCATTTTAAATCTAAACACCGGTCCACTTTAAAGGATTTTCCACCTTGTTCTGTCTTTACGTGGCTAATTGGTCCTTGTAAGTAATAATACACGTACATAAGCACACACACACAAACAATTAAACAGAAACTAACACTTGCCCACACAAAACTACTGATAACTGATCATTCAAATTTCAGGAAAAAGGGCGTCGGCCTGTTCGGAATTGTCTTCGCTCCGATTCCTGAAAACAGTTCACACCTACTCCACACAGCCACGAGTACACCTACACGTACACACACACACACACACACACACACACACACACACAACAAATTCTGTGAAGTAAAACAGATTGCTACTTCTGTGTTAGCGCTCAGTAAATCACAGCAGCCTGTCCATCTCTGAAATATGCAGCCCCCCGGGTGCCCTTAGACGTAAATCTGACCCTCAGTCAAATGTCTGAAGGCTGCAGAGTGCACATGTGGGGAGGCAGCAAAAGGTGAAAATACGTCATTTGCAGAGGAAGTTGATAAAAAGTGAGACAACAGACTGAAGTCAAATGTCAAAGTGAGATCAATTGTGATAAAAAAAAAAGATGAAAAGATGGAGAAAATGTATGAATGAAGCAAGAAAAGTATAATTAAGCACAGATCCAAACGGTGTGTGCAAGAATAGTTAGAGAAAACTAATTTCCAAGGGGGTTTAAACGTTGTGAAGTGATTCTGAGAGTCATGATGATCTGTACGTGTCATCTACGTGAGTCAGAACACAGCTTCCAGTGACTCAGCGATGCAGATAAAATCAGAGGAGGGTTGACTTGTGTCATACTGTTAAAACTGAGGTTCAGACAACTCTGACCTGAAGATGCTGGAGGACAACAACATCCTAACTACGTCACTTTGGAAACCAACCACAATACTTTTCTAATAAACTCAAATTTTACAGGAACAGATAAGTCTTCTATCTCATTTATGCTAAATTTCTTTTTTTCAGTGTGTCTCTCGAACATCAGGGTCACTGGATGACTGTAATCTCCGACCTTCACATACTGTACTGTTCCCAAGCATTATAATAATTGAAGGTTATTCACTGTAACTTGGTCCAGATGAGACCTAGATACACTGTAAATCATTTAAGCAGGTTCAACTTAAAACTATAAGTTCTCCTGCTGCCTTAAAAATGTGACTTGACAGAAATTGGGTTAAATTATTAGTTCAAAGTTATCTAATTTTCTTTTGATATGTAATGTGATAAGTCGAGTGAATTCACAAAAGTGCATTTATTCAACCCATGTTGTTCTAAAGTGGTTTTAAAATAAAATTAGAAATTTGAGAAAAGTTGAATTGATTTAAGATGAATAAAATCTTTATATGATGTTAAACACTTGAAGCTGCTACAACAAATGTTTTTACACCAACTCACAAGAAACTGGGATATTTAGAAGATAAAGAGTCAGATGTTTCCATTAAGAGTTGTTGCTCACCAAAAGCAGAGCTTAAAGGTTGAATATGAAGGATTTGACAGTTGATGTTTCTAAACACACCATTTAAAGTTGCCTTCCCCCCTCACTGGCTCAACAGACAAGAGAGGGAGAGAGACAGCAGCAATGATTACTTAGGTTAGACTATCAGTGAATTTCATTTTTTCATTTCATTTTTATTTTTTCCACTAATGTAATGACATTTTTGGAAAAAGTAAAAACTCTGAATCAGAGAAATAAAATGTTATTTTGTGATTGTTTCACAGTGATTACATTTGAAAGCATAAATAAACATGCCCACACATCTGCACAATGCTGGATTTTGCATAAATGCAGATAAAGCAAACCTTCATCCTGTAGCTGTGTCCTCAGTTTACTCTACCTGCCATGAGTCCTTGCTGCTCAACCCCTGTGCTTTATTGTCTGAGGGCTACAAACCACTGCCCAAAGGCTAACCCCCCAAAAAGTCCCTAACACAGAAAAATAATGAGAAAATAAGAAATTATAAGCAGAGGGAAGGCTCACTGCAAATACACACACCACATTGTTTTGTGTTTTTCTTTTAGAAAAATCCTGCATAGTGTGCCTTTAAAGTTTCAAGTAAAATGTTACTGAGAATCTCTGCATATCTTTATTAATTCAAGAAGCGTCGCTCAGACATTACAGTTTAAATGTTATTGTGTTTTGAGCAGGAAAATCACAGAACAATAACCACCAGAAGTACATGGTGTCATGCAGCCACGGCTCTGTATTAAATGACAGACGTTTAAGTGATTGCATGCTGTTGTGAGCATGTTTTGGCTTGCACAGTTTTTAACAAATAAATGTTCTATTTTAGTTTTTTTTTTTTTTTTTTTAACCACCACCAAGACTGAAACCTCTGGTGGACGTCTGCCAGTTTTGGGAATGATAACAAATAATTACAGTCATTTCACCTAAAGCCTAGGTGAAGTCTGTGCAATAATTTAAGCGTGTTTTGTTTCACAGCTTTATTTGTAGTTCATTTATTTATTTTTACAACTTGCCACCGGTGCCATGCTCCACCCGAAGCCTAATTTGACTGATAGGAATAGCAACAGGAGTCAGTCTGAGGTTTCAGTTTCTCCAGACCTTCGTTTGTTTTGCACAGCGGTATGAGTACATGAGATTATAAACCCCAGACAACCAACAAACAGCAAATCACTAATCCATGATCAACTCCTGCAATCCACACTGGCGCGATGAGAGAGCGATGGGGAGCCAGCCGGGGAGGGAGAAGGCAGAGGAGAACCTATATTTAGCTGACAATATTGCTGGTGCTGTGTTTATGGGGGAGCTTAAGACATAGTTTCTTGGAACTGGTGTCTCATATGGCCAGGAATGCCCAGCCTCATAACTCGCTGCCACTGATATGGTTCCATCATGCAACAGTGCAGGGGTTTGTTGGTAAGCATGCCACAGGACCTTTTGTGATTGGTTGTTGCAGGAAAACAGTAGACTTCATGCACTCGTCATCAGGCAAGAATCGCATTACTAGTGTTTAGATGACTCCATTGTTTAACTAACATGGTGAATGTTAAGCTCTACCAGATCACTGCCATGGAGTTGAAGAGCTACAGTAGTTTTTGTCACATGACTTGTCAGGGTGATTTTACCATCTACTATTCTTTTTTTTTTTTTGCACGGTTAAACTAAATTTCAGCTTATTATAATGCATTCTGTTTACATATCGGTTGAAATAGTTCCCATTATATACTATTATGTTATCATATACTATATATACCTATTATTATTATCACTTTGCTGTTTGCACACCAGAATTTTTGACTGTATTTAGAAGATTTGTTTTCAAAAAAGCAAAAACTTACTTACTTTTTGCAATTTTATTTTATTTATTTATTTATTTATTTATTTATTTATTTATTGCATATTTAATTAAATTATAACTTATCATAATGCTATCTATCTATCTATCTATCTATCTATCTATCTATCTAATCATCTAGGGCTGCAACTAATGATTATTTTCATTTTCAATTAATCTGTTAATCTTGATCAACTGATCAGCTGTTTGGTCTATAAAATGTCAGAAAATGAGGAAAAATGTCATAGAGGACTAAAGAAACCAGAAAATATTCACATTTGAGAAACTGAAATCAAAGAATGTGGTAATTTGTTCTTGAAAAATGAATCAAAACAACAGGGATAGTAACGGGACTGTACACCACTTAAATGTGGAGTTTCCAGAGTTTTTGAGCAGGAAAATCACAGAATAACCATTGTGAGCTAATGATTTGGGAATATACATAATATAAAAAGCAAAGTTTTTTTTTCCAGCATCAGATGGGAAACAGAGCTGATGGCAAGAAGAAAGACATCTGAGTGTAAACGAAAAACAACTTAAGAACTGAATAAAGTGCCAGACATCAGGTATAACCATAATGCATTGTAACAGAGGAAGAACTTCTATCCAGCCCATTTATGTGTTGCCATCAGCCTGCAGCTGCTACTGTCATGACATGAAGAAAAACAGAGATGCTGTGCTGTACCAGCGATCACTACTTCTGCAGAATAATATTATCAGTGCAAGTTTTTCCTGTTCAGATTGGACATTTAAATAGCCATTTACAGTGAAACAAGGACAACACTGCACTAAAAAAGATGCTTGGCCATTATAAGAGAATAAACATGTATTTGTCTTAATCTCTGAAAAAATGAAAAACATTTTGCAGATGTGCAGTTTTCATCTGACCACAGCTCTCATGCTTGGCAATATCAGGTCCTTCCCTACTGAGACACAGGAAGAAATTGAGTGATTATAGCTGAAGGAGCAACCCTCTCCCAAAGAGACCAACAAAAGAATGAGTTCGGCAACGTGGAGTCGCTCTCAGGAAGCGGTAATATGACGATAATGGTGCACTGATAGCTGTAAAACAAATTCATTTTTCATCGCCTTGTGGCTCTCCGAAAGCCTTTTCATATTGTCAGACAGACATCTATAAAAACATCAACTCTTTTCCTCTGAAAGCAGCTCCCCAGTCTCAGATATGTCTTGGAAGGTGATACTGGTGAGATTGCCTGCTTGAAAACTAAACAGAGCACGTACTGTTGAGTGAAGAGTTTTAATTTTTCATGCATTTTAGAGGTTTTTACAAGCGTGAAGTTAGGTTGGGAAGATCATCCCACAAGTAGGGATAACATCTCAGCTGAATAAGGCTAGTGTATGCTGTGTAATCACAATGAAGGTGTGCTCAGTAATGTTACTTACTGTTCACTTTGAGCATTTTAAGTTCCCTTCCCTCCTTTGTTGCCTATGGGAATTCTTACAGCCTTTAGCTCAGAGACACATTCGACAAACAAACTGTTGCTGGTGGACAGCTAGCTAAGTCCCCATCTAAAACGTGGACAGTAACTTAGAATCCCTTTGTGAGCAGAAGAAAAACGAAAACCGGGGTCGGAATTTGGCAGGAAAGTGTTGTTCAGATCTGGCCTGGAACCTGGCGACTTGGCAGAAACAATCAGGCATTGTGGAGCGTGGACGGAGAGGGACCTGTGACAGATGAGAGCGGGAGAGAGAGGGCCCCCTCTTAGAAAAACAGTACACAAAGCGCCATTCACAACCCAGGTCCCTTCTGCCACTTGTGGAGCGAGAGAAGGGCTCCGACAAAGGCCTTCGACTGGACCAATTGGGTGTAAAATCTCCAGCCGTCCCAGCTGGATAGAACTGAGGAAATGGGAAATACCAGAGAGAAAGAGAGACACAGAATGAGAGGAGAGAAAAAACACGGGCAGAAAGAAAAGTGAGGACTTTCCTTGGAATTGTTTGTCTGTTGGACAGTCCCAACAAGAAAACACGGTGAAAGAAAAGCAAAAGTTTAACAGAGAGAAAAACAAAGAGTCTGCTTTAGCAACCAGAAACTGTAGCAACTCAAGCTATGCTGCCATTCTGTGCCCTTGAGCAAGGCACTTGAGTTCTGGTGCGGGTCGATCTTATTCTGTGGTTTTCTCATTTTAATCTGCAACAATAACATTAAACTCAACAAAATAAGTCTGAGTCTGCTGGGGAAAGAAACAAGCAGTCCGCTAGTTTACACACACAATATTTACCACTGTACTGGACACTAAAATAATGATACAATGTCTGCAATAATATCTTACTACACAAAAAAACTGTGTGGCCAGAACGGCAGGTCAACAACAAACCAGGAAGTCTCACTGTAAACTGTGATGGATGTTTACAAAAGACCATTTGAGGCATAATTTTACCATTCACCCTTATTTCCTTTCCCAAATAAGTGTTACTAACCTGGAGGAGGTTGTTTAAAACCTTTATGATCATGTAACTGCTTGTGTTTCTTGCTATTACAGACCAGCACAACTCACACACTGCGGGACACTATAACAGATTCTCACAGCTTTACCTGCATGCCTAACCCATGTCACGCTCACATGTTGGCAAGTGGGCTAAATAAATCAATTTTAGTAAGGTAAACTGGTATGGCCATTTTCCAGAGGTGGGAGTAAGTCACACATGTGCAAGTCACAAACAAATCTCAGAGTCACTGTAGTCAAGACGAGTCTGTGCTATGAGTCAAGAAAGTCACAAGTCAAGTCAAACAAAATTCTGATAATCTACTCCAGTTTCAACAATTAAATCAGTTAAAAGTTAGTGGTCCTGAAAAGCTGAAAAGTTTTATTTCAACATTAACAAAAACTGTTGCAGCCTGCTCACACTGGAGAAATCTGAGTGACATTTGACATTTTGTGGCAAACAATAAAAAAAAACCCTCCTCAGTGCATAACAGAGCAGAGTTAGGCTCTAAAATTATAATTCTTCTTATATGACACTGCTTATCTTTGTTCTCTTCTAACTACCATCATTAACAACATAATTCTCGAATCCAAAATGTATTATTTTTGGACTAGCCCCCTCTATGATATATGCCAGACCGGACTGGGAAATCCTACAAAAATAAGTCCAAGTTGTTAGAAATTGGAATTGTCCTTTAAAGGGCTACTACAAAAATTTTGTGTTATACTTTCATAAAGTTAAGGAACTCACAAAAGACAAAAGTGTGGTCAAAACTGAAGCCCCAGAGGCTGGAATATCCTCACTTTTGGCATCTTTGATGGGCTGAGCTAGTGCCTTTCATTAGACCCCCTGCCAACCTAAATGCTTCTTTCAAACCTAATTCCTGCAGTGAAGTTGTTTGGTGGCTGTGGTAGTAGCGGGCAACTCCCAGGTGTGAATGAGCAGCAGGGCGTTGCTAAAAAGAACATGTGTGCTCACTTTCTTTCCCTGGATAAATAAATGAAAAAAAATATCTCAAAGAAGAGAATTGGCCTTGTATGAGAACAGCTCTCCCAGCTCCTAAATCTTGGGTCTGTCTGGACTCTCATTAGATCATCGCAGAGCGCTGCAAACAGAGGGCACTGTCATAGGTCAGACATGTGGAATGTGAACACACACACGCTGCCCTGTTTTCTCCCAGAGATTCCCTCGTCCCGGCTCTTTTGCCCAAAATAGAAACGTTCAATAGGAGCGCCAGTTACCCCCCAAACCAGCCCATTTCGTCACTGCCTTATTAGCAAGAAAAGCAGTTTTGTTTTCTGAAATTCCAGCCCATTAACATGGATTCCACTGTAAGAGTAAGCTCTGTAGCTCCACTGCCAACAAGTAGCAGCTCAGTGTCAAAGCTGGAGGTGCTTATCATCGCATGCGACCGACTGCAGGTATTCTCTGACCTTCTCATGACTTAAGTGAAACAATGAAGGGAGGTGAGCAGAAGGCGGATGCTGTGTGCGACGGACAGGTCAGTGCAGAGTGTACATCAATCAGTTGTCACAACCAAATCCTTTCACGATTCTCAGGTAAACACGAGTCATTGTGTGACCATCGTATGATACACTGAATGTTACATTAAAGAGCTCTGCCTGTTTACCTCATTACAAAGTATTTACAACCACAATGTACTGAAGCCATGTTTGCACTGCATGGCATGACTTCGCTAAACCCGACTCACTTTTGGTACCAGGTACTTTTCTTGATTTTGTTTTCCACTGCTGATAGCACCAACTCAATGTAAGCGGGAGTCTTGATTGTCATCTTCAATGCAACAGAAACACATGAACAATGGAGGATGAAGGAGACACATTTTGTTTTAGAAAAGGCTAGATGCAGCAAGACAAAAGACTGCTCAAAAATCAGGAGAGTTTGGAAAATCCTACATCAGTGTACAGATGACTCTGGTCGTTCCATATTGTGTAAGTCAGGGGTTCCCAAACTTTTTCATGCCGAGGACTTCCACAATAGGTGCACGTTAGACAGCGCACCCCTGGTTTGAGAAGATGTGTCTTAGGGAATGAGTATTTTTTTTATTGTATGTATGAAGATAATTAAGTCTTCATTATCACTCAGTGGGCAAACCAGCCAACCCTATTTTTTCCCTTGTTGCTCCAACTTCCAAAAAATGTGATAAAAGTTAAAATATTCTGTTCTCTCCTACAACCTTCTGCAACTGTCTCAAGGACGCCTGCTGGTCTTTGACCCCAGTTTGAAAACTAAGGGCAGAAGTGATGATTATAGTGATTTACTCTGAGATGGCACCAAAAAAAGTGTCAGGTACTATCCACAACTTTTGACAATCGAAAACCCAGAAAGAGCAAGTTGAGTCCTGCTGAGCCAAGTCGGACCATGCGGAGGAAAGACAGCATTAAGTGGAGATGGACAGGCAAGGGTACAGAGTAAACTCTTTTCGAAATTAGTGATTTCATTCTAAATCAGTAAGAATACATTGCAGTTGTAATTTGAAAAACTTTAATATTGGTCTCTTTTATGTTTTAACCCCAGTTAAACAATATCTTTGCCTCTGTAAGGACACAATATACTAAAACTCTTAAAACCATGACATCAGGCTGGCCGGTTGTACAAAATTTCCATCAGACAGCAACAACATGTGTCATGTTTCAGAAATGTCTTTCTGCCCTCTAGAGTTACATTTCGTCTCTTTGTTTGGACTAAACTGACATTTCTATGAGCACTGACAGCCAGAAATTTGTCTTCTGTAAGACTACAGCTTTTATTTTAGTGTTTATATCAAGGTACAGTTGCTGTCTTGTCAGTATCTCTGGTTATGTGAGATCTTTGTGGCAAAATAATGAGAAAGTCTGCTTCTTTGCCACATTAGATCTCCCAGATTTTGCATCAGTAGGATGAATTTCAATTGTATTAATGGGGCATACACTGTACGATTTTAGAAATGTTGTTTACTTCCTACTCCTACTGTATAAGTCTAAGTATAATCGTCTTGTGTGTAAAATATAGAATAAAACAGCCCATTGGCCCCTGTAGACCATCCTGCCTGTTGACAATCGTCAGTAAAGATTTTTTTTGAAAGCTCTGAGGCAGGTAGAAGTTTGTTTGCTATTAATGCTAAAGCTGATTGATACTTGTAACAAGGCCAAAATGTGCTGCCTTGATCATGTGTGCCATCCTGTGTGCTGAACTTCTGTCCACATGAATAGTTGTGTCGCCCCGGCAATTGCAAGTACTGACCTCTGGAAATCAGCGTGTGGCTCTGCTTCAGCTGTGCAAGAGCCTGAAATGGCCAACTAAAATTTCAGCAGATCAGGAGCACTTGATCAGTCCTCACTCCCTTGTGTACACTGTATGGCAAAGAACGGCTGACAAAACTAAATTAGGTCCGATAATAAAATCAGTTGTGCAGCTCAACAATCAGGTCACTGAGCAGACACTGCCATTTGATTTTGTTTTTTAATCTTGTCTTTAATCTTTTCTTAATTTAGTGTAAATATATTAAATGTATTAAAGTTATATATACGATTATGGGAATTTTAATCCATTTTGCAGTCACCATCAAGAAAAAGATATCACAGTTTGATAGTTTGACATGTGATGTGTGGGAGGTTCAGTGCAGAAACACCACACCAATGCCGACATGTTAGTCAGTAGGTCAGTGGTACAGCCACATTACACTAGATCCCATAGAAAGTTGGCACTGAAGAATGGTGATTAATGGCCAGCCAAACGGGTATATTGGTATTTCATGCTAATCAGCTTAGTGAAATTGGCATCAGCCTAGTTCAGAACACTAGTTTAGAAAATCTCCAAGGTTATATGAAAGGTGAAGCTGTTGGTAAAACCAAAAAATAATAATCAAAAATGACCTTGTGGAAATAATTTGTAGCAGATTTGTATCATTAAATAGGAATGTTTTCTACAAATTCATAAATTAAATACAATTTTTACTGTTCAGTGACATAATAAAACATTTTAAGAGATAAATTGATTTGAAAATTAAATAACATCTTATTCCATGGTACTTGAATACAAATAGTTAGGTTGTTAAAAAGCATCAACAATGTTGTTCAGTGGGTTCTCCCGTCATGCAGGTAGTTATTTTGATAGAAATAGGTGGTATAATATTTGGTTCTGAAATAAATCTCTACAAATATAAAATTGCCAAAACATATTCCTGGTCCATTCCAAGCAGGAAAATGCGGAAAGAAATTCACTGTATCCAGGGTCTACAGAGAAGTTCAAGACTAATAAACATTGTAATTTAAGGATTTTGTCTCTCATCAGATGGACACCTGGAGCAAACATGGGGGTTTGATGTCTCCATTAGTCCCACTGATGGAAAGTCTCAATCAAAGCCAATGATGGAACACTCAAAAAATGATGAATGCATCGCTTGTACAGTGGGCGTAAACACACACCACTATGCTGGGTCTCTGTGTTCAGGGACCCGGACCAAAACCGCAGACCCCAAGAAATCCAGAAGTGGCCTTATTGACCAACACCCTCCCTTGTGCTTGTTATTTTTCCTGGCACGCGAACACACCCCTCGCTAACACAAATACAGTACACATATACATTTATCTACCTCATGGCAACGATACAGAGTAAACCATTGAAGAAGCCATTGAAGACCAAAGTCAACACTCGCCGACTCAAAAGGACTGTTTGTCTGCTACCTCCCGCCCACGGTAGTAAGAAGACCTGGTCAGTGTGAGTATTTTGTCTCTTAATCCCTAAAGTACACCACATTGTCCAGTTAGCTATGCCATCATATAAACAGCAGATTTAATACAGAAACAAACAATTAAAACAGAAATATGAATCTTTGTCTGTTGGTAGTTGCAGAAAAGTCCAACAATTAAATAGTTAAAGACAATTAAACTTGCTGTCAGCTCTTAAAATCATTCTGCCATTTATTAAATATGTTTCATGAACTCTACTAACCAGTGGGAAGTTCTGGACAAGTTGGATCATGGATTTGGAGTCTTGTGACACCACTACTACTTAACAGAGGAGAGATCTGATAGATTTGATGGACTAATATGTCTCGATATCCACAACATAACAATTAAACATATACAGGCATAAAACAGAGTCCTTGAGAATATATGAGGACCAGGACTAAAACCCTGAGGAACTTCACAAGTAATTGATGAATTGTTGAGTACTTTCAAAATGACTATATGAGTATATTCTGACAAATATAATTGATGGCACTTTAAAATGCAATAATCACTTTTTTCTTTCTTGATTTAAGTTTCTACACCAACACACACTCTATTATCCTCCCTTTATCATCTGTCTTTCTCCTCAGGTTTCTAGTGTGTTAACAGAAGGTAAAGTTGATGGATTTATGGATAGATATACTTAATTATTTTATTTTAGCTTCATTTGAACAGATAAATCAATTAAAACCAATTCTCATTTACAATGACAACCTGGCCAAGATACAACAACAGGCAAGTCAATACAAGACAAAAAAAACCATGGATAAATCTAGTGCAAGGAAGCTATCTCACACAAAATTAAAACATTACGATATATGTATAGTACATGCAATAACACTGATGCTGGAGAAGTAAATTCAGAAGCAGCTGCATTGATCAGAGACTATAGTTTGTAATGAGTTATCAAAAGTGGGTAACAGAATGAGGGTGTGGAATTTTTTGGTATGACCATGTTAATGAAACTGCTAGAGTGTAAATTGTGGTTAGTGTTGGAGGTGTTGAGTAGTGAGTGGAGATATGGGGAGGTTTTACCAATGATAGTTTTATTGTAGATGAACTGATAAGTGGCTGCGTTGCAGATTGTGGAGAAATGGCCAGTTGCCTAAAGACTACATATCACACTGATGAGTACTCACACTGATCCAGTTTATTGAGAAGATTGTCTCTATCCTCAGCATAACAATTAAAAGATATACTGCAATTTGAAATTACTTGACTTTGATGAAGCATGCTGGTTGATAACAGAACTAGTAAGAATAGAAGAAGACCGAGACTAGAGCCTTGAGGAACCCCACGTGTAAATGTCGGTCTGCTAAAGACATAACAATTCCTAAACCAGCCAGGAGTAGTTTCAAAAGAATATATTACTATTATATGAGCAGGAGTATTGAAACCAGCAGAAAGCGACGCCTCAACAATACATCAGACAAAATCTCTGTATTCAGACAAACATAATTTATGATAATGCAATCTCTGAGCTGTGTAACACAACTGAAACTTGGCCTGAATGGGGGGTCTTAATAAAAGCTCTGAGGAGCCATTATAAACAAACATAGGTACTAAAATATTTCATAGGTAAGACATCTAAAGCTGAGAAGGATTCATTCCATGATCTGAATGTTTGTTAGCAGCCAGTGTCAATTTTTCTGCATCTCTTTCTTTATTTAAATCTCACCACTGACACTCAATTTACTATCCTCCCCTCATTATCTCTCTTTCTCCTCAGCTCTTTTCACCTCTGATCTGTATCAGCTTAAAGCCCATACAGCTTGCCATTTGACAAACATCTTACAGGAGGTAATACGATGTTTGCCAGCAGGAGCTGATGCTGCAGCGAACCACCACATGCCCTCTCTCTTCAAGCCACAATCCTTATTATCCCAACAGTTACCTTTGACCTCTGGGACTGGACATAATGCCACTGTGATGCGCAAATAAGCTTGTTGCACAAGTTTTAAGCCTTGTTGTGCCTCGACCTCTCCATATACTTGACAGAAGCTGTAAACAGGGGGAAATCCTATTATCTTAAGAATATAGATGTAACTATGGATGCCCTTTTTCCAAGGAGGAAAGCCAGTAACTCTTTTTGAATTCATCCCTCCATATCTGTCAAAAGAGAAGACGCAACTTGATATTTTTATAATGAAGGAATGCAAATATGTTTCTGCACTTTACATCAAATAAATTAAGCAGCTTAAGCAATCAAAGCTGGTTAATTTTCCAAAGGGTTAAGTTTCAAAAGTATCATTGGCAGCAGAGGCTATTTCAGGGTGACATCAAAAGAAGAAAGTCATGATAGAAGCCTGTGGCAATATGACAGCTGCCCTCACACATTTTTCAGAGTGATTGCATTAGCCCTGAGGCTAGCAGCAGAAAAAAATGAGCTTCAATAAGTCATTACAGGACACAAGGGTCTCACCGTAGCTAAGAACAATCATGTTTTCTTCATTTCAATGTAATTTAGTAAGTAAATCTTAAGATGAGAGGTCATGATGGCACAAAAGTGGAGAACAATTAAGTTCACAGATGAGAAAAAAACAAATGTACATGTTCTTAATTAAAATTAAAACCACTGCAAACCTATAGAACAACAACTTCTTGGTGGCACTGGTGCAGAGACACATTATAATGACAGTAGATCTGATTGTGCGAAGCACCATAAAACTGAATTAAAGAATACGCATCTTTTATTTTAGCAAATTAAAATTAATGTTCTATTTATAAACTATACTTATGAATAGATTTGAATGTTAGATTGTATCATCATAATGAAAACACAAAATAATTTAAAACTTTGATGTAAACAAAAGAATTACAATCAAACAAGGAGCTCTGGAGTGTAACATCATCTGCAGGAGCGTCCAAACAGGTGGCTTTTAGAGCGCCCAGGAGGCGCGAAAGCCTGCTAATCCCAGATTAGGACTGACAAGTCGTTTCACTGGATGCCCCCATTGTAATCCCAGTTGCCTCTCTATCCTCTGACAATGAGCTTTGTTCCCTATCTGAGAAAGAGCTTTGAGGATTTCCTCAGCTTTGTTAGCATGAAATGGCTGCATTATTCAGGGGAATGCTACTCTCCGTCGGTCGAAAAACAACATATTTTTATTCAATTATTGACCGGCCTGAATGTGTAATGTGTACAGATGGTTCTAACAAGTCATCTGTGCTCAGAACACAGGATTTAATTTCTGCTCATTTCGGCAGTGTACAACTCTGTCACATTTACAGACATGTCAAGAGAGAGAGGGGAGATGTGTAGGAATGTAATTAAATTTTTTAACATATTAGGCGTTCATGTGACACAGATGGTCCAGATGGTGTTAGGGTGACTGCAACACTCCAGTAATCTTACATTCAACCAATAGTACAAAATTATGTTTGCATAATTTTACAATCTGAGATAAGAAATTCATAACTTAATAAATTTGACATCTATGCCCCTATTTTATAACATATAAGTTACAATAGATATATCTATGCCATGACCCCTGGGGCACCATGAGGTCACTTTTTTTTCAGACTGGCTCCAAAGGCAGATGAATTTTTGCTGCTTTACTGACAAATTTAACTATATTGAATCTGCTTTTCTAAATGATGAGTGGGGGTTGAAAAGTAATGGATTACATGTTATCAGGATGATGTAACCAGCCAAAAAAACAAGTAACTATGATCAGCCCATATTATATTTGAAAAACGTGTTATTAGATTATAGTTACAGTGTCGTGGATTGCTTGATTGCAAATGTTATTACATCTTTAAAATATGGCGATTTTAAAATTGTAGAACTTTTCTTTCATGTTACGTTATTCAAAGTGCATCTGACATGTTTGTCAATGGTGACTTTACTTATATTTCTTCTCGTGTTCTAAATGGATATTTATGGATAATAGAGTTAATTCCTTTTCTTTTACAGTGAAAATGAAAGATGAACATTTTGACTAAGCACTCCTCTTCCATTACAAGAGAAAAGTCCTCCATGTGGCCTTTGATTAAAAAACAGCAGCGACAAAATCTTACACAAAAGAAAAAACACCCCCCAAACTGATTGTGCCATGAGTTCACCTGTAGTTTGTGCCAGTACTGTTTTTGTGAGGGTCATTTGATTTGATTGACTGTAAATACTGAATATGTAAATTACATTTACTTGCACTGAAAATGTTTTGAGATGTTTAAAGAGAAAAAAAGGAATATCTGTGGCTGTGTTCATTTTTTTGTGTGTGTAAGGTACAATATTTTCATTGTTTGATTTTGAAGTAATTCAATCATAATCATCATGTAATTTTGTAATAAATTGGATTACATTACTAATTCCAAAAAATGCTTCTTTCAAAAAAAACCTCCTTCCGTAAACTCAGGACAAGAGCATCCAAGAAATCCCCAAGATGTAGAACATAAATTTAAGTTAGAGGATAGATTTTTATATCTGCCCAACAAGACTTGAAAGCAGTTTGAAGGAGGTGGAGGAGAAGTGAAGGAGGTAATGCTGAAGCAGCAGTGAAGTGGAGCACCGTGAAACCCTCTCCTCCTCTGCAGCAGCAGTTGTCTTGTTTGGCGGTTGGAGGCATGTCAGTGTCCCCCGGCATGTCGAGCTGTCACAATCCAGACTAATCCTTCCCATGGTGTGTCCCCTGCCTGGGCTGAAGCTGCTCGTTATAAAGTGTACATGAGTGTGTTTGGCTGTACATGTGTATTATGGGAAACAGGCTGCGTGATTTGAAACAGTTATGTGTGAATCTAAAGATATATCTGATACTACGGACGTGCGGCCTACATACAATAAACATGTAGGGCAGAAATGTTGAAGAGGCAGTTCTGTGGCCGCTTTGTACTGAAAAAACTGGGCGAGGAAAGTAAATAAGTCACGCTCTACCTTTCTCTGGAATATGAACATGAGCAGGAGTGCAAAAACACATTTACACAGTCACATTCTTCAGTGTGGAGAGGTGTGAGCATGCTGCAGGTCAGAGCCTCTGCACAAGGTATCCATTGTCCTTTACCGGCCCACAGCGAATATACATTGTTTACGGCACACAAGGCCTCACTTTAAACCATGCAGGGTGTTAATCTAGCCAATCACAGCGGCCGTTGTTCACATGGACTTAAGCCTTCGAATCGGGGCAAATATTTAGGACTCAGGTGGGGTTGTTCAGTCCAACATGCCTGACGTCAGGCATGGAAAGTCTGGCTTTCCTGCATCAGGCAATAAACCTTTCATATCAATACATTTCTATTTTGCTGCTCACTTTCATCAATTTAAACAATACGGTAGCATTTAAAGCAGTAGTGATTATATTGCGCAGGCGGTTCATAAAAGCTTTTATATGCTTTGTTTTGAACGGCCGATGTCAACAGATCTTTAATGAGAAAAATATTCTGGCACAGAAGCAAAGTGCCGTATGTTTTCAGTTAGTCTGGAATAAAAAGAAGAGGAATAGCAGCGACGGCAACAAAAACAGAAACAAACTGACACATCTACAGCAAAAAATCGACTTACATTGATGCCCTGTTGCTTGCACTTTAAATGAAGTGACTTTTTAAACACGACATATGTCACTTTTGGCTTAGCTTCCACAATATTTTGAGTTAAAATAAAACTTTTGTCATGCAGTTCTGCCTTTGAGTAAATGTTCAGTTCCATAGCTGCCACTTGTCTCATTTTTAATGTAACACCAAGCTAATTTTAAGATGTCCATACTGGAACATTTAGATTTAAGTAATTACATTTATTTCTTTTTATTAATATGAAGAAAAGGTTTCTTAAGTCTACAGTAATACATACAGTTAGAAACTGTTCATGTAGATTATGACAGCAAAAAATAATGCCCTGGAAACAGACGTTTCTTCTATTTGAGATGATTACCTTGACGTCAAAAAAAGGTTGCATCTTTAATCAAAGACTGATTCAGTTATATTATAACTGACTTATATATTTGATTTTTCAATTTCCCCCAGTAAAAGGGGAGGTGGTGGTGGTCTTAAAACTTAATTTAGTTAAAAATGGGATGAGATGAAATTTGAATGCTCGTTAATAATCATGAAAAGTACAGTACAGAGGATGTGAAAATGTATTTCATATTTATTTATATGCCAACCATTGTGATGCTTTGTACCAAACAATTGCATTGACAATGAATATTAGGAAATTAAGCACATGCTGGATTTAATGTGGCTTCCTGTATAAACCACGCCCACTTCTGGTCTTCAGACAGATCATTTCGCTGGCTGAAATGATACAGATACAGATACAGATACAAATAATGGTGTCTCTGTGCACCTCTACTGCAAACCTCACATTCTATGTTACAATATGGTAATAATTTCACATGATTAAACTAAACTAAACTGGCCGGGCTAGGGCCAGTTGTTTTGTTCGAGGGGCACATTTGACAGAGGACAAAAGAGACAAACAAAAAAATACATTTTTCAAGCTTTCAAAAATTTTAGCTCAGTATATAAAGTAATAGCACACAAAAAAACCCATAAAATACCATGTAGGGCTGCAAGTAATGATTATTTTAATTGCGGATTAATCTGTTGATCATTTTCTTGATTAATCGATTAATTGATTAATTTTGGTGATTAATGTAATAATCGATTCATAATTGATTAATCATTGCATCTCTAATACCTAATGATTGATATTTGTTTGAGTAACATGTTCTCAGTGCCATACGATTGTAAGAAAGTGATAATTTTATTATTGTTGTAGACTCTTGGCGAGGGGCCCACAGTGGGTCCCAATGCAAGTGTTGCAGTAGAGCTTCCACTGAAAAATCACAATCACCACAAGCAATAAAGGACAAATCTGAAAAAAAGAAGCTGGAACGGGCAGATTAGTACTTTAACTGAATGTATAAATATCCCCTCTCTGTCTTTCTTTCTGTTGCTGTCTGGACTGCGAATGTAACGGTTTCTCGTCCAGCTGTTCTGATTTTTATCGCATTAAGGATCATATCTTGACAAACCTCTCATGAGACTCACGCAAGAATTTCACAGTTGCTGGAAGGGAGCAGCGTTTTTAATAAAGCTGCGTTTCTTTTTTTTTTTTTTTTCAATCTGGACGAAGATACTCTGACTGCTCTCCCTCCTTCTCTCTCTTTCTCTTTGCAGCCATTCCTCTCTCCATCGCAGCGCTGGACTTGCAGGCTGTAAATCACAATTAGGGGGTTCATTAGATATGGCTGATTTATTAAGACCCAGGGCTTGTCTCTGGGCCTTTCAGCCATATATTAGCTGACTACAAGATCTCATACATAGTTATGAGACATGCTGTTTACTGTATGGCATATAGGGTCATATGCCAATAGACATTAATTATTGAGTAAGACTCCATAGGTTAAATTAATAGCATCCAGATGATAAATCATTTGCATCTGTGCTGTATATTTTCTCTGCAGCGATGCCTGTACGCAGCACTTTCGACTGCATATCTAAACGCATATCTTTCAAGAACGACAAACTGGCAACAGCATCAAAAATCTGTCTCTATTGTCAGCGAGTGATCCAGCGTTTGACAGGGAGCCAAGCATTCTGGAGCCTCATCCAAAGGCTTTAACAAACATGCTCCGGGGGTGCTTGCCCTCTTCAACATGCACACATAAATTTGGCCTGTGTTCATATCACAGTTACTCCAGTCTTAAGTGTCCCTGGCTCACATAATACAGCTTTGTTTCCCCTGTAAATCAAAGTGCATTTATCGCACTGCATATCAGCTACTGTCAACAATCGCCTGTAAACACAGGATCCAGATAAGGTGGTGGATATACTCTTTATTCTCTGTATAGACTATATAAATACCCAATTTTCTGACCTGCTATTCCCATTCTGCCAAATCTGAGTGATTGAGTTCAATAAAGTACATTAACATTAGAAAGGCACTGCAAAAACATCCTGAAACTGCAATCAACAGCTTTTGATTTCCAAAACAGCCCTTCACAAACTGGGCCTGCCTCCAAAATGATTTGCTTCTTTCTCTCCAACATACCAACCATGCCTGCTCATCCCCTGGCACCTTATGGGCCGGATCATTGAACCTTAAGGGGAACTATAGAAATAGTTCTGGATTAGTTACAGCTTGAACAGGTGAGCTCTGACTTGTTCGGGCCTATTTATAGCGAGTGTGAAATCCTATTGTTAAGAATAGTAGGAGGGTTTTACTGAATGGATGGGAAGAGAAGGCAGAGAGAAGTTGAAACCCTTCCTGTTCTTAATCTAGACTCTGATCTTGTCGGAGATCAATTAGTCTAATACACATACATGTCTGTGAGGTGACATAAAGATAAACATCACATCGAAATCTGCCTCAGGTGTGTGTTTTTGAAAAGAGCTTTAAAAACTGAAAGATGTTGCCTTCTTGTCAGCATTTTTCTGTTTGTACTATTATTTCCTCAATTTTTCTGTCATTTTCTCAGGTTATCAGTTGAAGGGATAGTTTGGATTATTTGATGTGGGGCTGTACGAGGTACTTGTCAATAGTCAATGTATTACATACGCTAGGTGGCGGTTGGCACGCCCTCAGTTATGAGAAGCAGCGAGGGGCACGGGCACAGAAGAAGCAATGTACTGTTGTGGACAGGGTCAGCAAAAAATGTATTTTAGCTTAACAACTTAACTTAACTTACTTAACAAATGTTTCGCTAAAAAATTCAATATTAGTTTAAGTGTATGTTATATTTAGAACATTTTCCCCACTTTACCTTGCCATTAGACAGCCTTTTCCAATGGCAAAAAGCACTGATAGACCAGTAACTCCCTCGTTCTGCAATGTTAAATTACTCTTTTCACCCACGTAGTCTTGGTGAAAGCAATATTTGTCTTATATAACAGCAGCTGTAAACTGCCAACTGTATGACAGCAAAGTAAAGCAGTGAACATATTCTAAATATAGCATACACTTAAACTGATATTGATTTTTTTAGGTAGACATTTTCTAAAGTGGCTAAAGTACCTTTTGTTGCTGACCCTGTCTATAGCAGTACGTTGCTTAGCTTCAATACTGGTGCCACTATTCAGTTTACTAAAGGACTAAAGACACATGAAAATATTCACATTTGAGAATCTGAAATCAAAGAATTTGAACATTTTTTCTTAAAAAAATACTCATCAAAATAGTTGGTGATTAATTTAACAGTAATTAATAATCTTTGCAGCTCTCCATACAACCCGCATCAAATAATTTGAACTATCCCTTTAAGCATTTGGTTTACAAAAAGTATTGAAAAAGGCACATCACAACCCCTGAAAGCCCAAGACGCTGTCATTAAATTGCTTCTTTTGTCCAAAACTTGAAGGAATTCAATTTATTATCCTAGAGGAGTGACAAAAACAGCAAATATTAACATTTGAGAAGCTAGAAGCTCTGTATATTAGGGCACTTTTGCTTCAAGAAAATGAATCAATTCTCAAAACATTTGCTGGTTAATTTTCTTTTAATTGATTGTTAAGTTCAGCTCTAATTCACATGCACACTCGATATGCAGCCACCTTCTTACACACGTACTGTAAACACATACAGCAGTTAACAGTAAGTGTAATTAAAGTTTTCGAGCTCAGGCCAGTATCCTCACACACACTTTCCTCTGGCTGACTCCTGGTACATGACTAATTGACGGTGACAGAGAACAAAGGAGAAGATTAGGGGATTGAGTGTGTGACACACAGCCACAGGTCAGAAGGAGGTTTAGTCTCTAACTGTGATTATGGACGGGCAGGTGTCACCGGAGGACGCAGCCACAGCCGACACCTCCACACCCTGCTGAGCTGCCCGTTCCCATCCCAGTCGGTCAGGTCTACTGAGTGCATCGTGGCCGCCATGTAACTGCGTCGAATTCCAAGAAATGGACGTCATTGCCTCGCCATTAGTGCCGTGCAGACCAATTCAGGCATGAAGCACTGCAGAAAGTATAAAAGTGTCATAAACCCTTTTTATCTAATAATTGATTTTTATAGTCCATAAAATGGTGAAAAATGTTGATCAGGGTTTTTTTTCCAAAGCCTATTACTCTGTTGATTATTTCTTTGATTAACTGATTAGTTGTTTGGTCCATAAAATGGTGAAAAATGTTGATCACTGTTTTTTCCAAAGCCTATGATGACATCTTAAAATGTACTGTTTTATCCACAATCCAAAGATATTCATTTTTATCTCATAGGGGAGTAAAAAAAAAGAGAATTTGAACGTTTTTATTAACAAATGACTCAATTAGTCAATGAAACACTGAATTCATTATCAAAATAGTTGGTAGTTAATTTAATAATTGATTAATTGTTGCAGCTCTAGCAAACTCGGCTAAAACCTGACTAAATAATCACTGAAAACCAATCAAAACCAGCCCCCATGTTTAATTGTGTTTATTTTATTTTAACAGAAATTATTGTTTCCTTGTTGCTTCGTGCCTTATTGTTAATTAAAAGAATTTAAATTGTCATAATGAAATTAAAATTCATAGCAATAATTCTTTCTAAGATTATTCTAAAAAGAAGTTAGTGTGTTCACAAAGTAAAAAGGTAGTTCAGGTTATGAATTACAGCTCAATTGTCCACTTGTTATCTTGCTTTGAGAAACATTGTGTCATTAGTTTTAGTTGTCCAGCCTCTTTATCAGCGTAGCCTCTAATTGCTCGACGGCTCGGGTGATTTTGAAGCTAACCAGGAGCGATGTCATCCCTGTGCTCTCCCTACAATGGGCCTCATTGGATTAAGTTCGAGCAGGCTTTGTTAAAAGCTGGTGCAAATCTAATCAAGGAAGAGACCTCAATTATGCTAGCATGTACTTAAACGATCAGATCACTAAAAATGGAGGAGGGGGGCTGGCCAGTGTAGGAATGCAATCAGCAGCCATTAAGGCCAGTTAATTTTGGCTGATGGCAGCTTTAAAATGAGATGCAGGATTTTTACTGTAATGAGAATACTGTAATTATGAGGATGTTGGTGTTTGTTAGTGTGCTGCATTCAGGGTCAGTAAAGTACTTTTCACAAGTGAGAGGCTGCCACGAGTCCCTCAGAAACAGGTGTTAGCATTGCAGCACAGACATTGTTGCAGAGGTGGTGCTTTGTGCACCAACCTTCCTGCTTTCTATCCAAACAAGCAAACACAAGCTCTTTAAAAGGCTTCGTTTTTTAATGAAGTGTTGAAAGAAACCTGCTGAAAACAACCTTTTTTCCAGCTACGGCATGTTGAAGAATGTAAAAAGATGCAGTAAGCATATTGTTTAGAGAGGATAATATGCTGGACCACCATGACCTAAAAACCAGGTGGTGTCCCCTGTAGCCCAGGGCACAACAGCTGAGATTGACCCTGACCTCTGACCTCCACGACCCATGATAGTTAAAACAGGAAGCAATTATCCCGAATGTCAGCAAGTCTGGTGGCGTTTCTCAACAGGAGTCTGAGCAGATAACAGTTGTCACCGGTGAAATGAGAAAAAAGACAGGGAGCTCAAACATGCGCAGAGGCTGCCAATGTGTGCACACAAACTGGGATTCTGTCCAACTTTTTTATTGCCAATTGTGAAAGCTAAGTGGAAAGTTTTCTTAGAATCATATAAAACCTTTCACACTTGGTTTTATCTATGAAGAAATTATTTAATGGCAACAGAAACGCGCTGAATTATCTGACTGAACACTGAGTATCTTGATTTCACAACAGTTTGAGGCAAGATTTGGACAGTCAAAAATGTTGAAATATTGTTGTTAGAATGGTTGCAAAATTAAGCCGGTTTTGTAGCAATTACTAATAAATTCTTAAATTATATCTAAGTGTTTCTGGAGATATAGTTCCTGGCATTCAGAAAGACCTATTTGCAAATGGAAGTGCATGAGAATTAAAGCTTTTTAAATGTGCTTTACTTTTCCAAAGCACAGAAGAAATCAAAAAAGCAAAAGTGTGGTTACACTAAATGACTAGCATTCCCGAAAAAATAAAAAATGAAATTAATGACCAACAGAGTCCTGTGTCACTGTAAGAAAGAATTCAAGAAACACATTTACTTTCACTTCACTGCAACATTTTCCCCGTTCTCCTCCAAACTCAGTCCTGCCAACTCCCCGTGTACTACAGTTCCCTTCACTGCCAACTCCTTCGCTTGGCCTGGGGTGTGTGTGTGTGTCATGTGCCTTTTTCTGAAGCATCGGCACCAGCACTGAAGTCGCCAGCACTTTTTTTCCTTTTTTTTTTTTGCATCAGAAGGTCAATACTTTAGCAAAAATTTGTTGTGCAAGAAGTTGGTTTTGAGTCCTGTGAACAGATCATTGGAGGTGTATAGGGAATACAGATGAAGACATGCTAACCTCAGGACGTCTCCTGATCATTTTGATAATCTGGTCTATTACATTTGTCCGTACATCAACCACTAACACACTCACATCCCTCTTCACATTCTCACCATGTATGTGTATATCTTTATAAATAAACCTGTATCCAACATATTTGAAGGCAACTGCACTCTTACTTGTCGCACATATTCAAAATGTGCTGACATCATTAATGTGCCATGACATGTCCCCTGACACCTCTTGATGGTTAAAGGATTAATTCAGATTATTTGAAGTGAGGCAGTCAGTTTATTACCTACAGTAGATTGTGGTTGGCACGCCCCATGTTTGGAGAAGCAGCAGGAGCACTGATGTGGGAAGCTAAGCAATGTACTGCTGTGGACAGGGTCAGCAGCGAAAAGAGTTTTAGCCACATAAAAAAGGTCCACCCCCCCAAAAAAAATCAGTATCAGTTTGAGTGTGTGCCAAATTTAGAATATATTCACTGCTTTATCTTTGTGTTACTGTGTGACATCTGTGTTTTAAAGGGTTACTTTGGATTCACAGAAGTCACACAACAATACAAACTAACTAACAGATCAAGGCAGACGGTAGTCCAGCAGCTCCTGTGTTCTGTGAGGCAAAATGAATGTTTTTGTCAGTGGAGTTTGGTTGGTTTGGAGAGAGTGATATTGGCTATATATATAATGAGGGGGTTTTCCATCAGGAAAGGGCTGTCTGATGGCAAGGTAAAAGTGGTAAAAAATATTGCAAATATAGTGTGAGTGTCCGCTCCAGGCACTGTGACTAATCATTAAGAGCAACACGACATAAACAGGGACGCTCCCTCTTCCTGTCTTCCCACCTGCCAACACTGTCCACTGTTTCTACCCTACACCATTTCACCCTCAGATAACTGACTCTCTAATCAGAGATCACCTGGGAAAATCTTAACATAAAGGATTAATGATTTCTCCTCCGTAAGCTGATGAGGAGCCGCTCAGTGAGGCACCCACAGGCACTGCAGCAGAGAAGACCAGCATGCACCACTGGCCACCTCCGAGCAGATATGAATGTGTTGCCGAAAAGGAGCATGCACCCCAGTAGAGCAACCTCTCTCTGGATAAATCAAAGGTTAAAATATAGATCCATCCTCAAGCTGCCCTCCTCCATTCTCACTCTGCCTCCTCATCTAGCCCGTGCATTACCTCATCAGAGGAGGATCTGCCTAAAGCCGCAGTGGTCACACAACAGACAAAAGCGCTCATCTCCAGGAAGCCGCTGCCGCTGCCTGTGGTTTTGGAGAGAGGAGAAGAGAGGGGAAAAAATGACTCAGCCCCACGGCTCCTTTCTTCTCTTTGCCGACTTAGGGATAAACGGAGGGATAAAGCACAGGGGGAGATAATATTTAGAGCAGGCCCCATTTCAAGGGCAATAGAAGAGAGAAAGTGGGGTATGAGCTTGGGTGGTTTGGGAAGTATCCACAAGGGTCGTTCTATACTGTTACTGGCAGCAGGCCGTGCACCGTGGATTAATGTGTAAGTGGGGAGGAACCGCTGCTGGCCCGCCCGGCCCTGCCTTAAAGGCCCGGCTGCTGCAGCTCCACGAGCCTCTTCAAAGAAAACCAGATGGGCCTCAGACGCAATGTTGATGAGGCATGAGTGTGCAAAACACAAACATGCATGCAAGCACAAACACAAATAAATTGACACAGCCTGCAAAACAACTAAATACATAACACACAAACATATGTACATGTCGCACATGTGCTGGCGAGCTGGCACGCATGAACTAATGTGCTGACTGGAAGCGTGGCCGTGGCAGATCGCTGAGGTTCAGCTTGCTTTTCCTCACCGCAAGACATTCTGTTCACTCTGCACTCTTAGAAACAAAGGTGCTAACTAGAACCATAAAGCGTTCTTCATCTTGTCCCCACAGGAGAACCCTTTTTATTCTCTGGTGGAGCCTTTTCTAAAGGTTTCACTTGGAAACCTTTCAGAGCTCTACCTAAAATTCAACATAAAGGGTTACACCTGAAACCATCTGTGAAAGGTTTCACCCAGAGCCTCCCATAAGAGGTTCTACAGAGAACCCTACAGTGTATTGGTTCCTCTCTGGGGTTCTATCAATAACCTTTCCACCCAGGGGTTTCTCCCAAGAACCTTTTTATATTGCAAATGTTTTATTTAGAACCCACCCAGGGAGTTCAACCGAGAACCTTTTTATATTCCAAGGTTTTTATCTAGAACCAATTCAGGAGGCTCTAATGAGAACCCTTTTAAATTTCAAGGGTTTATCTAGAATCCACCACAAAGTTTCCACCAAGAACTTGACAAAGGAGTTTTTCAAGGATTTCAGCAATCCTTGTAAAACTGTTTCCCCTAAAAAGGGTTCTTTTGAAGCAAATGGTTCTGGGTGGCACCTCAGCCTTTCAGGAGGAACCTTATTTCTAAGAGTGTAGACTGAGGTGGACATTTCATATGTGTGGACAAATCAGATCAATTAGCTAAATGTCCAGGCTCAAGAGGACATAATAGCTCACTGTTAACGTAAGGTTAAGTACTGAGAAACAACACTAAATTCTGTTAGACGCAGCCCATTAGCAGCGCTGATTCGTCTTACACTGTAACGCAGTCAAGTTCACATACAAAGCTGGAGTAAAAAGCAGAGGAGGACATTGTTTCTAGGAAGCCAAACAGGTAACCTCAGTGAATTCATTAGCTCATTAGCTCATTAGTTTACCACAAATCAGCCCAATGACTGCTTGCTGTCTGGTCACTTTTCTAACTCTTTGCAAATGACTGCCATTACAGCAACCATGTGTAACAACACAAACTCTGCAAATAGGCCTGTAATGATGTATATGAAGTGGCTGAGATGTTTTCTCAACGTCTTCCTCACTGATACTTGCACGATAGCTCAAGGAGAAATACGTAATATATTTACTGTACTAAATCATAAATTACTATGATATGCCATCTGAGATTAAGGAAACATGCTATGTTGAAATACTGGCTTCTCAGACAACAACACTATGGCCACATTCAATTCTGGCCCAGAATAACAGTTTGTTTGTTTTTTTCCTTGTTTCACATTTATTAGTTTAAATAAATGCTGGATGTCTGTAAGTCATAAGAAATTATAAATAATCTTTCAAACAACTTGGGAAACAACTTTCTTCAACCATAGTCTGATTATTAAAAAGGGATTCAACCCATTTAATACACTGTTTCTGGCTCAAATTTAGTTTTTGTGCTGCAGTACTCATTTTTGAACACTTGGTTCTTACATATTTCTCCTTTAAGACTATGACTTTGCAGGTTCAGCATATATACTCAACGGAAATGTAAAGGGTTTATCTTCTCTTTTTTGTTTACTAATTTGTTAAAATCTTTGTTGGTGAGCACTTCTCCTTTTCCAAGATAAACAGCATGATTATGACACAAGTCTGCCTTGGACTGGTCACAATAAAAGACCACTCTAAAATGTACAGTTTTACCTTGAAAAAAAAACATTTACAAGGCACTGAACTTTGGCTGTTTCACAGAGGGCTACAGACACCAATTTTTTTCCCAGGACGGCAAACTCATGTTGACCCATGACCCATCCTACTCTGTCTCTGATTGGCTTACCCTGATATTCTTACCCTAACCCTAAAGGGGCCTACACATGCTAAAAAATGTGCCCCAGGCTGCGAGGTAGCACAGCATGGTACATCATGTCTGCTTGGTATAGCAATGGTTAAGCTAACTTTAGCATTGCTTTTAGCTAAGTTCATAAACTGTATGATCCACAAATCTCTGGCCCCATCTCACTGCTGACATTTTGTCATGCATTACATTTACTACGAGATCGTGGCATCTTTTTAATGTTGTGTTATAGAGTTTGGGGAACTCTGTTTTGGAAACACTGTTCTTCCATCACTCTCGATTGTGTCTAGAAGGGAACCCTTGATTTGCGAAACTCTTGCAAGTTTTATACATGCTGCTTCTCCACTGTGCATGTTGTACAAACATTAAAATGATCACTCTTGCGAGATCTTTCGCGAGTCTCGTGTGCCCTTCAAGGCTCAACCGTGTCCCTCCTCTGCTTGAGTTGCTTCCATTCATCTATGGTCACTTCTCGCTACATCATCACAAACAGTTGTTGTCTCACTGGTTGTGCTCTGGAAGGGCAGCAGCAAACAAACTTCAAATAATTTGACCTTTGAGCTCAAAGTTCTCTGTGTGTGTTATTGTGACAAATCCAACGCACACCTGCTCAATAAAGAAGAAGTGCTCACTAACACAGGTTGTAACAGCTTTGTAAACTTTGAGAGAAATAAACATTTTTGTGCATAGAAGACGTTTTACATCTTTTTCTTCAACTCATGAAAAATGGAGCAAAAACAAAAGTGTTGCATTTATATTTTCGTTGAGTAATCTTACATGCAAACGCCTACATCTATAAATGCCATGCTACAGGCCCAAATGAGCTGTGATCTTATTCTCAAAGTTCCAGCACCAAACAGACACAAACAAAAATCTGGATCTGGATGCTCTGAAGGTAAACACACTGTAACCAATATAAATCTGTTTCAAGACAGAAACATTAGTCATAGACACACCCCAGCTCTTCTGATCAAAGCCATTAGATAGAGTAAGTACAGTAAGATTCAAGGCCTTGACTAATCCTCTAACGCACCCTCTTCCTCCCAAAGTCCTATAAAACAAAGATACCATAAATCGTTGCCGTCACGACACGGTGGGTACCCTTTAAAGACTGTAATTTTGTTAGGAGGGTCCACTTGTCATCTTACCGCCATGTAATTAGATTTGAAAAGCGACTGTATGTTAAAAGACACAATAATGTGATTTCAAGTTTCCAGATGAGCTGATGAAATTAAGGGAATTTCATGGAATTTAAAGTGGCTCGGTTTTCCCCAATAATGACACAATTCCTTTCTTCAAGCGCAGGATAATTAGGCAGAAGAAAAAAAAAATGGAGTCTTATTAATAACTGCATTGTTTGCATTATTGTATTGCTGTCCAGTCATGTAATATTAACTTCAAAAGCATCAAAAATATCTCTCACCAGTTCTAGATTTCCCGACATTTGTGACTTGGGAAACCCTAAAATTAAGATATCACCCATTTTTGAGAATTGTGACAAGTCATGTCCTACCAAAAACAAATTAAAATGATTAATACCAACACTCTAATTTATTATTTTTTTGTAAAAATGTATTCTTTAGGGATTTATGTATATGAAATCTATGTAATTTAAGAAGAAAAATATATTAGCATAACTGAAAAGTAAAAATCAAAACTCCCTCAAACGGTTTTGACCCAAATTTGAAGAATGAGCAGTCAACTTGTAACACCTTGTTCAACTGGAGTGTTTCTTCCTTTTCAGATTGTCATAATTGAAAAAATTCTATTTGACAATATCTTTTAGGGACGAAAAGGTGAAAAAACCCAATAATTCACAAAAAAAAGTTTAAAAAGCCTTTTATTGTGACTCCTTACTAGGGTCTCGACCCCCAGGATTGTGATACAAGGTGACTTACATGAGCCATAAATCAAGTCTTTGAAACCGAACTCCTCGACCAACCAGCAGGACACAGATTATTAACCACGACAAAACACTGAAGCTTGTCAGTCCACCCTGTGAGCAAGTGGCCGGCGAGAATCAAACAGGCCACTTGTTGACCTAGCAGTGACACGGCTCAAGGGCCACTAGAGAGGGCCTTAATAAGTATTCTTAAACAGGGGGATTAGCCAGATGGTCAGATCACTCTTTTCTCCAACCTCTCCCATCTGTACATTTCATGTGTCTCCCGCCTCTGCTGAAACCATCGAGATCGGGCCACTGTGACCTCGCCAGCTTAATTTGGGCTAGTGTTACCTACAGCACTATTTGACTCCAGATATAATCTTTATTGCTCACAGAGAGAAAGTCCATTAAAAGGCATACTGTAGGTCCACGGCGCTGAAAGGTTCCTGGAGTGATGCCTGCAAGAGTCTTTAAAAGACCCCTTTCTTCACCCAAGTGAAAGCAGCTATTGAGGGTGCACAGGGCAGAATACTAACCAGAGTGAGTGGAGGTCTGCAGTTGCTGTGAAACAAATCAAAAGCGTTCTGTATGTGCCGATGGAGGGGAGAGAGGCAGTGGACATGCACAGAGTCAGCTACAGTGTTGCTTACATGGACACACACACACACACACACATACACACATTCTGCTAGAGCAAAACGTGGTGTGTTCAAACACAGACAGCGAGAGTTGCTCTGCTGTGTTTTGAGGAAACAATGGCGTGTTCTCAATGAAAGTTTATTATCTGCCATTTGGTGGAAGCAACCATTCAAAGTGCCGAACAATGGCACAAAAGCACACACAGGCTGGTAAAGATTGTTACGGTGCAAGGAAATAAATAATCAATGAGGGAAACTTACAGAAATAAGAGACTTCAACTCCAACACCCTCTTCTCACTTGTGGATGACTTTAAAATTCATGAACGTCACCTGAAAAAGAGGAAAAGAAGAAAATTATTATTACCATGTTTCTTTAAAGGGGCAAAACGTAGCAACTGCACATCCAAAAAGAGCGAGTACTGCAGCTCAAATAGTGAGTTTGAGCCAGAGACTGTGTATTGGTGAAGCCAGTTGTTTACCCCCGTTCCCTCCTTCCCAGACTTGACGAAGCTCAGGCAGGCTGCAGGAGCACTGCAGGAGCACAAGATGAGTGCAACATTATAACAACAACGAATCCATCACTGTAAGTAGATCAGCTGTTGGACAATGGTCAATTGTCTGTCAATGTAAAGCTATGCCCGTTACCCTGAAAACAGAATCCACTGCTACGAAAACACAGTCTGGATTTTGAGTTCAGCGGTTGCCTGTCTCACTGCCTGCCAGACTCCATTAATAAATTGCTCAATTTAACCATTATAAACATACATCTACTCCTCATTATAAGTGATTTCTTATGACTCATAAACAGACACTTACTCATCTGGCAAACACTCGACATTAATTTGAACTCTGATTTAGGTGAAACAAACAAATTCAAACAGTTATTCTGGACCAGAATAGAAATATCAAAAGAGAACATGCTGGCTGTTGCATTGTTGGCAGAGAAGCCAGTATTTCAATTCAGCATGTTTCCTTCACCTCTGATGGTATATCATGGTCATTAGATAGCTAGTATCGTCATTTTCATTCAAACGGAACAGAAACAAAATTAAAAAAACATCTTGTTTCGTTTTTCCATTGTTCCAACAATCCCCAATTCTGGTTTGGTTGAAATAAACCCTTAATTCATTGAAGCAGATGTGAAAATATCCTGGCTGAACATGACATTTCTCCCCCCTGCTTGTCTAACCTCATCTCTAGCAGGGTTGCCAGGTCTGTGTGACAAAACCAGCCAAACAGCCAATAAAACCGGCGGCTGACGGGCATAGGTATGTCATATTTGTGTGTGTGCATGTCTGTGGGAATGTGTTTGACGTGTGCTAGGTCAATGTGTGTACGTGCATATCTGGAGTCAGTTTGGAAGGATTTAGGTATAAATAAATTCATTTCATTTCATTTAAAATATGGATGTGGATCTATAGATAGTATTGATGTGATTTACATGCAAAACAGGTCCATTCAACCAGCAGACAAAAAAAAATCATCCTATGGCAACATTTCCATAGGAAAAAAGCAGATTTAACAACCCTGATCTCTAGATCTTCTGCATCTAATGCTGTGAATTAATGGTTTATTTGAACCAAACCAGAGTTGGTGACAGCTGGAACAGTTTTGGTGAATTTTATTTTGTTTCTGTTGAGTCTGAATGAGGATTACAATGGTAGCTAACAAGCTAATTTTGCCACTGAGGTGATTACCACAATGCTCAAAAACACTACAGAAGAAGGTAACATTACTTAACAGACATGCAGCTTGTAAACAGATATATGTGACACGGCACTGTGCAAGTGAAGAATATCATGGAGGTGAGAGGAATTTAACTTTATATGAAAGAAATAGGAGGGACGTTGTGTCTGGAAAGAGATATTGCTGTTCTTTAAAATTCTGTGTGAACCAAAAACAAAAATCAATTCACTTCCATTCAGTCAGAGACAGGTATATTAAAACCTGGGCAAGTAACCAACCCCACATTCATGGCTACATACCACTAGAGGTAAGTGAGAAGATTTTTATGTGTAATTTGGGTGAACCAACCCTTTAAAGGAAGAGTGTGTTGCCCTAAGGAATCAGGATTCATTTTAATGAACGCTGACCAAATTCTTCACATCCCGCCAACAAATTGAGGTTTGACAAAGTATGAAAATTTGAATTTGGAAAGTGTTTTTGGAGCCGAGTGAATGCGCTCTGGACCCACCTGAGGTCCCTCTATAGTGGACGTTCAGGACAGAACAGAGGTCCTATGTGAAGTCCACGGCAGAGCCAACAGAGGATCAGTGTATTTCTCACACAGCACTTTCACTGCCCAAACACCAGCACACACTCAGCCACGCAAAGTCCAACAAACGACAAACAGCGTGATTCTTGTATGCAGCTTTGAAGTCAAAGAAATTGGCCGCAATTTGTCTTAATATGGTTAGCAATGCCTGATATTTTCTTTCAAAAACTGATTCCAATAAAGGGCGGAAAAAGAATCACTCTCATCAGATGGACAGCTTGTCATTCCTGGGCTTAAGCAGACCACTCTGAGAGCTAACCTGAGGTCAACTTTATTATAGCCTCACACGCACACACGCACACACTACAAACAGCCATTTGCTAAAGCAAGGGTCATAGAACACAAATAATAACATCAAAGAGGTCGAACTGCCGATGGAGTGCTTTGAAAGTAGCATGTTCACGATGGGACCGCCCTGAGTGGGCCCCAAATTGAGAGAGGATGGGAGCTAGTCTTAATTGACAGTGGGAGGCTGCTAATTAAAGAACGAACTGAGCTGTATGAGGAGAGACTTAAAGAGAGAGGCCGCGTTCACACAGATGAGAAACAAAACACAGCACAGCAGCAGTTCTCTGACTCTATGCAACATGACGGCGCCTTAACACGGCATCTAAGTTGTACAAAGAGCGCAATACAAACACGCCTTTGATTCTACAATTTGAGGCTAATTGAGAACAATGAAGAAAAAAGCAAACACTGGGCATGTATGATCTTTTATTCATGTCTTTAATCAGCCAAATGATTCTCTCTTGGATGCATTTTTTCTCTCAGGGCACAATTAAGGGCAATTCTGACCAGAACAACTCAAAGGCTTGTAGTTCTTGTGATAATAATAATGATAACAAATAGTCGGCAAAAAACACACGCGTGTGAAACATCCTGTAACATTTCTGTAAGATGCAACTACTTTCTTCTTTCTTTCTTTTTTTTTTTTCTTGGAGAAGCAGAATTGCCCAACAAAAGTTGGAAAGCTGAGGACTCTAAAAGCCACCTTTTCAATCCCCTGAGCACCGTTCACACTCTGCGGCTCTCGATGACCCGTCTGAACACGTTCCAGATGTCTGCAGAACCAGTTATTCTGTTTCCTCTTCTTTTTTTTAAACCCCCCTCTCTTCCCTCCATTCCTCCGCTCCACACGCCCTGCCACTCATCTGCAGATGGCAGATCTGACACCTGGAGGATGCTGGGTAATCAGAGAGACAGCTGGCTGCCCAGTAGAGGAGAGTTGCTGCAAAACGCACATGCTCACACACACACACACACACACACACACACACACACACACAATTCAGCAATGTGTGCAGGCATACACTCGCATTCACACTGACATGCATGAATTCTGCACAAAACAGCCCGTATGTTTTGCATACACTGACATGTTAATATATGTAAATAGTGTATACATTTGGAAAATGCACTAATATTTTGTAGGATTAAGGTGTTTTACATGGTAAATGAGGATAACACAACTTTACATAAGCAGACCTACTGTATGCAGTGGTGATACCATGCTGCAGTTAAAGAGGGTGTGGCAGGAGATCTCAAGAATATAGATTTAAATACCTGCCACTGTAAATTTTCAAGCTCCTACATGTGCATCTTAAACCTTTTTTGAGCTGCAGCAGCCATACATATGAGCTGAGGCCTATATGAATTTATACAGAGAAATATAGAAAGAGTTGTCATAATATCAGAATTTTAAAACTTTGACACAACACTGGTATAAAAAACAATACTCAATGCCTCTTTCGACGCCATGACAAAAAGAAAAAAGTCCTAGGCACACAAAATAGCATTTTTTTTTTTTTTACTGACTTACCAACCTTCAGTGCTCGTACAGAGAAAGTCAACTGTCTGGTTTTGCTGCGAGCCAAATTTCAGACTTAACTGATGTCTTAAATTATAGCTTTGGTACTTTTGTTACTTATGATTAATGGATATTTTAAACATGTTATATTGAAAAAGTATTGAAGTGTTGATTCTTTTGACAACCTTACAAAGTCTGGTTAAACCACAATTCAGTGTTGTCATCCTGTGCTTTTCACTAGAATCATATCATATGCTAATTTTGTAAATACAGGCGTTAAAGTGACTTTACGATAAAAGTGGTTTTATTCATGTAAGCAGTTGTATCCTGATGTAAAGCATCTGAAGCACAAATTTTAACTGAATATCAGTTATCAATTTATGCTATTTTGCAGCCAACACAAAAAAGAACTTCCACGCACGTCTCTGTAATTTTGCAAGTATTTGCAATATTGTGAAATACACTGACATCAGAAAAAGATTTGTACTAATTTGTACTAATTAATTTCAGCCACAATGCCCGACTCTAGTGCAAAGGCATACACAGAACCAGAGAGTGAAAAAAGAGATGTTCTTCTGGAAGTGGATGAACCGCATCACTGAGCTACAGGTCACTGGAGATTCAGAGGTGGAGGTGAAAATACTTTTACTGTGCATAAGTAGAGTTTTCAGCCATCTGTACTGTACTTGAGTATTTATTTTTCTGCCATCATTTTATTTTTACCTCCGACATTTTAACACAAATATCTGTACCATTCCTTACATTTTTAAAACAGGCTCGTTATTTTACGTTTAATGCATTTGAGGGGAATTTTTATTTTGCGTCATTGTGCACCACCTTCCCAACATCAAGACTGATTTCATCCTAAATGGATGGGACAAAAACACATAGAAAAGATGATTCTCCTGAGTATACATCAATATCACGTACAACAGATATAAAAAGATGAAAATCACGAAACAAGACGGGGTTGACTAGACAGTGGAGAAAGGGTGAAGTGCAGTTAGCTTCGCACAGAAACAGCTGGTCCTTCAGAGGGCAACTTTACACAGGTATCTGTACTTCTAGTTGTATAAACAATGCACTTTTGCCTCCTCTGGAACCAGTTAGTACTCAAAGAGACCCATAAAGACAAGCTGACGCACTCTCTCAGTCAACAAGCCCACACTGACACTTTGTTCTTGTATTGGTGTCTCTTTTATCCTTTCTCCTTCAAATACACACACTCTTAAAAGCACATTATGTTTATTTTTCTGTTTTGTTCCATCTCCCTCTCTTGTTTGAGCTCTCTCACATGTCCAGTCCAAACCACTGCTCCTGTCCTCCACCTCTGAGGAGGAGCTGACATAGGAGACCCGGGCTATAAAGCCATTCCAGGCTCCTCCTGACAACTGCAGGAAGTAGCAGCTACCTTTTTGGCCCACTGTCCAACAGCTGTAAAATGGCACATGTTGCCCTACCGTTGAGCCAGCGGCAAAAAGACACTTAGAGCAGCAAAACGAAAGGCCAGAGACTTGCATTTGGCAAACGCAATGGCATGACGTCACGGCATTACAGAGAGTAACAAGAGAGGTAAGAGATATTTAGTGCACGACAAGGAGACACACTGTGTTATATTAAGAGCGATGTCTGCACCTGCACAATGAATGCACACATTCACGCAACAAAATATGCACAGTCCCAAATGTTGTCTTGTTGCAGCTGTCAATGCCACTTGTGCAGACGCGGCCACACTAGAGTAAGAACAATGGAACTCTATGAGACAGAAGCTCTCTCAATGAGCTTAGCGCCACATGAGGCTCTGTGCTGCCACTTCCATGTCTGCACCATAGGAAACGGAGTATGGTTCCAACTAATCATATGGGCAATTAAACCAGAATGAGCTTCACTTGACCCATAAATGATGAGCTTATAGCACACATTGACTCTCAGAGGACCGCTGGCCATGTCGTACAGGCCTCGTAATGTTTCTGTTATTATTTCTCTGGGTTTTCTCTCGAGGGCTCTTCTTGTTATCACTGAGCTGTTAGTTTACTGCATTTCACACTTTGAAATTGTGACCGTCAGAAAAACTTGAGACTTCTGAGGTTTCACACCAAATCTAGTGTTTTTGCCCAAAGCTTTTACTTTGATCAGCTTCAGATACCATTCGTATTTCCTACAAAATATGTTTATATAGTTTTATATTATTATATTACATATAATTTGCTTTGCCAAATATCTTGAGAGGATTTTTGTCCAGGAATTGCTGTCTGGATTTCATTACTGGCAAGGTATCTTTCTAATGTGTGACATCCCAAAGCCAAGGGTGTGTTTGAAACAAGCTATTGTTTGTGCAATGTGGTATCCAAACACATTCAAAGGCAAAATGGTTTCTAGTTTAGGTATCAACACATAGAAAAGATGATTCCTTGGTATTTCCATTACTGCATATCACACACAGCAGACATAACAATACAAAAAACAACATACAAGACATACCAGGACGAAACAAGACAAAAATAATGTAGGAAGACCTAAGAAGACAAAGAATGATGTAAAGCATGTAGCAAGATCAAAACGACCTAAACCCATAAAAAGATGCATTGCAGCTCCCCTAATGGCATTAGCTTTTTGCTATCACACCCCTTTTGCAAGATGTATTTCAAAGCCCACAGTCAACCGTTTCTTCAGCCTCTACCGGGTCGTTTTGTTGCAAGTGAAGCTCATTTTAGAGGGTCTCAATGCAGAGAACACATTTGGGTCACTTAGCCATTCTTAGGTGCAGCAGTAAATTCATAGTTTATGTAAGCTACATCATACTTCCAATTTTTACTTGGCCAGAAGTTTTTTGGAGTTTTTGCAGCTGAGCTTTTGTCAGCTGGGCAGTTGGTCAACTCATCGGGTCTTATCTTTTTCAAAAATGTGTCTATTTTTGTGAGTTAGCACTAGCCACCTAGCTGCTGGCTTCATTTTCAGGAGCAGAGCTGCTTTGAGACAAGAGCAGACCAGCTCACCTCAACAAGGACAGCTTATGAAAATTATATTTTGACTGGCACAAATTAGAAAGACGGGCATGCCAAACAAGGTTTCAATGTTATATATTATTAGGATTTTTTTTTATAATAATTTACACAATGCCAATAATTTGATTGTATGTTTCATATTTGTTTTTTGTTTTTTTAGCATTTTACTGGTAGTCCCCTTTAAAAGGGGGACTTCATCACACTGGGGCACAATTTCAGGCACCACCAGTCCACCAGCACCTGTGATTGTCACAAGAAATGAAAATATGAATCTACTGTGTGTAGAACCAATCACACTGTGATCTTTTGCATCTGTGTTATAGTTTGATTCCAATGTCGAAAAAGGAGCAAGAAGTCGGGGTTTTGGACACTGTTTGACAAACTAACAAACATACTCAGGTTGAGACATACTGACCCAGTACCGAACAGAGGTCGCAAGGTGGTTGATTGGTTATATGTGCGAAGCCTAGGACTTTGATCCCATGTGTGGTTGGGTTTATGCTGCTAAAACACTTGCTAAAGGTGGGTGAAAGATAATGTTTCAATATGAATATCTTGCGGTTATGTTGATAAAAAAAGACATGGTTGTAGATATGCATGTGGGTGGGCAAACTGCTGCCCACAACACCTTTAATAAGTGGAATGAGGGAAGGGGATGTTTGCATGAGTGAAAAGCCTTTGTGTTGCATTCACAAAAGAGCTAGGTGAACATTACAGAGGCTTAAGTGACAACATGTATTCTCTCCCAGGTCGCTGTTAACATGAAATATTACTAAAGTAAAGGGCAGGAGGGAGGGAGAGGGTTGGTAGGGGCAAGCGCCAGCACATACATCTCAACCTCGCCCCTCTGCTCACTACCCTTAGGAGATTACATTATGGCGCTCGCCATTGTCCCGCTTCTTCAAGACAAAGCCTGTTCCACTGTGCAAACAGCGCGCCTTGGAAAGATTGTAAAAACAAGAGGTGAATGTCAAAGGCAGAAGTGAATAGGATCTCTCCCTTCTTTTGTCAGGCTGGTAAGGTATGCACAAACACATCGCTGCGTGACAGAGAAGAAAGACGGGCCTTGTGAGGGAAGGAGCCGGAAAAAGTTGAAGCGTCTTCACATGAAAAGGCCAATACCGTGAGAAGTCTCCTGCCTGACTCCTGGCTCTATAGAAAAAGCCCTCCACAAGTATTTGGATGAAAGACCCCCAAAACACACAGAAAGCAGTACGCTAAAGGCAGAAAAACAAGGCCTGGGATGATGACCTCCAGCTGCAAAGAGAAAAGAGTTTTCTGGAATAGAGAACAATAAAAGGACACTTCACCCCAAAAATCAAAATACATATTTTTCCCCTGGTCTGTATTGGAAGTTTTGGAGATATCTGCCACAGAGATGTCTGTCTTCTCTCCAGGGTAATGGAACTAGATGCCACTCAGCTTGTGGTGCTCGAAGCACTAAAAAACCAGTGTCTCTTTACAAAAATCATGACCCGGTCGGTCAAGATAATCCACCAACCTTGATGTGAGCAGTTTCATATAGGAACAACTTTTTTCCATTAGAAAGAAAAAGTAGTTTTGGTATATTCTACCGCAGGAAGATAGAAGTTCCTACATGAAATGTAATTTGCTTTACTTTAATTTTAATTTACTACTTTAATTTTTAAATTTCTAAACTTGCTCTGTGCCAGAACACACCCTTGTACCTGACAAGAGTTCACAACTTAAATTTGTTAAAAGCTCTCAAAATCTAAAACTAACAATACCATGATATAGTTATAGAAACATACTATTATAATCAGCTTTGTTTTTGAAAATATAGATTTTGTGAAATGTTGGTCATTTAAAGGCCTGTCTCACCTCCTGGTTTAAAAAAAGGTGGAAGTACTGCTCAAGCACTATTAGGCTTTCTATTTTTTGAAAAATTCATTAAATCATTTTGCTATCAGATATGTCTCAACTATAACATGTTAGCTAAATAAGAATTATGCTTTAAAAACTGCAAATTTTGATTAGCATTAAGAGAACTCTTAGCAACGTTAACTGTGACTATGCTGTGAAATGACACAATGAAACTTTTGTCATTTTTGTAAGATGTCAGCTCCATCAGGTTTTCCATATGACAAACCTCTTCATTTAATAAAAAAAAAATTAATCACTAGATGGATAAATAGCACTACAGGCCAGTGAAAAATATGTATTTTGAATTTTGGGGTGAACTGTCCCTTTAAGGTTGTAAGACTTTTTTTTGGATCCAGTAAGAAAATGATAATATAAAATAATATAATCATCAAGAAAGTAAATTTTCTTCATTTGCCGTAAAGTGATATCAGATGTACAAGGAGCAGCCAACCACAGCTAAGCTTCCAGTGTCCCAGCCTGAAGTCAACCTTGTCACGACCCAAACAAGGCTTTAACTGTCAGGGGCAATAATGAGGGCGACCTCGGCTCCCTCTAATTTACAAGGCCAGCGCCAGCCTGTAATTAATTGCTGCGTGCATAAATGTAAATGAGTCCACTGGGGAAGCAGAGAGAGAGGGAAAAAAAACGGCTGTCAGGCCAATATTCCAGCAGGGAGCAATCTGCGAGAGAGGGAAATGATTTAGAGGACAGCGCACAAATCTGCTGCTCCGTAAAAAACACAGAGAGGCTGAGGGGAGGCTTGTCGAGATGGAGGAGGAGGTCGTCAGGAACGGTTAAAAAAACGAACAGAAAAAACTGTAGTGGCAATAAATATCAAATGTTTTACTTCAATCTTCTCCTCCCCCGTATGTCTACCATTTGTATTCATAAGAGGAATTAAACATAGAGTTTATCTCATCTGCCAGACCCAAACTCCCCCAACCCCACTCTGCTCTGACTTGTTGCACTGTGGTGACATGTTTTTCTAAAGAATTAATGTACATATTTTATTTTATAGAAACCTTTAGAATGACGCAAACGTTTATTAAGGATAAAAACATTTTCCTTTACTTAATTTTTTCCGCAGTTTTTTTTATTCAAGTACATTTTTGTTGCTCCATCCATGGCTGAAACAGAATTCTTGCCTGCTAGAGGTCAGTGAGATTCAGTCTGACAGAGTGATTACATGGGAACAGTTATTGATCCGATATCCACTAAGCTGCATTTTTCAGTCCTTGGTATTTTATGATGCTAGTCATATTTTGTGTCCCATCTGGAGCTGTTTAAAGTCAATTTTAATCTTCAATAATCCAGGGAATGTTTGTGGAGTATGTGTTATATTTTAAAACATTTGCAGCAGGAAATGTACCAGTGGAATCCGAGTGGGCCACAGAAACAACTCTGCAGGTGGAACTGGGCACTTAAAGGGATAGTTTGGATTATTTAAAATGAGACTGTATGAGAAACTTATTGATAGTCAAAACACCCCCAGTTTAGAGAAGCAGAGGTAACCAGCACAGAAGCTAAGCAATCTACTGCTGTGGACATGTTGAGCAATAAAAGGTATTTTAGCCACTTAGTAAAAGGTATACCTAAAAATTTCTAAATCAGTTTAAGTGTATGCTTTATTTAGAATATTTTCACTGCTTTACTTTCCCATCAGACATCCTTTTCTCATGAGAAACTGCTGTTATAAAAGCCAACTATCACTTTCTTCAAACCAACCAAACTCCATGGGCAAACGTGGTAATTTTACCTTGCAGAACACAGCAGGAGTTGCTGGACCACCATTGCCTAAATCAGTTGTGTGACTCAGTGTTTTGAACATTCAGCTCAGATTCACCAAAGATACACAATAACACAAACTAACTAACTGATCGAAGCAGCAGTAAGGTAACAATAGCAGCACCTTCTGTGCTCTGTAAAGTAAAATTACTAATTTTCCCCATGGAGTTTGGCTGGTGTGGTTGGTTCGCGATATTTGTCTTATATAATGGTAGTTTCCCATCAGAAAAGTCAAAGTAAAGCAGTGAAAACATTCCAAATATAGCATGCACTTAAACTAATATTGATTTTGAGGGGTGGACATTTTTTAAAGCTACTACAAGGAGCTTTTCTATTCTGTTGATTTTGGAGGCCCCTGTGGACAAAAGTGTTAGTGTTTCAACAAAATATAAAGTAAAAAATAGGTTTATCTGAATAGAAAACTCCTTTTTCTGATTCATCTGATTTCAAGGAGAATCTGACCCAGTAAGCAGGCATTAAGAATAAATGTACAGAAATAGCCAGTCTTCTCATATATGTTCTGTTTTGCTTATGTAGGTCATATAGATGCATCAGTATGAAATTGAGACAGTTTCTTAACCAGTTAAAAACTCCTTGTAGTAGCTTTAAGTCGCTAAATACATTTGCTGCTGATCCTGTCCACAGCAGTGTGCTTGGATGTTTTATTCTCATACACCAGGACTCTCTCCATCATCGCTGTTATTATTTTGTATCCTCCACCAGCAAAACTCATGGAGTTGTACGGTGACAAAGAGCACATAAGAATCAAAGAAAGGCAGTCAGAAGAAATATGTAATCGTTTGTGGCAGCTACAATAGCAGCTCTCATTCATAAATCTCCTGCACAAAAGGCCGCCGCTTAACTCCCTTTGTGTGCGCCATGAACAAACAAGCACAGAAACCATTGTTCATTGAAACCTGCACGAATGTGAGGAAAACACACGTGAAATCTACAATGCGTGGGTCAAAGTAGTGACACTTAAAGACACACGCATACACAAACACACACACATACATACAGCGGGCCCCGCAGCAGCCACAATAGCGTCTTTATGACATAAGCTCCTTTTCACTACAGTGCTTTACAAAGGCAAATGAGATTTTTCCTATAGCAGGCCTCCAGCAATAACAATTGACATCACAGGCCAGCCTACGTATGTTTCCCATATTAAACAGGGAGACACGGTGTAAGCTCGTTGAGAATGAGACTAAACAGCTTGCTGAGGCAGCGATTTTCCCTCCTGTAGCAGAAGACCCTTCTACAGTGAACCGTCGACCTGAGGGACTGTGGCAAAGTGCTATTTTATTTGGTTACACACCGGCTGCAAGCCTAATTAACTGCCTCTCACACAATACAGTAGTACGATTGACCTGATTGGTTGTTTCCAGTGTAGTCTCATGTCAGGCTGAACACTAGAACAAAGTTTGCTCCCAAAACATGCGGTTAACATTAGACGCATGAAAGAGCCCAACAGGTGGGTCCCATGGAGAGCCTGTGATTCTCTTCAGATGGCTCACACACATGCACAGAGCTGCTAGCGTTACCATTAAAGGAGCAATATGTAGCAATTGCCCATACAAACATGAGTACTGCAGTCTAAATTGCAAGTTGGAGCCACAGACTGCATATTAAATAGGTTGAATCCCTATTTAATATACGATCTATGGTTGATGTGAGTTGTTTTCCACCGCCCCCTCCTCTCCAGATGCGAAGAGGCTCAGGCAGGCTGCAGAAACAGAAACACAGTTGACAATAACAAATGATGACTAGTCCTCTACTGTAAGTTGATTGGGTGTTTATTACAGTCACTTATCTGTCAATATAAAGTTATGCCTTTTATCCTGAAAACAAAAGTCCACTGCTCTGAAAAAGCACACTCTGGACGTAAGTGGCTGCCTGTCTCACTGCCTGCCAGACCCCATTAACATATTGCTCAATATAACTGTTATAAACATCTACGCCTTCTTAAAGATTAGTAATTATTTCTTATGACTCATAAGCAGACACTTACTCATTCGGTGAACATTCAGCATTAATTTGAACTCTAATAAATGTGAAACAGGCAAACAAAAATAGTTACATTGACCTGGACTAAAGGAGGAATCCACGGCTTTGATGTCATCAGAGAATCGAATATTTCAGTTTAACATATTTCCTTAATCTTTGGTGACATATGGTCGTTTTATGACAAATTACAGTAAATAGCCTCATTACAGATTTCTCCTTTGATTATTGGGAGGATTACTTTGAAAATATATATAAAAACTGTAGTCAGTAGCCTAATCCAAGTATCATAATATTAAAGTAGTAATATTAAAGTAATAAAGTAATACTTTTGGATTACCTTAATACCAAATATGTTTGAATTGTTTAGCCTAATATGTTTTGTGGTTGTTGTGAAGCTATCAACTTTGTCCAGTGATTCCTTCCTTTGCTATGCACAAATGCATGTTAACTGTATCTTCTTTATCTGTAACTGTAATTGAAGACAGTTACCTTTTTCTGTATCCTGATTACATAATACCATTACATGTATTCTGTTACTCCCCAAGCTTGCTCGTGTATTCTTGTATGTGGAACCCTCTGGCACAAATGTCAGCAGCCGCCTGTCCTACCATCTAAAGTGTGTTGGATTACGTGGCGGAAACCTGAGGTCTGAGCCCAGTCAGCTGAATACCCGAGCCAGCGCCACTCCTCTGCACACCCCGTCATCACTGAACATCACACTCCACACGTCTGCTAATCCAACAGCGTGTACAGAACATAGCATACCATATACAAATAGAAATGAGCCAGGAGCGTGTCAGGAGCATGTCATTTATGAATACGTTCCCAGGCACTGTGCAGCCCTGGGAACTTCATGACACAAGGAATGAACCTGATGTGTGTATCTCACGAAGACAGCTCTGAAAGCAGGCCATACATTTCTATTCTGAGCCACACAGTAGATACCAAGCCTTTCTCTTTTTTTCACTGCTGCTGCCTCCATCTCTCCAAACACTCACCACCATCTCATGATGACAACGGCTCGATTAAAGACTTCTTTACGGCCTGGAAACCATGGCAACGCCCTGCGTAGACAAGCTGGCCGACGACCAATTGGATCTGGCCTCCGGTGGGTGGGACCACGTTATCCTGGCCCTCGCTACTTTACCACAGGGTCATTTCAGAGGCCTCGCACCCCGAACCCTGCTGCCACGCCCCATTACTCCAAACCACTACGAGTGGTAAAGTGAAGGTTAGCCAGCCTGCTTTTAGAGCAGCATGACGCTTCTGCAGATGGGAGGAGCAGAATCAAACTAGAACAGCAATGTAAACATGAGCTAAGAGTACAATCACAACAAGCTTGTTTGCATTCGCTTTACAGGGATAGTTCGGATCATTTGAAGTGGCATTGTCCGTGTATTACCAACAATAGATGGCGGTCAACACACCCCCAGTTTGGAGAAACAGCAGGAGTGCCAGCATAGAACAGCTGTGGACAGGTTCTGCAGCAAAGCATATTTTACCCAGCTAAATAAGGTCCACCTAAAAGATATCAATATCAGTTTAAGTGTGTGCTATATTTTGAATATTTTCACTGCTTTACTTGGCCATCAGACAGCCTTTTCCTATGATAAACCGCTGTTTACAAGCCAAATATCACTCTTCAAACCAGCCAAACTCTATGTGCGAAAACAGTCTATTTACCTCACAGAACATGGGAGATGCTGCTTTACCGCTGCCTCGACCTGTTAGTGTTGTCCTGTGACATCTGTGAATTCGATCTATGCTTTTAAAACACCAAAGTCAAAACACAAAAGTTTAATAATGTTTAAGTTTTGATCCCACTTGGAACTTTGGCGAGTCAGAATGTTTGAACAATGGAAACCACACCCATATCACACCACACCACACCGCCACAATGGCCTGACATGCTCCGTAACAGCAGGTGTGGTTAACCATTCAAACCACACAGGATGATAATCATTGAAAAATATTTACAATTCAATAAATTACATGGAAAAAAATCTATAGAGAAAAACTAAATGTTGTCATTATTATTTTAAATATTTGTGGCATGGTCTAAGTGTTCAGGGGTTAACTTTTTTCCTCTGTTTCTGATAGCCTTGCACCAATGTGATATATGTAATTAACAGAATATAATTACTCTCCCTCTTACATAGGCTTGAACCAATCCATTTCAACCAATAATATCATAACATCCACCCATCAATCTCTACCTTTTAGGGCACAGAGCTAAGATTCAAGACACAAACACATTTCATCAGCACTTAAATGGCTATAAGCTTTTAACCAAAGGCCAGCATTAAAAGTGAATGCATGAAGATTGAAAGATGTGGTGCAACACTAAATAGCTGGAATACCCGTTTAAATAGTACTTTGGCAAGTTTGTTTTTCCATTATGCTTCTCAGTTAAACAAAACATGATACTTGTCTCTCAGACAATTGCGATTGTGAAGGTTGCAGACTGTCTTTTTCCTATCCAGGCCTTTATATCTTCCAAACACTTCCAATAACTATCCAACTTTGTTTAAACAATGCATCAGTATCACATGGTCTCTTAAATTACATGAGTAATGCATAATAGAAAACAAAGTAAATTCCTCTTTTGTCGTTTGGAGCTAAGAAAGCAAGCATTGTGTGAATGTTGTATGCCTTAGAACGTGTGTGTGTTTGTGAATAGCGTGCATGTGTGTGCACACTGTCCAGGCCAAAATATTCATGCACTGTGACGTGTGTTGTCTGATTCGTCCGTCTGAGCAGCATTTGACACTTTGAACAGCTCCTTCACAGTCTCAGAGAGGCTCATGGGAGCAGCACATGAGGCCTTTCCCTCACTACAAACATTTAAGCACATTTCATTTTTTGTTTATAATCCTTGAACAGACAAACTTATGATGGAGGCTCAAAAGGATACCAGCATTGTTGCACTACAATGGCTCTGGAAATAACTAAAAAGGTCTTTCAACAGCAGATAAAGTGAGAAATTGCGATCAAATTCACAGGCACTGCACCTGAGAGTGATCCGTGCAACATTAAAACCTGACTTTCATCAAAAGGTAATGCAAATAATTTCTTTTGTTTGACTTAACCTGCAGGGAGTGTCAGAGGGGTGGGGTTAATGTGTCATAGCCTCTGCCAGTGGCACAAAAGATGAGTAAATGTATCTTCAAACACTTTCATTTGATTGTCAAAACTTTCAGGTGCTTGTATTGTCTTAGATATCAAACCCCACCCAGCTGGTTCTTAAGCAGGATAAACCAAACCAGGAGATGTTTGCTAACGACACCCACTTTCCCATATTGACTCCTGGCATTAGGTTAAACACACTGCAGGTTGACACTGAAGTTAGGAGTCATCTTACTTGCTGTCTTCCCTTAAAATGCTTTTATTTCTGAGGGCAGAATCTTTAAAGTCTGCAGTATTTCCTAATGAACTTCTCTGCAGCCTGCAAATACATCACTCACTATTGGAAAACAGACTTAAAGAAAAAGAGGCAGAGAGAGGGGAAGTGGAAGGAAGACTAAAGACTGAAAAGCTCTTAGACATGCAGACATGCTTGCATGTGATTTCCCTCCTCTGTAAAATCATCAGGAGCAGTGTAATTGCCAAAGCATCTGCTGCTGCTGCAATTCCAAGGCCGCAACTACTGACTGACAGATAAAGAGCCACTTGAGCAACAGTGTCAGTCACCTGGTCACCCTGTAGTCTTGTTAGAAATACCAAAGGTCTGCAATCTGATTGGCTGAAACAAAGAGACCAACCACCAACACGTTAATCCTGTAATTTATGTCCAAGAATTAGCAAAGAATCAACTGCTGTGGACGTTTTTCCAGGACTCCTTTTTTACTGTTGGCTGCTGCTCCTGGAGAAACTTAAACGTCCGTCAAGTGCAACAGAGAAGAAACAGTCTGAATTATGTCTTCTTACAATGATTCGGTCTCCTTAAAGTGAAAAACAATAATGGGATTTCCATGACCAAGCAGCGATGAATAATAACTTGTGAGGCTAATCGATTTTGCAAGCAACATCAGAGAATCTGAAGAGCTTTGTACTTTGTTGTTTCCTTTAAATGCTATATGTTTCTTTCGGGGGAAATACTTAAACAAAGGTCAACAATCAGTATTCAGATCAAGACTCAGCATGTCAACATCATGTCAAAACCAAGAGTTAAAGCCACTGGCAACACAAATCCACAATAGCCTTTTATGTAGTTTAGGGTCTTATGTAAATAACAATAAAGATCTAAAAGTATTAGAAATTAGCTTTAATCCATATTCGAAAATACTGTAATTTAAAGCTATATGTAACATTTCCGCATTAAAATGTCTAAAGATTCTATTTTATATATTTTGTTGAATTATGAGCTTGCAACATTATTGCAAATGTTTCCAAACCCAGAGTAACTTTATTCAAGGTAACAGTGCGTTTCCTACGAGCTGCTAGTTGCTACTTCTGTGAAAACAGGATACGTCAGAGAGTGAGGAAGGAAGGAAGTCAGACCAAACACAACATGAATTAAAGCTGTAAGCAGCGATGAATAGACCCTCACACATGTCTGAGGGTGTGCAGCAGCCTCGTTACCGGACTGACACTCGTATGAATTTTCATGTGTTTGGGACACTGTGCAAAGGAGTTCAGTGTAACTTCCTGTCTCCACTAGGTGCTGCTAGAGAACACCCACTAATTATATATTATGTTCCAGTACACATTACTGCAACAATGAACATGATTTCTGCCATAGTCGTATCAGATAGATTTTCATCTGCAACGGTGGCTGTTTAAACTGTATCTCTTGTTATTGTTTTGTTACTGCATTTAAGTTTTTATAGAATTTCCTGATACTGAGTTTGAATTAGGTGTAGTTATGCACGGACATCTATCATAAAAATGATGAAGTTATTTCCACAAACTAATCAGAATCCACAGCAGCTGTCCCACAAAAATGGCTGTAACAAAACTTCCTTGCTCCCTCTCAATCTGCCTCTTTGAGTCTGAGCCAGCTGAACAATGTGGAACTGAAACTGTTCTGTCACTCCAGACTTCTCTGACAAAAACATTCAACAGTCATTTTCACCTTGCAGAACACAGGAGTTGCTGCTCTACAGCTGACTGGATTTGCAAGAACCAACATTACTTCTAATCCCAACTAATATCTTAGAACACCAAAGTCACACAAAAAGACAAACTAACCGATGGAGGCGGCTGTACTTCAGAAAATCCTGTGTCCTGCAAGGTGAAATTACTGCTTTCGCCAAAGGAGGCTGGTGGCTTTGAAGAGAGCATAGACGCCGGCTTCATTTCCCCATCAGAAAAGGCTGTCTGACAGCAAAGCAAAGCCGTGAAAATATTCTAAATAAAGCATGCACTTTAACTGACATTGATTTTTTTTTTGGTGGCTATATTTTGAATGCTGACCCTGTCTACAGCAGTACATTACTTAGCTTCTGTGTCGGTACTCCTGAGGAAGATGTCAATCAAAATTGCTGTACTGGGTTTTCTAATAGTTTTTAATGCTTATTTTCACTCAGATGATTTTATGGATCATGAATGAGAAACTGCGCTTTGATATCATATACGCATTATTACTATTCAAATTTCCAGAGATTTTAAATGTGCTTTCTACCTCAATTTTATTAAAATTTGACTTTGACTCATTTGGCAGTTTCATACCAATTAAACTGGGTGTCATATCATTCATCAGGTTGATGTCTTTGCACTTTCAATCTCTACAGGTAAGTGTTTTTCATTTCACAAAGCTTCTTAACTCTTTATTCCAGTTTGAGAAAAAATCTCAAACATAATTTTAGGAAATAAATTTAAATCGATACGCTTCACTTCCTTTTCATGTCCTCTTGTAAACAGTAAACAGCATTGGGTGGAACAGTTCAGTGTGCGGTCCTATCAGCAGTGTCAGATCAATGTTGCTGAGTGCTTCAAATACTTGAATACACTGAGGTTGAAGTTATTACGACCACAAGATAACAAGATAAAGCAATTTTGCTGCTTGCTATTTCAGTTTCACACAGTGATTCACAATGACTGTTGCTTCCTCTGAGAAGGATGTGAGAAACGACCTCACCTGGCATTAAAGGAAACTTCCACTCTGCAGCACCTCGTATTTACATATCATGAGCTCCTACATTTCCACAAATGACTTTCAACAGCCGAGAGAAACGGCAGCCGTCTGTGATGTGTTACTAGTGAGTTTTTCCACTCAAGAAAAAGTGAGAGGGGAGGGAGCGACATTGCGGTTTACCACGCCAAACTGTTCACAAATCACAAAATAAACAGGACAACAGAAAAAAAACAAAACATTCATCACTGATAATCACAATATAAGAATAAAAATGAAGCGGTTTCAGTTTAATGTGGATTATAGCCGCCCTTTTATTTTTCTCTCTGGGCAGGCAGGATGCCAAGTTTGTGACTGTGTTAACAGTGCAGCAGTCATTTGTCAAAGGCTCTTGTGTAAACCATATATTTATAAATCTTACTCAGGTACATAAAAGCCATTGTTAATGTTGCAGTCATCAGCTGACAGTGACACACACCCTGATGCCTAAAGAAAAAAAGAGTCAGAGAGAGAAAAGAGGCAAGGAAGCGGATGAACTTCATGAACTTAAGCTGCTCTGCGCATCACGACATGCCAACGCTGAACAAAGATGCTGTCTAAATACTCTGTGTGAAGATGTGAAGCAACTGTTGTCATCAGGAGCTGCTGGTGTGTCAGGTGAGCTCTTATTCAGAGCTTTGTGGGAGGCTGGTGGGGAGCAGGTGCTGGAGACTCGGCGGCAGAAAGGAAAGGTTGCCCCGACCATTGAAAGAGAGGAGTGAGGAGAATGAACACGGCCCCTCGTTATTCTCCACTCGGGGGAAAAATGAGGAAGCTGTTTCCAAGGTTGTGTGGTGGTGGAGAACAGAGGAGGGATCCACAGAGAAGTACACCCACCCAGCGGGGCACACACACACTCTCACCCACACACACACACACACACACACACACGCTCAGAGTCAATAACATGGCAGAAAGGCCACCCAGCATAGACACACATGACAAGGACGCACAGAGAAATTCTTTTATACACACACCTAATTGTGCCCAAGGACATGTATTCACACATGCACGCAGGTACACATACACACCTAAAACACTCTGGATAAAATATCAAAATGCACATGAGCACACTTAGTCACACACAGAAGAACATTTGACAGATCTGATTATGCCAACAATCACAAAAAATCCATAAACACACACACATAAATACAAGCACACACATGCATTGTATGTACAAACACACACCTCAGCTTGCATTGTGGTTGAGAAACTTATGGGCATCTGCCAGCGCGCTTCAAGTGCTCATTCTCCGGGGCCTCAACCTTTCTTTTTCAGCAGCAACACTGCAATTTGGGTGTGCCGTTGGGCCAGAGATAAGTATAGGATGACTAATATGCACTTAGGACCCAGGGAGAAATACTTAGAGCTAAATGTTTAATTTGTGTTTGTACAACACATGTCCAATTTGGGGGCTGGTGTCTTTTTCAAAGAGTCCGACAACAAATAATTAGGACTCTCCGGATCGGCCACAAGGCTTAAAATGGTGGAGCGACGGTTTTCCGATGAAGGTGAATGACATCTTGAAAAAAACAACATGTGGAAGCACTTAAATCTTCAACACCGTGGTCACATGGAAGAGAGGCGTTCAGCTCAATAAAATAACAGTAAAGCAAAAGACGTTAAACATTATGATGCATCCTAAAACTGTTAATTAGATGGTAGTTTTTGCAGGTAGTTGTGGATGTCTGATTAAATGCAAATTCACAATGACAATCTCAAAATTCAGAGCAGCGCTCCACCTCCTCTGTCCAATCTCTCCTGAACACTTAAACCTCAGATGGAGGATAGACGTTGAGCTCAATAGACAGTGTAAATAAAAATAACAGTACTGCTAAGGAGGTTAAACAGAATGATGCACCTTAAAAGTGAAATTTATTTTGCATCTTTGCAGATAAATGGCAAACTCACAGTCACAATCTCAAAAGTTAGAGCAGTCCTCCACCTCTACTGTACAGTCTCTCATGCAAACTGAAAATCTGCAAAAGTGTCCTGAGATGGAAGATAGACGTAAAGTTCAATAGACAGGGTATGTAAAAGACAGTATTACTAAAGGGGTTAAACATGATAATGCACAGTAAAACTGCAATTTATTTTGCATGTCAGGTAGTTGTGGATGTCTGATGAATGAAAATCTCACAGCCACAATCTCAAAATTCAGATCAGTTCTCCATCTCCTCTGTTCAATGTCTCCTGAACACTTAAATCTGCAACACTGTGGTTGGATGGAAGATATAAACGAATCGCTCATTAAAGAGGGTAAATAAAATGCTAAAGGGGTTAAAACAGGATAATGCATCCTAAAACTGCTATTTCATTTGCATATCAGGTAGTTGTGGAGGTCTGATAAATTGCAAACTCAGTCACAATCTCACAATTCAGAGCAGTTTTCCACCTCCTCTGTTCAGTCTCTCCTCAACACTTCAATCTGCAACACTGTGGTCAGATTTAAGGGAGACATAAAGCTCCATAAAATTACAGTATTGATAAAAAGGTTAAACAGGATGATGCACCCTAAAACTGTCATTTATTTTGCGTATCAGGTAGCTGTGGATGTCTGATAAATTGCAAACTCAAAGTCACAATCTCAAAATTCACAGCAGTCCTCCACCTCCTCTGCTCAGTCTCTCCTGAATACTTAAATCTACAACGCCGTGGTCAGATGGAAGGCATGCGTCAGCTAATAAAATAACAGTATTGCTAAAGGCATTAAACTGTAATTAGATGGTATTACTTGTACAGGTAGTTGTGGATGTCTGATAAATTGCAAACTCTCAACATTCAGAGCAATTCTCCTCCTCTGTTCAGTCTCTCCTGGACACTTAAATCTGCAACACTGTGGCCAAATGGAGGGCATTTTGCTCAAGAGACAGGATAATTAAAATAACGGTAAAGCTAAAGGAGTTAAACAAGATGATGCACCTTAAAACCATAATTAGATGGCACATCTTTTGCAGGTAGTTGTGGATGTCTGATAAATTGTTAACTCATTGTCACAATCTCAAAATTCAGAGCAGACTTCTGCCTCCTCTGTTCAGTCTGTCCTGAACACTTAAATCTGCAACACTGTGGTCAGATGGAAGATAAACATATAGCTTATAGATTTTCTGAATACATATCAGGTGGAAATTCACTATCACAGAATTCAGAGCACACTAAACACTTAAATCTGCAACACCATGGTCAGATGGAAGATAGATTAATGATTTAAAATAAAAGAATTGCTCAAGGGGTTAAACAGGATGATGTGTCCTAAAACAGCAATTTCTTTTGCATATTTGCTGATAAATGGCAAACTCAGTCCCAATCTCAAAATTCAGTCCTCTATCTCATCTGCTCAGTCTCTCCTTTTATCTCACTCTCTTTCTCTCTCAGCCGTCAAATCTCTTAATCTTTCATCTTTCCAACTGTTTGTACCCTCTCGCTGCCACTAAAGAGCCCCTCTGCGCCACACCAGAGGAGAAGAACCCTCACAGTCCAAGAAATATATTTGAATAACGTGTGAGCGATGGATAGATTTCTAAGTATGAGAATTAGATCCTGAGCTTGGCCTCACGTTACATTAACAAGCAGTGTGCACATTTACAGGACTTAACGTTGGAGGCAAAGTCAAAGAAAATGATATTTTCAGAGAGGAATTTGGTTTAAAATAAATGTTTTTAAATAATAGCTAAAATGTTTCTTGATGCTGAAAGAACACAGTGTGAGTGTATGTGTGTATGAGAGAGATGTAATCAGAAAATGTAATTGCAGAAAATCAGAAAATTAAATAAAATCAGTATCTGTGAGATTACAAGCCCATAAATTGAGACATGTTTTATTTCTATATGAGTAAATGAATAAGTATGATTTAAAAAATACATGAGCAGTTTTGTCAAAAGAATTAATTTTCATCTTGAAACTTATTTTAATTTATTTTATATCACATGTGGAGATTAATACAAAATTAAGGGGCGTTTTACGCATGGCTCCTAACAGTGATTTCATGTTGCTGACAGAGTCCTGATGGACCACACAGTCAGCTCAGTGACCGGCCGGCTTGTCCGCCTGTTGTCAGCGCGCACAGAAGAAGAAGAAAAAAAAGAAAAGAGCTGCAGGTCTCCCTCACAGACAGCGCAGAGAGCGCGACCATGCAGCCCGGCCGGGACAATGTGCTGAATTGGCAGCCTATATATAAGTCTGCCATTTGGACACTCTAATGCCACTTTACCTTATGAGGGAACTTCAACCCGCAGCACCTGCTCAAAACAAAATGCCATAGGAGATCAACTTCAGCGACCCCCCCTCTGCTCGGATTGTTTTTCAGACAGACACTCTCACTTACAAGAGAGAGGGGAGAGGGGTGGGTGGTGGTCTATAAATTGTTCTGCCGGAGTCCAAACAATTAAAACAACTTGTTGGAAATTGTGATTTACTGCGCAGTGGGCCGCTGTGGGCACGTCCAGACTGGCAACTGAAGGATCTGTCAAGTCGGGCAATTAGAAGTCTGGATAGAGGAGTGATTTGATGGGCAAACAAAAAATGTGTATGCGTAAAACAATTAAATCTGAAGCAGGAAAATTGCAAATGACAAGAGATTAAGAAATAATAACTTTAAATTTGTTTAAATGGTTTCACAAATCAGATAAGGAACTGTTCGTTTCCTCTTTAGTGGTTTTCAAACTCATTTTTATCCAGAATATATGATCTCTCTCCCTCTTTTGCTCTGTTACTCTAAAAGCTGCTTATCTGCAGGCGAGCAGCGGCTTATCTCAGAGGTGTAGTGTGGCTCTAAATGTGGGGAACACCCTGAAGTGTCTTTATCAGTCTGATCCAGGTCGTTGTCGTGCGCCTTGTCCTCCTGTACCCCCGGTCACATCCTCACCGTGAACCCATCAGGGCAAACTTTCACACAGCTGATTGTCCGAGCTGCACAGTCCTCGCTCCGGATAAGAAACTGTCCCTGCACGCATGGCTCAAGTTCACAAACACACGCGCAATTAACTTCACACATAACTAGTGGTGTCACTCTACTGCGCAAAGTGGAATTGGCACATTTTTATCAGCCAGAAAGTGAAGACGCACGGTCCAAACTTTTAAGCACGTAACAAAAATAAAGACAAAGAAACTTACAGACTAATTCCTCAACTCTTTCGCCGTCCTGTTTGTCTCTCCGGTATTGTCTCCCAATGGATCCGTGTTGGGGCTCCGAGTCTATTTTAATTTATGACTCACGCATTCTTCTAGGGTCAGCCGCCGTGACCTCCGGGGGGGAAAGTTAACTCGGGCCCTAAAAGACGCCCCTTCTTTCGTTCTTTCTCCCGCTTCTCTCCTCAGTCTATTTTTATCTATTGTATTCCGGTACATGTGAGGGAACACAGGTTCTCTGCTATGGGGCTGAAATGTGCGTCTGTGGAGGTGCAGCGCAGCCGGGGACGCGCACAGGCTGTCCGGCAGAGCGTGAGGCGTTCACGATGATTCTGGACAGAAGGCTACCCCTGTGTGGCCGAGGAGGAAACTACTGACAGTGTCATCCCACAGACTCCAGAGGGTCTAAATGGGATTATTTCAAACTGAATTCTAAAAGAGTGCTTTAAAACTAAAATTCGCTGTCTCTTTTATTTTATTTGCTACTTCTGAATTATCTTGTTTGGCTTATAATGCTTCAGAAACTCTTTATAAATATTTCTTAATGGGTTCTGAGCCTGTAGAACCATTTTCTGGTGCTGCAGAACCGCTGAACCACTTCTGTTAATAGTGCGTGACAGGCGTGTAGTGGAGGATGGATACAGTAAAAGTTATAGCTTCTTCAGTTTTTGCACAATATGAATGCATCTCTTATGGGTGCAATTAACTTTAAATAATTAATGTTCAGTAGCCTTTACACCTAATATCTGTAACTGGGAGAAAAGGGTGGAAATGCGTTAAATCACATGTGTTAAAAGTCAGATAAGTGTTTATATCAAGATCACAGATTTATTTATTTTTTTTAATTTTATTTTTTAGGCCCCTGACACAAGCTCTAAGATGGATCTGAGTGGATGAAAGTGATACGAAATCACAACTTTTTGCAAAGTTTTTATAAACATGTCGCTCAGTTTGACCACGCGGTTTTTGGGTGTTTATTAAAAGTTTGATATTAGTTATTATGAGGGATAAGAAACAATATTTCTAATAATTTTGCATGTGTATCATAGAGTATATGCAATAATAATTAGGCTAAATAACAATAATATACAATGAACTTGTGAGAGTGGTATTATAATCATTAGTTGTCTTATCATAAACTTATTTAATCTACTTTAAGATAAGATAAGATAAACTTTATTCATCCCACATCGGGGAAATTCACTCGTTACGTCGTTTTAGTGCGTTATTTATTAATTGCCTCATTTTAAATCTGTTAACATTCATAAATTACTCTACAGAATATTTTTGTTAATTTATTTCTATAACATCATAATGCAGAACTTTTTAAAAGGAAAAAAAAGTATTCTGTAAGTTATTGCAGTAGGTCTTACAGGTCACATCATGTCGACCGAGTCTAATCACGGTCCATCTGCAGGTTTAAAGGCACTGCTGCAGCCTGAATCTGCTGCTGTCATCGCTGTTTGTTGTAGAGCGGAGATAAGCGGAGTGCGCACCGACTTTTCAAAACAAGCAGCAGCCCGGAGGACGCACCGGGTCCCGGTCCCGGTGCTGTCCACTGTCGACTCCACACTGATGCAACACGACTTCTCTTACCTGGATTCACTTCTGCGTCATTCGCTGCGTGTTTCTCTCAAAACTTTGAAGACTGTTGTTGCGTGCGATGATGAAGAGTTTCAGCGTCGAGACCAAACAAGAACAGTCAGTTCAAACAGCTTCAAATCCCGTGCGTAAAGTCACCATCGCTGGAGCGTGTCGGGGACTTTGGTAACTCCTCTGTTTGCGCTCCGCCGAGGATCACAAAGTCAAATAAAAACTCTTCGGAGTCGTTGTCAGAGGTGCTGCTGAGCCCGATGAGCGGTCATTCGGAGTAATTTTATTTTAAAAAAGTAGAAGTTGAAGTTATTTCCCGTCCGGCACTGTGTGGAGGTTAAGTGAGAGTGCGGGACAGTGTCGGGTAAAGAGGCAGAGGCAGGATAACCCCTCCTCTCCCTCCCTCTCTCACTCCCTCACCCTCTCCCTCTCTCTGTATTTATCTGTCTCCGTGTCTCTGTCTCACTGTCTTTGTGTCAATTGTTTAATAGAAATATAAAACACTTTATTTTCCTTTGTCTCCCTTATACCTTAATTTAACTTTTTAGCTCGTGTCTGTCGCCTTTTCTCTGCACGTGTGTGTGTAACCCATTGCGCGTGTGTGCGTGCGCGTCACCTGCTCTGAGTGAACACTTTGATGACAAATTGAATAAATTATTGTTTCATTGCTTTTAATTTGCTGTGGCCACATTTATTCTGGCAAACGTTTTCTATGTGTCAGAAATCACCACAAATTAAAAACCAGACAAAACGTGGACATGTCTCCTTGTGTTCATAAAAATGCCGTGTTTGTGGAAAGTTTAAACACACTAATGTAAAGTTTTCTCTGTGCTAATATGTTGCACGTCTAACTAGGAAATATCTTTCTTGTGCTTGTTTATCATTGAAAAAACATGTCTGCAGTCTAATTGGGAATAAATGCTTACAAATAAATCTATTTTCGAAAACGTCCTCTATCGTCATCTCTAAAGCATAACCGATATATTAAGTGTGGAAACTTTGATTATTCTTCATTATGTACAAGACAAAAGTGCAGTTTTATTAAAAATATCAAAGTAAAAAGTCCTGGTTCAGCTTGATTTATTCGGCAAAAACGCGTTGGGCGTATTAAAATAGATTACAAGCATAAATGCAAACTTTTAAATGTAATCACTCGATGATTGTGTGTTGCTCAAATAAAGTTTTGAGCGTCCTGTCAGAGGTGTGAGCGCCTCTGGGCTGTTTCTTTATTATGTTTACTCTTACGCCACCTTTCGGTGGTTTTAATGCATGTCGTCCAATATGGTACAGGGTTGATTTTACACTGTACGGTTCATGTCCATGACCCCACAAAGTGACGGCGTTTGGAAATAAAGAGCTGAATTTAATTCAGTGTGAATAGGTTATAGAAAAGTAAAATATCCACATGTAAGCTTCAGTTTAATTATGTTCTACATTGAAATTATACTTCCAGGCTACTGCATCATCTTAAAATGAATACAATCCTGAAATTCGCATCGTGAAGGCTATTGATTATCAATTAGATTTTTTTTAACATTCTGATCCTCAATTGATGAATCAAAGCCATTTCGTTGCAAGAATTTATATTGCATGACCAGGGTAACCAGTTGAGGTTATGTTAAATTAGTGTTTTTCAAACCTGTTCTGCCAAAGGCATACCAAAGGGCGAACCAAAATCTCAAGGCATACCTGCATTCCTGCCCATACAAAACAGTTTAATCAACCCAAACAAGGGAGACAACGAGTATTAACCAATCAGAGGCAGATCCATCGGAGCTCCCGAAGAAAAAATAAGAATCTGGGCCGTTCATGTGTCGCACTCACTCTTTTTAATCCTAGAAATAAATGCATAAAAGTACTGATATTGTGTAACTTACATAAAGTTGTATATTGCAATATGGTTGTCACAAAAGCCCATGGTACACCAGGACTTCCCCCAAGGTACACCAGTGTGACCGTTTGAGAGCCACAGTACTAAAACTCATTTAGTTCAATCATATAAATAAAAATAAAATAAAATAAATAAATAAATAAATAATTGCTTCAGAGATGGTCATTGTGTTTTAAAGGGAAAAGTATCCATCTAGACTGTTTTGGTCTGAGCTGCAGAAATGTCTGCCTTTCTCGCAAATATAATGGAAGATGGCACTCGGCTTGAAAAACACTACAGCAACCTACAGACTAACCTTTACAGCTGAGCCAAAGAGGACATCATCAATGTTGACATCCTGTGCTGTCAAGAGTGAGCCTCTCCTCCATGAGTAGATGCACTTCCCTCTGCAAGGTGATACAGTAGGCACGTGTTGTTCAATCAAAAGTAAACAACATGAAACAACAAGGTCCGTGGATTACCTTGAATAACCAGATCGTGGTTCTGGAAGGAGACAATGCTGTTGAGTTTTTCAAATGGATTTTCATGACTTTTAGAGCATCACAAGCTGAGCGCTAACTTGTTCCCTTATATTGGAGAGAAGGCAGACATCACTATGACTGATGTCTCCAAAACTCTTCAGCTCACATAAAAATGATCCGGATAAACAGCAAACGTGGTGAGTGGACAAATATGTATATTTTGGGGTGATTAAAATTTCCTATTTAACATAACCTAGGCCAGTGGTTCTCAAACCATATCATAGAGGAGCAGAGAAACCAGAAATATTTACATTTAAGAAGCTGAAACTAAAATTATTTGTATATTTTTTTATTTAAAAAAATATTCAAAGCAATTGTTCCATTATCAAAATATTTGGTGATTCATTTAATGGTCCATTATTAATCAGTAAATCGTTGCATGTCTACCCTTGTTTGTGTATTTTTCCCCGCATAAATCATATTCATATAACTTTGTTTCACTATATATTTCTATATATTCCCTCCCGGTAATCCATTGTTTTATGGTCGATTTAATACAATCCACCGGTGGTGTGCTGCAGAGAGTGCAACACAAACTGACTGCGCACAAACGACGAAGAAGACGGAACCGGAAGTGGCGACACAGGGTTGTTGACAAAGCTAGCCTTTGCTAGGTAGCATGAGATTTCATTGACATTTCACTGAAGATTTCGTTAACAATGAGTTCTCCAGAAGACAGACATGGGACAAAACGACCCGCGTCTCCGAGTGAAGTGAGTGAAACAATGAATTTGAACGTAGTCTGTCCACGAAAGCTACAAATCACTTGGATGACACATTAGCGCGCTGTTAGCCTGTTTGCTAACATTCGCCTTATCGCGAAAACTGACACGTTTTTGTTTTGCTGTCCGGACAAAGTTTACTCGCTTTTTTTTTCAAGTTGACTTAAAAATTAAACGCACTTATATGCCACATAATTTACTTTGATGTGACAAATGTGATACACATAAACGGGGTCAGGGTTAGCACATCTGCTACAGCTAACACGTCTGACAATGTGTTGACTGGTAGTTCTTTAACCAGCAGGAATTAATGACCGGAGGTCACAAAATCAGACCGTTACCTTTCCTTTAATTTACAACTAACGTCATATTCTCATAGAAAATAAAATATAGAATAGAATTCCGATAAATAACCTCTAACATTAACAATATGTCGCAATGTGCCCGTTCTTAAAATATCTATCACATGTACTATTAATAACTTTTCATGCAAAGATGCAACCCAGTGCTTAACAAAGCAAGAATCAAATGAAAAAACAACGAATCACTAGTGTAAAAATAGCAGTAAGTAACATGTAAGACAGCAGTCACTATCCTGCTTAATTAGGAACTGTTTAACTACAAATTTTATGTGCAAGCAGTGAATGGATTGAGGATAGTTATGCTTTTGTAAAGATGATTATTATTTATTATTTTTCGCAGTAGATTAATCGGTTGATTATTTTCTCGATTAATTGATTTATAACAGTTGTTTGTTTTAAAATGTCAGAAAAAAGGGGAAAATTCCAATCAGTGTCTCCCAAAGCCCAAGATGGCATCCTTAAATGTCTTGTTTTACCCACAATGTAAAGATATTCAGTTTACTGTCATAGAGGAATAAAGAAACAAAAAATATTCACATTTAAGAAGCTAATTTTTACTTTTTTTCTTACAAAATTACTCAAACCAGTTAATCGATTATCAAAATAGTTGGCGATTAACTTAATAATCAATTAAGAGATTAATTGCTGCAGCTCTAGATGAAATCATTTTAATGTTTTGTTAAGTGGGTCTCTTAACTTCTTCAGAATAGAAAGTCTACTTCCCTTTTATAACGACTTGTCAAACTAACAGTACATTAGAGCTGTAATGATTAGTAAATTAATTGATTAGTCAGTTGAAAGAAAATTAAATCCCATGTGTAAACAGGGCCTTTAGTACACCTAATTTTACTTTTAAAAAAAGGGAGGGGTTCACTTTGCTTTGATACTTAGAGCAGACCACTAAATTCCCAACAAGTAATAATAAAAGACTGGAAAAAATGGTGCATGTGTTAATAAACATGTTCACATTGATTTTTCTTTTTCTTTCATTATAACTGTCCCCGTGGTTTTACTATATTAAACTTTTCTGAATCGAGGATGTCATTTGACCAGATTGTGAGTCGTCAGAGGATAAAGGGGCGGCGAGCCCTATTGGTTAGAAACAGCCTCTGCTGCTTTGAAAAACAGCCATTGTGTAAATAATTTTATGATAATATCAGCATTATGCTTTAAAGGGAATTCTACTTTTGCTGAGCGAATGAGATAACAATGTTCTGACTTGGCAGGACGGGTCCACCCAGTGGGCATCAGCTGATCTGGGAAGCAACGAGAGGAAGCAGAAGTTTTTACGTTTGATGGGTGCTGGTAAGGTAAGTTTAGTGTAATGTAGATCACTTTACTTTCATTTCACTTAATTGTGGGCCTTGCATGGCATAAAAAGATAAAGAAAACATGAAAGCTTTGTTTTACTTATCACTGTCACTCCAAACCTTCAGAGAAGTTGTGACTATTGATATAAAATTGTATTCTTTGCTTTCCAGAAAGAGCACACTGGACGGCTCGTCATTGGTGACCACAAGTCAACATCTCACTTCCGCAGTGGTGAGCTTCTTGATTCAGCTTTTGTAAAATGCTGTATTTGTTCTGCTAATGTGAGACATGTCCAAACTACTGTCCCTTTGGCACTTACCCCTCATCGTTATGCTCGATGCAATTAACGCAGCTTCGCCACTACACATCCGCCGCACAGATCTATCCATGCATGGATAGGCCTGTATTGGCTGGGTGTGCCTGCGGTGACTGTTGTCTCCTCTGCAGGTCAGGAAGATAGAAAGATCAACGAGCAGCTAGAGATGCAGTACCAGCAGGGCATGGATGGGAAGCTATCGGGCCGGAACCGGAGACACTGTGGCCTGGGTTTCAGCGAGGTGAGTTGTCATACATGGCCAAGGAGGGAGCAGAGAGATTTTTAAAAAATCTTTAAAATCAGACCTTTAATGTATACATACGTATATGTTCAGAAAGATATGTATACCCTATAATATTGTATTATATCAATGTTAATCAATGTTTTTTGTTTACTTTGTATACCATCTACATACCTGTGCATACTTAAACTCCAATCTGTCAGCAGTTTTGTGTTCAACCTTCATACATTTGCTCAACTAACACTCTATTAAAAATAACACTGTATACAGCAGAAGCTCTTTCCAATATTCCCATCAGAGAGAAGAAAGGAACATGATACAAAGTTTGCTCACACTGGGTTTATACATTCAATCCAGTCTTTTTGGGTCTTCAAAGGTTTAACTAATTTTCTGTATGATAATATATGCCTCATTACTATTTATTAGAAACTGCATATTTTCTGTTACTATATGACAGAACTAGTAATCACTGATTGGAATTCTGCGCAGCATATTTTATTTACAAAGACAAAAACTCAAACTGATAGAATCTATTAAAAAATTACAAGATAAAACTAGGAGGTAGTTTAGGATGTAACCACAAGGTGGACAGTGTGTGTGGAGAATAAGGAAGAGTCAAAGTTAGGGCACAGTCATGTGCTGCCTCTCCATGAGCAGAAGACTTCTAGGTGACCGAGAGGTTGAGAGCGTTCATAAAGGAAAAGATGGTTGCAGGGATGATGGATGTAGCAGAAGTATTGCATCAAACCTTCCTCCTAAGTTGTCAGTGTGTCTCACCTGTAAAATGTTTCAGTTCGCAACACTCTTTCTTTGTCTTCTGCGTTGTCTTTAATGTGTCGAACAGTGTCTGCAGATCAGGGTGTGGCTGTCTGAAAGCACGGATACACTGTCATTGTTTCTTTTGCAAGTAAAACTCAAACAAAAAGGCAAACATCTGCCAACACCCAACAATTTTACAAGCTGTCATGATATTAGTCTCTCTTTTAATTTCATAGTCAGTCCTCAAGGAAATGATAATGGTCAAATCAGTATCATGTCCAAAATGTAATAGTTTGTCTATTAGGCTGAAAAGGTAAGCTGTCTACGCTCAGGCTTTCAAGATATCTTGTTGTCAGACAGACGGAAGTAAATAAAAAAAAAAAAAATCCCCATCTTCAAAAAAACATCTTTATGTTCTCTTCCTCACAGCCTGAACCACAGCCAGACTCATTTCCCTCCCCACCAGTGGACAGTCAGACAGAAGCAGCTAAGCCAGAGAAGTCCAGCAGTGAAAAAGAAGTCACGGACACTGAGGACAAGGGCAGCAATCCTACAAAGGAACAGACCTTAGACAAGGCCGAGCCCAGCCCAGACAGTGGGAACGACGAACGGAAACACAATTACAAAATGGCCTTTGTGAAGTCGACATAGGTGTGCCGAGAGGAATTAGTTTTTGTAACCTGAAATTTGTAAATTTTTACGTTATTTGTTTAACTGTAGGTGATCGCCCATCATTTTAGTCCTTCTTACTGTGTAGAAATGGATTTTCTCCATAAGCTCTCATCATTGGGAAACATCCTGGTGTGCATGTTAAAGAATTTAGTGTGCAGGCTAAAACGTCAACTTTTGGTTGAGTGGTGCTACGTTAAGATGGTGAATGGTCTGGTTTTTATTTTGTTTGAACATGAAACAGGACTGCTTGTAATTCAGCATGATTGGTCACACATTGTACATTTTGTGATTTCTTGTTTGAGAACAAATAAAATGAAGCGTCAGTTGCATCATGCGATTGCTTCCGTGTGTGTGTGTGTGTGTGTGTGTGTGTGTGCACCTGATCAACGCACCTGCAGCTTGTATGCAACTAATCTTCAAACTTTGCGCACATGACCATTTGGACTCAATAAATTAACTCATTAGATTTTGGTGGTCTCACTCTACTTAACCAAACCACTAGGGGCCGCAACTGATCAACAGCTGCTTCAGTTTTGAAATTTGTCAGCTCAGGACAATGCATCTGAGGGTCATGTTAAAAGGATATTCCACTTTACATGATAACCCACTCAGTATGTACTCACCCCTGTGCGATGTGAGGATGGGTGAAGATCTTCAGTTCACAAAACAATCCTGGAGTTTCAGCAGAAAACAGGGTTGCAGCAAATCCAGTACAATTGCAGTAAATGGTGACCACGGATAAAATGTTTAAAAAAGAACACAAAACAAACACAAAGTGTCTCCATCCTGCTCGTTGGTGTAATCCAAGTGTCGCGGCGGACACTGATAGCCACGAGCAGGTGGGACACTTTGTGTTTGTTTTGTGTTCTTTTTTTTTAACTGTTTTAAACTGGGTCACCATTCACTGCCATTGTACTGGATTTGGCTGCAACCCTGTTTTCTGCTGAAACTCCAGGATTGTTTTGTGAACTGAAGATCTTCACCCATCCTCACATCGGCACAGGGGTGAGTCCATACTGAGTGGGTTATCATGTAAAAGTGGAGTATGGTGGAACTCTGGTGGGGTCCTGCTCTCTTCTACTTTGCTGTGGAGCTGCTGCTGTGCTCTGTCAGAGGAAGTGGTTTCTGCGTAATGAAGAGAAGGCAGATTATCTTCACGGCTGTTACCTCCAAAATTCGGCAACAGACTCCAAAACAGTCTAGTTGGATTAATAGCACTACTGGTAAGAGGAAAAATGCATTTTTGGTTTGTCTCTTTGGCTCATTATGTAGCAAACCATCAGCCTGTTTGACGCCTTTTGATCAAGTGAAACTTCACACTGAAGGAAGACTCGGCAGGTTAGACGTGTCGTATGCTTTTGTATAAAGTCATAAATGAAACAAATTATATCTTGATTAGTTTGATTAACTCGCCAACAAGAAGGCAAATTACTTAAACGTCACATGAACGACATTATATGTTTCATATTAGTGAGAATTTAAAAGAAAATGAAAAGAAAGTGAAACTATTATGACGCGTTGAGCTCGTGTCACCACTGATAACCTGTTTACTGACTTTACATGTTCTGTGTTAAAGTACACGTTTGGATGAAATCTGAATCTTACAGGTACATTTTGTTTCTCAGGGTGTGAATTTACTGGACAACACAGTCAGTTGACAGCATGCCACTCCCTGTTTAAACAAAGGTAATAATAACTGTAATTTCCGAGTCTGTCTTGCACAACTGTAACACTGTACATTGTAAATATAACTTCTCTCAGTATTAAACAATACAGGTGGCAGAATGGCTTCTGCTGAAGAGAATGAAAAGAAAACTGTCCAGTCACAGTTGACAGCCACATCCTGTTTGTCTTTGAGAAGTGATGCCTCCATGAAGGTTCATCATGACTTCACCAAAGAAGCACCTGACAGGTACAGAGAGTCTATACTGAGTCTCAAACTATTTTGACTTTGATTCAAGGTGAAATATTTGGTACATGCACCTATTGTGAAATGAGAGTAAAAAATGCTGTTTTTTGACTTATTCTGTCTGTTTTATCAGCTCAGATAATTCTGAGAAATCAAACTTGCCCGCCTCATCCTGCACGTCCATGAGAAGTGACGCCTCCATCAAGGTTTGCCACGACTTCACCAAGGAAGCTGCAGAGAGGTACAGTTTTAAGTTTTATTTACCTATGTGTCTGTACTTTGGTCAACATTAGATATTTTTATGTTCTCTATGAAGTGACTTCACTTTATGGTATCAGTGTTCTTTTAAAGCTACTACAAGGATTTTATATATTTTGTTGAATTTGGAGCCCCCTGTAGACAAAAGCAGACGTGTTTCCACTGTAATAACCACAAAATGTAACATCAAAAATAAAAATTAACTGAATCAAAATCTCCTCTTGCTCCTTTTTAACTGGCTGACGTACTACTCACTGTAACTTTGCCAGGGTGAATGTAAACAGAGGCTCGTTTCATCTCATTTCAAGGAGAATCTGAAATTTTACTGTTTTTTTTTTGCAATTGTTGAAACCTCAGTTTCTCAAAACTCTAAACACAAAACTGAAACGAGTTACACACTCTGTCGAAACTCCACAAATCTCTCCCAAAATGAAATGCCACACTAAAAACCATGTTCTTTCTTCTTAAAATTGATTCTTTCCACCAAAACACTACACACAGTGATTATATGAAAATGTCTCAGAGCATTAATTTAATCACTGATGGGCTAATTTTTAATCTCTACTAGTCCATGTTACATATTCTAATATTAAAATGTATAAAACTGAGTAGAAATTGTTTCACCTTTCTCCTATTTTTAAAGTCTAGTTTTTGTCATAAAATGGGTTGCAGTGTTTGTTACATACAGTATGGTCATGCTGTATTGTACAGCAATACACATACTGTGAATATATCATATATATATTGCACTGACACAGTCATATCAGCATAGGATACAAGGCACATTTGTGCACTTCCATTGAGCTCTTAGACACAAATGTTCCCTATTTTGGCAAAATTGCAAAATGTAATTGCACTGATAAATAAAACTACAAGCCATATAGTAAGAAAATGTTGAGATTGTCTTTCTCAGGTTGTAATGATCTAGTTTTGACCATTATTAGGCTTTGACTGAGTTTGTGATCAACCAAAGTTGTGGATTTCATCAGAACTATTGGTTCGTCTGCCTCTTCCTTCTCCTGCTCTCACTTTTCCTCTTCCTCTCGGTTCTTCATGCTGTTCCATTTTTTTCCCCCAACACAGAAGAGGTCACCTGATGCCTCTTTTATACTCTTACAGGTGATTGAAGTGTTAGTGTTGTAGTGTTTTACCAGTTGAGTTTGAACAGGTGAGATGCTAGTGAGACCAACTGGTAATAAGGGTGTGTTATTTTGAAGTCCAGTGTTTCCCAGGTGAACAAAGTGTGCAGAATGATGTGATTTGTGCTTAGATGGAACTTACGTAATTTCTACTTGAGAGAAAACAAAGGAATTGTGTTTAGAGTTTAGCAGTCTTGGAGTCTTGTTGTTGATACACACGCTTTGAGTTTTTAAGATGTGTGCATAGTTCCAGTTTTTGGGTGTATGCATTTGAGAAAAAACTGTAACACATAAACTTACTGCATGGTTCTGAGAGAATCAATCCTAATATGACTTGGCCGTGCTGACATAAAGGTTAGAGAAGCGAGAGGTGGTGAAAGTGAAAGAACAGCTCTCATCACCACCACTGAGGTTAACCCCCTGACTCTTGTGCTGTAAATTTATTGTCAAGTGCTTTTATTTTTTATTTTATCTTTTTCGTTGCAGTTCAGTTCATTGTGAAACAGCAAACTTGCCTGTCTTGTCCTGCATGTCAATGGAAAGTGACACCTCCATGAAGACTCGTCATGACTTTACTAAGGAAGATTCTGATAGGTACGTATATATTCTGTTCTGTGTTGTCAGTCATGGTAGTGATGTGGCTCTGGGGGACTGATCAGTCCACTAGTTCAGAACTTGGGTCCCAAATGAAGTATCCTAATGAATTTCCACTGCAACACTAAATAATAACTTTAAACATAAAGCCTGAATTCCTGTCCTCCTGGGCTACACACTGCTGTAAGGACAATTTGGGGAAATTTGCTCAATCAGGGAAATTGTGCTTTTCTTTATCATTCTTTTCATTAACAGGTCTAAAAATCTGGTGGAACAGACAGAGTAGAATGGTAGTTCATTTTTTTTTTTAATTTGCATGACAAAACACTGTGCAGATGTTTAATAACACAGCATCTGAACCAGAAAAATAAAAATTGTAATTTTTGTAATTGTAATGTTCTGTTAAAAATGTCTGAATTCCAGCTGACTTGATTAAACTCAAAATAACATTATTCTCAATATTACTCTCCAGAGACCAGTGTGACTGTCCAGAATCGACAGAGATAGATGGAAATGACTTATTTAAGGTAAGTTATGTCTCTAAAGGCTGTACTGAAACAATAATGCCTAAAATATACTACATGGCATCCTCACCTGTGTTTTATGTAATTCTGCTTTATCTGTTACAGTTGGTGGAAGAACATGCCAAGAACATTTTACTGAGTGAGCTGAAAAGGTATGAAAGGATGCTCTTTCCATGCCTGTCGCAAAATGAAGACCGTTTGACTACTGAAGATAAAAAGCAAGATGACAGTGCCAGCGAGGGAGCTCTGAAGATTACACTACATGTCTTAAAGGAAATGGGCCAAAGAGAGCTTGCTAACAAACTGGAGAGACGTAAGTACCAAGAGTAGGAACAAGTATGCAATACTGTGTGGGTTGTTGTGATACGTTTTTTAATATATTTTTTAAAATTCCAATGTCTGATATATTGTGCTATTATCCAATTGAATTTACAAGGCTGCTAATACATTTTTAACCCTCTAGATCCCAGCAGAATTCTAGCATGTTACTGCATTTCACTTAAATGAGAGTGTCCGTACTCAATCCAAACAAACAACTCCATCTCAAAAACAAAAAAAATGAAATGAAACACTATTTCCCCGAATATGTGGCAACTGGATTTTTAGACCAAGCTTGATTAAACATATTTGTACAAACACCAGACAAAATGACAAATGGCACTAAAGCTGCTGTAAATGTCTGTGATGGAATGGATCTCAGTCTGCCTATGAGAGAAAGTATCATTAGGTTAATTTTATAATGAATATAATCCATGGCATTTATCTCTGTTTGCTTCCTGAGTCAACATTCAGAGTCTGACTACAACAGATCCTTCACTGGACAACACTGGGCTTTCAAAATAAAAGAGAAATGTCTCACGTTACCCCACACAGCTCTGTTATGAGAACAAACAACAGTAATGTGGCAGTCAGTAGTGTTTTTGGGAACTAATATGGGAAAAATTCCTAATTTATATGTGGAAAAGTCCAACCTGGTCACTTGTCCCTAAACGACTCTTGGTTGCACTTCACCCCAGAAAACAGCCTCCATCTCAGGCAGTGAGAGTCGTCCACTGTTTACTGATGGTGATTATGTGATGCAACTTTGAACAAAAACCTCAAAATGTCTTTGTAGTTTTCCACAGTGGTGTTTTCTGCTATTTAACGGCAGAAAAAAGTCACAGATCTCAACATTATGATGAATATATTTGGTTCCAATTATTGTTGACAATTTAAAGTATTTACAACACAAAGCTCAGGACTTTTTTTTCCATATTTAATAAACTGGGGATAATTTTAAAAAGACAGGTGTTCCCGGGTGCTATAATAAAATATAGAATGGACGTTATGGGATCTAGAGGGTTAAGGCTCTAGCGCTCAAATTAATGCTCTAAACTTGTATTCTTGTTTTTGTCCAACTAGACATTTACGGTGAGCTTGATGTCTGCCAGCGCAAACTCAGACAAAAATTGAAGAAATTTGAATACATTTATGAAGGAGTAGCACAGCATGGGAGCCAGACACTTCTCAGCAAGGTGTACACTGAACTCTACATCACCGAGGGAGTCAGTGGAGGTGTTAATAATGAACATGAGGTTTGGCAGATAGAGGCTGCAACCAGGAGACAAGCAACAGAAGATAAGCCAATCAAATGTGAAGACATCTTCAAACCCTTACCTGGACAGGACATATTCATCAGAACCTGTGCTGACTAAAGGCATTGCTGGCATTGGGAAAACGATCTCTGTACAGAAGTTTAACCTGGAATGGGCAGAGGGAAGAGTGAACCAGGATATCCAGCTCCTAATTAATCTTCCGTTTCGAGAGCTGAATCTGATGAAGGAGGCACACTACACACTGACGCAGCTTCTGTATCATTTCCTTTCAGAGGCGAAGGAGTCAGGAATTTCAAATTTTGGCAAATACAAGCTTGTGCTGATATTTGATGGGTTAGATGAGTGCCGGCTTCCCCTGGACTTTGACCGCAATGAGCCCTGCCGCAGCGTCTTAGAGCCAGCTTCAGTCGATGTACTGCTGACAAATCTGATCAAGGGGAACCTGCTGCCCTCCGCACACATCTGGATGACCTCCAGGCCTGCAGCTGCAAATCGGATTCCAGTTGATCTTGTCAACCGTGTGACAGAGATACGCGGGTTCAACAACCCACAGAAGGAAGAGTACTTCAGGAAAAAAATCTCGATCAAAACGTGGCCAGTCGAGTCATCTCACATGTTAAGTCATCAGGAGCCTCTATATCATGTGTCACATACCAGTCTTCAGCTGGATATCTGCCACTGTTTTGCAGAGGATTTTAGAAGAAACAGGAAGAAAGAAGATAGACAAGGATGGGGGCAGCAGAGAAATGCCGAAGACTCTGACACAGATGTACACACATTTCCTGGTGTACAACTCACTGACCAGAACTCAGAAGTATTCACCACAGTCCCCGGTCAGAATGGATGAAGAGATGATCTTGAAGCTTGGAAAACTGGCCTTTGAGCACCTGCTGAAAGGCAACATGATCTTCTATGAGAGTGAACTGAAAGAGTACAATATCAACATTACCGACGCTGCAGTATATTCAGGAATCTTCACACAGATCACAGAGAATGATTTTGGACTTCATCTGGAGAGGGTCTATTGCTTTGTGCATCTCAGCATACAGGAGTTTTTTGCAGCAACGTATGTTTTCCATGCATTCACCTGCTTCAACCAGAACTTGCTGGAACCCACAGAAGCCACCACTGTTGAGGATGCTCCCAGTGAAGTAACCAGCCCTCTCAAGAGTGCAGTGGATAAGGCCTTGCAGAGTAAGGACGGCACCTAGATCTCTTTCTGCGCTTCCTCCTTGGCCTCTCACAGACATCCAATCAGGCTTTGTTAAAGAGTGTTCTGACTGAGATGGGGAGCAGCGCACCAAGAAACGAGGAAATTGTTGAGTACATCAAGGAGAAGATCAGAGAAAATCCCTCCCCAGAAAGATGCATCAATCTCTTCCACTGCCTCAGTGAGCTGAATGATCAGTATCTTTTGGAGGAAGTCCAAAACTACCTGAGCTCAGGTAGTTTGCCAGAGATCAAACTGTCTCCTTCGGAGTGGTCTGCTCTGGTCTTTGTGTTGCTGACCTCAATGGAAGAGTTGGATGAGTTTGATCTGAGGAAATATTCAAGATCGGAGGAGGGTCTTCTGAGGCTGTTCCCAGTGATCAAAGACTCCAGAGTCGCCTTGTGAGTAAAGACAAACATTACCCTCTGCACTATCATAATCATTATATGCAATGTAGAATCATTCAACTTTTTAAATTACTGTACTGTAATTGTTTTTAAACAACAATGGGCCTCATGCGTGAATGTTTTCTTATTTTCTCTTATATTTGTTTTTTTTTAAAAAGCAGTAGGAGGAAAATATGAAAATCCTACGTAGGATTCCTGAAGCGTGCACTGAGATCCAACTCTTTTCTTATCCACCTGAGTATGTTGTTGAATCGTATTTGATCTTAAATTGGATGTGCGTGCCAGCAAGTTAGCAATTAGCTTATAGAAATGCCCCAGTAAAGTCATACACGGCAGCAGAGTTACGTGCCATGTGCAAACCACAAAGCAACAACACCACTGACATCTTACAGGTGACATTGAACTCAGAAAAATTAAGAAAAAGGAAAGGAAGTGACACTGAAGGCCAGCAAAAACAGAAGAGTTTCTTTAAACTGACATGGAGCAGATTGGAGCATCATCAGAGAGGTTTCTCTGTCATGGTTGTGGTGCAGGTGTAGCCAGGTTGTTAAACAGTGGACTCGAATGCGTCTGACCTGTCACCAAACTCTGTTTGGAATGCCAGGAAACCAACAGTGGTGAGAACCTGCAGAACAGGTGGATTAGATTGATTTGTCTACATGGAGGCTCTAGAACAGCACACAGGTTTTGAGGAATCTGCCTTGATAACTTAATCATCTTTAGGTGTAAACATTTACTTTTTCGTCATAATTATTAATATTTCGCAGCACAAAACATGAGTTGGCTTTTGTGTGTATTGGCTTACGTGTAGTCTTCACTTTTCAATTTTGTTCCTAAGAACAAACAGGAAGTATGAAAGTATTGATGAATGCCACAGTTCTTAAATTGTTCAAATGAACAACTTGAGATCAGATCTGTGCGTATGAACGATTCATGCATGAGGCCCAAATGATGCCAGATTATTTGAAAGGTGATATAAATAGCATCCATGCTTGCCAACCTTGAGACCACAAAACTTTTCGACAAAAAAAAAAAAGAGTGTGTCAGAGACTTTGTTCCTTGCATCTTGGTGTAAATAAAGTAAATACTCGATTTTACTCTTTGATCATTTTTCCCTCTGGTGTGATGTAAATCTCTGCCATCATTCATCAGTTTTCTTTCCTTCATTTATTTTTTTGCCCCTAAAAGACAATTGACACAATAGATTTTCCCATTATTGTCAGAACTAGTGTTTTTCAAATGCAAGACCACCTTTCCTCCTATTTGGCTGCTCTGGCAATTTCCTGTGGTATTCACTCATTCTGTAGCTAACTGTCTCATTCCTTTATGTCTCAAAATTAAATGTTAAGCAAAATATGCTAATATATGTTTTCTTTATTTTGAAGGCTCAAAGAATGCAACCTCACAGAGAAATGCTGTAAAGCACTTTGAGCAGTTCTGAGCAATTCACATCTGAAAGAGCTGGACCTGAGTGATAATGATCTGCAAGACTCAGGAGTAGAAATGCTGTCGGTTGGACTGGCAAGTCCAACATGTCAGCTGGAAAAACTAAGGTTGTGAAATATTGCTGGCACCCTTTCAATTCAAAAACACAAATAAAATGAACAAATGGCCAGTCCTAATCTATTTTGGCGAACAGGATTTTGTATTGGATTCTGTGAATTACTGGTGTTTTTCCTCTTTCAGGCTGCAGTTCTGTGGAATCACAGAGGTTGGCTGTGGCTTTTTGGCTAAAGCTCTGAGGTGCAACCCCACCCACCTGAAAGAACTGGACCTGAGTTACAACCATCCAGGGCAAGTGGGGATGGAGCTGCTGTCCTGTTTACAGAAGGACATTGAACACCTCACTGTCAGGTATAACTTTAAGTTAAATGTCAAAAAGAGTTTTACTGTCGTCCTGTAAACTAATTTAGCAGCCTTCTTACATTTCAAACTCTTTGCTTTTTCCTAGCTTGAATGGCAATGCAGAGTGCTACTTAAAATCAGCTCTGAAGAAGTGTAAGTTTTTCTTTCTTTTTTTTAATAAATCAAACAAACTGATGACTATTTTCACACAAACTGTCGAACTGTTCATCATTAAATGTTTGAGTATCTAGCTTGAATATTGCATATGGTCAAAACTGAAAACGTCATGGAAAATATTTATGATATTTAGGGATGAAACTGATGATTAGTATTATCGTTTCAAATTTTAATACATTTTGTCATGATAACTATGTTTGGTTATCGTGCTGTGAAAACATCCCTGTAAATACTGTTCAGCGTCTATTAACAGTCTCCCAGACGCAGGCACCGGACTCCCTAAAAACGTAGTATTTCACCCAAGTGGCTGTGATTTTGCAGGATGTAGCAATGCACGCTTCAGGGAGCTCATGGGTGAGCTCTGTGGCCATTTTAGCCTATGCTCTGAATACACACAAAAACACAAAAATTGGAATAGGAGGCAAAACGTAGGCTGATTTTGTATATAAAGCTTGGAAATTAGACGAACTCAACTAAATAACGCACACAGACAGTATGAGATAAATTTATTTGGTGTCCGTTGGGGCAAGCTAGTCAGCCGATAACATAATACAGACCTCACATCTTAGTATATTTTTATTGGACATTATTTAGTCCATCTTCTCAATAAATTTCAGCATTATTTAGTCCAGGGGCATAGTGAGGAGTAAACTCAGTTTATCCACCTCTTTGAAATGAGGTTGAAAGTTTACTCACCTATTTTCAAATCAACCGTATCAATCAGTAAAGGAAAACATATCTCTGTATTTACCCCTGCACCCCTGATTTAGTTGTTTTTTTCCAGTATAACATTATGATGGTCAATCTAAGAATTCTACTCCCGTTAAAATTCAATTGAAAATCAGTGAAGTCTGATGTTAGTTGCAGTTGCAGCAGTGCCAGCAGTACAATGAGCCAAAATCTAAATGTATCTTATAAATAAATGATCTCTGCTTGAAGTTACAGTCAGACTCATGTCTCATGTAGGTTTAATTTTGGGATTGAGGCAAAAAAAAAAAGAGGCAAATTTGGTTAATTAACAACTTTTTAGGTCAACGTTTAACTAGTTTATCCAGAGAGTAACAAGATGACTCAAAGCAAGCCGTCAATAAAACGCCTGAGGTACACAACACTGTGTGTGACGCAGGACGTAAGACACTGCCCACAGGCAAAATATGAAATTTTTCCGAAGTCCCACGTAGGCACAGCAGCAATGTGGCTTTGTTTTGTGTCAGTGACGTCACTAAGGACACGGTGTCATCTCAAATTGAGAGGTTTCCAGTGTAAAACTTGGTGTAATGACTTCAGTGTGTAGTACTTTTTGAACATTTTCAGCACATTTTAACAATACCACAACAACTTTGATCACTACAATTGTGACGTGAAATTTTCATACCATGTGATGAAAATTTGACAACAACAAATCGTTATATTTTTAATGTTATTTCTTGTTTGTGTTTCATCAGATGCATGTGATCTTACTATGGATGTGAACACTGCCCATTCACAACTGTGTTTCTCTGAGGACAACAAAAAAATGACACGAATGGAAACAGCTCAGCCATATCCTGACAGCCCAGAGAGATTTACAGACTGGGGACAAGTGCTTTGTAAAGAACCTCTGTCTACTCGTTGCTACTGGGAAGCAGAGTGGACTAAGGAATGGACAGGTGTAGGAGTGGCCTATAAAGGAATCAGCAGGAAGGCAACGGGTAATGATTCTGTCCTTGGCTACAATGATCAGTCCTGGAGTTTGCGCTACTGTCACGGCAAATACACCGCCTGGTACAACAAGAATGATGCAGCCATATCTGTCCCCTACTTCAACTCCAAAAGGGTCGGCGTGTTCTTAGACTGGTCAGCTGGCACTCTGTCGTTCTACGCTGTATCACCAAACGCCATGACTCACCTGCACACGTTCCATACTGAATTCTCAGAGCCACTGCATCCAGGCTTCAGGTTGGGATTTCAGGATTCTTCACTGGTTCTGTGCCAGCCTGAACACCCTTAAATGCCCTCAAACACTCAGTGTATGTTTGTAAAACATACATAAAAAAAACAGCCTTGTTTCCAACATGCTCTTTCCATCTATATCAATAGTACATTTATGTCAGGTCACAGTTTTCTAACAGAACTCTCTCTGGGTGTGACTGTGAAGTGTAATTTTTGTGCAAAATATCTTACTTTTAAAAAGTCATACATTAGGTGAGTCTTCATTTTCCTTTACTCTCAAAGGCCGCTTCTCCTCCGCATGCAGAAATACGGAGTACTCATTCATTGGACAACAACTGAGGGACAGTAGTGTGAGCTAGCAGCTATCTGAACTGTGAAGCTAGATATTTTTCTTTTTTTTGTTGTTGTTTGTTTGTTTTTTAAATTCTTCTTGTAGGTGCAGTATTTGTCAGGAGCAAGATTTATGAAGTTCGGAATAGGTATGACAGAACAAACACAACAGTGATTCAGCCATGTAGACATTCAGTCTTAATATTTACCAATGTGTCCTTATTCTTGTTGTGTTGACAGAGTCATCCAAATTGACAAAGACTAAAACTAAAGACGTTCCCTGTATATTTTTATTTTAGTTTAGTTAGTTTTTTCAGTAAACAATATTATTTCATTTACCCTTTGTTTTTTTTCTAAAGTCTAATTTTAATTTTTATTCCAGATAACTAATTTTTTTTTCACACATGGTTGTAGTTTTTAGTTAAGTTTTAGTTTAGTGTAATAACCTTGCAACCATTGTTTATTCAGCTTTAAGGTTTATTTAATGTCCACCAACTCAAGGCCAAGAGATGTGGTTAAGTTTTGGAGAAAAACAACTGTGAACCTTTTTTGGTCAAACATTGTTTATATTTACAGGTGAACATCCTTATGTGTTTTTGCAGTTAGATCATCTCCCCCTGGAAAACTGTCTGTCCTTCATCTGGACAGAACAGGGCAGATGATATAAAACAATGTAAAAAGACAAAACTGCATATCAACTTCATGTAACAGCATCCAAATAAAATGCAAATATGCCTTAAAAATGAATCATATTATATAATCCTGTGCCCATGACAAAAATGTTAGTGTATAACCGTAAAAACATGTTTTATTTTTGAAATAAACATGTCAAGGAAACGGACACCAAATAATTAACTTGTTTAATCCAATATTTATTTTCTGTAGTGACTTAATGTTAATGTGTTTTAGTTATTATTCACTGTATATTCCAATGCAGTTGAGTTGATTGACAGGGCAGTGATAACTGTGTGACAGTGTGGAAGACAGTTGAAGTTGAAAAAGCATGTCAAGCAAAACAATGTAATAAATAAATGATTCATGTCAAAACATTCCTACTCTAATCTGAGCATGTTGCCATTATTCACTTTTCTTTTATTCACTCATGAAAATACAGACCAAACAAAACAGGTCATTGCAGATAATAAAAAAAAAGCAATTCACTCGTGTTATAAATTATTTCTTAATTGTGCAATGTAAGTGCAGAAGCAAGAAAACTTGATTCTATTTCAAAACTATGATTCAAAACTCTTTTAGAAACGTGTCTCTTTTTCTCACTCTTAAAAAAGAAACTCTTATAAATGAATCAATTAGTTGGCAACTGCTGAAAAATGATTAGATCCTTCCCCTTCGCAAAGAATCTCCTCCGTTCTGTTGTGTCGGTCGTCCCTGTGGGTCAGTGCTGTGCAGCAGCTTTAGCTGAGAAGAGAAAACAGTGAGGACATCAGTATTTATTCCTTCTCTTAGCATATCATAAATGTAAACACATTTTTAATTTAAGAGGATGTATATGCAAATTAAACACATTTAATTTGCATTAAATTTGATTTGAATAAATTTCCAGTTGATTTCATGAAGCAAAAAAGGAACCCTTTTAACTTTTGACAGTTTATAGTTTTATGTAGGTCGGCAAATCGAACTTAAAGGAGACCTGGCTCAAATAGTATTTACATTGTGCATTTTAACCTTATTCGATGTGTGCATATTTTAATAAAAACACTGAAAGCTGCTCTTGAACCATGGGGAATACATGCATGGACCTGGTCTCTTTTGAAAAGCAAGTTTTTTTCCCCAGCAATCAGAATCACTGTAAGTGCTAGAAGCATTGAGTAATACACGTTTAACATACTAAATTAATAGTTTTTTAAAAATTTATTTACGCCTGGATTTTTTAAATGCAAAAATATGCCTGCAGATGACTAAAATTGTGACTTATTAGCTGGAAAACACAAGGAAACCAAAGACCATTTAGCCTTATCTCATCTCAATTCACATGTGACAAAAGCACAGAATGTGTTTACACATCTTTTTCTAAGCCTATGTCCAGGAGTTTTCCAAAACAAAAAAGGGCACTTGGAGACCCCAGCAGCCTCCTGCTTGAGAGTAATAGTGCTCCATCCCTTGTTAAAAATAAACTTTGTGCATATAAAAGCACCAAAACAAGTTATATGGTGGAAAAATAGGTCATATAAGAAACGACTTAAAGTAAAACTTCCTAAATGTACGTTATTTGATTATTCAATTTCTCATTGGCTGTTGTGGATACGACATGGAAGCTCCTATTGGCTCACGTGAGGTGTCAATCAAAAGGTCAGGCTGCAGTGGAGACCACCAGGTGCAGCAATTGCGTTTGTCCAGCATGTAAGCAGAGAGAAAGACGATTGCAGTGGATGATTACAGCTATTTTTAAGCTGTTTTCATGGATTTATGATTGTTTTGGATCGACTGGATCTCTGGGATTAAAGCAAGACCGTTTTTTGTCAGTTTTGATCAACATTTGGCTGATTAGAGGAGCATTCAGGGTAAGTGCTTCACTGGTTCTTTGCTGGTTTGTCATGCTGACTGAATCTGCTGTTGTGACTGTATCTGGACAGGGCTGGAATCACTGGTTTATTTTGGCAAATATAGGAGGAAGTGTAAACATTGTCTGGCTGATTTTGTGCATTTTGAGAGTATTTTTGGATCCAACTGTGTGTTTTGGGCTGAAAATGTGACTGGACTGGATTGACAGGCCCTTCCCAGTGCAAGGCCAAGTTTGTGTTGAATGTTATTGATCTGTGGGGTTTTAAAAATGCTGGTCACCCAGACATTTTTGTATTTTTTAAATGATAGTGTGCTTGTTTGTTTGAGGTTCTGATTACACCTGTTGCCATGACTGTATCTGGAAATGGCTGATCAATGTAAACACGTGAAGCTAAGCATTGTAATGGTATATTGCATGAGTATATATGTTTACATTTTAATGAAATGTAAACATACATACTCATGAAATGAAGTATATATGTTCATTTCACGGGTGAAGTGAAATGAAATGTAACTAAAAGTATTAAAAGTAAAAGTACTCATGAAGAACAGCTGTTTGCACAGGGTTGTATTAATCTACATACTATACTGATTTTATCACAACGTAACAAATTCACATAAGAGCATTTTAACCTTGTAATTCATAAATGTGGAGCCAGTTTGAGATACTGTACACTACCAGGTATATTAGTACTTGAGTAAATGCACTTTCCACCACTGAAAACAAAATTATTAGTTATTTTCTACAAGTGTTTGTAGTGATCTAGAGCTGCATAAACCACTGTGCATTAAAGTATCCTACTAGTGAAAAGTATTCCTGCAAGAGTTCGATTTTTTTTTCCAGATTTACATAAAAAACACACACATCTCACACCAAAACACCAGTTGCACTCAGAAGGCCACCAGATTTCACCAAAGCAGCCCTGCCTGAGCTACACTGACCAAAACAACAGTCGAGGAGGAAGCTGAAGCTCTTTGGCTGGAATATCACCCAAAACAAAGAAACCAGGACTGTGCACAGATTTGTTTCAGGGACTTGATAGAAACACGGAAGAAATATGGAGACCAAACCACTAAATTGTCAGTCAAAGGTTAAAGATGTTATTTTTAAGAAGAAAAGGTTGTCAGCTTTTTGTTGTTGTTGGTGTTAATTTATTTCTCCTGTTATGTGCATGTAACCAAGATGAATTATCTAGCTGACGCTTGACACCTCATGTGCATCATTTGCAGATTTTCAAAAAGAAAAAGTGAGCATTTTTTTAGGGGTTTGAGCCTCTTTAGCCACCAATCTGTGCACATTCCTGACCAAAACCCAACAGTGAATTCACAGCACTCAAAAGGGAAATGACGGGTACACCTGGACCAGACATACTCACCAACTCTCCCGTCATTCAGTCCCTGCACACCAGTGACAACAACAAATCACGTGTTGCTTGTCTGAGATAGCAATCTAAGATGATTCTTACGTTTGTCTGAGCTACTGTGGATGCTCTTCATGAGGCTTTGAGGGTTTGTTTGACTTGCTTTCAAGGTAGAGGTTAGGATTATTAAAGTGGAATATAAAGGTTTAGAGAAAACATGTGCCATAGCTGTGATGGCTTAGGTTAAATGAATAGGCTGGGATTATTTAAGTTGGGTTGTCTGCAATCAATGTATTACCTACAGTAGATGGCGGTCGAAACACCCCCAGTTTGGAGAAGCAGCAGGACCAGCAAAGCATATTTTAGCCACCTAAAAAAATAAATATCACCTTATTCAGAATATTTTCACCGCTTTACTTTGGCCTCAGACAGCCTCTTCAGACAGGATACCACCATCATAGACTAAATATCATTCCTTTGGCTAAAACAGTCATTTTACCTTGCAGAACACAGGAGTTGCAGGTCTACCATTGCCTCAGTTGGTTAGTTTGTTTGTGTTATTGTGTGACTTTGGTGTTAGTAAAGGGTTCATTTAGATTCAACAAAGACACACAATAACATCAACACACTAACCAACTGAGGCAGCAGTAGATGAGCAATTTCGATGTTCTGCGAGATAAAGTTACTGTTTTTGTCAGAGAAGTTTGCAATATGACTTAAATTTTCCATTGGAGAAGGCTGTCTGATGAGAAGGTACAGTGGTCAAAATATTCTAAATATAGTGGATATAAACTGATACTGAGTTTTTTAGGTGTCTGATATATATTTAGTTGCAGACCCTGTCCACAGCAGGACTTTGCTTCACTGCTGCTTCTTCAAATTGAAGGCGTGTCAACCACCATCTACTGTAGGTAATACTCTGACTATGGATAAGTACCTCTTACAACACCACTTCAAAAAATCCAAACTATCCCTTTACAGGCTAGGGGATATGTTATGTCAACAAAGGTGTGAGTAAACTAACCTGCGACCAGTTTGCTCTTGCGTGAGGCCTCGGAGGCCAGTGCTTGGGACACATTCATGATTCTCTCCTGCTGCTGCAGAGCTGAGTCCAGCTCGCTGAAGTCCAGTGGTGCAGAGGCTGGAGGTTCTGAACACTGTTGAAAGGACATTAACAATAAGGATGACAGACATTTTGAACCCACTGTATGCATATTAGTGCATTTGTCTATCTGTATTAGAACAGAAACACAGAATTTTGAACTCCAGACATGTTCCCTGTGCATACTACAATAGTGGTAAAACAACAAAAACAGTTCCAGTGCCATTGTTTGAGTGCTGTCAGTGTTCACCTGGATTTGGCCAGGAGGTTCTTGATGCGCTCGGCCCGGCGGGAGCGTTCCTCCAGCTCCTCCGGACTCAGGGGTTCCTCAGAGTCAGACTCTATGTAGCGCTCTGGGATGGGAACTTTCTGTGGTTTGGACAGCTGTTAATGTTGAACAGACAAGAGGTCAGTCAGTGTTGGTGATGCCACACCAAAACCAAGTGGTTTCTTGTAGAGCAGCGATGTGGGCTATAAATAAAATCTAAATATTTGTGGGCTAATCTGCGATGTATGACATATATTTATCTTGATATACACATTTTCCATAAAATAACATAACGTAAATTCTCAAATAGAACAAACATGATGACTTTATAGTAGGGCCGGGCGATTTGGACAAAATCAAATAAAAATATTTCTATATGTATGTCTCTCTTTTATGAAGGAAGGAATAGATGTAAAAGATCTCAGTAAAAGAGAGATGAATATTTTTTACATCCTTTGTAAAGGACAATCTGACAAAATATGACTGGAAGTAGAGAGAATAATTATACCTACACATTATGGAAGATTACTGATGGTGTCATGATTAAACTGCAAAGTGAAAAATTAACCCAATGGATCAGAAACAGTGGAGCTATTAGAGGATTATTATCTTTTTGAGTAGCTCAGTGAGCAGTTGCCTCGAGTTTCCCTGTCACTTGTATCATTTCATGACAGAGACAGAGGCTGAGCAGATGTGTGTGTCTACCTCTCGGCTGATATCCAGGTCGTAGTCGAGAGGCTCCACGTCCACCTCTTGTATGCATGTGGCCGTCGCCGTCACCCACTCGTCTGATTGGATTCTCCCTCTCTCTTTCACTTGATTCCGCCCTTCATCGCTCTGACCCTCTGCCCCAGGTCGCTCCTCCTGCCAGTCAAACACCTGGAAAGGGCAGGAGTCGACATTACACAGCTGATCTGGAGACTGTGAAAAATAGATTTGCAGACATTATTTTTAGATGCAAGTCTTTAAGTAGAGTTAAAGTAAATATAAATTAATCATAAAACCTCAGTGTGTGTTAAAGATTTGGGTGTTTTATATTCATATAAATTTTATTTTTATTGCCACAAATTAACCAGATTTTCTGCAGACAATATGCCTCTACTAGTGTCTGACAGGTTAGATTTCCCTGATAATCTCCTAGATTACTTTATTGTACCAAATGTCAACATTATTAGTTGATTAATAAATTATAACTGATAGTAGATGAATTTAAAACAATTTTGATAATCATTTAATCTGTTGAATATTTACTGGTTCAGCTTCTTAAATTTAAATATATTTTCTGGTTCTTGTCTTCTGTGATAATAAACTGAATATCTTTGGGTTTTGGACAGTTGTAGAAAACGCATTGTATTATATGGAAGCCCATTTCCACCAGTGTGATGGAAAAAAAGATCCTGTAAAACATGCTGAGAGAAAGAGAAACTTTTCTCAAAACTTACTATTTCAAAATGACAACTTAGTATTGCACAATTATGAGGAAATAATGACCTTATATATCAAAATAATGACTTGGTAACTCAAATGTCTTTCCTCAAAATAATGATTAAGCATATCAAAATAAAGAGAAACTTTCTGAAAAATACTGACTTAAAGCTACTACATTTTATGTTGTGTTGATTTTTCTGTGGACAAAACTGAAAGTGTTTTCCCTTAAAATTATCAACAGAAAAACCTCAGTGTTTCTGACTGGCTAACATACTGCTCACTGTAACTTAAGCTGGGAAAATGTAAACACGGGCTTGTTTCATCTGATTTCAAGTAGCATTAACAATAACTATAGAGAGGCAGCAAGTTTTCTTTATTATGAGCATTAATCTGAGACCGTTTGAGACATTATGAGATACCAAGTCATTATTTTGCTATACTAAATCAATACTTTGAGATGTTGAGTCACTATTTCAGTAAAAGAAATGGGATTCCAAACATTTTTACTATTTTTAGATAATTTTCAGAGCGAAAAATTAATTGAGAAAATAATCTGCAGATAATATTCAGTAATGACAAGAATCATCTATTTGCAGACCTGGTATTTTTTATAGATCAGTCAGGGTTAATAAAAAGACTTTCAACATGTTTCTACTTTTCAGTAAAGCAAAAAAAAAAAAAAAGCAAATCATATTGATCAGTGGCAGGACGGGCAAAGGAGCTTATTGATGATCTCTTTGTGACTAAAAGCAGTGGCGTTTATGGGGAAATATGACAGTAGCACGAAGTCTTGGTCTTATTAGTTTACAAGATTTTTATGAAGGTGTTTAAAGAATTACTACTATATATTGGTTTACACAAATACAAACTCTCTGGCTCTCTGGTTTAATATGTAATGTCTCTACAGTGAGTCGTTCCTCCAGTAGAGGGCGACAGACACCAAAAACTGAAAGGGAGATGAATATGAATTTTCCATTTCTGTGCAACCAGGAATAATTACAGCAGAAGAAGTTCATCCAGGGAATTGAGAGGATGATGTTTAGTATCATTACCACAGCGCAGACCCAGGAAGATGATTAGTCTGTGTTTCTGGAAGCTGTAATTACTCACATACCACATCCTTCTCTCCTACGTACACCAGCGCATTTGCATATATAAAAATACTTATTCTCTTATGTGCAGTGTGTGTGTGTGAGTGTGTGGGTGTGTGTGTGTGGTGAGGGGTACTTGTGAGTAATCATCCAAGGAGCATCAAAGCCATGCATGCATCCTTCCCACTCCAGTAGCCTGCAGCGGGGTCTGATCTGTTGGTGTGTTCACATGCTCTGAGAAACACTGCATCCCCATGCCTTGTTGTGCTCAGGAGAATCAGTCGCACACACAAAAGTATAGAGAGAAAGAAAACACCATGCAGACAACAGACTCATCAAACCCCCACAGGATTAGGAAGAACACAGCCAGGAGGAGGTTCAGAAGCAAGAAACTCTTTATTGTCGAGTGCAAATCTCTACATGATAGAAAAGAAAAGGGGAAAAGAGTTGTGCGTTGCTTCTCAGTTACATAGAATTAGGTTGTGATTAGCAGTTCACTTTTCTAAGTTCTCTACTATATTTCTACTCTTCAACTTGAGCAACCTCCTGTAACTATTTTCTCTTTGATCTGATATATTTTACGTAGCTGTGGAAGGATAAAAGCAATATGGCGAAAAAGCTTTCAGGATTAATACTCGTCAGAAAAAAACGAGGAGCGGACAGCAGCGCCATGGAGAACCAAAACTCTGTGTGGAGTGTGACGACCGCATGGTATCTTCTACATGTACAATGCTGCAAAGATTATTTAATTTGCCTAAAACAGTGACTTAATCAACATTTTTCATAATATACTGTTTCTAAGCAAAAAGTGCCAAACACTCACAGATGTTTGCTGCTTTATCTAGGCCTAACTGTAAATTTAAAATCTCATAGATTTGAACTGATAAAACTATCAATTTGAAATCGTTAGCAAATCCCACTGATTTCTGGGATTCACTAATGTTTTCTTGTTTTTGCTCTTCAACATTTTACAAGTGGTTGAGAGCACTTTTACCAAGACGAGAGAAAAAACAGTTTTCAGTCCACTGAATGTTTGTCCAACACAAGGGAACACAAGTTTAGAAAACATTTAAGTATTTATAATTCTTATTTATAATTCTTATTATTATTTAAATATAATTATCTGGCATTAAATTATCTATAGTTATATAATAATCAACAAAATATTCTAGGGAGACGCCTTTAACCTTCGGTCAGACAAAACAAGTAATTTGAAGACGTCTATCGAGCTCAGTAACTGACATTATTTAATAAAAAGTTCTCAGACGAGTCAAAAATCTATTTTATGAATTTATGAATTTAATAAATAATACTGTTTAAATATGTAAACTAGAAATATAAAAATAAATTTAAAGCTTTTCCTTTAACTTCTGGTCAGTTGGTATAAAATTAAAAAGCTTTTAATTTATTTTCCTTTACCACCATTTGTAAAATAAATCCTTATTTTTCAACTCCTTAAGTCTCTCACTACAGTTACTTTGGGTCTCTCTGACATAACATCACAAAATGTTGTTTTCACTATCACTGAAGCGCTTCTTCTTACAGCCTTTTATCAAGGTGTCTCCAGTTCTTGACCATGTGCGTGCTCGGCAGGGGTTTGCACATGGCACAACACCTGCCCTTATATAGGGATTTTGGGGGGGCATTATCTGTGCTAATAACAAATATTTAGCCATGCCCCCACAGTGTATGATCAAGTGGGACTCATCGTTCAGTTTAAGAGAATGTTGCTGCATCAGGTCCAATGATTAATTTAAAGTTATCATCCTAAATCTTAAAATTTGTCAAACATTACCACTGTACTGTTCCTTTCTCACTTCCCGCGCAGATTTCCCATGACGAAGTTGTCCGCTCCTCGTTCACACTTGTTTTTTTTTTTTCTTTTTTCTATTGCATTTCAGCCCAGTTACTTGAACCTGTCCTGTATATTTATGATGCATAAAACAGCACAGCATAGGCCACTTAAAAAGTACTCACATATGAGTACAGATTCTCTTCCCAACTTTATTTGTGGCAACGTTAATTATCAACCACTTTCAAAGGATAAAAATAAAGGTGTAGTCTGTACAAGAAAAGGCTGTATTGATGAGGATGTTAATTCAAATATAAAATGGTGTAAACACGTTTTATGCTGGTGGAGTAGAGAAAATAAAATATGCTCTGGTGTTCATGGATATATGCACTCAAAAGAGGTGAAAAGTAGTAGCAGAGGATTACAACTATGTATTGCTCATTGTTATAGGAGAATTTGATTTCAAGGATTTATGGGAAATGCAGTGTGATTACAGGCAGATCTCACAGCAGTCTGGTTAAGAGCGTGTGTTAGTCTGTAATCATAACAAACTGGTAGTTATTACATGTTATCTTAATGGAAGACTTTGACATTTTACTGTATTACTTTTTTCACCCAGGCATGTTAGCATTGTTAGCATCCCCTACTGAAACCGTCCAGTGATAGGCTAGATTTAGTTTTAAAGGGATAGTTCAGATTATTTGATGTGGGGTTGTATGAGGTACTTGTTGATAGTCAGTGTATCAGCTACAGTAGATGGTGGCTGGCACACCCCCACTTTGGAGAAGCAGAGATGAGTACAGGCATGGAAGCTAAGCTCAGCAGCAAAACGTATTTTAGCCACTGAAAAAAAGAGGACTACCTAAAAAAATCAACATCAGTTTAAGTGTATGTTATATTAAGAATATTTTCACCACTTTACTTAGCCTTTTCTGACTGGAAACCACTGTTACAGAAGTCAAATATTGCTCCCTTTGACTGATATTATGGTTGTTTCCTGTTGGAAAAGGCTGTCAGATGGCAAGATAGAACAGTGAATATATTCCAAATATAGCGCAGGGCTGCATTTTCCTTAACCAGTAGTTGATTAGGCAATCAATTAACTGATTAATCTGTAATAAGATACCAAACACACATTTTTTCTTACTTTTTTGTCTTTTTTTTTTTTTTTTTCTCATTTTAAGTTAAAGTTTCTTTATTCAACAGACGGCGCTGCCACAATGTCAAATGAGGCACAAGTACTGCCTGTTCTATACTATCGATTAAAGCTTCTACAAGGAACTTTCATATTGTGTTGATTGGAGACAAAAACGTGTAGTTAATCCATTTGTAATAACCACAAAATATAATGTCAGAAATATAATCATCCAGATCAAAATCTTCTTCTGCTTCATTTTAACGGGCTAACACACGACTGACTGTTACTTTGCCTGGAAAAATGTCAATGCAGGCTTGTTTCTTCAGAATTCAAAGCGAATCTGTACCTGTGGCAGGCATTAAGAAGAACTGTACAGAAACAGCCAAGGTTCTCGCGACTGGTCTCGTTAACTTATGCAGGTCATATGGAGGCATCAGTAATAAACTGAAACTGTTTCATAACCAGTTAAAAACACTTTGTAATAGCTTTAATTATTAATTAAAACACTTTTTCATAGGTTAAATTCTTAACAGTGATTAATCGATTAATGATTGTTGCTGACCCTGTCCACAGCAGTACACTGCTTAGCTCCCATTAGCTCCCATGCTGGTACCCCCCTCTGCTTCTCCAAACCAGGAGTGTTATCTACTGTAGTTAATACAGTGACAATGAACAAATACCTTGTACCCACATCAAACAATCTGAACTATCCCTTTATTGTCAAATGTCAAAGTGTTCCTTTAGGGGTTAAAACCAGCAGAGTCCCCACATCTTCCTGACTGAATTCTGCTTTTATACAGAAAAGCAACCTTAAAGCTAGCTCTTGCATCGTTTCTATGATTCTGAGGTGGAGACGCATGCTCGAAATGATTAATTCAAATGTTGATTGAGGAGGTAAATTTGGGACAAAGGCAAAAACGATCATCAGCAAAACAAGGCACTTGGATTTCATTTGAAGAAAAGAAAGGAGGGAGGGGTGATCATGATTTTTGCCACTAGCATTGCCTCTTTCTTCATTTCATCAACCTGAATACTTATATTTTTTCTCTTTCCAACATCTCCCCCACCTGTCTATATGCTCTATATACCAAATCTCTACAAAATATAACTGTACAACTGTATACTGAAAATATCCCTCAGTAAATAAATAAAAGTGTACAAGTACACGGTATGTAGATGTACATAAATGGGCTCTTCTCTCTACTTTCTGGTGATAAAAACAGAGAAAGGAAGGCAGTGTGATGCCTTCCATTCCCTTCTTTTTCTCAATGGATTTACATTCAGAATTGTGTCAGTGAGGTCCCACCAGGGGGCAGTGGTAACAAGGGGTTAACGTGACCCCTGAACCTTTAAAAAAATAAAATAAACAGGGAGCGACACTATCCCAGTCCAAAACTAGCAATCCCCACAATCCCCTCTGTGTGCTCATTTTGTCTCCCATTGTTCTTAAAGCATTAACCATGCTAGCTAGCCAGCCATTGTCAGTCCTGCCCTTTAGCTTGTTAGTGCTTACGGCTAACGTCAACAACCACTGGTTACACAAGGCAGAGAGTGCTAGCATGTTAGCATTCCTGCTACGTTATTATGTGGCTGGGGGCTGGAGGGTGGCATAGCAGCAGTGGTGGTGAAGGTGGTGCTCCCTGTGTCTGCTGCTGCTGCGCGGGGTCGGGGGGTAACGTACGGAGGCCGGAGGATCGGAGGTGTTGGAGGGCAGCCTGGAGGAGGACGAGGAGCGCTGGGAGGTGACAGTCGAGGTGGACAGGCCTGTGGAGGAGCGTTCGCCCTGGCTGAGGTTCCTTTTGCGCTCGCGAACCAGCGCCTTCTGGTGGCGCTTCATCCGCTCCAGCTGCTCCTCTGCGGTCATTCGCCCTCGAGACTGATTGCTTGGTAGCTGTGGGACTTCTGTAGGTGATGACAGACGCTCAAAGGCACTCTTGGGTCTCTCCGGCTGAAACAGGGAAAGATACAGAATACAAAGAATTGGAAAAAGGACGGTGAAAAAGTAGGACAATTTTCTCAACTCATAAAGGAGTATTTAATCCTTCAGTTTATCAGTCTAGTTGTTTTCCCCCTCCCTTGTGTATTTTGCACTGTTTTTTTGTTTCCAAAGTTAAAGTTTTACACAGTTGGAGCAGCCAAACTGCACAGGTTCTTCAAGACTTCCTAGACATTGTTGTCAAAAGTAACATTACATAAGTGTATAAGTAGAAAATTGTAAACTTCTTATGACAGCTCATTCATGCTCATATAGTAGGGAGACTCCACCACAGTAATGGAGGCTTGTTAACTTCTGGTTTACTTTGCTGGATTCGTCTATAGGTCATACCAAGAACAAGGGCCACACTAAAAAAAAAAATCACAAGTCAAATAAATTTATCCAAAAGATGGTTTTGATCTGTTTAGATAGTTCTTTTCAAGCTGATGTATGTTCGAGTGTTCAGTTTACTGATAAGTTTGGTTTTATTTCATTATTTGATGCTATTAAAGGCAGGGTTTCATGTCATGATTGACAGCTGAGCCCTGCTTAGTCAGCCAGGTGTATGTATCAATACTGTGCAGACTCTGGGTCCACATTACATCACCAGCATAAAATGGCAGGAATAGATAGATGAATAGATGGCTCACACAGATATGTAATAACCACATGCAACAAAACCACCACAAAACTTATACAAACTCTGAGAGACACAGAATTTCTCCAGCTGATCACTTGTATCTACAGATACCTCCACCCGACATCTTGACTCACCCTGGGTGCGGAGTTCCCGGGGCCTCTTCTCAGGGTGACGTAGGACGAGATGGAGGTGGACTGGTTCTGTCGAAATGAGGAGCCTAACAAACCTAGTTCACAATAACAGGACAACAATCAGGACGGGAATCAGGACAATACAAGGTCATACAATGACAACAGTGACAGAACACTAAATAAACATCTCATAAAGGGTAAAAGAATATAGAATAATTTAAGTGTTTTAGGTGAAAACATGCTCACTATTCTGTAGAGGAGTGAATTATTAATTCATGAATGAATGAATTCTTTATTGAATAAAAAAAGTCTCAAGAATTAGAAGTAATTAATAATGTTCCAGGTGGTGATTCGTATCTTTGAAACATTAGACTCCTCTTATGGGTGACAACAAATTCCATTAATGAGGGATAATTTATTAGTAAGATAAGTACTACATTTTTCATATTTTAACTGATGAATCCTCCGGTCTCGAGATTTAGTTTCTAATGAAAATATGAGTCTTCAGAACGTCAGTCTACTTGTCAATGCATATTTTTTAATCAATTTAATTAAAGCTTTCTAACTCTCTCTTTAACAACAAAATCCAGTTTGTTTCCAGTGATATTAAAATTAGAAATAACCACCTGTTGCTCTACTGTATCTCTCTGAAGTATATGAAAACCTGCACAAAGACTGGACGATAGTTTGTATGTACTGTTCTGGGAATGACAAGTCATAACAAAATGGTGTGCTAAAACGCTGTATCTTCTGTTAAATGTATGTATTTTACAGATTACTGTTCAGATACCCTTGCTCTGGAAATACTGGTACTCAACGTCAGACCCGGCGCTGTGGTGGCTTAATCCTGGCAGCTCTGGTTCACTCAGGTATGACCGCAAGTCAGTCTGAAACCAAAATGGTTAAACAAAAGATAGTATGTAGACAGGCAGCTAGTTGGCTAAAACAAAAATGGAGAGTGAAATGTCTCAATTTGAAATTTAAACAAAACTTGGTTTTCATGGCTTTATTTCCACAAAGACAATAGTAGGTACTAAATGGCAGCGTACCTTACAGTCTCCATTGACAACATACTGTCCGCTCTCCCTGTCCCTTTTCCTCTCATCTGATTGGCGTTTCAGCCCACGCACCGACGTGTGGCGGATGACCGAGGCCTCTTTGGGGAGAGGCGGCACCACGGGGGGCGTCTCCTCGTAGTCGTAGAGGCGAGGCAGTGGTGGCCTGGGTGGGGCGGTGTCCTCTGCCTGGACAGTGACCAGGCACAAAAGGTTTTAGTATTTTAATAGTGCCATAAGTTATGCTATTTTGGGGATTGACCGTTTTTTCCTGAAACATGGGATAGTATGGATTATTTGAAGTGGTTTTGTATGAGGTATTTATCAATACTCAGTGTACAGTAGATGATGGTCAACACGTCCCCAGTTTGGAGAAGAAACACGAGTATGGGTGTAGGAAGCTTAGCAATGTACTGCTGTGGACAGGGTCAGCAGCAAAATATGTTTTAGCCACCTAAAAGATAAACATCAGTTGAAGTTTACGCTATATTTAGAATATTGTCACCACATGCCGTTCTATAAGCCAAACATCACACTCTCCTAAACAACCTGACTCCGTTTAAGAAAACAGTAATTTTACCTCACAGAACAAAGGAGTCGCCTTGAATTTTGTGATTTCGGTGAATCTGAGCTAGTCCTTTAAAACACAGAAGTCACACAATAACACAAACTAATATGCGGTAAAAGGCAGTGCTAGACCAGTTACTCATGTTCTGAGAGGTAAAATTACTGGTTTGGAAAGGATTTCTGACAGCAAGATGTGAAGTATACTAAATATAGTGTGTACACTTAAACCAATATTAATTTGTTTATTTTTTGATTTGCCTTTTTTGTAGGTGGCTTAAGTTTTTGCTGCTGACCCGGTCCACAGCAGTATGTTGCTGTGCTTCCTACTAGGAGTGAGTGATATAGGCCCTAAAATAATATCATGATATTTTGGGGTATTCTGCAATAACAATTTGGTACGTTCCTAGTGGCTTATTTCTCTGTCAACTAAACGCAAATTTTAATTTAAATTTTAAAACAGATTAGTCGACTAGTCAAACAGTAAGAAAACACTGAAAGCAGTTAAAATTGAGCACAATTTATTAATTGACAATGTTAAGCACTGTCTGAAAAAATACTGTGTATTAAGAGCCATTTGAAGCCATTAATCACAGTCTACAATCGCCCAATCGTATTTTAAATGCCGCTGAAATGTGTGCCACTTTGTGCCATCGCACATTAACTTACAAAACATGACAATAACTCACTAAATGCTTCACCTTTTCAGACCGAAAAGGATCATGGTGTCTGTGGCTAAACGACATTGTTTACCCAGAGCTGATGTTAGCTGCTCGTCTCCCACACAGTGTGGCTAATGTTAGCGTGCTAGCAGCAGCAGCAGCAGCTGCTCCGCTTGCAGGTTAATGTCCGTGTCTGTGCTGAATGTGGTTACATATTGCTCCAGTCTAGTTGTCTAGTTTACAAGTTGTCATCTATCAGACTTTGCTGATAACAACATCCAGGGTTGGGTCGGTCATTGGGGTTGCCATGGCCGCAGCCCCAACTAGTAGCGGGTGGCTGCATAACACCTTAGAGACAATAGATAACCACTGTAGTCGCTTCATTTTTTGAAAGCAAATCCTGCATCATAATATTGCCATTATCCCGATAAAATATGGCACAGTCCTACTTTCTACACCAGTCCAAACTGGGGGCATGTCAACCACTATCTACTGTAGGGTTGGACAATCAAGCACAATAAAACTAACTATCCTTTCAACATGAGATCAATCAGCTCTACAGCGTTTCTCAGTGGAAGAGTGACACTCACCCACTTTGGCACGGTGCTGTGAGGCAAAGTGTTGGAGAGGATGCTGGGAACGGAGCTGCGAGGAGGAGGCTGAACTTCTGGGCTATGAGAAGGCACTGCCAGGTCTGACACCGAAGGCACTAATTTCCTCTCTGGTAGGACATGTGAACACACACAGAAATCAAGTTTTAGCTTTGACATGTAAGCAGGTATGAAATGGAAGATGGAAATGTCAAAACAAGAATAATTGCCTGTAGTTGCCTGTATATTCAGTCAATGTATAATGACAAAATATTTTGTTTGTATCATATTTGATATGTCAGGCATTTCTGAACATTAATTGATCACAGTAAATTTTATTTAAAAACAAAAACAAATATTGTTTGTTACTTTGGGAAAATTTGGTGCATTTCAATTAGTTTGATTTTTTATTTTCAGACAGGAACCTTTTAATTTCTTTCTTTGTGGTCAGCAAAAACAACTTGGTCAATGAAATGATCAATATAATATACACATCCAACACGATTTTACTATAAAATACTGTAAAAATGTTAAATAATTGTAGGCTGTTTTAACACAGTAAACATTCAAAGTGTAATATTAGTAACAATATAGCTGTTGTTTTTATAGTAACTTTTTCAACATTAGCAAAGATTTTTCTGCCAAAAACATGCAAGTTACTTCAAGATACAACAGCATTTTCCAGAAAGTATTGATCATATTCATGTCGTAAGGTCTCAGAAATTCAAGTATCAAGACTGATAAAAATGGCATGATGAATGCATCTTAAAAACTCTTTCCACTCTCCTCACTTTGTTTTCAACTGTAAACAGATCTATTGGGGTTTTTTTTCCCTCAAAAATGTTATGAGTGGCTGTTGCTGACAGTAACTGCTATGGGTCACTGACCTGGGTTTTGGACAGAGTCGATGGTGATCTTGTAGTTGGCTTTGCTCGCACTCAGTCCCGCCATCACATCCTCGATCCTCCACAGTTCGCGCTTCATCTCACCTTTCTCCTGCTGCAGTTTGACACGCAAATTTGACCCCATTCATGTCATTTGTAGCTTTCACCTCTGTTTGGTAAAAATCTAATATAAAATCTGGCCAGTAAATAGTTGGTGTTGTCCTGTCAACGGGGTTCCTACACCTTTTCCAGAGTCAAATTCAAGCACTTTTGAAGCATTTCATTATAGCTGCGTTAAAATACATATTTATACACAGATACCAACCAAAATTATGTTGACAGCAGTCAGTTTGGATGTGAAGCTGCACTGAGCTGTAGTACCATGTCTCACCTGTGGGGTGGCGCTGTGGTTCATGTGTGCCTGCAGCGCCGTCCTCAACTGCTCCACTGATCTCTCCAGCCTGTTGTACTCCTCCCAGGCGTGTGCCATCTCCTGCATCACACAAACAAACATTAAGTCTTAGGTTAGCTTTCAGCTGCTCAAGTGTAAATGTTTTCGGGTTTTTTCACTCCTCTATGACAGTAAGCTGAATATCTTTGGGTTGTGGACCAAACAAGACATTTGAGGACGTCATCTTGGGCTTTAAGAAACAGTGATCAACATTTTTCACAATTCTTTGACACTTTATAAACCAAACAACTAATCGATCAATCAATTACATAATCAATCTATCAAATAAATATCTTAATATAACAGATGATTTTTATGAGCACACTCCGCATGTTGTCTGATATCGAAGTATGTGTGTTTAATATCTAGGCCTTTATATGTTTCATAATCTATGTAATGCTGAGAATATGCACCATGTTGCTATGGAAATAAAGCTTTGTTTGTGGGGAAAAAAACACATTTGGTATTGTTTGGTATATATTAACAATGATTGATTAATTGATTGTTAACGTTCAGAAAAGTTTAGGAAAACGTGAAAGCTGGTAGAACTCTCACAGAAGGACGTGACTCCTTTGTCCATTTTTGTTTTTGTTTTGTTTTTTTTTTTGTTTTGTTTTTTGCCAAGCCCCCACACAGCTGTAGACTTTGAATGTTACAAAGGTTTGGATGCCGATAACCAGATGGTGTGTGGATGCTGAGAGAGGTACAGTAGCGGCTAATCAATGACGTGTATTGTGAAGGCAAAGGTAATATCTATGGTAAAGAATATCTAAGGTAATGAATATCTATGATTTTTAGGATTTCGTCTAATAATCTACTTGAACACCTTTTTTGGATCAAAGGGCTGATCTGTCATACACAAATAAACAATTAAAATGCCCCTCTTCAACCAAATTTCTTAAAGAAGTCAATTGTTTAGAAACTACTTTGTTATTCTTTCACGCTAATATTTCGTTGATCAAAATTGACCATTCTGGGAAGAAAAAAGAGGAACAATTGCAAGTTTGGTCGTATTGTTTACATTTGGTGTCTCCAACATGGCCACCCTTCAGCTTGGTAACATGCCTTGAATCCAAACTATTCACCTATAAATACACACCCTATTTAAGCACACGTCAATACTTGAGTGAAAACAATTGATTTTGCATGTATTTGGCATTGTTTGATGTACACACACCCTTCCAGACTTTGTGCACACTGTCTCTTAAACACACATATACACAGGCATACATACCGTGGAGAGGCGTGAGATTTGGGCCCTGATAGTGACCAGATCTTCCTGCAGCAGCCTCTGTTGGTAGGCAATCTTGTTGGCGTGGGCTGGCTGCTGCTGGTACTGCTCCATCTGCTGATGGGACAGATCCAGCACGCTCTCCAGCTTGTCCTGAAGGGGTGAAGAGTCATACGGCAGGAGGTCAGCCAAAGCAACCCAGACATGCTTCCCATAGAGAATGTTGCTCTGAAAATGTGCACTCTGCAGCAGATAACACTCATTCAGTAAAGCCTCCAGAGGGCAGCATGTTTCCACAGTCAGTGACAGCCATGAGCCACCATGACATCTAATTTAACTTCATCCTACTTATTTACCTTCTGAGCTGTATGTGGTCAGGCTTTTATTCCAAACCTTCCCGAATTATTGAGTCAAAGTGAAAACATCTATATCGTCATCTTTAAGATACACCTTTATTTTGAAATTCCCATAGCACGTCTGTGTCACAAATTTCTGTTCAGTCATAAATTGTTGAATCATAATTGCTTTTTGTGAGCTGACATAAATTTAACTAAATGTGTTACATGAACATCGCAGACCCCTGAATTGAAATCGTATTGTCGTACTGTGATATCGGCAAATATCGTATCCTTGTCCAAATAATCAATATAAGACCGTATTGTGATGAAACTTGTAATTTACACCTCTAGTTGTATGAGCTACTTATTGATAGTCAGTATACCAACAGTAGTTGCTGGGCGGCATGTCCCCAGTTTGAAGAATGAAAGAGGAGTACCAGCAAGGAAGGGAAGCAATGTGCTGCTGTGGACATGGTCAGCACTAAAAGGTACTTTAGCTACTTAAAGATCCACCTAAAAAAATCTCAATATCAGTTATCAGTTAAGTATACGCTATGTTTAGAATATTTTCTACACCTTACTTTGCTGTCAGACAGCCTTTTTCCGACAGCAAACAACCATTATACAAGCAAGCAATACAATATTGCTCTCTCCAAACCAACCAAACTTTAGTAATGTTACCTTGCAAAACATGCGTGTTGCAGGCCTATCACTGCCCCGATTTGTGTCATTGTGTGACTTTAGTGTTTTAAAAGGTTAGTTTGGAGTGTTGGTTAGCACAATTACACAAACTAACAGATCGAGGCAGTGGTAGACCACCAACTCCTGTGTTCTGGTAAGTAAAATGACTTGTTTTGTCATTTTCAATATCCTTGCCTCTCCTTCGTTAGAATTTCCTCTGTGATTGTATATGTCAAATTCAGAAAGAAATCTGCTTCCCTTTGATAGCTGAGTCACCATCTGTTATCACACTCCTCTGCAGAGTAAACTTTGTCCTTGAATGTGGACCGTCATTGTAATATTTCTTTAATTATCTAACATTTTTGCCACTTGAATCATCAGACTGACTGAGGTCGGCTGGTTGAATGAGATGGTTTGATTGATTGAGAGCCTACATAACTGGCTGAGCGTGTACCTTGTCCTCCTTCAGGGAGCTGATCCTCGCCTCCAGATCCTTGAGGATCTTGTCCTGCTCACACAATCGACTCAACTTCACCTGCAGGGGGAGACACAGAACTGAGTGAGCAGCACTGTAGGAAACATACTCTCTCACAGATCGAGTACTTTAGTGCTCACCAAAGTGTGTGTCTGTATGTTGACCTCTGGTAATTAAGTGCCTAATTTACTTAATTACAACTTCACCTTGTACCTCAGCTGTAGATGAAGTAGTACGTGTACAAGAAGGTGTATTTCTGTTTGTGTTTGTGAGTATGCACAGTGATGTGTTTGTGCATGTGTTTCTGTGCATGCCTGCATATTAGTTTTAAATTGTTTGAGTGCATGTATGCAGGTTGGCAACATTTAATATTCAGAGTCCTGCAGCCCCCCTGGTCTCATACGGGTGTAATTACTGTGAGTGAGCCCATTACACAAAGTGGGTGCGACCCACCTGACACTTTTAATTATAGTGTCAGAGAGGCTCTGAGCCTTGTTAATTAATCCCCGATTAAACCCTGCAAACTTCAAGGCAAAGGTTGGATCACTTTGTCATCCTGCGGTAAAACAACAACACAGCATTCATGTAATAAAGTTGTGACTGAACAGCTTGATATGAACAAAGTGCTTATCCATATAAATTTCTACACTCAATGCTAGTTTTTTATACTCCATCAAATGAATTATTAATCCTGTTTTTGTCTCCACGGTGATGTTGTTGTTGGATCTGATCAAATATTCATCGCAGACAACGCTCTCATAAATTGTTTAAACTGTTGCGTATGAAGCTTATGCTGAGAAATACTTTCACAGGAGTCGTAAGACTGTTTGAAAAACTGCAGGGAATTGTTTGGATTATTGAACTAAAAAGAGTTAGGCCTGTGAAATTTGCGCATTAACACTCTCTACGTTCTATTTGACCCTTGAAGCAAAGAGTAATCGTGTTGCACGTCCTCCCACGCTTTTTCCACAACATCCATACTTTGTTTTGCTATAATTACCTTCACTTTGCTCCCAAAGTAGTCAGTGCCACTCCCCTAAGCAAACTAAAATTTTATATTCCCTTTTCTGGAGTGGAACAAAACAAGACAGAACAGATCATGTAACTTATCATGCCTGGACAGTCCTATACGTTTGTTATTTCAGTGATAGGAAACATAGAAATGCTTAAATTGCATGAGAATATGTATTTCATCTAATAACATGCAGTAATAGAAAATCATTGGATGCACCTGCCAGATGTTTATATGTAACTTCAGGGTAAGAACAGTATATGATGGGAGCAAAATTAACATTTAAAGATGTCCTACAGTACCTGGCAATATAAACAAATCATGTTACTTCACATCAAAAACATCAAGAAACTAGAAGAGGTCACTCAGAGTGTAGATCTCCGCCAGGCAACAGATGATGAAGCACCTACTGCAATGTCACCACAACTGCCAGATGCAATCAAGAGAGATGTGCAAAATCTTGAAGAAAGAAACCCTGAAATTTTGAATTATTTTCACTTATGTTGCCTTCTCATAGGTTGGAGCCTGCACGTCCCAGTGGAAGTTGTGGCTATTCAGAAAGTTAATGAGCTTATGAGACCGTAACTGAATTTAATTTTAAAAATTAACTGAATTGATTCAAATAGTTTAGATAGTTTAGATTTAGAATTAAGCAAGTTAGTTGATTTTGTTGTGAAATCTGCATCTCTCATTTGTTTTCTAGTGGACGCATAACAGCAACATACAGCAGCAGCCAATGAGGTGCAGTCAGTGTAGCAGGGATTTATTTATCTTGTATCATGCCTCACTTTAGTAGATTACGATTACAAATTCTTGGCCACCAGCTTCTTCCATTTCCACCAAATTTAACTGAATCGTGTTTTGCTGATGTCTGAGGTGTCTGTGGACAAAAGGGTTAGAGTTTCCACCTTAATAACCAAAAAAACACAATGCCAAAAATCAAACTATCTAATCCTCCTCCTTCCTTTAGCCTTTAGCTAATGTATATCTCACTGTAACATTACCTGGGGAGATGTAAACGCAGCCAATCTTCTCACTGATGGTCTTGTTTGCTTATGTAGGTCATATAGAGGCATCAGTATGAAATTGAAACTGTTTCATAAGCAGTTAAAAACTCCTTGTAGTTGCTTTAAAATGTTACAGACAAACAAACAGGAAAGAAACTAAACTCCTTGACAGGGTCAATAATGGAATTGGCCTGTATATATTGCAGTCAACATTTTAAGAAAATATTAAGCTTTTACTTACATCCACATCACTTTCTGCAACCTTAACAGGTTTCCCTGAATCCTTCAGTGTCTGACTTCCAGCAACCTAGAAATTGCAAAATAAATATTTCCAATTGTTAGCTGCACGGTAAATAAAATGTCTCAACCGTTGCACAATGATGCTGAAATAAAGGAGATACAGAAACACAGAGACTAGCTACGAGCTACAATATTACGAGGCTGAGACAGACTATCTGTGACACATTCTCGTCGTCTCGTGTACATGACGATGAGTGAGTTTTGGCACACAAAATCTGCTCTTGCCATGAAGAACACGATGGCTATGGACACTTTGAAGCCTGCACAAATTGACTTATCCATAAAACATCTGTGCACAATGTCACTTGGATACAAATGAGGTTGCAGTATTTTCTGTGAACAGGAAATTATTTGTTTTGAACACACCCCGAAGTTCAGGTGCTCACTTTGAGTTTTACTGGGGTTACTGAAGAATAACCTGAAACACTTCAAAAACAGTCAAACAGAGCATGTGTGGAAATTTAACAATGGGAAAATTGACAAATTTCACTGATAACAGCTATTTTTAGCTCAGAAATGATTAGACATGTGCTCCTTGTTGTAAAAAGGTAGAGACATGACACAGTTGAGCCCTGTGTGATTGTGTTATTGTCAAGGAGGTGCAGCGTTTCAGAGACGATGGTAGAAGCAGCTGGCTTTTCAACCACCGGGCCACAGCCACAACACATGCACTGCCGAGCCATCCCATGCCCACTTTTCAACAGCATCGTCAACGTCAACATCACCACATGGGGAAAGGGGGGTTGTGGACGGGTCAACGGTCACGTGGGGATCAGACATTTGATGCCATTCAAGCCGTGGATGCCGTGCTGTAAGCGATGGGATGGTCTTTCTAGAACAAAGACTCTCTAAACACGCACACTCACATACAGACTATACACATGCATCTTTACTCTGATCGCTGTAGAGACATGCACAAGCATAAATGCACACACACAATCACAGGCTCACTACATACAACATTATTTCTCTCGGTATATATACACACACACACACACATACAGCTTACGTTCATTAGAGGCCTGAGAGGCCCAGCAGTGCAGTGCAGTAGTAAACTGTGAACTGCGAGGATCAGGGGCTCTAGAGCTCTGATCTGGGAGTCAAAATCACAAAGACACAGAGCCGCAGTCACAAAATGGCGGCTGCTTTCGTGAGATGCTTCTAAAAACCACACAAGATTTCAAAGTCTACTGGGTTTTGTCTCACACAGATGCCAGAACATCTCTATTCGCAATGTGCACACTAATGTCTCGGTTCAACCGTTGGGCCGGAGTGTTAGAAGTGGTTGTCAGTAAGAAACACCAAGTGTATTAAATTGAGCTACAGATAGTTTAAATCAGAAAAGGCAGGTAGAAATAGAACAGTTGAACTAAAGCAGAAGACAAGTTAAATAACAAAGACGGATCAGGGGGATAAACTGGGGGATATTCCATGTCTCACCTTTAAGTCCAGATACTCCAAGTCCTTCTTCAGCTGCATGTAGGTGTCATCAACCTAGAGGGTGACAAACATGTGAGCGTGGATTATTGATTTGTGTCAACAGGAATTTAATGAAACACTATCTAAGTCATTTGAACCTAACTTCACTGATAATGAACCCTTCCTTCTGTCCAGCCTTTTTTGCTCTGTGCTCCAATAGCAGCTGGTACCCGGTGAGACCTCGGTCAACTTTCTCTTCTCCTGTGTCCTGTGCACAAGGCATGACCAGCCCGACTCTGCCTCTGACTGGCTTCCCCTGATATTCTTACCCTAACTCTTAGGGGTGGGGGGGGAAATAATCCAATTTTAGATGCATCACAGTTGTCTCTTGAAAGATTATGAATCAATGCAGAAAAGTCAATCATCGGAAATTTAAAACCCAGTTCTCAACATTATGATCACTTGTAACAGTTTTGTTCCTTATGATCGAACAAGCTCTTTGGTGAACCATAATGGACATAAACGTTTGTTGTGTTTACGTTCTAAACTAGGTTACTTCTTGAGTTTTGGTGAGGATAGCTGAGCATGAGCAGCTGCAGACAGACACAATATGACCAGCACCCGTCGTCTTAAAAGCTTAAAATTTTGATGCATCAAGATGTATCAGTAATCAATTTATAACTGCACCGTATCCCTCTGAATCGGAATTGAATTGTAAGGTGCCAAGAGATTCCCACCTACCACAATTTTATTTCATGCAGAATGTCAGAAAATGTTGTTTTCAGCCTCTCAAATATGGAGATTTCCTGCTTTTCTTTGTGTATTATCACAATAAACTATTTTGGTGTTTTAGACTGACAAAATTAGATTTTTAAGACTTGGACTTTTAAAAACTGGGATGGACTTTTTTCATTATTTTGTGGCATTTATAGATGTTGCAGCTGTAGATTAAATGTGACAATTAACTCTAGCCTTTAGTTATTATTTGAAAACCAGTAATACAAGTAAATTAAACAGTTTGTACAAGGGAAGGCAAGTCCATTTCTGACCCAGTTGCTCCACTAGGCAAGTGGGAAAAAAAAAACATTATTGTTGAACCCTGACCCAAACAACCTGAATGACCAAGGCAACAAGTACTAGCCAATCAGAGTCAGAGGAGGGTGCACATGACTTAGCTCTTCTGGGAAACATTTTTTGCTTCCTGTATTTAGGTATGCTATGTACTAGGCTCATCTATGTTGAAAAGAAAACCAAATTTTGAAACTGGCTAAATGATGGTGCTGTAAAAGTGACATAAAGTATGTTTATTCACATCATAAGTTAGCAAATGTTAGCAAAAGCCAAGGTAACTAGCCAGCTTACAATGTAGAGTAGTGAGCTAGTTAGCCAGCAAATGTAACTTGCTATCAAACAATTGATCTAGATAAGCTCACTATATTACTAGCATTTTGCTAGCATTAGCTAACTTAAGTGAAATTTTCTTTTCAACATAGCACATAGCATATCTAAGTAAAGGAAGCATTTTCTCCAACATGGCAATGGATGACCCTCCCTACTGTGGCTCTGATTGGCCAGTGCTGGTTGCCTTCGTTAGTTTGGGTCACTTGGGTTGGCTAGCTTATGGGTAGGTTTAGGTATGAGGAGCGTGATTGGGTAGGGTTAGGGTAAGAATATCAAGGTAAGCCAATCAGAGGCAGAGTGAGGTGGGACACACCTGGGAAAAAAAATATCATACACAAGAAAAAGGAAAGGAGAAAGTTGACCAAGGTTCAGTTTGGTATCAAGTTTGTTCAACCGTTATTTGATTAGAGAACAAGGGTTGGGACTTAGGAAGGGTCAATTCCAGTGGTAGGATGTAGTGACATTTGTCAACTGCTGTTGTGTGTCTGTGCCAACATGCATCACAACTGACACACACACATACACACTCACACACACAGTAATAAGTCATTCTTTAGTCTTCTCAGAGATGCTCCTACTGCAACAAGCAAAACACCAGCACAAACCAGATTCATAGAAGCAGCAGATCTTGAAACATTGCTGAATTCAGCTTTAATTCAGCTCACATCACTCAACAAAAAAACAGACTTCGGTACGGCCGAAAATGAAAGGCTCATTACGAATCAGAGGACCAAACTGACCAACACATCCACAGCCAGCCGGTTAGCCAAAGCATGGGATGGCTTTGTGGACGTCGAGAAGTTAGCAGCACAACATGCTATGGACAGTATCACTAGAAGCACGATATGAAGACTGACCAGCCAAGAACAGCACATGGAAAAAGAGGCGGATGGTTTCTATGACGGCAGCCAGGCCAGCGCTCACAGATTAACCATGCCTGACATCACACCACGAGAGCACGGGAGCTGTTGGGTAGAGGTTGCCACTGATATACTGAGACTTGGCAAGTGATGGTGCACTTGTATTAACATTTATGTTTTAATTAGTCTGAATTATAATACTGAGGTTATTTTTCAGTATTGTTTCACTTTTAGCTAGAAGGTTACAGGTGTGGGATACCAAGTACAGAATCAACTGGGAGTGACATGTATGGCCTAAGAGTGTGTCTACATGTGGATGGAGGTGATCAGTATCACTGAAAATGGCTGCCATGTTGTTTGGCAAGTTTGCTTGGAGAGAAGGCTGTTTTCTTACAAACAAATAACTTATTAAAGAATATTATATATTTGATTTTACATGTAAAATAATTTCACATACACATATGCCAACCAACTGTTGAAAGAAACATGGAGAACAGACATCAATAAAAACCAGTACTATTCAGTATCAGCCAACTGCTGAATATTTTAAAACTGTCAGTCATTTAGGGGCAGTTTGTAAAACAAGAAGCATAGAATCTCCACAGTATTTACAACCGCCTGGGAGCTCCTCTTGTCTTCATAAATATTCCCCATTCTGCTGACTCTAGAACACCCCAAGCATCATTTTTCTGAATTATATGTTCTGTAAAAGGAAAAAAATGGGTTCATATCGGTGTATATACATATATGCTGATACCAATAATTAATCTCCAACTGTAGTTTTTGTTTAAAGCTGCTACAAGGAGTTTTTAACTGATTAGGAAGCAGTCCCAATTCAGTACTGATGCTTCCAAATGACCTACATAAGAAAACGAGGCCATCCACAAGAAGATTGACTATTTCTATATATTAATTCTTAATACCAGCCCGAGGTCAAATTCTCCTTGAAATCAGATGAAACGAGTCTCTGTCTACATTTTTCCAGGCAAAGTTAAAGTGAGTAACATGTTAGCTAGTTAAAGAGAAGCAGGTGGAGATTTTTATGTTGATAAATTTATTTTTGACATTATATTCATGATGTCAAATGATGCTTTTGTCCACAGGATCCTCCAAATTCAACACAATACAAAAGTTCCTTGTAGCAGCTTTAAATTCATTGTTATGATACACTTAAAAAAAACATTTTCAGAGTTGCTGAGATACTGTAAAAAAACACATTGTAGACATTTCTGGCCAAGGCTTTTGAGCTCTTGAGGCTTGTAAACATGGTGATGGCTACACGTAGATGATTAAATCATTCAGAAAAGTTGACTTTTAGAGACACTCTTACTTCAAAGCCAGTGGCCTACACAACAAATATTGATGAAGCAGGTGTCAACACACCATCAGTAGTGCCCCTCCCCACTGTCTGCCCCCATCTGTCTCTTGGTTATAAGAGTCAAATTGGGTGTTTTCACATGTTTTCTTGCCTCATTATGACCCACTAACAGCTACCAAATGACTAATCCATTATCATATGAATAGCTTCATTTGCAACCGGGGGTGGGGGGCATAAAGAGCTGCTTTCTGAATCAAGACTGAAATGTGCCTGTTGTTGTTATCATTCCCCTCACACAGTTCTACAAAATAAATTCACTTTCTAACTCTGTACTTTTTAAATTAGAGGATGTTTTTTTTAATGTTTCTAGGACATAAACTCGCTGAGTTTTCTGAACAGTTTGGTGAAATTTGATTATTGTGATGACTTTGTGTCAACAGAAATGATACAATCAGTGAACACTGATGCTGTTTGTTTTGCTTTCAACTCAGATACATTGGTGGTGTTGGTGTTAGTGGGGTGGTATGAGGGCGGTCAATTACATCAAAGTAATTTTAAGCTATAACCAGCATGTCAGATTAGTTTTGAATTTAAAAGTTATGTGGTATTTAGGCAGCAAAAAATGCTGTTTGCGTGTCTGAATTTTGATGTGTTCCTAATTTGAGATCCCAATCCAACAGTCAGAGATTATGTGATGGATGATTGGGATCTAAAATTAGATGTGGTGATGCACAAAAAGTCACATATAGCATATTTTGAAATATCTTCTGTGCCTGACAACCTGACCTGGCAGTGGCACCGGGGGAAGTGACAGGAGGTTAAACGATTCATCCTCTGGCCGACAGCAAATTTAATGTAAATCCAGAAATTACTTTTCACAAAATCTTGTCAAATATCAAAGTGTTAGACATATTAAAATTGTGAGGGCATCCTCAAAATGATTAAATGCATCATCTGGGAAAAAGGAATAACTTTACAAAATGTCATGACAGCCATCAAAGAAATATTTCACTCTGGACCAAAGTGTTGGACAGAGATTGACAGACAGACAAATTGACGAACAGTGCCATCCAGAGAGTCATGAATAATGGACAGAAATATTTGCATTTCTCAATTAGAAATTTTTGAAAATTCATAGTAAAAATTATATGATATTAAGTGTAATGCCACCCTGCAATATGTTAGTGGCAACCTCTACCAGCCCATGGTAAAATGAGGGGTGGGCAAGCAGGCAGGCGTGCCACGTGTTGGGCCCCCACCTGGGTGTTGAAAGAGCCCAGGTGAGCTGAGAGGCCCACATGTCCAAGGTGGGACACAGGAGAAGGGACGGAGCTGAGGAGGGGGCTGTTGCTAGTGTTGGTAGTAGTGAGGAGGTGGTTGCTGTGGTAGGGCTCTTTGGGACCGTTGAGCCGCTGGAGCTGGGCTAACGTGTGCTGACGTGCGGAGGCCATCTTGGCCTGATGCCGGCGCAGCTGAATGAGGAACAGGGTGAGCTCCTCGGGCTGTCAGGCACCACAGGACATTAAATCTGGCATCAAAACTGACCCCACCAAACTTCAGTGAAACTTTTTTTTTTTTTAAATAACTGTGAATTCACAGTGCTAGTAGCTACTTGAGTGTGCGACTGGCTGATAGCCAAATTGAACAAGCAGAACAGGAGTTAAATTTAGGAGGATTCAAGGCAGGACTCACAGCAACACACTGTACATGATAGAAAGTGTCTCCCACAAGTTACGCTACAGCCAACTGGCTTGTGCCGACAAAAGTCTAATCAAGCAAGTACACATCACTTTCAAAACAGGCCTCTAAACCCTTCAAATGCTCAAAAACTATTTTAATATAAAACCGAAATTCTAAAAAAAGTTGGGACGTTGTGTAGAACCTACATAAAAACAGAATACAATAAATTGCAAATACTTTTTGGCTCGTACTCAACTGAATACAGTACAAATTCAAGATATGTAACATTCAAACTGATTAACTTCATTGGTATTTGTAAATATACTCTCATTTTTAATTTGATGCCTGCAACATGTTTCAAAAGAGTTGGGACAGACTGGGAAAGCAGTGGAATGCTAAAAACCCACCTATTTGGTACATTCAAAAAGTAAACGGGTTCATTGTTTACAGGTGGTAGTATGGCGATTAGGTATTAAACGGGCATCCTCACAAAGCAAGGATGGGGTCCAAAAGTTTAGGAACAACATTTCTCCATGCACAATTACAAAGTATTTAGGGATTTCACCATCTACATTCCATTATTAAAGATATTATTAAAAGATTGAGAGAATCCAGAGAAATCTCTGCCATCCAGGACCATCCAGACTGTTACCAGCACTAACTCCAAAAGTCAGCATCTGTGATGGTATGGGGGTGTGTTAGTGCCATGGCATCATGGGTATTGTCACATCTGTGAAGGCTCCATTAATGCTGAAGGGTACATACAGTTTTTGGAGCAACGTATGATACCATCCAAATAACGTCTTTTTCAGAGACGTCCCTGCTTATTTCAGCTAGACGATGTCAAGACACATTCTGCACATTACAACAGCATGACTTCATAGTAACATAGTCTCCCACTGAAAATGTGTGGTCCATTATGAAGTACAAAATACAACAACAGAGACCCCCGACTGTTGAGCACTTTAAGTCGTATATCAAGCAACAATGGGAAAGAATTTCACTTTCAAAACTTCAATAATTAGTGTCCTCAGTTCCCAAACGGTTACTGAGTGTTGTTGAAAGAAAAGGTGATGTATCACAGTGGTAAAATGACCCTGTCCCAACATTTTTCGGAACATGCTGCAGGCATCAAATTCAGAATGAGCATATATTTATAAAAAACAACGTTTTTTACAACGTTTTACACAACATCCTAACTTTTTTGGAATTGTGGTTTGTAATTAAATGCATGCCTAATAATATGCTTTTTTTTTTACATATTACTATTTGCAATTCACCAAAGTATACAGTATTTTATGTTTGTATTTGTAAGACGTACCGTTTTCCCATGCAGGCTGGGTGCACTGACTGTGTGTGTGATGTAACCAGATGGAGGCATCGACCGTCTCTCGATAGTAGCAGCCTGACAACATACAGACAACACATTTTATATACACTGGAGTAAAGAAAACAAAAAGATCTAATTATGGACAATGTGTGTTAGAACATTTACAGAATAAAGATGGTCCTACCTCAAAAAAAAAAAAAAAGTCAAAATATCTGCTCTCAAAACATAACACAACAGTCTCTATTTCACCAAAGGCTACAGTTCTTGTTCTAGGAGATATAATGTTTTACATGACCTTGATAACAACACACTGTACTGTTTATTATCTCTTGGTAAAATTATATTGCTTGCAGTTGTGGAAGAGTGGGTGTAAATTTGCATATTTGTCACTCTTTTTTCACTCAATTTCAAAAATGTGATATGCAAGTACAAGGAGTTGCTCATTTTTTATCAGTTTGCAAAAATGTGACCAAAGTATTTATACATGTATGTATTTACTATTAAGATGATGATGATTATTATTATAGTACATTAAACAGAACTTGCACATTTTTGATATAGTTCACAGTTTCTTTTTGACTGATTGATGATACAGTTGAGGTAATTTAACAGACTGAAAGCCTTAAGGATATGTCTGCAATTGTACCCAGAAGCACCAAAACAATTATTCTGTTCACTGGAGCACAATTCCAACATCAGCCCCACAGTGTCACAATGACTGACATGGTTCTGGATGAGAGACTACTCTATTTGATATTTTGCACTTGACATCGGGGGGGAAAAAAAGCATTACTGGTCCAATCTTTGAAAGAGCACAAACAATAGACGAGGTGGAATCAGTTTCATACAATTTATGCAGTGACAAGAGGAAATAATCTGTTGTCATTCACATGAATCGAATGTCTAATGTCTAATCAACAATAGCTATACATGCTACAATTACAGCACCTGTCCTTCACATCACAGCCCTTCTTGTTTTACATTTGTCTAAAATGCTTTTCTTTTATTGTTACTTTAATACTGCTACAGCAATTACTGCACATGTAGATGCTGCAGCTGGTTCTTTTTTTAAGCCGTCATTTTGTGCTTTTATTGCTGAAACACGTATAATTTATGACAGAAATACACTCGTAGGCGTTGTGAAAGTAAGTGTGGGGCTTGGATTAAAAAGCAGCGGACCTCGAGACTATGAACAATGCAGTCGACATCTTTCAAACTTGCAGTTAGATCAGGTTGATGCATCGCCAGGGGTTGTGTGACTACCCCAGGAAGAGAGGAGGTGAGCAGGGATAAGAGTCATGCTACAGCTGGGACTTAAGACTGCTCCTGGCTAATGTCCCGTCAGGAAACAGACGAAATGGGACTCAGGCTGGCCAAACAACAGAGACTGTTGTACCCATTTCTTACAGAGACCTGCTGGTTGATATTCTGAGGATATTTGAATATTTATCAACTGATTCAGCACTGTGGGAATGGGGGAACATCGGGATTGATGCTGAATATGTATGTCTATGTAAGGTATTAATATTAACTAATATTTCGGTATTGTTACTATTTCAGATTGTTTTGACTTTTTTAATACATATTTTTATGTTGAATTAATTGGATATATAAGATCTTAGAAACATTATAAGCCCTTGTAAAGGAGGGGGACAATCTATGTTGAAATATTTTAGTTGCAAACGGGGATATGAGAAGCAACTAAATAAATAATTAGTTAAAAAAATTAGAGTCTTGTTTAATTTTGTTACACCATAGTTTTATTTTATTTAACTTCATTTTACCTTGAGCAGCTGAGATTTAGTCCTGCGGGGGGAAACACTGAAGGGGATGTCCACCACGGACCTGTCGCCCACGGGCCTGACTGTCACACGTTCAGCTGGCGTGTGCGGCCTACGTGTGGGCGACAGGGTTCTGCTGGTGCCGGGTGGAGGCCCTGGTGGAGGGATGTCTGCAGATGAAGGTGGTACTGACACACAGCGGGGCGCCTCAGACCTGGGTGCTGCAGAAGAGGGAGGCACAGTGGATGGAGGGCGGGGGCCAAACGGGTACTCCGGGGCCGGAGTGTAGAGTGGAGCCGTGGGGCTGCCGTGACGGAACTGGTGGCGCTGCTGCCACTCGTACAGCTGCCAGACAGTGTTGGACCCTGCGCCGCCCTGCTCAGGGGTGAGGCGAAAGTGGCTGAGGCGGTCCTGGGCGTACTTGTACTCGCCAAGTCGGGCAGGTGGGGGGCTTTGGCGAGGAGTCCTTGGCAGGGTCTGGTATGCATCCATGGATGTGAACTTGTGCTGGGTTGGTGGTGTGCGACGAGGGAGGGTGTTCTCTCTGGATGGAGGGCTGTTGAACAGGAAAACAACAAATAAACAGAATATCTACATTGCTATATTCTTTTCTTAATCGATTAGATGTTTGGTCCATGAATCGTCAGAAAAATGTCGGAAAATGGTGAAAAATGTTAAACACTGTTTCCCAAAGCCCAAGAGTTTGAATTTGTCTTTAAAAATGCCTGATTATCAAAATAGTTTATTATCAAAAATAATTTAATATTTAAAAAATAATCAATTAATCATTGCAGCTCTAGTATTTTCACATAATAAGACATGTGACAGTGACCTACCCTTTGTGGTCAGCCTTCTGCACCTGTACCCACTGCTCCACCTGCTCCAGAGCACTTCTCCTCTGCACCTGCTTGTGTGTGTCAGTGGGTCCCGGCGGGGCCCTCTGGTATGTCCCCGCTGCGATCCCGTTGGGCTCCAGGATGGGGCTGGGTGTGGACACGAGGCCGTTCCTCGTGCAAACGCTGGAGGGCAGCGTGGAGGCGGCTCGTGAAGGTGCCCGGGATGGAACCCTGGACACGGGCGCCGAGGCCGACACATGGTCCGACTGTGGGAGCGCGGAGGGGGCAGGGTTGGAGGGGAGGGACGTGTGTGTGTCCATTTCCAAGGCTGTACTTCCTATGGGGTGATCCAACATAGTGGTGACAGGAGACTCTTTATGGAAGCTGCAGCGTTCATCTGCGTCACGATGTATGGGCTCCAGGAGAACCTCGTGGACGATGGGTCTTGTGGCCTCGGAGTCGGGGATCTTCGTCTTGTGGTTTACGTGGTTCGTCTGCGGGACAGCGTGCTGCTGCAACATGTTGATCTTGTCCAACTTGTCAGATGGTCTGCAGAGACAAGAGATTACATGAAAAGCCTGGATGAAAACTATTCATTCAAACTGTCACCCTCTTAAACTTAATATTCACACACAATCTCACAAATTGAAAGATTATCTGCAGTCTTCTAACTGTGATTAAAGGATAAATATTTAATATATTTACTGTAATAAATCATAAAATGACCATGATATGTCATCAGAGATTAAGGAAGCATGCCAAGTTGAAATACTTGCTTCTCTGAACAAAACGCTGCAGTGTCCTCCTTCGAAATTTCTATTCTGGCCCATAACTTGTGTTACTGTTTTCCCGTTTCACATTAATTCGAGTTCAAATTAATGGCGAATGCTCACCAAATGAGTAAGTGTCTGTTTATGATACATAATCTTTTAAAAAGAGCAGATGTTTGTAACAGTTTAATTTTTTATACTGTGTAGTTTTGTAGCGAGCTGACTACGTTATCACTGTCTGTCAACTCTTAACTTTGAATGTTTGGATCTTGGGGTGCAGATCCTGCGGGGGTCACTGGGGACGTGTCTACCCTAATTTTGAAAAACATTAAGCTGTCCCCACTAAAAATTGGTTCTACCTAATTTATATAATTGAAAGTATTTATTAAATAGAAACCAACTCCACTTTTGGAATAATTCACACATAAACAAAACTCTTTTTTGAAGGGCTTTGTTCATTTGTCCTGCTCAGTGGTATGAATCACCAATGTGACTTTCCTGTTGTGGGGTGAAAACAAGCGCTATAGTGCAAAACAAGCGCTACAGTGCCGCCTGGGACAGTCAATACATCTACATTTGTGGTAAACACCTCATCACAGGTTAGTAGATAGATAGATAGATAGATAGATAGATACTTTGTTGATCCCAGAGGGAAATTCAATTCCAGTGGCAGCACCAAATTTAAAACACAGGATCACATGTAACAAGTTGATGAAGTTACTGAGTAAAGACGTGTGCCGATTGTGTTTGTAGATCAAAGTGAATCAGAGAAGAGTCTTAGTGATGATGTAACTTAAGTTTTCACTCTGAAAAACTATGGCCCTACCATAAAACACCTGTTTTTAGAATGAAGTTTGGTTTGATAGTCTGTCCACTCACTTAGAGCAGAGGGTATTTTAATGTGAATAATTCACATAAATTGAGCTGACCTACATTTTGTAAACAGCATAAAGTGATGAAGGGGGGCGTGCTATGCTGGCCTGTTTTCTACTTCTCTCAGGTCCCCCACCTCCCCAATCCCAGTGCAGGCAGATAAGTCCAGGGCTGAATTTCCCTGCTGTCTCCCCCTCAATTGTAATGACATCTGTGCCGTTGGTTTGGATAAACCTTTGTCACAAGAGAACCAGATCTGGATTAAAATGAACTATAGCAGTTGTCCTGACAGCTGACCTTTTTTTTTTTCAAACTTTACAGAGGATTTCAGTGGCTTTCACTCAAAATGCACAGATTCTGTTTCATTTGATCACTTCCCTGATATCCCATGAACACTCTGTCCCACCATTTCAGGGGTCATAGTCTTTGTTCTGCAGCGCTGAACTGAATTTTAACTAGATGACTGTCACACAAAAGAGAAACTTTTAGCCTCAGCCCCAACTTTAAGGACAAGGCTAAATGCATCACACAGACCATTATAAAGCAGGGCAGATGACAAGCAAAGCCTTGTAATTAAACTCATTAATGAAATCCCGTGTGACAGGAAGCCAGAGAAATAGTCAGGTCTCTGAAATTCAATGAACCGCAAGCCAAAGTTTATTTTTAAATGAATTAAACAGCCTCAGGTGGCTGCATGCTCCTTGTCAATGACTGAATATATTTAATATAGAATAGCACTCCTGGTATGTACCCATTAGATTGCATTAAATGGGCCACAGATGGCATTATCTATTAGCTTAAGAGTACTATACATTTGCATATTGCAAACTCTTGAAAAAAAAGTGCAACATCCCAGCAAATGGGAATACTACTGTTATAGTTTCTTCAAACAAGAAATCGCTAAACAAAGGGTGAAAAGGAGGTTTAACTCGTGCAGTCTTGTGGGATTTCCCCTTCCAAAAACATAAAAATGAAAAGGAAGGAGTACGAGCTGCGGGTGTCTGAGGCTGCTAGTGAATGATGGGACGCATTTGATCTGTGCCACCTCCCCCCGACAACACATGAATAATACATGGAGAAAGCGGCTGCTTGTTCAAAAACAGCATTTCACAACGTCAGAATGTACTCTTTGAAAACAAGCAAACATGTTTGTAAAAATACACTACGATCATATGCTATAGCTTTAGGACTGAGGGATCTGTTACAGCTGTAAACAGCAAACTGGGATGTATTTTCCTGGAATCAGTGTCAAAAGAGACAAACAAATGGCAACACTTTCTAGGAACTATGTGCTTATAGGAGATAACAACTATAGCATCACATACTGTAAATGAACAAACACTGTCAGCTCGCACTCACTTCTATGATGTTTTATGGATTGTGTTTGCAATTATTAATAATTTTATACTATATTAAAGGAATAGGTCACCGCAAAATCAAAAACTGCAGTGCTATGTATCCATCTACATGAGTGGTGTCAGTTGCAGAGGTTTGGAGATGTTAGCCGGAGAGATGTCTGCCTTCTCTCCAATATAATGGCACCTGGCTTGTGGGGCTAGAAGTGCCAAAAACAACATTTGGAAAAACTCAAGACATTATGACACAGATACTCTAAGATAATCCACAGACCTTGTTGTGAGCCATTTCATGTAGAAACTACTTTCTTTATACAGTTTGAAGCATGTATCTGCTCATGGACAAGAGGCTCATACTCGTGACGACGCAGAATGGCGTCCTCCTCGACTGAGCAGTAACCTCTAGTCCATGGGGAGATGCACGCCTCCTTTTGTGCTGTGATATGGTTGGTGAGTGTACTTCAGTAGAAAGGAAATATTTTTTTCTCAGCAGCTCACATCAAAACAATCTAGATGGATAAACAGGGGGGTGAACTGTCCCTTTTAAAACTGAAAAAAAAATGTGTTTAATCACAAATAAATAAAGCCAACAAATAAATCAATAAAATGTCCCAAGAACTGCAAGATCTGAATTAATGTATCAATAAACTTTTATGTACAGATTAACAACACTGAAATATATTTATGTGATCATTTTGAGTTAAACAAAGGACAAAAAACACTAAAGCCAAAAAAAAAAAAGCCAAACACTAAAGCTTGATTAGCAAATGATCCCTGGGTAATGTAGTTCCAGAAATCATGACCAGGTCACTCAAGATAATCCACAGACCTTGTTGTCAGCAGATTCATGTAGGAACTATTGTCTTTATAGTAGAAAGAAAGTAGTTCCAGCAGAGTCTATCTCAGAAAGAAAGCAGTAACTACATGAGACACTGCTCTCATAACTACATGAGTTTTTTCAAATGTATTTTTTGCACTTTGACCACCACAGACCACGTGCCATCTGGATCCATTATATTCAAGAGAAGGCAGACATGTCTGAGGATGGTATCTCCAAAACTCAGTGACTCACACCAAAACAACCTAGATGAACAAAAAGCACTACAGGTAAGAGGAAAAAATGTGTTTTTTTTTTTATTTTGGGGTGAAGTGTCCCTTTAATAAACTTTATAAAAGCATAAAAATAGCATGAAAATACAAAAGTTTTAGCTTCAAGCAACACTGGATTCAAAATACTGGCAACAAACACAAGGGGGAGCTCCTGGTGTGAGGTGGAGAGATGATCAATGATTTGTCATCAGAAAAAGAAAGTGTGTGTGTGTGTGTAACCCCACCTGATTAGTGTGTCATTGTGGTTCTGCATCAGCGTGGCCTGGTTCATGGCCCTCAGCCAGGTGTTCATATCCTCCTGGGTGTCGGCGCTGAAGTAATACGTCCGCATCCCAGTGTGCTCCGCCTGCGAGCCAATCACAGAGCTCTGCTTGTAAATGTACGAGCGCATACCAGTGTGGCTAGCCTATAGGAAGAGAGAAGGGGCCAGGTCAGTGTTGTGGTCAGAGAGACAGAGAAATCAGCTGAGAGATGGTGCGTTCATGAGCTTCAGCTTTGGCCAAAGAGACGGGGAGATATCATGCTTTCCAACAAGAGAAACAACATCAAGCATCGACCAATACAGAGAGCCAATGAAGGAAACCACACAATAGAAATACAGAGACAAAAATGCCAGCCAGTTACAGCCAACAAAGCCACAATTTTTGACCAATGAGAGGAAAGATTCTTCAGTACAATGGAGAATAGAAAATGTGAGTGTTGGACAAAAGAACCCAAAGGTCTCCTCACAAACCTTTTTTTTTTCCTGTAGAAACCTACTAAGAACATATAAAAGGGCAAATAACAGTTTACAAACATAAACATTCACACTACTATAGTTTATAATTTATTCTTTCTGTATTTTTAGACAGTATATCTCATAAAATAAGGAGGTAACATCAGTTACAGTGGTCTGGCATGAAGAAGTAGGCCTAGCTCTGCACAGAGGCAGTGTGATTAGATTCCACACCCTGACAAGGTAATTGTACTCTGTGATTTAAGTGCTGAGCTCATGACAGCCATATTCAAACTTTAGATGGATATTTCTTTGTATGCGCAGTAAAAAGGCTATTAGTCAGGTGATCTAATACACTGTTGCTGTGGTGTGACAGTCAAGAGAACATCTGCACCATTTCATCAGTGGGAGGGATTTAAAGGCGCAGTGTGTGAAAAGTTTGATGTGTGATGGACCATCTCAAGCAGCAGGTGAGACACATACTTAACAATACTACAGGTCTAATAACATGAAGCGCAGTCTCTGTATCTGTAGAGGAACTTGCGCTTTCAATGTATGAAGTTCTTTATCTAGCCTTATTGACTGATGTTTAGCTGCATGCAAGAAGTTGGACCTCGTCCTTGCCTTTACAAGTCACAATGAAGTCTCAAGTCTTTGCACTCCAGTTCCAAGTCAGTTGCCATTCAAGAATGACGAGTCAAAAGTCAGCTCATTAATGTTAATGTTAAAATCAGCCCCTGAAACTTCTGACCTGCACATTTTGCATACTGCAGTGTGGGGTTTTTTTTTGTTTTTGTTTTTTTTTTTGTTTTTTTGTTGACCACCTCATACTTTTTGTACAAAATTAACCTTGGTATCATTTATTATTTATTCCCTGTTAAAAGTTTTTTTTGAAAGAGTTTTTCCTTACTCTTTCAAGGGTAAAGGGCAAAGTGTATTTTGTGATATTGGGCTATACAAATAAAAATAATAAAAATTTGACTTAACTTATTACAACTGGAACTCAGTAACTTAACATTAGTTCTTCATGGTTCTCTCCTGTAGCTTGACTGGATGCTATTGAATACAAACAAAGTGGATCTGGGGATTTAATCTTTTGTCTAAACTACAGTTCAAAAACCAAAGACTCTTCATTTAGTATCATAAATAAAGAAAAGATGTAAATCCTCACATTTAGGAAGCTGGAACCAGCAATTTTTTGGCATTTTTGCTTTAAGAAATTACTGAAATGATCATTCGATTAATCTAAAACTAAGCATTACAGCTCTACACTACCTGCTGTGCACCAAACTGATAATTTAGTGCCTAGTTGATGAACATAGTGGAGCATTTAGCAGCCAAACAGCCTAGAGTCAGTGGTGACCATAACAGAGCTAAAAGAAGATTAAATATTACTTATTTTCATTAGGCCAGTAACACGTCTTCAAATGAATGTTTAATGTTGCTCTTTTTCTAGCACATGTATAAATTAATAGTTGCTTGGTTATTTCCGTTGCTAGCTTGTGAACTACACACTTTACGAGTGATGATATTTCAGTGTTGTGTATGGCTTGTTCCGGAGCCCCCAAGTGGCCAAAAAAAATCAGTTATGCAGCTTCATCTGATTATTTTAGTGCCTTCCTTCTCGCAACAAGTTTCCTTCATTTCCCAGAGTGCATTTCTCTGAACCCAGGAGAACACATAAGAAGTAGTTACATTCAAAATCTTGTTCTGTTCGAGCAGATGGACAGAGCTGTAACACCGGCAATAGCACAGCAACTGCAGGAAAGCCGAGGGAAAATGAGAACGGCTTCCTTCTCAAAAATCAACATGTTTCTAGCTGTGCTGCATTTCAGTCCACTGAGACAACCATCAGTGGAGAAGCTGGTATCTTTGCTTCTCCTACTATGGATTTCTGCCTAAAAGTTTGTTGAGCTCTGCGTGTCCAGAGAGAAGCCTTGAGAGGCAGACAGCAAGCTGGTCAATGTTTGATAGTTCATCCAGTCAGAAAATGTTCCTGCCGCCGAACTTGGTTCTAGCTGTGCTGAAAATATCTCAACATGATGTCACTGATATTATAATTGGCTCGCTATCCACAGGGATATGCACACGCACACCATCAAACGCCAGAACTGGCCAAGAAATTCAAGGGAACAGTACATCACTAACAGCTGTTTTTTAATTAATAGCGTTTTAAGTGTGTTGTATCCTTGATAAAGCTATCCTTGCTGTGAAAGTGGGGTCATTAGAGGGCCTTTTAAAGGGAGTTGCACTCCATTGAGCACAGCTCTATCAATGTCCTACTTTTCCCTTTCCTTCCTCCTTTGCTTCCTTCCTTCCTTCATTCAGTGTTTTGGAGGTTGGGACTGGAAGACAAATGAGAGAACACACTCAACAACAGATGCATGCAAATGAAAAGCAATTAAACACTAAATCTTAGCAGGCCTAATTCATTCTCTGAATAATGAATGCATGATAATAAGTGTGTGTGGAGTGTTGTGGTGGGATTCCACTGCGGCTGCAACATGATAATTTCACTGTGATTTCTTTATTTGGTTTATATTGTGATAAAATTAGTGATTCCTCAGCCATTCTGCAGCGTGATGACAGTCAGAAACACAAAACATCACAGCCACTTGTGCAGTTCAATGTACACACTAACAAGTCCATGAATAATACATTAACTACCACCCCTGCTGTTCTGTCCTTGTTACTATAAACTTTGAAGAAACCCAATCACACAGGATGCAGACTTGAACACAAACAAATATAAATGCTCCCATTCCTACATCCTACCAGGGTCCCCAACAGCTTAATAAGTCACTTCCCCTCTGAAAGCACTGACTGCTGTCTGGTACTGAGACAAGCTCATTTCACTGGCTGCACTAATAAAATGACTTTTCCTCATTCACTATGCTTGAGTATGTACTTGACCCTGATACTGATACATATTTCAAGGCCTGGGAGTTGATTGCGCCACTCACTTGATTTCGTCCGAGTTCAAAAACACCTTGTGCACAGGCTCTCTGGTGATGCTCAGGTGGATTAGTAATAGAGAGGAGTATGCGTGACTGCAGTAACACTGAGGTGAACAGAGGCTGATCACACCTTCAGCGATGGTCTTTACTGGTTCAGGTTATTCTATATGGTGACTGATGGTAAAAATGTTATATTTAGTGGCAGTCTGCAGCTAAAGATTACTTTCACAATTGATTTGATCTGCAGATTATTGATCATTTAGTCTATAAAATGTCAAAAAAAATTGTGAGAAGTGCTCATCAGATTGACGTCTTTAAATTGCATCTTTTATCCAACCAACAGTCCAAAACCCAAAGACTCCATTTACTCTCATAAATGACAAAGAAAAAAAGGAAATCTTTACATATAAGAAGCAGGACCCAGCAAATTGTTTAGCTTTTGTGCTTATGTCAGATGACATTTGAAAAAATGTGTAATTAGATTATACTGACTTTGTCAAGGATTACTTGAATACATTTTGATTACGTCCTTAAAATATGGAAATTTTAAAATTATAAAACTTTTTTTCATGATAACCAAGGCTGTAATAACTCATGACATGCAGGTTTTCTTAGACAAGTGTTCCACTTTGTGGCTGACCTGGTGGCAAACCCTGTGCAAAAAGTAATTTTAATTGCACTGAAAATATTTTCAGATGTTTGTGGAACTCAAATTTTTGTGGCTGTGGCTATTTTTGGTATATATTCAATATTTGATTCTGAAGTAATCCAAAAGTAATCCATATGCACTCTCATTATATTACATTTTTGTAATCCAATGGATTACATTACTAATTTCAAAAATTGCCATGTAATTTGTAATCAGTACACTGACTAAATTTCAAAGTAAAATGACTCAGCTCTTGTTGGCAAATAATTTTCTTTCGACTGCATACTTATCTAATACTAATACTAATCGTTGCAACTCTAATTTTGTGCCCTTTAAGGGCTGCAGTTCCACCTAATCAACATACAGTGGTGCTTTTTTTTTTCTTTTTACATTATTTTTCTGACATGCCAGGTGTAAATTAATTCCCCATGACATGTACTGACTGAGCAGAGACCTGGGTCCGAATGAACTTGGTATGTATGTTTTTTGTTTTTTATCATGACCCAGGTCCACACCATAGGTTTGCATTCAAACCAGACACTACGGCAGCTGATTTATTCAATTACTTCATGTGTTATAGCTCTAATCATACTGCAAAACAGTGTATAAGGTAATTAAAGGTATCATATCTATGTATTGATAAACCTTACAAATAATGTGCTAAAAAATAGTTCAAATAATACCTAAAATTTGGTACACTACACACTCTATTTACTATTATGCTATAAATCTAGACAATTTGTCAAAAACATATTCTAAATACAATATGCTATGTATCTGAGCCCCTATTCTTAAGTTTCAGACAGCTTATAAGGGTGTCCCATTTCATATATCTCCATTATAATGTAAATGATTGTACTTGTGTGTAAGTGTTTTGTGAATAAACTGAAACTGATGTGCTACAGACAAAAAGGCACTCTCCATCTGTGGGGTAATAAAAGAAACTGACTGTTCATCTATTACTGTTTCTTGTTTTGTTCATTTTAAACATCACACTGACAGATCAACCCTTATATGCCTTAGCTATGCTGTGATATACTCTAAGTGGACCACAGGCCCAGAACAGTACAGAACTAACTGCATGATGTCAGATATGTAGGATGTATGCATGATGACATGCTCCCAAGTCAGAGAATACAGACCTCTCAGTTAGATTTAGAGAATAGTGCCAACCTGATACCACAGGCCATGTTACATGCATGTATTATACCTGGTTGTCCAGTGTTTCTAAACACCTTTTTGTATTCATGGAGTTGTGTTGTGTGCTGTGTGTAGCAGCTGTCTTTGCACTTGCTCAATAGAAGTGAATTTTTACTCTGACCTTGTCCCCTTGAAGGCTTTCTGATCAGCTAAATCAGCTGGAGTAATGTTTGGTTAAAACGAAAGTCAGTGCACTCTTTGACCACAGGGATACACAGAGAAAAACAACAAATGTGGACCATACTGATCGCTCAGTCAGCCTGTCACTGTCAGGAATGTGTTTAGGTACACCAGAGGACAGGAAACAGGCAGGGAAACTAGTTAGCTGTGACTCATGTTAAAAACAAATGGGAGATGTATCCAAAAACACCCTAAAAATCTTGACGAAAGGAGTAACAGCATCCTGAGGAAGCAGCTGTCAAAACACGCCTGCTCATTCACCATCAGCGCTCTGACAGACGGCCTCTTATAGCTACAATGGGACAGACTCCTTGATGAGAGACAGAGGACTGCGCTGCCAGTCAGATGTTTAGGCACGTGCAGAGATACTGACATGTGCAGGGAACGCGCACACACAGTGCAGAGACACAGACACATATTTTGTTCTGTGATATGTTGAATAAACCAAATGCAGACCCTAATCTGACTCACAGAAACCTTGCGCTTTAAAAGACTAAAGTTACTACTAATCTTAAATGGGACTTCCTTATTTTCTGTTGTGTAGGAGGAAGTCAGGTAATTTGGGATAACAGGTGAAATGGGACAATTAAGGTTTTACATGTTGGGCTCTTAAAACATCAACAGCCAATTACCAAACATGTTATTGCATTGTTGCTACATCCTTTACATGAAACAATCAATTTGACTAGTCTGAGGTAACTAGAATAGAAATTACATTTTTTTTTTTTCAGTAATAAGAGTACTACAGCTAAAACAATAAAGGTGTAATACCAAAAATGGTTGTAAGATGTTGTATTTTGTAACAATATACTTTACTGTTTATTGTAAAAAGTCATTAGTGAGTACCTAATGGATTTAGGCAAAATGGGACAAAAAATTAAGTTAAAATGGGACATCTTTCCTTTTCAAGTCAAGAAAGTTACAGCAATTAGAAAGACTTTACACCTAGAAGTCACGTAAGCAGTGTCATGACTGCCTCTCTCCAAAAGCTAACATTAGCCCCTGATGCTACGATGCCTGTGTGTTTTCGTACCGGGATGTAGTCACACAAACAACAGATCTTGCTCATTCTTTTCACTTCCAGGCTAATGAAAGGACCGGGTTGCTGGAAGAAACACAGCAGGCAAAATAACATGTTGGTGTTGGTGAAGTGTATTGTGTGGGTTGAGAGCTGTAGTTCACTGAGCAATTTCACACAAATCTAAACTACTATAAGTGGATTTTACCAACAAGCTTGTCTCAGTTCAATAAAAGAGAAACTTCAGAATTCAGTGTATGGTTTTTACGGATCATAGGTGTAAGAATAATTCCTTTCCAGACATTTTGTTAGTTTTTCTTTTGTCTATTTATTAAACTATAAAAGCTAAGCGACCTTGTGAAAGTTGCAAACTTGCTGCTTGCACACATCTCTCAGCTGAGGCACAAAATGAATGGTATTATTAGACAAGGCGGGCCATGGCTAGCTGGTTAGCATGCTAATTTCAGTAGATATCTCTGCAACAAAGTACATGGGCGTCACTGAAATAACATCATAACTGTTGCTTCTTCACATTCTGTTGATGATATTAGTTTAAATTCTGCCTATATATTACACATGGCACCTTTAGAACAACATCATATCACCAGCCTTGTTTTTTTCCCCACACACACACACCCACACACACAATAGTGACACAATCCAGCACACACAACTAGTGGTCTAAAATAACATTAGGAGACCGTGCCTCTCTTTAGCAGGAATGCTGAGTGGGTCATTCAGCTCTGAGTGCGTGACCGACACACCTACACATTTGAATCCACACATAGCGAAGCCTCTTTCTCTCTCCGCGGTTTTTCTGTGTGGGAGTTTTAAGGGTGTTCCTGATTATTTGTTTTCTCCGCTACATTGTTATAATGATGCTTTAGGGAAAAAATGAAATGTCCCCTCTTGCCATTTCTTTCTGTCTCCCTGTTTAACCATGACAAGCCCTCATGGCTTCCTTCCTCTCCACCTATCGCTTCCTCTCTTTATTCGCCTTTTCTTTTCCAGCCCTAATCACTTCCTTCCTTTTCTGTGTTCTCTCTCCTTCAGCCTCTTGTATTATACAAACTGAAAAATATCACTCACACCTCGCACTCAGAAAGGCTTACAATAGTGTCGGCTCTTTTCCTGTGGACAGCCGCAGACAAACACGCACTCACACATACACTCTTTGTCCAGGCGCTATTTAAAGAGTCATTGTGCTCATAAAGATAAGCCTCAGCAGCCAGAGCACCACAAAGCTTCAGATAAGGTACATTCTCTTAAATTTGTGACTGTAGAAATTGAATTTACACTGAAAAAACATCCAAATGGAGATAGTGGGTGTCTCAGTTTTAAATCCTGCCTGCTTTGAGAAAAAAAACAGTTTCTACTCTCTGTTTCTGAAAAAAAAAAATCCTGTTAGAATATATTGGTCACAGGTTTCTCTGCTTCAAAGTTACCATAAGCAGGAGCTGCTTTGGAAAAAACAACATGTGAGTGACTGTGGGGTTGCATAGCCTGCATCTACAGTGAAATATCTCCTACAGCTTTTAAACATTTCTCCTCATTTCTGGAACAGTAGTGTGAGGTGACATGAGTTCCAAATAAAGAGAAGTTTTTCTCCACGCCATCAGAGAACGGCATGCTGGTACAGTAGATGTGACAGATGGAGGCGACAGCGAGAGCAGCACATAGATGAACGATAAGCCCCACACCAGATAAGCCAAATACAAAGATTCATATTGCGATAACGATGACGGGGGTGAGGGGGGAGAGAGGAGAAAATGACAGAGAGGGAATTAAATAAGGCAGAGAAAACTGAAGGAAAAAAACAACACAACCATGTCAGCCACAAGGACATGTTATTGTCAAACATGCATCAAAAACCAACAGAGGAATATACACGGCTGCTGTATATTCTGTCATGTTTGGACCCAAAAAACACACTAACGGCAGAAAGCAACAACAATATATGACGATCACATCTGGCAGAGTGAGAGCACATGAGTGGGTAGAGTACCTATTTATGGGAGGACTGTCACTGGACGACGCGACACACTCACAGGGAGGGAGGGAAGTCCCAGTCGGGCAGCCAACCAATTGGAACAAGAGAGGGAAGAGGATTCGGTGAAAAGGGGAAGGGAGGTGCAGGGTAGGAGGTTGTCGAAGCTTGAAGGTTTAATTTGTGGGGTCATGATTGATTTGGTAGCATTCACACACTCAAACACCAGCATGTAATACCCCTCCATCAGGCTCGCTCAGGTGGCTACAGACCTGGGTTTAGCAAATTATTTTAAATAGGAGTTAGTTTAACCTCCTTTGACTACCTGATTGGTTCACTGTGTTACCTTCCTTCCTGTGGTAGGAACCAGGTTTTAGTCCAGCTTAGTTTCAGTTTATTTCAGACATTAAGTGGATAGTTTGGGGTGTATGAGGTACTTATCTGTGGTCAATACTTTAGGTGGTGGTCGGTACGCCTCAAGATTGGGGGAGGCAGCAGTACAGGCTCAGAAAAACGTCTTTTAGCCAACTAAAAAAATAGTAGCCTAAAAAAAAAACATACCAGTGTAAGTGTACACTATGTTTAGAATATTTTTACTGCTTTACTTTGCCATCAGACAGCCTTTTCTGACGGGAAACCACTACTATATAAGCCAAATATCGTTCTTTCCAATCCAACCAAAACTTCAGTGGTGAAATCAGTAATTCTACCTCACAGATTGTGGTAGTTGCTGGTCTACTGCTGCCTTGATTGGTTAGTTTATTTATGGTATTGTGTGACTTGTGACTGGTGTTTTAAAAGGTTAGTTAGGAGGCACCAAAGTTACACAACAACAGAAACAAACCAACCAATCAAGGCAGCGGTGCACCAGCAGCTCCTGTGTTCTGCCAGGTAAAATGACTGATTTTGCAAAAGGGGTCTGGTTAAGCTACAGAGAGCATTATTTGGCTTTTATTAACAGCTGTTTTCCAGTAGGAAAAGGCTGTCTGACGGCAAGGTAAAGTGGGGAAAATATTCTACATATCTTGTACACTTTAACTGATATTGATTTTTTTAAGTGAATAAAGTACATTTGGTGCTGACCCTGTCCACAGCAGTACATTGCTCAGCTTCCATGCTGTTGCTCCCCTCTGCTTCTCAAAACTGGGGGCGTGTCAACCGGCATCTACTATAGGTAATACATAACTATGGAGAAGTACCTCATACCCCTCCAACAGTTTGCAACCAGCATCACTTAGGAGTATAGTTGGATGTCGTCAGAAGTGTGATGTGTAATGCTGTCACCACACCCAACAGTGATGTCACTTTGTACTGACGACCTCCTGCACACTTCTACATCAATGCAACAAGGTAAGAAGTCAAACCAGTGGAGGTCAACAAGAATAAGATTTTAAGCTGCTGGTCTGTACAAACAGCTTCCTGGCCGTGTAAGTACAATATTGTTCATATTTATTAGTTTATAATGGTTAACTTGAACTCTGTGAATGTGAAATGAATAGCATTCATTTCTCCTCTTCATTTCATTTCATTTCATTGACATGCTTAAGGTGTCTCAAATTCAAACATGTTACACATAATAATTTGGGAATGAGTTATTTATACTGAGCCTATTTATTGGTTTAAAAAATAGCCTTCTTGCCTCGTGCATAATGAACTCATAATGTCTTGCACTGGTAATTAAATTCAAACATTATGTACAAAAACATTAGTATCAGGATTTCTTTTAAACATCATGAGAAAACTGGAGAAAAAAAGACTGCCTGCCCAGTATCAGACTTATCAGAGGTGCTGGAGCTATAGACTATTAAACTGAATGGAAAAAAGCATCCACACACTCATATCTGTCCAAAAATCTTTGTAATTAACAAGCTTTCGGTCACAGATCTTCTTCGTGAACAGGTACCTCTTCATGCTTTGCTAATTAAAAAGATTTTTGCAGAGATTTGAGTGCGCAGTTGCTTTTTTCATTCAGTTCTACATCATGACAAATCACCTTTTTTCAAGGTTGCCCATGTAAAAGACCTGCGACTTCACCATGCAGTCACATTTAATGGACTGAGAAAAGATGATTTCCGTCTTCCCATGGAGGAGAAACTGATGATGCTCTCCAAAATTTTGACTTATATCATACTACATAGTCAACAATCCAGGTTCTAACAATGTCTAAACTTTGTCATGTCCACTGTGATTGAAGCATACACCAGCTGCTGCTCTCTCCAATTACCTATTAATGAGGAGACTGTAGCCTTTAATCAGGAGCAGATGTCCTCAGAGGGTACACAACATTCATCGGGCGTTTCAACCCTCGACCGTGACATCCTCCAGTTGGTGGGTCAGCAGTGGTGGCTAAATCACTGGCCATCTGCTCCTGACTTCCAGCCTCTCTCCTCTCACCAGTTCCACATCCAGCAAGAGGCTCTCTCAGTTACATTTCTCATCCCGTTTGCCAAACAGAAGCTGCAGGCAGGCCTCTGCTACCGACCTCAATGGGGAACATGCATGCTTGCCATCCTTTGTCTCTGCAGTCCTGTACTAGAGTTTGATATTTAAAGTCTTTTGTCTCATACTCCTCTTGACAATCCCGAGCTTCGTCTTCTAAGACTTTGCCGTTTGTGGCGTGGAGGGTTTCAGACTGTGGGACGTGTCTGGCTACTTTGTCTGCCTCTCCAATGTATCTGCTAATACCAACAAGATTTTTTTGTGGTCGCATTTATACCAGCCTTAGGTTAGAACTGATTTACACCCTGTCAGTATGTGCGCTGAAGTCCCCTTGGCTGCTGCAGAGTTTACAGCTCTACAAGTGTGATGGTGAAGGAGGAGTGGAAACGAGTTAGAGATAGGTTTTAATCTCCACAGCTCTGCCCATGCAACCTTCCTCTTCTACTCCCACTCCGCCCAGGACACCTGCGTGCCTGGCTCAACAGCTTTTGATCTTGTTGATTCCTCCTCAAAGTTCGTCACTTCTTCCTGGATTGTGGTGCGCTTGTGTTAGCTTTCTCCCACTGCTTAAAATGTTTGGAGCTAAGGTTTCGCTTCCGAAGCAGTAAATGCCGATGATGTCTCGCAGCTTCAGAGAGCTCGTTGCCTGGTTTATGGCTGACCCTGTTGTAAATGGCTTGGCACACACATGGATCTTTTGCATCTCTTATTGTTAGCAGAGCTCTGCACTTTGCCACCTTAAATTCTTCCACCACTGATGATAATAGAATCTGTAGCTGGCCTGATATAATGCAGAGGTTCACAGAGGAAAAGCTTTGGGGAACAGCTGATCATCCCCATTAGTACTTGTTTATTTTCCAGCTGCCCTTTTTAGGTCCATTGGAAGATACCTACAGTAGCTTGTCCAGCTCGCAGGGACCAAATTTATAACTAGTGAATTGCTTACATATTTTAATACTCAGACACTAAAACAAGACCTTTAAGCAGACGTTAAGGGTAGATTAAAGAGTTTGGCTGGACTGCTGCTGCTATCGAACATCTCTAACAGACCGTTAGGTCCGAAGTCTTTTCTTTAACAATTTAATTTAAAGGTCCAGTGTGTAAGATTTATAACCTGATACGATCCATCAGCCTGAACTATCACATACATTACTTAGCTGAGTTTTGAGCGACATGTCATGAAGATAGAAGTCTCACAAGTAACACGGATGAAATGTATTTTATCTTTAAATGTTTGAATGGTGCTGTATGTGAAAAAGTTTAAAGAAAATGAAGCAGCCGTATTGCATAACTGAGTCATGTTGTGAGCTGTGTATTCCTTCCGTCAGGGGAGTAAAATATTTATTTCATAGTTTGAGCACAATGTTTTTTAGATGGCTAGCTTAAGCAAAGTGTATCCACTGACAGGTATTAATAAATGAAAAGTCTTAACAGCTCAATTAACAGCTCAGTTGTTTAAGAGAGGGAAAAATAGGGTGTTATTATTTACACTGTTATATATATTGTAGCCTGATACGCATCAGTTTACATAATTCTTGCATTTTTTATTTGTTATGTTTTTTCTATTAATATTGTATTTTATATGTATATACACATATTTCTGCTACACACTGAAGAATAAGGCAAACATTTTTACATACTTCTTATGTGTATATATTTCTGTTATACTATGTACACATTTTTCCTCTATTTTTATTTTCTTATAATTTCTCTATCTTATATACTTTTCTACTCTTGAATGGCAGCATCTGTAGCATGATTAATTTCTAATAAAGTATTTCTGATTCTGATTCTGATTTTGCGACCACCGTAGGCTGTCCTACATGCTTGGAGAGTGAAAGTGTTTACAAACTGCAAGCTCACTGGTTGATGCCATTAAATCATACGCACTGGTCCTTTAAATCAAACTTGTTGACTCACTGATGACACAAAGCAAATGGCTGTGGGACCTGAAAACCTTATGCAAATATACAGTGTCTATCTGCATACACCATTTTTAATCAATGAATAACGTGGAAGGCTATATGCACATGTGGGCAGCTGTGCGTGCTGTGCGATGTGTCTGCCTCTTAACTTCACACTTGTCGGGCTCGACTTGAAAAGACTGCGCCTCAGGGAATGGACAAGCTTCATTCCATTCCAGAGGAGTCTCAATAAAGACACTGACAGACATGCAGTGGTAATAGATGTCGCTACAACAGGTGGTGAGTGCTGCACAAAGCTGAGTGGGTGGCTGCTGGCTGGGTGGGGTGTAGGCAGAGATATTACTGGAGGAAGATATTGATCTGTTTGAACTGACATTACAAAGAGACTTCAGAAATCATTCTAGATACTTCCATCATTTTGCTGTAATTGCAATATCATTTACACTAAGCGACTGCTGAAAATGCAATGATTTCAAAACCATTTTAGATTTTGACTGAGGAGGAATACAAAAACTTACATTAACTTATCGCTTTGACTTCAAGGTCTTTTTACTTATTCTCTGCAATGTCGGATTCAGACTACACAATATTTTTATCTTTTAAAGGTACAGTGTGAAAGATTTAAAGGGATTTATGTGCAGAATATGTCAGAAAAGGAATATAATATTAATAAGTATGCTTTCATTCATGTATAATCACCTGAAAATAAGAATTTTTTTGGTTACCTTAGAATGAACCATTTATATGTACAAAGGGCGCATGTCGTTTTCCATGGAGGCCCAGCACGGACAAACCAAACAGTGGCTATAATAAGGCTTTTTGTGTTTTGCAAAAGTTTCCCTGCCACTATAGGTTTTCCCTCACGCTTGGAAAGGGAAAGTGAAACAAAGTCCAGCTCACTCTTAAAGGTTCCACTAAGTCCTACACACTGGTCCTTTAAGATGTTACGGTATCTGATTAGGTGAATTATACAGTCATAAATTCTTGCCATGATTTGATCAATTCAAATCGTCCTCGACCAATCATAGCTTGCAGTCTTTAACAATGTGCATGATGTCTTTGACAAGGGAACGAGAACATAAACAAACAAGGGCACCAAAGTGGTGTGTATGATACTAGCTGTTTTGTGGTTTGGAAAAGTCTGAATAAAGGTATGAAAAACTGATTGTGGCATTTCCTCCGTTTCACAGCTCCACCTCGCAGCATCAACAACATCGTTCACATTTGCTTCATCATGTTTACAGTTGTGCATGTAGTGGTATTTGTCATGGTAGGCGAGAAAAACTGCAACATGCTAGTGTTTTCGTTGAGACGTCAGTTGTCATCTACTATGATACATGGGATAAAACACTCAATTGTCATGCCAACACTCATTTTTGTTTCTGATGCCCCATACATCTATCAAAATGGGTTACTATTGGGCTGATATCGTGTAGTCTGAACCCAGCGTTATGTTATGTTATCATTGTTGTGAGCCCCAGTTATAAAAGGCTCTCTGAAACAAATGTTGTAAACGCCAAGAGCAAGAGAGATTAATATACAATGTGAAGTTGTATAACTCATAAATTATGCTTGACAATAAAGCTCAGGGGGGAATAATTGCATGCCACCAAACCTGCCGGTTGACATACAACAGGTGTTACAGGAACATTCTGTTGTAAAGAGGCAGCATGTTTTCAGTTGGAAAGGAACATGTATTATTTCTAATGATCGTGTCTGTCATTAATATAAACCACATGGTGGAAACTCATTAAAAGTGCTTTAAATAGCCTTAGGGGTATACATTTTTAGCATACCTAAAGCAGGAATAAAACCTTAAAATTTAAAACATTTTTCTCAAGTCTCCTGAAGCTGGAATTACTTGAACATGATGCATCCTCATGTCAATTATGTTCAGCAGTATCAAATAACCCAATAACGTTGCATTTGTTCCACTCAGAGAATCTTGTTAGCACCTCAATCACGTCAACACTTTGGTAACAGATGTTTTTAGTCAAATTAGCTTTCAGAGGTTCGGGGAGAAAATAGTCACACACTTGTAGCCACAATGCAAAATATATTCTTTATTTTACAGATGTTTCAACATGACAGTCCTCAAGACCCTGAAGAAGACCGACATGTCGAAATGTTGGTAAAATAAAGAATGCTGTCTTTTGCATTATGGCTACAACTATGCGACTGTTTTCTTCCACAACCAGTCAAATTAGCTAAAACAGAAACTTTCATGCAGCGAGGTTAAAAAAACCCCACACGAATAGCTTTTATTCCTCTTCTAGCTTGAATTTTAAAGCTACTACAAGGAGTTTAACTGGTTATAAAACAAATTTTTAATGCCTCTGTATGAGCTACATAAGCAAACGAGACCATCCGCAAGCAAATCGGCTATTTCTGTATAGCTATTATTAATGCCTGCCTGCAGGTCAGATTCTCCTTAAATGCAATGAAAAGCAATGACACTAGCCTGTGTTTACATTTTCTCAGCCACAGCCACAGTGAGTGGTACTGATAGCCAGTTAAAAGGAAGACGGAGGAGATTTTTATTTAGATAGATTTAGGTTTATTTTTGATGTTATATTTTGTGCCTATTACGGTGGAAACCACTCTTCTTTACAGTGGCCTCTAAAGTCAATAAAATATGCAAGTTCCTTGTAGTAGCTTTATGTTTACATGGTTGTGTTCGGTCTAAGTTGGTGTCATTATGGCAAATGACTGTAAATGATCAATAAATCTGTGCTGCATTTTTTCGTTATAGAAGGAATCAGTTCCTGTCTTGTTTTTGTTTTCTTATCCAAAAGCAGAAATATATGTGACCACACAGATACTCCAAACCAAACAATAATAAATCCAATAAAAACAAAAAACAATCATATCAGAGAACATAATTCAAAGATATGAATCAGCAGAGAGGAGTCTGAAGAACAAAACGAGGCGTACCTTAAAGGCATATTTGCGGCTGATGTGGTCCTCAGGTCCCACGGGTGAAATGACATAGCTGGGCAAAGGAATACTGCCCAGGACCGATTCCTCTCTGCTGTCTGGAGAGAGAGACAGAGAAGGAGGGAGGAATGGGGGACAGAAAGGGAGGGAGCAGATAATCAGGGTGAGGAAGGTGAGAAAAGGAGTGAGACAGAGATATGGAGGGAAGGAAAGAGCAAGAGAATAAATATCACTCATCACCCACTAATTTCATCACTGCCTGCCACCAGCACCATAACACTCACATACACACTAACACACACACTCATATGCCGTCATTCATACCACGGTGTTGTGCCAAAAAGTAAATGACCACCCCGGTACCCAAGTGTCACAGAGCTAAAGCTGGCCTGTTCCAACTGGCAGCCAGCCGCCATTCCTTTGTGTCTGCCCCATCCGGTTTACATGCTGAGATCACACGCACACACATACACTCACACGCACATACACACACGCCCTTCTATATTTGTAAGGACCCTGAGTGACATAATGCAGTCCTCAAACTTTTGCCTTAAAGGAACAGTTCACCCTCCCTTTTTTTTTAAGTTAGACCTGCCAATTACGATTTTGTTTTTTTAATTTTTTTTCTACCAAAAAACACCAAATGCAAATCATACAGTCATAATAGAGTTTCTGCATGTCCCTCATTCTGATTTCTTCTGTCTAAGAAGTATAATTGACAAAAACTTTTACTTTTTCTCCACAAGTATTCCAGGTTACTGCCAGGCTGAAATATCATATTAAGATTTAAAAAAAAAAATGCTTTTCATCATTTCCTGATGCTCCTGAGAAAGGCCTGGCAAATGACATCCTTAAAGTTAATCCACATAATAAAGGAGTAATTTCTAAGGCCTACAGTGTGATACAGAAGTGGTCCCACATGGAATAGCACCAGGGCTGAAATTGTGCTATTTCGCTAATCCATTCCTCATCTTTCTGTGTGAATATTGTCAAGAGAATACACACATATAGATGTAAACAAAACAAAGTGGTTGACTGATGGGGTGCAACAGTTTGCTGCTTTGAAGCGAGAAAAAATAAAAGCAGAAGTTAAACAGGATGAGAAAATGTTTGAGGAGACGCGCCAACATGAGTTGTTTATTCCTCAGCCAGAAATGGAGGTGAGATTTAACTGCCAGTCTGTGAACAGCAGTATGCTGCTAGCTAAAGTCGGCCTAAAGAGCTAGAAAGTTTGCCTTTGTTTGGCAACACTGTCAGCTGCTCCGTCTCCTTGTAGACAGTCTCTCCTCTCTTCATCCTGTTCTTACAGTCGATCGCTCCTCTTATTAACATCGACGACATGCTGTATGTGTGTTCATGTGGCTGTCATCAGCTCCACTGAACATGGTTGTGACACTACTGTCTGCATTGCTGTGCATGAACATGAACATCGTACAGAGCATGCATGCAAATTTAACCAGCTGTCTTTTTTCTAGTAAAAAGAAAGTAGTTCCTGTAGATTCTACCATGAAGAGAAAATAGTTCCTACATGAAACTGATCACAACAAGATCTGTGGATTATCTTGACTAACCGGGTCATGATTCCTGTAAAGAGTGAAATTTTTTCAAATGTATTTTTTTGGCGCTTTGAGCACCACAAGCCGAGTGCCATCTAGTCCCGTAAAACTGGAGAAAAGACATACAACTCTAGATGGATGAATAGTGCTACAGGTCAGAGGAACACTATGTTTTCATTTTGAACTGTCCCTTTAACTTAACCCTAAAGTCTTAACTCTGAAACAGCCCTTTGAAGGAGTGAGGACTGCTAAAAATGTCCTCACTTTCTAAAAACATCCCCACTTTCAAGGACCACAACTCAATTTGGTCCTCACAAAGATAGAGACAAACACAAACACATGTACGTATGCAACCAGAACATGTCAACACATTAGTTCACACATCTATAAATAAATATCTGCAGTATTTGTTTTCCTCTGAACATTGTGACAGCGTGCTAGAATGTTTTGTGTGTGTGTGAGTGTGTGTGTGTGTGTGTGTGTGTGTATTTGTGTGTGTACACAATTAACACAATGTAAAATTTAGTAATGGTATGAAAATATGTGCGCACGGCACCTGTGCGCGTGTGTGGGTGTTTGGCTGAGAGGCGATAAGGGAGCGCTGTGGATTAAAGGAGTAATTGGTTAAAAATAATTCAAGGACTTTTGGAGGAGACATTCCTTAAATGGTGGGCGAGATGGGGAGGTCTTTTTATCTGCCGTGCCCCGTCTGTCTCAGTCACATGGACAAACACGCACGCACACACTGAGCAGAGCAGACCGTGACAAGTGAAGTTAGATAACATCCAAACGGTACTAAAAGGGTGGGATTTTTGTCAACTGTGTTGTCCGTTTTTTCTTTTTTTCTTATCAGAATTGAGGGTCTAAAGATAAAGGGTGTCAAATGTTGTACTAACAAATAAATAAAACTGACTTGACTTGATACAGGCTGTAAAAGAAAAAAAGAGGGAGAAACCAGGGATTTTAGAAATACAGAGATCATGAGTCTGAAATCCCCACAATGGACAGTCCCCCCCTAGGAAAGTTTTGACCCAACAGCAAAACTAAAATCTGCTAAATTTCTTTTAATTATTTTGATTTTTTACTTTATTTGAACTGCAAGAAGTTAAGCAACAACTGTGGAAGGTTATGATGGACATTGTTCATAAAATACCTTCTCCAGAATCCTGTGACATATTCCAAACAACATCAACAGTCCATGTTTTCTTTATTTATTACTGTATTGGATAAATTATATTTTTGTTTTGTTGTCTTAACTCTGTAAGCCTCCATTGGTCAGCTGTGCTATTTTGGAGGGAGAGGACTGTGGGAATGAGATGAACCATTTCAAAAATGAAGATTTCTTATTAAAATAAGTGCTGGTCCGTGGATCAGATACACACAGAACGTGACCCATAATACTTTAACTTCACTGTCTACAATGTGAGTGACGGCGTTCAAGAAGTTTCGTTGGCTGTTACCATATTAACTACCCGGTTTACTGCTTCCTCCTCTGTCCTGCAGAGAGCACACTGACCCCGACTGATGATATATAACATGTTTGAATTTATGGAAACGACAAGACGAGCAAAAGACTGACTCAAGACCACTCGCACTAAGTTTTATGGGCACCTTACAGATGCAACAGCAGCACAATGATTGAAAAACAACCAGATGGTTATTTCAGAGTGCAGTAAAAGTAGCATGTCTTATGTAGTTCTCTAACAGTTCTACGGCTGAAAGAGACAAAGAGAGGGTCAAAATATAGATTTTAATTTATATACTACATATGCAACAGCCAGATACAACTATTTGAAACTGCAAAGTTTAAAAATTTGTACTGTATGATCAAAAAATGGGGGTGTAAAGCACACGTTTCTCTGGTGCAGAAGCTGCTTGCTCCTTTGCTGAGGCTGCAACTACAAGAGGGAGACATTATTTGCCTTCGTGCCAATTTCATTTTGAAAGAGCAACGGCCAAAGGGGAAACTCCTACTCGACTGGCCGCACCAGTGGTTTAACTTTGTCACTCAGCTACTCAGTCAGTCAGTTGTGGACAACCACGTTTGTAGGGCTGCACTGCTGTTGTGGTCCAGCCAAAAAAACAAAAAACGTGTTCTGTCTCTTGTTTCATCTCCGACCGTCAGTCCAAACTTTGAAGAAACTCAGGTTACTATCATGTCTGACAAAGAGAAGATGAGTGTCACATTTTAGAAGCTAAAATGAGGGAATATGTAACATTTTTGCTTGAAAGAAGAGATTGAAATGGTTTCTAATTCACTGTCTGCTGATCAACTCATCTATTGAGATTATTCAGCACAAATTTTCACGCCATTAACTATTCCTTCTGCCAAATTTTGTTTCTTTATTTCTGCCTTCCTATTTATTTTATGTTTATTTATGTATTGCTGACTAGAACAGCGTCTGCATTAGTGGAATCATCCTTTAAAATTCAAGTTTATAATTTTAAAATCCATACACCAGGCTGCTACAATTCCCTAATTTCCAGAAAAAACAAACAAAAAGAACAAAAACAAGTGCACAATCTCTACATCCCTGCCTGAAGCCGTTGAACAAAAAGGGGTAATAAAAAAAACACACGACAGGAGGTTTGATTGTTTGTGTAAAAACAAGAGATGAAGGCAGGGGATAAGTGGTGCTGGAGACAGATCAAGTGTTTTCATGTTGAGAGGAGAAACCTTTGAACTTGGAGAGAGAGACATAGAAAAGAGAGGAAAAGAAACGACCGAGAATTGATTTCATCCTTCTGTCGAGGCGAGGAGCGCGTCCCAAAAGGTTCGGTTTAAGAGTATGGAGATGAAAAAGAAAGGCGTGGAGAGGCAGATAAAGACAGCCAGGGCATGGAGACAGATGCTGAGGGAGGGATGGTGATGGAGTGTGTGATGTAGCTGTGTGTGTGTCCATATCTCTCCATGCATTTGGGCTGTAACCCACTGAGAAAGATCAGATTAATGCCCGCCAAGATTGAATCACTGGCTCCTTTGTCAGCTGCAGTTCACTTCAAATCGAGCTTCGAATCACCAGAGACAAATTCAAACTTTTGAACATTGTCCAAACCCTTTCTGTTGAAAGCTGTCATAATTCCAGTATACATATCTATATTTTATCCTCCAAGACAAATACAGTATATCCACTAATAGTGTATATTTCTGTCAATGTAGAGCAAAGAAGGAAAAGCATTAACATAAAGATTTACGTGTGATTTGGGTGCAAAACTACGAAAGCAGACAATAGCTGTGGCTCCAATTATTTCTTTCAGTGCCATTATCAAGATTTTGTGTTAATTATTTTGTTATCTCAAGTGAAAGAGCTTTGATATCGAGATAACGAGTTCATCAACCCATTAACATGAGAAAACAACAGGTTGTCTCCTTTTAATTAGTTCAACAGTGCCATGCCAGCATGCATAGATGGCGTTTTGACAACTATAGCAACTGATTTAAGATAAAAAATGTCATATCAAGAAGTAACCATTATTGATCAATGCATCAGATTGCGCTTAAGAAAACGTCTTAGACAAATGAATCTCTTCTAACAGTCATGAATGTGACCTTGAAGGCTGAAATCAGCTGTGATCACATGAACTAGAGACTCAAGTTCTCTGTAATTATCTCATGATCTCAAGAAAGAAGTTTTCTTGTGAGAAACTACTTTTTGTTTTCACAAGATAAATTATTATTATTAGTCTGCTATCTCAACATAATGAAATAATTCACTTGTGATCCTAAGAAAATGTAATTTTCTTTTAAATTGCAAAGACGGTCTTGGCTGTCATATGCTGCTGATGCTCTCTCTTGCAGAAGTAGGCGGGGCTTAATCTGAACTGGGTTAGGAAAATGATGGACGCCATGTGGTTTGCAAGAACTGTGATCAGCTGTTGTGTTTTCTCCATCAAGTTTTTTGATTCGGCCGACTGATTCATCGGCCAAACACTGGTATCGGCCATTATTTGCCTTGTTGACTGCCATTAGCCTCTCATTAAATCAGATGGCATTCACCAGCGGCAGTGGCCGATGTTTATCTGTTGCGTCACACAAATTTTTCACTCACTAAATGTTGTGCTAGTTACCTGCAGTCGGACGCAGACAAAAGTCCCTATTTTACCCAGCTACTGTTTAGGAGAAGCCCACTCCAGCCACTCTGCCTGTACTTCTCATTATTTTATCAACCAAAACATTCCTATCTGACTTGACGTACTGGGAATAAGAATATCTTCATGGTGCATTTACAAACAGCTCAGACAAATCTTACTGATTCTACTTTTAAGCATCTGTATCCATTCAGAATTTCACAAACAGTGCATAAAACTTAAAAAGAAAATTTTGTCTCCAAAAACACTGCCGTTTTTTAAGGTAAGTTTTAGACAGATATGCGCTAATAATGTAAGATTACTTCAGTTCCACTTTTGTGGTAGCAAACTCTTATCATTTCAGGGGTTTTTTCAAACAACACCAGTGATACTCTAATACAATAGCCATTCAACAGATCCTAAATGTGTGAGGCTTATTCAGATTTTGTTGAGACCTTCTGAAAGGTGTTGACTGAACACTGGTAACAGGCTGTGTAGGTGTTGCTGTTTTGTATTAAATTATAAGGTGTTTCTCTTATTTTGACCTTGTCTGAATGAATGATTGTGAAGAAGCAGAAAACACAAAGAGGCAGGAGGCGGAACAGGCAGTGAGTGGGAATTTCAATCATTTTGTCCACGTGTAAGGTCCAGTCGACATTACACAAAGAAACTTTTTTCATTAACAAAAACTCACCTTTGTAGTAGAACAGACAGAAATCAGCCAAGACAAACCACTTCCTCTTCCAAAGACGCATCCCAGAGCTGTCCTGTAGACAGAAAGAGGGTTCAAGAGTTAACAACTGAATGAATAATGAGACAGAACGTAGCACAGATTGGAAGAGATAACAAGGAAAAGTAGACAGACATTTTAAAGAGGAAGAGATGGGGTGTAATGAGAAAGATGAGGGGAGAGTTAGAGATAGGAAAGAGTAGCTGGGGACAGCAGATACAGTACAGAAACAGGAGTAATGAAAGCACAAGTGAGGTGGACATGAGCAGAGAGATAAAGAGAGTGAACAGGGAAGAGGAGCAGGAAGGGAGTGATCATTTGTCCTCGTTCACTGGCTCGCTGGGCCTGCCACGGCTGCTTTACTGCCCGTTCTGTCTTTTATGTTCTCTGGCTGAAAATGGTGCCATTTGAAGAGGAGAGGGGATACGGGGGGCATGAAGTCACCTCAAACACAGATATATGCTGCTTCTTATGAACTTACAACCATGAAATCCTGTGATAGTGACAGTGTGTATCTGTGCGAGTGTGTGTGTGGTGTGTGTGTGTGTGGTGTGTGTGTGTGTGTGTGTGTGTGTTCCCTGCCAGCATTTGAAAGTTTCTTCTAATTATAATATAATTAGACTGCAATAAAAGTGAGCATGTACATATGAACGTCTGTGGCTGTGCATTTAATCGCGTGCACATTTCCACCCGTGCCTGTGTGTACTTGTGCGTATGTGCCTCAGTGTGTGGTCATTAAAATATAATTGCCTTGCAGTAACATCACTCACTGTTTGTCTTGTACTGAGGCCAAGTGTTTTCCGGAGGGACGATGCCAACTACAGATATTTTAAGTATAACTTCAGATACAAATAGAGTCTCCAGTAATAGCCTGTCTGTGATCAACAGCAGGTGCTCTATAGCGCCAAAGCAAAAATAAATAAATAAATAAATAAATCAAGCAAAAATAAAACTAGGCCACTGGAGGAAATGTTACAGGACCGCGCAGGCTGAAGCTGAAGCTGAAGCTGGAGCTCGTCCATGTGGAGGCTCAAAGAGACACGGACTGTCAGTCAGTCATGTCACTGCCCATACCTCGTAAATTATTTTTCCAGCCTAACTGTAATGTGCATAATTACAAGCTTGGGGAATCACAAATTACACGAAATGAGATTATGTAATCTGGATACAACAAAAGGTAACTGTATTCCATTACAGTTACAGATTAAAAAGCCCTAATCAGATTACAGATACATGTAGAAAAAATAGGAATCATTAGGAGGATTACAATTTTAAAATAGAGAATAATATACTACTATGCAGTGTGCACACAGTTGCCAATTTATTATCATGAACTCTAGTTGAAAAATGCTTCACTGGGTGGAAATTTCATCATTTTTAGTCTTTAAATCAATCAATTAATCAATAAATGCATACAACAGAGGAAGGAACAGCTGCTCAAACTAATAAACTTAACAAACATAAACCACTTAGAGCTACAATGATTTATCTATTATTAATCAACGATAAAATTAATCTGCATCTGTTTGAATAATTGATTAATCGTTTTGAGTCATTTTTTAAGAAAAAAAAGTCAAAATTCTCTGATTTCAGTTTCTTAAATCTGAAAATTTACTGGTTTCTTAACTCCTCTCTGACAGTAAAGTGAATATTGGAGTTGTGGACAAAAAAAGACACACTGATCAACATTTTTTACCATTCTCTGACATTTTATGGACAAAACAAGTAATTGATTAACGGAGAAAATGGTCGACAGATTAATCGATCATGACAATAATCATTACAGGAAAGACTTTAAAAAATAGGTCCAAACATGTGGAGCACATGGACAGTTTTCAAATGACAAGATTGTGACAGGATTAATTAATTGATTAATCATTTTTACTCATTTTTAATTTAAAAAATCAATATCATATTCATTATATTCATATATAAATATTGAAATATCCAAATTCTCTGTTTTGTATGCACAAAATAACATGGAATGTGTTGTTATCAAGCACAATAATTTTTTTTTCGACTTCTTGTACTGGAACACAGTCAACTTGGGTGTGAATATCTACCTATGTTAACATCAACCATAATGGTGGTTGAAGAAGGTATACTACATTAATCCCTCAAAGAGAAATTACATGTTTTCACTCTGTTGTTATTTATCACACAGGCCAAAAATACACACATGCACAAACAGGACCTGTAGACATGCATCAAATGGAGAGATGTCAGAGTGAAAGGGCTGCCCGAATTCAGGTGCCACAAGCAGTTAGGGGTTCAGCATCTTGGCAGTGCCCAGGCGGTGAACTGGCATCTCTCTGTGCAACCTCTGCTTCCCAAACCAAGTCCTTACAGACTGAGCTACTGCAGCCCTACTTGAAAAAACTAATATTTTATGAAGTGGTATGTTGTGTAAAACATTTGAGAAACACTGACCTAAGGGGAAACGTTACATCAGATTATATGTAATCTGATAATGAAAATGATCTTAAGTTACAGCCCCTGCTCAATTAAAAGGCACCTCTTTGCATGATAATACACGTTACTTTGTTGTTTGTTTTCAGTGCATTTACCCAGGACTCCTTTGAAGGCAGTAATAATACAGATAATAATAATATAGAAAAATGATGGTTCCCAGTTATGCATCTACATTCTATGTGAAGTGCTGTCTATCTGTGTGTTTATCGGTTCGCAAAATTTTGCTGGAACTGTGTGTAGCTTTGGCTTCTTCGTCACTTGAGGTGACATTCTGCTTCCCAGGAGCAAGTTTTCATAGCCAGGAGTCAGTTCAACAAGGCCTCACCAAGGCCAGGCAGACCTCCACTGGCTGTCCAAGTGGCAGCACATCAGACGGCTACACCTACCACCATGTGGGAGGCAGCCTGGCAGGCCCACATGACATCTATAAATTCAATTATGCTGATAACTTTTGACCTCATTTCTGGTCCAGTAAATACAGTGAACATGTCTGTGTGTATGCTTGTACTGACCTGTTTGTATAGCCATCCTCTGACCACCACGGGGACGTTGGGATTCCTTTTAATGGCCTGCTCTCTCTTCCCAAAGCTGTGCACCTTGCCACTGGACCGCGAGCCCTGAAACACACACAGACAAGTATAGAAAGCTTTCATGAGATGGAAAAAGACATAATCCATAGACACAGACCTCAGCTGTAACTGTGAAGAGCTGATAATGTTACAAATAACATCAGCAATTAACTGCATCTCAAAAGTATGGATTACATATGATGACAAATCAGTGGATATCAGTGGTCTTGTCAACTTGTTACCTAATTAGCTAACCAAATATTTGCTTGGTTTGTCTTTACCATAGATGTCGCATGCAAAGATGGCGCCCATTCAGTCCAATGAGAATTGCTCGCCTTTTTTTCTAGCTTTCGGGTTTACTTCCAAAATATATCGCTTTTCTCACTCAAGGAAAGTTTTACGAATAAAAAAATCTCTATGGATCAAAAATTCATTATAGAAAGAGTCACAATTGACCTGGTTTGCTGTTTGAGGTGTCCTGTCAACAGTTTTACAGATGTCTCTTTTATAATGGTGGTTTATGAGGATAATGCTTTTTGAGGTGTAGCAGAATTTTTCACTGCAATGTCGCAAGTGGCCACAGGGAAAAACTGAAAGCAAGGCTGAGCGCCAATACCAAGTTAAGGTTCTAATATACATCTATGGTCTTCATGTATCTAATTCACTCAGTAGCAATGTTATGCAGCCAATTGTTGCATCTCGACATTAGTATTTGCAGTCCTATATTAGCTTGGTTAATTAATGGCCTGATTGGACCAAAGATAACCTCTGAGTGTCTCAGTATCTTATATTTGGAAACAGACTGTCTCTGTCTCATCAGACCATTCAGTCTTACTTACAACATTACTGAATGGACCTTCACCCACACTATGATTATCTTTTTTTTTTTCCAGGTACCTCTCTTTTTCTGCCCCAGTTGTTACATAATTACAGCCATTATTTGGGCGCAGCCAATTTTGCACTGGACCTCCATTAATGTGTCAGGCACAGTTGCCATAGCATTTGTCAGACACTGACAAAGCCTCTATAGACCATCAGGTAGGAGGTCAGAGAAGTGGGCTTGTGACCTGCAGGTCAGCAGTTCGACTGCCAGACAGACACCTGCTGGAAAGTCTGGGCAGCGAACCAGAACGGCTCCCATCAAAGAGAGTGAGGCAATAACTCCAAATTGTTTCTGTGTCTGCAGTAACAGACTGGAGGCTGCAGTGAATCTAAGTGTGTTCGTTGAAAGCTCAGCCCTCAGTGGATAAGGCTACTTTTCCTGCATTAAAGAAGTTAAGGGTCGTGATAGAAACAGCCTCTCCTCAAAATAGCCAGGGTATGTTGGTACCCTGAATTTCTGCATACTAACTCATTTTAAGCTGCCCTTGAGATTCAACTGTAATTTTTCTGTTGCTGCAACATTTATGCTGCGGTTTCAGATATTAGAAACTTTATTAAACTACTGAAGCATTTCAGCCATTCTCAGAACACTAGTCACAGAAGAAATGCCTGCTTATCCTGTGCTCAGGTCACAGGAGAGGCAATACCAGCACACACTGGCTGAGTGCAGGCCTGCATTAAGCTATTTGGTGGCTCCGGAGCAAAAATATGATGTGGGCATCAGTTGATCCCACCTGTTTCTCTCACTCTCTGTGAATTGTGCATGATTTGTGTTTGTATTAAAGGCATACTATGGCATAAGGCATATTTTGCTGTACTCCAGATGCTTCTAGGCAACAGCCCGCTTGTTGTGGGGTGGAGAGCAACGTTTACATCGCTGTCTCCGTCTCTCTCCCCAGCTCTCTGTCTGTGAGAGCTGCAGAGAGAGATACACACACATACACTCACACAGGCAAAGCAGACTGAGGGTCGCTTTGGCTACATTCACACAAAATCAGGCGTTGTGCAGAGATGTTTATTCGTGCTGAAGAGTAACTGCTGTGAAACAATCAGAAAATAATGTTTAATTTCTCTGATTCACTGCTTCATTCTCACTAACACTGCTCCCTCACTTTATTCACTCTCTACCTCTCTCTCATTCATTAAGCCAGAGAGGAAAGGTAATACTGGTAATACTCTGACTATAGATAAATTCCTCTTATAACCCTACATCAAATAATGCAAACTATCCCTTTAACCTGCCAAGCTGAGGTTGATTAGCAGTGTTTAACTTTTTGGTAGAATCCACACTATAATTCTGCCATCTGTAAATGTACAACAACTCTGTACAACAATTCTTCTTTCATTACATGCAGGTGTTGGTGACTGGTTGTTTCTCTTTCAGTAAACCATGACATTTTTGCACTATATTATTGTGTTTGTGTGTTTGTGCCCGTTGTATAAGCCAGTAAACATACTTATACACTGGGCACATATTCATGAAATCTCATTACACCGTCCTCTATCCTGAAACCTCAGAAGAAAGAGTGCTCCCCCTGGCACAGCGCGCACACACACACACCCTCGTCACACTGTTATTATAATAAAAGATTTGTGTGTGACGGCTGCATGAGTGTGTATATGGACTGGCAGCAGCACTGGGAGGCATCCACAGCTGGAAAACAGCAAACACACCGGCTAATTAAGGGGAGTCTGGTTGGCCAAGCATGATGTAAAGACACAGAGTGGCTCCCATACTGTCACTCTGGAGTCCCTTAACTGTAAATATACAGTATGTGTATGTCTGTGCATGTTTAATGTTCATCTCTGCCTGAATCTCTGTGCATGTGGGATGCGGTGGTCTATTTTTAGATGGAGGGTAATTCTGTGGAAACGGCTGTGGTCCCTGATGCAAAGTAGCACTCTGTCTTGTAGGTGAGTGACTCAGGGTGCATAGCAGCTATTTGTTACGTTAATGGCACACGATCAGACAACCTGAAAGCCTGGAGAGCCCAGTCAAAGACCTGGAGGTTGTCGGCTCAAATCCCCAGCCAGACAAGAATTATCTGGTCGGGTGAGGTAATTAAAGAAGAGCAGTGTTTTCTCCTCCCTTTAGGAATCTGGTTCAGGTGTATTTACACTATAGACACCTAATCCCATTCTGTCCAAGTGGATCTGATCAGTGGTTAACAGCAGCTGAGAGGAGCTGGACATGGAAGTTCCCACGAGTCAACCTGGGTACAAATACTCCTTTACTGTACTGAAGAAGACTTTTCAGGTTTCTGTACTTTACTTGGGTATTTATCTTTTTATTTAGTGACGCTTTATTTGAAGGTGTGTGCATAAGACTGTCATTACACTGCCATAACTATGTCATAACACCTAGCAACTTAAAGAAACTGTTGAGCTTTATGTTTTAACATTACATTATATGTCATATGTGGTTGGTTTTGACACCAGCTGTCATGAGACCATTATAAGTAAGTCATGAATATTTTACTTGACCTTGACTAAAGTGGTGACATTTGGACTTGTCATAAAGACGTCATAAAATGTTACAAGGCCACAGTGATTTAGCTTACAGAGTTACCTGACGGACAGACAGCATTTAGCTAGGTTAGTCACTGCTAAAGTAGGCTAACCACTGTCTGCCATCATCTGAGGCCTGCATTTGCTAATTAGCTAAATTAGCTGTGGAGCTAGCCACCTTATTAGCTGAGGCCAAGTAAAATATTCATAACAAACTTATAATGGTCTCATGAAGCCAGTGTAAAAACCAACACATATGACAACATAATGCAATGTTAATACAGGAAGCTAAATAGTTTCTTTAAGTTTGATAATGTCAAGTTGTCATAACAAAGACATATCAAACAATGCTGCATTACAAGTGACACAACTGACCGATTGACACTTAATGACAACAGTCATAAAAATTCATAATTATGACAGGTGTCATGACATGAGTATGGCAGTGTATGCACACTCCTCCAAATAGTGTTACTTTTTCTAGAGCAGCACAATTAATCGCAATATTCTCAAAACTGCAACATGGCCAAGTGCAAAATCCAACCAAATCGCAGAACCAGAAGCAAATAAAATGAGTGAGAAAACCGCATTACAATGAGGTACTGCAGTGCTGCAGAGATGCACTGGCCTAAATATCTTGTTGTCCAGATGCAAGAAAACATGTTTGTTTGATACAGACCCCAACAAATAGCACATTATCTCAATTTTAGGGTCTTTTTTTCGATAAAAATGAAAATTGTAAAAAATGATCATTCCCACTAAGTGTATCGTAATCATAATTTCAGTCACAATAATTGCAATATGATTTAATTCACCAAATCCTGCAGCCCTACTTTAATTTTACATTTTAACCAAAAGATCTCTACTTCCTACTCCTTACATTTTCAAAACAGACTCTTTAACTTTTTTTAATGCATTTGAAGAGCATTATTGATTATTTTCCAAAATGGATGGGACAGTAGCCTAGAAAAAAAGCTTCCTTGGTGTATCCATCAGTGCATATCACACACAACAGACGTAACAAGATGAAACAAGAGAGGTACTCAACCAAGGACTAAAAAGGAAAAGGTGAGATTCAGTTAGCTCTACATTTCAGAGCCTTTACTTCTTCACTTTTACTTGAGTAAAGAAGTTGAATCAGAACAGAACACAGCATCTGTTCCTGTGCATGGGTAAAGAATGTGTCCATTTTTTACCAAATCTGCTTTTAGATCATTCAAATGATAGAACTGACAGAATTTGATAAATGTTCAAATCAGAGGTTTTCAAACTGAGCGGCAGGCCTCCCCAGGGGAGCTCCAAACAGTTTCAGGGGAGGATGAATGGAAGTGAAAAAATATTACAAATATTACCTTAGTTATAAAAAGGAGATCATGTAGAATCGTCTAAATGTGTGTGATTTGGTTAAAGAGATGCAGTAGATTTGGGGAATTTTATTGTTTTTTCCAACTTTCCCAAAGTCAGAACTAATAAAAGCCTTTGGACAGACCTTTTTATGTATTTGATGTAATCTGAAGTTATGTAAAACGACAATATTAGGCTATCTTGGCTCAATTGTTGACTGTCTATGGGATCTAGTAAGCTTTGTCTGAGGGGAGGCCCACAGTCCCAGATTCTGAAAACCCCTGGTTTAAATCATTTATCAAGAAAACATGTCCAACATTATCTGATTGGCCTTCTCAGATGATTTTTTGCTGTACACTGTTTTATATCACCATAAATTAAATTCCCTTGGGGGTTTGACTGTCAGTGTAACAAAAACAAATGGTTTAAAGATGTCAAGCTTCCAACCAAATTAATTTAGTGCAAATCCCCCCCCCCCCCAAATAAAAATAATATGAAAAACTATTATTTGAGAGTGTTTACTGTCTCCTCATCACTCAACACAGATGTGATGAACAACTTTTTTTTTTTTTTACATACTTCCTAGCATTTCCACAAATTTAAAATGTGACCTGGTTGAACATTTGACCTTGTGGTAATGTTAGGTGAAGTCAGACAAACACCAGTGTCATTAGGATTCATCCTATCAGGACCATGAATGTCTGTACAAAATGTCATGGCAATGCATCTGATAGTTGTTGTTGAGATATTTCACTCTGATCCAGATGACTGAAAGACAGACATTGCAGCTATGAGCCATGCCACTAACATGGCTCAAAAACAACATGATTTAAGAAATTCAAGGTTGGGGTCAGAACAGAAAGTGATGAGCAAAGTAATATCCCTTAAGCAATGGATTTTCAAATCTGAGCTGCTCAGCACAAACAGTCTCCTACAGTTGATCTCCAAAGCTTGGTGTTAGTGGGAAAGGCTGCATGCTCACCAAACTGGAGAAAAAGAAAAGCAGAAAGAGCAAAATCACCTCAAGGCTCACAGTTAAAAGAACGTCTTGGTCAAACTGAAACTGAAGTACATTACTGCATTAAAGTGCTACTTTAATGGTAGGAGTTCAGGGGGAGTGTCAGCCTCTTTTTACCATTTACTAATACAGGAACTCAAATCAGAGACCTTCGAGTGATAAACCAAGCCTTTAAAGGTGAGATGAAAGGAAAAAGCATTTTAGATCACATCCTAGCCATATTGTTCACCTATTTAACAATACATGCCAAAAAAAACAAACAATTTCTTTGTATAGAAAATATCAAAATCATAGAAAATCTGTTCTTTTTTTTCCCTTTCTTACTGATTAATGTCACTGTACAAAAGCACAACTTTGTAACTTAAACAAAACTCAAATGACCAACTTTATTTACTGATCTGAATGAAACCGGGTCATATTTTATGGAGAAAATGGTTTCTGGTTTTCCCTCTGATGTTGTCTGGCTGCCCAGCTTCAACTCTGAATCAGAATTTCTGCTGACTTAGCTGTTGTTCGCAGGAAACAGAAAAGGGCTCAGCAGCCTCCCAGTGAACACAGCCAGGACCGGGAACAAACACAGCCTCAGAGACCGACAGGGAATACAGTACTGAGGTCACTGACAGAGTTTCCTCATGCTTTCCTGAGCATTCTGATAGGTTTACTTGTTGCTAAAGTAGGTAACCGCTAACTGCTGTTAACTTGGCTAGCCACACGGCTAAGTTAAGGTGAGGACACCCCGGGGCACCAGGAGCCAAACCTCTCAAGCAAAGCACTGGTCTCTTGTATTCCCTGTCGTTAAACGTCCGTCGGTCTTGGACGTGGTGTTCACTCCATGTTCCATCGCCATGTTTACTGAGAACTCCCACTGTAGGAAGAGTCAGTCAGGTTAATGGACCTTTGTTTGTAGTTGTATGCCTGGGGGACTTTGCATTAATCCTCATTCAGAGCTACCGGCTACTGTGACAAGTCCCTTCCTAGTGGCTGTTTTTACAGGAAACACATAAATAAGCAAATAGCACTCTGATTTCTGTTTCATGTGGACTCTCACTGTCCGATGAAAGAAAGGCTCATCATTTGTCCTGCGTTATGTGTTGGTTTTCATGCTCAAGAGGGGAACTTGAAGTTAACGAGCGGAGAACGCTATTTTCAAATATTGAGGCAGGGAACCGATGAGGCACATAAAGCTGCATAAATTCAAAACTGCAAAGTGAGAAACGACACAAACTCCTAAATGACATTGACGACTTTGACAAATCCCAGAGAAGTTGTGCAGACTGGTGATGAACACAACATCACTAAATATGCATCCAGCGACAGCGAACACAAGTGCTCAAAGGAGAATTGTGACACACAACTCGTGGGAGAAATCTGTCGCGTCGCTCCCTCTGATGTTTTGTCAGAGATGGAATGGATGTGACTTATTCAAAATGTGGATTCATTTCCTGATGGTGGTGTGCTATGCAAGGGGGATACGAATGACTCATCTTCCCTCTGAGACAACATTCCTTTGTTAAGACTTTTTCTTGTCAGAATGAGGCTTCTGCACTATTTTCCTGCTGCTCGGCGGCAGGGGTGATGAGCCAGAGCACCTGGGAGGGCTGCGGCCAGGAAAACGCGGGGTGTGGAAAAGGCGACGGCCTGTCGTGATGGATGCCCTGTCATGTCTGTACTGCCGCCGATGACACATGTTCAATCTTAGTCCCGCGGCACCTGTTGATAGGGCAGGATGAGATTTCACGCCACTGTGGAGCTGTGTATGTGCATGTGGGCGAGTGAGTGAAAGGTGGAGTAAGATATAGACTGAAAGAAAGAAAACTGACAGAAAGAAAGAGCGAGTCAAGGCAACGAGAAGAAAAATGAATACACCAGACATACAGAGAGATGTTCCAATTCCTATCTTGACATCTTTATGTTGCAGAAGATTTTCATTTGGAAGCTTAAATTGGAATTCCTCAGCATTGCTTATCCTGAATTGCTTCAATGAATTCCATAATTTTGCAGCAGCACATTGCATGAGCCAATGACAGCTTGAAGGACAACCAGACATGGGGAAAAGAGAAAGAAAAACAAGAACAGGCTTCAAAAACAAATTTATTTGTGTCTTGTTTTGTTACTCTTTACACGTTTTTCCAACATCACTATCAGTTCTGTGGGTTGTGTTCTAGAGTCAAGGTGAGCAGTGATATAAAGTAAATCTGAATTTGAGTGTAACCAAAACATCCCAAATATAAACAGATAGGAGTACAAGGCCAGAGAAAAAGTAAAAGAGAGGAACAGATATGAAGGATTTTCCTTTTTTTAATGAGCTGTTAACTGAAACGACTGAAAACCCAACCCAAATGAAAAAACTCAAACAATCCAAACAGTTCAGAATGGTGATCTCATCTCCTCCCCACTAGTTCTCAACACCAGAGCCCCCCAGGGCTGTGTGCTCAGCCCCCTCCTGTTCACACTGTACATACATGACTGCAGCCCCCGACATGGAGAAAACTCTACTGTGAAGTTTGCAGATGACACCATCCGGATTTCAAACAACGATGAGACTTCATATCAGGAGGAAATCAACAGTCTTGCTGAGTGGAGCACAGAAAATAACCTACTGCTCAATGTCAGCAAAACCAAGGAGCTTTTCTGAGAAAGGAGGCAAAGACTCACAACCCTGTCTACATCAGTGGAGCTGAGGTGGAGCAGGTGAACAGCTTTAAGTTCCTGGGAATCAACATCCAGAGAACCTGTCATGGACATCAAATATCTCCACCCTGGCAAAGAAGACTCAGAAACATCTGTATTTCTTAAGAAAGCTTAAGAAGACAAAATTCCCATGCCATGTTCTTGTCAACTTCTAGAAAGGAGCAATTGAAAGCATCCTGACGAGAAGCATCACAAACTGGCATCGGATGTGCACAGCCCTTCTTCCCTCAGGCTGTGAGACTGCTTAATTCATCCTCAGCACTCCCCCATATAAATGAGTTTATTTTATATTTTTTATTTATCTTTTCAGCCAATCTAATCGTTCAATCAATCAATTAAGAGGGAACTACACTCACATCTTAGTATACACGCTAAATGATGAATAAATTGCCTTGTATCCTTGTAACTCTATTTATCATTAATGTATACAACAAGAGTCTACAGACATGAAAGCAGATTTGTGAGGCTTTAAGCCATATTAGCTAAATGCTAACTCAAATGCTAATCAGCATGCTAATATGCTCACAATGACAATTGATGCCAAGTCAATGTTTTTACCATTTAACATGTTAATGTTTGTGTCTAAGTACTAAACACGAACTACAGCTAAGGTTAATGGGGACATCGACAGCACATGGCGATGGTGAAAGTGCTTATAATCATCCTGAGGGGACATGAATGTCTGAATTCATGTGCACCACTGATGAAATATCTCCACAACTATTGGACAGACATTGTTGAGATATTTCATTAAAAGCCACAATCATCAACCAGCTGGTGGTGCTACAAGAAGGAGGATCATCAAAGCAGACCTGCCAACAGTCCTGTTTTCCTCTCATAGTTTTCAAGGCCATTTCCAGTCGTCCTCCAGCTTCGTTTTCTCTCAATAAAATCCTGTTTGCATGGCCCTCATACTTTATAACAAGTACATGGATCCGTATGTTTTCTCTGTTTGTCTGGCATCACCCAAGTTTTTAGATCATCTCTGAAACACACACAATCAACACACTACATGCAACTCATCTATCCCCACAGCCCGATCCAAGGGGCATGTGGTCCACTGCTCTCTGTGCAGGCAGAGGATTGTTGAAAAGTCAGGTCCACATGGCGTCACATCAAAAAAATACTACTTAATACTAGCGATGCACCTGAACCTGTTATTCAGGGAGGCACAGATAATCCAATTCTTCTACTTGAAGGTGCTTGTTATTATTATTTGAGAAAAAGTAATTACAAAATATAATGTTAAGAGTACTACTTTTTACTTACACAAGAACTTGATGGTAATATCATAATATTATTATTAAATATTGTAATAATATATGTATACTATTCAAGTACTTTAAACTGCAGTAAGATTAACACATCAAGAAACATTAATGCAGCTCACTGCAAATTAAGATCATTCCCTGAAACTGAAGGATTTGGTTTATATCTCAGCTGTAAAAAGTCTCCTTTTCTTCCAATCATTTCCTATTATAAAACAGAATCTTTCAATTTTTAAAACATTTTTTCAGTTTTCTCATGGTGGTGGGCTTCAGTTCATAAAACTTAGTTCAGTTCACAGATATAGATAATTTTGTTGGTTGTTGTTTCTGTGCGCCTCCACTAAACGCAGCTGCAAATTTCATCAGCTGGACTGAACAGTTTCCATTTTTATTGTCTGGCCATGGATGCCTCATGTATTCTGGAACCTAAATGTTGTTTGACAAAGTCATTAGGGTTAATGCATGTATGAATTTTCATGGAATCCATCATATAGTTGTTGAGATATTTCAGTCGTGGTGGACTGACCGACAGAACGACCTTGACATCCACAGAGCCACGCCTCTGCCATGATTTAAAATGTAAGGTTTATTGATTGTGCATGGCATAAATATCATGACAGGTTATTTCACTTGTAATTAGATGTATGCTGTAAATAGTTCACAAAAGGAGCATTTATCAAGATGGAGAGTAGGAGCTACTTTAATGCTGCAGTGACAAGTTGTCAGTTGTTAATTACCTGAAAAACACAAAAGACACTGAGCTCTCTAATGAAATGTCTACAACAATGCAGCTTTTTATGGTAAAACTGCCCTCCTGTACCCTTTCCTGCAAGACAGACAGGTAGGAGTCAAGTGTAATTACACATGTCTACAGTACCTGCCTGGCTCAGAATCCTGCTTTAATCAAACTAGAAATAAAACCACTCCACCCCACCAGCCCTGCTCCTCCACCTGTTCCTCCAATTAAGTCTCATGTTTTTTTATTCCAGTGGGGGTCTGTCAGTCTGTCATGGATCTTGGTTAACCACAGAAAACCTTTAAACCCTGATCCATCATCCACCACAACTGGCATGAGTCAGCTAAAAACTGCTAATAACCAGGTTAGTGAGTGGCCACAAAAAAGAACAAATGCTCTAGTACTATTACTAGCCTACTACTATTGATACTACTACTGTTTTATTCATATACGGTACATCTCATCTGAACATGAAACACAACAAGTGCACCCTAAGTTAGCATTTTAAAGGGACAGTTACCCCCAAATCAAAAATACCTATTTTTCCTCTGGCCTGTAGTGCTATTTATCCATCTAGATTTTTTGTTGTTTTGTTGAGTTTCTGAGTTTTGGACATATTGACAGTAAAGATGTCTGCCTTCTTTCGAGTGTAATGAAAGTAAATGGCACTCAGCTTGTGCTGCTATAAAGTGTCACAAAAATACATTTGAAAAACTCAACAGCAATGTCTCTTTTCAGAAATCATGACCAGGTTACTCACGATAATGCACAGACCTTGTTATGAGCAGTTTCAGGTAGGGGCTACTTTCTTCATACCATAGACAGAAAGTAGAAAGAAAGCTTTGAGCACCAGAAGCCAGTGCCAAGTGCCATGAACACATCTTCTCATTCATGTTTTTTCTATATTTTCAGTATTTTTCTACATTGTAGATTAACACTGGAGAGATCAAAACCATGAAATATGGAATTATATGGATTTATATAGTAAGAAAAACAAGGCAAAATATGTTTTTGCTTTGTAAGAATGTAAAATGTAAAAGTTTCTTGCATGCTGTCGTTTCTACTTGCAATCAAAGAATTAATGTTATTAAATCTTTGATTGCAAGTACAAAAGATGGTGTGCAAGAGCCTTTTTCTTTTTTGTTTTTATTGTCGACCCATGGTCTTCTCCTACACACCTGTCAACCTACAAGAGTGCAAACATCTTTTGGTCTTTGATATTTTAGATTTAATTATTTATAAAGTAACCACCCTTTGATTTGATGACAACTTTGCACACTGTTCGTATAGTCTGAACCATTTCTTATTAAAAAAAAAAAAAAAAACATTGAGTGAGAGTGGTATCCACACTTCTGACTGGTCCTGTAGTTCTTTTATATTGGACAGAGGGCAGACACGTCTACAGCCGATATCTCAAAAACTCTGCAACTCACACCAAAACAATCTAGATGGATAAATAGCACTACAAGCCAGAGGCAAAATGTGTTTTTTTTGATGTTGGGGTGAACTGTCCGTTTAAAGGTGATAGTGTTTGCTTGCTTAAAAGCCTTCGGCGTGATTCCCCACAGTCCGGGGAGCCTGGTGGCGAAAGCTCACCTGTCAGCTTTAGGAAAGAGAGACTGTTAGAGGAGTCTGAAGATCTCAGGCTCTGGCTCATATGAACGGGTGCCATGTTTAACATCATGCAGTTATGACATTAGTTCTTTTGACTTCACCTATCAAAACAATTAATGTTAGCAAACAAGACAAGCGCAGAGCAGACTGTCAGCCCGTGCTGGCTTATACACCACGCTTAAAGTTAGCGTTGTGTGTATTTGTTGTCCTAGAAACAGGGATATTTCCTATGGAAGACAACAGGAGGAGGAAGCTAATCTATCACAGTTAGTTAAGGGTTACAGAGGTTTTCATGATGGCCAGGGGGGCTTAAATTTAAAAGCAAAAATTGAAAAGGATAAAAAATAAATTAAAACTCACAGGATTTAAGTGACTTTTGACAGCTAATTACGTGTCAAAGCAAAGTCTATTTTGCCTCTGTCATTTGCTCTCTTACCCCTGCTCTTTTCTGATGCAAAATGTTTGATCTATTACTAAAATTGTTCTATCCAGCTCAATAGCTTTTGATGTGATTTTCTTACATTACTCTCTGGACACAGATATGGCTCTAACCTTTACACTGCTGCTTGGAGGTTGAGGAATTTAAAATTGCTTTGCTCTGGCAAGCATTTTACAATACTTGGGTACACAGCAACAACTAAGTGACAATGTGAAGTGATATGGCTGAATGACGGAGACGTAATGGCCTGAACAACCTGAAACTGTACTGAATACTTGGATGCTACACTGTCTGCCTTTAAAGAGCTTTAAAGAGTTGCTGAAAGAGCTGAAGACAGAGTTTTTCCAATAGAAAAATACTACATATTTTGAAGTAGTTGTAGGCCTCCACCAACCAGTCAAGTTCCCATTTACATCCATTTACATCCAGAATCATATATCATCACAGTGAAGCTGACCTTTGACCTTTTGGATATAGTGTCATAAGTGTCACCACCTCATCATTTTGCCCTATTAGATATTTAAGTGAAATATTGTTGCAATTAACATAGGAATTCTTGAGTTGACCTTTAACCACCAAAATCCAATCAGTTCATCCTTGATTCCAAATGGATGTTTGTACCGACTTTGAAGAAATTCCCTCACGGCGTTCTTGAGATATCGCATTAAGAAATGGGACTGACAGAGAGAGGTATGTGCATACGACTGTTTCGCTGTTGCTGGTTGAACACACAAGAATAAACGGCAATTATAAAAGGGAAACTAGTAGAGTAACACCTACTGTTTTATGTGTGTTTGCAAATCAAACTGCATTGAAATGAAACAACATATTAATTTGCAGGAAAAAACAAGGTTATTATGCAAAAATTGATACAATGCTTTGAAAGTAAACTAAGTACAGAGCTATCATGCACTGTTTTGACACAGATTTAACAGTAAATTATCAAAATGCACAAACTTACACATATATCAAAACAATCCAATATAGAGGACTCAAACCTGGAGGTCATGATGTATATTTCCCCAACGGGGTCATCCAGACTAAACATCATGTCCTCAACATGCTATGTTGAGATTTAGATACAACCACAACAAAATGACACTGAGCCACACACACGGACACACAAACACAGAGAGACACACAAACTGACCTTGGAGGCAGAGGTGGTGTCCACAGTGGACGAGGTGGTGATGGCAGTGGAGGCCTCACTGACAGTGGTGCTGGACAGCTGCTCACCCGCCTGTTTGGACATCATGCGAGCTCCCTGCGGCCTGGACAAGAACACACACACAGACAAGGTGAACACACTTTTTTTTTTTCAACTCTGATATTGTGTTAACACACAAGAGTTATCACTGGTCAGTACACTGTCTCACACGTTTTCTTTTAAGTTTTCTTTTAAGTGGCTACACCTTTGATGCAGCACTACAGCCCTGGCTACAACCACTGAGAGTGTGTATCGCTTATTTTTGCCTTTATTCTGTTTTACTGGACAGTGTATTATCTAGAGACATAGAGAGGGGGGTTCCCTGGTGGTCATTAAACCTGCTGGCTCTAAATTTGTTTCCTTTGTGTTTAACAATCATCTGCTATTCATCTGCATCTCTATTGAATCTCAGTCCGACCTTCTGACTCCTTTCAAATGGTTTCTTGTCAGTTTGGTTATTACAATGTGGGAATTACAGCTTATTATAGGGCTCTACAGTTAATTGAATATTAATCTTGATCATGGTTTTGGTTTCCCACAATTAAATGAACATGATCAACGGCAACACCGTTTAAAGTGCTCCACTCATAGAAAGCTCCTCTGCACATCAAATCAAGTGTTACCTAAACTAACAGTCAGCCACCCTGCAATGACAGCCTGTCAAAATTTCCTGGATGTTGTGGTGCGTCATCGTATGAATATAGCACAACATGAAAGTGAAGCAGTGCTGAGTTGATTTAACAAGAAGGGGTAAAAGGTTTTGATTCAATTTTTTTTATATTTTGTTTCTAAGAGATGCACTGTGAATAAGGACCAGTCTTATTTCTGATGCACAGGTTTGTACATTAACAGGAATGAAGCACAATGTGGAAATCAAAGCAGTGCTCAGTTTAAGTTACTTAAAAAGAAGCAAGAAGAGATTTTTATTACTGGTGAAACACTACCACTTTTGTCCACATGTGCCTCTAAAATTCAACAAAATACGAAAGTTCCTTGTAGCATTAACCACATGTTTAACACTGAAAACGGAGCTGCACCTGAATACCTGAGCTCACAAACAGCCATGGTACATACACAGCATGATAACTACACTGGAGCTAGTAAGTGCTCACGTAAGGTGCAGTGGACCACCATGGGATCCTACTTTGGTACTCAGCAGTCAGAGACAAATTTCTTTTTGATCTCTTTTGAATTGTGCCACGAATCACACACACGCTAAATATCAAACAGTCACAATCTAGAGGAGTTTTTAAAGGTCAGGACTCATCTCTGGGGTAAGAGATGAGAAAAACTGAATTGTGATAGGCAGGCCTTGGTGTGAGTATTGTCTTTTTATTATTCGACTGTGTTTGGTTATCATGGGTTTTTCTCGTAAATTTTGCTTTTATAGCCTCTATTGTGCTTTTATGGGTTTTGTGAATGCTCATAGGACATATGAATTGTGAAGAAAAGGAAGATGCTATAACAAGTATTTCTATTTTTGTTTTTTTTTGGAGGATCTTTGGGTTTTTTGTCGTTCATTGTTTTAGGGATTCTGTGTAGGTTATGTTTTATTTCTATATCTATAAGATTGATCAATCAATCAATCAGAGTCATGTCGTAGTTGTAAAGTAATTGTGTATAACAAATACGACATTGAAGAGAGAAGGATGGATGATGTGTGCTGAAGTTTTAGGAGGAAGAAACTGTCTAGAGAATGTTTTTGGAGAACTAGAGGACAAGGACAGATTGTGTGTGTGTGTCTGTGTGTGTGTGTGTGTCTGTGTGTTTGACAGCTAACATCTGACACTGAGGCAGCTGAATGACCTGAAGACAGGATGTCCTAAATTTTCTCTCTCTCCCCCACACACCTTAGAGGGCAATGAATAAAACTCCCTCCTCAGTGTGTGTGTGTGTGTGTGTGTGTGTGTGTGTGTGTGTGTGTGTGTGTGTGTGTGTGTGTGTGTGTGTGTGTGTGTGTGTGTGCGGGTACAAGATCTATTTTCCTTTTGTGCCCTCAGGTTAGCACAGACCTATTACCTTACATGACTGTTTCACGACAGGAAGCTGATAAATAGACTTACAAACGAGGTTCACAGCAGAAAAATAAAAGTGCACCCAGCAGCACACTGTGTTATGTAACTGCGAACCTCAAGAAGATAAATTATCAGCAATCCTTATTTAATCCCAACATAAACAAGACAGTACAGTCACAAATACAGTATGAGACTGAAGACATTAAGCCGCTCACAAATGAAACGCAGATTGTTTGCATTTCTAAATACTTGTACTGGATGCAATCTGTATTATGTTTTATGATGGTAAATGGAAGACTCAAATAGAGAGACACAGAAAATTTGGGTAAATTAAGGGAGAGATGACACAGACAAGAGCCTGGGCTAATGCCTGAGATATCACAAGGGAACACTGGGTCAATTCCTCATTTTTTTAAAGTGATTTGCCATAATAGCCTCAAATTATGGCAGCAAATAAATGACAGCAGCTAATATTTCAAGGTCTTTTTCTTCTATAAATTTTAAATTGGCTGATGAAACCATGATTAAAAAAAAAGAAAGATAAGATAGAACATTAATTCTTAATTAATTCTTGTGCCAGAATGCTCCGAAAATTACAGTAACATAAAAATAACAACAATAGACTATAAATATGATCTGAAATGTGAAATATAGTGTATAAGAAATAAATGCAAAGAAACAATGCCTAACAGAATAATAGTACAAGTTAGACAAGTTTAGTACAAAAGTACTTAAAATAGAAAAAGTAGTATTGGCAGTTACATTGAAAAATAATCTTGGCAGTGATATTGAGAAGAAATTGAAAGTTATTTTACATGATAATCATTAATATTGCTAATGCTGCACATGGTAGTGAGGGAAGTACTGCTCATGCTATCAAAACATATTAAATGTAACAGAAAAGTAATAATAAAGTAATGATGTGAAGGTTGGCGAATTATAGATTTAATCCAGATAAAAATTTGTCAACACATACATGACAAGTTCTTGACTATTTACTCACCAAATAGGTTAGAAAGGGTGTTACGTACAAGACTCCGCTACATAACAACCTTTTTTTCAGACTGACCGCCATGCAAGTTACAGTTATCCAACAGTTTATGAAAGGATTTCATAAGCCGAAAGGATTGCATAACATTTCCAACACTTTTAAGACCAAGTAGCCTTTAATAATGTCAAACACTGGCTTTACATAGTTGTCACATGAAAGTAGAGTTATGCAGTATGTAACTCATGTGTAGTAACAAGGTGAATAAGCTGAACAAAGAGATCTACAGACCTACATCATTTATGGTAAGAAGGTCTTTGAATGAATGAGTCTCTCCACAAAACAAACTGTTCAAGGATCATTAACGACAATGTGATTTTTATGCCACACCCTGAGCTTTCTCAAATCAAGCAGTACAATGGTTAAATGAATCTTGCTTTACTAAATAGAACCATAAAAACAAAATGTGGCAAATAAATAGTTAGAAAGTTTAAGGAATTACATTTAGAAAGACAGTTAAAAAAATCAAAGCAAACAATATAAAAACAATAATTACAGATTACTTTAACAAGAGGTTGTGTATCTTCTTAATAGGAGATCTACAGTTAAAAATAATATTTTAAGTCCAGATTTAAATGACAATTTCAGCAGTCTTTAGGTGTTCAGGAGGCTTGTTCCAAAGGTGGAGAGCATAGATGGTTTTAATGAGTAAAACTGAAACCTGAGGGGTTTTCCTGCTTCATAACATATAAGTAAATCAGAGATTTATTTAGGCCTGAGACCATTTAGTGCTTTCTAAAATAGCAATAGGATTTTTAAAATCTATCCTTTGACACACAGGAAGCTAATGCAGAGATTTAAGCACCGGTGTAATATGCTCCACTTTCTTGTCGTTGGTGAGCTGCCGTTGTCCAATGATTTTTTACAAGACTTTATCTGACTGTTGAAATTAAAGTCTGAGTCCATAACTACATCAAGATTTCTGACTGGATTTGTAGGTTTTAGATTCAAGTTGAGCACTGACTTTTAATCTTTGTTCTTTGAGGCTAAAAACAATTATCTCACTTTTTTCTGTTTAATAGTTGTAAATTTGGTACATCTACTCATTGATTTCTTCAATGCACCTATTCAGCAAATGTATGGACTGTAGTCATATGGTGACACTGGTATGCTGAGTTGTGTGTCATCTGCATACATATATATGTATATGTATATAACAGTCCATAATATGAGAAAGGGGGAGCATGTAGATGTTGAACAGAAGAGGCCCAAGAATGGACCCTTGTGGAACTCCCACGTGATTTTTGTTCACTCAGATTCATAATTAACAACTGAAAACAGTAATTCCTATTCTGTTTTTAGGATTTGAACCCAGTTAGCACAGTGCCAGAGAGTCCCGCCCACTTTTCTAGTCTGTTGAGCAGAGTCTTATCCAGTAACACCAAAACCTGAAACTGCTCTGAAACTGTTCAGATAAATGTCATTTAAAACTTTGACATCTTTGCAGTTTTAGTGTCCAGAGTGAAAAGCATTAAAGAAATTGTTTTGCACCAAGAAAGCTTTAAGTTACTGAAAAACAACCTTTTTCAACAGAAAAAGGCAGAAAAACCTGACAATTAAAGTCACTGAAGATCCTGGTTATAAATCAAACATGCGATTCTAAACACAGTTCTGAGTTCAGGCTTTTAAATCAATCTGTTCAGGGTTTTGATTTCGCTCTAAGACGCTCTGCGAATCGTAGACTGTTTCTCAACAGGTGCTTTCCATACATATATTGATTTACTTGCATAGCTCACAGCGATATCCAACAAACCTCACCTCAACCATATTTGCAAACCTGCTATAATAAAATATTAACAGATCCTGTTGTCTGCAGTCTTGTCCCAGTACTTATTAAGCCTTTGTTTCACCACGATTTTCAAAAGGAAAAAAGAACAGCAACACTAACTGGAGGTCATGTTCTTATCTATTTTTTAGACAGGCAGCATGCTTTGGATGGCTGTGTTTTCTCAGTTGCCAAGGAAACAGGTAGAACATGAGGTCTTTAAGTTCATTAGTAATTATTATCAAACTTCCACAGTTTCTACAAATACACAGTAGTGTTCTGTTAGTCAATAAAACAGTATTTTACAGGGGTTGTTTTTTTGGCTTTGGTCATTTTGGTTTCATTTAAAGGTCCAGTGTGTAAGATTTCTGTGGATTTATTGGCAGAATATGGTAGAAATGGCATATGGCATTCAAAAACATGTTTTCATTGGTGTATAATCACCAGAAAATAAAAATGGCTGTTTTCATTTCCTTTAAATGAGTCATTTAAATCTACATAGGGAGTGGGAATCCATCACCATCATGTTGCACCATCATGTTTCTGCAGTAGCCCGGAATGGAAAAACCAAACACTGGCTGTAGATCAGGCAAATCGTGTTTTTGTGCCCACCATAGCTTCTCCTACATGCTTAGATGGAGAGGATGAGGCCCTGCAAGTTACCACAAGATGCCACTAAAGCTTACCCACTAGTCCTTTAAATCACTGACATCCAGTGTGTCATTACAGCTTTAAGCTGTTAGCAATCAATACTTACTTTTTTCCTGATAAGCTGGTTAAAACCCCTTTCAAGAATACTGAGAGGAAGTTGGGTTAACGACCAACAAACTGAGTTATTCTGCTAAATGCAAGTTCAGTATTAAACAATAAGGGCTGCCTGCTTGCCCAGGGCAAGTAAAATCCCATGTCAGACAAGTAAATATGGCAACTCACTTGCTCAATTAGGCTAACTATTAAAGTATTTTGACAATTGATTAATCGTGCAAGTAATTTTTCATGCTAAATGGCAACAAATGCTCTTTTCAGCATCTTAAATATGGAGATCTCACACTTTTTTAGTTTGTTGTCATGTTAAAATAAATATCTGTGGATTTTAGACAAACAGATTAAACATGACTATTAACTTTAGTCTCTGCTGTTATTTAATAACCACAAATAAATAATTTGCATAGAGGCAAGTAAAAATTGATTGGGCAAGTAGATTTCTGAGTTAAAAACAATAACTGGATTAAACGCACATTTGTTTGGGTATACTGCAGGGCCTGTTTATACTGTGTTTCTAACACTGGGAAACAGACAGTTTTCTCCCAGACAGTGTGTGAGGATTTTCACCAGTTCTCATATTTGGATGTACACTGCCATTCACCTGTCAATGAGCTTCAGTCATACACAGATCGAGATGATATACCACTGGAAAAAGACCAGAACTTGTCAGTTACTCTTCTTTAGCATCAAAGTATGTCAACAACACATCAACAGTATCAACTGAAATTACATGTAGGCTATGTCTTGTATGAGTGCAGCCACACTAAACTGATTTGTTGAGTCCCCACATTTACATTTCCTTTAAAGTGCCTTCCATTGACGAGTGATGTGTCTGCCTGTCAGATCTGACAGACAAAATTGCTCAGGCAGGCAGAGATGTTCTGGAACTTGCTGATAGAATTCAATGTTTTCACAGTTGTCATCATCTGTTTAGCAAACAGAACTAATGAATTAATTTTGTTGCCATCTGTAGATTCTGCATGAACTGCATCTGCAAATTTTCCACAACAGACAGCAGTGTTCCCTTATAAAATAAATATTTGTCTCTTTATTGATGGTGCAGCATAACTTCACTCTAAAAGGCCCTCCATCATTACCCCACATGTTAATACAGCTGTTGTTCCACAAACCATTCCAATGTTCTATTGGACCATTCCAATGTCCAACTTGCCCCAAAATCAAAAATAGATATCCTTCCTCTAGCCTGCAGTGCTATTCATCCATCTATACTGTTTTGGTATGAGTTGAAGAGTTTTGGAAAATATCAGCTGTAGAGATTTCCGTCTTCTGCCAAATATAACAGGACTAAATGGCATAAGTCCTGTGTTGTTCCAAGCACCAAAAAATACACAAGGTGTCTGAATTATCTCAAGTAACCTGGTAACCATTTTTGTAAAGATGGCCAAAAAAATGCCATAAAGTTTACCACCAGAAAAGGGGTCAGTATTTGGGACATCTTCCCGGCTTTACCTTGCTGTCTGTCTTGCTGCCTTTACAGAAGTTATATAAGCCAAATATCACTCGTTGTTGCTCAACCAGATTCTCAAAATCAGAAATTTAACCTCGCAGAACGCAGAAGTTTCTGGTCTACCGCTGCCTCTTTTGGTTTGTTTGTGTTATTGTGTGACTTTGGTGTTTTAAAAGGTTAGTTCAGATTCACATGCAGTCACACAATAAACTAAACAAACTAACCGATCAGTGTAGCAATAGATCAGCAAAACCCGCATTCTGTGAGGTAAAATCACTGCTATGTGGCTTATATAATGACAGTTTCCCATTTAAAAGGCTGTCTGACAGCAATGTAAAGCAGTGACAATGTTGTTTTGTCATTTTACCTTTTAGATGGCTAAAATAAGTTTTCCTGTTCACCCTGTCCACAGCAGGACATTGCTTAGCTTTTGTGCTGGTAATCTTGATGCTTTTCCAAACTGGGGGCGTGTCGATCAGCATGTACTGTAGATAGCACACTGACTCTCAAGACATATCTCATACCACCCCACTAATCCGAGCTATTCCTTTAAATTATTAGGTCCCAATCAAAGAACAATGATTTTCTCCACTACTGATCATTTTTTTAAAAATCAGTTCTATTTAAAATCTTACCAGTGCATACATTATTTTGACTTTGATGAAAATGCATCTCATTTACATTTTTATAGTTCCTGACCTTTCAAAAGTTTGCATGAAATTCACTTGACAGCAGAATCAAAACAGAGCTAATGTCTCTCTCTCCCTCTCTCTCTCTCGCTCAACCCACCCACACCACACTTGAGAGATTTACATTATGCATCTTTAGATAGAAGTTGGTAATGTACTGAAACTTCGGGCTGTGTTGGTGTGTTATGGTGCAGCCTGTAATATTGAGGGCTGAGATGAGAGTGCATTCAGTTGGTTGACTTTTATGAGAAAAAGAGAAATATGGAGAGGATGGCTACAGCAGAAAAAAACAAATCTTAGGACAAAAAGTGAGATAAACATGGAGTAGGGAAAAAAGACAAGTATTTTGATTTATTCCAGAAATATATGTAAATCAACCAAATTGAGTATAATTTGTTTACTGAAAGAGCATTTCTCATCCTGCAGGACACACAAATGTGCAAACTCAAAATGTATGGATTTATCTGAAAAATGAGGGGTGCGTGTCAGAGAGAAATATTGTATTAGGTAATTAGGTTGAATTCTTGGATGAAAGAACCCATTAAACTGCAAGTGTTTTCCCTTCTGAAACTAATCAGACAGATTTACACACAAACTCTGCCTGGTGTCAGCCCGTTGACAGTAAAACATCCAGCGTGGAACGTCTCATCTGTCTCGCCACAGTGACACAGCAGCAATAATGGGGCTGTCGTCATGTAAACAGACACTCAGAGTGCAGAGAGCAAGGAGCAGTCAAGTTTTGTTGGGATTAGTGTGTGTATATAGTCTGTTTTTTAAAGGAGCAATATGTAGAAAATGCAGCAGTACAGTACAGCCTGTAGAGCCAGAATATTTTCACTTCTAACACTGAGTTGGTGACTGTTACAACTGTGATAAGACTGGATAAGATGGTTCTGGTGAGTTTTATGTTGTTTCTGTCTGCTGAGTTCAAATAAAGTGTGTTTTATCGGAGTTAGCAAGCTAATTAAAGCTTGTTTTAGTTTGGTAAAAGAGAGAAACTTGAACTCTGTTTGATAAGGAAAGGATAAAACTTCGATTCTGAGACATTACGACTTCCATTCTCGTACTCAGCAACACAGCAAGATGCCATGACCATAGCGAACACTTACAGTGACGTTGATTTTTTTAGGGGCACTTTTTAAGTGTCTAACGTACATTTTGCTGTTGAACCTGTCTACAGCAGGACAGTAGCTTAGCTTCCGTGCTGGTACTGCAGGTAGCACACTGGCTGTAGACAAATACCACATATAACCCCACTTCAAATAATTTTGAAACTATCCCTTTAGGGTCTCCAAAGATAAACACAACAAAACACAACACAGGCTTTTTTGCAGAACAACACTGTGCCACTCCACTTTGCCTTCTTTCACAAAACATCTTTCTTCATGTGACATTTGGGGGACTTTGCCACTTTATCCAGTTTTTTGAGATGCCTCTTGCAAAATGGTTGTTGAAAGGTAAAAGCAATTTGAGAGCTAGGGTTTTGAGGACCTTGGTGAAATATAAAAAAAAAAAGCAGAGAGAGGTGGGGGAGATGGAGCTGGAAAGTGAGATGAAATAAAAGACAGGGTCTTCACTGAAATATTAAAAAAACAGACATATTAGACTTTTACTTTCTCTGCTGTAAAATATACAAGACTCAACTCTTCTATCAGCCATAAAGGACACAGATTCTCCTGGAGTCCCGACTCCCTATACGAGTTCAATTACTTCACTCAAGAAAAACAAAAACAAAAACAGATCAGTGAGGAGCTCCTGAGACTCAGTCTTGAGAATGCAATTTGGCCTCTGAGTGTAGGCTGGTCTCGCTCAGGAAGGCTGGAGAAAGGTATGACCTCTCTTTTCTGTGAATTAATCCATATTTAACAAAGCTCCTCCAGGTCCAAGGGAACACAACCCACTCATTTACTTTAAATACCCAGAGAGGACGAGGTCAGCGGTGGTAATCTATTTACTTCTCTACCGCAAACTAAGAGGTAAGAGAGAGACCGAAACACAAAGAGTCTGAGAGAAATAAAGAAACAGAAGAGACAATGACACAAAAATAGAGATAGCTTGGACAGAGAGAAAAAACAACATTACAACCCTATGATAAAACGCTGCTTTGCTTGCTGATATTTCAACTGCTGAGAATTCTTTCTATTAATTACATTTTATGGTCTTCGCCATGTACTCGCTGGTTTTAAAACTTTTCAGGCCACTTGGGGAGTCCTCTCACCAAGTCAACAACGCTCTTTGAATCAAACTGAATGAGGATAATTTAATTAAGGGGACAAAGAGGACAGAAAAAGAGAAAAAATGGGGTAAAGATGAAGAGACTGGGTAATTCTAGAGAGACCACATGAAAGAAGACTGTCACACTCCACTAAACATGTCGTTCTGCAGCTCCGTCAGAATTGTGTTGATGTTCTAGCTGTTCCAAAGAGTGCTTTTATTATGAAAGAGGAGCTAAAATCCAAAGGGGTAATCTAACTATTGATTTCTTGTGATTATTGTCTATTATTGTATTGTGTAAAAAAATTTAATCTGACAATTTATATGACTTTGTCATCTGATTTATGGTGTGACTGTGTCTTTCACTTTAAGAATTTTGTTTTAAGATGTTTCCATGTGATGTGACTGACTAACATTGTGTCACTTTTCAGTTCTTTGTGATGTTTTTTATGTGAAGCAATGCACTGCAACACTGTGCCCAAGACACCCTCACACCCTCAGGGACAGTAAAGTTTACTTACACTCATTTTTGATGGCCCGTGGTACAAGACATTACTCTCTGGTCACCAAAAGTTCGATGTGTGCGGTCTCCTGTGGCCACCGGGTTTTATCCCTATAGAGTACTGCAAATCTTTGCCAACACAAGGTTAACGCAGTTCCAAAGATCCTGACTACTCAAACTGCTAATGTAATCCTTACAGAGGAACCAGAAACACAAAAGGTGGAAAAACACAGGTGTCTATGAAAAAACACATTACAGTTCACGTTAAAAGTGGACAACACAAGTGTCAGAGTTAAATAAGGGTGTATTTTGGTTGCGTTAAAATGGCATTTTCTGCGTTGTCTTTACATAAGTTTACATCTGGTCAACCAAACGTACTTTTGCAACCAAATTTAATGTTGGCCTGCGGGGCCAGCACTTACATGAGAAAAAATATAGTACCTGAACATGCAAAAATGAGTCCTGCAATCCAAGTGGCTAGTTGGAGCCAGACTGTGTACTAAATAAGTTGAAATCTTATTTAGTGTACAGTGTGTGGTTGAAACGAGTTGTCTCCCCATCCTTTGACCAGATCCACCTCATATGTGGTCAGTAAAGTCTAAAAACAATGACGATGCTAAATAAAGAAGCTTGTGAGTTTTCATCAAACGCTGTTGCAATGATGACGCATTATTCACCACGAAACACGAAGCTGTTATAACTTGCCTGTACAGCATGGCTGGTGAAACATATAATTTCCAGTAACAAATAATTTCCCAGCTTACTGTTTCACTATAAGCCATCATTCAATAAGACAACATGTATTAAGCTTTAAAGTCATACATAATAATCAAACACTGGGAGCTGTTGGCCACTAAGCAGCTCCAGTGGAGCAGCTTTGATTTAAGTGCTTTGCTCAAGGGTATGCTGATTGTAGTAGCTGAGGGGGCCAAAGCTTTATTCGCTTCATTTCCCTGCCAAGATTTTCCCAGTTGGTGTTATTATTCAAGCTATCAAACATCCTCTAACAATCCAACAATTCTGACCTTTGGGTTATTAACACAACCACACGTTAAGCTACAGTTACTATTTACTATCTACTTTATGCATGTCACACAAAGCAACATGTTTTTGATGTGGGATGTGACTGATTGTTCTGATTAGAAATCAACAACATGGTGAAGATTCAGATGCAACAACAGTCTATTATTTTGGAATAAGACACCTCAGAATCCACGACTGGCAATTCAGAATTTAGGGCGTCAAAAAGAGCCATGTGATAAACAAAACAAATCATGCACATCAGTAAATACGAATGAAACATGCCGATCTTTGAGCTTGGATGCTTCTGCTGCAGAACGTAGAGACAATGTGAGCAGTGAAGCGTGTTTCATTGCTTTAAAGGTGTTCTGCCTCTGCCTGATAACTGACGGCTGCAGGAGAGCTCAGAGCTGAGAGTATCTGCAAACAGACAAATGGCTCCTTTCTTTACAATCCGCTACTGTATATTCTTGTTGCACCTATAAAGTTACTGTCAACGTGTCACACCTTCCAAATTTAAAGGGGTACTCCACCATTTTACACCTGAATTTCAGACAGCGTGTCACAAAGACCAATTTCACACATCCAATGCAACTCTTCACCTGGTAGGGCTGGGATGATTAACCCCTAATTCGATACCATCATGATACTTGGGTGCCAATTTAGTAAGTATTGAGATTCTACACATATTGTGATTTGATATTATGATTTAATGCATTTTTTGTTTGGTTTTTTAACACTCAACTATGGGAAAAAGTTGAATCACACACTTCTAGAGACTGTATATTATGAAACCCATTTCCAAAAGCAATGCATATCACATGTAAGTCAGTCTTTGAGTTTTTCTGAGTTGAGAAAATAATAAATAAAACAAGATGTCAAAACGAATAAAGCTCCCTGAAAACCGCACATTGCGCCAAGAGCCTTTTAATTAACATCCCTCACAAATGAAACAGAACTTTGAAACTGTGAATTTTGAGTTGGAGTTTTGACCCTTTGAGATTGCTGTAGCTGGTCAGTGTGAAGTGTTGAAACCAGAGTAACTGATGAGGTAGCAAAGTGAACTCAGCAACAATTAGTTTCCACAAAGCAGTTAAGCATGTGAAGTAATATATGATAAGATAATAACATAAAATTGCTGTGATCCCCCATTATATGTTAGCATCAAGCTAACCGAATAAACACTAGTTATCGATATATATTTTTAAAAAATTAATTGAGCAGTCAAAAAATCAATTCAATCATAAAAAAAAAAAGAGTTGACACTTATATAGATTTTAGAATAGATTTTTTTCTCCCACCTCTGTTACCCATTTCATTTCTGCCGATCAATATCAGCCTTTGTGAGGTCATGTTTTAATGCTTTTGTTCGTCATCTGTAACATGGAAATACCTTTTTTTAGTCAGGGAAAGTAAAAATGTTCGTCCTGCAAATCCAAGCCTCGCTACGAAACGTCTGTCCTGCTGGGCAGGCAGACTGGAGTCACACTATCCTCAGTGTCTGTCACCCTTCACCATTTCCACCTCCACCTGCACACTCTGCAGGCACCACCCTTCGCCAAAACAATACAGAGTACTTCCAACATGTGAGAACATGCCTGACGATAACAATCTCCTGATACGTGCTACATGTGGCACATTTGGACAATGCCCCAACCTGATTCTCAGGACACTGTTCAGAGTACAAATGTGAAAATGGCTACAGAGTACTGTACGAATGAGCTCATGAAAACTTCTGTGTAATATCTTGTGTGGCTCTTTCAAATGTGAAAAAAAAACTATGATGATTCCAGAGTTATCTCAGTCTGGCTTGAGACTTAAATCCTTGTAATACTTCTAAAAGTTTGTAAAGCAAACTGTAGGTGTGAGGTTTGAAGGAGGTGTAATGAATGATGCAATGAGTTTTCATCCTTCAGTGAACTGTCGTTTAATTGGTACTCCGGTGGTTCAATACTATACTTCAGTACAGCTGTGAGACCCACAAGAGACAGATAAATAGAAAATGTCAAAATCAAAGCAACTGTGGCACAGTTATACTGACTTTATAGTATAAGTCAAGCTTTAAAAATGCTGGGATCCTACAATTCCCATTATGCAACTCAATGGTATCTTTTATTACACCACCATCAAATCACAGTTTATAATACCAACAGTGGATTTGACAAAAAGCTTCACCACTTTCCCTTCTCAAACTCCTGCCAACCGGTGGAGGATTGTAATCATGAAGGCCGTACCAAGCACATATCATATTTATGATGTTTTACTGTCGGTGGCCTCACCTGGATCATCTCAAATCAAAATGGGAGAATGACTCTGGTGAGATGATCTGGAAAACGTCCATTGCGATGATCAACACAACCTCCATATGTGTCATTGGGGATAAAGTAAGAACCTTGACCTATACTAGAGACTAAAAGTCATAATATCCCTGCCTCTGCTGCTTAAATGTTCATATTTCTTATAAATCTGTCTCCTGGGAGTCTCCCAACTTTACTGAAGTACAAAACTGAATCACTGGAGTATCTTTAGAATAACACTTCACTGATGGATGGATTTTGACCAATGAAACGGAGTGATGTAGAGATCTGGCAATCACTTCAGAGAAATCAACTCATCTACCCAAAATGCTTTGGGGCTGCTGTTTCACCCCCAACCCAAAGACAATCCTTTGAAGTGACTTCAAAAGCTAGAGGCTTAAAAATAAACTGTGCAAGCCTCAAACACGGCCCATCATTAAAAAAATACGAGTCCAAATATCACTAATGACGGCTCAAAAACACAAACAATTCAGCCTCTTTCTGTGAAAACTTTCAGTGGATGCAAACATGCCATTTTACTGCTGCCCTGCAGGAAATACTTATTGTTCTTGCCCATCTCTGAAGTGAAAAAATGTAACTGTGGAGAAGAAAAGACAAGGCAAATAATAGTGAAGGACCATCACTTAAGACGAGCACTTACCAGCCCAGTGAGAGTACGACAGGGCAGGGACAGATCTAAAGAACATTGCATAGTAATCTCACCCAGCGATATTAGTCATGAGTAAACAGTGAAACTACAGCGCGGGTTGGAGGGCACTTATTGGCTGCTCATCAGTTGGAAAGCAATTTGCCTCCTCTTGTTATGTCTGTGGGAGGAAGAGGCGGCCATGTTGTGCACAAAGAGGCCACGCAGCAGATTTAATCACACAGGAAAAGTCACTGTCGGAAAGATTCTGACATTTTACCACAAGACTTTTCCTGTATTTTAATGATACATCTCACAGGAGTACAAGAAAAAGTCACTTAAGACACTTAAAAACTTGGCAACCTCCCACAATTCCAGTCACACATGAAACACACATACAGCTGCAGCAAAATATGTCAAAAATCAACAGCTCCGGCAGCCCACACAAGCACAGCTGACATTTAAATACAGCCAGACTCTCGCTGCACAGTGAGATCTGCAGACCAAAATATTCAGAAACGTTACAATAAATTATCTGACGGAAAAACACAGGTACTCTGTCTTCAAACACACAGTGGAGATCATTATTTCAGCCCTGACAGATTTTAAAAACAATTTCCCCCCAATTGTGTGACAAAACTTTTTTTTTTAATATGTTGGTAAGAAGAGCCAATGTCCCAACTTAATAGGAACATTACGTGTAATAACAGTTCTCCAAACACATCCACCTACTGTATTTTCATTTTCCACTGTAAATTTTATTTCCCTGACACTTCTGTCTTAAAAATCACTCAATGTGATCTTCCTCCATGATGCTGATGGGGCTAAATTGTCTTATGCTATATACCTGTAACTCTGCGGCAAAGTCTTTCAATGATGCCTTCCCTTTTTTTTTTTTCGTTTTGCTTGTTGATGTCATTTTTTGTATTTTTTTTTTTTTATATAACTTACTGCTGGTTGTAGAATGAAAGTTTTGTGCCTTAAAGAAAAAGTTCAACAGTTTAGATATCACATTTTTGTTGGCTTCTTTTCCCAAAAGTGAGATGATAAGATCGATGTCAAGCTCATGTCTGTGTATAGAGTTTGTGGCTCTGTGGAGCTGGACTCACAACTCGGCTCTGCCCGAAGTTCAAAAGTACTGCGGCCTCTGTCTACCAGCTTCTCAGACCTGCCAGTCTTTATTTCTTGTTAAGTGCCAGCACCAGTTAGTGTGTGTGCAACATCCACTAAGCCTTGTTGTCAAAGTGACACCATTGTGTCGGTACAAAGACGTCGATCAAAACCTGTTCTCTGTGTCAGTATCCTGCAATCAATGCTTTTGTACAGCTGGAAACTCTGCAGAGTCTGAAATACGGTGGATGAATATGTTGTGTTTCATAAAATAGTTACCGTACATTACTCCCCCCAAAATTACTAATGACCATTGTAACATTTCTGTTTATGTATGAGTGGTGTTTGTTGACACTGTACTGGACTACATTATACTGAGGTGTTTTTTCTTTCCATTTACATATATGAGAAGGACAGAATAACATCTCTGTGACTTTGTCAAAAGGAAAGTTAAAGGCATCATAAAAGCAAACAACACAGAACAGCGAACGCATGACATGTGACTTCACATCTGGACCAGTGGCAATCCTCTGTCAATCATGAAATAGAACTGACCCCATATCAAATATACAATTGCTGCCAGAGCAAATGAAAACATGAGCTTGCAGATTCATCTGGTTTCCAGGCTAGTCTTCATGCTAAGCTATGCTAAACACTGCCTGTGCACCAACGTGAGACTGATATCTCATCTCCCTCTCAGCAAGAAAGTAGATATTTTTTCCAAAAGGTTTTGTGATATTAGGAAATAACTTCATCTATTACCTGTTATCAGACAAGCGGGCACCTGATAAATCAAGTTTAAATCTACTGACGTGTTTTGAACACTCAAAACAGGACTGAATGAGATACACTCTTTGCCAAACCACACATTCCATCTACAACTGTGTCCCCCAGTTTCAATGCCACACTGCTGCTATGGCAACGGTCAACCAAAGCGTTGCCATGCTGCACCCCTGGCGCAGCACCATGTGTGCACTCATCACATTGCTAGCGTAGCTGCCCTTAAACCACCAGATCCCATATGAATGAGCAGGGGAGGGGTCAGAGACAAAAAAAAGAGACAAGACAGCGAACAGAAGCTTTTGGAGAACGTGAAGAGGAACAGAAGGGAATAACACGGAAGAAGAGTGAAAAGAAATAGATGTGACAAAGGGAAAGGCATCTGAAATGGCAGCCAGGAATTAATCTCTAGGCATGCATGCTCTGTTCCAAAACAGCTAAGCTTGTACTTGATGTGAGCATGACAATTATAGTTAACAAGTCGGGTTTTATTCCCAAGATACAAGCAAGTTAAATCAATCAATCAGTAAAATGGGAGACTTTAAAAAGGCAAAAATTAGCATGGGTAGATTAAACAATGTGAAAATTAAGAGAACAATAAGATTTTTCACTAAAATCTAGACTAGAGCATGACAAACAGGATATGAGAGATTTTTATCATGTCGTGCAACAAAGTTGAGCAGGAAATTAACAAGTCTGGGCTAATGAATAAATAGAAAATTAGAGATGCACAGATTTTTTCAGTTCCAGAGCTCTTTCTATTTTGTTTTTGTTTTTATTACTATTATCATTATTATAATAAATCTTGTTTAATGTTCATGTTGCTACATTCATGCTGCTCCAGAGCCTTCAACTTATGTACTGGCATCCTCCGACCACTGTGGGGCACTGTTGGATTCAGGCTTGTTATATTATATATAACAACATTATATATACTGTATATTATACACTGTATATTATCATTATTATTTTCTGATCGCCGCACAGCAAGAAGGTCCTGGGTTCGAATCCCCGAGCCGGCAGGGCCTTTCTGTGTGGAGTTTGCATGTTCTCCTCGTGTCCGCGTGGGTTCTCTCCGGGTACTCCGGCTTCCTCCCACAGTCCACAGACATGCAGCAGGTTAATTGGTGACTCTAAATTGCCCGTAGGTGTGAATGTGAGTGTGAGTGGTTGTTTGTCTCTGTGTCAGCCCTGCGATGAACTGGCGACTTGTCCAGGGTGTACCCCGCCTCTCGCCCAAAGTCAGCTGGGATAGGCTCCAGCTCCCCGCGACCCTCACGGATAAGCGGTTACAGAAAATGGATGGATGGATTATTTTCTGATGTTGTTGCTCTTGATTTCTTGTTTGCTTTTGTTTTATTTATTTTTCCCCTCTTTATCCTTTTTTAATTTTTTTCTCTTGATAGGCATCAAACAAACCAAATAAGGATTCTGGCTTGTGACATTCACATATGCTGCAGATAGTGCTGAGAGACAACCCCAATATCCCATCATGCATTGCAGAGAGTATATTAAGCTTGCTTTTTTGTTACAAAATACAAATGTTCCTTTTTAACCTTGAGTGAAGTGGCCAAGCATTTTTTACTCCAGCCGTATTTTTCAGCAGAGATTCAGGACATCATTTCATGCCATGTGGCACATTAATTTTAATTGATAACATCAGACTTTGAAATTGTGATCTGTATGTGGATTGGTGATGTTGGTCCGATATCTGATAATTGAAATACATCAATACTGGCCTCTACTAGCACTACTGGATCGAACTGGTCCCATATCTATCAACACGTCTGGGATACCACAAAACACATATGGGGACATAACGAGAAACTAAAATTGCCATATCTTCAAACTGTGCAGAAAAACACTAACTTTAAATCCATCAGGTCTCCATGACACAAATTCTGACTTTTTCATGACCGCAGAGCTAATGACAAGAAGAAAGACAGACAGACACGGTGCGAATAGACTTAGACACACTTCAGATGCAGACAGATACCGAGACCCAGACAGCAGCAGCCGAGGAAGTTATTCCATCTCTCCTGCTGCCAAAATAAGAGCTGATAAGGTACTCCTCGGAGCTGTAAAGTCCTGACACTTTAGCCACTTTAATCCGTGATAACCCCTGGTGCTGCAGGCCCGCTGACGCCGGCCTCCATACACACCCATACAACACCGCACCCTGCTGCTAATAATGCTCTCAGATGGAGTTTCAACCTTGCTTTGATGGCCGGCGAGCTGACGCCTCCATCAAAGTTGTCGTTGACATCAAATGAAAAAAAAATATATATATATAAAAAAAGGAGGGGGGCCCTGTGTGATGCAGCCGGGGCTGGAGGTGACAGATATATATACCAGTGTGAGCTCCAGTTGAATTCCACAACTTGTGTGCCAGCATGTGGCTTCAACAGGGTGGCAGCAATCTAAAGGTTAGCCCTGCTCCCGCTGAGAGGCTCAGTGGCCAACAGTAAAAGGTGTGTGAATGTGTGTGTGTGAGTATATGAATGTGAAGAAGGGTTATGCTGAAAAAGACCAGCTCCTTTGAGCATAAACTCCATCCTTGGATGAATATAAAGTTTACAAAAGAGCCGTGCCCTCTCCGAAAACCTCAAGTGCTTCATACAGGCTCAAAGAAGCCTTAAATAGAAGCACAGATATTTGGATAGCGCCCCGGGGCAGCAGATCATTTTTCTTGCACTGTTTCCAGTGGTATGATGGTAACTGGATAATTAGGGCTAACAGAAGGTGTATTTAATCCCAGTCCCATACATTAATGGTAATTACATGATCTTTGTTTTGAACGGTACACTGTAATTCGATGAGGGTGTATTTACAACTAAACATGTAACCTATAATACTATCATCATTCCACCATTAGGAATAATGATTACTGGATAACAAAGGGAAAAAGGTATTTTTTCAATCTAAATTAAAAGTATTGAACTGAAACCCAAATGGCAATAACACGGACAAGGTCACTGGATTTAATGGTCATCTGCAGTGATGTAGTGAGATTAAAAGAACTGGCCTCTAGCAATCCCAGTCTAAATAAGACTGGGATTGCTGGGATTAATCAAAGGCCCCAAATATCTTGGACTCTGACATGCTTAAAATTCTTTCTCTGCTGACTCAAATACAACAGATCTGCCTGCTTTTCAGTAATTCAGTAATTTTCAGTCTTTTTACAAAATAGTGCTCCATTTAAGTATCAAAATATTCTTATTCACTCCTTGCAGAGTTAGATGCAAATAGTGAAACCACTTTTATGTCTAATTAGCTTAAAGGGACATTACACCCCAGAATCAAGAATGCATATTTTTCCTTTGGTCTGCAGTGCTATTTATCCATCTAGATTTTAGAGTTATTGGCCATCCAGATGTCAGCTTTCTCTCCAGTATAATGAGACTAAATGGCATTCAGCTTGTGGTGCTCAAAGCAACAGAAAGACTGGAAAGAAAGACTAGAAAGAAAGTAGTTCCTACATGAAACTGCTCACAGCAAGGTTTGGTGGATTGAGTAACGAGGTCACGATTTTTGGAAAGAAACACAGGTTTTGAATAGCCGTTATCTCCTGGGTTCTCTATCAAGAATCTGTTCAGCTTAGTGGCACCTAACAAGAACTCAGCCAGGGGGCTCTATGGTTAACCTTTTTATATTCCAAGGGTTTAACTAGAACCCAACGAAAGAGTTCTACCAAGAACCCTTTTATTTTCTCATACAAAGAATCAGCTTGTCCCTACAGGAGAACCTTTTTGGTTCCTGGTAGGACATTTTATAAAGCTTCCACTTGGAACCCTTTCAGTGAGTTCCTCCTAGATCCCAACATGAAAGGTAGAACCATCTGTGAAAGGTTTCATCCAGAGCCCCCGGAGAGGTTCTACAGAGAACCCTTCTATTATTAATGGTTCCTCCCAGAACCCTTTCTGTGGGTTCTATCAAGAACCTTTCCACCTTCCTTGGGTGCTGACAAGAACTCAGCCAGGGATTCTACGGAGAACCTTTTATTAAAAATGAGACTCGTGTAGACTGATATGGATCGGCAGATAGTCTATATGAAAAAAGAACAATCGTTGACAGAGTGGAAAGTCGTATACAGACAAGCAGAAAAGTGCAGAAAGCAGCTGCACATTCTGGGCAGTTAATGTGTTTGTCTGGCTGTTCTTCACCAAGAACATGTCACAGCAGGTAACTAGTTATCCCTAAAAACACAAATTGTTGTTTTTGCACGTCTGTTTGTGTGTGGCCAAAACAAATGAGATAACTGTTAATGAATGAGCTTTACAGGTTTTGGTAGGCTTATCTTTAAACTGTGGAATGAGCCAGGCTAGCTGTTTTCTCCTGCTTACAGTCTTTATGCTAAGCTAAACCAATAGACGTCTGGCTAGTATTTGGCACAGACACATAAGGGCTGGGACGATACACGAGTCTTATGTACTGTGATTCAATATTATGATTTATTGTGATTTTTGTTTGTTTTTTTTAACACTAGATGATGTGAAAAATTTTAATCATGCTCTTTGAGACTGTATATCATGGCTGATATTTCCAAAAATATTGCACATTATATGTCAGTCAGTCTCTGAAAAAGTACTAAATTAAATATTTTAAATATTAGACTCAAGTAGTGAACAATAAATAAAATATAAATATGTGCTGCCTTCTTCTGGCAGGCAATACCTCTTCCAAGTAGTAGCAGACTGAGTTAGCGATGTAAAATCGGCAGCTAGATTATTTCCTCAGATCAAAAGGTATTAGCAAACATGTCGTTTTATGTTAAGCACATGAATAAAAAGGATCCATTTGTTAAGATATTACTGTGATTACGATGTTAACTTCCATGATATATTAGCATTGAGCTAATGGACCAAATGCTCGTTAATTATATTTTTAAAAATCAATTCAGGAATCTGAAAAAAGACAAATAAATCCCAACCCATACACATAATGCTTTAAAATATTTTTGATGGATTTATAATCCAGTTTGGACATACCATAATTATGCCATAAATTTCATTTTCCAAGCTCTTCTTTAAATAAAAAAAAAAAAAAAAAAGCTTACATAACTTTTTTTTATCCAAGTATCTTATGTGAATAAAAGATAACCTCACCATGGGAAATGATCTTAAGATTCTGTTTAAAAATAAAGTCCAGGGAACTTTATAAAAGGACTAAGTGCTGTTATGATGTTAGCCCAAAACTTTGAGTTAAAAAAGCATGAATTTTTCAAAATGTATCCCAGGACAGTCCTCTTTGAACGTATATTTATATAAACAAAAAACATCACAGGACCCAATTAAATATAGAATAAGTACTGTATTTTCGGCCAATGATCTCATAAATTATGATTTATGAGCTGCTCTGCGAGTGACCAGGGGATTCGTTAACAATTTATTTCTCCTGGCCTTCTTTTTTTCTTGAAGCTTCTTCAGTCAATATTCACGTGTGCATTCAACTGGTCTTCCAAAGTCATAATGTATTACCCTCGAGGACGTTCTTTTACTGTGAGGATGAAGATGGTTCTTCGATGGTGCTGATGGTACTCGGCTGTGCCTCGCATAATCACACTGAAGAATGTCCTCAAGTACATCAATGTAATATTACAGTGAGGCACAAAAGTATTACACCTTTAAGTGCACATCCTCTATAAACCACTGGTTCACTCTGTCCAGTGCAGAATTCACCATTTATTGTAAGAACCACACATATACACAAACCAAGGACTGAAGTGCTGTGTGTGTGTGTGTGTGTGTGTTTGTGTGTGTGTTCTGCACTGACACATCATCATAGCAGCTTGGACAGGCCTGCTTCACGCCTACACAGCTGCTAATAAGACAGATCCATCAGAAACACAGCCAGGGAAAATTTAACCTGCTCCCTCCTTGTCTGGAATAGAGAGATGGACTAAAACAAGAGAAAGTGAGGGGGGGGCAAGAAGAGGGGTAGAATGATGCAGAGAGAAAGTGCAGACAGAAAAACCAATGAGATACTGAAAAGAGTCAGACTGGGAGAGAGGAGCTCAGCGACCAACTACCACAGTGAAATACAGGAGGATATTAAAGGTACAACGACACAAGGAGGTGTGAGAAATGGACCTCTGACCCACAGGTGAAAAATATTCTTTACTTTTTTTTGCACTGCTTAAAAAAAAAAAGTTCCTCTGGTAGCCAAACACATAAGAGTTTTTAAGGGGACAGTTCACCCCAGAGTCAAAAATACATATTTTTCCTCTGGCCTGTAGTGCTATTTATCCATCTAGATCAGACCTATTCAACTGGCAGCCCGTGGGCCGGATCCTTTGACGACCTCACTATCATTAGGATTTTATTTAAAGTTTATGGGTGTTAACACTGTTTATTAGAAGATTATCATTTTCACAAATAGGTTAATTAGCCCATTCATTGTTTATGTCTGTTGTTAAGTTTTAACTCAGGTTGTTTATGCAGAGGGGAGTTTAGGAGAGTAAAACTGAATCAAACATGTTAAATAGCACATTGGGTTTCTTTTCCAATTGTGAAATCTAACTATCTAGCTCTCAAATATATTGGAAATAGCTGGCGCTCAGTTTGTGACGCACAAAGTGCCAAAAAACATACATTTGAAAAAATCTAAAGCAATGTCTCTTTCCAGAAATCATGACCCAGTTATTCAAGATAATACACAGACCTTGTTGTGAGCAGTTTCATGTAGGAACTACTTTCTTTCTATGGTAAAAAAGAAAATAGTTCCTACATGAAACCGCTCACAACACAGAGACTGATCTCCACAACTCAGCAACTCACATCAAAAGAGTCTAGACAGATAAATAACACTACATGCCAGAGGAAAAATAAGTATTTTTGATATGAGATGAATTGTCCCTTTACATCTAAGTGTCACTTTTGTTGTTTGTCTCTAACACCAGTTGCATCCATCTTTGATAATTTCACACTTTTTGTCACTTGAGTATCATGCACATCCAAATGAATAGAACACTGAATTTAATTGAAGTAATCTGAGTTAATTAAAATTTAATGTGATCAAAATTATACAAAGGGGACAGACAGGGAAGATGCAGGTTTAAAGAAAGATGAGAGGTAAAAGTGTGAAAAGGTGGTAAAGGAAAAAGACAGACAGAAGATGAGATATGAGAAGAATAAAAATGAACAGGGGGAAAAGGGAAAGAGAACGAAACAAACAAGAATTCTGAGAAAAGAGGTATGACAGGGAAAAAAAGGTGATTGGGCTGGATGGATGGAAATAGAGAGAACAGGAAATGGAAAACAATGAGATGGTGACGGAAATGGAAAAATGAAAAGAGCTAGAAATGGGAGTCTGTGCAGTGGAACTTCATTACATTTTAATGTGTTTCTTCATTGGATTAGCTTCTACAAAAGCTCTATTAATTGTTCTTCACTGAATTAGTGAAGATTTGTGCAGGAAAAACTTTAACTGCATAGGTGTGAATGCGAGGTTATCCGTCTCTATGTGTTAGTGCTGTGACTGACTGATGACCTGCCCAGGGTGCACAACGCCTCCCGCCAAACTTCAGCTGGGATCATTCCAGCTTCCACCACCCCCCGCATCCCTCTACAGGATGGATGGATGGAGGATGAATGTGTCGATGGACAGACAAAAAGATTCAACTGCTTTTCAGCAGAGTGGAAACACTTAAGACTCCTTGAAAGGTCTCATCAAGAGTTGTTCTAAATTTAAGTCTACAGTAAAAAAAGAACTGAGTTATATGCCAACAAAGATCAGGCTTAATCTGCACCTACACTCACTGCATTGTGGCATTTGTGTTCTGTTTCTATTGAGCAGCCCACAGTGGAGTCAAAATGTTTTCTTTTTGATGTTGACAGTGAGCATAATATTTTTTTAAATTCAAGACAATACAAGCAACAAGACAATAACCTTCTACTGCTTCAAGTAAACAAACAGTTCAAGCCCGAGCTAATTCACAAAAAATGTGACAACATCAATCAAAAGGTTAAAAAAGATGTGGGAGGTAAGAAAAAGGTCGTAATTTTTTAGATGATGCCCTTTGTTTCCATAATAAACAGACTTATCAGCTTTTTTTTTTTTATTTTAGTTTAACCAGCAAAAAAAGCAAAACATGCGGTGAAATAATGTCCTCGTCCAGATCCCGCACCATATTAGAACAATAACCTCTGTCACACATTTCAAACAGGCATATTAACACTATCTGATGGAAAACACACTTGCAACCACAGATTTGGTCCATAACTGAATTTTACCTTCTGCATGTGTGTGCTGTTTGTCTTTATTATGAGTGTGCATTTCCAGAACAGGAACCTGCTGTAAACCAGTTTTACAGTTTTAGCCCTGTTTATTGTAACTGATTTTAAGTCTACAGTATAATAACTGATTTGTCGAGGAGTTGGTTATCTATCAGCTGAAGCTTTGGTGCTGAGTGAAGGACATCAGGCCTTATATTCAAAACCAAGAGGTTGACAGCACTGATCTCAGGTCCCTCAGCTCAAGGTGAATGCCTCAGCTTCACAGTCTGCCACTTGTGGAGCTGTGGGGTCACAAATCCAGACAGGAGGTGAAGTAAAAATTGAATAAGAGAGTCATAAGAAAACCTCCACAGGCCCTCTTGAATTAAGAGCTATTCTGTCATCATGTACATGTACAGAGTTTAAATGTTCTGCGCTCCCATGCAGAAGTTTTTAGGGTCACCAAACTCCACACACACAACAGACCTTACACAGATTTAATCAGCCAAAATAAGTGAAGCAATTATGTTCGGCTTTATTTATTCAGGAAGTCTTGTTGACATCAATATTTATAATGCCTGAGACCAAATTATATATACACAAGATCACAGCGAGACAAGACAGTCACACAAAACAATCATCACACACACAGAGACACTGATTAGAACAATTATTATTATTATAAAAGTATCTGGGAGGAAAACTTTTTGATAGTAATAATGAATAAGTGTTTTGACTATATTAATGAAAGTCTACAGAGGTGGAAGGTATAAACGGTATAGTAAGTACACCAGTACAAATTTGCCATACAGTATGAATTTTGACAATACCATGCATGCATTTTTGTGCTACTTTATCCATTTACCGATAAGCACTAAGGGTTTTTTGGCTCCTCCTGCACATTTTGGTTATTGTTTTCTTTTTTTTTTTACATCCAAATCACTATGACCTGTGTCTTTCTTTTTTTAACTGATCTTTTATGTATTTTCTTTTCATATGTGCAACAAATAGCAATCAAATAAACATGATAATAAGTTATAACAAAATGGTAAAAGCATGTTAACATGTTTTGTCCATCCTAAATGACAATTAACCCAAACTGGCTAGTGTTAAATATATATGTTATAATGTGTAAAGAATAATGCAGTTGAATGATGTCACTTCTAACATACTGTACGACGCTCTCCTTTAAATATGTCACATTCTGGAAACTATTGCACAAACCGATGTCTTTTATTTCATTAAATAACCGAATAAAAACCACGTTACTGGCTAAGATGTGCATTAGACTGTAATGTACACGACTTTTCTTTGGTTTGATATGACAACAATATGCAACAATTTATATCCACATCTGAGGGTCTGGGGAGGACGGATGGTCGGGGTACCTTTCATAATTGTAATTATTTGAATAATGCAGCCATCATATGCTTGTATACACTTTCATTTCCAATCTGTTCTGCAGACAAATGCACGGTGGGTTGAAAAATGGAAAATCAATTAAAAAAAATGCTGAACAAAATCCGAGGAAAATACACCATTTTATTGCTTTTGCTTTTTTAGCTTCATAGACACATTTTTTTTATGACCCTTCCATTCGTGGTGCAATGATAGCGTCAATAGCACTGCTGGAAAGGAATGAATTCACGTCTATTTTCTGAATGTTTTATGCTTTAACCAAATATATTCTGCAGGCTGTCACTCAAATTTGACTGGACTACCTCCCAGGAGGATATGCAGGTAGGTTTGAATAGCTGAAAGAAGCTGGAACATACGGATCTGCAGTCTGGACAGTGGACTACAGCAGTAAAAAAAAAAAAAAAAACATGGAAACACCATTAAACATCTATCTGCATTTTCAGTTATATACCAACCAAATTGGTTTACAGAAAAGTGCCAGAAGTCACAGTCACACACTCCCGGTTTTTGTTCGTTCTACATCACATGTGGAGCAGCAAGAGAAAAGAGTGTCCCATCTCTTGTAACTGAGAGTCTCTCTATTGTGGTGAAAGTCTGGTGTCGGGTTTAGTCGCTGGCAGGAAATCTTTGGCCAAACAAAGCCCTGAGAGTGCAATACAAACTGTCTCCTAAACAGCCATGAGTAAGCACTCTGACTTGTTTATCCCACAGAGACCTGCGCTCACCAGCTCTCTAAAAGTGATAAAGCATCATGGGCTGCCAAATGAAGGTAAACATCAGTGTGTTGAGAGCAATTAACTGATGATAGGTCACACTGTGATATATGGGTACTGAAAAGATTTTAGAGACAACTCTCACTGATATCAGGAACAAAAAATGTGCACAACTGCAAAAATCATCTGAAATTACTGATCAAAATCTATTTATATAGTAACATCATGACAAATGTTTGTTTTCTTTTCAGCTGCACTCACAATAAGACATTTTGCTTAAAAATACAATAGTCTATACTGTCTACTACCTTCACAGACAGGGATCGAACCTGAGCACCTGGCATCGTTCACACAAAATACACCTTCCAGTTTAGGATTAAAGGAACAGTTCAGCATTCTGGGAAATGCACTTTCTTGTCATGAAATGAATGAAAAGATCAGTACTGCTCACATATACCATTTTTTACACCAAAATTAGCTTGTACAACTTGTACAAGAGTTTTTTTTTTTGTTGTTTTTTGTTTTTTTAATGCAGCTAAACGGCCAGCAGACAAGTTTGCCTTTCTGTTTTTTGTTTTTTTTTTCCCCGATGTCTGCCAGAGAACCAAGACTCAACTCATGTCTGTGCAGGAAACAGAGAGAAATATGTTTTTAAAAGTCTGCTCAAGTTCAAGTGTTCAACTCTCCAGTACTTTTGTAGATTCTAACTGAATCTCTGTGATTTGAAGTTTAGTTTTTCTTCATTGTTTGTATTTTCAGGTATCTGCCTTATTTTACCGTTTCACGTTTGCTTTCAACAGTTTGAGTTGTGTAAAGTTACAGCAAACAAAAAAAAAACAAAAAAAAAAACAAAGTTCCTGATTTTGCTGCTTTAATAAAAATTTTAAAAACAAACTGCTTTTATTAGGCAGAATCAAGAAAATTATATATTTAAAAGTTTTTCAAGCAGGCGCCTTGTGTAATGCAGAAAGTTCACACTCTAGGCAGGCAGCCTTGGTGGGAACACACCCAGCAAGCAACTGAGGTCATAACCCAAGTCAGCATGTGTGTGGAAATAGGGGCAAAAGAGTTGCAGAAGTTACTGATGGAAGCGACAAGCCTTCATTGCTTCCATTTGAAAAACTGGTGAAAATTAGAGTGTCCACATGAGTGTCATGTCCCCATCACTGCCCATCAGAGCTGAAGCCAGTAAATACCTGCAACTACTGCAGAGTCATTTGATCCGCAAATGAATGTCACTTGTACCCTTTCTCAGTGGATGTTAGTGGGTTAGTTCTGTCCAGTGTAAAAGGGGCCATACAGTACATGTCCACTAAACATGAAGCTACAGCCCGCAGCATATTAACACATTATATCTCACAGAAAAAAGTGTAAAACTGACAACATGTGGTTTTACTGTTTGCAATGACTTCCTAGAGAACTGACATCACCTTCCATCTTTTGCTAAGCTGCGCTAACCAGCTGCTAGCTGTAGCTTCATATTTAACGGACAGACATGCAAGTGGTGTTGATCCTCTCATCTCACTTTCAGCAAGAAAGTGAAAAAGAAAAAAAATTCAACTAAAAGTACATTTAGCTGTGCTTTCAAACTCTAATGATCCAAACAGGAGGAGGAGAGAGCAACATTAAAACTACACCTGCTATAGCATCACTAAACAGTGGAAACCCTCCGACAGCACTGCATGTCCTTGACAAATCCTCCAAGACTTTCTCCTTTCACTTCTGTCTTTAAAAGGCAGCCCGGGCAAATGAAAGGCCCACATATTCACTTGAAACTTCTCTTTAAACCCTCCATCTACAGCTCAAGAAAGAAGTACAACTTGCTAAACTTCTAAAAGAATATTCAAATGATAATTTCAGGGCACAGGGAAATGTTTTCAAAGTCAATGTCACATAGAAGGTCTGGAAATTACCTATTACATTGTAACAAAGCATAAAAAAGTCATAACCACAAGACCAGAAAAGGATTTTCTTTGCCAGATCAGCATCATTTCATCACTTAAAAGACAGTTAAAAAACAAACAGCTTACAACTTGGTATGAAAATAGAAAAACATTTCTGCCAATTTTAGTGTTGCTATATCTCAAAACAGCTGGAGAAAGTCAATATGGCCTGGTGTATCTGATATCAAAGTTGTTTCTTTTCAACAACTTTTTTTTTTATTGCTGGGGTGCAGAGAAGTAAGAAACTCAATAACTCACTGTTCTTGCAGGATAAAATCCAGGTTCTCTGGAGAAATCTGTCCGGTCACAGGATGGCGAAACGTCGTGCTCCTCTGGTTATGACTGAAGTGACAGAGGGAGGAGAGAGAGGAGACAAAATTAGCAACCTCGGTTGCACTGTAAACAGTGTGAGGGCATCACCCTGGATTTTCACCCCCACTGTGTTCACAAGTACAGCGCACACAAGCCGATCATTCCCCGGAGGAGTAGCGGGCTTAGGAGCTCTGTCCAACCTCTCCACCCTGATGGGCCCTGATGTCCCTGACTTTCCCAACCCTGTGTAGAATGTGAGGGGTGGCTGCAGGACGCCCACCCCACCCAGTTCACCCCACCCAACCCGTCCTGTACAGCTCGTGTGGACTAAAATGTTGGGCTCAGCACAAAAGCTGGACAGTGCAGGCGTGGGCCTCCATCAGTTATAGACTCAGTCGAGCAGCCTGTAAAAGCATTTGACAGGGTAGACAACACGGGGTGGTTTGGAGGGTCACAGTGAGGGTGTGTGTGTTGCGGCGGGTTAAGAGAACTGTTCTACAATTCAACAGGAGCTTGAATGTTTCACAGCAGAGAGATGACAATGACTTCTGTGGTGTTACTGATGTTTTGACTGAAGTTTCACAGCTTTGAATTCAATGAACAAAGAGGCTGGTGGTAAGTTAGATGTTCATGTCTAATAAAGAGACACCTAGTCCCACAACATGAGTGACAGCATAATTCAAACAAAAAAGTAATACAAATTTGAAAAAAAAAAACAAAAAAAAACAAAAAAAACAAACATCATTCAAAACAAAATTCTAAAGAATTACGGGTATGCTTTCCAGGTTTGAACACTTTTTTCAGGAAATACTGAAAGAAAAACAACTGTTGGGTTGAAATTAAATTAATTGCCAACTATTTTGATAAACAATGAATCAACTTGATTAATTTTTCAAGAAAAAAAAGTCAAAATTCTCTGATTTCAGCTTCTTAAATGTATAACAATAAACTGAATATCTTTGGTTATGGACAAAACAAGTCATTTGAGGATGTCATCTTGGGCTTTGGTACTCACTGATTAACATCTTTCACCATTTTCTGATATTTTATAGACCAAACAACTAATCAGTTTATCAAGAAAATAAGTGATCGACTGATTGACAATGACAGTATTCATTAGTTGCAGCACTATATAATAGAACTGAAACAATTCCTCAGTCCTTTTGATAAGTTGATCAACAGAGAAACCAACATTTATCCTGCATAATACTAGAGCTGCAATGCTCAATCAATTTGTTGTGTTAAATGTTAAATTAATTGCCAACTATTTTGAAAATCTTTAAGGATGTAATCTTAGGGAATCTTTTACCATTTTCCAACATTTTATAGACCAAACAACGATTGATTAATCAAGAAAATAACTGACAGATTAATTGACAAAAAAAGAAAATTGCTATCATATAGATATATCTCAGGTTTAGACTGCTGTTTGAACAAATTGTGATGACATTTTTCACTATTTCATCAAGTAATTGATTCTTTGGAAAAAGTACATAGTTGTGAAAATAACCTATTAGTTTGGTCCTAAAAGAATAAGCAAATATAGATCACTTTTGGATTTCAAAAATATGCCAAATAAACCCTTGGCCCTCCTGCCAATTCCATAAACATACAACCTTTAGATATTAACATATTCGCACACTCAAGAACTTTATATGTGGTACAACAGGGCCTTATAAACAACAACAACAACAACAACAACAGCTGCATGCAGTTTGCCACAGAACCACTAACGACACAAAACAACAAACTACAGTAGAACTGCTTAGCAGTCACCAGCAGAAGCACAACACTGATGAGAAACACCATGCACGCTCAGCAAACAAACCCCATGTGTGTGTAAAGGTTCACAAACCTTTCCCATCTCCAACAACAATCAATACGTAGTAACACTGTTTTCCATTCAGCAGCAGCTCACATTACTCCTCATGCACAGACTCCTGCTTGATGTAGCAGAAGATCAAATCCTACGGGACTACAGGGTTTCCCAGGAGACCCGGTGACATGGCAGCAGCAGGCTCCATACCAGGGACTTACAATGCCATTATTAGCTCACAGCACGACACCTAAACACAACATGTCACATGAAACTGGTCACATCTAAATGCACTGTGTGCAGAAGCCTTGTTCTCAGCTCATACTGATGTCTGTTAGTGTTCCCTCCTGACAGCCGAACCACCTCCACTACTCCACAGCTACTATTACTATTACTAATAACAGTAGCACCAACATAGATATGATGGTTACTTACTAAAAGCATATTTTGCCTTGAGTTGAATTCTAGCTTGTCACTATCTTGTTTGTTTTTCCAAATTTGGATTTTTGGTTCCAGTAAGTGACAGTGAAGCCCAGGAGGAGCTGACGTGGGTGTAGTAGTCTGACATACTAGTCAATCAAACACCCAAGCATACCCCACTGTCAGGGAAGCTACTTTGAAAGCATTGTTTTTGGAATTAGTTCACACTGGAAGACACTGAACTACAGCAAAGCCACCCTCCAGAGAAATCTAGTTTGGTTAACTAAAGCTACTTCTGTTCAAACACTGTAACAAAAAAAAAAAACATAATGTATGTGATATGAAATTATGACAAAATACAATACAGGAATTAAGGATAAAAGAAAAAGGGGTTCAGGGCTGCTCAAAGGGAGTTTAATGAATCTATATATAATAATCGAGGAGCTCTAGGTCTCAGTGACCTTTTAGCGCTGTAAACTTACATCACTACATTTTGTTAGAGACTGAGTGGGCACTTCTATTTAAAAGACTGCAGACAGAGTTGCCCTTTCAACCACCATAAGATGACGTATCTCAAAATATTCACAGAAGTGACTTACAAACTATAAAGTGACTGTACTGGTTGTGTTTTCACAGTTCAGAGGAGTTTGGCCTTTTCTCCTACTGCTGGCTGCATAATGTCAACATTCTCCACTGCTGCAGGCTGTGTGTTCGGCTGTCAGGTACTAAGCAAAAAAAAGACATCCAGAGCATAATGCAAAGAATTTATAGTTTTCATAAGCCCTGACGAATCACCTTGGGCAGCCCAGAGGGGACTGTACTCACATTTACACATGAATGTTTGACAGCTGGCCATAAAAAATCTCCTCAGAGTGAAATGCAAAAACCGGTATTGAGGAGCATGAAGAACCTTTGCTCCCGATCCACAAGAGAGGAGAGCAGCACAGTACTGGAGATGGCGTTAGTCATGCTGCCAGTCTTACAGCACAAAAACACCCAGTGCTCTAGATAGTAGCATCCCTCTGGGGGATACGCTCACTATTTCAACATAACAAGGAGCCCTGCAGCCTAGTCGGAGGTGCTCTAAGAATTAATAATTGTCTGGATAGGATGGAATTATAATCGATCAGTTGTGAGCATGAAAAGGAAAAACAGGTTGTCCTGACAGGCCTCTGAGTCATGAGTTATGACTGAGACGCTCTCCTTTGCAGAGCTGCTACAAATTCAACACATATGCTAAACAGCAGCCGCAGTTGTGTGAGCGCTGTTTTACTGAGAAACAGCTACTCGGGTCAATGCAGGTGATCTCACGCACGTACAGATCTGGAGGAGGATGTTACAGCCTGTCAAAAGCATGGTTCAGATTATCTGAAGTGAGGCTGTATGAGGTGCTCATCCATAGTCCGTGTATTATTTATAATAGATGGTGGTCAACACAGTCCCAGAATTAAGTATTTACACTGCTTTACCTTGCTGTCGACAGGAAACAGTTGTTATATAAACCAAATATCACTCTCTCCAAAACAACCAGACTCCACTGACAGAGTCAGTAATTTTACCTTCCAAAATACAGAAGTTGCTGGTCTACCACTGCCTTAATTGATTAATTTGTAACACACACATGACACAAACAGATTGACCATTCGAGGCAGCGGTAGACCAGCAACTCTTGTGTTGTCAAAAATATTGATACACACACACCACTGCAGTGCCCACAGAGCTCCACCTGCTCTCACTTATTCACAGTGCTGTCTACTTCTCGTCACTTGTCTCATTTGCCCCAGTTGAATATTCATTGTCATATTATGGCCTTACTATATTTATCTTTTCATAAAAATCGAGATATTGTATTATATTGTGTGATGCCAAGTTTAAAAATTCCAGTATCATGACAGCGCTACCACTAACTTCCGTGTTCTGCGAGCAAAATTTCCTGATTCTACCAATCAAGTCTGGTTGATTTGGAGAGAGTGATATATAGATTATATCAGGACAGTTTCCTATCTGAAATGGCTGACAGTACGGAAAAGCAGTGAAAGTATTATAAATTTAGTGTACACTTGAATTAATATGGATTTTTTTTTAGGTGGCTAAAGCACGTTTAGTTGCTGACCCTGTCCACAGCAGTATATTGCTGAGCTTCATCCACCAGTACTCCTCCTGCTTCTTCAAACTGGGGGCGTGGCAACCCGTCATCTACTGTAACTAATAAACTAACTACCACATACAACTGCAAATTATCTGAACTGTCCCTTTAAAGCACTGAAGAAAAAACACAAAAAATGTCCCACTAATGTTTTTTTTTTTTTTTTTTAACATTGTTGTCATAACCATTTTTATCCATAATGGCTGAATTTTCAGAATCTAATAAGAAAACTGGGAATATTAAATATAAATATGTTCAGATTTTGGCTATGACGATACATTGTTAAAATGATACAATTTAAAAGTTATGAATATTTATGAAAGAATTCTTTGGTGGATTGTGAGAAAGGATTACATTAAAAAATTTGAATTACATTTGGCAGGGAAATGTTACATAAATTACATTAGTGGGAAATTATGCTTACAGGATTAATACACCATTAACATTATTATTCCATTAATTCCATTAATGGTTAATTATGTTAATGTGAATCCATTCCACTAAAAGCAGTGCTATTCGAAGGTGCTGCTTTTAAAATGCTCCAGCGTGAATGAACGATGCAGGGAGCCTTTGTCTTAATTAATATTAAACAAAATGCTGTGACATAAGACAATAAATCAACACATGATGCACATGAGTTAAAAAATAATGCCAATTATGCCATGATGACAGCCATAAAACCATCTGTCATTCACACAAACGTGTAAGAAGTAATAGATGCCTGCAGAATTCATAGCGATGCTTTGAAATTAAACGCAATATGTTAAACCCATTAACTCGGATCGCTCTGCCAGACTATTAAATGGTAAAGAGGTATTTATGGCTGCTGAGGACAGAGTCACCTCAAATCCTCTCAGAGAGCCCAGCAGTAAATTCAGATATTGATCGCGCACATTCAAACAAAGGCTTGTTTATTTCTGAGCTGATATGTGAAGCACCTCTCCTGGGAAAACTGATAAATCCACATCTGATTGCTCACAGAATATGAATGGGAACAGCATGTAAGTGTCCTGGGAGGTTGTTTATCAGCAACTATGATTTCACTCTGCAGCGAGGTTCAAAATAGTACAAGATATAATAGATGTGATAGTGTCATTTTCAGAGGAGGTGAGGCAGAGATGACCTGGTCTGTAAAGGAAAAAAAATGTTGGAAGTAGCACTTAAAGCTTTATATGGCACCCTTTTAACAATGCCCTTTAATACTGGTAATAAAAGACCTGTTCACAATGTACCTTACATCTCTAGGTCCATTTGACATCTGGCGCATTTTGCCTATTTTTCTTACTCTCACAGCGAGATGTGTCCAGTGCAGCTTCTGTAGAGTTGGATAACTATGTGTGTCTAAAACAGAAATGGTTACAGTCATATTTTTGTGTCAGTTGCTCAGATTTAGAGAGCAAAAGGCTTCTCCCTGAAGTGAACATTTTGTACAATTTTGAGAACAAGACAAGAACCAAGACTAAAAGATCAGAAAACAAAACTAGTACTTTTGCTATCTCCATTATGTGAGACCGTTTATTAAATGGGGCAAACTCATTGGTGACTGAAGGACACTTGGATGACACAAGTAAAGGGAATAACCATGACGTTAAGGCTGCACTGTTCAATATTCCTCTATGAACAACGGACCAAATGACTATGTGTAGTTTCCCTCACCTCTATGATACATTTTGGCATCTTTCAGCTTATTGTTTTGGTTCCTTTTCCACTCTCATCATCCCCAGGTCCAGCCACACATCAGGAAGCTGCCTGATGTGTGTAATATAATAAAATAAATAAGCTCTGATGAACCTTTTGTAGTTGTATGATTGCCAGACACTAATGCTAACTTAGCCATTTTAATTTTAATGTGATTTTAGTTTCCTGTGGCTCAGGGCATGAATTTTCCCGGTGGTTACCACCTCAATTTGGAAAGCAAGGAACTGTGAATATGGACAGCCAGATCAATGTTTTATATACTCGCCTCCTCTTCACTGCACTGCTGGATCCACCGACTCTCTCTAACGAAGACCATTAATAATATGATAAAAATGATTTTTGTGGGTCATTATAATAAGAAATCTTCACAAAATAAAGACTTCTTTATCTCAAAATAACAATTATTTAACATACTAACTCATTATTCTGTGATGCTAACTTATCATTTATCACACAATATGACATCATAGACTGACTTTTGACTGACCTCCAGTGTGCCTGAACTTAGTGTTAACAAATTAGGAAAAAAAAACAAAAAACGAAACGAATCATTCTTAACCCTGGAGTTAAATTCATCACATTATTTCTGTGGAATTAAAATCATTGTTTACTTGATGCCTTTACTGCCCTGGCATTTGCTCTTTGTGTCCTCAAAAATTTGACACAAACACCAAAGGTCAAGTGGCCTCGCCCAACAGCAGTGGATTTTTCTGTGGCCAAAAGATTAATGGCGCTATAACAACAGCACTTTATCACAGAAAAACATGGAATACAGTGATAACTTATAAGGAATGGGTCAAATATATTATCCAGTTTATACCAAGGCCACTTGTCATCAAAGTAGAAATACTTGCTGTTCATTAACTTAAGTAACAAAGCTCTGATTTCCGTTTTACATATAAAAATACAGTTCAGGTACATGAGGAGTTTTGCAGCTTGTATTACTACAGGTTGGTGCAGACCAAGCATCTGATAGGAGGAAGGGTCATGTTTCACAAAGCTGGGCTGAGAGATTTATAACCCAAACAAATTTTAAAATCAGGGTTCATCAAACACATAAATGCCTCTGACCATCTGCCAACTGACTGGCTTGTTTTCACATTAGTGCTGAAAAACCCATATATAAATGCTGACTCACAGAAACTTATCAGAAAACAGGAGGTGCTCTTGTTTTTATGCTGCAAGTGTCTGCATCTGACACATAGACATGTTTGTTTTTATGAGTCCTTTAATGTGGTTTTGTGGGTCTGAGTTCCAGGAGTGGTGCATTATCTCATTTCACAGGCTGAAACCTACTGTATGATAAGAGGTAGAGATGAAGTGTGTACTGACTCACTTTACACGAACAAAAGCTTACAAAGGCATTGAGAATGTAGTCCATGTGGCTCAGATGAGAATATACTGTACATGCTTGAAGGCTTTGAATTCAAAGCTTCAGCTCAGCCTTTCATTGTGTTCCTCATGTATGATAGCCTATCTCATACTATTCTAGTGTAGCTCACTGTGGCTCAGAGGTAAGTGCACCTGAAACACAGCATCAGCTAAAAGCATACAGCGCTGCTGTAAAATTGTATTCCACTCATCCAACCATTTCTGTTGTCCCACAAAGTTTCATCTTCAAGGACAGCTGAGGCACTACTCTACCTCCCCCTGCAAGCTCTCCAGCCATGAGAGACTTACATAACTGCCATATCATTAAAACAGCTACCTCTCAAAAAAGTCCACTGATTAAAATAGCCTACTTGATGCTGACACTATGCATGCAGCTTTCCTGTACAGTGTGGTGTTTACCTGCAGCGTGGCGGTGACGACTCTGGAATAAAGACTGGTTGAGTCAGAGTCGGCACAGCGTGCACTGGGCTGAGTATTGCAAGAAAATGTTGAATAGGCTACTGGAGTTCATACAATACTTGTCAACTGTAGCACTGATAGTTTTATGCCGATAAGAAAACAATGGTGTTCTGTGATATTTTACTTAAATATTTGCTAAAATGGCTTCTGTATTAAAATAAAGTCTGTCAGTGTTTGTTTGGCTGCACTGCAAACAGAAGCACCAGTTGCTTCCCTGTTGTATTTCTGACAGACTAACTGCTTAAGGGACCTGTGAGCTGTAGTCTTATAATCTTTAAGTTGCAATGTACAACACCTGATGAAATCTGAACAATGCAGTGCTGATCAAATATGCATCATGATTCTGTTACCGAATTGTCTTTTTCTTGCCTGAAAGATATTTAAGTGTACTGTTACACTGTAATGTTGAAAACGGATGCAGGGAGGACAGAGAGGGGCTCACATGCACGTGTCCCTGGACCGGCTATCAAAACAAAGAACAGAAACGCTCAGATTACAACACGCACAGAGGGAGTGTGACTTCATTCTTTGCTCAGAACACCATTACTCTTTTACATCTTTACAGAGCAAATATTCTAATTTATTCATTAGGAAAACCCCTTGAGATGCAGGGTTCAGCATTAATGTTTTTCTTCATTTGCCCAGTCAGGCAAGTGGGTCAGAAATCTCTTTGCCCTTAAGTCAGTTTTTACTTGTCCCTGCACAAATGTTTTATTTATTAGCAGTTATCAAATAGCAACAAAGACTAAAGGTAATTGTCATGTTTAATCTAGGGCTGCAACACCTATGAAATGCCAGAAAATAGTGAAAAAATATCCATCTCAGTTTCATTAATCCAAGGTGGTCTTTAAATTTCTTGTTTTGTCAGTCTCAAAGAGATTCAGTTTAATATGATAATAAACAGAGTAAAGCAAAAGCAAATCTCAATATTTGGTAACCAAACAACTACTTTTTCAGCATCTACAAGCAGTTAGACAGAACAAGATTTCCTCTCCAGGGATCCTGATACAGTCCATGCAGAGACTTGCATGTTCACAGTCATTCATAAAAAAAGATGTCAAGCTGCAACATGTTAGCATGAATCATTTCCCCAGACTGACCGCAACATATTAATCCAACAAATGAATCAAACATGCAGAGTCCTCCCTCTCACCACTAGTGTCAGTTTGAATTCTCAAATCTGAAGCCAAACTTGAGGGTTCAAATTCAGCTCCATCTGCTTCAGCGGGGCTTCTCAGATCATGCAACCAACTGAAGACTGTGATTGCACCAATCAGCTGATCTCAGTTATACTGTATATAGATTTTTTTTGTGATTTTGACACGTGTCTCAGCACTGATCTCAGCAGGGAACATATGCCTCATCAAAATCATCAAATTTATCACAGTTTTCTCGTCTGTGCACCTGAGATGTAAACGGAAAAGTCAACAAGAACTTTTACTGATATAACAGCTTGTGTTATTAAGCAAACTATTCTGACAGAGAATCAAGACAAAGTGGCTCTTCACTTTGCTGTCTGAGAAAAGCACCAATGACATCTCTCCCTTGCACTCCAACATCCACTCTTTGACTTTAATTTGGGGTTCTGTGACACAAGACAGAAATCTAAAAGAAGATTTATACCTTGTGCTGTCATGCCATGTATTTCTTGACCAAACATAGGAACACAAACAAGCTGTTAAGACAAAATGGCTCATTACTTTGTCATCTGAGAAAAAGCAAAGCTCCAAAGACCACTCTGCCTTTCATGCAGTTAGCTACTTTAATTTCACGATTGTTTTGTCTTCTATTCATCTCCATTTATCAGAGCGGCTCCCCTGCAGCTGAAGCAGACTTTGTTTCCAACTCAAAAGCATTCAGGCAGACATTCAGGATTTAAACTGAACCCTACAAGACAACCCTGACCACTGAGCGGCTGTCAGCTGGTGAGCTCTGTGCCTCTGCGTTTGACTTTTCTGCCCCCGTCGATATCCACATGACATTTATGAGGGACGGACTGTAAACCTCAGGGGTTACGTAAACACGGCGCTGTCCATGACAGCACTCGCAAAACACATCTCACCTCTCATGCAAACACACATGATCACACATACTACACATGATCTCTCGAGCTGGCACGTATGCACCTGCTGTGTCACATGACTTGGGTGTCACCCTGTTTTTCAAGGAACTCCAGCTACTTTGCTTCTGTTTGTCCCTGTAGCCAAGTTACACATAAACCAAGTAGTGCTGCTAAAATGATTACTCACTTTTCACAAAATTAATTACCAACAAATTAGATAATTCATTAACTGTTTGAGTCATTCATCAAGGAAAACTGCTGGTGCCAGTTTCTCAAATATGACAACATATGGAAAACTGTTTAAAACTACTGTAATTCTATTTTTTTTTTCCTTTTCCCTTTATTTCCTACTCCCATGATACTTTGCCTCAAAGTATTTCGTCTGCTGAGGCTGGTGGTGGAAGCACAATGAAATTATGACGGGAAAAAGTAAATATAGAATTTTCTCTTCTTGAAGTTTATGACAAACTGCCAAAAACGAGCCAGTGAGATGCAGCAGTGAACCATTTGCTTCTGAAGAACAGGCTTTGTCAAGAGTTTCTTTGTAACACCAAAAGATGCATTAAAAATTTTCATCCAAAGGACCTTTTCTGGAAAAAAGAATTTTTTTAAGGATTGCTGAAGTCCTCAAAGAAATCTTTCGTCAAGGGTTCTTTGTACCTTAATAGAAAACATCTCTTGGTAGAAAACCCAGGTGGGTTCTAGATAAGACCCTTGGAATACAAAAAGGTTCCTGGTTGAACCCCTGGTGAGTTCTAAGTAAAATCCTGGAAATTTAATAGGGTTCTTAGTGGAATCCCTATTTGCGGTCTACAGAAAACCCTTGGATTATAAAAAGGTTTTTGGTAGAACCCCCTGGGTGTGTTCTAGATAGATTTTCATTAGCACCCTTTGAAGGTGGAAGGGTTCTGGATAAAACCCCCAGAGAGGGTTCTGGGTGGAACCACTGCACCATAGGCGGGTTCTCTGTACAACCTCTCATAGAGGGTTCTGGGTGAAAAAATTCACAGATGTTTCTGTGCAACATCCTTTAGCTTGGTTTTGGGTAGAACTCTCTGAAGGGTTCCAAGTGGAACCTTTATAAAAGGTTGTACTTATTTCTGAGGGTGTACCTTGTGTAGTCTACTCAAACAAACCGGGGACAGGCTGCTAGTGATAAGGCAGAAAACGAATCAGGGACAGCACCTGTGGTTGAAGCCAGATCATGTAATTCTACCTTGAGTGGGCGACTGGTGAGGGGAAAACAGTGAATTAATAAATAATAAATTAATAATAATAATAATAACAATAAATACAAATGTCAGTTAGATGGTAACCTGCATGAGAAATAAGGGAAAACCACTAAATATCTTTAGAAACTGAAAATCTTTGGCAACAGAACTGTTGATCAGACCAACAGGCAGTATAAAGACATCAACTTGTCTTTCCCCAGGAATTATGATGGACATTTTCACTACTTTATGACATTTTATAGACTAGAAATTGTCAGCTAATGTGAAAAATAATCAACACATTAATAAATGATAAAGAATAATCATTACTAGCCATTCTGGAACGAAATTAAAGTCTAGTTTGAGTCTTTTTTCCTCTTTATCCTCTTGCCAAAAAGAGTTGGCATATCTTGATAATCAATGTCCCTTCAGAGTCTGTGTGAAATGGAGCCAATAGCTTTATAGTCACACATCAAACTGTCACTAGGGTATTTTTCAGACATTTACTCTGCCGGCATTTCACATTGAGTAATGATTGGCTGACAGTAATATTTAATAAGTACCGATTGATAAGATGAATACCTAAACAAGCAAAATAATGTTTTTTGTAGGAGGAAAAAACAAAGAGGTTTGATCTGAGTCCACTTCTGTAATGTTGTTAAGTTTTTTTTGTCTTACAAGTATCTCCATATTGAATCAAATTAATCGAAGGAGTCCTTTGAAATTTGTATTCTGGGCCAGAATAACTGTTTTTGTTTGCCCTTTTTAAGTTAATTAGAGTTGAAATTCATGCTGAATGTTCGCTGAATGAGTAAATGTCTGCGTATGGGTCGTAAAAAATCATTCATAATCATGTAGAAGGCGTAGATGTTTATAAAGGTTAAACTGAGCAATACGTTGGCAGGCAGTAGACAGTCAGTCAATCAATGAACTCCATCTCCAGAGTGTGTACTGTCAGAGCAGTGGGCTTTTGTTTTCAGGATATCACGCTTAACTTTACATCGACAGACAACTGACAGATAAAACAGCTGATCAACCTACAGCGTAGGACTCGTCTCTGGATGCAGGAAGCTGTCAGTATAGGACACGTGCACTAAGGAATTTACTGATTCACTTGACTACATTTACCATTGAGGATTTGGACAATCATGATATTATATTAGGCTTAGATAAGAGTATTTTCACAATGTGGTTCGTTGGTTTTATATTTTTAATCCCATTCTATTCTGGATTATCTGTATTCTTTGTATGTGCAGCATTAAGGAACTACAGTAGATCTCTCATTTTACTGTGCAACCCTGTGTTGTAAAATGGTAATCATTTCGATAGCCTACATAACCTTGATTGGTGAGTGTTTTTGCTGCAGTAATGGAGTAATGCAGTAATAAATACTATCACCTCTGGTTAGGACACCCAAAGCCAAACTGGCCAAGCCCTCCCCTTTAACAAAGGTGAGCTTGTGGGTAGCATTTTGTGTGTGACGGAGTGTAGTGGACTTGAAAGGAGTTGTTCCAGGTGTGTGTGAGGGGTAGTTATGTTACTTTAGTCAGCCATGAAGTGTGTACATGAGCTCATGTTGCAGTATAATAGTTACTGAACGGCTCTGAGTTTTGTTTGCTAACACAGAGAAGAAAAGACAGCAAGAAACCGTTAACGTCAAAACCTGTATGGTCTCTCATCTTTTTCTTATTTGTAATCACTCAGTGAATTTGTTGAGTGTTAATCAATACTGTTTTCACAGTTCTACAGTTGCTTCCAGCAACAACCTCAGAGGCCAACATCCATCTTCAATGTTTATTGGAAATGTGTTGGAGGCTTGTTGTATAGATTTTTTTTTCTTGGTCGTGTCAGTGTTTCAACACAAAATTTCATATAAAATGTACACCATAGTCTAAGCAACGTTTAAACAGACTGAAAAGGAGCAGCACAACAAAACTGACCTTCTGAATGTAACACAGACATACAGTAAATGGTCTAGTAATACTTTCAGCAAGCCTTAAGTAGAATATATTGTAACCCTGGGACATTGTGTAATACATGAGTGAAAAGAAAGAAAGAACGCAATGATTTATCAAACCTTTTCAGTCTATATTCAATTGAACACAGTGCAAAGACAAGACGTGTAATGTTCAAACTGATTAAATGTATTGTTTTTTGCAAATATGTTGTTTAATTTAATGCCTCAAACATGTTTCAAAAATGTTGGCACAGAGGCATGTTCACCTTTTCTTTTAATAACACTCAGTAATCGTTTGGGAACTGAGGACACTAATCGCTGAAGTTTTGGAAATTAAATTGTTTCCCATTCTTGCCTGATATATGACTTCAACAGTCCAGGGTCTCGGATGTCGTATTTTTCGCTTCATAATGCACCACACATTTTTAACAGGAGACAGGTCTGGACTGCAAACAGATCAGTCTAGCACCTGAACTGCAAAGCCACACTGTGGTTACATGTGCAGAATGTGTCTTGGCATTGTCCTGCTGAAATAAGCAGGGAGTCCCTGAAAAGGACATCATCTGGATGGCAGCATATGTAGCTTCAAAACCTGCATGTACCTTCCGGCATTAATGGGGCCTTCACAGTTATGTAACAGTTACCCATGATGCCATGGGCACTAACACACACCCACTACATCACAGATGGTGTCTTTTTAAGTTAGCGCTAGCAACAATCTGGACAGGTCTTCTTCTCTTTAAGGAGGTCACCACATCCGTGATTTCCGAAAACAGTTTTAAATATGGACACTTCATCCCACACATTACATATCTCTCTCTGTACTGTATTCAACTGAATACAAGCTGAAAAAGGATTTGCAAATCATTGCATTCTGTTTTTGTTCACAACAACGTCCCAGCTTTTTTTTTTTTTTTTAGAAATGAGGTTGTAGCGCAAAAACAACAAAAAACACTCATTAGTAAATTCAATAATAGTCTGTTGAACACAAATCTTACCAATTTAAAGTTCAAAGCTGTTTCAAACGTCAGTCACAGCTGCATGAAACCACGCTGCTTTTTGATAAAATCAGGATGTTGCTACTTGCAAATGTGTACTTCGATTTATTTTGGAGAGCAAGCAAGATGAAAGCCAGTGGAAGCTCTTGATGACAGCAAACATTCATGAGAGCAAGGTAAACTAACTCCAAAAGAGCTTAACTTAGTATCTTTTTTCTTTTTCCATAAAGAAATCCAGCCGAATACATTATGTAAGACCCATTATAAAAAGGGGCTGATTGAGGCTGCCAGGCTTCTCTGCTGGGCTTTTGTTTTGTGTTCAGTTATTATCCAATGACTCTGCCAAGGCTAAAGTTAATGTGGTAATGATCGACTGAAGTTAAAATGCTACACATGGCACTTTGACATTTCCTTTTATTGATGATGAAGTGATCAATGTGTCACCATCACCGATAAGCCACACCTCCGTCTGACTGTGACCGATGTTTCAAAAAGCAGAGCTGTTGGTTCGGACCTCGACTCTCATCTCTGATCAATCGCAGGAATTTGTCTTTGTATCGTTGTGCCACCGCACGCCCTGCCAGTGTTTTAACAGATGTGTAGCAGACGGTGTGTTTCTAAATGATTTGGCGAGTGGGTGTTCTCTCAGTCAAAGGTCACGTCTATTTAAAGGGTTTTTCCACATGAAATGTGTTTGAAGTGCAGCGAGGGAGGGCGGGGAGGAGTGCTGCCAGTACAGTGTGCGGAAACACAGCAAGGTCATTTCCATTCAGAGCACACTGTACACGCTAAACAATGTATGTGAGTGTGTGTGTGTGTGTTACAGTATTACAGTCAGCATGAAAAGAGAAAGAAAGACAAATCATGCTTGCATTTACAGTATGTGTGCGTGACAGTGCAATAGACTGTGCATTTCAGAAAAAGACAGACCGCTGTATGTGCGTTTGTGTTGAGAGGGTCACGTTTAGATTATTGAATACACGCCCTGAATTGTAATTTGTAACATATTTCATTAGATTATTCTAATTAAGTATTCTAAATACTTCAGATTACCATGTGGTGTGGGCCAGAAAGGCATGACAGAAATAAAATTCAACAAACAAACTTTAGAACTGCTTCAGAATCATCTTGCCGAGCCCATTTGTCTGGGTCTCTCTGAATGTGGGTATCACTGAGAGACACCTTTACTCAGCACCGCTGAGGCCACAAACTGTAGAGCAGCGTGCATCCAAAAAATGGATCATATTTGTGGCTAATAAGCGATATATATCAGCAATTCAGCAAAGCTAATTAGCCAGCCAAACTAATGAGAACATCAAGTCATATTTTACTTATATATAGACTAAAATCACAATTTGCTTCAGGAGGATGCTGTACAGGCTGTGTCCTCTACACTAACCCCCATCAGCATGACAGGGCACACTAACATGAGGAAAAAGAACTTAAAGATAATTTGAAATGCACACAGTATAAGTTATCTTCAATACTGTGGCTACATCTGATTGGAAAAAAGTACAATAAAAAGCCAGAGTAACTCTTCATTTCTTAACAAAATGCAAAACAAACACAAAACACTGCAGGAAAAAAAATCCATATTTGTCCAGGTTAAGACTGACCGCAGTTGTAATTCAAATAGAGAGTCCACAAAATTCACTCTGTGTGAAGAATGTAATTTAAATTCTGTTGGAGAGCTCACAGACCAACACCAGTCACTTCCTCTCACTAATGTGATAACAGGCTCACACATCTACACAAACAGGAATGCACACACATACACATGCACACGCACATGCACACGCCACGCACACACACACACACACACACAACACACACACCTTTGCCAGGAACTAAACGGCATGTTGGTGCATGGCCTAATGTTTAAATAAAAATCACTGTAATAATCAAGTTCCACAGTGCCGCAGCTGCAAAAGGAGTCCTGATTTGGCCGCAGCACAAAAGTGGGTTAAAACATTAGCACTGTTGATTTTTGGGAGCGTGCAGAGTGGGCTGCTGGCACCGCAGCTCTGATTATTTAACAGCCATTGAAAAGCCACAGCTCCCTGATGATCCTTTTATCCTGCTGCTCTCACCAACAGCATGAACTTAACATGAGAAATGTTTTTACAAAGAAACAGGTAAGACTCTCAAAGTATAATCTTAAAATATTAGTGCTTAACAACTAGTTGATAGATTGTTTGATTCATTAATAAAAACAAAACAAAATGAATACCAAAGATTTGCTGATTACAGCTAATCTAAATGTGACTAATTGCTTGCTGAATATTTGTATGGGCAATAATTCAGTATCGTTTGTCCTCTTCCACTGGAACTGTAACCATACTGCAGGATTGTTTTACCAGATTCTGTTGACCACAATAATAATGTCAACTATAGTTAAATGCACAAATCTGTGCCCTAAGAAAAATCTTCTAGCAAAACAACAAAACACCTAGCCTCATCAGTGATTGCCCGTATGAAGGTCTACTCTCATCTGTCTCATCAAACAGATGTGCCAAGTCTTCTTTAAAGTGTTATTTTACCGTTTAGAAAACAGAGCACTGGTGACCTGTGATGCACATCTGGAATTATTTTAAAAGAAAGTTTGTATTGTTTAATAATCATGGATATTTACATCAGGGCTCAACAACAAGGATTAATTGATCATGAAAATAACTGTTAGTTGCAGCCCTAAACTATTCTGTGTACAGAGCAAAAAGGACGATGGAATACTAAAATCAGTTCAACAATACCGTTCAATATTTCCACAAGGCTCAGAAATAACTCATTTTAATTTTACGTTCAGTTAAAAATTAGATATAATTATTTTTGATAGCCAGTGTTGGGCAAGGGGAAGAAACCAGGACCAAAACTCATGCCTTGCCAAAAGACAAATGACAGAAAAACTATGTGATTCTATGAGAAGCTTGTCATTTGGCTGCTGCAATCAGGGTGCAAAATTAACATTTTTGTCTACTGGCCAAAAGGTGAGTGAATGTTCAGATTTTACCAGCCAGTCAATAGATCACCATTGGTTTTGGTTTGGCTGGTCAGTGAGGCAAATCTATCAAACACTTGCATATTTTGCCAGCGTTTGGCTGGTGGCTGGTGCTAATTTTGTGCCCTGGCTGCAACGTAGGTCATGTGCTCTTTAAATGTTGCCAGAGTCATTAACAAGTCAAAAAAATTCTAAATTTCAAAGGGTATTTGGCCAAGCGATAAAAAGAAACTTTAAATTCAGAAATCATCCCACTCTGACCAGTGCATTTTGCTGAATTTAATAGTAAATGGCACTATAAAAGAATGGATCGTGGCTCTCTTTGGCAGAATTTGTCACTGGAGGAGCACAATTGTCATGCAGGGTTTCTGCACATTTTAACTAGTTCAATTTAAAAATTTTTAAGACTTTTTTTCTAAGTTCAGAGTTTGAGTGTTTTCTTGCACAGGGTGGAGCGGCCATCAAATCTGTTTTTTCTTTTAAACAAGTTATAACCAAGCACTAAATGCACTGTTCTCAAGCCGGATCTTGCTGAACTTGCGAGTTTGCATGTTACCCATATTAACCTAACACAAACAGAATCAATTTTAACATATTACTTCTAGAAGTCGCTAATTTTTGATGAGAGGAGGCACTCTTGGCTCTGACAAACTCTGACCGGGCTGCACAGTTTGCATTGGTCGCTGTTGGTGCCATGTTAGTTTTGTTTTGTCGTGTTAGTGTGATAAATACAATTTTTACCAAAAACAGATTAAAAAGCTAAACTGAAGTTAATGCAACTTTATCAAAGTTCATAATCCAATAAATTTTTAATACCTTTCAAAATTGATTTAAGGTATTTTTTAAATTCAGCTTATTGGATTTAAAGACCTGCAGAAACTCTGACATAGTAAATTAAAGTGCTCATCTTGACCAAGGCAAAGCTGGGCTGCACCATACAGAAACATACGATATTACATACGCTATCAAGCATGTTAACTATCAGACCAAGAACATTTGAAACACACTTCTGTGCTGCTCTGTAGAAGCTGGCAGTAGAGATAGGAAAGCCGTGCCAGCAGCTCAGTGCTGCTGCTGTAACATTAGAGCCCACTTCCACCTTGCTCTGCCCCTGGCACTGCAAAAATAAAACTATGAAAGGATGCAGGAAGCTTTCTCTGCAAAAAGAAAATCAGAAAACAGAAAAGCTCAGGCAGTATCCTCTATTTTTTTTTTCTTTTTTTTTTTTTTTACCTGCGTTCACATGGTCACTGCTGTGGCTTCATTACTTTTGTTCCCCTCCAAACACGAGAATGCGGGCGAACGCTGCATGGACTGCACACTCTTCCTGTCTGTAACAAGGAGGAGGGAGTGCCAGCATGCGAGCTCAGTCCTATTACTGGCCAGGGGGTAAAGAGATGGAATACAATCTGACCACTACAAACACACACACATGCACACAAATACACTCCGTTACCCCGCTGGATTCCTAGCAGGCCGCTGCTGCCAGTAAATTCCTTCCTTGGCCCAGTGAGCATGAGGCAGTGACACATTTGGTTCAGCTCCATGCTGCTGCCACCGTCTCTTGTTCAGGTTTCACAGCCATCCACTACCACCTACCCACCCACACATCCAGCACACATCACAAACACAAACAGCCTCTTTCATTTGATTTTCTCACAGTCCATCTCTCCCTCGCGCTCTCCCCACTCTCACTCCATTCCTCTACTCCCACTCAGGCTGGAAAACATTCAGAATTGCCCCCTTGTTTGAGCGAATGAAGGTGTAATAAAGTCCACAAAGGTTTTGTCAGGTTAAGTGGTAAAACCAGACATATCTGCCTGTGAGGCAGCGTCGAGCTGAATGCTACCAGTGTGCCCACTGCTACCAAAATCACTGTAATGAGAGTTATTACACATCTCTTATTTCACACCTCAGTCTACCAGGCTGATAAACAAGACCCATTATATTACCCATAAAGCTAGCCTTTTGTGCCTCGAATGTGCTGGACACATTTCCTTTTCATTAGTGACGGCTAAGCTTTCAGGTTTCTTTATCACAAATTGTACAAGGCTTTTAGAGTTAGGCAGGAGGGCAGTGTAAATTTAGGTTACTAGAAAAGCTACCTCTGTCCAAATACAACAGGATTACATATGTTTAAAGGAGCAACATGTAGCAATTGCATGTGTGAAAATGAGCACTGCAGTCTAAACAGCGAGTTGGAGCCACAGACTGTATATTAAATAGGTTGAAGTCCTATTTAATATATGATCTGTGGTTGAAGAGAGTTGCCTCCCCTGCCTCCTTCTCCTCAGACTCTGCAGAGGAAGAGTTGATCACTGTAAGTTGATCAGCTGCTATAAGTTGTCTGTCAATGTAAAGGTAAGCTAGTTATCCTGTCTGCTCCAAAAATACACTCTGGAGTTTGTGTTAAGTGGCTGCCTGCCTCACAGCCTGCCAGACTCCATTAACATATTGCTCAATTCAACCGTTACGGAACATTTATGGCATAAACATTCAGCATTAATTTGAACTCCAATTAACGTGATACAGGCAAACTAACTAAAACTTATTCCAGCCAGGAACAGAAATGTCAAAGGACAACGTAACTTTAGTGTTGTGTTCAAAGAAGCAAGTATATTAAGTGAACATTTGGCCTTAATCACTGATGGCATGACGTGGTCATTTTAGGATTTATTAAAGTAAATATATTACAGATTTCTTTTATGTGCTGCCTTTTTAAATGTATTTTCATTCTACTTCTATTTTTTATTTTGGATTTTACATTTGGTTTTGTTCTTACTCAACTTGAGACAGATTGTTGATGGATGAGGAATGAAAAGGTGCATTGTTTGTTTTCACATGTTATGTAGACACATATATTTATTTAAAAAAAAAGAATAGGCACCATCTTTGTGTCTGGTATCCTTTTCTGAATAATTCATCAAGGGTAGTGTGCTAAAAGTAGTTCTTGGTGACAGTAGTTCTGGATTTCAAAATAAAGTAAAATACAGAACTGCTGAGTATGGTACTTACTGTAAAGATGAAATAAAACAATAAAAACAGGATTTTCCCTGCCAATCTAACTCAAAAGTGAATCACATTTGTATTATAGACTTCCACCTTTCTTGAAAATTCAAACAAAAAAAGTTTTTTGTTTTGTTTTACACCAATACCTTTGTGCTTACTTTCCCATACCAATGAAAATTATAATTAAACGATTATACTCAATTGGTCTCATATAACATACCTATTTTGATTGCTAATGTGTAATTAATTTATTTTTACATAAATATTTGAATAGGAAATAACTGTAGTATCTAAATGATAATAAATAACTGTGACCCACCGACTCCAAATCAATACCAAACATTATGAGGCTGACTACAATTTTTTTCGAAATTCAGCATTTTTGACCCACCTGTTGATATCTGTTCACTGCTCACATTGAAAAGTTATTTTTCCTTCATCATTCTTGCCTTTTACTAAAAAAAACCCAGAAAGATTGCACAATATGCAACTGAGTGTTGTTATGTTGATTCCTGTGTCGAAAATAAAGTGTCACTTGCTACAAACTTTGTTTTGTTTGTTTGTTTGTTTTTTTGTTCCATCTTGGTATAAAATTTACACACCTATGGACACTTTAGTCTGCTAAATCTTGATTTTTCTTTTTCACTTAAGCACATTGTGCATGTCACGCATGTTCTCTAGCCTTTGACGCTTTTATCTCAGAAAGATCCAGGGAAAACACACCATAAGCAAAGGACGCCCCTCCTGAACATTTCTGGGGCAAGTTTAGAGTGGACTGGAGGAAGGTGGGATGCACAAACACACCAACACACAAATCTCTCTCCAGTTATATTAGTAGGATACAGTATTTGAACATGACGAAGAATACCTGGACGTGCATTTACAGCTTGTATAATGCAGCTCACCCTTTAGCTCATCACTGATCCAACCCCTGCCTCATCTCCCACTCACGTAGCATTACGTAGCTCGCACACATTATTTATTGTCGAAACAGGAAGTATAGGTAAAGTGGCACTGCTGTAACCCGGTGCATGACCTCAAGGCCTCAGCAGCTGATGCACAAAGCATCATTACTGATTACATCACAGCGCTTTTATGCTGCCGGGGAGCCCCGCTGTCTCTGGTTTCAGTGTGACCCATTAAAATAAAGAGCATCTCCAGCAGCACCGAGGGGATGAGGTGGGACTGACAGAGCCAGGGCAGTCACTCAGCAATGCTGGCAGACGGAGAGCGACTCGGTGCCAGTAATAACTGAGGCAGACACGAGCATCTCTGACATCATTGGCATGGAGACCCTGCTGCCAAGTCCCAGACAGACATAAGCACCACCTGCCCACCAGTTCCATCTATAAAATGGCAATATACTACTTACCAAGTATTTAAATGGGATTTATACAGTAGCCACATGATTTCTGTTGACAAGCCACAAGTAAGTGAACGGACGCCAATATTGACAATTCAACTGCAACTACTGACAGGGGCAGAAATTTGCCTTTTAAAGCACTGAAGAGAGAGAAAAAAAAAATGTGAGTACAAATAATTTAGTCACTTCTTCAGTCAATTAAATTACCCACAAAGTTTACTGGCTATATTTGCCTGATCTGATCAAGATACTGATCGTGATACGATGATAACCATTGAACGTATGCTGTGTGGGAAGCACACTCCCTAATATACACCAAACATGACAACAACAGCTAATTTGAAACTTGCTGACTTACGCAAAACTCCATAAATTTTGTGTAACGGTGTCTAGGACAAATTTGTAATTCTTCGTACCCATTTGTAAATTCAGCAAACGTAATATATCAAGTTATTTCTTTCTTTGTGTAAAAAATATTGTCAATTTGTCCCAGTGCCACTGCAGATAAAGTCAGCTGTTCAGACGACTGCAGCACACATTTATTTCCTGCTGAATATAATTCATTTCTCAGCTGTATTACTTTCATTTTCATGCAGTTCTCTTGAATAACAAACAGCTGAAGAATTATATTTCTGCTCTTGTCATATGATAGCTTAATAATCATTAAATATTCTCTATGTGGAAGGCACACTACTTCATACACATCAAATAAGCCTATGAATCTATAAGAACTGCTGATTTGAAGCGTAGTAAACCGCTTCAGCTTCCATAACCACTGCTCCTCCTGGTGCATAGATAAACCATAGAAACACACAGCGACGTGATGAGTTGTCCTCATGTTCACTACATCATTGTGAGAGATTAAGAAGCCTGCAAGGTCAAAGTGGGGACCTGCCGCAGATCGGCTTGGCCCCCATCACAGAGGAACAGGAAATTTGAGATGGCTGCATCTGTAGATTCAGTCATATTTAGACACCAAAAGCAAGAATGAATGAAGAGACGTAGACTAGAGGTCTCAAAATTCAGCTGGAAAGAAGAATAACAGAGATATCACAACATATTAGAGGTGTAAATCTAAGACTTGGCCCTGAAAATTAGTTAAATTTTTAGCAAAGTCATTCAATATTAGGCAATAATGTTGCAAACAGCACCATGCAATAAGAGTCCTCTCACAGTACCGACAAATTTTACAATCTGTTTGAATTTTAATAAACTAAAACTGAGACTAGCCGTAAACATTTATAAGGTGGCACAGCTACAGTCTTTTTTTTTTTAGTTATGGCTTCTTTATGACTGACTGTGCAAGTAAACAAAGTTTGAACTACATCTCTAATAAAACATTTATTTAAGTTTAATCACCAAACACTTCAGCTGCACTTGATACGGACTGCATTATGTGCATGTGGCAAATACATTCATACCAGAGCCCCTGGTTTCATTACATTTATTATCTTGTAGGTGTACTGTTGCACACTTAGAGGATATTACTTTTAATAAGTTCTGGAATACATAAAAAAATAAGCGGTCATTGATGGGGATGGGAATCGGGGAGCGTTGAGAACTGCTTCCAAATTGTCCAATCTATTATGATCATGTTCCTCCAAGCTTATCAGTTCGTTCTATCAACAGCATGTTTTTCTGACAGTTGTGAACTGCAAAACAATGAAGTCAAACTGATGCATCTACACTGCTGGAAACGTTGCAAGGAGGAGTCAGGGCAGGGAGGAGGAAATGGTCCAAAAAACGTGGCTTCATTTCACAAAGAAAGACAACAGTGCTACGTGTAATGTCTGTAAAACGATCACGCACCAGCAACATGCTGAAATATATTTTCATGCAACATGGACTTGAATTCCAGGAATGTGATGTATTTGATACTCTACACACAAAGTGCCACTGCCTCCCAACCGAGGAGCGTGTCCGTTACTGTAGGTAAATATCCTGTTAGAATAACATCACACCACATAGGCAGGCTTAGTAGATTTTCTTTGCCTATGAAAACCAACATAAAAATAAATGCTGCAAATGTTCTCTCATTTATTCATTTTAATCCACAGACTTTTGCTACAGTCAGCTCAACTGAAATTGATCAGGAATCAATAAAGAATCAGATGAATAAGCAGAATCGATAATGGCAATGGTATCATCAAATTCTTATCAATCCCCATCCCGAGCCACTGACTTAAAATCAACAAACCCACTAAGCTTTTTCCAGCTGAACATTATAATTCTCCTAAATACACGCACATTCGTACGAGATGTAAATGCCAACAATTCATAAAACTTCACAATAATCATTATTACTCCAAGATAAAGTTAATCCAGTGTGTATGATAGCACAAAGAGCTGTAGTTTAAATGCTAATACTGATAGTGTTAATAGTCGGGAAGCTCGATCCTCCCCTCAATCTCCAACCAAAGTCAAAGTGGCAGAAAAACACACCGAACGCCTCTCATCACTGTGTTGTGGTTGTAGCTCTTGTCTCACAACATAAACACCTCACCAATGCACCATTTTCAGTGTTGACAGCCAACAAAAGGCAAAGACTTCACAAAGTTGCTGCCCAGCACGCCTTTCAACAACACAACAAAAAGCATATGGTGACTAAATGTGTCCTGGCGCTATATGAGGGGAGCTGCATGTGTTTATGGCGCTGCTACGCTAACTTTAGGTACGTGCTGAAATGGTATATTTATATTTGAGTGATTTACTGCACATGAAACCTTTTGCATATGTTAAACTGTTTTCTAGCAGGTGTTACAGAATGAATTACACTTGACAAAACCGTAGATCATACTGTTGATAAATTTAGAACAGTCACCAACGAAAACAAGTTAGCAGAGTTTGAAATAATACTCAGTGACAGATTGAATGTTCTGATAAATGAGAAGAATGTTTCCATATGTCTGGCTCCCCTAAAATAGATTAGTAAAATTATCAGCATTCATTATTAAAACCCTGTAAGGGGTGAACAAGCTTGGAGCGAGCAGTACTCATTACTCTGAATGAGAAAAGTTAACAAGCCAGTTTCATTTTCACCACATGGCTGCAGATGGCTGGTGCAGAAAAAAAAAGTGCCTAAAATTCAAAATATCAGTGCATCAGGCTGCAACGGTTTTCATTTAGTTTATTTACTGCAGCTCTCGGCTTTACAGTGTTACTGTCTCTGAGGTGTTGTTGTTCCAGCTACAAGGTTGAACAAATTAATTTTAACATAGCTGCAGGACATCATTTATGTATCGGTTTCAGTTTCCAGCGCAGTTTTGCTCCCACTGAATCTCATTTCACAAACTGTTGTGTGTTTAATGATCAGTTTTCAAGTTAAACAGATATCAGAACCAGCTTCTTTTTTTTTCTTTGCCGAGTATGTACACATAGAAGGGAGAAGGAAGAATTCAATTGATTATTAAATCGAAAGAAAATTTATTGCAAACTATTTTGATAACTGATTACTTGTTTCACTCATTTTAAAGCAGAAATGTGAAACATTTGCTGGTAAGGGTTTGCTGCTTTGGGTTTTAGACTGTTAGCTGGTTGGTGATGAGCAGTTTTTTTTTTGTTTTTTTTTTTACATTTTATTGACTAATCAATTAACTGTGGAAATAATATAGATTACTTGATTTGATAAGAAAATAATCATTAATTGCAGCCCTAAGCAGAGTGTCCCATAGTCCCATGAAATTTGAGTGAAGGAAGACATTTCTACAGCTGATATCTCCAAAACTCTGCAACTCACACCAAAATAATCTAGATGGATAAACAGAAAATATGTATTTTAGATTTGGGGGTAAATTGTCCCTTTAAGTGTTTTACATTTACTCTAGTAGTGACTCTAATACTAACACTAGATGAAATCTACAATGACTAGAGTGTTACAGTATTCATTTATGTAACTAGATCTCTTGTTGGCACACTTGCATCAGAGTCATGAAGGGCTCATTCTTCAACATTCATTGTACTGTATAAACCCATTCTAATTATCCAGACCACTTGCAGGAGCATTTCCTGACAGCTCTAGGAAATCAGATCACTGCTTGTTCGACACTTGTCCACATTCAAATCGGCTGTGACGTTTTGGCCCCCTGCCTGAGCGCCTGACTGACTCTAATTATAGCCACTCTTCACCGGGCTGAGGAGCAGAGTGCCTATTAAACGTCTTATTGCAGAGATAATGAAAATATTTTGCATTAGCATAAACAGGAATGGCAGTGGAATGGAGCCCTGTGATTGGGAAGAGCATGTAGAGGAGTGAATAATGCTTAGGCTCATTATGAAAGTGCCTGCACTGACTAAAAATTAGCCTTCACACACACCGCAGTTTGTGCCTTCGCAGCAAATAAGATTCATTGTGCGCGCATTGAGAAGCTGCTTGGTAGAGGGGGGATTTTGGGAAGGCTATTTAAGGGGCACGGAGTGTGTTGCAAAAGAAGCAATTTTACGGATTTTAGACTTACAAATGAACTACTTCACCATGAATCAAACATTCTCTCAGTTTTTTTTTTAAGTTTTATAGACAATAAGGCCATCAGTTACTGGACGAGCATGAAGATTGTGTGAAATAAGTGCAACATTAACATGATTAGCATAGTAACAGGGCTCCCATCTACTGGCTGCTCTTCAGCTGTAGCTGAGTTACGTGGGCGAGGGTCAACATTAAGAGGCAAAGAGGAGGAAAAATGTGTCATTGTTGTAACTCAAGCAGTTGTTTCGACCCTCAATGCTGCAGGATCTCTGCCTACAGTATGCAGAGTTGATAGTATAATGTGATACTTTATTGGTCCCTGTTAATCACCCTCACAAGAGCTCTGCTGCAGCGGGCTGGGATTCAGGGACTTGTTGAAGGGCACTTCAGCAGGGCAATGCTTCAATAAAATTTAATTAAACAAAAACTTGAGAATGAACACTTTAAGGACCAGTGTGTAGGATTTTTTGGTATCTAGTGGTGAGCAAACACCTCATCTCACTCTCCCCTTCCAAGTGTATAGGAGAAGTCGTGATGATCGTGAAAATCTCTCAAAATGCGAACAACCTTATCTAAAGCCAGTGTTTGGTTTGCCCATTCTGCGCTCTTTAAAACAACAGTCCATATGGTATCACGTGTGATTTAACGGCTGGTGAGTGTTGTATTTTTCTTCAGATATGCGCCAAATGCAGCAAGTAGGCAGTGGTGGAGAGAAAAAAAAATAATACTGAGACAATTCTTGATTTGATTTTTGGAATTGAAAGTTTGATTTTCGGAAAGCATAATACCAGCTTCAGAGTCTCAAGCCTTGCTAGCAGGTGGCCTGGTAGCTCAGTCAGTAAAGTGTTCGCCACCATAGGGGCTGTGAGTCCTCTGCAGCGGCCCTGGGTTCGATTTCCGCCTATGGCCCTTTGCTGCACGTCACCCCCCAACTCTCTTCCCCCTCCAGCCTGATAGGCTGTGCTTTGAGCTAAATGCTACAGTCAGCAAGCTAATATGCTCACATAACAATGCTAATACACTGATCTTTAAAGGGTATGTTTTTTATTTGTCTAATTTCTACCATGATCACTACTTCAGTTTAGAGTGTTAGCATGCAAACTTTGCTAATTAGAACAAAACACAAAGCACAGATGAGGCTGATGAGACAAAAAGTCAGGGGAACAATAAAGTTTGTACGATTCAGCCTTGAGGAATATGAATGTCTGCACCACATTTCACGACAATTAGTTGTCAAGACATTTTAATCAAAATCACAAATGTCAACTTCATATTGGCACAAGAGGAAAAGCCAGAGGATCACCAGGATTCATCCTCTGTGAACCATGAATACAAAATGAGTAGATGGTACAAAATGTCGTGGCAATGCGTCCAACAATAATGCAACAAATAACCAGTAGTTACCAAACAGGTTTTCTGTGAACACTCTGCAGCCTTTCACACAATAAAGCTGATATATAAACACATTTTTTGAATAGTAGCAGAATATCTCAAGGCAATTCAGTTCTTTCAGTGGCTCAGTAGATGCAATTAGTATGTATGTCGAGGATGCATCAGTGAGGAGGGGGGTCAAGAGGCTAATGTGCTTACAGCTAATTAATGTAAGGCAAGGACTACTCTTTAATCCGTTTAATTCTTTTCACAGGAATCCTTATTGCTGGCACAGGATAGGATTTAAGTAGAGGAGAGGAGAGAGGAGAGGAGGAGAGGAGAGAGAAAGTAAAACATATACAATATATACATTTAAAACATTACCATGATTAAAAGTCAGGATTCTTTTCATTTAACTTTGATCACTGTGGAGCGCTGAACTGCGACCAACAGCTTGTTAAGGAAAGAATCTGTCGACCACAGAGCCATCAATCCCCCTGACAATACGACAGCACAGCGACAGGTAGCAGTTGCTCTGTACAGTATCTATTTCCACCATCTCTTATCCTGTCTGTCCTGACAGCGTGTGGACATGGAAGAATTCCTCTGTTCACACAAACATGAGGGCTCAGAGTAAACAGAGCAGGACCGCTGGAGCTGAATGCTGAAATATGCCGACAACAACAAAAAATATAACTGTAGAAAACGCGGCTGAAGAGGCAGACAGGATCTACACCTGATAACTGGATGACATCACACTGGATGATCAGCTCCGTGAGACGTGTGTGTTGACAAGAACCAGTGCCATTAACTTTGACAAACTAGGATTTAATCAGTAAATAAATTAATAATTCAACATGGAGATTAAAATATTTATAAGAGGATAAACAAAGAGAACCAAAATAAGAGATAAAAAAGTAAACATTTGGTGTAGAAAACATTCTTACTGTCTGTGTTTGTTTTTTACATTGTTCAACAGGGAATCCCAAGTTTTTTAAATAATTCACTTATGAATAACAAATGTGGGAAACCTTTTGACCTCCATATGGGTGAACAGAAAAACAGTTCTTTCTCGATTTTGGAAGCAAAAATTAACAAACCGCAAACTCAGCTTTTTACATCAGATATGCATGAGAGATCCTAGAGGCGACAAGAATCGCGGAAAGGTTAAACATCTATTTCCATGGCAACTGACCAAACCTAATCTGCTGATGAAGGCAGAATAATAGAGTGGAGTAGCTCCAGAGCAAGACAGTGAGTGGATGTTGAGTTCATTCATTCACTGAAAAATTGCTGTGTTAAAACCGCTTTGCAGGGGTGTCTGTCACGATCCACTGATCTGGATCGATGTATCGATTTAATGATCGCTGCTGCAGTATCATTAATGCAAAGTGAAAACATTGATCCATATCATTGTCTTTATTCAAAAATCCCCATGGCACGTCTGTGTCACTGTCTGTCCAAGCAAACATCCTTCCTCAACATTCAAACAGTGTTAGCGCCTGGCAGATAAAGCAGTCAAGAGAAAGACGATTAGGATATAATATTTACTCCCCAGTCACAAATAAATCAGCAGCAAAATATTTTGGATTTCGGAGAAAAGAAGGATGAGAGACTGGCCTTATTTATGCAATGTAAAATACCATAGACCTAAGCCAATAATGACCACTAGCAAAAAAAATTAGCCAAATTTACTTTTTTTATTGACTTTAATAATTAATAATTTGCTATTCTTACACTGTTAAAAACTGCCTTTTGAGTTTTAAATCAAACTCTTAAGTTTTTAAATAAACAAAAAAAAAAAGTTTTGCCGACTTTTAATCTTTCATTCATCTTTCATTTCTTTTCACCCATCATATCCTGGGTGTACACTTGTATATGTATAAATGTCTTACTTTAGGCCTACATATTATTTTATTTTGTTATATATTTAAACCTATTCAGTTCTTAATTTAATCAATTATCTGCATATATGTTGTATTTTGTGTGTATTATTATTAAGGAACTACAACTCAATTTTGCTGTACAATCCTGTGCTGTAACATTATAATAAACTGACCTTGATTCTTTGATTCACAAAAATAAATCTCATCTTACACTTTATATTATTTAGACATATACCATGCAACAGCAGCTGTCTTTCGATTTCAGTTTATTGTACGTCATCTATTCAACTCTCTCTCCATGTTTTCTGTCCCTCTCTTCACTGACAACTATATAATAAAGGCAAAATGCTACATAGAAAAAACAAAAATATTCTTTAGAGAGTAAAACTTATTGCCAAGATTCTGTAGCTCTAATCTTGAAAAGTAACTTGTGTTAAATCCACAGATGTAGAACAGGAGCAGAACAGGTATCCTCTTAAACTACATCACTTTAATCTCTTGCACCACACGAGTCACTGTCGTTGCCCTTCACTTTAAGGTGATCATATTTTCATTGATTCCAAGAAAATCAACCTTTGTGCCCCTCAGCAGTACATGTGTAGGACTATTTATAGAGCACAGGCTTGGCAGGCTAAGCTATACACAACCTCACAGCAATGACTCGCACTCATGACCTTTCTTGTTCTATTATCCCTCCTGTCTCCTCTCTTTCAGAAACTGAATTTTACCATTTAGGCTCTGTCTAACTTTTTTTGTTTTCTCTCTATGTCCTCCCACTCTCAGTTTTCCTCCGCACTCTCGTCTGAGCACAGTTTATATTTACATAATTTCCTTCAGCGTTCCCCTCATCATCCTCCTGCTTCTCCCAAACACAATTTGTCTGAATTTCAGAACGTATTTTGGACCAACTGCTGCCATTCATTTCTTTTCCATCATTGTCATCGTTTCTACATTTTTTTCATTGCTGTCCTAGCTCGTGTCCCATCGCAACAGCTGCCGCCCCGCTCCTCCCCACCTCCCACCACGATGCTCCCCAGACAGACACTCGGGTTATAAAGCGGCCCTGACAGTTAATTGCAGCTCCATCAAGTAGCACGATTGGGATTCTTCAGCCCTGATGAGCCGTTCTATCTTGATTGTGGCTGTATTTTGGGAGGGTGCAGTAGAGCGATGGTGGGGGGTGAATGGCAGTGTAATAGAGATGTCCATCACAACCAATCAGAAACAGCAGACAGAGTGGCGTCCACCTCTGTTGCTACTGGTGATGCCACAAGGCAGAGGCAAACTCTACCCCCCCCCCCCAGCCCTCCAGAGACTCCTCCGGGACATTTTGTTGCTATGGAAACATCGAGATGAGGCCATCTTTGGCTTTAAATAAGCCCTCACTCTTGTCCATTGCAATGAATATTGCCAAATAGAGGTGGGATTTGAGGGTAGGATTTTTACAAAAGAAGAAGATTAGAGTGTTTATTGCAAGCAACACCTCTTCTGACAGTGTGTGTGCGGACGAGAGGAGAGCAGCTTTTAGCCGGACAGCGAGGGTCTCGGCGTGGAGACTGACAGCCTGGCATGCTAATGGAAGACAAGTCTACGCTGCATTCACATTCAAAACACTTCACAGCATCTGACGGGCCCCGTCTCAGAGAGGGGAAGGGATTTGTGTGTGTGTGGTGTGTGTGTGTGTGTGTGTGTGTGTGTTGAGGAATTTGTGTGATTGTGTGTGCAAGTATCAATGGGAATCGAATCAAAGCCTGAAAGAAAGAAAACAGAACAAAAAGGGATGGAAAACAGTTTAAATTATTAACGACATAAAGAAAACATGGAATACTTGAAAATCTGTGCCATAATGTTTCTGAAAGAGAACAAAAGTTGTTGACAAATCTGAATTTGACGAGGGAGAGGGACTGACTATTCGCACGGGACTTGTATTATCTGGGGACGTCTAGTAATTTTTAATAGCTGTGGAGGTCTGTGGAGGAATTTAATCCTGTATGAATCTGCCTTGTCCGTAATCTGTAAAATAAAAATTCTTCTACAAATTAACTAGCATATTTCACCAAAACCAGAGGTCCTGAGATAATATTAGTTCTGGCGAGTGAATCAAAATCTTTGTGATTTGTGGTCATAATTGTGTTTAACATCTGTTTTCTGTTGTCAGACAACGAAATAGGTATGAAATTTGACCGCGGCTCATAAAATGTTGAACAGCAGTCAACAGCTGTGCTGTGAGATCGGCTATACTGACGGTAAAATGAGTGATGATGACAGAAGTTTGGGAGCACATGTGTATTTATGTATTTCTCACACATGCAGTGGACTAAACATCTCTGCATCTGAAAAGTTGAAGATCTGCAGAGCCTTGACGAAGTATGTGGAGATAATGCCAGTAAATCTGAGTATAATACAGACTTTGCTTCGCTCGTGCAAAAGCGCTTGGCAAAACACTTTTGAGGGTTAATTTCTTAGGCTACATTCATACTGCAGGCAAGTGTCCCAAATCAGAATTGTTTACTTTTGTACTTTGTTATTGTTCTTTTGCACTTGCGGATGATTTCAGGACTGTGACCAGTTCACAGTGGATTTTGGACACATTTACAATTTACAATTTTTAAAACATAAATACAGCCACAGCAACAAATCTGAGCAATACATCAGAACTGAGCACCAAGGCTTGCAGTGTGAATGTAGCCTAAATCACGAGGTCCGCAGGATATACTAGTCCTGTGTGAATATGGCTGTACACGTAGCTTATAATATATCACTATATCACTTCCCTTTCATCATTCTGCTATTGCTGTCAAATAAACACAAAAATGCCTAAAAGTGCTTTTTTAAAATGACACAGAATTCTCTCCAGTTTCTATATTCTCATTTTTCAAGATATATACTGTGACATATTGTTTTACAAGATGCCTGATCTAATGTATAACCTTCTTGCGTTTCTGAACTATCTCTATCAAAGAGGACAAAATGAATAAACAAATATCGTTAAGGAAAACAACTGAACACAACACTCACAGATCATGATTATGGTTGCACTGGATTAAGTCAAAAGATTTTAAATATATTTATACCATGATATATATTGATATGAATGAATCTGTCATTGTCAAATATTGAGTAATGATGATGCCAGAAATAAACTGTTTGTGTTGCCGGAGTTTCAACAGGATCTAAGGGATACTCTCAGATAGGAAGATGAAGAAATGGACAGATGATGGAGCAAACTGCCAGGATTTCCTTTCTACCCGTTTATTCAAGACGGATATCTTCAGACGGGTGTTTGATTTATGTGTTTTACCAGGTTCTCTATAAATCATTAGACAAATGGCCATGAAAAGAGACGATAAGTGAGACAGAGATAAAAACAGTCCAGCCACAAGGAGACAGACACAACCACGCCCACACAAACACACAGACGTTTCCCACTTGAGGCAGACTGACGAGCATCTTATTGATTCAGTTGAGAAAATGCTTCTAAATGCCATGCAGCAATACTAAATTAAACTGATCTGACACTGCAGATCCTCTGACATTTAATATGACTAAATCAAACTACTGGCTCCCATGTTTAATTCAGGTAATATACTGCACTAATCCAGGTGAAAAGTGACACACCTCTGTGCACGAGCAAATCAAATATACCCTCAGGCTACTTCAACATAATTAGGCATTTCACTCCAACTCACTGCAGACGGTGGTACTGTGTCATGAATGCAGTGTAGACAATTGATCCTCGGTGTTGAGGCTCTGACCCAGTCATCCACGCAGCATGATGTTAAATCTGCATAAAGTGGTTAAAATAAATCCTAACACCTACAAGAGAGGCACCCTGGTAGCTCAGGTGGTAAAGTGTGTGGCCCATGTACAGAGGCAAAGCAGCGGCCATGGGTTCAATTCCAGCCTGCAGCCTTTTTCTGCATGTCTTCTGCCCTCTCTCCCCTCCACTTCCTGTCTATCTACAAGCTGTCCTGTCAAATAAAGGCTAAAAGCCAAAGAAAAAAAGAGAGAAGATTAAACCTCATTTTAACCCCCGAATAATAATAAAACCAGGCTGAATTTCTGCCAGATTGGTTGTTGTTTGATGTGCAGTTTGAGAGGGCGATTAAACGCCTGATTAATTGCCTAAACAATCAACGATCTGGCTGTCGGATGATTGGATGGATTTCTGGCATGTCAGAAATTATAGTTGGCTGCTTTGTAGTTTGAGCAGTTCCAAGAAAGAAAAAGATCAGTAAAAACTGCAGTGAGCTTTTGAGTGAGTGTTTTTTTTCTCCTTTCTTTTTCACTGTTGAAGACTTGGCTGTCTTGCCTGAATAAATTTTACTAGAATTATCAATGGACAAAACCAACAAGGGGTTTGATGCTTACGATCAGTGTGAGCAGTTATCCATACAATGTGATTCTGTGATTCTGGCTGTGCAGAAAAGTTGATTACAATGTGTAGTGTGAGTTAAAAAACATACCAGACTAATAAAGACACAGTGTCTTCTTAGCTTTAGACAGAGCGAAAGACTAATGTCAGGTGAGACTACACTATACCAGCCCGTTAACAGCAACAATCAACAGACACTGGACGTCTTGAGCAAAAAACATGTGTCAGACCAACCTGGAAGAAGAAATACAGAACCAAGTGACGATGAAAAGATCCAGGTTCACTCAAATATGTACGTAATATTTGTGGGTGATGTTACATGAAGGTGTGGTGGTCCCTGGCACCCAACATACAGCAAGCCAAAATTGATCAGGTCCCAATGCGCTGTCTAGAATGTGTGTCAGTATACCACCAAAGAAATTTATCACTTTATGACTTCACCCAGTCTCACACAATGGCTCTGTTTTGTAACTCGATCCTGGCCTAACCTGAGCATGACAGCATGTGCTCCGGATATGCATAGTTCAGACTGTAACACGTCATTTAGAGGTTTAGCAGAACAACTTTAGTTCTGTGCCTGAACTGGCCTCCACGCTTCACTCCACTGACCTCCCTAAACAAAAACACACCACAACAAACACTGGAAGGACACTTTTTTTCTATTTGATGTCTGTCTGTTGAATAAATAGTCATGCTTCACCAATGCTTTCCACATGCAACTTTAACCCAAAGCATCTATTTATAGGAGCAGTGTGTGGGGTTTAGTGGCATCTAGCGGTGGGCAGATCACACGCCTCACTCTCAATCAAAACCAGCATGGTACTGAATGACATCAGCACCAACCAGGTGTACTTGCAAGTTTTTCCAGAAAAACAGCATAAGTAGGCATATATCTCTCTCTCTCTGAGCTTCTCTGCAGAGCATGTGTGGATGTCAGTAAAGCGCAGCAGTCAGAACAAACAGGTGAAGCAGGGGGGAAGACTGTCCACTTGGTCTAGTTAATCTATGGCGGATGGTGTTGTTCTCTTGACGGATAAAAAAAATAGAAATAAAAATGCTCAGTGGGTCGCCAAATATACTTGGGCGGCCGTTAATTTACCTGGGTGGCCTGCCCAAGCAAGGCACGGGAAACGCTCTGGGATACTGTGGAGACATGGTGGTGCAACATGGCGGCCTTCATGGAAGGACCCTCTGCCCTCTGTAGATATAAAAAGCTCATTCTAAGGTAACAAAAACACAATGATTCTTAGTTTCAAGTGATTACACACTAATGAAAACATACTTTCTGCCTTATTCTGCCCTTAAACCCCTGTAAATCTTACACACTGGACCTTTAAGCCCTTCATTGTGTATTGGGCTGTGAGCTCTGACAAACCATCTCTGAATGCAGAGCAGTACTGTGGCCAAACACTGGCGAAGGACTCGCAGCTGTTGCTGCTGTGTTGTTGACGTGCTTGTGCTGTGCAGCTCATGTAGACAAAGAGTAAGACCAATATTAGTCTCCAAACAATCCTGTGAATCACAGTGGGAGGAGAGGAAGATGGAGAAAGCAACAAAATTGGAAATGACTCTCACATCATGACTGAACGGTTGTAGAAGATGATGAATCAGGGGTTAGCGAACAAGGCGATGTGAAATTTTGACTGATTTCAATGTTTGCGGGCTTGTGAGGTTTGTGTCTTGCCCCAAGAAATAGTAATATTTAGGGTATTAGGGTTTTTAAGTCAATAGCCTGTAGTCAGCTGGGCTTATCTGAAGTAAAACTAGCCTCAAGCCTGTAGACAGTTCGAACAAGATGTGAACAAACAATAGAGTGACGCTTCACTCAGCTGATTTGGTCTGAGAAAACAGAGCAGCGGTGAATTATAGGCTAAAACCCACAATTGAACCATCATATTATTTCAGACAAAGAAGAATAAAACCCCAAATGAAGTTAAAGTCAAGTTTCAACAAAATCTCCAAAGGAAAAACAAACTCAGAAAATCGTACTTTCATCAGTGTTCGATTTGCATTGCTGGGGCTGGTCGCAACATTTATCACTTCACTGAATCTTGGCTTCAAAGACGTGAACAATTCCTCCGCCACGAGGGATGCACAGATTTGTAGCAGCATTTATTACCCAAGACACAAATGTGCCTATAAACTGAAAAGTTTCAGAAGACAACAGAGAAATGCAGGCACTAAAAAATAATATCCATCCCTCCGCCTTGAATCTCAAGTTTCTCGTGCGCTCCTTCTTTAATTTACAGGATACAAAACCCTGAATCTATTTTTACAAGCAACTGCTGCTGAAATATTAAAAGTACAGACCTCTGTGGCAAAACTCAGGTATACAATGGCACTTTATGCCTCATTAGGAGGTGGAAAGAGGAATCCGCTCTTCCCACTGACACTGAGGAGAATCACTCCAGCTCTGCTCTGGCCCACGCTTCCCTCCCCGAGTCCACTGAGACCAACACGAGACAGAGTTTCTTCTTGTTTGGCATTGCCAACGTGGGAAGTGAAATACATGCAATGGAAATGTGTTTGGGTTGTCCCATTTGTCCTACTTAGCTGTTTTCCTTCGCAGCAGATAGTTTTTTGCGCTTAACGCCGTGCCAAACATGCAAAGTCACACATAAAGTGTGATTATGACTAATGGTCTTGTCAAAATACACAAAACTTCAGAAATTTAAACATGTAAAATTCATCCTTAAACCTGACTTTGCCATCCTGGGAAAATAAACGTGAGATGTGAGAGCAGAGAAATGGCCGGGGACATGGGGTGCAGAGATATGAAACACTAGATGAGTCGACTAATCAGGCACATCCTTATCAAAGAAACACATATTTTTCTCTGGTTGGTTGAACCACCGCAAAGCTCTAAGTAAAGTAAACAGTGTACTTCAATCTGTCACAAGGCTACAAAATAAATGTTAATATTGCTCCATGTCTGATGGATGAGGAAGCAGGCAACACCAATAGTCATTTTTACATTTCATAGTTTAAAATAAGGTTGTCAAAAGCATCAAACTATCGATACTTTTGTAATGTGACATGTTTAAAACAATTCAATACTAATGTTTCATAGTACTGAAAGTACTGAAGCTATAAAAACAATTATCTAAGTCCTTATTCAAGACCTCAGTTAAGTCTTTATGGTTTTGTCTGAAATTTGGGCTGCAGCAGCAAAACCAGACAGTGTTCAGCGACTTCTTCTGTTTCTTTTCTGCTGATTTTTTAAAAAAGAAAAAAAAAAAAATCCTACTTTTTGTCCCTATGTCATTTTTTTTCCTTTTTGCCATGGTATCGAAAGACGTACCGAGTATAATTTTTTACACTAGTATTGTATCAAAGTTTAAAATTCTTGTATCGTGACAACTCTAGTTTGAAATTAGGTAAACTGAGGTTTTTGACATGCATATTTTTCACTTTGGATAGAGCCGTTTGCTTCCAGTTTTTTAGGGTAAACACATTCTAACTCCAACTCTGTACTCAATGCACAGACGTGAGACTGATGTCAATCTTTTCATCTCACTCTCTGAAAGAAAGCGAATAAGCACATTTCCCAAAACTTGAACTTTACTCTTGAAAGCAGGTGCGATGGTGGTGGCTGCGCTAAGAGTATTCATTGAGGAGCAATTCTGAGGAGTGGACAGCAATGGAAGCATCAACTCTCAAACTATATTTAAAGTAAAGAATGTGATCAAGTCAGCCAGCGGGTGGCTTTATCTCAGTGATGCCCACCCACTGTGTCAATCTGCATCAAAAATATCTAACAGTGGGGCATAAATGATATTGCACAACACTTCTGAGTTGGGGTTTCAAGTACATATACGGCTAAACAAACATTTAAACTCCTCCAACGGAGTCAAGGTCATATAAATAAATACAGGCTGCATGATTACACATTGGACTGCCTCTTTAATCTTTGGTAATACAACCAATCTGATCTCCCTGATACCACTGCAAAGTTATTACTTAAACATTACATCAACATTAATGTGTATGTTGAAGTTAAACTATGTAAGACAACAACAATCTGTCTTTGATGGGATTTGATGGTGACCATATTGTGTGTAACCTGTATGTTTTTTTCTTCATGCACAGCCCCACCTCTTCATGCATGTACAGTGGATTCTTTGATTACACACAAAGCTGTCTCAGATTAGGCGGGGATTAGAGCTGTGCTGCCCACACGGACCGAGCCAGCTGGGGAGTAATGTGAGACCTGGGAGACTGGGCAAGCTCACAGGGTTTCAGTGACAAACAGATGGAGAACGGAGAGAGGCCGATAACAAAATCCTACACATCCAGCTCTGGAATGGAAGTAAGAGGGTCGTTTCTTCCCCAGCCCACATCACTGATCACACTGCTACTTTAAAATCTGCAGAGACCGTAAACTCTGCAGAGTCCATCTCCATTAACAGTGTCTGGTCAACACATTTCACTCCTTAATAAGATAATTAGAATAGAAAAAACAATTCAATTAAGTCTAATTTCCCCTGAGTGCGTCAACACATTATCATCTTAATATTTAGAGTTAGTGCTTCACTGTATATCATAATGAAGCATTTTAATAGAAAAAAAAACCTCTGTGCTCCAAACTAATGGCCGTTGAGCTTGAGAGAAAAGTGGAGACAAAACAGGATAAATGTGCATCAAGAATGAGTAGTAATATATGTTAAGAAGCTATGTGTCGTAACAGCTTAAGTTATTTTCCACATAAAATCCTAAGCAACACTGCAAAATATTCTAATTTAAAAGGAGAAAAGGAGCACAAACATCAGACTGGAGCACACTATTGGACAATATCCTGAGCTTAGATTAGTATTAAGAGGTAAAGCATGTGGTCAGGGCATTCCTAATACAAACTAAAGCCAAACAGATATATTTTTGAGAATGACACCAAAAATAACAATTAAATAGTAAAATTTAAACATAAACACATAACTGCACAAGTATTTTTTACAAGAACCCCTTAAATATATTTTTTAAAAGTTGAAATTGATGTTGCAAACATCAGCCCAGGGGTTCCCAAACTTTTTCATGTCAAAATTTAAAGTGACCGCATTTGAGAGGATTTTTGTCTCCCCTCTGAGTATTTTGTTTTTTAGGTTTTAAGATAAGAGACTCTTCATAGTGAATCAAACAACCAACCCTATTTCTTCCTTTGCTGTCCCTGATACTAATCTTGACAATATAAATGACTGATTCTCTCCTACCTTCCGAGCCTGAGGCCCAAACAGAAACCAAAACTTCCCCAACAAGTGCTCAACATCTCTGGTCCTTTCCAGAGGTGAAGCCTTTGAAGCCTCTGAGAGGTGCTCTAGGCTACAGTCCGTCCATCTGTGCTGCACCTTTCGACGCTAATGACCCATAACCAGCAAGATTTTAGGTGCAATTTTATGGGAGGGTAGAGATATTTTCTCCTCTCATTGTAATTCAAACTGTTCCTGTTCACAGCTGCCTTCTATCCTCTCAGCCTTGATCCTCTCACTCCTGCCACAGCACCCACACTACATGTGATAAAACCAACATTAATAAAAACACAGATTACACTCGCCACCAACAGCTTCCTGGGCCGGATTTAGCCACCAAACATCCAGTGAACTCTCTATGTCTCTGCTAAAAAGAGAAAACTACTTTGCTTGCGTTTATGTCCTCCCACTTATCATGAACAGGGCAGGTTCAAGTGAGGACAAATCGAGAATTATAAGAGGGGTGACATTTGGACACAGTGTCCCATCGAAGAATGTAAAATGAGCTTGAAAGGTTGGACATCATACTAATTTACCATCCGGGCCGAGCAGAATATACTATAGATAAATTGAGTTAATCTGGCTAATGACCACAGGGAAATTGCTGACATTAGAAAAAATGTCAGCAATGTCTTTTATATTTTAATTTTAATTAAATTTGCATTGTTACCCTATAGGCTGAGATAGCTTTATGTACCTTTGAATTACAGATGAAAATGCGTGGTATTTAGGTTCAAACAAGCAAGGCTGTCGTTGAAACGTTGACAATCTGGAGATGCAAGATATTCATCCAACAACAACAATGTGACAACATGAAACCATAATAATGCCTTTCTGGGTAAGTGAAAATGAAAATTTTTTTAGACCGGTTCCAAAATCCAAACAGTTCTCTACAGAGAAGCTGCTAAACTGTCCACGTTAGCTGAGTTTCCAAAGAACTGTCAAGTTCTGTGGAAACAACTGGCAACTGGCAAGTGAATTTGATGCAAACTGTTGAAATGCTGCAAAAAAGAACGTGTTTTAAGCACGTTTCCATCAACTGGTTTTGAGTTGTACATTAATTAGCTGACTAGAAGAAGTAGAAGTCATGAGCCAGCTTCAAAACCAGTTGTTTTCCATAATTCAATAAACCTCAAGGAAGAACACCCACAGGAAAACAGCTTCTTCTTCTACTTCTTCTCTTCTCCCAGGGTGGAAACAGTGGACATGTGAGTTAAATGTTCGCTACGTCAGAACTTATTCAAAAAAGCTGTTTCCATCTCCCATTAATGGCTTTACCTCTTTTTTGAAAAAGGAAATCAACACCTTAAGAGAACATAAAAACTATTTTACTAAATTGAGGAAGGTTTTCCGAATTTTGCTGTTTCAGTTGATGCAAAACTTAAAACTGTGAATCAAAACACATTAATACAAGCACAGCTATTTCACACTAATATTAATCTATAATCTTAATCTTTTTATCAAAATTGAATAGTTTTCTTTCGGTTGACTCGTCCTTCATCACAAAAAAAAACAGTATCATCATATCCTGCTGTTCTGAATCCAATGAAAAACAATTATTAGTTGTTTAAATACATTAAAACACACCATTCTGATCTTGTCAGCATGTAGGTCTTCTTATATTTTGCTCTGGAGCTGGTTTGCCAACTTTGGTTTCCCTGTTATATCACAACCAGGAGACCAGGATTCCTGCTCTCCACTTCTTTCTTTGTGACTTTGTAGTGAAAACTGACTGACACCAACAGTTAACCCAGCATCCTTTTAGCACATCACCACTGTCACAGACAAACCACAATGTCAAAGAAACCACAGCCACGTCAGCTCTCTCCCTTTACTGCGGTCCCATCTAAGCCTGCTGCTGTGACAGCCCGGCACTCTGTGACATAAGGGCGCCCTCCCTGAGAGTGACTTGTAGGGAATTCATTTTGTCAAAGTGTCAGTCGCATCAAGCATCCAGCCACTGCAGTGTGTCAACACTCAGGAGGAGAAGAGGGCAGATATAGAGACTGAATGACAGATTCTCCTGGAGACTCCCACGATAAGATGCTTGGTCAGATGCTTTTATTGTACGGTGACATTTCTTTGAACATTTTTAGAGCAATTCTCTTTTAAAGGAGAAATCTGTGATATATTTACTGTAATCAATCATAAAATGACCAGGATAAGTCATCAGTCACTTATCTCTTTTGTTTTCAGGATAACGGGATTAACTTTACATTGACAGACAGACAGTTATAAACAGCTGATCAACTTATAGTTGAGGACTCATTGTTGCTTGTTGTCCTGCGCTCCTGCAGAGCTCCTGCAGCCTGCAGAGGTTTCCCTAAGTCCATGGGAGGAGGAGGGGGGGCAACTCGCGTCACCATAGATTGTATATTAAATCGGGTTTCCACCTAATGTTCTATGGCTCCAACTCACTATTTGGACTGCTGTACTAATTTTTGCACACACAATTGCTTCATATTGCTCCATTAATGTTGAGAAGAAATATAAGAGGCATTCAAGTGTGTGTATCAGGGTGGAAAATCCACTTTTTAATCTGATTTTTTGGTTCATTTTTTATTTTATCTTGTTTCCTGGTACTTGAAGCTGAATACAGTGTAATTTCCTCTTTCTTTGTCCCAAAATAATCTAAGCTCCAACCTCAATTGTCTTATTTTTAGTTTCTATTGGTTGGTAATGTGAAGTTGGCACAATCTCTAATGCCTGGCTGCATGGTGCCAGAATTTATACAGCTTCAGGCTATGTATTCAGTTGTTTTGCTATTAAAAACTATGCCATTTTTCTTCTCCAGAACACACTGGGTAAGAATAGCTCAGTCAAATGCTGCCATGAATCACCTACTGTACAGTACAGTGGCCTGTGATAAAGAGCAATTGCATTCATCTAACATTTGCTCACTGAGGACAAATATGAAGGGGATGAAATGTGAGAAAGGGTTCTCAAAGTTATCAGGAGCATCAGTTTTAATTTCACAAGATATTTTACCAACTGTCAGGGGCATTTTCTTCCAAAGTGTCAATTAATTTTTTCACCTCTGGACATATACAGTCCTATTGCTACTTAGAACCACTTATACCATTACAGCGTGCTTCCATTTACAGTTATTACCTATCATTCTCTGCTCACAGTTATTTCTGCTCACAGCCTTCAGATGAAGTTTAACACTGAAAGCTCATCTTTATTCCCTCAACAGCAAGGAATCCTTTTATACAAATTTTGTTTCATGACCTAAACTCCAGATGACAGGGATAGCGCCACTATAATATATTTCCTTCTGGCTGATATTCATTTGTCACACGCATTATTCAGACCACGTTTAGCGATTAGCAGGCGATCACACACACTTTGCCGTCTAAATATTTGAGAGAGGTCAAGTTGGCTCTAAAGTTAAACCGGAGTTAATTATGAGTTGTTAGACGTTGCATTATGAAATGATTGTGAGTGTGTCTGTACAGGTGTAGGTGCAGGCGTGACAAGGCACTTTGTCTGTGAAAGAGTGTGTGTGTGTGTGTGTCTGTGTCTGTGTCTGTGTGGTGTGTGTGTGTGTGTGCGTGCGTGTAGGGATGAGGCAAAGGCTTTCAGACAATCTGCTCCGCTCACCCCCTGCTGGGCCACCAGCCCAAATCCATTTACATCCCTGAGCCGCTGTGAGGCTGACAGCTCTCACAGCCACACACACACACACACACACACACACTTGCACACGCACATACACACTGTACAGTTTATACAGTGCAAAGTTAGTGTAAAATCCTCACATGCAGATTTAAGCGGACACACTTACACACCTCTGTGGTGTCTGGGTAACTCGGCACATGAAATCTGTGTCGTGACCTTTGACATATGACACTCCCTGTCACTTTTTCTGGTAGAGCCGCAACAATTAGTCGGTTAAGCGATTAGTTTCAATTTCAAGTCAATTACAATTCTGTCTGTACAGTGTCAAATACACTATGTCAGGGCACTTTTCATATAGAGCAGGTGTAAACTGGACTCTTTATACACCCAATTCTTCAGCAACTAATCATCAACTATTAAATTAATCGCCAACTATTCTGCTAATTGATTAATTATTTTGAATCTTTTTTTTTCTTAAGGGAAAATGTCCAAATTCTGATTTCAGCTTCTCAAATCTGAATATTTCCTGATAAAGACTTAGTCATGTTGGTCTTTTTTAGGGTTGCAGATTCTGAGCATTTTTCTTAACCAGTGGGTAAAAATGTCATCAATCCAATAATCATTAATAATTAAGATACAAAATCCATGTCTTTGTCTCATCTTAAATTAATTCAAACAACTATAATTGCACATTTATTATGTGAAACATTCATTCTCGCTCAAAATAGCTTCTCTTATCCACCTTCTTTAAAAAATGACTGCCATAAACATAACGTCAAATGCAGCACAATTACTGCAATTTCTAGACAAACAAGGTGGACCAAACCAAACCGTGAGAAAACCTGTGAGCTTTGGAGAAATGGTCCATACAAAAAATACGTTATCGGTTAATTAATTTTTAATTGGTTATGTCTTAAATGATTAATCATGAATACCCCTTGTCTTTTTAATTGCCTATGCTATGCTCTAAAAATAAATTTATAGTATAGTTTCACCAGAAGACGGCCTGCCGTGTTATCTTTCCGATGGTTGTCTGCATCACTAATTACTAAACAAAACTAGATTTTGTCATTTTGTACTTTTAACTATCCAACCAAAGAGCACTTGTTGGATCCATGAAGCACATGCGTTAGGTTTTTGACAAAACAAGGACATTTAAGGACGTCACCTTGTGATCTGGGAAACGCTGATCAACATTTTTCATTTTACAGAACAAACAACTAATCTGCAAAGTGAAAAATGACTGACAGATAAAGAAAATAATCATTAGCTGCAGCCACAGTCCCATCAAATTAATACTCTGTAAAAACTGCAAAATATGATGCTCCGCAAATATACACGGTCTAACTTATTTATCTCCAAAAGTAACAACCCAGTGTAGAATTTCTTGCACTTAAATCAAATATGTTCGGCCTATTGACACCTTTCATTAAAAGGTGAAACACAGTAGATGCACCCACTCAGAAAACACAACACATGAATACTCAATTACCAGCCTGCCTCACAATACCCACACACACACACACACACACACACACACACACACTTAAATACAATCAATACTGTGAGGCAAACACACGCGGGTCTTCATTAAGCTTTCACGCTCACCTCATGCCTCTGTGGTCGACTGACGCTGCTGGCTTATGCTGGATTAGCAGACCAAACAACGGAGTCTGGTAAAGAAGGACTTCCTCAAACAGCGAATGAACACCTCGTCATTTGAATGTAAACACACTGGATTAAGCAGAGGGGTGGGGGCGGAGTCTGGCGGAGTCAAAGACGGGTCTGTTGACAGGTGAGGTGATGATTAACTTGAGTGGCCTCGGCAAGTGATCGCTGGACTTTTACTGGATTCATACAATGAGCTACATTATACAACCAATGCTTCCCTCACTCTAATGTAATGTATTATTTTTGCCTTTATTATTATGAAATCAGAATTACATGAGCAGCGTTTGACAGTTTAAAGAGAGGCTCACAAATAAAATGCTTTAGAAAACTTTGTAATTTCATTGGAGTGACAAATGCAATATTGAAGCCTTATTGCTTCTTCCTCCAAGAAAAGACTAAGATCTAATTTTGGTGCTGTCTGCTTTCTCATATCCTATTATGTTCCCGTAACATAGTTCAGATTACTTAATGTGAGGTTGTATGAGGTATTTATTCATAGTCGGTGTATTACCTGCGGTAGATGGCAGCCGACGTGGCCCATGTTTGGAGAAGCAGAGAGGAGCACCAGAACACACAGCTGAGCAGTGAACTGCTGTGGACAGGGTCAGCAACAAAAGGCATTACAGCCACTTAAAAACAATCAATATCAGCTTAAGTGTATGCTATATTTAGAATATTTCCTCCGCTTTACCTTGCTGCCAGACAGCCTTTTCCTAACTGCCATTAAGCCAAAAATCGCTCTCTCCAAACCAACCAAACCAATGTGAAATCAGTAAGTCAATCAATTAAATCATCTGAGCTGCTGGTCTACCTCTGCCGTGATCTGTTGTATTGTGTGACTTTGGTGAATTCAACTATCTTTTAAAACAGTCATTTCCAAAGACTGGGTCAGAACACACAGGTGGCTTTATTTGGGTCCCCAAATAAATAAAAGACTACGGAGGAAATTCTGCAAATTTAAGATTTTATATCTGCAGTACCCCTTTTCTTATTAATTATTTATAATGTATATATAGTTTTACTGACATGACAAGAGGGAAACACAATACCCTGTTAATTCCATCTAAATGCTCTTAAGTAATAAAACAACACATACAAATTAACAGATCTGTGTTCAGCAAGTTAAAATTACAAATTTTGCCCCTGGACCTTGGGTGGTTTGGAGAGAGTGATATTTGTCTAATAAAACACCGGTTTTCCTTCAGAAAAGCCAGACGGCAAAGTATAACAGTGAAAATATTCTAAATTCAGCATGCACTTAAACTGATGGTGATTGTTTTATAGGTGGACCTGTTTTAAGTGGCTTAAATACCTTTTGTTGCTCACCCTGCCCACAGCAGAACAACGCTTAGCTTCAATGCTGGTGCCCCTCTCTGCTTCTCCAAACTGGGGCATAATAAAACTCCACATTAAATAATCCCAACTATCCCTTTAACTGTAAACTAAGTAGAATTTTCCCTCTTCTGTCATTGAGATGTTCTTTAATATTTTACTCAGCGGTCAGTCTTCAAATATGGAGGCTTGTGCAGGTGTGCAGAAAATCCCTCAGAGGACTGTAAATCCAAAAAGAGGATTAAAAATCAAGATGAGAAGATGAGAAAAGGGGCACAAATGACATTGAAGTAACAAGGAGGACACTGGTTTGTTAAGAGAAATATGCCTTAAAAAAAGATGATGAATAATAGTCAGGAAATAGTTCATCACCTGCGGCTATCCAGTTTGTTTCTACTGCAACTTAAGCATGCTGAACATTGCAATTATGCAGCAAAATGTCAAATTTGGCTTGAATGCATGAAGTGATGGGGCTACAGGTGGAACATTCATGGCGTGAGTCAGAGTACTTCACCATAAGAGAGTGGAGTGGGAGTGAATAGCGATGGTTAGTTTGTTTTGGAGCTCATGGCTATTTCCTGGATTCCTGTGTACTCCCTCTCCCTCTCCTCTCTGTCTCTCTCTGCCATGAGCGGGCTGATCTGACAGGTCATTGACCTGCCCAGTGGTCTGAGGTATGACTCACTCATCAGCTAAATCCCTCTCCCCTCCAGTGCAGACCACCCCTACCACTCCTGCTGCTGCACCAACATCAGCTAATTCACATAAACTATGTGCACAACGTGGCTGGATAAAGACGAAAAATATACGTGCGCCCACGTACACACTACTTAGCATGTTTATCATTTATCATGCTATTCATTTTTAAAATATGTCCTCATTACACTCAAGCACCCAGGGATTTCACAAATAACTGGAGATGGTGAATCAGTATTCTGGTGGTTGAGCTCCAGCTGCCTTCAGAGGTTAGAGACTATTACAGTATCCGACAGAAAAAGAGGCGTAGGCAGGGGTCTGTTCTCCCCTCAGGGAATGAGGATTGATGGTGTTCATTTGAGAGTGGGTCACATCTGAAACCTTGTGATAAATGTAATGATGTCATTACCATTACAGCAACGGGGAGGACCAGGGTGATGATAGAGGATGACCAGTAAAAATGTTATGTAATCTGTTTAAATCAAGTGTTTTGAAGAGAGAAAAGGGATGCAGTATGGATAATAAGCTCCACATCTTTCCTGTAGGAGTGTTTTTTAGGTAACATGATAACAGCTCAGTGCTTGAAAACAGCTCTACTCTCAGCCACTATTGTTACACTAACCAACAAACCTGCCTATTCGTAGACTTCTATTATCCTACACAGGCAAAACCAGTTTTCATGGTTCTGTCAAAGCCGGCGCTAAACAAACGTTCCTGACAAACTGGTTTGGTCACAACCTCTGCTTTGGAGGAGTCTAAAACCATTAAAACCATGGCTTGCTTTACGAGGAACAAGGAGGCATTAAATCAGATTCAATGGATCATCAACTGTCCATAATGGCAATAAAAATTTTCAGTACAGCGGGCCAAGCATTGACCCTTGAGGGACACCCCAAGATTAAAGTGATCAGAATCACTTTCAGTGGCAAAAATGGTAAATAAAGATCATTTTTCCCCAGTGAAAAAGACACAAGACCTCAAAGAAGAAGAGACTTCAACATGTAACTTCAACTGCATGGAAAGCAGAAACAGCTTGGGTACATGTTGAGGTTATGATAGCGTACCTGCAGGGAGCATGGTAGAAGGGATATCCAGCGTGGGGTATGTGATTGCAGTATCCAGACTGATTCCACATGGTGCTCGTCTTGCTCCACGTGATGACAGTTCACAAGTGTGGCCGCTGTTTCTTTCTGCTTTCTATTTCTAGTGCTGTGGAATCAGACACAGGCTGCTGGGAGTCACATTAATCAGCGTCTCTCCTCTCTCATCTCTTGAGTGGCTCCATGGGGAGAAAGCAAGAGGAGGTGGTGGGTTTTGAGAGCAGGGACTACTGAGAAGATGAGGTGAGAAAATGAGTCACGGGGGCTGAGTCCGAACAGAGAAGGGGATGATGTCAGGTGAGTCAGGTCTGGTGTGGTTTACACACCTGGAAATGAAGTCTGCTCCCGCCTCCCTCCCTTGACAATGCCACAAATACTCAGCAGAGTCTCAGACAACTGCCCCAGGTGAAGGCTGACATCACAGGATACTCCTTTAATCCTGCCTCCAGCCAGTCATTTTCCCTCGCGTCTCAGGTGTAATCAGGTATAACAGATGTCTTTGAGGTTAACCTTGCTGAGCTGTATCTTTAACCTGTTAAATCATGTGTAATACGTGTCTCCACCTTACATCTCAATGATTTGGCTTCTAGGGTTTTCGACCTCTCAGGCGCAGATATACATCAGTGTTCAAGATAAGCAGCAGATTTCAGAGACCTCCGTTTCTCCAGCAATCCCTGATGCCAAACAGGAGCTGTTTATGTCTTCTACACGTGCAGCACATTCTCTCCAAAGTTCACAGGCGCCAACAATCCGTCTCTTCTTCACATGAGCGGGTTAAAATCCACAGCCCCCGCGTCCCTCCGCTGGATGTAGTTTGTCTCTGAGGTAGCTGGCTCCGGCACAAGCGCTTATTTCCCCAATCACAGGCTTCCCACCGGCTCTCCAGCCTCACGAAACAACAGCGGTGCACGGAGCTGAATGACTGAGCATACTCACAGAGAGAGAGGGAGAGGAACAGAGAGAGAGAGGAGGGAGGTGACAGAAAGAGAGAGAGAGAGAAAATGAGGAAGAGGTAAACAGAGCGGAGCTACATTCCTTTTCCCGCCTCATGCTCATCTGGCAGGATATACACCGCTGAGAGGAATAGAAAGGGACAACGTGTGTGTGTATGTGTGTGAGGGGGAGAGAGAGAAAAAGAGGACAAGAGAGAGTGAGGACAGAGGGAGAGACCGTGACGATGTTTACATACACAAAAAATGTGATTACAGTGTAATTTAAGACCTGAATGTGAACCTGGCAGAGCCCATGTAAACACCTGTACTTTACCTTTGCCAGGGCAATTAAGACTGTCCGACCGTGGTTTTGTAATCACAGTAAAGTATGTCAAGTACTGTGTTTTAGTAAGCAGAGACCAGAAAGAATATATATATACATGTAAATCGGCATTATTTTTGATACCACTGCTGATATGATACCAACGTTTCTGTAGTGATATCAAAACTATCTTTTTATCCAAGAACTTACTTTTAGAAATATGAAGAAACAGAAACTAAAATTTTACATTACACAGAATAAGCCAAAGTTCTCAGATGTTAAGCTAGGATAGGCAGTATGTTTTCAGTGTCATGGTGCAAAAGTTCCATAATAAGGTTAAAGCATAAATTAATTCAAGTGGTATAAAAGAAGATTAGACTCCTGCTCCTCCTCTTCGCTCTGTTATCAGGCTTTAAAAAATACTAGCCCATGATGTGAGACTTTGGCCACTCAAAGATAGTTGATTGAGTCTCATTGCCAAAACATCAGTTCTTGACAATCTGGGAAAGAGTCAACAATTAAGTAGCTTTCTCCACAATCAAATACTACACTTTTTAATACTTAACACCAGCACCTGTACAAGTCCTTTTAGATTAGGAAATATCAAATCAAATAAGTGAAATATGAATCTAACCAGGCCAGCTTTGTACTTGAAAATGCAATGATTAGTTGATTATTAACAACCTTTTTGATAATCAAGTATCTGTTTGAATTTAGGTTTCTTTATTCCTCTGTGACAGTAAAGTGAATATCTTTGGTTTGAAAGTAAAACAAGACATTTGAAGAAGTCATCTTAAGCTGTGGGTATCACTGATTGACATTTCTCACAATTTTCTGACATTTTGAAACATACAACTATTAATTGAGAAAATAATTGACCGATTAATCAACTATTAAAATAATCATTAGTTGCAGCCCTACTTTAAAGCCTTAACTATTCTGTACTATAGACATACAGTATTTCAGTCAGTGCCAGAAAAGTAGGGTGGTTCTATACGCAGCCCTACATGTGACATATACACATGCAACTTTAAAAAATAAAAGTAAATAGGGCTGGATGATGATTGTTTTTCCACTGTCATTCAGTTAAATCATGAGATGATATGATCATGTCACCCTTTCACAAGTCTTTGTTCAAGTTCACAATTCCATGAAATGTCTGTTTTATATTTGTCAAACGTTTTGCTTGATTTAGTTCATTTAGTTTCACTAATGACTACTTCCATTGCTGATTAATCTGCCAATTATGTCTTAATAAATCCATTTACTATTTTGTCTAAAAAATGTCAGTAGGAAGAACTGCTGCACACTGTCTCACTTACTGCTGAAATGCTGCATTAAATAACAACATTTCAATCTATCCAACCTTCATCAGGTATGTGGGCAGCATATATACATATACACACAGAAGCTGACTCAATGATTGAATCACCCAATCAGAGAACTGCTGAGATTGATACGACTGATGATCACCTAAAACTCCACAACACACCATTAGCCAGACAATAGCTTTCAGAAGATACAAAGTGACATAATAGAGTTCTTAAAAGTAACCTCAAATCCACCAACAGTCAAAAAATGGAAAGAAAGAAAGTAAACAGACTGATATCAAACTGTTAAACATGATGTTTTTTAAATAAGTGAAGGTATATTTGTCAATATTTAAATATCATTATACACTAAGTATATCTACCTCCCAAAAGCCAATAAATATACAGAATGCCAATTCATCAGTGAATCATTACACTAACATCCATATTGATTCAATAGTACGAAAGCATTTTAGAGGCTAAAGATAAAATAATATCATAATATTGATATTGTTTGGCCCTAAAAGCGAATAGCTCAGGTGTACTGTTATCTCAGTATTTGCAACAGTCAGATTATTAAGTGCATGTAAACACAGCCCATCTGAAAAATGCTGAAAAATATAAAGGCTGAGAGAACACAAGGTATAGAAAGCACTAATGGAGTGAGGAGCTGGAGAGATAAATATAGTTAGAGAGCTAACAGCAGACACAGACAGTCTGTTTTATTGTGAACAGCAGGTTATTCACAGCAGCACACAGTCTGAGTCCAAACCTCCCAATCAGCACATGGAGCCTGCAGGTGAGAGGTCACCTCTGTGCAGCTAAACAGAGATGTGCTGTCTCCCCGGAGAGGTGGACTACTCCAGTGCCCCACTAAGCAGAGCGCTGCTGTGACCCTGCTGCAAGGACGACACTGCTGCACCTGGGGAAAGGCTGGTGACACAACCGCAAAGCTGGCAAAATGACAACTTCACTCACTGCGGGGTCAAAGTCCAGACATGTAATCTGATATAAAAGAGAGAGTTCGCACAGGGAGGTAGTGGCCTGAAAAGCTAAAACCATGTAGGAACTGGATTAGCTCATGATGTTGTTTTCCTTTTTGTATTCACTGAAGGGATTTTCACTTCATGACCCTGATAAGTTGATGATGAAAGTTGTTAATCGGTGCAGAGGTGTGACATGAACTCTTATCAGATAATGCATGGCAAACTGGATGTTTACTGGCTGAGTGTTTCCCTTTAGAACAGATAGACGCCTTCATTTATGACATCTTACACTCCGTTATGACACTCTTACTATCATCTTGCATCACTGTCCCGTGTGAAGTGAAAATCCCTCAGACTAATGAGAGAAGGGGCTCATTTCACAAGCTTGTCGCATTCACATTCGCAAGAAACAGTTTCCAATCAGCCATGGAAAAACACCAACACAGCCAGAGAGTCTGGGTCATGTTTGGCTGTGGCATTCATCATCCACTGAACAAACTTTTATCAAAAAGCATCATGCAGTTCTGTTAAGTGTCCACTCCAGGCAGAATTCAATTCATTTAATCCAATAAAAAACAGATTAACTGCCAAGGTCCTGTTGCATTTGGAGCTTTCTTTTGGAGCACAGCCAATGAGCTGCTGAAGAGCCAGAATATTTTCACATCTAACAAGTTGAATTAAGGATTTATTTCGACCAAAATAGAGCTGGCGATTATTGGAACAGCACAAAGGCTGACCAAGAAGGTTTTTAGTTTAGTTTAGTTTAGTTTTAAGCTTTACGTTGAGAGACTGACGTTTGCTGCCAAATATCTGCACAGGTGGGGTCCCCCACCAGTTATTGAGCTGATGGTGGCTGGTTGAAAAATTTTAACATATCACTCAACCCTGATGTGTGATATTGGAGTCGCAATGAGGCATTGCTTCTAGAGCTGAAAAGATAAGTTGACTAGTTGATTAACAGAAAATTATTGATATTTAATCTTGAGTTATTGATTTGACAATCAACAAACTGTTTCACTTATTTTTCCAAGCAAAAACATCAAATGTCGTTCTAACTCTTCAAAGATGCTTTTCTCCATCATATATGAGAGTATACAGAACATATGAATCATGTTGATCAGATGAAACAATTTGAAAATGTCATCTTGGGTTCCTAGAAATCATAATTTAATTTCAAATCATAATTTAAAGAAATAATTTCCAACTATTTCTGTCTTTTTTAGATTTATCAATTAACTTTGAAAGTTATCAGCAGTTGTAAAATTAATTGTGGGTTGCAGCCCTAATTGTTTCTTATAAAGGGTCATAACCAGTTCTGCTAACATCTTACTTTTACATTATATCTGTATTATACTTATGGACATCTAATTTTGAAACAATTGTTTGATTTATGGTGTTAATCTAAATGGTAGGGTTAAAGCCTGGTCTAAAACAGACACATTTTGCCAAATAATGTGTGAGGTGACACACACATCCCTGTCTGGTGACCTCTGACACCATCCAGACTTGAATTTATTCACACAGCCCGAAGGAACAACAACATCATCATCATCTGTGGTGTAATTGGCTGGTTACATCACGCCCTCTTTTCTGTGGTGAAAGCACAGAAAGAAGGGTGAAAAAAGGTAGGAAAAGAGAGCGAACGGTGGCTGAGAAGCAAAAGCAGGGAGGGGTAGAAACAGAGGAGGGAGGGAGGGAGGGAGGAGAGGGAGGTGTTGAGGGATGAAAAGAACAGTGGAGGTGGGAGGGAAGGAGGTGGGTCTGTCCGTCTCCCGCTGTTTGTTTTTGTTGTGAAATTTAATTCCAGTACAATCTAACCAGGGCTGGGAAACACAGGGGACCCTGCTCCTTCGTTTCATCCATCCTCCTCTGTCTCTGTCTTTACTATCCTTGTTTGAAGAAGCAGGTGGACCGGCTTCACCTTTGCTCGCCTAGCCACCCCCCACAAACACAAACACACACGAGAGGTGGACCATCTTCTGCGCAGCCTCAGTGACGCACAGCTGTAAGGTACACATTAAAAGATATTTATATACACATGCATGCATATATCCATGTGCAAACAGATGGGAGACAAACACACGCAGCCATTGCATAAATATAAAAATATATATGGATATACAGCACACGTACAGACAGCACACATACAGCGGTTGTCGTCTTGCAGACAGCTGACAGCTGTGTTGAATCATTATGTCAGTGGGTGAGATGGCAGGAGTGTGATTGGGCCTGTGGTTCGGCTTATCAGGCTTTTACAGCTTACACCCCTTCATAGCCACTCGCCTTTAAATGTACATAAACACACACGGGCACACACAGCCTCCTAACACACCTCCTCCTCCTCCTGTCAAGGTCACATCTGAGCCCATATTTCTGAAAATCTTTAAAAACAACACTCACCTGCACCTTTTCCATCCTTCTCTGAGCGCAAACGGCTGCCCAAGAGCACAAACACAACAACCCTAGTCGTTGATCAATACTATTGATTTAGTCATTTCTGGCTTTAAAAATCCAACTCTGCAGTCTGTTCTCTGTTTTGGAAGCAAAACCTCCAGGACCTGACATTTTCAGCTCAAAGATGGTGCTGTGTACTGAGAAATCTGAAATCACAAAAGAACTTTTCTACCCACAGGAAGTGACAAATTAAAATACAAAACTGTAGAGAGCACACTATCCATTTTCCTTAGCCTCTGCAAGCGTAATACAACAATTCCCAATACAAACTTATAAAGTTGTCAAGTGCAAGTTTAATTTTGTTCTTATATAACTTACAAGAATTTCTGGTAACACTTCATAATAACAACCATCAATAAATTATTATTTAAAGTAAACTTAAGTTAGTTATTCTATTGTTGCATGTTAGTTATGTTACTGTTAACAAACATTCAAATGATGTTTTATATATGCTTCATAAACCATTTATTAAGAAATTGTAAAGTTTTATAATCATCAGTTGCAACTTTACAATGGCCACCCAAATAATGCTTACAGAGGCAATAGAAACTACTTTTTAACCATTTACAAAGCATTATAAACAGCAGTTGCAGCTTAATAATAACGATCCAGATAATGTTTATAGACTTGTTCTTACTCCCAACAAATACAGCAGCTTGGTCTCGGGTCTTTTACTTCAAACGAGGCTACGCTGTAGGTATCCCTCTAGCGTCACTGTTGCACGTGCAGGGCTCCACGATCAAGTTACTAATAATAAATAAATATGCAACGTCCAGGAAGACTTTATAGTAAAGGCACAGGAAGAAAACTACTGGGGTAGGTTCAGGAAAATATCATGCTTTGGGTTCAAATAAGAATGTTGCTCACTGTATGCAAGTTCATGTACATAAGGAAGTTACACAAGTTACACAAGTATATAAAGTATTATAATCACAGTTGCACTTAATATTTATAGATGGTCTACAAACTTATTATTAATCATTAACAAAGTGTTACAAATATCTGGTCCGTCTCTCTATGTCATGATTTCTTAAAGGCTAACAAATTGTTTCATAATAATTAACTAATACTTAATATTGTTTGTAAACAGTGAAATAACTATTAACTATTCTTCCGTCCCGATATTACCACCAATACTAAATGTTTATGGTTTATATATATTGCCTTATAATGCAAGTCTGACAACATGATTTACTCCTGAAAGCAGCCACTTCTGCATTTTTCTCATACATTATAATTATAAGGAGGCAGGGGAGAGAGAGGAAATTACATGAAGCTCAGAGCTCAGGATGGAATCAAACCTGTGCCACTGCATCTATTTAAACATGTCTCAGTTACAGAGACATATGCTTTTTATATAGAAATATATGCCATTATATGTGTTTTGTTTTGTTATGCGTCATAAATCTTTGTTGTCTTGTAAGGTTTTTACACAACACTTTCAGTATTTGCAGACTATCTTGTATACGTTTAATATTTCACATATCTACTTAGGATGTTGTATGTGGATCGATTGCCTATATATTACTATATAGTGTTGTCATGATACTGGAGTTTCTTATTTGATACAATACTTTGATACCTTGACCCTGATACCTTCATAATACACAAATTTACTGAGTATCTTGTATCTGGTTTGACACATATATTACAGGCTTCAGATTTATATTAACATTTCAGATATAAACATTTAGAAAAAAGTATCTGTCTTTTCCATATGGGACACTTTCTCTCATTCTAAAATCAGACACATTCACAATTTCTAGCTTCCTCATTTCCCCCAGCTTGCCTGTGTTCAGTCTCTGTCTGGTGTCTGTCTGGTGGGACTCCATATTAGTTTCCTCATGAGACCTTGATCAATCACACAGCCAGTCAGAACTCAGGGAGAATCGACTAATAGCACAAGCTGGTGTCTCTAGATGAAAAATGGATGAATCGGATCAGAAAAATCAGTCAAAACAAAGTCTGTATGCGAGTCCTCAGAGGGAGTGCAGAAAGAGGAGCTCTGTATGCTCGTGTTTAAGTGTGTGAGGATGGAGGAGTACATGTGTTGTAACTGAGAAAACCCCTCTGGTAGATAAACTATTATCTGGCTTATATAATTCAAGAACGTGCTCGTCTGTCTCGGGAGAAGCTTTGGTAGCTTGAATGATGCAATAACTTCTGTGTGTATTTGTGTGTGTGTGTGTGTGTGTGTGTGTGTGTGTGTGTGTGCGTGTGTGTTAATATCCCCGAGGATCTTTTGATCCAGATTCTTCAATCTTCAGTCTCTCAACACACACACACACACATGACGCAGTCCTACTATTAATACTCTTCCTCTGAGCTCTTTCCTTTCATCATGCCTTGAGGCCTCACATCTCTCCATCTCCACCAGCTACAATATGACACCACAATTAGAAGAAATCTTTTATATCTGGATAAGATCCAAAATTACCAGGAAAGCCAAGACACTTCCTTTAAACGATTTGGACTGACTGGATTTGATCGTGTCCCTGTATCTGATTAGCGAGGCATGCTTTGGTGCTGAACATCAGGAGCCTAACAGAGACTCACACAGGCTCGTGTCTTTGCATTATCAGACCAAATAGTGAAAGAATATGAAAGAGGAAATGAGAAAACTTTTCTTTTGGCCGTATTTTAGCTGCTGCCGTGAATGTCACATTTATCAGACCGGGGTACAGTAGAGCTCGAAGGTTTAGAGAAAGCATCTGCTCTTTCTAGCCCAATACTGCATTTCACTTTAAACTGGAAGCTGTAGCTGACTCAGAATTCTGTCAGTCAAATGAGATTTCACTGTTAAGTACAAATATTCAACTATTTATTACTTTTTTTTAAAGCCTTATTTTTGATGGATTCATGGGGACACTCAGGGCAGCAACGCTGGTGTTAAATGCATTTAAATGAAACTAAAGAACATTCAAACTACTAACTTATTGCTACTGATGACGTGTCTATCGCTGAAAGATATCACTGCACAGACCTCGTGCAAATTCACCATTTCTTCAGAATCTCCAAGCCTCACCGGGCAAGACCTCTCTTCTTCTGGGCAACTAACTCCATCTCATAACTACTATGCCTCTGTGGCATCAGGAGCAGTCCATGTACGTGTACGTTTGGGAGTATACTCCAGGCTTCACTCAGACTCACCCTTGGGTTGGGTCAGCAGCTGTCTGTACCCATTGCAGACATCTTCACTGAGTGGGTCAGACTACTTGACATATTTTACATAAAAGGAAATAATAACATAAGTCCTACTCATCTTTACCAAATACACAAATAAAATAATTACATTAACTAAGTAAAATGTATTTATGTTTGTCCAACCCAAATTGATGCAATTTATTGGAAATGACAAGCAAAACCCTCTTGAGGTGGGTTTTTTTAAATTAAAAATATTCAGGAAAAAGTTCAGCATGGTCAAAACCTATCATCCATATCATTACCTACATTTATTTCTTTTTATTCCAAATAACGAATGTCAAAAAACAAACTGAGCAAGAAATTAAAGCAACAAAACTCAGCAAAACCTCCCCTAAGATGCCCATGAGTCTGCCTAAAATGTTGCAACAACAAATACCAAACTGCATTCTTTGCATGACCTCATACATAATCCTGTAGAAGCAGTTCAGGGGTTTCTGGACACAACTTCACCAACATTAAGGTGCATGCAGAAGAGAAAAAAGATCAAAATAACTCCTAACTAACTACCTTGAAAGCCACAAGCCAAAACACGTTCGTCTGAGAATAAAGTTGTTCGACACACTACAAGTGTTGCTGGATTTAGCCTCTGTCCTTCAGTTTTCTGAGAATTAACATCACATGATACTGTCATGGACATCACACATCCCCATCCTGGTAAAGAAGGCTCAGAAACAGTTGCATCGCTTAAAGAACCTTTAGAAAACAAAGTTCCTGTGCTAAGTTCTTGTCACCTTCTACAGAGGATCGTCGTGACTGGACACATCACAAACTGGCACGGGATGTGCACGACCCAAGTCAGGAAAACTCTACAGCGAGTCACTGAAACAGCCCAGAACATCATTAGGACCCATTTACTGAGCATCAGTGATATCAGGGAGAGAAGGTGCCTGTGCAGAGCCCAGAAGATACTAAAAGGCAATATCATCATGCAGGAGATACAGAAGTATGTGCTGCCATACCAAAAGACTGAAGAGCAGTTTCTTCTTCCCTCAGGCTGTGACACTGCTTAATTCATCCTCAGCACTCGGCCTTAATAATAAGTTTGTTCAATATTTTTGTTTGTCTCAACAATCAATTCGAGTCAAAGATCTAATTTTACAGCCTTGTTATAAATGATTGTTATGAATTCATATCCTTGTATCCTTAGTCAAACTTGACAACAACAAAGCTGCTGACTGTTTACCTGTTTGAAACTGACCTGGTTTGATCGGCCGGATTGTTCTTTCTGAGCAACAGAAAGTCTGCTCTCTATCTTCTGAAATAAAATAAAATGATAAAATGATGCATGTATGTTTCAGTGTTGCTACATTATTTATGACTGGGAGAACTGACTACAGGCTCTTTATGCACACACACTGCAAAGCCCCATTGCTATGCAAGGAAGGCACGCACAATCCACAAAGACACAATGAATCTGTAATGATCCTGTTGTGAAAATTGAGCTGTTGCAACAGAAAATAGTAATGAGATACATGATGAGAAATTAGAATATAAACAGCAGCATATCAACCTGTGGGTTATGTAAAGGAACACAAAGGATAATTGTATCAGTGACGTTACAAATATAGGCATGCGTGTGTGAAAAGGTATGGTTTATTATGTATGGACTATCATAATGAGATCAGTGGCTGGCACAAATAGTGGGCTAATGCGCTTCATATTTATCCAGTCCAACACACAACACAATGCTTCACTCTGAAGAAGACATATCCCTTTATGCATTGAGAATCTAATACACAAAGGAAAGAAGCGGCATGACTCTCCTCTTTGTGAATCAAAGCATATAAGCTCATTCTCCCTCCACAAAGAGGCTCAGGTTCAAAGACGAGCTGTTCTTACAGCCACACAGACAGACCAGAGGAGTTTTCCTCCAGACAGAAAGAAAAAAAAAAACTTTAAAGAATTTTTCATTACATTGTGAAACTTTAGTAACACAGTGAAAAGAGATGTAGTGAATTCCTTAAGTACTCTTGAAGCTCTCTGAGTTGAGACCATTTTTCTTCTTTCCCTGAAAACTGGCTGTCACTCAGAGCTCGACTGTTTGAGTCTGAAATGACAGGTTCGCTAAGTGGGCAGCACAAGATCCTGATCAGCTCTCCGAGGGCCAAACCCCAGCAGCTCAGCGTGTTAACCTGGTGTCAAGTTTAATTTGAAAACAAAGATCTTGAGAAAATGTTAGAAAACAAGAGAAAATGCAAGCAAGTACAGCAAAACGTTGCATGACAAGTCAGGAGGTTGTGAGGAGCTGATTGTGACTTTTAGCAGATTCCAGTTGACACAGCAAACTAATCCTGTTGGAGAAGGATCTCTCAGACCCTGTCATCACTCTGACACCATTTCTGAACATAAATAGACACTGATGTACCTTATGCTAGTGTCTACTTTAGAAACAGACACTAGCATAAGGTGTCTATTATGGAAATAGACACTAGCACCATTTCTGTCAACCTATAAATACGTGCCAAAGTCAGAAATCTTCCAGTCTTGCACAATTATGGCTATAAATAACGAATTTACTTGGCTTGTTTTGCAAAGAGACAGTCTCAATTTTCATGCAGGAAAAACATGCAATTTGTACCATTTTGACTTCTCAATTACAGCTCATTAAAGGGACAGTTAGAATTTTTTGAAGCAGGGTTGTATCAGGTACTCATTCATAGTCAGTGTATCGTATCGGTGTGGTTGGTATGCACCCAGTTCAGAGAAGATGCGCAAGTACCTGTGTGGTGACCTAAGCAATGTATTGTTGTGGACAGGGTAAGCTGCAAAACATATTTTATACACGTAAAAAAATCTGCATCAATTAAACGCACGCTATATTTAGAGTATTTTCACAGCTTTACCTCGCTGTAAGACAGCCTTTTCTGACCAGAAACTGTTGTTATATAGGCAAAATATTCTCTCCAAAACCATCAGATCCCTTTGACAAAATCAGTCATTTTACCTCGCAGAACATGGAGTTAGTCATCTATCACTGCCTCGATCTGTTGTTTGTTTGTGTTTTTGTGTGCCTTCAGTGTTTTAAAGTGTTAGTTTGGATTCACAGCTGCAGTCTAGTAACTACCACGTCCTGCAAGGTTAAATTTTCTGCCTAAGGAGTCTGGTGGCTTTGGAGAGAGCAATTTTGGTTTTCTTTAACAGACTTTTACCATCAGAAAAGGCTATCTGATAGCAAGATGAACCAGTGAAGACATTCCAAATATAACCTAAATTTAAACTGATATTTATTTTTTTAGGTGACCCTTTTTAGGTGGCTAAAATATGTTTTGCTACTGACCCTGTTCTCAGCAGTACATTGCTTTGCTTCCTATATCGGTACTCAAGCTGCTTCTCCAAACTGGGGTCATGTCGACCGCCATCTACTGGTCTACTAGGTAAAAGACTGACTGTGGAGAAATACCCCACACAAACCCACTTAAAAAAAATCTCTTGTAAAAATGGCAACTATCTGTTCTATCTGAGACTTTGCTACTTGCTGCATGAACATGAAGTTGATTAAACAGGATTGGAAGAGTTTTTATGCCTTAAGTAACAACAAGGGAGTGATCAAAAGTGCATGGTTGAACAAATCTAAGAACATCCTAGATTTCTAGAAGGGTCATATTCCCAATCAGATAGTATTTTGCCGGTTTTGACTCATGGATATGGATACATATCTATAACCCTGCAGTTCTGCTGAAGACAGAGCAGCTGAGTCACTTTCTGTCTTCCATTACTGTTCAATCTCATCTCTTCAAACACCTCACATCACACTCTGCTGCCTAAATCATTTTCCTTCCCTCATTTCACTCCTGTAATATGATCTTATCTTGAAGAAAAAATACATCCCTTCTATCATTGCACCCATTTCTAAAAATCATTTTACTAACACTTCTGGTCTGGTCATAATTCTTGTCATTCTGCCGAGGTAATTCAGCTCTATTATATGTGCTACCACTGTCCTGTAATTTTAGTGATATTACTTAAATGAAACTGAAATTAATCTTATTCTATTGCACTCTTCAATTGTGCACTGCTTATGAGTGTCAGCTAATAAATGGAATATGAAAAATCATTCTTAATAGGAGGCAGGCATTCAAATCAGGCCTCCCAAATTATTAGCACGACCGCTGCTTCTCCAATGATTGCATAATGAATATTGTCTCAGTAGGCCAATGGAGAGAAGTAAACAAAAAATGAAGATTCATTAGCTCTCTCACAATGCTTCCTGACTCTGCAGTGGTATCAGGAAATTATGCCCTACAGGGTGTTAGATCGGCTTGAGATAAGAGCATCTCAGATTGATATAAATGCTAATCTATTATGTAACTTTGCCTCTAAACTACTATACTACAAGGTATTATATCATATGCATCTCCTTTATTCTGGTTTCCGAACTGGATTCACTGGGATTCTGATTGAAATGGTAATGACCGATCCCTCGCTGCTCCTCTGTGACTGAGGAATGAGGCAGCTCAACCTCCCCACCCAAAAGTGACCCCTTTCAGCCAGCCTTCAAAGGGCCTTGACAGTGAATGGTCCAACAGTCACTGCCAGGAACAGAAGAAGAGCTCAGTGTCAGTCCATCACTGGCAGTGGTGACACGAAAGGAAAGTCAAGGTTACGCTTTACAGTTTCCGCATTAGGTGTGAAAACACGTCACTGAAGACATGAGAGACAGACAGATACATACGGGTGTTGTCAGTACAGTCATAAAACAGGACGACTGAGAAAAAAAACAAAAAGCAGCACAGGGAAAATACATAATGCAAACTGAGCAGAAGCATTACAAAAAATAACTCTAAAGTGAAAAATGTACACGTGTTGACAATTTAGAGTTTAGCAACAGGGTCGGCAACAAAAGTTTTTTTAGCCACCTTAAAAAAGTTCCACCAAATAAAAAGAAAATCTATATCAGCTTAAAGGATAACTTCGGTCTTTTTCAACCTGGGCCCTATTTCCCCATGTGTATGTGTGTGTATGATTGATAGGTACAACTCGTTTTAAAATTGGTTCATTATTGAGGGAGGCGGATGCAGCCGGCAGCCGCGAAACAAGTTATAACGGTAGATATCGGGGCAAATTCGTCCGTAAAAGTTTGTGCATTAAACGTGCTTTTTTTCGCCACAGTCCGCTCAGATTGCCAGTGTAATCTCTGTCAACAGCCTGCTGCACTTACTGCTTGCTGTGTGTGAGGACATCTCGCGGATCTTTGTTTGTTGCCGGAAGAAAACAGCCATGCTGAGAGCCGGTCAGAGCGAGTTAGCTGTCCTGGAGTTCAGTTGAAAGTTTTTACTTGCAAACTATTATAAAGCAACATGCTGAAGTTGTGGCTAATTATGCTACAACTGGATGCTAACACTCCTGTCCAGACACTGCACCTTGCAGACCATCGGGTCTGCAGTGCACACTTTTCCCAAGATGACACTGCCAGCCCAAGAAGAGAAGACATCCAATCCCGAAACACTTCACCAAACACACAAGAAAACAGCTGTCCCACTCACTGCAATGAAGACATTCTTCAACAAGCAAAGATCCCGCGAGATGTCCTCACAGAGTGAACGGAAGAGAGAGCTTTCCATGCTGTTGACAGAGATTACACTGGTGATGTGATCCGGACTGTGGCGAAAAAAAAGCACGTTTAATGCACAAACTTTACGGACTAATTTACCCCGATATCTACCGTTATAACTGTTTCGCAGCTGCGGCTGCATCCGCCTCCCTCAATAATGAACCAATTTTAAAACGAGTTGTACCTATCAATCATACACACACATACACATGGGGAAATAGGGTCCAGGTTGAAAATACCGAAGTTATCCTTTAAGTGTATGCTATTTTTGCAATATTTAAATTTACCTTGCCGTCAGACAGGCTATTCCAACAGGAAACCACCATTATATAAGTCAAATGTTGCCCTCTCCAAACTAACCAAACTCCATGTTTGAAAACAGTAATTTTACCTCACAGAACACAAGAGCTGCTGGTCTACCCCTGCCTTGATCTGTTAGATTGTTTGTGCCATTATTATTGACTTTGGTGAATGAAATTATTCTTTCAAAACTCCACAGTCATCTAATAACACAAACAAACTAACAGATCAAGTCAGCAATAGACCAGCAACTCCCACGATCAGAGAGGTAAAAATTGCTAATTTCACCTATGGAGTTTGGTTGGTTTGGCAAGAGCAATATGTGGCTTATCAAACAGTAAATAAACAGCATGCAACACTTTCCCATCTTTGTCTGACAGTAAAATGTAGTGTGAAAATATTCTAATTATAGTAGTACACTTAACTGATATTGATTTTTTTAGGTGGCCCTTTTTTAAGTGGCTAAAATGCCTTTTGTTGCTGACCAGTCCACAGCGGTACATCGTGTAGCTTCCACGCCTGTACTCTTCTCTGTTTTTTCCGAAAATGGGCGCGTGCTGACCAGCAACTACAGGTAATACACTGACTATCAATACATACTCCACATTAGTTAATCTGAACTATAACTTTAAATACTTTGCATGTGTCTTAGCCTTTACTTTCTGCTGATTAAAGTGCAACAACAATCAGTTTAGTACAGTCTCCTGTTTTTCACTATCACTGAGCATGTGGTATAATGAGCCTGTTTTTGGTTGGTGACTGTATTAATGAGGCATTCAAAATTACACTACCAAAAAAGGGAGAATTAGGCCTGGACAAAGGGTAGGAGTGTTTTAATGGCATTCAGACTCAGAAAAGCCTTTCACTTTGAGAGAAAATGGATAAATTCTCCACATGCTCATCTTTCTGTCATCACCTCCCCATTGTTTAGAAATGTCACATGGTCATACAGTGAAGGTCAATAGTTGACTTTTAATCACAAGCAAATTCAAAGAGCAGAACTGCTGAGTGGAAAAGTCTTGCTTCATTGCTTTAAATGTCTCCAACAGTTGCCAAAAGACCGAGAGCACATAAATAGCCACCTGTACTCTCTATTAAAATGCCAAGGACTGGACAGACCTGTAACATGAAGAGAAAATTTATTCTGCTTTTTACTGTATTCAAAGTAAGTCAAATACCTCACATAACATTCATTATACAGAAATTGCCAATAATGAATGAAATGCTTTTATTCTCTAATGCTATTAAGACTTTTAAATGAAAAATCACATCATTAGCAACATTTAAAATGGACTTTTCAAAGTTTCTCTATTTTATATAACCAAGGATGTCATTTCCACCGGGAGAGAAGATCTGAGTGGATGAAACATGTTGACATGCTCATCTCAAGTTTACTTCAGTTATCACTGTGTGCTCAAAGCAACAAGCTTAACAAGCAGCAGTGAGTACCCCCCAGGTTTCGCCTCTCGGGCAGCAGAGAGAGCCCTACAGTATTGGTGAAAGTTGGTGGGGCTGTATGCAGCCTGAAGCCAGAAGAAATGCCTGCAGACACAACCTCCAGCCCCTGTGTCGAGATTTTCCTTGTCGACTAGCTGTCATTAGTTTAAGCCACTGGCCTCCTAGTCATTGCACTTATGATATTACTTTAATTATTTAAATATATACAGTGTTCACATGTTCAAAAAATTGAAGTGAGTAATGTTTAATGACTTTATATTTCATTCACAAGAAAAACTTGACTTGAGTTTGAGTTAAAAGTCAGATCTTGTGAAGGCAGTTGCCTTGAAATTATGAGCTTTCTCAACTTTTTTTTTTTTTTTTTTTTTTTTTTTACAGTGTATTTTTGGGCCACAAAATGGAAATGGTGGTAAGCATTCTGAATGTTGGAATAACCAGCAAGAAGACAAAACATTTTGTTAAGTTCAGCACAGTATTATCTCACACAAAAATCAGTTTTTCTGTTTGTCTATAGTGCTCTTTAAAGAAAAGCTGCAATACATTAACTATCATGTAATATCACTAATCTATAAAGCAAACCAAACTAAAAATTTAAGTTTAATGCATTAACAATAGAGATTTAAGTATCATTCATACCACAGAGTCTATAGTGATTCATACCAAAAGCTAACAAAACACCAAGAAGTGCCAAGACCCAGATGTTGCAGAGTCCAGGTTTCTCTGCATAAATTACTTGCTCACTGTTGAGTTTTTTATTCCTCTATTACATTTCCAATCTGCCACCTCCTGTGGCTCAAGAAGTGGCCATAACAGATGAGATAGTTTAATTAAGACATAGTGAACAGAGAACGTACATCTCAGGAAAATGGAATGTTAGTGAAAATAAATAAAAAATAAAAACACAGGCACAGCTTTACATAAAAATGTTTGTGTTATACCAATACAATAATACACAACAAACCAGCTAACCCATCCACATTTTTTTAAAAATAAATTCCCCTGCTCAACTAAACATCTACCTTTTTCTATCTTCTTACCTAATTTAGATTAACATGTGAATGAATTTCACTCCGCACCAATTGGAGCTATTGTGTGCAATAAAATGCTAATGACCATTTGGACACAAAATGCAACATCTGCATAAACAATCTGCATTTATGATTATGATTTGCATGTGTAACAAGCAGTTAGGCAGAAACATAATGTACCAGAATAGCTGTGTGGAAATGTCATGACTGCAGTCTTTCGAAGGAAAGAGAAAAAAGATACCTTACACAGAGAAAAAATCATGACTAAGATGTGTAGTTAAACAACAATCTCGTTAACAACCTTGGATCCAACTCTACACCAGTGGTTCATTGTCTCCAGAGTGTCCTGGTGTCCAAAAGCTCCAGCTGGGGTGTGTGTCTCTCGTAAGAATGTTAAATGATCAACAGGATGAACTAGATTTTGTGTCAAATCTGTGTCGTGCCACCCTTGAATAACAAGTTGGATGAATAGAGCAGCAGGCATTGTGCTGCAGCTGAGACAAACACAAATATTTGCTGGTGTGAGCTTCTCCACTGTGTGAGGATTTGCTGCTGTTTTTTTTTTTTATAACACTGTGAACTGAATATATTTGGGTTTTGGACAGCTTGTCAGATACAACAGTGTGAAATGTGAACCAATATTCAGTTAAATCAATAATAAAAATAATCATTCGTTGCAGCCTATGGCGGAAAGAAATCATATCATTGTGATTTTATTTAAATAACATGCTAAAATTCTAAGTTAATTGGCATTTATTACGTTTGATAATTAAGATTATCACTTTTTTAAAAGTAGGCTAATTAGCCCATTCATTGGTTATGTCTGCAGAGAACATTATTTTTTTAATTTAAACTTGGATTATTTAAGCAGAGGGAATAAATGCAAATATTGTGTTATATTAAAACAACAAGCTACTTCTAATATATGATAACAAAAGTTCATTTTTTGCCTGTACTTGTTTTTTTACATAGTGTGTCTTTGGAAACTAATAAAGTGGAGAAAAAAGCAATTTGTTTTACACATTTAAATTCCTAACTTTACAGCTCAGACATAGGAAAGTCTGGCCTCTTGGCACTACTTTTTCCAGATCCGGTCTTTCTAAAAAAGTAAATGAATCAGTATAGCTTGCAATATGGCATCCTTCACTGATTACTCATATTTTAACAACAACCGCTTTTACATCTTCATGAGTGCCACAGGCTGCACAATTAACATGAAAAGTCCTCTTCAAAACATCATTTATCTCCTGTATTCTGAGGTGTAAAAACTATTCGCACAAAAGAATTGGGAAAAAAACAGGAGATCTTTTTTTTTTTTTTTTTTTTTTAAACTGTCTCCTGCCACAGTGTGTTGTTCAGTGTTACAATACCCCAGGGGATTGGACAAAAGCCGTCCTTTTACTAATGGACTGCTTTTTACTGCTAACCTGATTCAGTCAAACGCACAGTGCTTGGCGGCAACCAAACAGCCAATTCACTACCTGAATACCAAACAGGCTGGCCAATGAGTAGACAGCCTGTCAGGCAAAAACACTGACAGAAATGTGTGACTGAACGTGTCCCAGTGGCTTGGCAGACAATTTTGAACTACATGCATGGACTGAACGGACTGAGCCTTGCAGACAACACAGAAAAAGTCCACCATTCTTTGTCACTACTGCAATAATAGTGAAACTCTTCTGCAGATTGCTGCTTGTGATATAAAAGGAATATTCTTAAAAACTTCTAACAAAATACACTAATTTGATTCCTACATTTGTCATACATACTGATGCCTGTTGAGGGGTAATAACTCAAATTTTTCAAAATCAATACTAAACAAATCAGTAGTGTCTGCTAGGGCTGTGACAGTATGCATTTTTTCTTACTGTGGTAACAAAGCAACATATTCCTGCGGGATGACAGTTTACTGCGACTGCCTTAATAACTACATTTTATTGGACTTTATTGAAGCATACTGTAATAAGAGTAGCATAGTTCCTTTAAGGAATAGTGTGCGTGCAGCGTGCAAATGAGGTAGAGCAAGTGGCTGACTGCCGGTGCTGCTCATATGGAGCAGAAATTTGGCAATAAACTTATAAATCTGCACAGTTCAGGTTACAGTGTGTTAGTTCATAAACGCTGCAGCTTCTCAAGACCAGGAAGAGTCTCGTCTGTTATTTCCCAACTGCTGAAAAAGTGAAGGTTAGCCCCGAAGTAACTTGAGCAGGAAAGGCTATTATTAAGCTAAAGCTAACACTAGCATTGTATCTTTACAGCTCAGTGCTATTGTATCCCTGTCAGAAGCTTTGTAATCCTGCCATTAACTGTGGTTAAATAATGATAAATTTACCACCAAAGTTCTTCTGTGGTAATTTATTCATTTTTCTGTCTTGTAAACAGTTACTGTTGTTGTTAGCATGTTGTTAGCCACCTACTGGCAATCCCAAGATGCCTTGGGTTGACTCTGCTGACCAATCAGAGGCTGTGTTCCTGACTTATGTGTGAAAGCGCTGATCCTTGTATATGCGGTGTATTAATAGATCTATGCACTGACCTTAACATGAGATTGACCCTTCAAGATGAAATTCGCTGTGATGACAATAATGATCTCAGAACATGACAGTAATGCAGTTCTCGTCACAGCTCTAGTGTCTCTGTGAAAGTTACTGCAAGAAATCTTGGTGTAACAATGGAATCAGATCTAACTTCTAATGGCCACAAGTGCGCTGCCTCTCATTGAACTGGGCAAAAGTGATTAGTTTAAAACATTCAAAAATTAACTACAATTATTTAAGAATGTGAAGAAATAACTAAAGACAATGTTATGTTGGTGCATCACTGACAGCCAACGCATCCTCATACCTAAACAACTTTTTAGTTATGTTTGTGGGATTTTTGCCTTTATTGGATAGGACAGCTGAAGTGCAGACAGGAAAGGGGGCAGAGAGAGAGAGCATGGCATGCAGCAAAGGGCCGCAGGCAGGAGTCGAACCAGTGGCCGCTGCAGAGGACTAGCAGCCTCCATACCTGGGGCAGATGCTCTACCAACTGAGCTAAACGGCCTCCCCAGACTCTGCCATCTTCTTGAGTAATAATCAGTTTTAAAATAATATATTTATAGTTATTGTTCCTGGTGTGGATGGCCTTTAACTATGTTATGAAAGTCACATGACAGAAATCACATACAAAACGTAAATAACTGACTTGTAAACTTGTTTAAAATGGAGCTCGAACCCCAGTCTCCTAGGCGAAGGCCCTGTGTTTATTTGATGGCCTTTATACTACATGACCTGACTTGACCTTTGACCCTGTGATAAGTACTATGGCCACTAGAGGTCACCACCTTACAATAAACGTACATATGGGTGGTGATAACCTGCTTGAGCAGATGACCTATGCACCCGGTTTTCTGGTGAGGACGGGCTGCTAATAGCAGCACTCGAAAAAGCCACTGCAATTTTAATTATGATCATATGCAAGAAAATGACAACTATGACCTAAAAACAAATCAAAAAGGACGAATCGGAGGATTCATGACAGAGCAAGAGAGATAAAAATCCCTCCACACTTGATTTTCCAGTAGGTTAGAATACTAATCTTTTCTTAATTCTCCCCAAAAATGCCCTCAGACAACTTCAGCTCATTTAGAATTCTGCTGTTAAGAGTCCTAATAAAAACAAAAGGCTGAACAAAATGGACCAATTATCTGGACTGTACATTTGTCATCCATCATCTCAGAAATAATCCTGTTTATGCATATGACCCTTCTCAGCCTCCATGAGCCATAAAGAACATCACGAAACAGCTATTACTTATGAAACACAGAGCTGGAACAAACATCTATGGAGGATAAAAATACTTTTAACAGCAGCTTTAAATACACAGATGTTCTCCAATACTTTTAAGTCAGTCTGGAGCACTCCTTCATTACCCACCCCACACATGCACTCTGCACTTCTATTTTTATTGTGAAGTATCTTTTAAAATTGATGTTTTGAAAGTCTCATGCTGGAATTTTATTAAATGTATTTTATGCCGTATGAATAACACTTAATGTCTTTATGTACTTTATGTGTTATATAAAGAAATGTGCCCTTTGAGAAATTAAGGGACTGAGCCAGTGAAGTTGATCTTCCGCAGGAATTTATCGGCACCCACGCATGAGACAGACAGTGGGGACTTTGTTCACACACCGGAGTGACTGCGTAAACAAATCTGACATCTAACCAGGTTAAACCCTTCAGGGAGACTTGATGACAACCGTTTCCCATTCCTGTCACGATTAAATCAATATTATTACCGTGGGTGAGTCAGATTGCTTTACAAAAGGGCAACGAGGTGGGGAAATGTGAAGAATCGAAAGACAAGTCCTTCCCATTTTGATTTGCCGGTAATCAGCAACAGTGTCACATCAAGAGAGCATTAAGTAGCTAAATCCTCCTCCTGAATAATTGACTACATCTCCAGATACAAAAGCAACAGCCCTCCACCCATGACAGACATTCAAGCTGACAGAATTAGATGCCTCCAGAGAGGTACTCCTACCACCGGTGCACGGACGAACAAAGTGTTTCCAGTGTCAAACATGAAACCATCTTGCTCCGTCGTGTTGGCAATGTCTGTCTTGTAATACGCTCAGTGCTGCTGATTTACTACAATATTTCTGCTCTCATGCATTTTAACAATGAAATCAAGAGAACTTTAGAGCAGTGCCAGGCAGATAGCTGCAGCGAGGCACAAATTTTAGCCAAAGCAATATATTTTTAAGTATTCAGCCTTGTGCTGAACGCCTCCACTCTGTGAGTTTCTGCGGATAGGTTCTAACAGCTGAACGCCTACAATGTAAATTTGGTTTGTGTGCATTTATACAGTATAATATTAAGGGAATAAATGAGTTTTCTTGCAACACCCTTCTCTTCTGCACCAGATTTTGTTCTGCATTTTCACTGATACTTCAGCAGAAGGTGTATAAAACAGCAGGAACACTTTACAATCCAATACACGGCCCCAAAATGACGCTTGATGCAGTTTATAGCGTTAAATTTTTATAGACCATTTCTGAGCTGACGTCATGAATACATCACAGTGTTACCTGGAGGAAAAAACAAAGGAAAAATTGGAGGTAAACATGAATCACCTCAGAGTTGTAGGCCCCATAACCAAGAGAAAATGTCATCATCTGTGTTGTTGGTACCAGAATCAAAGTAGGAATGGCTCAAAATTGAAATTTTATCACATACCACCTGCCACTGCCCATCAAAAAACAACAACAAAGACAGCTATGCTACAGCAAAATAAACAAAATGAACTCACATAATGTCAAGAAAGGAAATATTCTTACACCTTTTTTCCTTAATAAAGACAAAAATAAAACCGATCACCTTCTGAATTCAAGTTCCTCTCGTTAACCGAACACAGACAAGCTTTAATTGCATGTTTAGTCACACTTCATTCAAACTCAGAAACAAAATTAAACTCACCAAAACTATCTTGTTCAGTCTTTCCACTGTTCCAACAATCACCAGCTCTGGCTGGTTAAAGTAAATCCTTAATTCAACACATTAGATGTGAAAACCGTCTGGATCTACAGGCTGTTTTACTCTCATTTGTCCTCTGGGCTCAGTGCACCATCCTGCGGCGAGTGGCTGTTTATTGTGCCACTGAATGAGAATCCATCATGGAGCAATAAGATGACATGAACCACCCCCCAACCCCCCCAAAAAAACAAAATAACCAGCCATATATCCATCCAATCACCCAACCCTTTGGCAATTGTAGAAAGATGGTCCATCCACTGAGTGAGCGTGTTCTGGTCGGCCAGTCTGCTCCCACTGGTTAATGTGAACTTTTTCATGTGTAACACTTGCGGTCGTGGAGACCCGTGCCAATAATCGGAGGAGAAAACCTTCATCGGCACTGATGTTCAGCCCAGATTATCTGGCAATGTGAGCAGGTTTATAGATCCACCTTTAAACCTCCCAAACTGTTCGCAGACTCATCGGGGTGGATTACTTAAATTCCTGTATAGTGTGATGTGCCCTTATTCTCAAATCTTGTAGTATGTGCATGTTTGAGATTAGCAAGAAGAAAATCTGTCATATTACTCTTTAAGTGCATGATTAAACCCAATTTCAAGTCTCACAATAACAGATATATCAGAGATATCACTTCCTAGTGATTGCCTGGGTATTTCTAAATCTAAAATAGTTGCTTGAACGGCCGCAAACAACCCTACATCCCCTTACATTTTTTCAAGGACATACCTAACTGGACATGACACTCTCCCCCTCATTATTCTCAGTGGTAGGAACACAAATTCTGCATGTCAACACCCTAAAGACTTTGGATCGTTTCTGCGAAGCAGTTTTTTTATTTACTGTAATTGTTTCCTCAGAGTTTCAGTAATGACAGCTGGGAGACAGTCCTCAGTCTTCACTGAGCAAAGTATTTAGAGACTGACAGGTGAGTCTAACTGATCTCAGACTCGGTAAGGATTTTAAATCTCCTGGAGTCCAGCTGAAAAAATAAAAAGATCTCTCGATCTTTGCTGCATTGATTTTTACCTTGGAAGTGCTGCTGTAATTTTGTCCAGACCCTATGTGAGAGTTGAAATGAATCTACCTTTCATATCTGGATAAAAGAAAGCATTTCTTTGCCACTGTGCTGCACAGCGGCAGCCGTCTACCACATTTTCATTCCCAGCCACTGTGTTTGATTAAGAATAAATAAACCTTACACTCGAGATGGGTCATCAAGCCGGCTCACATATTTAGCCTCTCAGCATAACCTGCATATTTAACGTGCTCAGCTCTCTAAATGTAAAGTAGTTGTACTGGTACTTTGGTTTGACGCAAATCTTCACACAGGTGTTTTAAAATTCAAATTGTTTCTGGGGGCACATGTAGATATTCAATTTTTAAGATTCCATCTGGCCCAGATATTTTTCTTACATTTTAGAGACAACAGCTTCTATTTGGAGGAAAAGCTTCTGTTTGAGCATCCAAGCATTGAAAACATGGAAATGCCGTTTAGCTGATATTTTGTTTGAGTTTGTGCCAAACTGATGCCAGGTTCTGTCTGGATTTAGGAATAAATTCACAATTGTGCATGCAAGACAATGGAAGATTAATAAAGAAAAAGTCTAGAATTTTGAGGACAATATGTCCTCCTCTGTCAACCGTGTTTCCTCAGCCTTGCCTGTGTCCCACAGCAGGAGGCAATCCACCTTCTTTATGGTCTGACCAGCTGAGTGAGTGCTGAGGATGCCTGTAAAGCTGTCATACTGCTCTTGTCAAGCTGTATTAAACTTATGTTTGCTTTCAGGTGGGGATCAGCGTGTGCGTGTGTGCATGTGTTTACAGTAAAACCTGTCAGACACAACCACAACTGGTACTCAGAGCGTGTTTTTGGATGTGCGTATGTTCAGTTGTTGCACATTTGGAGCCACATAATGATCACTAAGAGACACACCCACAGCTTTCACAGTGTGTGTCTACTTTTATGTCTCTTATGTTCCTTTCCAGTCCCATAAAGCTGACGAACTACACCACACACAACTTGTTTTATTACGTGCTGTCAGGGGGATGTACTGTACCAAAGGGAACAGCGTTTCTCCCGGAAACAAAGAAACTAACAAGCTGTAATCCATGTCATGCTCCTCAGGCAAAGCACAGAAATCTCCTGCCACCGTAAAGACTCTCTATATGCGATCAAAGCAAGACTACGCCTCCACAGAGGTCGATGCTTGGTAGTGTTAGGATGTAGTATGCAATGACAGCTTACCTTGAGTCACACGTCAGATCCCATGTGGAGAATTCATAATTACCAAGGTTAGTGACCACCTTGGCCGTCCCTGGCCAGGCGGCGTGTCGTTTGATGGGAACCAGCTCGTGACCGGCCTCCCGCCTGGGGTCACGGCTGCAGCAGGTACCCATCCTTCCACAACAAAGGACCTCTTTGCTGGATGATTAAAGACTTTATATCCCTGAAACCTCACTTGTAGTTGCTGGGCACTTTTGATTTAGCTTCCTTTTCCCCAGATTTTCGCCTTCTGTCACTGCTGTCTCTCTGACCACTGTTCTCTCCTTCCCCTCAGATGTTACCTAGAGGAGAATCTCAGTAAAAAGTCACTGAAAAGGGCAGGAGCAAAGCAGATTGTTGAAGACATGTTGAGGCCGTTTTCAGACGTTTAAACTTTGTCTTTTCTCTTCATGCTCTTTTCTCACTCCATTGCTTGCCACTGCTCCAACCAGTGTCACCCCTTCTTCATCTGTCCTCTATGTCTCCGACCTCCCCAGTGCTCCTCACATGATTTCTCTCTCTCCGAGCTGCATTGCTAATGTTTCGGTTGCCTGGCCCTGGGCAGCCTTGCCCTCCTCCTCCTCACACTGACAGAAGTGTTACTGTCTCCCACGACCAGCCAGACTTTAAGAGCCACAACATTGTATTAACCATCTTGTTGTTTCTCTCACTCGCTGTTTGCATCTGTGGCCTTCAATCCCTCCTTTGTGTCCATCCTCCTTTGCTCAGTGTTGGACACAGATGGGCCCCCACACTTTTCCACTCGCAAGATTTCTTCTGGTCCACAGACAACAGTCATGCAGAGAAGAGCGAGACAGTCTGGTCCTACACTGTGGAGACGTGTGGGCTTGTCATGTGGAGAGTTTTTGATGTATGTTTCCATTTGTAGGCTCTCCATTTCATGCATTTTTTTCATATCTGACATTTTTGTTTAAATAGCACGTCATATGCTGCTATACCTCGTGTGCTTTTTATGGAGAATATTGTGATCTGGTACAGTGTGAACCAACACTGATGTCACCCATTGGTTTGTGCACTACCATTATGAAGCCTCAAGTCTGGCATCATGGGGGTTGCCATCTTGTTTTATTGCAACCAAAGCGTGTGCAGTACCGATGAGAATGAAGAGCTGGTGGGTGGTTTTGGCTCGTCTGTTCAGCAGGAAAGTTTCTCGTATCACAGCTAAACAGCAGACAAAATATGTTTCTGAAAACATTTTTAGTGAGAAATAGGCAATGTAGTAACGGATTCTTGATCCATATTTGATCAGTTTGACAGTTTGATCTGAGTTTTGGGAGGCTCCATTAGAAACTGGACACACAATGGCGGCCACCTGGTTGCAATCTTTTTCGTATAACAGCTTAACAGTCCTCTAAAACATGTTTCTATAAAAATTCGAGGTGAGAAATAAGCAAGGCAGTAACAGTGTCTTGATTTACATTTGATAGGCTCTGTCCACTATTTATAAAGTGTATGACAGCATGTCATTTGTCATGTTGCTATACCATGTGTGCAGACCTTTGATGGAGAACACTGGGATCATACGCATCTAAAAAAAAAAACATCCTCTTTGCAAAATTGATTTTTCTACTTTTTGATCTTGTGTTAAATATGAAATTTCTGAATTATGTGCTTTTTAATTAAACTGCAATTTCTTTAATGCTTTACTGTCCTTTACAACCCATTTTTTGATCTTTAGAACTAACAACACTCTGCTGTTCCTTGATATGGATTTTTGATCCAGCCATGTCTTTGATTGCACGAATCATGTTGACGTGTTTACTACCACGCTTCCCTCATGAGCTGTGAGCTGGTCTCTTGCTCATTGCTCATAGTGTGAGTTGTATTCACAGCTGCTATTTTGAGAACCAAATGACACAGGAAAATTAAATGAGGGAAAAATAAAAGGACTGAGGAAAAGAATAATACAGGGGAGCACTCGGTCGTGTCTTTAATCCCTCACAGAAGTGCTCGGATGTTGAGAGGTTGCAACAGTTGTTCAAGGCCACAGGAACTAAGACTAAATAGACAAAGGACACTTGGCTAGAATAAAAAGAAAACCTTCCACATCATAAAATACTGGCAGTGAAAGGATTAATTTCATAGGTTCCATGTTTGACAAATGTATTCCACACCTATGAGGTAAACCCTCAAAGATATCATCTGATCAAAGATCACCCAAACCAAGACCTGGGTTATATTCTTGTTACTCCTTCAAAGACAAAGTTATTTGCCTGCTTTGGCAAGGCTTTCCCACAATAAAAGTCTGATTGCAGCAACAGACCAACACTGATTATGACACAGCAGCTCACCAGTGCAAACAGAGGCCTATAATCCCTCCTAACCAATAAGCCACAGGTGTAGCACTATATGCACACTAAAGCTAAGTGAATAACTATCTACCTTATTGGTTGGTAAATCAATTTCTCCTTTTTCCAATATCAGCCAGATGAACATAAACTCAAAAAGTTTTTCCCGGCTGAACTTGTCAACAGTCCAAACTGAACTTGAGGTTGTGCAGCACAAACATGATGCACTTTACGAGGAGGAGTTGTGAAGGAGGAGAATCACATCCACTGTAGACTGTTTTAGTGCTGTCCTCCCAACCACTGCATGTCAGAACAGTATTACAATCCTTCCATGTTCGAAGCCAGTGAGGTTTTTATCTGCTGACACAACAAGCTCAAAATTTTTCCACAATGCAACAGTTTTTCCCCTAATCTTTGGGATTTTAATAAGCTCACCTTTTACAAGTGTTTCCTTTATTTCGTCCATTACCAACTGCTAACCCTCAAAGATAATGCAGATAATGACAGAGAACTGGTTCATTTGCTCCGAACCAAAAGAGAAACTGATACATGGTTTTGTTTTAGTTCTGGTTGGGTTCCTGTTCGCACCGACTTTTTACAAATGAACCAAGAAGAGTAAACATGAAGTCATCAGACTGACAGCTCACTTGTTAATTGGACACTTTTGGCAACTATCACCCTGCATCATTAGTGTATCATCAAAACCCATGTGGGAAAAATCAAACTCTGTTGACTCACACAAGTTTATGCAGCACTTTAATAATTCTGATGTATTTATCTTCTTTGGTGTCACAAAGTAACTGCTTCTAAGCATTATCAGTATTATTAGACTGAAACTCAACCGCATGAATATTGACTACCAGGTAGAGACAGAATAAAAAGGGGGCGTCTTGATTCTGGGCTTATTACTGTGGGGTCGCTGTTATACTTTTTTAACAGACTTAATGAACTGACAAGGAGGAGGATACAGGCACAGCAGTTTTAACAGCTTCTGACCTCTTAATCAGGAAAAATACACGCACTGACATGCATATGTTTTACGATGGTTATTAGATGATTTGCATAACTATACGTAGCTTACACATGATTTATAATGTAAGATCGCTTCCTGGACAGACTGCATGATCAGCAGATGGAGCAGAGCTCGCTTGGAACCGGAGACCCACCTTTTCAAGCCGTCTCTGTCCCTTTGTTTGGTCTGCACCAGAGTTCAATTGACAGCACTAACAAGGGAAGCGTGGGTTGTTGTGATCCATCAGTTTTGGGTCAGGTTGCAGTTCTAGTCTGGGTGATTATGGTGAGTGGACAGAGAGACTAACTTAATCAAAAATTGTATGAACTGACTTCCTTTTACATCGTATTCCTCCTCTGGTGGTAAAATTTGTGTTGCACCTTGACCTCGACACATGCACAGTGATGTGTTGACGTCCCTGTGCTAATTGACATCACTGACTTTTGGACTCTTGTTGAACTTAATGTCCTGTCAGCCATTATTATTATCATCATCACGGCGATGACTTGCGAAAGTACACCCTCAAGTGACTAAATGTGTCAGTGATGATGTTGAAGGGAACCAGGATTTCATGAAAAAAAAAAAACTGATTGTATGCCACTGGTGTAGAGGTAGGTGTAACCATGGCAACCACACGGGCAATAGGGCAGATATGTGCATAAATGGCGGGCAAACCTATAAAAAGAAGCTTCATCCTTTCATCTCTCTGGGTATCTGTGCTTAATGCTCATGAACGCACTAATAAGTATGCTCGCTGTGATGTTTAAGTTGTGATGTTTAAGTACTGTAACACTTAAACATCACAACCCTTTTCCAGTTTTAAATGAAAGATTTATACTGAGAACGCACATGCAGGAAGCAGTGAGTGGTTAATGTTCTCTGAAATGCAAAATATCTGTTCATAAAGTACAATGAGGGGAAATAACATGCATAACTCCTCTTTCTCCCTAAACCAATTGCAGCTGTTCCCACTCAAGAGAAAATCAGATTTTTTTTTATGATGTGGTTGACATTTTAATCGATGGTATGAGTGAGTAAGAAATCTCTTTGTATGGATGTTCTGGAGTGACATTTATTTGAAGCACAATTTGTCACAGAAACTTAACTTTAACATTTTTTAAGTGGTCAACCTTTTTAATTTTTGTTTTAAATGAGAGAAAAGCCACTCAGCTCCTGACTTTTGCACATTTCACACTAATTATGACACAAAACAGGTAAAAGTGAGAAGAGCAGGAGGGAAAATATAACACAGGATTATCAATGATCAAGCTAGAAGTTTTAATAATTTGTTGTAATGTTGTGGTATCTCTTTGTGGACATTTTAAAAGTGTTTGCATGCACATGAGTAATTTTTTTGTTTCTTTTCAATAATGCATTCATGGGCTCTCGGATGAAGCTGGGGGGCTCTTAATTATTTTCTGATTAGCTTTTTAGATGTGAGTGGCTATTTGTCTAGCACAGACCACCTCTCCTGTTCATCTACAGTATTTGGTGATTAAAATAAACAAACAGATAGCTGCACACATAGCACTTCCATGCGCAGTCTGTTGCCCCGCTTTGTCTACGCTTCTGATCCTTCATATTCCCACCGAGCATCATGATGAACCACATATCGGCCTGACAGATCTGTGCTGTACTCAGATGCTCTGTGAGGAGAGTCTGTGGATTAATACTGCAGCCTCGGGGCAAGGTTAAATATTCAAGACATCCATTTTCAGACTTACTTCAAAGATGGTATTAAACACACACACACACACATGCATGTGACGTACTAAAATGACCCCAAAGAGTAATTGTTGTATCTATAGGCCTAACAGTTTGAGGACAATAAGAGGGAGAGGAAGACAAGAGGGAGAGATTCTCCAAAAATAACACCCCTGTTTGAGGAGGATTAGAAGACTAAAGCAATAAGAGTGATGAAATATCAGCTACTCGGAGGTGCACGGTTACCACAAACACTCCCTGATGCGAATGTCAGTGTGTGCAGAGCACCATCTAATATTCAGAACTCTTGCTTGTTTGCTTGTGGCGGGAACTGTTGAGCCTCTGTAAATAATTTTAAGAAGAGTACAGTCTAGACCAGTGGTACTTAACTTGCAGGCCGCAGGCTAAATGTAGCCCCAGTTAAGGTGCCGGGTGGCCTTCCTACCACTTTCTAATTCACAATGACAACAAACTGACACACTGTGTTTTCCCAGGAAGGAAGGACAGGTGTGACAGTTTTGTATGATAGGATACATTAGTCTGTTTAACAGAGAGAAGGCTGATCTGTGTGTGTCGGCCTCTCAGGCTGTGCAGAGTGCAGGAGGATCAGACAGTGAGCTGTGCAGAGGAAGACAACTATTAACTTAAGATGAGTAAAAGCTACACAGAAATAAAGATAATTCTGCTCACATAAATGTGTATTTAATACTAAAAGACCTTAAATATTGTAATATATTCTGTCCCTGTTAAATGCAGTTGATGTTTAAGGTTTATGTTTATGAACAACTCCAGTGTTTCAGTGATTGCATGATGGAAGAGGTTCCAGTTGTGTTTAATGTTGTATTAACTCTTTCAAATGTTACCAGAGCAGTTACAACTCAAATGCAGCTGCAGTTATTAAATTCAGTGAAACATCAAATTTATATGTTCAATTTCAAACAGGAGTTATGGGCCTTTTAATGTTTATTCACTCTATCTGATAAATAATGTTATTATTAGTGTTTGTTCATTAACTGGCACCTGGCCTTCTGGCTTTTTGCAGAAGTGGCCCCTAGGTAAAGCAAGTTGAGTTTCCCTGGCCTAGACCTGCTTTATATGAAAAAAAAAACAGACTTAGAAAATAAATAAACATTGGCTTATAACCTAAAGTAAGTGAAAAACTGAATTCTTTACTTATTACAGCACATTAAATGGGTGAAATGTAGTAACTACACATGGAAAAAGCCATTGAAATAGTGAGTTGGAGTCACAGACAGTATATTAATTAGGTTGAAATCCTATTTAATATACGTTCTATGTTTGAAGCGAGTTGTTTCCCCCGCCAGCTCGGGGCAGGCTGCATGATCACTGAAGGCATGCAGGATGCAACTTTGTAAACTGACAATTACAAGCAAGGACGAGACCTCCACTGCAAAATGATCAGCTGTTTATAACTGTCAGTTGTCTGTCAATATAAATCTAAGCCGTTATGCTGAAAACAAAAGCCCACTGATCTGAAAATACACACTCTAGAGTTTGAGTTCAGTGGCTGCCTGTCTCACTGCCTGCCAGACATATAGCTCAATTTATCCATTATGAACATCTACACCTTCTACGAGATTAGGATAATTAATTAATTAATAGTGTCAAAGTAGCGGGTATTTCAACTTCAACTTGTTTTCTTGATCTCTGATGACAGATTGTGCCATTTTATGGTTTATTACATATTTGTCCCTTAAGAGTGCATAGGTTTATGACTTTTTGTAGCAATCCTTCCCAAATTCTTTCATATTAACACTTTTCCACCTCCACAAACAGAACTGACGTTGCAAACATTAAACAGAAACATCTGCAACCTGCATCAACCACAGAGAGACTGAGACATGACTTCCTAACCAGACAAGACTTTAACACCACTTCTAACTCAACGCTGAAAACTAGCAGCTACCCAAAGAAATCAATTGTGCATTAGAGGAAAAGTCATTCATACAGCACTCAATGATGAGACAAAAATTATCCAACAGCTCAGTCATTATCCCACCTACTCAGGAGAGATTAATCGTGTCAGAGTGGACTTAAAATAGCCTACTTTTTTGGTTCTGACATTAGAAAAGGGGAGAGATAGAAGATATTTGTTAGACAATAATACAAAGTGCAAATCAGATCAAGTATTCTCATTGATTACTCGCACTGGAAAGAAATCTGTTTTTGTAGAGAAAATCCATGCATGTATATCAACACACTATTTTCCCATCATACAGTTTTACTGCCTAGCATATTGTTATTGAGTACAAATAGTGCCAAATGATACAGATGATTTACTGGCAGGCCTAAGGCAGGCCAGTGTATATTTTAGATTATACAAAAATGTGGGAATGGGGAACATCTCCTCAAGAACCAAGCCAAGTTCCTGCTTCTGACAACTTAGCTAACTGTTCTCATTCTAGTGATAAGCCCCACCTTCAAGTTTTGCTCCCTTGGTTATACTGGTCACATCAGAAAACTCTAAAAACCTACAGAACACACAGCACCATCTCCTATCCTATGGCCTCATTTGTGCAAAGACTCTTATCCTCTTTCTTTGGAAAAAGACACGAACTGACTTTTAAATCCTGGATAATAGTGACTGACTGATATCCTCCCACCTAGAGAGGATTTCGATATGTCTTGAAGACCAATGATCTCATTTATGAAAGGAAGCTAAACAGCTAGATGGACTGCAAAAAGCTGCAGTCTTTATCATCCCTAGGTAGCACTATATGGGGATGGGAAGGGGAGGCTTTATGTGCTTATTTATTTATTTTATTTGCTTCCCTTCTTCTTTCTTTTTGTATTGTTGTGCCTTTTTTAAACTCTAGTATTGTTTGTCTTTTGTTGTTGAATATCTGAAATGAGGCAGGTTATCCAATCAAAAGAAATCTGCATTGCTGCTGTACACATGCTTCACAATTAAAAAAATCTGAAAGAGTTTTGCTCCCACCCCAAACCCCTCCAGCTGCTGAGCATAAAAACTTTTCTGATGGAAAACACCAACTCACTAATGTCATTTCTGATTTTGATTATTTCTATTTTGGTCTATTTTGTCATCTCCAGAAAACTTTCAATTGTCTCTTTCCTGTCTGTCATCAAAACAACAAACTACTATAATATAACATTTGTGCTTTTATTATGATCCATAGTTATTGTCCTAATCCCTGTATCAGAGTCCAAAATTAACACCAAGCCAAGTGCCAAATGCACGAAGAGTTTTCATTTGGCGTGTAAATTTCAGTGTTGAGAGTGAGCAGCAGCAGTTTGTTCAGTAACAGAGCAGAGGGAGTGAGTCAGAGCAAAGTGAAAATGGTCACAAGTGTGGTTAAACTTTTCAAAACTTGACACAGACAGCACTCGCTGCGGTATATATGTATTGTGACACAGTGGTGAGGGCAACAGTCTACCATCCAGAATAGTGTAACCTTAAGGCTAAACAAAAAAGTGCATTGCTTGCATAGCTTGACGTTATATCGCTTTTAAGTGAGCATCAACACTTCAGGTGATTAATGTCGCTGGATAGGTTTGCTGGAGATAACTGGCTGTTTCCATGAAACGTCCTGGCTGATTTTGGGATTTACTAGAATTAGCCAACACTCAGCTACTGGCTGCGCTGAAACTTTTCAACATGTTTTATACGCCACAACAGTGTGCGAGTTTTTTAGTATGTCAGAAACCTTGTATGAACCTATTGTGATTGCAATAGGCAATGAGTTTAATATAAGTTTAAACTTGTTTTTTAGAGAGAAATTAAAGTTTGTATTACATGCAGTAAAGTACAGAAAAAGGGTATATGGTACGTGCCGATTTCAGTATCGTATCAATGAGAACAGTACCCAACCCTGTATGAATGATACGTGACACAAAAGGCCGTATATATTTTAATTGCTGCGATTTAAAAAAAAGGTCTGGCAGGTAGATTATCATCTACAGACATTGCCCTATTTGTACTTACAATCAAGTACACAGTTAACATACTGGTGGTTTGTCCGTCTTGTGTCAACCCTCCAAGACAACCTCTGAATGTTACTGCACCAGTGATACACACTACATTTACACTCTAAACATTGCACAAAATGTTGTACCGAGTATACTCATTAAACTAACACCCCATGTCACCCGTAGTAAACTTGAAGATGGGTAATTACATTTCAGCAACATGGTTAAAATGGTAAAAAAAAAAAAATGTAGTCATATTTTTCAAGTAGCTGAAATGCACACCAGGCTCTGAGCCGAATTTCAAGGTTATTTGTTACCTAAGCATGGAATAATAAGAGGGATATTCTGGTTCAACCTTAGATGAAACTAGTAAACAGACAAACTAAATTAATGTATGTATGATTTTCACTACGAACTCTGACGTTTACTTTCTGTAATTGAAAGGAGAATAAAAGAAGCCTTTCAAGTCAAGAATTTTCTCTTTTATCTGAGTTTGTTCAGTACTATGAAACAATCAGAGAGGAATGTGTATAACACACACACACAACAGACAGAGACACACACATTGAGCTGTTGATAAATCATTAGCCAGTGGTGGTGCTGGCTGAGTCCCTGTGGGGCTTCAGTATGAATACAGTGAGTCAGGCATAAACACTGACTCACGGCTCTCGTCTCACTTCTTACCTACAATTAACGTTTCTCCTTGATACCTGCAGTTCACAGCTTTTATTTCAAATTTATGATTTTTTTTTTTTTTTTTAGCTTTTTAGATCAGAAAGTTTTTAAAATTTCACTCAAACTTTAACTGCAGCAGAAAAACAACACAATTTTGCCTTATTTTTGCAATCTTGATACAAAAAAACAACTGTTTTTGGCCAAAGCCAGACCAAGTTCATAGAGGTCGATCCTGCTGACCCTGATATTTCTCCCCAGATGAGACATTTTAGCTTCACAAAGACCAAATCTAATAGTGTTTAGGTGGACTTGTCAAGTCTGTTGCAATGTAATCAGTCTTGAGACACAAGGAAGCAGCCACTGAACTGATACAGCTGCTGTGTCACCAGTCACCTCATTACACCAAAGAGGAGATTCATCAGAGAGGACATAGTGCTGCTGAGGTTGACTAACCCTCTGCTCCAACCAGGAGGAGCTGCTAGTGCGGTGACAAGAATATGACCCCTCAGTAGCTTTTTCTTTTTTTTTTTCTCTCTCTCTCCCATTACTGAACTCAGGGTATCTGCCAGTATCAACCCCCGATCTGATACCATTTTCTCTTCTTTTCTGCAAATTTAAAAATACCATTTTTATGCAAGATTACGCCAGGTTAGGGATTGCTGTGACATGAAAATCTGTGTTAGTGGCCCACTGTTAACTATTTTGATAATCTACTAATCAGTTTGAGTATTTTTTTCAGATAAAGAGTCAATTAAGCTTCTTAAATGTGAATCTTTTCTGGTTTCTTTACTCATCTATGACAGTAAACTGAATATCTTGGGGTTTGAGGACGTCACATTGGGCTTTGAGAGACAGTGATCAACATTTTTCATATCTTCTGAGCCAAACAACTAACGACTTAACTGAGACAATGATCAACAGATTAATAGACAATGAATATAATTAGTTGTAGTGCTGCTTCTTAATAAGGTCAGTAACAGTCCTGATGCCAATCCAGTGTATCAGATCTCAGAGCTCTGGCTATTATGTTAAATGAATCACCTGGGCAAGCAGCAGGCCTTTCCTGCAGGGTCAAATAAACCCTGTGTCTGTGGAGGTTGGCGAGTGTTTTGTCAGTGCACCCCAACATTAATATTTTTCTCTCTTTCTCACACAAGGTGATAATGAGTCAATATTGATATCTGGGGAGGATTTCATCCTTGAAACTGAACAATCATTGAACAATCAGTGTCAGACACGGCTGTTTTTTCGTCATGAATCATCAGTTAAAATGAGCAAGATCACTGATTATATGATATCTCATCAAGATTTTACTCCAGTCTCTCGTGGCTTTATTGAAAAGTCAGCTGAAGATATGACAGGAAAGGGGATGAGAGAAGAAAGCAAAGGCCCACAGGCTGGAATCAAATCCACGGCTGCTGCATAAAACATAAAAGGCAGCAAATCCTCTCAAAGGAGAAGCTGAAACCAGAGAATATTTTGACATCGTTAACAATTCATTTTCTGATGCTTTAGTAATCAACTAATTGTTTCAGCACTATTTTCATTTGCAAAGGAGCTACATTTAATAATTTTAGTTTAAAGCATTCGAAAAAATAACTAAAAGTATCACCAGAACGCTATAACTCTCTGGTGATATGCTGTCCCCAGTTTATTTAGCATGTGAATTCATAGGTGGACAATTCTTGTATAGAGCTCCTTTAAATATTGAAACTGTGATCATGAAAAACAGCTATAAACCTTAGTCATGGCTTTCAAACTGGAAGAAAGATCTTCCAACTGTTTCACACTCACTTGACCTCTCAGAGAGACCGAAAAATAAATGAGACAGTGGAGTGAAGGTTGAGAGGTGATTGTACAGCAAGAGACATAAAACAGCAGAGGAAGAATGAAGGAAGACGACTGACCAAAATCAGCTAACGAAACATCAAGAGAGAGAGAGAGACTGTTAGAAGCAGGGCATGGACAAGAGAGAGTGTGAAAAGAAGCTGCCTCAGCAGATGCTATCTCTTGGGAGGGTTCCTAGATTTGATGAAAATCGTACTCATCTTACTTCCAAAGTCATTCACCACAAAAAAAAAGCCCTTATCTTCCAAAAACTTTTACTTTCTCTCACCTTCTGAGGCAAGCAAACATCAAATATTCACTCTACTCAAGAACCGGCATTCCTGCAGACAGTGTTTATTGTCTTGGCTTTATGCAGACCCAAGTGTGGTGAAACTCTTCAATCAAGCCAAACCACAACTAAGCTGTAACAGAATCAATACATCACTTTGATTTCTCCATTCGCCAAAGCATGACGTGAGCATACCTGACATTTCAGGTTGGCAGCAGGTGACACTTTGAACCTTTTAATTCTATCAAGTCACATTCGATCAGTTTGAAAAAGGAATTTCTGGCATCATTTCTGTCAAGGACTTCCAAAACATTTCAGCCAAATGTAAAGCTTTAAGATGTGTGAAATGAAGTCAGAACAGCAGGGGCAAATGATTTACCTCTGACACCTCTGGAAGTTACTAATTTACTCTCATAATCTAAAGTCTACTGAATGACACTGAAAGAGCCAAAAGCACGTTAAATAGAAGCTAATACAGCCCTGGCATATGTTGCTGAAGTGAGCTTGTTGCAGAAAACAGGTGTTGGAAGCAAATATCTGGAGGGAACATCATTAAGTATGCCAGTGAAGACAACATTGGATATAAACGCTGTCCTTGGGCTGACATTTACAAGAAATAATCTTTAACTTTCCTGCTGTTCTGAAAACAAACACCGAAACTGGTTAGCACCTCCAACCAATGAAAACAACAGAAAAGCTATTGTTGACAAAGCTTTCTCTTCCAGCCTTTATTCGTCTGCCAGAGAACTGTTGGTTCTTTGGTTTAGCCGTGGCTCCACGGTAAAACAAAGCCTCTTTTTCATGCGAGGACAAAGAGTGCACGGACAGACGGCGAGGACAAACCGACCCTATGTTCTTACGCCTTTAATATGATCCATCAGTTTTATTAGCAGGTTCACAAAGATTTCTCCTCAAGATTGAAAACAACCGCTCTTTCTGGGAAACTATTGCATGAAAGTGTCCTTTTATGAGTAAACAGCCTCAAAGGAGCCATTCAGGTGGATTCACTCTAATGCAGCGCGGCCATCTCTGTACACAAAATCTATATTTAGGTCTATTCAGCGTTGTGTTCACCTGGGGACAAAACACCTCTCATGCAAAATCAAGATTTGAGAAACATCCATTAACACGTCACCCAGCAAACATCCGTCATACACCTTACATCTTTCCAGGGTTACAGGAATATTTTCTGCTATGACTCATCACTTATCTTCTAATTCTTCCTGTTGGTTGCTTGCGAGGTTTCTGATAAAGTAATTCAAGGTTACCCTTCTTTGCACTGAGAAAAGAGTGAGCATTGCAGTATTCCTTTTAAAAATAATCAGTGGAAATGCTCTTTAGTCTCCATTCATGCTGGACGGTTTGAGGGACTGAACGTGAACACACACTTTTTTATGGTTTAACAAAGTCAATTATAAAAACATTACAGGGCGAAAACTACTCCAGTGGTCTTGGTGGTATCTACAGTCAGTGTCTTAAAGGGTTTAGGTCGTGCGCGACCATACTCCTGACATTATTGTAAGCGGCTTTAAGATAAGCCTCTTTGTCACGGCTTGGTGATACTATCATTGTGCTTATGCTGCCAATCATGCAGTGCTCAAATCACTGCACAACCAATGTCAGGGTTTCTGCCAAAAGCATCACCTCTGCAGAACTGCAAAAAGCCCTTAGTCATTCAGTGTCACTGTCATTCACCATAAGCTAACATTAGTTTTATGAATACTGTATTTAACTGTTAATTAAGGCAAGGCACTCTGTCGCTGCTGTCTGTTTTAAACCATTTACTTGGTCGGTAATGTTAGGATATATTGTGATCTTTAATATTATTGGTTTTATCCATTTTATGCATTCATTTCACCCCTGTATTCTTATTTTACTAATCCTCAGACTATCCATACGGAAGTTAAAACCCTTGGCTTTATCCTCCACCAGTAACAGTCTAATACACAGATTAAACAAGTTACCTCCTGATCTTATCTCAGAGTACTCGATCTGCAGGAGATACGACAGATGAATCATCTTCTTAGGAGAGTGAGGTCATAAAGATGTTATTTTTCCTGTCTTTAAAACAGGGTGTTGACATGGTATCACTGCATGAGTGAGAGCAAAAGTTCATTCCTGACCTTGGAAACAGTGGTTTGATCCAAAGAAAGACATGAATAGAGATTCACTCAAAAACTGCATGTGGGATTTTCAACCTTCATCAGAAAGGAGCTTGTTCAGGTGTCATCACATGACCTAAGTATGGAACTCTGGTCATGTGACAACAGGTGCTTATATATTGAGGGGAATCATAACTCCTGCCTCTGTTCAAAGACGTCTTGGAAGATAATGAGATGTGGAAGATCAAGGAAAAAGCTAGTAAGTGGATGTTGAATTAATTTTTTTAATTCAGCTTAAGGTAAAATGTCTAAAACTGCTATAAATATGCTAAAATGACCATGGCTGAAACTCAACTGCCTTAGACTCAACAGGTTCATTCATTCCTTAATGCATGAAGCTTCTAAATCAGATCATGAATGAGATGTCCAGGTTTAAAACTGTTACACATACTTGTAACAAGTACATGGAGCTGTTTATAACTCGAGACACATCACACATACTAGTGATGTAACAGTATCAAAAACTTCAGGGACAATCATGTCACAATAAAAAGTTCACAATATAATATTTATCATGAACAAAGAAAAGTGATGAATTTTTGTGGCATAAAATTATGCTTTCAATACAATAAACAAAATAAAAGTAGTCAGCCTGGCATGAACTGTCTCTGGTGAGTAAGTAAGGTTGCAACTCATGATTATGTTTTAATCACTGATTATTCTGTTGATTATTTTTTGTTGGGTTTAAAAATGTCAGAAAATAGCTAATTTAAAGTTTGCGGAGGCTGCCTTCTCCACATTTCTGATTTTGTCTGACCAACAGCCAAAAAGCCAAAGATATCAACAACAATATAAAACAAAGAAAAATAGTAAATCCTTAAATCTGAGAAGTCCTGATCAGTTATTTATGTAGTCGACAGTTTATTTGCTTCTCAATTGACTAACTGATTAATTGTCTAATTGTTTTATCTAAATGAAATGGTAACTACTGGTAGAACCAGACAGAAAGTACTCCCAAACAGAGTCAATGGTGAAGCCGGGTAGTGACCGAGTTTCTCACGCCTTTCTAGATTAGTGGAGCTCCAGGATAATGACTGAGGACGGGGCTGAGGGCAACAGTACTGAACCAGCTGTCTGCTACAACCAACAGGCATCACTCACACACTCGCTCAAGTTGACTCTCTCACTTTTTGTGTGTCTGTGTGTGTGTGTGTGTGTGCGTGCGTGCATGTCTCTTTCTTTCTCCCTCCTGCCTGCCTTAAATCCCCTTCAGTGAAGCCAGTCATGCAGACGGTCCTGCAGGAGGTTTATCCTTCCTTGGATCTGATCAGCTCTGCTCCCCACCTCCCTGTACCAGGAGCCCCCTGCTGGGAGTGGCTGCCGACAGGGAGGAGGAGGAGGACCCATCTGGAGGCCCCTCAGAGGTAACAGAGAATGACACACCATGTCTGCTTGCGTGTGCGCAGGTATGAGCAAACACAAAACAGAGGCAAATAGTGAGAAAGTTCGAACATTCTTAGACAAACAGACGTCTTACAAACACTGAGAAATACTTCTGAAGAGAAGTATGTGAGGGTGGGTTTAGCCCGGGGAGGTGGAAGTCGTCAACAGACCAAACTCATACTTACATCCCACTTGTCTATAGGGGGACATAAGGAGGGATTATTAAAGCAAGCCCAGGCAAAGAACAACTCAGTGTGAACGTCGGGGACGGATGAGGTAACAAGAAAACAGCCACAGGCAGACAAACAATCTGACTGCTGATGCTGCTGCTACGTCTACAGTGAGCTCATCAAGAGTTGTGGGAGTCACAGAGGTGTACTGAAGATGATGACTCTTGAGTGTCTGTGTCAAGACTAAACAATATTTTCATGCTGTGATTCCAAAACGGCACTCATATGGCATATTAGGATAAGAAATTGTGATAATTTAGCTGAAAAACACATGCATTTAGGGTTTATGTAGCCCAAAGATGTGCTGACAATTCGATCATTCAGACTACCTCCGAGGTTTTTGCATTCTGAATATTTCAAAGTTGTTCAGAAATAATTTGGCAATCAACAGAAAATTAAAAATGGAGCAATCCCACAGACTCTCCTTTCACTTTATCAGCAGCTGGTAAGACAGACACGGAAACATCTCGGACTATGCGCAGTTTTTGTGGACAAACTGTACATTTACTGCTACTAGACAACTTCACTGCTAAACTTTAATCCCTCTGCTCTAATTAACAACACCTGTCTGCCCAGCTCTGCCAATCTCTGTCTTTCTTTATCTCTTTGCTTATCCACACCCACTGTGGACATACACACTGCATTGCATGTTGATGAACCAGATCGGGAATATCGCACAAATCAAGGGAAAACTGCATATTGCACAGAAAGTTTGGTTGCTCATTTGCTGGATTTTGAAATGTGCAGACAAGACGGAGCGTAAGACCTCATATACAATACAATACGAATACAATACGAATACGAAATACTTTATTGATCCCAAGGGAATTCATTTTGGCGTGAACGCTGTTGTCACGCGAGCGTAATGCTGACTTTGAACTTTTCCATGGATCATTAAGCAAAAATGTCAAACATTCATCAGTTCTGGCTATTCAAATGTAAAGATTTGCTGCTTTTCTCTGTTCTATATCATTTGTCAGGTTTCCATCCAAATGTAGCACAAATTTTAGCAACATTTCCATGAATTCTGCACAAGAAAATGCAAAATAATCAGCATTTCCATCGACTTAACATCATGCAAATAACAGGAGTTGAGCACCTCAAGATAAACAGCTGGTTTTCTCCAGTTTGCTGCCATTATACAATTGCAGAAGAAGAGATGCAACAAGTTGAGATAAATGGTCAAACATCAAATAGTGGAAAATCATGTGGAAAATACAGCATTTGTGCTTTTGTCATATTTTTTAATTGAGTTCCAATATAGTCTCCTCTTCAAATAATAAAAAGATTGAAACTTCCAGCTCAGTTGTTAGTCGCAGCCCTAACAACGAACAAAAAGATTAAGATATCCTCCATTGAATGGTCAACATGTCATCATCACTAAACTAGAATTACCACCACCACCAGTTGTCTGCCTCCGCCAACAAGTCCAGTTGCAGTTTACATCCATGTCTGTCCAGAGACCTTGAAGGAATTTCATTAAATTAAATTTTTGTCTTTTTTTTTTTATTCGCACAATTGATCAGTGGACAGTCTCCCTGCCCTTCACCTTTGACCACCAAATTCTAATCAGTTCATCCTTGAATCCAAGTGGACGTTTGTGCTGATGTTGAAGAGATTCTCTCAAGGCCTTCCTGAGATATCGCATTCATCAGAACAGACCGACACACATAAGGTCTACCCAAAAACATAATGCCTCCAGTCGCAGATGTAACCAGCACAGAGGAATAAAAATATTCATCTTACATAAAACATGAATGAATATATTTTTTCAAAGGACCCATGACTTGGATCTGCTGGATTTGGTTTGGTACTAAGCCACAGAAGATCTTTTTCTTTAAAGCATTAAAAATGATAAAAGCATCAGAGAAACCATCTCCAATCCATTGAAAATACAACACCAACAGATACAGTCCTGATTTGAGGTAGGAATAAACTGGGGTTCTTTTCTCCGAATAAGCTCATACCAAGAACTCAGTAAGCATCCGAAGACAATGAAAAACATGCAGAGACACAGAGGGAGCTGTGTTGTTCTTTTTGCTCGTAATAAAAACATGAAAAACATTTTTCGGATAGAACGGGCTCCAGAACAGACAGTGGTGGAGCCCTGGAGGGCTGTTACATAAACACGGCCTCTAGATAAAGAGCCCCCCTCCAACGTGAATAGGATATTGGATTTCAAGGTTGTTTTTACTTCACCTTGTTTTTTTTCTGTTGAAAGAAATACCATTCAAAAGCCAATTAAAAGTTTGGAGAAGGAGACAGAAAGTAAACAAATGTCCCACACAGGCAAAGGAAAAGAGTGTTTTGCAGTTACTTTTTTTCAATTCATCACTTCACCTTTTACAGGCCTAGCCCTTTCAGTACAAATTATGTCTGAAAGTGGAGAAAAAAGTCCATCAGATGTGCTCAGAGCCCAAGGTGACATCTTCGAATTGCTTGTTTTGTCTTTCCAACAGCTCAAACTAGAGCTGTGACACTTAATCGATTGGCAAAAAAAAAAAAAAGGAAATCCTCACATCTGAGAAGCTCAAACCAGTAAATTCTCAGCATTTTTCCTGGATAAATGCCTTGAGTTAGTCATCTATTATGAAAACCAACCTTATGTCAAATGGCTGTTCAATTAATGATTTGGCACGACTAGCTTCTCTCCCTATAAAACTGAAACATGACCAGCTCAATTTTTACTTGCCCTTGTACAAATTGTTTTATCTTTTAGTGGCTATCAAATAACAACAAAGACTAAATTAAATTAAATAGAGCTGCAAAATAGTGAAAAATGTCCATCCCAGCTGATGTCTTAAAATGTCTCATTTTGTCAGTCTAAAACCCAAAGATATTCAGTTTAACATGATAATAAACAAAGAAAAGCATATCTTAAAAAACTCCATATTGTTTTGAAAACAGCATTTTCTGCCATTTTACATGAAAAATTACTTTAGAAATATCAATTATCAAATAATTCAATAGTGAAGTTCTTTGCACTAACTGAGTTATCAGATTTACTAGCCCAACATGGCATTTCACTTGCCTCGGGCAAGCAGGCAATCCTGATTCCTGAGCCCTGCACCCCCTGTTTCTATTGTAGTTGCAAGGGGTAAAAACTATGGCCATAAACATGAGCCTGAACAGAAAGATTTTCCCTTGAACACATATTAAAGATCACTCATGACAGCCTGACAGTATATAGACGGGCATCAGTCACTCTTGATTGACAGGATGGACTCTATAATGACAAGGTTGTATCACAAGCTCATCACCTGACGTTGGTCTGCCTTTAAACCAGCAAGACATTTTTGGAAAAAATCAGAGATGCTCAGCAGCTTTCCAGCCAAACACAAAATTATGTCTGACACACAAACAACTGCCTGCTAACAGCTTGATAGCCAATTAAACTACTGAATGTGTCTGAGTTACGTGTTACAGCTAAACAAGAGAAAGTGTGGCATAAATGAGAGGTTTCATTTAAAAACAAAAATCTTAAACCAGATTCAAACACAATGTAATTGCCAGTTTCATGTATTTTTCAATGACTCCATTCAGGATTATTTTAGAGAGTGGCAGCACACAATCACACACACACACACATAACAGTCTGAGTCACACATCACTGCAAAACATGGCAGCACATCCGGACTGATTGAGATGAGTTTTAATTAACGGCTAACACAGCAAGATGCTTTGCAATAAGTCTAAACTCCAGCCACATTTAATCAAAATCTAAAAACAGACAAAAAAAACTGTTTGTACTGAGGCAATTACTATCAACAGCACATAAATGACCTTTGCCCTCTGTTATCTGCAATCACACTTGAATCTCTGTCAGCACAGCAAAGTCATAAAACACTAAATGCAGCTGAGGGTGTTTACAGGACCTCAAAACAGCTGATTACTGACCAACTGAGTCGACAAATCTAACTGTCAAAATGTAGAAGTGCTCTCTGTATGAATATTCAGCATCTGGAGAAAACACTTAACCACCAAGGACTCTTACAAACAAACCCACACACTGAAAAACACGGATGCCAGCTCTGTGTTTGGAGGCAATTTATACTGTGGACCAGCGGATCATTTTCTCACCGTTTCCTCGACGCTGTGAGACGTTTCAGTGACCTTAGTCTGACTCACCGGACGTAGACTGTGGATAAGTCAGGCATTAGCCCCTTATTTCAGGCAGCACTCTCCTTTCCTTACGCTATCAGTGTGTCAAACTCAACACCTCTACGGGAAACAACCTCAAAGTTAGCAACCAATGCTAAAAAAATCCAATTTACCTTAACCCTAACCTGTGTAATCCTGTGAACTAGGAAGCAACTTAAACATACCCAGGATATCTTTTTGTTATCCGTCACTTGCACGTTGACATAAACAGGGCGGTGTTTGCTGCGGTGTTTCGCAAACATGGACAAATCTACTGGCAGCAGAACAGCATTTTACACAACCCATGAAGGAAACTTCTTATGATGACTGAGCTCCACAGGATCTTAAATGAATGGTGATGCTCAATTAATTAATTAATTAATCACCAACTATTTTGATTATCAATTAATTGGCTTGAGTAATTTTTTAAGAAAATAAAGTCAAAATCTAGATTTCAGCTTCTTAAATGTGAATATTTTCAGGTTTCTTTACTCCTCTCTGACAATAAACTGAATATCTTTGGGTTGTGAGTAAAACACTGATGGACATTTTTCATCGATTTCCGACATTTTAAAACAAACAACTATTAAACGACAGATTCACTGACTATGAAAATAATTGTTACTTGCAGCCCTACTGCTTTTATATGTGTTCATCTGTTATCTCAAACATAACCTGATCCAGAGAAGGTTAGGTGCAGAATAAATTACCAAGATGATGTATCCCAGTAAGAAGTGAACCTCTGTCATAACCCTGAAATTCAAGGGTTAAACTTGAAGTTACCTCACTAAACCCAAACCCTGCTTCATTCAACAAGCCTCTGTCACTAACAGTACAAATGTAAACAAGCTAGCAGCTGTTACCTTTTCTTTTGCCAGGATTTAACCATATCAATACCAGGACTTGCTGCCCCACAAGTAAATGTTCCACCAAAACAATATGGGCACAAGTGGCACCGAGTGATTGTTTTGTAAATCACATGTAAGTCGCAGGTTTTGGCTCTTAAGTCCAGAGACAAATCTCAAGTCAAGACTACAAGCCTTAGCCTTGTTTTTCAAGTGCTAAACAAGTGTTTTAATCTGGTCTGTTAAACACACCTTTGCCTCCTGCTCATTATTTGACTCAAGTCCACACTTCTGTCTTCTGCTGTTTGGTCTGTTACTCTTCTAATTATTGCAGACAATAGGACAGACCATGAAAAGTCGGGGCACTGCTTTGACGCATTTTCAGAGCAGCTGAAATGGAGATGATTACCAAATCCTCAGTATATAAAGAAGCCCTCGCTTTTTAACCTTGAATTGTTTTATTACAGTGAAGAAAATGACTATATACATGGAAACTTAATCACAAAAGAGACAGAGAGATGAATTTAAGCATGACAGATTCAATAGGCCAGAATGCAGTACAGCCTGTGAAAACTCTCTATGTGAATGTAGATGTTATTTAATGAAGTGATAAAATTACAGTGCACTTCTTTGGTCGCCTGGACAGGAGCCATCCAAAAAATCTGCTCAACATTTCTCAACAGCAGGGTACAGAAAATAACAACAGCAAATGGACTGATTTTCACCACACTTCATCATAATAAGCTCTCTTGTTCTTTGTGGTAGTCCCACTCTGCAATCTAACACAACAAACACGCAATACAACTGTTTAATCTATTGTACATATGCTGTACAATATCCTAAATAAAAGCTTTTAGTCCATCGTGTAACTGAGGCACATAGAACTGTTTGAATATGGAAGAATTTTAAATATGGAAAATATCCAAATGCAGAGAAAATTTTGCATGATTTTCAGGTCTTTTTAGCTTATCTGGTGGTGGTGGGGCTGCTTTGACTTTCTGTGTACTATATTAGAGCCAAACAAATAAATCATCCAGACCTGTACACTGGCTAATATCAGCCTGTAGCTAATACAGGTTTTATACATTAAAAACATATGCTGAACAATATGGTTAAAAAAAAAAATCATGATGCAATTATTTTGACAAATATTGCAATTGACTCATCCAAAGCCCCGCCCCCTTTTCCTCTGTGATCCAATAACAGTTGAGGAAACTTGGTACCTCGGTCAGATTTCTTCTTTTCCTGTCAAAGTGACATACTGGGTCACATCTTACGTGAGCCAATATCAGCAAAATGCTAGTTAACTAGCAAGCTAATGTTAGCAAAAGTTTAGCTAACTAGCTACCTAATGATTGATATCGATTAGCTATCTGGTTAGCTAGCATTTTGCTAATATTAGCTAATTTAAGATGTGAATACATGTCACTTTTTCAGGTCCCCCAGCCATCTTTTAAACACCTACTAAATTCAGTGTTATTTTCAATATAGACAAGCCCAGCACAATGCATATTTAAGTGCAAAAAATCAGGAAAAGGAGAAAGTTGACCGAGGTACCAAACTTGCTCAACTGGCACTGGAGCGCATAATGAAAAGGGGGGGCTTAAGATCAGTCAACTGTAATAATATTAACCACTAGTGGGAATGATCATTTTTGCATCACAGTTTTTATTTTCACAGAAAAAAACCTATTAAAATCATGATGACGATGATATTATATCATTATCTTATAGCATTATTTTGTGATATAGTATAAGTATTGTTGTTTCCAGGTTTCCAAACTGTTTTTTTATCCACATTGTCATTATTATCCAAATTATGGATTATTATTTATCAAAAATCTGTACCAAACAAACAGGTTTTCTTACATCTGGAGACTCCGCAGCACCACAGTTCTTCATTATAATGTTGTTGTCACACATTTAACCTCCATCAAAAAATTGCAGCTTCTGCAATTTGCAATTTGGATTTTCGCTAACACTTCTATTAATTGTGCAGCCCTGTTATCAGATTTCTGTAACTGATGTGTCAAATGATATCAGAAAAACAGTATCACTCATCTGGTACCCTCTGCACCAGCAACTGAGTTTACGCAGACCTTAGGCTAAATGCAAAACATTTCTCAAAGTAATTCTGATATGGAAAAATAACTGCATAAAGTAGAAAGCAAGCTGAGACAGTGATTACCACATTAAAAATAAATAAATAAATAAATAAAAATCAGCAATTAACTGCTGCATGCATGCTCAAAGAGCACCCAATCAATGCAAGAAGAAACACATACACAGGAGACAATAAAACATATGGCTGATATGTCATAACACAGCAGCAAACCAATGCAGTGGGGTCATTAAAGGGTCAGCAGGTTAGTCCCAGGCAGTCACACCCCATTTAAATCCACACTGTCCCTGCTGTAATTAGTCCTGGCTGCTAGTAGCGGGGAATTAGAGAGGCAGGCAGGAGCCATATTAATCCGCCGCACGGTAACTTTAAGTAATGCGCAGGTGACTGGATCAATAACAGACATCTTAAGGTACTTACTTTATGAAGAAACTGGCCCCTTCGTCTGTAAAACCTTCCTCCCATCCCCGAGGCAGGTCTGAAATAAAACCACAGACTCGTTCGTCACACCTGAAAGTTTTCTCCCCTCGGGGCCCCAAAATGCACACTGAAGTTGAAGTCAAACACAGTAAAGTAAACAGAAAACGAGCTCAGGTCAAACGGGACTGGCTCAACACAGCCGCATACCTGAGCGGATCATGTGTCCGGAGTTTACAGGTTCACCGGAGCGCGGATGCAGCCAGGTGTCGTCTGCGTGTCATCGCTGCGCACGCGGGAGAGAGGAGAGCAGAAAAAAAAACACCTGTTACACCACCAGACACCCCCGACAACTCCCGTTAAACCGGGAGAGACGGAGCGACAAAGCGCTCGTTATCACACTCACTTGATGAAGAAGACCCTGCCGTCCCTGCACACGCCGTAAGACCAGTGTTCAGGTAAGGTGTCCCGCCCGAGAGGCGCCGCCATGATCCGCTCTGAAGTCCTATTTCATCTCATTCCCTCTCCATGGAGTCTCCCCGGAGCTCAACGATCACCGCTAGAGCCAGCGAGGCATTCACGGACTAATCTGAGGCACGGAAATCTCAGCACCGCAAACAGAGCGTGTTCTGACAGTGAAAACACACAGGAAGGAGACAAGATTTATGTTTGGGCTGCTGCTACTAATTATTATTTTAATAATTGATGAATCTGTTGTTTGTAGAGCTGCAACCTTATCATTAATCATTATTAACTGATTATTACATTGATCATCAACTCTTTTGATAATTGATTAATCGGTTTGAGTCCAAATTCTCTGATCCCAGCATCTTAAATGTGAATACCTTCTGTTTTTTTCTTTTTTATTTATTTATTTAGTTAGTTAGTTTTGTTTGGTTTGTTGTTGTTTTTTGGGGGGGGATTAATTATTGTCAAAACAAGTCTGAAATGTGTCTTGCATCACAGCAGCATTTCCAGCAGCATAAATACGTTCATCCAACATGACATTACATTTGGTATCAGTCTATAATGTAGCTCGATTCAATTATAATACAATAACAATTTAACAGCTACATTGACTTTCTTTTTTCTTTTTTTAAATACTCTAATATTTGTATGAAGTTTTGTTGGTGGATTGTCAATAATTTATTACAGTGGTGAGGTTCTGCCAGGGGTAACTGGACTTGTGACCTCAGTATTTCTAAAGTCAGTCATGTGAGGCAATCATGAATAGGAGACAATGAAATTTGTCATTAGTGTGTACTGCTGACCTTGTTGGGTTTAACCTGCTGGCCATTTTATTGCAACTTCCCTGGTTCAAGTCCAGCCAAGGATCTTTGTTGCATGTCATTCCCCAACTTTCTCTTCCTTAATCTTCTGTCAGCTCTTCTAATAAGGACAAACATGCCCTTACAAGAAATACTTAAAAGAAAAAAAAAATAGCAACCTAAAACAAACAAAACTGATGCAAGGTTATAACAACACTACAGTGTTGTTCCATGTAGGAGGTGTAATTCATTTTCCACATGCAACATGAGTAAAGGGTCATACCTACTAGTTATACCATCATATCAGTAAAATAACTGGAGTAACCAAAAGCAAAATTGTAACCAAGAATGTTTCTGATATTTGATCAGTTAAATAAAGTGTAGTGAGGACTGTATTAGTTGTGTATGGGCAGACAACACTAAGACAAAATTAGATTCACTGTCTGTGCACGAGAAGCAGCATAATTTGTTTTTATACCCACCTTTGCCGCCAAACCTTCCTAAACTGCGTGGAAAATGCAACTCAGGTGGAGGAGCAAGTGTGCCATTAATCACTGAGCTGGTGGTGTTCCAGGTATGTGTATGCACAGGAAATATATATGCTGCTTTGGACAAAAGCGTCCCCCAGAGAAATTTAATGTAAAAACTGACTCAATATATCACTTAATTTTCTGAGGACAACCACTTGCTGATGATTGGCATGATGAGCTCACTGAGAAAGACCAAATGAGTTAGGATTAGTTTTCATGGAAGAATTTTAGTGCTCTGTTGTCACTTGATTAAAAATACAGAAGCGATGTTAGACTCAAGTCACACCTTGTCACACCTGCCTTTGACACCTACAGTTTTGGGATTTGCATAAGTTGGTATTTGCATCTCAAAATTGAATTAATGTCTTTTAAATTCAGTTTAGTTTGGTTTTTACACCCTGGATAAATATAATACATGTCTTTATCAAGTCAGTATGTGTCAAAGTAGGAAGGTGTGGGCACAGTAGGGACAAATAATTGACATATAGCTTGAGGGGTTTTATATCTATCAGTGAAACATGGCAACATGTGTATAAAATTCATTGCCATCACATCTCTGCAACTGGGATACCAGTGGAGACACTCACCTGTCAGACAGGGGTTATTAATATGAAGTATCCATAGTTACAACGTTTCCATCAGTACTTAAAGGCATCACACAGCCGGCTTCTACAGTGAGCACAGAGAGGAGGAGAGGAGCTGCTCTGCTCTGTGTTTTCTCCCGGCAGTATAATTGGGGAGAGTGAATGAGAAAATGTGCTGATTTTGGGTTCTTCAAAATATGTTCCACCTTAGTTTTTGGATGATTCAGCTGGGAAGGCACTGATTATGAGATTAAAGATGAGATTAAAGACCTTAAATTAAAGATCCTTTAACCAATTAGGAATCTCATTAAGAGGAGCTTTGATTTAAATTACTCTGCACATGAGTTAATTTTCATCCAAAGCATTGCCTGCAATTTCTTGGACACTTTGTTTATTTATTTACTTTAATTTCACAGCACTTACTGTTACTTATATTAGCCTAATAATCTAAAACTCTGGTGTAGTTTTACTCACACTGTCTTGGCAGCAGAGGGCTGGTTGATGCAACATGTTTGGTAAAAACCCAACTGATACTGGATTGTGAGGGGAATTCCCCAAAGCTAAAATACCCTTAAATGACCAGTGTGCATGATTTTGTAGCATCTAGCAGTGAGCTTGCAGATTGCAAACATCTCGTCTCTCCCTCCTCCTTACAAGTGTGTAGGAGAACCAAAAAAAAAATGTGAAAGGACCTGTCTAGAACCAGTGTTTGGTTTGTCCATTCTGTGCTACTATAGAAACAGGGTGGTTTAACATGGCAGCCTCATGGAAGAGGACCCAAGCTGTTTATATGTGTAAGATGAGGAACTTGGTGCATGTCATCTCTTCTCTCATTCCCCCAATTTACTGTCACATCACTACTGCCTCTGCTATCTAAAACAGATAAATATACAAAAGGAAAAATCCTTTTAGAAATAAGGAAGCTTGCAGATTGTAAACACTTTGTCTCATTCTACTCTGCCATACATCTCGACCCAGTGTTTGGTTTTTCGAGCTGGGCCACTGTGGAAACATGGTGGTTCAACATTACAGCCTCTTTGAAGAGGGCGTGTTCCCTCTGTAGATATAAATGGCTCATTCTAAGGTAACGAAAACTCAACAATTGTTATTTTCAGGTGATTATAAACTAATTCAACCATACCTATGAATATCATGTTCAATTTCTGCCATATTCTGCCAATAAATCCCCATAAATTGTATAAACTGGACCTTTACTTGGAATTCAGTCATCAATATACCTAATAATAATAATAAAAACTTTAATTAAGTACAATATGGTCCAACTTTACTTTACGAGTCCCTAATTTCCTACTACTTTTGAAGTTCCCACATGATTAGCCAGATATTAGCACATAGGTGTCGGTAGCCAACAGTGCTATTTGCACCTGGCGTGTAAATGGCCAGTGGGACTATTGGCAGAGACAAACCTGATCTTTTCTTTAACCTAACCAAATAGTTTTGTCACCTGCAGCTGAAAACTGGAAATAATAACAATATACAAAATAAAATGGAAATAAGTCTAACTAAGCTTAGAAATTAAAAAGTCAACCCTGATTTTCAGTTTCACACTGGAGTAAAACCTTAGTCTCCCGGTCGGAACACAAATCGCCTCATTGGCTCAGAGTCCTGAGTTTAACCCATTCATCCATCAAAACCTCCCATTCTCTACAGAGACTTTGCTGCACTTTATAGCTAAATTAGGGGAGCCAACTAGCTGCCATGTGACTATTGTCACCCAGGTGCAAATAGACATTGATATGTATTCAACATTAATTTTTTTTTTATTGGAAATGTTGTAATCCTTATGTGATTAATTGTGTATTCGCTGGGAGACAAATACGGCACGAGGACATGTTCTGTTGACCTGCTGTACACTGACTGTGAGGTATTTCATTGGAATTAATTAACTGGGAGTGTACCACTTGAACACTGTGTCTACAGTATTTTTCTCTTAGTTTAAATAGTACCAGATCACATGGTTCTCTCCAGGAAACTTCCTGAGAATTTGAGAGGAAAGTACAGACCTGTGAAAAAGGTGTTACCAAAACATTCAGGTACTGTCACTGACACTAACATGTCTGTGATGAGATAAAATCAAATGGGTCATCAGTCAGGCTCCGATGTTTACATGCATCAGACATTGTATTATTTGTTTTTCTCAGTGGCTCGTTAAGGTAAATAAGAGCCTCCATCAGCTGTCAGACAGTTTGTTCTGAGTCGCTCGTCAGGAATTCTGAGCTCATTGGAATTTCAGCTTTCCAAGGTGGCTCCATGTCCAGGAGACGTGTGTTGGCGTGCTTATCACAACATCCTGACCCGTTTTCCGTGCAGCCCTATTATTTTGGAATCCACACTCGGAACAAAAACACTTCACCTGAGTTGCTGTTAAGTTCACGGTCGGCAGGAAATTCCTCGCCAAAAACAGTAATTTTCAAAAGGTTGGAACACAGCATGAAGAACAGAAAGACTATGTTGATATTCATCACGCTGTTCATCATTTACTGCTCCCTGGAGGACGGGTTTTTAACAGAATGACAGACAAGTATGCATTTTTCCATTCATTCTCAAAGTACATTGAACCTTTCTGTGGCCTTTTTGTGATTTCCTTCTTATGTAATCATTTGTAATGTCTCAATTTTACAAGACTCCTGTTTCCAGAAGTCAGGACTGCCAGATTTCCCGACAAGCTTGTCATCAGGCTTAATTTGACCATTTTTCCAAAACACACTAGAGGTGAGCATATTTCTCACATCTGGTGACTTTTGCGTGCGTGTCTGATTTCCTCTCCGCCTTGTTTGGTTTCAGTCGGCAGCGCTCAGTTTGGAGGCACCTCAACAACAAAAAAAAAAAAACCTGACAAGGCAGAGGGAGCTGAAGGGCAGGTAGAGGTCGGCACACACACGCAGCCTTGCCACTGAAAGCTCAGGGGATTTTTAGACCATTTGGAGCGTATTTGTGTGAAAAGATAAAGTGCTCACATAGTAGAAAAGAACAATGAGGACCTTTCCAGCCAAGTCGTGATATCACTGACTAACACATCAATAAATCAAAGCTAATAGTGCTGCAATGAGCGTGTGTGTTCAGGTGGCTGCTGTCCTCATGCTGAACCTACACACACGCTGCAGATCTGCAAATCAAAAACCCGTAGACAGGCACACACGTACACAAAAATGCATATGTGCTTTTCATATTTACAGGCACACCCTTGAACTAAAGCATAACTTTTGTAGTTTTCAACCTGGATCCCATTTTCCAAGAGACCGCGAGATTGCAAGTTCATTACAGCCATCAGCCACAAAATGGGCTGCAACAGTTTGCCAGATGGAAAATAAAGCAGTATCGTACTGTGACTTTACATAATCATATTTTAACAAAAAATATTATACATGCTAAAAAAAAACATGGGAAGGAGCCAGAATACTACACTGAATGGCAATGACATCTATACCTAAACATAAACCATAAGTTTTATCTTGTCAACTAAAATGTGCATCACAGCCTCCTTCATCTACTGCTCAGTGCCTTTTCCTCAAAATTTTGCTGGTAGCTAGTCCTGAGTCTCCCTTGGTTAATTATGGATGCCAAATCCAAAAAACAAAAGTCTCAGAGAAAAATAGAGAATTTAACAGTTGTGCCTCCAAACAATTTCTTTTTCCTTTTTTGACCTAATGTGGCTCCTGTGGTAGTAAAGGTTGCTGACCCTGGTAATATTTGCAAACAGGTCTTTATTTTCAATTAGTATATATAATTAGTATATTGTCAGAAAATAACAGATTTGTCTTTTAAGCATAACTATATCATTAGTAGTACTAGGATAAGCCAGAGGAGCCTGAATTTTTCACATTAGTTGTCTCATGCACTACACTGAGGATATAGTGCCAGTTATGTGCCAAATATGACAAAAAACTATACTACCTAGAATCTACCAACCTTAAATGCTGCATTAATTGATGTTTTCTGTGACCACTTGGGGGCATTGACATATTATCACCTTATAAAGTTATGGAGTAATTGAGTTTTGGTGAAAAAGTTAGAAAAAATAAAGCTATTTACAAATCCAGCGGACACAGTCCAACATTATCATCCCATTGTCATGTCATGTTTATGTCTATCTGTTGAATGTAAGTCCAACATTCACTCTCTTTCACCTCTGTTTTGGTCTCCACCAGCTCTTCATGGAAATATTCGGCTCTTTAGATGTTAAATACCCCACAGTGTTTACGAGCTAGTTGCTAACTTTGTGTGTCTGCTGTATGGTGCTAGAAATAAAGTGGGTTTATCATAGCTTTTTTCTCTGAGAAACAGGTGCCTGATGCATCTGGAAACAATGTTAAACGGCGACTCAATCTGCATTTTTTCCAGGTTTTTCAAATTGAAACTCACAGCCGGTTAGCAGAAAGCGGTGATGTGGATTACAGCATTTTTATGTTGAAACATACGTACTTCAACTAGAATTTATTTAAGATACTGAATTATATAAACCCCCACAAAAAAAGCCAAAAGACACTAAAATACTCCATAAACCTGAGGAGAACTGCAGAGTTGAGTGACAATTCTCTGTGTCTTCGTCACTACAAGTGACATCTTTCACATTTAATCTACTGTTCATATAAAATATTGATTGGTGCAACTTTATATAATGTGTGGGTATATATGCAGGGACATGCACAGTGTTGATGAATGTAGCCTTAGCCTATAATATACACGTCTCTCAACAGTATCAATTTATATCAGATCCTGTCTGATGACCCAAACAGATAGAAGTCCTGGATTCTGCATAATAATAATCTCTCTTCCTCTCTATTGTCATTTCATGCATTTTATTGCGCTGTTTTCCATCATGTTGACATTTTTCTTTCTCTGTAGACATTTCATCTTTGTTTGCCCTTGTCTTGTGTTCAGTCAGTCAGTGTAATTTAATTTCTTGTTACTGTACTCCAAAGCATACCAGAAACAGCAGTTTTTATTCCTACGGGTTCTGGCTGAGGCAAACATTGTGCTCTCAGTTGGATGAGAATGTATAACACCTGAAAATAAGTAGTCTCATGCCGCACGATTTAGCTGAAGAACTGAAGAACAATGCATTTTACAAAGCAAATGGACAGTGTTTACAACCGCTAGCACATCACATATCTTCAGTTGTTTGTGTCTGGAGCTGCTGAAAGACACAGGAGAAAACAAAGAGAAAGCAAACACACGGAAACAGAGACAAGGAGCAGGATTCAGGAGGTAGATTTAACCCCCCACCCCACCCACTCTGCAAACACTGTGGGGCCTTTTTCTACACAAAATGTGGGTGTGCGTAAAGGGACCTGAAACATTTTTCATTTCCTGCTGTATTGACAGGTTTTTGGCTTGAATAGTCATTAAAAATCTGCCTTTTTGTAGGTGACAGAGCACAGAAACAGTGTGAGATATGTGTAACCAGTGGAATCCCCGTGCTGTCTGTGTTGTGTTGTGATGAAGACCATGAATATCTTTGGAGGCAATCTCTGTTTATTTCTGACAGCTCGCAGCAAAGAGGTAAATAACAAAATCATCGGCCACTTGTGACCATATACCTCAAGCCCCTACACAAATTAAATCACAAATGCGTTAGCATATTACGCTATCAGTTCAAACCAGAAAGTAAACTTATAAACATAGTTTAACAGCGCTAAAACCCATGTGTAAAACCATAAAGCAGGTGATGTGTTCAACAAGTGCTTAGGTATGTATTAAAATTTGAAACATTTGCCTTTAGTCTATAGACCAAACATTGCATAATTTAAAACCCCCAAAAGGTCACTACAGCAGTTCTATTTTTATTAGTTGTTTACAGAGCTTCTATTGAAGCAGCCACCCTCTGAGGCTGAACCTGCATCTCGCATCCAGTACCTCCAGGTCCTGTTTAAACGTCCCACGTCTGATCTCAGATGCTGTCCAGACAACCACAGACACACAGAGAGTCTGGCCAAGATTTCTGAGTCACCTTAAGTTGTTTGTAAACACACCAGGCTGACAATGGATTGTTGTGTCTCATTCAAAAGGCAAGAAAAAAACCTAAATATATGAAGTTTAAAGGAGCAGTGTGGATTTAATGACATAGCAGTGAGCTTGCAGATTGCAAATACCAAGTGTCCCTCTCCTGATCCATGCGTGTAAGACCATGTTGAAGCTGGCCTGCCTTTCTGACAGAAATCTTACTATTTTAACCCAAAGCATGTTTTTTTTTTCCTTAAACTTGACCAAAAGGCTAAACTTCTCCAACAGTGACATAAATTACTCATTTTAAGATAATGAAAACACAGTGTTTCTTATTTTGAGGTGATTATACACTAATGAACACACACAAATGAGTTTTATTTTGCTTGTCTGCTATATTCTACCAATACATCCCTGTAATTCTTACACACTGGAGCTTTAATATATCCACTGTATCAAAAAGTGGTAACATTAAACTGTTTTTAGTGCTTCAACTTAGAGGGGCTCATTTTGACTGCCATTTGCAAGAGTACAGACATTAGACAAGATACTGAAAGGTGAATATTGAATGTTGATTAGATATTAAAATACAATTATTTAATTGGATTGAAGAAAGTGAGATCTTAAGGCAGAGTGTAAATGAGATTTTCAGTTTCATACACCAAAATAATGGGATGTCACTGCAAAAACAAGAAAAAAAATGCTGAGGTTTAACAACCTAGCTTGTTTTGTTTTTTTTCATGATTTATGCCAACAAGGACACACAGAAGCACCTGGTGCCAATTGTACTGATTGCCGCACCAGAAGTTCTCTTTCGGGTAAACAGGGTTAATCTGCAAGGTCTCAGTCAGTGGGGATGCTTTTCCACAATTTGCCTTTGTGATTTAGATGTGTTTTGCATAAAAAAGTCTATTTGAATAGCAGTGTGTAGGGTGAGTATTCGTGTCAAGACTTCATTTCTCCATGTATTTCTTTTACCATTATATATACTGTCTTTCTTCTTTTTTTGTTAAATGTTGCTTCTTTAGAATGTTTGAGGCTTCAAAGCCATACCATTAAAAGACCTTAAGGGTTTTTTGATGTGATATAACGTGTATGTTTGAGTCAGTTAAAAAAAGAAGTTAGAGATGAAAAGCATTTTAAATCTGCCTTCCAGTTTACCAATTCGCAACAGATAAGGGAGATGTGATATAATATTATACAAAATGCCTACTTTTCTCCCTATAATTATACATATATATATATATATATATTATATAAGTAAGCATGCAACAGGACCCTCTCCTGGAAGGTAAGAAACAAGTATGTGATAGGGCAATAACTGCTCCCCAGCCCACTTTTGTGCCTACGATGAAGTATACTTGATTCTTTGAAGGTACACAAGGAAACAGTTCAGTTTCTTTTAATGTTCTGTTCAGTTGTTGAAATCTCTGATATCTCATGTTGTCACTATAAAGAAGTTGAGACATCGTATTGGTGGGAGAGCTTGTCTTTTTGTAAGAAAATGGGTGAAACTGCTGAATCTTTTAGGACTTAAGTGCAGGTTGGCATGAAGATAAAGAACCCTTTATATCTGCAGAGAGCAGAGGGCAGGTCCTCTTCCATGGAGTTGCACACCCAAGACAAGAGGTGCCTATTTACAGATTTAGCAAAAAAGCAAAAAAGATGGACAACACCTCTCCACATGATCAGGATTGGAGCCGCAGTATTGAGGTCCCACCCATACACCTGGTCAACTCAATCACAAGCAGGGCTCAGCTGTCAATCATGGCGTAAGATAAGGGTGGACCTAAAGTAATATCACAACATTTCAGGATATTCCACAATAACAACAATATAACAAAATACTGAAAACTATTTTTGGTTTAGAGCTCACAATAGCTGTCAAGCATTCACAGTCTGGATTTTTCGTTACAATGAAAAAAATATAATTATTTTGTGAACAATAGGACATGTCACATCCCTAAAGTGAAAAACCTTTTTATAGCATCAAATGAAGAGAACTGACTGAGCTGAGGGATTGTTTTGTCCATGTGCAACTCTATTGCTTAATATTTCAGTGCTCTGATGACTAGATGAATTCTGTGTGTGGTTTCCGGGACCTATTATGCAAATACTGTATTTATAAGCTGAGTCAAGGGCGTCCTGGTAGCTCAGTTGGTAGAGCGTGTGGCCCATGAACAGAGGCTGAGTCAGCAGAGACCATGGGTTCAATTCCAGCCTGCATATCTCCCCCTGCTTTCCTATCTATCTACAAGCTGTCCTGTCCAATAAAGGCTAAAAAAGCCTCAAAACTAATCCAAAGAAAATCTAAATCAATGTTCAAAAAGGCATTAAAATCATTTGTTCTATTTCTGATTCATTTGATCTCCAAGTTTGTTATTGATCATTTACTGTAAGTTGTTACACAAAGTCTTCCAATTTGCAGCACAAGGAGCACAAAACAATAATTATTTGAAATTATTATTTGCATGTTTCATGTACTGTAGATCTGCTGTGCACTGTAAAGCAGTTTATAATTTTTAGTGATATAGCTGAACTAGCAAGACCCACATCCAATTTTTTTGCCAATTCACCACAAAGTGACGCAAAGATTGCGATATAAATCTTTCAATGTTTTTTCATTGGAGCACCATATTACGCAGAAGTATTTCATCATGGTGAAGGAATTCTGAAGTAATTCACAGCTAATCCAACCTGTGTGTTTTAACAAAACCACAAAGCCTGTTCTGGCTTGAAGCCCTCAGCAAACAGAGCCCTCAGATAGAAAGCGAGAGGTAAAAAGACAAATGAGCACAGAAACAATATCATTCTTTATCTGGTGTCTTTCTCCCCCTCCCTGCATCCCTCTCTTTGCTGTAATGGGTAACCAGACTTTCAGGGATTCAGCGAGGAGTTTGCGGTCTTTGCCCTCGTCTGTAGTGCGTCAACATCCATTGGCAGAGCAGCAAAAAACCTCAGGTGGCAAGAAAGAAATTCAGAGAAACACACTGCACACTGGATGTGCACACACAGCTCAGCTGTACACACTTCTGGCGCTGTTATGCCCCATTGTGTCTTATGTAAATGTGGGGTGAATAATGCATGGCTCGCTCCATACGAGAGCTTGTGACTTGTGTAACAGCCTGCAGGCCCGATGGAGCTTCACCCCTCCTGCTCAGACTTCTTAAATTTAAAAGCTAAATTTATCACCTGAGGGAGCCGAGTGGATTGGAAGCCTGACCTTTGGACTCCAAACAGAAATTAGAGAAAAAAAAACAAAAAAACGCTCCAATGTCAGGAAGACTTTCATTGTTCTGTGTTGTTATTTATATTGACATGCTAAGCTCAAATCCCCTGTAGCAGCTGAAAATGTGGAAATTGTTGCTGAGGGAATTCATTATTTTAACTCAACTACATGAAATACATGAAAAATAATAACTAAAAATGTGTCAGTCAGTAAATTTAAGGGATAGTTCTGAATTTTTTGAAGTAGGTTTGTATGAGGTAATCATCCATAGTCAGTGTTTACCTACAGTAGATGGCAGCTGGCATGTCCTCAGTTTGGGGACGCAGCAGGTATGGACATGGTCAGGAGCAAAATGTATTTAAGCCACATAAAACAAAGGTCCATTTAAAACATCAAGATCAGTTTCAGTGTACGCTATATTTAGAATATTTTCATTGCTTTGCCTTGCTGTCTGACAGCCTTTTCTGATGAGAAACTGCTTTTATATAAGCAAAATGTCACTGCCTCTCCAAAGCAACCACACTCCTTTGACAAAATCAATAATTTTACCTCACAGAATGCAGGAGTAGCTATATTAATCAGTTAGTTTGTTTGTGTTATTGTGTAACTTTGGTGAATCTGAAGCAACTTATTAAAACACCAAAGTCACAAAATAACTGAAACAAAATAACAAGGGAGTGGACCAGTAACGCCTGTAATGTGCAAGATAAAATCACAATCAGTTGCTAAAGGAGTTTGTGTTGCTCATGATCTCAAAGACATTTCATTGTGGGGGTCACTTTAATGCTCAAGTACTGCAAGACTGCATAATCAAAAATAATAAAATAAAATAAATACATATACACATCAAAAGACACCAGAGTACAGACGCAAGCATCAGAGTAGAGTTTTCTGTCTTGACCTTGAAAGCAAATATCTGTGATATAATATTATAAACTCAAGGTTCATTTACTTTTTCTGGACCTTTCTGCAATTTTATTATTTAGTCCGAAATTTAGATCCTGTGATGATGCTTGAGTGAGTTATATTCACTGAAGAAGCCTCTGGGATGTGGTAAAAAGCTCCAGAAAAAGGCTGTTAGGCTCGAGTTTAGAATTTCCCATCACAAATATCAGTCTGTCAAAATAATATGGGGTTTTCTGTATCCAGCAGCTGCAAGGGAACTTAAATTGTATAATTTTAAGATGATAAATTTCTAAATTGATATAGTGAAAAATTCCCCTCAGAGCTTCTTCAGAGGGCTCAGTAAAACCTTCTGAGACATTTTCTGCATTACTCTGCCTCCCTCTGGTGGATGTCAGATATCATCTTCCTGCTGGTCTGTAAACAGAAGTAATGCTGATGGTATATTGATTTTGTTTCATCTAAATATCTTGTAAAATCCAATGCAATAATATATGAAAAGCCAAACTGCTGGGAATCAGAATGAGGTAGTTTTTTTTTGGTACTTTATGAGTAGATTTTCAAGTATGTACTTTTACTTGTACTTAAGGATTTATTACACGATGTAATGTACATGAAAAAACGAATAAAACACGAAAAAAACACGAACTTGGGATACAATAACTTTCAATGTCAACTGTTCACAGCCAGATTTTTGGATTTCTAAAAGCATCTGTGTTTTTGAGCGCTATAAATCAAATGTACTGGGTTGAGCCGCAGCCACTTTCTTTCAGCCTTGGCAAGTTACATCAGATTGAACTTTCCTTTAAAACTGACTGCTACAATTTGGAAAGAGGAGATCTGGAGCACACTAGATCTTTAATGACATGCAGAAACAATTGTGTCTACAGCGTGTGTAAGATTTATAAGAATTTATTGGAAGGAATGGTATATAATATTCATAATGTGTTTCATTAGTGAGTAATAATTGCAATCTGCAAGTTCACCACTAGATGTCACCACATCCCACACACTAGTCTCCTTGAAATTGACTAAAATAAGATGTGGGTTTAAGGTCACCAGTTCATTTTCCTTTCACATCTATATCTAGTTTTAATGATATGAACATGAGGGGCTTCGTACACAGCTGGAGGTGGTAAATCTAATGTAACATAATGAGTGAAGACTGAGGACTGAGCAGGCATCTGCTGGACTTTGATCTTTCCCATTAGCTGCCAGCGCTCCTTTCCCCAGTTCCAGTATGATGGATGTGTTGCTGTTTGGTGATTAACATGTGTGCAGCTAACTTTAGCACGGACAGCCCCAATTACAATGGAAAGCTTCACCAGTCTGAGGGCTGTATGTCATCATAGAGGAACTTTGTTTATTCACTGTGACTGACAGATGATGATGTCACATGAAAAACCCTTTTAATTTAAGTTGATGATCAGGCAACACATTCCTCTTTGGGGCTTAGAAATCCCATCATGATCATTTGTTTGATTAAACGCTTTAACAACCCTAACTAAACTCTGAGTGAAAAAACAAAACTGTCTTAGTCAAGCCATGTTTCCACTGCAGGAGCTTTCAGGGACTGGGAACCATTGGAGGATTTCACATCTAAAACAGGGGTCTCAAATTCAACTGGCTTATTTCTGAAAATTTACTTTTTCTTCATTTCAAATACTTGCATATTTTCATTACACTTGACCAAAAAAAGCAGTTTCTATCCATTTGTATATACATTAGTTAGTTGTGCATGCAACCCTACAGAAATACATATATACACAATACATTTTTTTAAATCAGTTTTTATTAGAGATATATACAGTATATATGTAGTTTTCTCTTTCAATTGTATTATGAAAAAAAATATTAAATAAAATAATTTTGCAGGCCGGATTATATTGTATTTTTGATATCGTGTCATGTGCCAGATGGAGGGAGAGAGGGGGCCAGAAATGGCCTCAGGGCCACTAGTTTGAGATCTCTGGTCTTGATTAAGTCCGGGAAACATTATTTTACCCCCAGAAAGTCCCTGCTCGAGGGGTGGTAGTATGTGCCAAAGGTACAGGAACTTTGAGGGTGGGGCTTGCGGTGCTGAACATTTCTGATTGGTTAAGTACCTGCAGCATTTTATTTGAGCCACCATTAAAAAAATAAATAAAAATCTGCAGCCACAAACCAGTTTATTTGTTCATTGTGCTTTGACACGTCAGTACAGAATAAAGTATACGACAGATGGGGACACGATGAAATCCAGGCCTCGTTGCAGAAAAACTTTTTCATACGTCAGGGGCTAATTTGCCTGATTTTTGTGGGTCATAAGGCTGAAGAGGAAACGCAGACGACAGCAAGCTGAATGAACCTTTTAGGTTTTGAAAAATAATTCCAGGAACTAAAAATCCCTGCGTACTTTGAGGAAAATACAGCTTTAGTTCAGAGATTTTGTTTAGAAAAACAAAACAAAACAAAAAACAGCTGGTTTAATACCTTCTTTGTCCTTTCCAGATCATCCCAGGCAGTTCATAAACTTAAATGTGTGGCTTAGCGATGATCAGCTCAGTTCTTCAGTAAAACGGCCACTGCTGCTGGTCAGTCAGAAGCTGGTCCATCAGCCGGATCAGAGCGGGGAATCCCTCAAAGCAGCTTAGTGGATTGGATTACAGAGTAATTGTTGTTCTGTTTCAATCCGCTGAACTAAGATGATTTCCCTGTTTACGTGATTCTTGAGGACCTTGTTAAAATATGTTGTTTCTCCCTTTTCAGTACAGTAATGTTGACATATCCAGGTACAAAGAGGTTGACTACTTTAGAAAATGTAAAAAATATGTTTTTATGTCGCTGTAGAAGTGAATATCTAAACTTTTGCATGGGTTAGTCTGTTTCCTCCTGCTGAACAAATGGCTGTCTGCTTCTGTTCTGCTGGCTCTAACAGTTACAGAAGTTAAAAAGATGCAAATAATCAGAAAGAAGACAAGCTTTCAGTGGAGCTGCTACTATATTGCCTACTATAAACTGAAGTCTGAATTCAAGGTACAAAAGAAACCTTTTCTTTTGGCCGTGATGTTGTCAGTTTTACCACACGAGGGCAGCAGAGTTACATAGTTGTTTGAGACGTAGCTGATACTTCATGTCCAAATATGGTCCTCTGGGTATGGAAGGAAGCTCCAAATATTTCACATTCGCTGGAACAATAAACAGAGGTCCGTTGAATCCATGGTGACTAAATTTAGGGGCTGTTTTCACTAATCTCAAAGACCAAAACAATCTGCCTGTTTCCTTTGTGAAGAGTAACTGCACTCCCAACAAATGAAGGAAATCTATTTATACATTTCCCTCCCAGATGTTTGTTTTATCAGATTTTCAACAACAGTATCAAAAAGTTACTTTAAAAGTTTCAACTCTGTGTCAAGTTTAACAAATATGGAGAAAAACAGAAAATGTATCTAAATCCAGCAAAATACTCAATATTTATGTTAAAATGACTGTCACTGACTATATTCAGGTATGGAGTATGGCTTGTATTAATTTTATAAATTAAGAAAGGGGCCATTTTTATAAGATTTTTCTTCTTGCAGCTCACAGTATGTGTACATAGTTTGTGTTGGCACTCAGTGGCTGCAGGATTCATCAGTGCCCCAGACTGAGCTACCTGTCACACGTGTCTCGTGCTTCATACAGGATGTTTACAGCAGCTGTCCAATTTCTTTCAAATGTGGCTGTAAAGTAGCCTCGTCATAAACATTTGTACTTAGAGTAAATTAGTTATCGACACTAATGTTACAACAATGCTCCTGATATGAACAAATAAGTTGAGCAAAGTTTTTACATAATATATTAATATGATATGAGAGACAGACAAACATAAACTCTGAAATGACATTTTATCACTGAGTCAACAAGTATTTACAAAACCATGCTAAATGTACATTGATTACATCTGTTGACTATATAATCTATTGACCAGCTACCAAAGCTGTTTTGCCCCCTGAATGCCTGTGCATCCTGTAATGTTTGTAAACAAGAAACCTGTGTGTCTCTGTTGTTGCTTCATGTACAGTAAGTTTCTTGCTACTTACCATTGATAGTAGTTTTTTTTGTTTCCTATGCTGCACCAGAAGTGCCCTTCAGGGATAATAAAGATTTATTGACTTGAATTGAATTTTGGAAGCAGCAGAGTGGGAGCCTGAACCCTAAAAAAACAAACAAAACAAAATAAATAAATAAAAAATAAATAAAATAAAAAATAAAAACAATGCCACGATTTTTGTTGGTTCAATTTGTGTCCTAATATACAATCTTAAACTGAGTTAGAGATTTCAGACCAACAGCTGTGTAAGTTAAGGCATGACTAAAACATATGACATGTCAGTATATTTTTCATTAATCTGTTACATCACAGGTTGAGTTATGGATGACATTTCATTCAAGCATGAAACTAATGTCTGGTCTTGTAATCAAAGATCTGTAAATAAATTTTTGTCACAATAACAGTTTAATGTCAGACAGTGACTTTTAATCATCATAATCTAACTCTGACTCTGACACAATCTCCTGTAGTTTAATTATAGAAAGCTGACATGTGATTATTGCCTTTTCTTGCTGTCATCAACACGTAACTAGTGTGTGTCCAATGTCACGTACCAGACCAGAGGAGAAGTGTTTCCCCCTAGTGGCTAAAATGAAACACTACACCCATTCACATTCTCCACTGATAAAAATACACGGAGCAGTGAGTGAGATGTCTGTGTTTAGACCGTCTGGGTGTTGGTCAGACACACTAATCCTCATGAGCATGTGGTGGAATAGATAAGTGTTTACCAGATACGTGTCTGTCAAATACTATTCATACTGTCTGTCTCATGATGAGTCATCTGAGTTGCATATTTGTGGATATAACAGCGTTCAGGCTGATAATGATAGTAATTATTCTTATAATGGTTGTTTTCATTAATTCTCCTAAAATGAACGTGGCTCATTCTTTGCTGAGGGCTCCCAGCTGTTTGAAGGCACCGCAAGAGACTTAGAAACCCACTCACAGAGCCAGACCAGGTGACTCTAAGTGAAACCATAAATCCCCTGTGGATCCTAAATGTTAAATCTATATAAGCAGTGCATATAATTTCATGTAATTCAAACAAAACATCACCATCTAAATTAAATTTAATTTTGTTGCACCAAGTCAACTTTATTTAAATTGGAGTTTAAAATTTTAAACTTTGATTTAAGTCAACTCAAACTCAGTCAACAAGATTTTCTCAAAGGAGGATAAATTAGAGTTTCTCTGCCAAGCATCTAAATAAAGAATAATACAGTAATAATAATATAACAGGTGTTTTTGTCTCTTTTTAAACTTTTTAAAAAGCTAGATACCAAACAATATAACACTTTTAGTTTTTAGCTAGCAAACAATACAAGGAATACAGAGCATCCAAAAGTTAGTGGGTTTCCCACCATCTTTTATACTTATTAACTAGGTCCCGACAACACTCACAGATTTATTTATTTATTTAGATTTGGGTAAGTGGTTTCAGTTAACATCACTAAACTTGGGTTGACTAAATTGAGATAAGTTTTTAATTAGTTTTAATTTTTTATCTAGTTTTGCTGAACTCTGATCAAAACTAATTTCAGATTAAACAAATCTTTGTCAGTGCAACCCTGTCATAAAATGTTTCACAATAAAAAGACAGATGAGGTGTGGATTTTACAGAAATATCAGGGTTTTATTCCTAGTATTTTGTATGTAACCGTACTGTACAATTCATGATACAATACACAGGAAGATTAGCTTTGTTGCCTTTTGCATTTCATGCAGTCTGTCTGTATGAGTTGGTGTCAGACACAATAGCTGCTGCTAGATTGCATCATCAGCTAATTGTGACCCAGGAGATACCCTTTTCTGGCAGGCGAGTGAGAGGGGCAACCACATGTGTGTGTGTGTGTGTGTGTGTGTGTGTGTGTTGTGTGTGTGTGTGTGTGTGTGTGGTGTGTGTGTGGCTGAAACCCCACTGCCTCTGCTGCTGCTGCTGATTCTGCCGCTGCTGCAATCACCTGCAATCCTTTCAACGCCTCGCCACTCCTGCCGGTTGCCTGGAGACGGGGTCGCCAAGGCCACAGAGCTAATGATGCTGGGAGAGGATGAGGAAGAGAAAGATGGAGGCAAAGATACAAAGAGAGGAGTGGGTTCAGGAGTGGGAGCGATAATAAAGGCGGTGTATTCATCGTGTAACTGGGAATCACACATTCAGACGCTTCTGATAGACATTTGCAAGTGCTCTTGAGGAGCAGGAAACTGAACCCTCGACTCCCTGAGGTGTTTTCACCAACAGCAAAATCAGAAACAGAGCTGGCAGGCAGAGGGAGATCACACAGACAAGTGCAACCACCCGTCGCCTTGTCCTTGCACACCAAAGAAAAACAGATACTAAGAGTTTGTTTTTCACTTCTCAGCTCAGAGCTGATGCCAACAGGTCAGCTTCAGAAGCCTCAGGAACAAAAGCAAAACATCTAGAAAATGTACACTCTTTACAAAAGTGGTTCCTTGTGCTTGCATCATGGAAAAAAAAACCTGTTGTGATGGAACTAAATAGTTTAAGATGCAAGAGAGGCTATGACAACTTCAGTAATGAAACTTCTTTGGGTTCTTGGCAAATCAGAGGGTTTGATACAAGTGCAACATGAAAGAAATGGCCACCTGTTGACTTAATACTTCAAACTAGTGGGAGGCAACATTTCACAGAGTAACCGCTAACTGCTAACTGCTAACTGCTAACTGCTTAATAGGGCACATTTTGAAACCAATGGTAGAAAATTTGAGTTTCACTGACTTTGCATTTTGGTGAATTTTAAAGAATGAAAGTGACTTATGACATATAATGAAAAAAGGAAAACACAGTGGGACTACAGCATTTAGCCTAGTAGTTCACTGTCAAATTTAATTACAGTAACACAGAAACTGAATATTCTGCAAATGTTTTCTCTAAACATACCCTTTCCCTTTAAAACTTCCCGTGAGAGAAAGGTGTGGAAATTTGTCATAGATCTGGAGAAATACAGGAGAACTGTGATCCCAGGAGGAAACTGGGAAAAGGCAATAAAAACAGGAATCTCCTGGGCGAATTAAGCGGGTATGGCTAACTGTCGCTGCTGATAGCTAGTTAGTGTAGTTAGCTGTGCAGCTAATACACTGACCAGGACTCTGTTTCCAGGGACAACAAAGACCGATGACAGGAAAGGCGTGAAGCAGGAAGGGAGCCAGAAGGACGTCGAGCATCAGTCAACAGTCCACCTGAGAGGGGGTTAGAGCAGGGTCAGCCCCGGCCAAACCCACAAGAAAACCACCTCAATGTTGTGGCCTGAGGGCGGACTGAAAACCTTGGTGACTCCCTGTCGCCTCTTGAGGTACATGGTGATATTACAAGACGGGCCAATGCCAGCTGGTTGGCATGCTAACTTCAGCAGATATTTCTGCAACACAAGACATAATGTCAAAAAACTTATTTCTTTACATTCTGTTGATGATTTCAATTAATGTTTGAATGTTCTGAACTAAAATTCTTACGTATTGCACCTTTAAAACTTTAATGTGTTTGAATAATCTCATGAGGGACGGGTCGTGTAAATGACCAGACACAAAAATAAAATATATTTATTCATTCATTTGCTTATAGTCCTGGAAGAAGCTTGTAAAATACTATCAAAATCACATATTTACCTCTTAACAAACTGAACAGCAAGACACCTTATATCCTAAGACCCTTAGATAAAATGAGGGGGAAAAAACCCCTCAAAACATGAACATTTATCTTCTTTGTAATGCATATAATGCATTTTATGTTTCTTTTAAATGGATGTCATTTCCTTTTTTGTGCTGACTTAATTTCTACATTTTGGACAGGACTTTGCCCTGATTGGTTGGTTGCATGTCTGTCGTTGGATGTTGCAGCTATTCTCAGTTTCGTGAAACAGGATCCAGACGTTTAAATTATTTAAAACAGCTCCATGAAAATGGCTTCCTTGCATCATACCAGAGCACAACTGTCCCTGGTGATGTGAAAATATTATGAAGGAAGCTTTTCTAATGCCACATGATGATGTGAAATGTATAAAATGCTTCAGCTCATTAATTAATTATATGTATAAATAAATTGATATGAGGTCTTTTCACATATTTAAAAAAATTAAAGGGATGTTTGAGCCTTTTTGGTTCCATTTTGAACCACCGACGTCAACAAAGAAGCTTCATTTTTCTGTGTGCAACAGCAGCAGCAGGAGATCAATTTACATACACTGTGTAAACTGTGAGAGGGAGGGAGGACAGACGCGGGGAGGGGACAGCATCAGCAAAAGACCCACCGCTGGGTTGACACAGCAACAGTGTCAGCGATTGCTCACCTTTGCACCATCTCTGTGTATGTGTGTGTGTAGCATGTGTATGTATAGGATGGGTTGGGGTGTGGAGAGAGCGTTGGAGACCTGCTAATTGATTTCATCTCTCTGGAAAGTCATTTCATCATCCTTGGTGTTTTTAACCCTTGTCTTACGACAGCCTTACAGCAGTCAGTCTGCACGGAGACTCACAGCCCTCTGGGAAATTATAAGCTCCTGAGTAAGTGGTGTGTGTGTGTGTGTGTGCGTGTGTGCGCATATGGAGGAGAGAGAGAAGAGAGAGAGAAAGAGAGATACAAGATACATGAGAAGGAAGCGATGAATGAACCATAAAAATGAGGCAGGGACAGGTTAGCAGGGATGAATAAAGCATAAACCCAGTACAGAGACTATTTCTACACACGGCAGACATCTAACTGGGTCTTAAATATTTGAGGTGCACAAGAGGGAGCAAAAATAACCAGACTGCACGCACACTGTAGCACACGGATTTGTCTTTTTGCATGTAAAAGACATCCAGACATTTACAGGGTTTCTACACCTTTTTCAAAGTCAAATTCAAGAGTTTTCAAGGTGTATTTTAAAGCTTTTACAGCACCTTAGAGCTGTGATAAATTACATAAATACATACACTCAAAATGATTATTTCACTTCTTCGTCACATCAAATTAGATATTATTGTGCTATAAAGAATCAAACTTGTGCGTTGTGATGGCACTCTACAGAGAGGTGATAAATTAATCATTTATTAATTCTTTAAGTTTTGTTATCAAATGTTTGTGGTTAATGTGATTTTGTGGCCTGTCCTCTGCCAGGTTTCCATGGTGGAGAGGAGGATGTATGGCTCAGGTCCAGCGGGCAACACCTGAGGCTGTTCGACGTCCTCCTGGACCCACATTCTTCACATATATATATATGTTATAATTCTATCAAAAACTCTGTAATCATATACTGTATATTTTGTGATTCTTTTGTTCTGTACATGCAACATCTATTGCACGTCGGCCCATTCTGAGAAGATCCCTCCTCTGTCGCTCTCCCTGAGGTTTCTTCATTTTTTCCTGATTAAGGTTGGAGTGGTTTTCTTACTCTTCCGAGGGTCTACACGACAGGGAGTGTTGCACACTGTACAAACTGTAAAACCCCCGATGCTAAGTGTGATTTGTGATTTTGGGCTATGCAAATAAAATTTAACCTGACTAAACAGGAAAACACAACAAAGTTTCATGTTTCAACATGTGTGACCTTTCTATAAATAGACTGGGCATCCTGTACCACCTGGCTGAGCCAAATTCAAGTTTAATCCAACTTATTTTATTTATTTATCTAAAAAGCAAACCATTCAGTCAGGTAGTGATTTAATATGAAAGTAAAGCAAATAAACACTACATTGAAATTCAAGTGTTTCCAAGAATTTCTGGCTTAAATGCTTAAACTGGCTAAATCTTGTTGAAAAGTGAAGTTTTATTAGACATCTAAGGTTGTCCCAATGACTGCATTTCAGTGTCCTGACTGGCTGAGGCTGAGCTACTGAACTGCTGTTGAAATAATGGTTTTACACGATGTCAGAAAGTCAGAAACTTCCACTTTTCATCCAAAATTAGCCAGAGAATGAATGTAGTAATCCTGTCTTTGAACTAATCACTAAATCAATGCTGACGTAGAGGGAAAAGTTCAGTTTGTCGGCTATAAAACTCTAATAAAACAGACCAGGTTATGCAGTTACCTTCGTCTCACCGTAGGTGGAGGTCACACACAGGTGTGCACACTTACAAATATGTTAGAAACCTGAACTCGCTGGGTGTGTCCAAACTGGGTGAGAGGTTAAAGTGGTTTGACTGACCGCAGTGAGGTTGAGGGTGTGGCCATGTGTTGTTTTACTTAAAGATCACGTCCAGACATGTTTTAACATGTTTGTAAATAACTACTTTGAATAATGATTTTTATTGGATATGTTCTTAGTTGTTAGTTGTTAGTTGTCAACTATTAATCTAAAAATATTATTGTTTAATTGGTTTGAGTAATTCTTTAAGAAAAAAGTTATAATTCTGATTTCAGCTTCTTAAATCTGAATATTTTCTGTGTTTTCATCCTCTGTGAAAGTAAACTGAATATTTTTGGGTTATGGACAACACGAGAAAATTGAGGACATCACATCTTTCATCCATTTCTGACATTTTATGACATTTTATAGACCAAACAACTCATCAGTTGAAAAAATAATTGAACATTCAACTGTAAAAGAAGACAAACATTTTTTGATTGGTGGAGAACTTTGAATGATCTACTTATGGATGGTTTAAAGTATTTTTAAAGTATCAGTGATACTGATTTGATTTTTTAAAACATCTGAATCAAATTTCTCAAACTTTTTCCTTCTTTTATAAAGACATTTTCCAAGCATGTGTCCTCACAAACAGCTGACTGAGAAATATGACCTGTTGTGTTATTATTATTGTGTTATATCTGGGACATTGTGTACTGTCTCTGTTTCACTGTCACACTCAAGGCAGGAAATGGCACATGGCCAAGCAATTTGCAAGCATGAGTACAAAACAGGTTGTGATTTTGGTGAAGGGTAAGTATAGTGTTTATGTTGTTTACTTTTCTCTTGTAGTTAAGGAGAATAAACATAAGTTACAACTTGTGTATTTTGCAACTGAAAAACAGAGAACAATTACATCATGTGACAAAGTTTATTGATAAGCACCTAATGACAAATTTGCTACAAATGATTTTTTGACATATTTTTGGCTACATGATGTTACCATAAGAAACTGAGGGAGTCGCACAGGACAAAGTGTCTGAATCTTTCCAATAAATACAAGTCAACACAACTTAAATATCAAGAGCAAAAATATTTCAACAATAGACAAAAATTACACCAGAACTTCATATGTACCCAACATGCTTTAACAAAACTTTTCAAAACACTTTGTACTCTAAAACTCTGCCTTCTTACGATAACATCAGTATATACTTTTAACTTCTAGATTCACTACTGTGGTTTGTTCACACATAAAAACACATAAAAACCAGTAAAAAATAAAGGTAAAAAATAAATGACAAGCTCCATAGGGCATAAATAAGTTACATTACTAGGTCATTAGTATAAGGCATACAAAAACAACATTCCACACAGTAATGCTGAGGTTAATATGAGAAAGTGTCAATCAGTGCAACAATCACACAATGTATAAAACCTTTTGAGGTACAAGGTTGTTCAACTTGACACCGAACATTAAAGTTAAAGGCCTAACATCAAATTTCTAATTGGCCTAAAATCAAAATCACTGTTGCATTGCAACCAATCACGAGTTCTCATCCGAAAAGGAAATAAAACATTCAGTGTTCAGGACTTGTGTTTAATTCAAGGCACCGTCCAGGTACGCCTGGATCCTCTCTCTGTGTGGCTGGCTGAAGCAGTGGCCAATGGCCTGCTCTGTCTCCCGGATCCGCCTCCGGAAGCGGTCCCGGTCTCGCGCCATTTCTTCCCAGTGTCCTTTACGAGACGCCTGTCGAGCAAATGGCCAGGTTCGCATGACGTGGACTTGGACAAGAGGAGAAAACCGCACCTGAAATCAAGAAGAAAAAATAAGACAAAAATTCATCAGCTTTGTTAGAATGATACTGACTGTTATATGTTTGTGTGCAAGTAAAGCAAAATCTAAATCTAAAATAAAAGCCACTAAACTGATTTGATGGTTAGTGCCACTCAGAGCTTTCTGTAGGTCAAAACTAGAGCTGCAATGTTTAATCAATTATCAAATTACTCACCAACTATTTTCATAATTGATCAACTGGCTTGAGGTGTTTTTTTTTTTTTTAAAGAAAAAAGTCTAAATACTCTCTGACAGTAAACTGAATATATTTGGATTGTGAGAAAACAGACATCATCTTAGGCTTAGGGAAACACTTAGTGACGTTTTTCAGCATTTTTTGACATTTTAAAATAAACAACTATTAATCCATTAATCGAGAAAATAATAATCTGATTAATCTACTAAAAATAATCCTAGCCCTTGTTCAAACCTAGGGGGAAAACCCTAGGAAAAAAAGCCACAGAATGTAGATCTTGTACTTTCCCAGCACATACTGTTCATAGACTAAATGTAATCATAACAAGACTGTGACTTATTTTTTTGCTTCAGGCTTTATCTTTCAAGTCTGATGCAACCAGGGTTTAAGGCACAACATGTTTAAAATGACTTTGCAATACTGCCGCAACTTCATTTAGTCCATGTGGAAGTAAAACTCCCTGCTGACTCGCACCAATCACATGACTGCTGAGATTAGTCATGACGACCAGCGGCGTTGCTAACCGACAGCAAACAACAACTCAGCTTAACACACTGGGCGGTACACTATGTGTCTGCTGAGACAGGAATCAGCTCTTATCTTTATCATACTTCATTGAAAAGGTTGAAAAAGTCAGCAGAAGACACTCCCTTGATGTTAATATATAAACATTAAATAGAGGATCACGTCATCTATCTAAAGGCAAAACATATTTCTTAGTTTTGGAAACGCATACATTAAGAAAAACTTGTTTTTGATACTGGTTTTACTCCTTTCGTCTACCATTGGATAAACTGGAACTTTATTTAAGCTTTGTTCTTGACATACAAAACCCCTTTCAACACTGTTGTATTTACAGAATGGACTATTTTTGTTCCAAACCCCACAGGGATCTCATTTAATGCTTCATCTAATCCTGTCTGGCAGTGTTACTATAAATTATTATTAGATAATGACCTTTTTCTGGGTGGTGCTGGTCTTGCTGTCCTTCTTCTCCTCTGGCAGTGACTGAGGTGTTTGTCCAGGTCTTCTCCAGGGCACAACTGTTTTGTCTGGATGGGAGTGATGTTTTAAATGTCTCTCTGGCAGAGAGGGCTTGGCGGCTCTGGATTTTTTGGGTGTTTTTGCCTCTTTGTCACATTTCTTGCCCTTCGTAGATAGACTGAGGGCATCTGCAGACTGGAGTGTTGTTGTTGGGGAGCTCTGGAGGCAGGCCTGAAAGTTGAGAGGATGGTACGGGTCGTCCTCTGGGCTGAGAGATTTCCACAGCTGCTCTTCTTCATCGTCCTCAGATGAAGGAGGAAAGCTGCTCTCCTTCTCCTCCGTGTCTGTGTCCGACTTGGAGGGAGGTGCAGGAAGTGAGGCCTGTTGTTTAGAGGCTGTGGCGGTGCTGCTGACTGTACACGCAGTGAAACACATGGGATTGTAGGGGTCAGGACTGCTGAAAAACTCCAAGAGCCTCTCGCTCTCCTCGTCAATGTCGGGGCTTGAACCATCAGAACTGGCCCAGCTGCTCCAACTGCTCTCGCTGTCGGAGCGGCTGACCCAGATGTTGAGGCCTCGAGGCCCCAACATCTCCTCGCTGGCCTTGCTCACTGCCATGAGGTCGGCATCACTACTGTCCCTTGCTTCGTTTTTACTTTTCCCCATGTCTGTGCTTGTTGAGATGCACGCAGAGAAAAAGAAGGGGTTGTAAGGATCACTGGATTTTGACAGAGACTCCCAAAGCGCCTTACTTTCTTCACTGTCAAATTCCACTATGTTCTGATCTTCCTCGCTACTCCAGTGAGGACTCTTCTCCTCTTCTGAAGTGTCCTGTTTGATGACGTTCTCCTTTGAAATCTCCTGTTTGAAGGCTCTCTCTCGACTTTTATGGCAGCTGTCACTTGAACTGGAGCTGTCACTGCTCGATACAAAGATGTTCCAGTCGCCGGGGAAGCCCATTTTCCAGCTGGATTGGTGTCCTAGAAAGATGCTGTCTTCTTTGCCAGTTGTTCTGGACACAAAGTCGTCCACTAGTCCGCAGCACAGGTCGTCAGCTCGCAGACTGGACAGCAGGGCCTCAGCAGTGGATTTCCCAGTGAACGGGTCGCTGACATCAGCACAGAAGTTTGAGAGGGGATTTGAACCGCCAACCATGACTCCGTTGTCTCCGTCAAACAGTGAGGAGAAGAGGAAGGACTCGGTTGGGTTTGTGGCCGTGGTCATGTGCTGAATGTGCTGGCCTGTCTCGTCTGTGATTCTCACGTGAACCTCAAACCGGAACATCTGGAAAACTGGAAAATGAAGAGAAAAGGGTTTAAGTGGATTGCAGTTCAAAAGAGAATGATTTAAAGTTATATTGTGTGTAATTATGATCTTCTTTAAGTCATCATGCAAAAACACTATCAGAACCAAAAACACGCTCTTTCTTTTGTAGCAAAAAATTCTCCTTTGATGAAAAGCCATAATAATTTAACCATCAAAGGGCAGGCTGAAATGGAAACACTGCACTCTGAGGTGTCATTTATAAAATGTCCATCTGCCTCTAGAGTCAACTGATGATCATCACAGTGACATTTGTGGTCAGAAGTAGGCTGGATTTAGTAAGCAATTTTATCTCAGCTGATGTTTTCAAGTATTTCAAAAGTTAAAACATATTAAATTGTTTATTCTGGCAGCAGGACTGTGCCTCACAATTTACACCCTAACAGTCTTAAATATATAACACACTATGGGGAATCCACTGGGACTTTACAGGAAATATTATTGTGATAGCATGGGAAGTCCATAAAGAACAATAACATTATGTCTCTGAAAATAAATAGATGTGCTGCTTTTCATTTGGTATATTTTCCCTCTATTTTCACATCAAAATTATTTATTTATGTATTTTCTTTTTACGTTTCTTCACATATTTCTGCTTTATTATGTAAATGAGTGGGCTGTCATTCATAGTGTATTCTGGGGCTCAACCTTTAGCTACATCATTAAATTCAAAAATGAATAAATAAATAAAATGGACAAATTAAATGGGAAAGTAAACATACAATAAATAATGCAAAAGTTATGTCACATTTCATTTAATTAATGCCAACATCTACTTTTATTTTTGGTGCATTTAATGACATGAATTAATTTATTTAGTCGTTTCATTTTATATTAATGTTTAATTTACCACTTTATCAAAATTATTCATCTTTACATTTATCTATGCATGATGATGTCAACCAATAGGCAAAAAGTTGACTCATTTGCATAATGCAGCAGGCAATGCCTAAAGAAATGTCAAAGTAAATAAATACTGGAGGAAATATACAAAGGGAAACCAATATATAGCCTTACATGTATACAATATCTACATAAATTCATGACAAAAAATATTTAATGGATAATTTAACTAAATGGAAACTTGAAACACAAATATATATATATATCAGATTTTAATTGATCAATGCTTACATTTATTCTTAATATTATTTTTGATGCATTTAATGGCATATTAACTTATTTACTGAGTTATGTATTTTTATTTTTATTTTGGCAGTGTTGGTCTTCCATAACACTTCCATAGGTTAGTTTGACGTGGTAAGGATAAAGTGTTCATAAAGCAAATAAACAAAGGCAGACCAACAGAGCGACTCATTCTAATGTTTCTTTCCTCTCACCTGACATGAAGGTGTAGTATATGACCTGAACCAGCAGCCGAAGATGATCCCACAGCACCGTCAGCATCTGTTTGGTCCACGGCAGAAGCGCCATTCCTCCGCTGCCGAACCTCTCCATCGCCGTCCGTTCAGAACCTTTCTCGGGACCAACAATCGTAGCCATCTTTTTTTTTTTTTTTTTTTTTTTTAACTTCTTCCCTCTCCTCGGATCAGGGCGGTGATGTTTATGAGAAAAAATCCTCACGTATTCTGGTACTCCTCGTCGAAAACCCACAGATTTCGCGTATTTGTCGGTGACAGACGGCGTCGATGTGCTGTCGCTTCATTTTCCGGCAAGTCTGCGCCATTTTTTTTTGATCTCCTTCGTCAAACGCTCTCGTGTATTTTCTCCATGTTTCTCTGTCGTTGTTGTAGTAGAGGTGAATGTCTCGCTGTTGCAACACCAACCGTTATAATAAACAAGCTCGACGTAGAGCAGCGCTCTGATTGGTCGCTGCGTGTTTCAGTTACCAAACATCCCGCCCTCCACGTCACAAAAACACGCCCCCGGATTACGTAACGTCTGACGCATGGAAACTGCCCGTAATTTCCTCAACTACCAGGAATGTCCTCTCACGCTCGCTTCATGAAAATAAAGGCTTAAATCGAAATTATGGTGACATTTAGGGATGGTAGGAAGTTCAAAAAGGCATCAAACGTATTATTAGTAAAAATTTCCCTCAAGGGTGCAGTTTTAATTTCACTTTCCCACATAAAAGTTTACATTCCCATATAGCAGGTTTTCAAAAGAGGGCCACTGCAAGGGGGCTGCAGACACTTTCAGGGGACGCTCAGTAAAGGAAAGTGAAAAAATATGTAAATGATAATATAAAGTGAGTAAGTCGTTAATGTGTTGTTACAAAATATATAAAAGAAAAAACTGGCAGACATTTATGTCACACAAAATACTAATTTTAAAATGATTTTATGGCTTTATTTCACAATAGTGACCTGCTCAGTGGACATGATCAATCAGAATCGAGTATCTAAAAAGCCATTTAAGAAGACAAGCTTAAAAAGGAGATTACACCCCCTGCCAGCCCCATAATTAGTCAATAATTAACAATCATTGGGCTGATTTTTTGAGAAACAGAGGTCAGCATGTCATCAGTGAACTCTTGTTTTTCCCCCTTACATAAATCATATTCATTCAACTTTGTTTCAGTCTATATTTATCATCTTATCATCATTTGGTACACTTTCTGCAGTTCAAACACTGAAACTGTACAGCCTTTTTCTCTTGTTTCACTAGGACCTCTTGGGGTGCTTGTCAGCATTGAATAACTTATGACCAAAATTTCCCAATTCTGAAATATGAAAATATAAGTTTGGTCTCAAAATGGAGGACAAAAAAGTGTTAAATTCAGTTAATAAATTATTTGGCTTTAAAGTTCCTATATTTGCTGCATATTTAAAAGATACATATAAAAAATGTCAAATGTTGTTAGATTTTAAAAAAAAAAAGCCCCACATCTTTATATATGTACTTCAGTTCCTGATTATTATCCTGTAATTTCCCTTGTTTGATATTGCTGCCACTTGCTCAGTTGTTCTGTTGTGAATTGTATTATCTTGTATAGGACATGTGCCTTTTGATCATACTATAAAAATATAAATCAAACACTACTGTTACATTACATTTAGCAATAAAGACAACAGGTCATTTTCCAATTTCAACTGTTTTATTAATCCAAAAGTGTCAAGTTTATGCCACCAGAGCAGAAGCTGTAGAGGACTCGCTGTAAACAGAAAAGGAAAACAAACCATTAGAGGGAGCACTTCTCAAAATTACCATCACAGTATACAGAGCTACTAAAGGAGAGCATGCAGGACAAGTTTATACTGTGAAGGAAAATGGTGCTTGCCATCACAATCAATGTAACAACCCATATGTATTTGGTCCCAAGTATAACTGACCCTTAAGATTGAACTCCAGAATCTTTAAAATGTAAATGAAACTAAGGAAACACCTAAGAAAATGTATGAATTCATTGTGTGAAGGGGACTGGCAGAGGTGACACCAAGTAGCCACTCTGCTAATTTACCTCCAACTTTTTTTCTAGCACAACAGAAATATCGCTACTCTCAATGATGGGAAGAGCAGGACAATGAATTGTGCATCTTTCCATGCATACAGGCAACTTTGCACCATTTTTCATAATGAAAAATGCAAATGACATTTAATTTGTTTCCAAATTATATTTACAGATAAAATATAATTTTGGAATAGAAAAGAGCATCCAACTGATCATACTGTCTGCAAAAAGAACCTGGCAACTGGTAAACCACCCAGCCAGAGACATACAACAACATTTGACTCGTGGCTGATGTTTTTTTCCCCAAAGCAGAACTAATACGTACTACTTCCAGTTGGGGGCCAGTACTCTCTTGGTCTTGTAGTAACGGGCCAGCCTGTGGATTCTGCTCTCGATGAGAATCAGGCGGAACTTGGCGTCCTTGTCCTGCAAGTACAGTAACAATATTACAGATGTGAAATAATGACTGAATATGTAAATCCAACAATGTAAACTCCAAACACTGTGAGGGCGCATTCACCATTAATATGACTTCTTTTACATCTTATTCCTTAAGCATTTTAAATTTAATACAACTTTAAAAAACAAATGCCAAATTACAACCAAAAAATATACATATCGACTTGAACTCAATGAAGTTGGACTTGTCAAAACCACTTGCTTATCCAAGTTTGTGTGCAAAACATTTGTTGGCACTTGCAGACAGCTTGTCTTGTTGTACCTTTCTGTTTCTCTCCAGATGCTTCCTGACTGCCACAGCCTTCTTGATGAGGTGGTAGAGATCCTCGGGCAGGTCAGGGGCCAGACCCTTGGACTTGAGGATCCTCAGGATCTTGTTGCCAGTGACGAAACGTACTTGGGCCACACCATGGGAGTCCCTCAGAATCACACCTAGTAAACAGACAAGTAGGCTTGAAACCTGAGCAATGTATGTTGCTTTATGCATTTGCCATGTCAGCTTTGTTATTCATGAATAAATTTCTATTTAATATATGTCAGCATCAGCTAAATCTGAAGCATCATCCGCTTCCCCAACTTAAACCAACCCAACAAGGGCATGTTTTAAAAGCTAAAAGGGAAAACACTCCAAGTTGTAGTGAATGCTGTTAATAAACCAGGTTCGCAAACGTAACAGCTTATGTTAGTGATATTAAGCTGGTGCAAAGGTTAAACTTCAAAACCAAATACAGACAAAAAGCCTTCAGCAAGATTAGTTTCACATTTTCACTCAAATGTTGAGAAGTTCATTAAAACAAATAATCAACTCCTGTGTATCAAAAGGCTTCTTAAGCCCAGTGATGTTTTCTAATATTTTTTTCTATTTTGAAGGGGGACCTTTTCTCTGACAACCTCAATTCAAATGTCAGACTCTACAACAGCCAATGCAAGTTCAAGTACAAAGAGAGCATAGTCTATAATCAATGACAGAATGAAAGATTGAGTCAGAAAAGACTCCCTGTGCTGTTGATAGGCTGCAATGCAAAATTGAGTAGGGCTACACAATTAAATGCAAAATTATTGAAATCAGAATATGGCTAGACATAATATCCAAATTGCAGAACCAAACCAGTTTTTTTTTTTTTAAAAAAGGTGTTCGAAGCATAATGAAGTACAGTGGTGCTGCACAGATGCCCTGGCCTACAAATCCTGTTACCCAGATGAAAACAAGTTTGGTACAGACCCCAACAAAACCCAACAAGTGTCACACCATCCTGACAAATGTTTTTTTTTTTTTTTTCCCCCTCATTCAGTCCAACTGAAAATTGTACCACAAAAATAATCTTCCCCACTAATCATATAACTTTTTCAGTCAAATAATTGCAGTGTGACTTTTTGGCCTTATAGTGCAGCCCTAAATTTTAGTATATAATTGCACTATAATGTTGAAAAATGTGCCTTAATGAGCCCACATAAGTTAGCAATTACTAGACAAAATCGTTATACCCACAATTTCACATTCACGCAAGATACCAGTTGTGTGGGCAGATTGCTGACCAGACAGTCTGTTGTTTGAACTGCCTTTTGTTTTGGCTTGTGCTTTAGTGCTAATGCTAACATTTGGAGGGAAGCACGTTCATTAGGCTCACTTGACATGACAATGCAGTCTTCCAGAATGTACCAGTCCCCATGCAAAACTAATGCAACGGCATGCAAGCTACATACCTAAATAAAAATTGACATGTTACTGAATCCAGTTCTTAATTTAGTGAAACCCTGCCATACACATTTCCCTATTTGGAAAAATGGTGAGTTTCTAACAGACACAGTTGATATTTTACTATGGTGAACAGGAACAAGATATAGAATCTGTTAATCTGAATAATCAGAAAATTTGACCGTCATGACAACTGATCTACTGCACCTGAAGGGCAATGCACACATTTAGTTTACAAAAATTTTCCTGCTCATATTAGCTATATTAGCTTTTTATAGCCTTTTTACAAAACTGTTCCAAGTTTTTAAACAAACCAATTTATTGGCAACTAATTTGTTGAAAACAAAGTGCTCCACCAGAATTTGGCTTGCAAAATATTTTTTTTCTCCAATACAAAACTACTTGCTTTTCATGACAGATACCAAAAAAATAACGATGGCTTGGCATCTTTTTATATGTTAAAAGTTCCTATCACCTGTACTTCATGCACACCTTAAGTTAAGAAAGACTAAAATAGTGAGCAAAGATCATCTATTTTGTAGTCCATTGCTCTGACCAAATAAGTGAGTACTAACAAAAGGCAATGATCTTTTTTCATTTAAATACATAAAAGACTTACAATCTGGCTTTTAGAGAGCATTTTGTCCAAGAATTCAAATAATATGCAGTTGACATTATCAGTGAAGTCACACACTGTCTATAATTATCATCTATATCAGAATGAATATAAATTTTCTATTATCAACCAACAGTTTTGCATGCTAAACTAGATTCTGTTGTCAATTTAACAGTTGTGTTAAGAAAAAAATGTACCAAGAGTTAGCAAATGTGCTAATTCTACAATCATCTACATATCCCGCCAATGCTACACAACTTAACAGAGTCACATGAACTGTTCAAACGCTGATTACTATTATTAGCCTGTCCACACAGTCAAAAATATGTATTTACTTTGTTAGGTCATGTTTAATAGTCTGCATAAACAAATATACAAACTTCCATTTCTAGATCTAGATTGTCTCATAGAAAGACTTACCAATCTGAGAGGGGGTCAGACCCTTTTTGGCCAGCTTGAAAATCTGCTCTTTGACATCATCAGATGTGAGCTTCAGCCACTGCAAGTAACATTAAAATGATTTACCAACAGAGCCCGTGTGTTCACAAACTTCACATGTTGTCACTCTGCGAGACTGAAAGACATTTCTGTTAATACTTACAGTGGGAACACTGCGCCTGTAAGGCAGAGCTGACTGGGACAAGCCCTTTCTGTAAGAGAAAGACATGCGACAAATTCAGACACACAGGAAATGAGAGCAAATATTTCAGACATGTTTTAAAAAATTAGCATCTGTAAACCTTTGAATTCACTGAGGGGCTGATGGCCCGGCTAACGCTAGCATCATGCTCGTGCTAACGCTTCCTACGGTAAATTTGAAGTTCTCGATGACTTTGGTTGGTCATTAATGGCTGAATTTCTTCATCAGCAGCACGGGCAAACATTGCATCTGGGATGTGAATGTGTAATATTTAACTGTCTAACTTTGAAGCTAAAGTCAACCAGCTAAATCGTGGTGAGCTAATGCTAACGGCAGCTAGCTGAAGATGGATGTCGGCTTGCGGTTGAGTATATTTAAGTTATTTTCTCGCTTCCGTGTTGAATTGAAGCGCTCAGTTTGGTCCGCGGTCGTCCATAACACGTTTACACACCATATCGTGCCATCAAAACCGATCAGACGCGAGAAATTTTAACTCAAAATGATAAAAAAGAGAGCTCACCCGGGAGCGTGCATGCGACCCATGATGGCGGTGGAGGAAGAGAGGCCGCACACGCGACAGAAAATGGTATTTTGCGCCTGCGTCGGAAGTGACGCAATGACGTAGAGTGCGGCTTATTGACGCTGTCTAACGCGTTCAAGATGTTGAAGTTTTTATAAATATTTTGGACATTTTCCTTATTATTTAGAACGGCGTCACATCATGTAAAGATACACTGAGAACAGGAACACAAAACTAATTATATATGATACAGTTCTAATGGATGGATGACACATTATTTAGATTTTTTTTTTAAATGTATTTTTTCCTTTCTTGCTCGTAATTTTGAATATATATCCCTGTTATGTTATGTTTTGTTGTATTCATAATGTTAAGTACTTACATAATAAAATAAAATAAATAAACTCTAACAAGTTTCCTCGCAGCGTCTATAAAACTGAGAAAAGGCATAAATAAGCTCGTTCGAGATGAACTGCGCCTCTCCTGGAGAGTAGATCAGGCGGCCGCAGCAGGAGGTGGAGACAAAAAGCTGCAGTCAAGTCGGACAGTTTCCAGCAGACTTCAGAGAACATACAGGAGGAAACACTAACATCCTGTAGGTTTCCTGAAGCCTGAAGACCACAGACCATGTTCATAGCTGAAGAAATAAAGTGCGGTCTCGATCGTTGATTGAAGTTGAAATAGAAATCCCCCTTCTGTTACATGGAACATCTGTTCTTTTATCTGCCTTATAAAGCACTTTGAAACTGTTCTTTTGAGTCACATATAAGAAAACTTTATTATTATGAGCCACAAGATATCTGCTTATTGACAGATTAAAACTTCATTGCACAACATCAGACTAAAATATCCAGCGTTAAATATTACAATTAGACAGCAAAGTTAGTATTATATTCAACACGTGGTGTTTGTTGTCAAAATTAAGAGCCAATCGGAGCCTGTCAGCTCATCGATCAGGTGACAGCCAGGCGTATGCAGTCGGTGAAGAGCAACTTTTTTAAATTTTTTAATTTTTATCTTTAAATTTGACCATTAGAAAAGGGTAATGTACAAACATAACATGGCAAATATCAAATGCTTAACATCTTTCAGTGTGCAATGAACATAACACCAGAGATACAAAACACAAAGACAACAAACAAAACAAAAAGAATACCAAATAGAATAAATTAAGCATAATAAACTTTAAATCAACCATAAAATTAATCATTATTGAATATAATGTAAATAGCCTAAATAAAAAATAAAATAAAAAAGCCATATTACATCTTTTAATTTGGATTTTTTTTATATTTTATTTTATATTTTTAAATTTATTTATTATTTATTATTTATTTGCATTATATTCAATAATGATTAATTTTTATGGTTTATTCTATTTGGTAATCTTTTTGTTTTGTTTGTTGTCTTTGTGTTTTGCATCTCTGGTGTTCTGTTCATTGCACACTGAAAGATGTTAAATATTTGATATAGTACATAAAGTACATAAAATGCTGCCTATAAAGCCATAAATAAAAACAATTTGCATTATGTTCTGCATAAAAAATGTTTTTATTCAACTATTACAAAAGTATAAATTCTCTGATTTCAGCTTCTTAAATGTGAATAATTTCTGGTTTGCTATGACAATATACAGAATATTTTTGTGTTGTGGACATTTGAAGGTTTTGGACTTTGGGACGCAGCGATCGATATTTTAAACAATTTTCTGACATTTTCTGGACCAAGCAACTAATGGATTAATCAAGGAAACGATCAACTGATTAATCGATAATGAACATAATCATTAGTTGCAGCCCAAATTGCTGCAAGTTCATTGGGTGTCCTATAGACATATGGAATGAGCTGTTACAGTATAAATTCAAAATAAATGTTTGCCTCACAGACATCATAGATACAATGATATTATATATACACTGTAACAAGAATGCTGTAAAATTTTCAGTAACTTACTGGCAGCAATTAACTGGTAAGTTGCTGTAAATACATTTCAGTGATTACTGTAAATCTAATCACAGTACCACAATACTGAAAATGCTATTACAGTAATAAGCACAGTACTGTAATTGTTATTATAGTAAAAATCAGTACTGTAACTGCTATTACAGTAATAATCAACATGCTGCATTTTTTTAATCACAGCACTAATTCACCTACTGTAAAAGGCATTACTGTATTTTTTTAATACTGTAAATCAATAACTATAGAATAATTACATACTGTAAAATGAAGACACTTTTTAAATCACAAAATTTAATTTAATTAATCAATTCATTAAACTTTTAAATACTTAAATATATTTTTTAAAAACATTTTAAACATTTTAGTGTTTAAGTTTAGCTGTTTCACATTATTGAGAGTTCAAATTAATGCTGAATGTTCTCTGAATGAGAAAGTGTGAGTCATGCATCTGTGTATACTCTGATTATGGCCACTTTTTTCTGTCAAAATAGTATTTTTTCATGGGTGGCAGAGATGTTTGAGTGTGCAAACTCAGCCTCCCTCTTTCATTCATTTAATCACCTTCTCAAAAAGCATTGCAGTATTTGTGCATATTGTTATGCCCAGCTCACTGGAGAGCATAACAACAAAGAAGGGAGGTCCACACAATAACAGCTTTTAAACAATTAATTAATGTATTGAAGATAAAGCAACATAAAGAACCCAATGATTAAGTAGGAAAATCAGTGGTGTGATGGTGTTGGGTGTTGTGGATGTGTGTGCTAACATAAGCTATGTGTAGAAGGAAACCAAGGCTAAACTAAACAGTCAAACCAAACAAAACCAGCAGATGCCTGAAAGACACCCGCCTTCCAGGAAGGAGAGAGAGCCATCTTGGATTCCCCCAAGCTTTTAAAGGCCAAGCCCAGGCGAAAGCAATCCCCAAGAGGAGGGAGGGGCAAGCAACCAGGAGAGAGAACCTGCAAGGGAAAGCAGAGGCAGGAACACAAGAACTGACCCTGAGGCCTGTGGCCGTCACAAAAACATGATATCAAATATGTGTTTCTCCCTCGATCACAATTGTGAGATTTGCTGTTGTGCACGCATCTCTACCCCAGTCCTGCAAACTGTTGGCTATTTGGTTTGTTTACAGCCCAGACCAGAAGAGGCTGTGTGTCACAAACTGCTGTAAAAAAAACCCAACTGAGACACATATTCTGGATTTGCTGTTTATATATTCAAAGAACATGAAGTCACAGCAGCACAGTCAGCGCATCAGACTGAACCACACCTGGAAACAACACTGATGGGACATGTTTCCTTCCAGCAGCCTATGATTGAACTCTGTATTATACAGCTGCAAGGAGACAATCCTGAAAACTGACAGCTCTGGTGGATGGACCAGAGATCAACCAGGAAGTGAAATGGATAATAATAACCATCAGAGATATTTTCCGAACACTTAATGTGGGCTGTGATGGTCCTGCCCTTATGTTTACATTCAAGAAATAATTAAGAGTCTGCTCACTAAACTTGAAATACTAGATGGATGGAGTGAAGCCACTAAGGCCACATATAACATCAACCAAGTCATCCATCACATAGAAAATACTAGGTTGTGTTTTTAAACTTTAAACTCACTGAAGTCCATCCGTCTGGCATGTATGAAGTCCAAAAACAAACTAAAACATGTTTGCAAATACTGTTTGGCTCAGTTCAGCAATTGAGAAGGATCAGCTGTTTCTCCGTCTTCTCTCCTCTTCACCTCTCGACTCTCAAGACTGAACTGAGTGGCACTTCAAACCTACTATAATTTTTGCTCTATAGCGGTTCTTTTTTTCTTGACTTATTAAAATGAATTTTAATTTCTGTTTGTGTGCTCATTATTTATGTGCCGAGTTGACCAAAATCAGTGAGAGTAAGTATGACACGAGAGGGAGAAAATACACAATATTTTAAATCTACTTTTTGGTGCTTTGATCACCACAAGTCAAGTGCCATTTAGTTCCATTATATTATCTCTGTGTCTGACATCTCAAAAACACAAAGACTTAGATGGTTGAATAGCACTAAAGGCCAGAGGAAAAATATGTATTTTTTATTTTGGGGTGAACAGTCTCTTTAAAGATATAGTTCAGATTTCTTGAAGTGGGGTAGTATGAGGTACCTAACCATAGTCAGTATATTACCTACTACAGTAGATGGCTCTTGGCATGCCTCCAGTTTGAAGAAGCAGCAGGAGTTGGAGCTGCTGTGGACAGGGTCAGCAACATATGTTTAGCCACCTTAAAAAAACTGAACAATGATTATGTCACAGTGAAGGAGACTTTTGACCTTTTTGGATACCACATAAAAGTAGGCGCGGCCAAGCTGCAACGCTCGCAGTTAGTTATCATGTTGATTGTAAAAAAAAAAAAAAAAAAAAAAAAAAAAGATTAAAGGTACCAGCAGCATTGTACGGGCCCACACACCCCGTGCCTGTCGTGGTCTGCTGCAACCACGACCATGTCACCGGATGCCAACTGGTCTACAATGTGCTGAATTTTCATGTGGACTTCAGAAACCACAGGAAGGAATAATATGTTTCATGGCAAGACATCAAAACTTGACGCCACGCCACAGCCACACTGGTTAACACTGAGCAAATTTTTTTAATAGCTTTGGATCACAAAGTTGTCTAGATGGCACAAAGTGATTCTGGAGTAAATCAGATTGTTTCTGTAGTAGGAGTTCATTAAAATACAATGCGTGTAAAATGCCAAAATTGACCATGAAATTCAAAATGACTGACTTCCTGCTGGGTTTAGCCTGTGGGTACAAGTGGGTTTATGGGTTTGTGCCTCTGGTCATGACACATGTGCGTACTGATTTTCGTTCATGTCGGTGAAACGTGCCAACGGGACTACACTATAAATGGCGTGACCAAGCCACGCCCATCGACAGATCTCATATTATATGTTCAAGGCCTGGACCACTATTGAACACGTGAAGGTTCAGGGAGATTGGACCAAGTAAACCGAAGTTAATGCAACTTCCTGTGTTTTGGTGAAACATCGATCTTCGTTGTGCCATCATGGCAACGCCGTTTGACGATATGTCAAGATCTTCACAATATAGCGTTAACCATCTTAAGGCCTTTCTGACCAGATTCAAGTTGGAAATGGTCAACCTCCCTGGGGTAGCACATCAAAGTCTAAAACATGACATTTCCTGTTGCCAGTAGGTGGTGCTATGACTATTACGGAATATTGTCATGTAGATGTGTTCACAGTGGGACTGTAAAGAAAGTATTAAGTATTAATATTAAGTTTGCAGATCGGATCATTGATACTAAAGTTATAGCAATTTTTGTGTTTCATGGCGAGACATCAAAATGCCACGCCACAGCCACGCATTTCAATAACAGCGCGGCATGGTCAGGCACCTAGCAGCCACCAGCCAGACACAGGAGTCACGGCCGAGCCACGACTGTCACGGCGAGGTCAGGCGCCCAACAGCTGGTGAAAACATGGCTCACCTAAAGGCTGCAAGCCATTTGGCCACTCCCATCGACAAAACTCATATCATATGTTCAGGCCTGGATGACTATTGAAAATGTTAAGTTTCAGGCAGATTCAACTAAGTAAATGGAAGTTATGCAACTTCCTTTGTTTTGGCGAAACATCGACCTTTCGCCGTGTCGTCATGGCAAAGCTGTCTGAAGGTATGTGGTTGATATGTGGTCAGATAACATATCTGGTCAGATATGTTTCTGACCAGATGAGTTTGATATGGTCAACCTGCTTGGAGGAACATGTCAAAATGTAAAACATGACATTTCCTGTTGCCAGTAGGTGGTGCTATAACTATTAATGAATATTTTCATGTAGATGTGCTCAGGGCACAATATAGCATCAGCAAGAAGTTAATACCTTTCTGACAAGATTTTAGTTGGATAAGGTCAACCTGCTTGGAGGAGCATTTCCTGTTGCCAATAGGTGGCACTATAACAATTGCAAAACATTGTAGATGTTTTCAGGGCGAGACTGTTATCAAACTGTGAAGTTTGGTGCAGATCGGATGATTTATACTGAAGTTACAGCAACTTCCTGTTTGACAGGCGAGACATCAAAATTCTATGCCATGCCACTGCCACGCCCCCTCAGAAGGACAACGAGTCAGACGCAGCCGCACAGGGGCCCGCCGAGCCTCGACCGTCGAGGCGAAGGTTCGGGGCTCTGTTGCATGACCGCCAAGTCATGCGACACAGGAGGCTCAAACAGGGCTGTGTTCGTTTGTTTGTTTTCCACACATTATCATTTATATTTCATTTTAAATCATTTATTTCACTGAGTATCATTTAATGTTTCATTTAATTACTTAATAATTTCCTATTTGTATCTACTTTACATGTATCTGTAGCTATTCTTGTAACTAACAAGTCAATTATCAAAGATGACATATTATGAATATAACATATCAGTTTGTATATAATCAATATTACATATAACCTGTAAATAATCTGCATGTTTATCTCTTTCAGAAGGCACCTTTCATGTTTTAAGTCACACAGCTTACATTGATTGTATTTCAAAACAAGAAGTTACTAACAAAGTACAATTGCTATTATGAGGACAATGATGTGACTTTTTACAAATGCTTTATTTGTGAGAAAGATTAACCAACAATATGCATTAACAAGACAGAAATAATGGACATAGACACAATGATACAAAGCAGTTACACTGATGTAATGATGTGGTAAAAGTCAGAGGCTCTACTCTCAGGGCACCTCAACTGTCAGGACAGGAAACAAACACCTTTTGTACGTCCCCCAAAGGACAGAACTTAGCATTCTTGGTCAAGTTAAATTCTGGGTCAGTTACCATGGTAACTAATGCCAGTGTGAAAAATTTACATGACTGAAATAAAATATTGAATGAAACAAACTGATACATTTCAAAACTTAGTCTCTTGAAATGTATGTTAATAAATATTTGATTAATTTACAAATGTTCAGCATCATTCCTAAAGAGATCACTATGCAGATTTACAGATTATCATGAAATGTTGATTTACAGCCTATTATATATTTATATTATGTTGTCTTTGATAATTATCACTGGTAACATTTGTTACAATGACAGAATGTTAGGTATATAATAATATTTAATATAAAAAAAAATCAAGTATTATTTAATAAAATTGAATATCGTATATTATTTTGTTGTTATTGTTTTGTCATTGAAGTACTTTATTGTTAATTACTGACTTTGTATTAACATGAAGAACTGAGAACAAAGTTAGTGTGTATTAACTTTTAATTGACCCTCAGTGCCCTAAGGGCAAATGTTCAACAACAACAAAGGATAGTTCACAGAAAAATGAAAATTCAGTCATTATCTACTCACCCTCATGCTGATTGAGGGTTGGATTTATTTTGTTAGTCCACAAAATACTGCTGGAGTTTCACAGGAAAACAGTGTCGTAGAATGTCCCGAATAATCCAAGTGAATGGTGACCAGTTTTCAAACAGGAAAAACAAAACAACTGCCAAAAACAACATAAATGCCTCCATACTGCTCATCTGGTGTAAATCCAAGTTTCCTAAAGTCCCAACATGCCATTTGCACACCGTCACACCACACACCCAGTTCAGACAGTGTGCTTATGTACCTCTCATGCACGTGCAAGGATCTACAGTGAGGATTTAGCCTAAAACAGTGTAAATAACATTTTTTTTTTCCGTCAACTTGGCATGTCAGGGCTTTAGAGGACTTTGATTACACGAGACAAGCAGTATGGAGACATTTCATGTTTTTATTGTGTTTTTTTTTTTTTCTTTATTACATTTGAAAACTGGTCACCATCGACTTCAACTGTTTGGGAGATTCTGCATCACTGCTTTCCTGTGAAACTCCAAGCAGTGTTTTGTGGACTAAAAAAAACAACAAAAAAACAAAAACCTAAACCTGGCCTTCAATCAGCATGAGGGCAAGTAGATAATGACTGAATTTTCATTTTTAGGTGAACTATTCCTTTAGGACAAATAGCAGAGTTACAACTAAACATGAAAGCAGTGGTAGTTAAGAACTGAAAATAAAAAGCTAAAGTGTAATTATTCAAGTAAAATTCAAAAGTCAAGCGATATACATAAATTCAAGCCAACAGTGCAGTACAGTCTAAAAGTTAAATGATAGTGAGTACATTTGCAGTAAACATAGATATTTGCAAAAAAAAAATTCAATATTTTAAATTATTCATGCCTTCCACGTCATTATTTCATCTTTGTCTTTTAGAATTACATGAAATATATCAGCTGATATTCTTTGAACAGCATATTTACATTAACACACATTCTTTTATCCCTCAAAAGTGATTATGACAAGTAATGGAGGCATTATATTTTACTTTGTCCCAAATGATATCAGGGCAATGAAACTCTGAACTTTAACCGCATTTTTAATAATTATAAATAACTATGCATTAAAAATGTAAATGGAGAAAAAAAAATAAACACGAATTTAGGAATAAGGATCGACTATACACAGAATGCAGTAAGGGTTTGAAAATAATACCACCCACAATAATAGCAATTATTTTCAGAAATGTTTAATAACCCTGTGTTTCATAGTATTAAAAACAGCCTACCTGTGACAACTGCTGACAAAGAGAAGCGGCCAGAGTCGGGCTGTTTAAGTCGGTGACGACAGTCTGCAGCACAGATCAACTGAAAGAATAAAAAATGTAGGTCAGTAGACTGAAAGAACATAAGAAAACATGTCTAAAAGATGAATGTGGGTAAACTACATCACTAATTGTGGGAAAAACTCTATTGAATGAGGCCCAGTCTATGAAAAGATGTTTAGATCATGGTAGTTGAGTAGTTGGTTCACCCCTGCTCACCATTTTCAAGTCAGTTCATATAAATCAGTGAATTGATGGGAAAATTAAAACTACATTTAACCAGAGAGAAAGTTATTTTCAATCAAGTCCAAAATAAATATTCCATGAAACTCTTCAGAGTTCAACATAAAAACACCACTTTTCAGGTCTTCAGCAATAAACAGCAAAAAGTTTGTACCTACCTACCTGTGACTGTTGCTGAAAAAAGAGGCCTGAAAGATTCTGGAGCGATGATCCGAGTAGAGCCATGCTGGGCCTCCATGTTAGTGACGACAGTCTGCAGCACAGATCAACTGAAGGAATAGAAAACATAGGTCAGTAGACTGGAATAATATAAGAAAACATGTCTAAAAAGATGGATGTGGGTAACTACATCACAAATTGTGGGGAAAACACTGTTGGATGAGGTCTTGTCTATGAAAAGATGTTTAGATCATGTTAGTTTGAGTAGCTGCCACTCATTACCTCCACCCCTGCTCACCATTTTGCAAAATCACTATGATGCACCATTGTCAGCAAAATATTTCATCATTCAGTGTTTCCCCAATCCTGGTCCTCAGGGCTCACTGTCCTGCATGTTTTGGGTGTTTCCTGCTCCAGCACACCTGATTCAAATGATCAGCTCGTCATGAAGCCCCTGCAGAAGACTGATAATGAGCTGATCATTTGAATCAAGTGTGTTGGAGCAGGGACGCATCTAAAACTGGAGGACCGTGAGCCCTGGGGAAACCAGGGTAGGGGAAACACTGATCATTGTTTTATGGTGCCATGGAATAAATCTAACAATTTATTGTTAGAGATTTTAAAGTTCATTTCCCCACATGGATGCATGAATACACTCTGTCATAAACCTACTTTTCTGAAAAATGAACCACACACAAATAATCAGGGTGACAATGTAACACAGGTCAATTCAGTATAAATCAGTGTATTGATGGGACAATGAAAAACACATTTAACCAGACAGAAAGTCATTTTCAGTCAAGTGCAAAATAAATTCCCGAAAACTTAAAGTTCATCAGAAAAACACATTTTCAGGGCTTCTGCAATAAACAGCAAAAAGAACTCCACTTGTTCAGTATCTCAAAATCTGGCCAGAGTAAACCCTCTTCACCAAAACAAATCCAATTAGGAATTGTGGGAAAGTTTTAGTGGTTCAGTTTAGTTTTTACCCCAGAGACTCAATTACCACCCCAACAGAGTTAATTAGAGATCTCTGCCCAGGTTTCAGTTGTTTGGTTCAGTTTTTTTTTCCCCTAACAGAGTAAAACCTAAAACATCTCAAATAAAATAATATTATATCTCTCAAAACAAAATCTCAGACATTGTCACAATCAACTCCAGGTGCCGGTTTGTCTCCGAGTTCCCAGGACTAGTGGGCCTAATCAGTACCCCACAAAGGATAGACACACAGGTTTTAACACACAATACCCCTGGATTATTTCACAATAAACAATTTCATAAATTATTGGCGAGGCAAGAATTAAAACATATTTAAACAAAACTAGGTCAATCCAGTTCCATGTAATTCAGTTCAGTCATAAGGTACACAAAAACTCCACTTCGGGATTTCCCACTAATGCCAACCAAATAAGACCATTTTTAACCCAAACTGTGATTTTACCACCACCCTAAACGACTTGCCATATTTATTTAACCATGGCGTTCTCACATCTAAAACAAATTAGGCTGTACAAAGCGCACAATGAAGAAACAAACGCACAAATCTCACAAGAGTTCCACATATCAAGGGTTCCCTTCTAGACTTGATGATAGCTCGGTTAGGTTCACTCTCAAACAGAAAATCAAGCCCCAAAAGTTCTGAAAGAAGAAAATAAATGGCAAATACGGAAAAAAATGAAGACCTGGCTTTCATTGACTCACCGTGCTGTGGAGGGAGTTTATTGATCAGCTGGTTCCGGAGATATTAGAGCTTCTCAGCGGGACTGACTTGTCGTGTTTTACCTTTCACTCAGGTGACAGGGGGGTGGGGTTAATCAATTAAATGATTAATTGATTAATTTCTCAGGGACAGTGGCTAGTAACAAACATTGTAATGGAGAATGTACCAATAAAATAAAATCAAATAAAAATAAAATGAATGAATAATAAATAAATAATTAAAACTAAATATAAAATAAATATACTAAAAATAAATATAATAAAATAAAAATGTATGGCAAATACCAAACTACAGAAGAAGAACGTCTTCCACCAGGGTCACGTGATTTCCGTCAAGCTCGGAGGTGCCCTCTTGCGTTGGTCCTTCATGTTGTCTGCAGCCAGGTCCTCTTACACTGATTGGTATTTTGGGAACACCTGTGTTTACCTCACCATTTCATATCAATAGAGCTGCTGTATAAAAGATCTATTGTCACCAATATTCACTGATTGTTCCTGCTCAGTCTGTGCTATCTGATCCTACAGTGACAAAACGCTTCTATTACATACAAAACAACAGATGCAACATCTTAAAATATTGCAATATTGTGCAGGCATATTATTATCTTAAATTGCATGGTTTTTAAAAGGGGCCCTTTGAGTCAAAATGTATTCTTGGAGCTCTAATCAACTATACTGTGCTTATTTATGCATATCCCTTGACTATTTGAATTTAATGAGATTACTACCCAACAGATGATGAGTCTGTTCAATGTATCAGGATGGTGTCTGTAGCTCTATAGAAAAACATATTTGAGGTATTTTCTCAACTGAGTCAGTTCCAGATACCATGTTCACTACTTATAACAGCACTGTTTCAATTTCATGCATGAACAGGTTGTGGTTGAAGCTCAGGTGGTAGAGAGTGGTTGGTGATTTGATTTCCAGCTCCAGCTGTCCACATATTAAAATGTGCTTGGGGACTGAAGAGACACTGAACCCTAAAATGCTCCCAGTATGTATAGATGGTAAAAAAAAATGGAGTTGCATTAGATAAAAGTGTCAAATGTTTTACTATTATGGTTTGAAATAACAAGTGGGTGTCCAGATGTGTGTCCCAGGGTTAAAACTAACCTGAAATCACAATTTTGCAAGTACACACTGAAGGACATTGGCTTGTGATCGCAGTGCCTCTGAGATGAATTCTTGAATTAAGATGAAGAAATCTGTGTAAAATACAACAAGTGTAGCCTCGAACAAGCCAAACTCACACCTGCATTAATGTGATTAGTTTGATTGAATACACCCTTATGTGACACCAAAAATAGATTAAACTAGTACAATGTAAGATGGCCGGTATGTGTCTGAAATTCATGCATTTCATCTACACCCACAACATTTTATATAACAAACAAACAAAACGTCACATCATATTTGTTCCAAAAACATTTAATATGCTTTAGGAAAGAGGGATTACAGTACACACTGATCCATTCGGGTTACAGGTCACCAATTAAGAATAAATAACTGGCCATGTTAATACAAACTCTGCTTGCTTTCTTTGTACAGTCACTAAAAGAGTGGATCAAGTCACTAATATTCATAGTGTGAGTGTTGCTCTTAGATCACAATGTCTTGTAGATCTTCTCTTAAAAAAAACTTTTCAGATAAATTCATCTTAATTTCTTTATTAAACATTAACAACAATTTATAGTTAGCGAGTGGAGAGAAAAGCAGCTAATCTCTTGCTCAGGATCTTGTTCCCTTTTTTGTGAAAGATGTTTTGAGATGAAGTTGCCCTTTCAGCGCTGATCTGTGGTTCAGTTTGCCCTGACATTCCCTCAACATGAAGAATGTTTTCTCACCTTAATATCATAAAATCTGCCTGGGTCTGGACTTCACTGGCAGTTTAAGTTATTAATAACTTTTTACCCAGTTAAAGGGATAGTTTGGATCATTTGACGTTGGGTTTATTAGGTACTTATCCATAGTCAGTGTACTACTTACCGTAAATGGCAAAGGTAAGAGAAGCAGAGAGCAGCACCAGCATGGAAGTTAAGAGCTGTATTGATATGGACAAGGTCAGCAACAAAAGTTATTTTAGCCACTTAAAAAAGGTCCACCTAAAAGAAAATCCATCAGTTTAAGTGTACGCTATATTTAAAATGTTTTCTCCACTTTAACTTGACGTCAGACAGCATTTCCTAATGAGATATGGCCACGGTCGCTCTCTCCATGCCAACCAAACTCCAAAGGCAAAATCAATTATTTTACTTTTTAAAACCCAGAGTTGCTGGTCTACCGCTGCCTCAATCTGTTAAGTTTGTTTGTGTTACTGTGTGACTTTGCTCAATCCAAACTAACCTTTTAAAACACTTAAGTCACACAATAATACAAACAAACTTAACAGACTGAGGCCACGGTAGACCAACAGCTCCCAGGTTCTGTGAGGTAAAATTACTGATTTTGCCTACGGAGTTTGGTCAGTTTGGAGAGAGTGAAATTTGGCTTATTTAACAGCAGTTTCACATCAGAAAAGGCTCTCTGATGACAAGGTAAAGTGGTTAAAATATTCTAAATATAGCATACACATGAAGTGATACTGATTTTTTTTAGGTGGATCGTTCTTTAGGTTGCTAAAATACCTTTTGTTGCTGACCCTGTCCACATTAGTACATTACTTTGCTTCTGTGCTGGTACTCCTCTCTGCTTCTCCTAACTAGGGGCGTGCCAAGCACCATCTACTGTGTGTACTACTGACTGACTGACTATCAATAAATAGCTCATACAATCCCACTTCAAATAATCTTTAATCCCTCTAATCATCACGGCGTCATTACACCACTCTTAGGCACTGGGAGTGAGTGTGGTATTGCTGCCTGAGCTGAAACAGCCTCACGTCCAGACTCCAGCATTTGAAAACTTTGAAATGTGGTTTTAAAACACATGAAGGAAACACTGACCTGACTTATGATCAGCGTTAGTGGGCAACTACAATCTCTTCATCCAGAGCACAGACAAGAACGTGCTCCAAAGCTTATGATACAAGTTCCCCTTTAAGGTGTGCTGTGTGAAAATAGTCAAGTAATCAAGAAAGACCTGGTAGTGTGCATTTAGTGGCAGTCCACTGTTATAAAAAAAACCTTTATGGTGCCGGTGCAGCACCAAAACCTGCTCTGGAAGAACTATTGATATAGCTTTACAGAATATAGATTTATCTTTAATAAGGACATATCAGATTGTTAATAAAATATATATAGCAATAAGGCCAAGTTGAGCATTACAGAGATTGTGAGCACAAACAAAGGCACCCTGTTCAGCTCCCTTCTCGGGAGAGTGGTTTGATTTGCCATTCTTCTCACTGCTTTTGGCACATTCTTGGGGAATCGTTAAGGTCACTGTTGATTTCCTGGAATCTGGTGTGCTGGACTACTCTACCCAGAAGTGTCTGCTGCAAAGCAGGAAACCCTGATGCCTCTTATTTGTCTATGTAGAAAATAAACAAGGAAAATGTAAAAATGAGCCCCCCTTTCTATTCCTTAAAAAATAAATGTGTCAATCTATATATACTCTTCTGAAAGTAAGCCGTTTTGGTCCTCTAATATCAAAATGTACAAAACATTACAGCTCTTCGTTATAGTTTAGGAAAAAAAGAGACAAAATAAGTAGAGATTGTTTTTCACAGAAACAATCTTGATTAGTTGAAGAAAAATAGCGAAGAATGGAGAGCAGGCTCCTCTTTGAGGGTGTGTGAATCGGCCTGTTCGGTTGCCCTTTGAGGGTGCGTCAAAGGAGTTTTTAAGTCTGCATTCATGTCATATGGGAACAACCACAGGAGCAACATGATCAGTATTATAAGCAAAGAGTTGGAGGTGTTCAACTGTGATTGAAGCTGTAAGGACACCATGATGAAATTCTGTAGAATCAGGCAGTTATGTACTTAACGATACATGTTTTTACAGCTGTATCCTGCCATGATATCTTAAGAATAATAATTACAACATGTGAAAGATAAGGTCCATTTGGTTTGTTAGATTTGAAGTCCATCTCCAGACCCCCATGTTCTGAAGTAGTATTTTTATGAGCTGAAAACAGAGGTGTTCAGTATTTTCAAGTAAGGCCGGATGTGTCGCCTTTCCCATATGATGTGAATGCAGCTTTAGTCTGGAGAGGCGGCGGCGTTCCCGGCGTCGGGAGAGGCAGGTGGGGGTTAGAAGTAGGGGACGGCCGTAAGTTTGTACCACTTGACCGTCTCCTTGCTGAGGTCAAAGTCTTTGAGTCTGAGCGTGATGCCGCCCAGGAAGTAGTTCTCACGCAGCGACTCCGCACTGAGCACGCTCAGTTGAAGCTCCCGCAGGCCCAGGGTCTCCTTGCTGTAGCCGCTGTACACCAACTGTGGAGGAAGAGGAGGAAAATGTGAATGTGTCTGTTCTGCCAGATAGACATGAAGTTCTTGTGTGCAGGGTTTCTGCAGGTTTTAACAAGTTACATTTAAGACTTTTTCAAAAGCTTTTAAAGACCACTGATGAAAGCAACTGAAGACGAACTAAAAATGTACAAAGGAGATGAAGGAAAATTGTTTCTCACTCCCTATGCGACTCTAATCCTTTATACAAAAAGTTCTTTGAGTGTTTTCTTGCACAAGGTGCAACACTAAATGTGTTCTTGCTGCACTTGCACAGTTTGCATTAGTTTTGGTTCCATGTAGGTTTTGTTTTGTTTTGTCGTTGTTACAGTGTGATCAATACAATTTTTTTTTACCAGAAACACATTTAAAACCGAGGCTGAAGTTGTAACTTTATGCAGCTTTATAAAAATAAAATTAAATTCATATTCCAATCAATTTTAAGACCTTGCTGAATTGTTTTTAAGACATTTTCAGGCCTAAAATTCAGATTATTGAATTTTAGACTTCTTAACGAACTGCAGAAAACCTTGCATTTTGTACTGATCAAAATTTATTTTAACATTAATGAAACCAAAGCCATTGTTTTTAAGTTTAGGACCATATATATACCAAACATATAAATATAGGCATTTTTTAAAATTTCCTAACCATCTCATTGAAAGTAGGGTTCCTGGTTTTCCTCGAGGTCTTTGTCTTGCGTTTGGAAGTCTTGTGTGGATCTGGCAGCAGGTAGGTTTTCACATACGGGTTGGGATCTGTTCCATCTTCAGAAACCTGCAGTGAAGAAGCAGATGTATTATTAGTATGATGGCAGATAAACAAAAGAAGAATGAAAGTGCATAACTGTCAAAGCTTCATCTCGGGATATGTATTAAATCATCGCTGTGTTTACCAGATCTCTGATGTGCATGACCATGATGAAGAGAGTGCTGTTCCTGTAGGAGATGGAGAGTTTCACTTCTCCTTCAACCCGACCAGAGGTGGGACTCAAAGGAGGCTCTGCAACAATCAGATACCAGAAATCACACATCCAGGGATTAAAGCAAGAAACATTCATGTCCTGGTGAAAATGTGTACAATGTATTTAAGTATTATATACATTTAAACCTGCTCTAAGCCTGAAATTAGGCATGGTGCCTGAGAGCTTTAAACCCAAGTGATCAGACCACATCCGCGTGACTCTGAACATCACCAGCCTGTCTGCATGGCTTGCTGTGGTAACAATAAAGGCATCAGTGAATGGTGCTGGTGATACTGCGTTCCAGCGCAGATGCATGAGAAATTCCAGCTTTGCCTACACAGAAGCCTCCTTTTTTCATGTGTTTTTTTCCCTCCACAGTTTGTAAAATCAATCTAGATATAATCTGGCTGTGCTGAAAAATGTATTTGGGTTGGCAGTCGAAACAACGCCTAAAATGGTTAAGTGACTATCAATAATTAAAGCCAAACTATTTCAGCAACAATTTCCCTTTATTGTTCTCACTGTATGTGTCATACAGTGAGAATGACAAACACTTAAAGAATGTGAATTAAAAATGCAGTTATTTACCTGGTGCTTTGGGCGTGGCATCTAAACCTTCCGTCTTGTCATCCCGTGCAATTGGATGAAAGAAGGTGTAGACCAGATCACACTACAAACACACAACAGAGATTACTTCATTGACCGGTACAGAATACTGACATTGTCCCACAAAGTTTACTGATTACTGAGCGGGGGTGTGTGTGTGTGTGTGTGTGTGTACCTGCGTGACTTCAGTGGAGCTCCTCATCAGGTTGTGGACGTAGTTATTGAGCTCCAGCTTCCTCTTGGCTGCCACTTCTTTGATGTGGGTGCGACCGAGCACCATCTTGTTAGGGAAACTAGAGATAAGGAAGGAGACCAGGTGTATTTACTGTTTCACAGAATCTGATGAAACTTTCCTTAGTGTTACTGTACTGAGGTAGTGTCGGCATAGCAACCTTAAGATCATAGATGGAAAAATTCAGTGGGTGACAGTGAGCTTCTAGTAAAAGGATATTAAGTCACAGGGTGACGGTGATATTCTGTGCTAAGTAGGGTTGGGCAATTGGACAACATCACAATCGTTTTTTAGAGGAGCAATTTTTTTAGGGAAATTTTTGTGATTTTATTTGGCAAATTTAATGGTCTGCCTCAGATGACCAAGTGAGACCCGCTGCTCAGTAACATACTCTCATTCTTTCATCTCAGGGCCTGTGAATTATGACAAACCCTCATTCAGTGACACAGTACACACCCACTGAGATGAAAAATGAAAGAGAGGAAACAGCGTCGAGACAGAATATTTTCACATCTAACTTGGTGAATTGAAGGATTTATTTTGACAAAACCAGAGCTGGTGATTGTTAGTAAAACCTGTTGTGTTTGAATGAAGTGTGTTTTACAGAGTTAAAAAGAAAATTAAGCTCGTCTTAGTTCAGTAAAAGAGAGAAACTTGAATTCAGAGGTTGTACAGTTGTATTTAATAAGGAAAACAGGGGTAAGAGTGTTTACTTTTTCACATTTTGTGAGCTCCTTTTGTTTATTTATTACACATATCGAATGTACTTAGCATAAGCATCAGCATGATCTGACTATTTGCATGCCTTTCCCAGCTGAAACTCTGGGATAAACACACACTCACTGGCCTGAATATGGATATTACCGGTTGCTGGGCTGACAGTGGTCGGTTGGAAAATATTAACATATTACCAAACTGTAGTGCTAAGCCCTGATGTGTTAATAAAGAAAGTTTCTTTTTAAGTAATTCCGATCAGTAACAATGAGGCTGAGTTTCACAGTGAAGGTAACGTCTTACCTCGGCAGCTTCCAGAGGGGGAAGAGGATGGTGAGTTTGTTGTGGAGCTCCTGAAACTCATCAAAAGTGCGGAAAACAAACTGGGGCTCATTCTGACCTTCCCTCAGGATCCTCACCACATACGTCTGCACAGAGAGGACAGGGAGGGAGACGGCCACGCAGTCAGGTGTCAGTACTTTTACAGTTTATATCCAGAGATGTGATGGAATAAATGGAGTAGTTTTAAGACAGAAATGAGACAATGAAACTCACATAGTGCTTGTCGGGGTTGTATCTCTTCTGGAAGGAGAAGATGGAGGCGTGGAGGATGCGGCCCTCCTGTTTCAGAGTGTAAGTCTTGGGGGAGAAGGATAGGATGGGCTCGTCGTTGGCTGGCAAACCAGAGAATCGTAGCTGGGCGAGATTGTGGATGAAGAAGTTGAACTTGGTGGCCACACTGCCCAGACTGGACTCTATGAGCCTGGAGGAAGAAAAAATAAGGAAATCAGAGAGAGGCAGAGGTAAAACAATTTTCAATATTCTGTTTCTGCTTTGAGATACAGCTGTTAGATAAGGCTGTTTTCACAAGTCAACAAACTTAGTTAAAATCTAACCTGACAGGTCTTACAAAAACAAGGTCTACCTGATACTATTTCTAGTGTGTGAGGATCTTTTGTTGCTGGAATGTGACACAGCAGCTATTCTTTCCTTCCTATGACTATATTGCCACCTGGTGGATTTTGAGTTTGTAGCAGCAAAGAAAAAAGAAATATCCTTGAACTCAAAATAACCGATCTGGCCAAAATAACAGCTGTGGGAATACATGAGAATACTTCAAAGGAGAAGAAAAAAAGCTCGGAAGAGTGCTTGATTCCTCCCTTTTTTTTTCTTCTCGAGGTTTCCATGTATAAGAGTCGTCAAAACTGCCATTTTCTGTTCTTTACTGACGTGGAGACAGATTAGTGTGGGAGAATAGAAGTTAATGTATTTACCTGGTGAAGAAGATCGTCGCCTCAGCGTCCGTGTTGTGAGGCTGTAGAGCATCAAACACATACTTTAGATCCTGAGAGCCGGTCAGCTCTGGGAGGCCTGAAGACGTCATCTGTGACACACAGACACACCACAAGAAGTTCAAAGTTCAAGTTCAAATACCTTTTTTTGGGGGGTTTCATTTAGTCATTTAGTAGATTTACTCATTTATTAGCTATCATTCATACACTGACATATGACTTTGCATGTGCTACATGTAACAACACAATCAGAATTTACTCTTCAAAATAATATATTAATAAAATATTAAATAAAATTTATTAAATTAAGTTAAATAACAGCACTTAACAACAGCATGATACACCATTGTGCTATAATTTAATTTTTCTTTTCGTTTTCGGGCTGTCAGTCATTTTGCATTTTGATCTAAAGTATCATTTCAAAAATAAAGCTAGTTACAAACGTCAATGTGACAATGAGTCGCACTTAAAACCTTTTCATTTTCCCTCATTGTCTTTTAAATGTTGTTTTGATGCATCCTTTCGTAAAGCCCTGCGAACTCCCTCTGTGTTTGAAAAGTGATACAAGTACACTTGCCTTGTTAGAAACACAATAAAGAGCAGAAATTCTTTTGAGAACCATCAAGAGGCCAAATACAATATCCTATTCCATAAAGAGACATTTCCAGGACAAAAATTAAGCAGTGATTTATTATGAAGTCACAACTGCTTTGTTTGCTAATTCTGGCTCTTGCAGGTGCAAAAGAAAACAGTTGAACTACATAAGGAGAACATTTTAAAAAGGAGGCCAAAACTACTTGAAAGACTGACAAAGAATAAGACGCCGGAGGTGCAAAACTAAAGTAAGAAACCAATATGCAAGAACAAGAATCTAGAACAAATGCACTACAAGTAGAACTGCAAATTTTGTTGATCAATCAAGTGGTTGATTGACATAAAATAAATCAGAGAAACTACTTTGTTAATCGACCATTCGTATAAATGACTTGCTTTTAAAGAAAAAATGCCCCAAAGTTCCTGGTTCCAGCTTCTGCAATGCGAGAATTTGCTACTTTTCTTTGTTTTACATAATTATAACCTGAATGTCTTTAGGTTTCGGACTGCTGGTTGGACAAAACAAAACATCTCAAGATGTTACCTTCAACTATGGGAAATTTATATTTCTACAGTTTTTTGCTGTTAATTGTTCAGCCCACTAAAAATAATCCTTAGCTGCAGCAGTAACCACAACTACTATTAGAACTACAGTAACAACCATGAAAAACTGTCAACTTAATACAAACATTTGAGTGACAGACGGTGCTGTATTGCTTTCTGCTATACTATAGTAACAACCATGAGTATAAATAACTGGTGTGTTTATGGATCTGTGCTCTATGTGTGAATATGGTTTTATGTATGTGTGTGTTCTGTCTCACCAGTGACAGCAGGTTGAGAAAAAGCCCGGAGTGCTTGCGGATGAGGTTGTAGGCCTGGCAACACAAGTCTACAAACAGCTGGAAACGACTGGTGGGACGCTCGCCTCCGTTGATGACGTACGCCATGTCAGAGGTCAGAACGAACGGCGCTCGGTCCCTGGTGGGAAACACAGAAGGGAGGAGAGAAGGGTTAAACTCAGCTCTGAGAGGGTTAGCCAAGAAGTTATGAAAAAAAAGGTTTGTGTATTGAAGGGCTTTGGTTTAAATCCTTGGGAAAATGTGGATCAAGAAAGTGATGTGTTTCCTTCCTACAACACAGAAACAACCACTGGGGCTCCCTTAAGGAGATACTATAAAGCCTCTAAATATTTCAGAGGAGATGCTCAGAGGCCAAAAATAGAAGATTGTTGTACAGCAGCCCACCTGGAGAGATCCCAGCTGGGAATGAGTGCAGTGTGTGAGTCTGAAACAGGTCATGCTTGAAAATACACATTTATCTTTGTGCACAGCAACTGCTACACCTGAAATTCAGTGACCCACAAACAAATCGTGGGTCATTGAATTATTTAGAGACTGGCCTGCTGATCAGCTCACCAAATAATGAGAACAAATTATGACATGAAAACAATACACACTTTTGTACACAACTGCTAAACATAACTTTGGTATGGAGAGAAATCAGACTCAAAATGGTCACATATGTGTGCTACATGGTCTACAAACAATGTGTACAATGATCTGTGTTTACTTTTACGTACTCACAAATACCAAGCAATTTAAACACAGGTGAAAGAGTTTTACAAATGCACACATCACAACCTGAACTTTCAACTTCACAGATCAGTTCCACTTTCAAAAAGCTTCCTGTGTGTATGAATGTCTAAAAATATTAGTGACATTCCTTTATTTATGTATTTATTTACAGATTATTAATTGTGTTTGCACGGACTGGCTGATGTGCACAGATCAGGTTACATGTGCGTCTGGATTTTTGAGACTCTTTTCACATCTTCAGCTCCACACAGATCCACAAACACATGCAGCATTTAAGTGCTGGTGGAAAACTGGGCCCTCTGGGCTTTTAGTGAATTTCTGTGTAATTTCAAAGTGGGAAAGAAGTTTTTTCTAAATAGACAGACGAGCTTGTCAGCCCTCGATTAGAACACATACTTTTAACTAAATATAGAATCTTATGCTATACAGTAGCCTTTTATTATAAACATATGGTTTAAATAAGCTACTGCTATGTGGTCGACTTCTTCTTCTGCTGGGAAAACAGCCAGTTCAGGCACAAAGCAGATGCTGGTGTTCTGCACAGACAAGAGAACACCATGGCTGTGCATCCCTATGGCTCAGTATGCTTTGCAATATGAGTATAGCTATTTCAGGTTCAATATTTCATGTAACCCTGCTCTGTGAAGATTAAGGTACAAACCTGTACATAAAACATTCATATTTTATACAGGCTGTGATGTTTTACATTTGTTCAAATTGCTTGGCATTTGTGTTTGGATTGGGACATGCATTTGTGAGTCCTCAAAACTATGCAAAAATAGTTGCACACATTTGTGAATCATGTTATACACAATTGTGACCATTTTAGTTAATTTTTTCTCCATATTTTAGTGTCTATCTTTTCATCACTGTAATGGATAAGTGAATCAACTTGATGTATTCCTTTACAATTCTGTATTAACTTTCCCCACAGAAATCACCTGGCACAGGAACTTAGATGGATCATCTGGTGACTTCCTGGTAATAAAAACACATTAACAAGCATCCTGACTCACCCTTATGGATAAACCTTTAAACCCTGACAGCGCACCAAAGCATGCTTCATCTGACATGCATTTGCATACACACAAACAAGCCCTAAACAGAAGATCTGATGTTCACCTTTTGAAGCTGCCAAACATCTGGGCGTGGCCCAGGAATTTGCCAAAGTCGATGTGGAACATGTGACCAGTGGATCGCAGCATAATATTGTCATTATGGCGATCACAGATGCCCAGTACGTAGGTTGCCACACAGCATCCTGCACACGAGTAGATGAAATTCTCTGACGCCTAAAAAGAGGAATAAGAGAGAAAACAGTGACACAGACACAGAAAGAAGGCAAAAATAAATGAATACTCAGAAAGAAGCACAGGCTGTAGGTATTGTTTGGCTGGCTACACAGCACGTCGTCATGATGTAGTATTGTTATGTGTGCCATCAGCCCCCCTCGGCTTTGTGACCTGCCTGAGGACGTTAGGCTTGCAGAATCAGTGACATCTTTTAAATCACTTCTTAAAACCCATTTTAAAGACTTACTTTTATTTGATTTTAGTTCTATTGTTATTTTTATTCATTAGTAAACTCTGATTTATATTGCATTTGTTATCAAATTCTGTGTCTTGCATTTTAGTGTCTTTCTGTCTTCTTGTTTTAACTTTATCTTAAATTTTTGGATTGTATTACTTTATCTTAATGTTTGGTTTCTGTTTTTTAAATAGCTTTTTTGCTCTTTTAAATTTGACTACCCTGCCTTGCTTTTCCTATCAACTCTGTTTTTAAAAGGTGCTATATAAATAGTTTTTATTATTATTATATTATTATAAATATTGTCTGTGGGCAAAAAACAAATGCTTGAGAGGGAAGTAAAGTTTCTGACACAAGGTATTCCAGATGTTTCAAGACAAACCCAGATATTATTAAATTATTGTGCAGATCTTCCATAGTCACCAGTGTAAAAGCTCCATATAAGCTTGATTCTGATGACATGTTTATTCCTGCGTCCTGCTGGAGTTGAGGGTCAAAGTCTGCAGTAGATTTTTGGGGTCAGAGGTTGTGCGTTGGGTGTATAGTTTCACATTTATAGGTGTCAAAGGTCAGAAAGTTCGACAACTGCTATAAACTTCTAGACTACATGAATTGTGTGCGTTTTGAACTTCGACAAATCATTATGTCAAAGGTAAATTATGGTTTTAATATCTGAGCCATTCCACCACTAGTTTACATGATAAGACATTAAAAGGCAGATCACTACATATTTTGTTTGTGCAAAACACATCAATTGTTGCTGTGTGGTTGGAGTGGTAATTTCACTGCTGACTGCTTTTAAATGTGAGTGTTCACATATAAACTTGACATGTTTTTACCTTTTCATACTCATCCTCAGCAGGGTTGTACTTGCGGAGCCACTCAGCCAGCGGTTTGTCCTTGAAGGATCCCGTGACGCCGTACTCCACCTGGATCTTTCTCAGGGTGTCGGAGGAAGGCACCAGCTCCACCATGCCTAAACAACACGTCACGTTTATTAACACAAGGCAAACAAAAAACAGTCAGCTCTGTGTGTGCATGCTGTTTCTTTTAAAACTGTAGTGTTTTACCATGAGTATGTCAGTGATGATGCCATTACATAGATGTCTGCTGTTAGAAGTTTAAAATAAGTCAGTTTTTACTGCAGGCTGATTTACATGACATCATCATTTCTGCCAGGGCCATTTGACAGCAACTGAATACTTACCCTCTTATAAATTAACACATTAGTAAAGAGCTTAACTTGTACTTCCCATAACCATGGTGATCTTAATTTCAGACATAAAGCTAATTTCCTTTCTGTAAAGTGTAGTGATTATTTTTATTGGCCTATCTGTGCTGCAAAGTCTATAATGAAAAGTGCCTCTATAGGATGTTTGTGTCTTGGTCAGATAGCACAAATAAAACTTGACTGATGTGAGTGTGCGTCTGACCCCATTTACACTGAGTTACTTCATGCGTCTTGGGGAGATTGGATAGGTATCCGATCAAAAAAGCTAATGCGTCCAAGACACATTCAAGACAGATAGACATCAAACTCTAGAAGCATTCTAGCTAGATGTTGAAAAGGTATAAATGTGTCAGTCTTTCTCAAGAAACGTATTAAATCTCCTATAGTGCAACAATCTCAACAAGCTGTGGAAATAGGCATCAATGTCTGATTTTCCTGAAATGTGCATGGTCTATTTTCTCTGTCCTTCTGACAACAGCAGCTAAAGTTACACAATAACACTGAAATTAGCTGCTTTTCTATCTCGTTTAAAGCAATGAGGAGCAACAGCTCCAGCGATTTTTACAAATAAGAGCTACAAGCCTCCAACAGATTGTGAGATTTCAGCAATCTTCTAAGTTTATTGCACCCTCACTGAGCAACATGGAGCTAATACATTTGGGTACAACATCCAGTTTTAAGTATGCAGACTATATGATGATCACACCTACTGAATTGTAGGTGTGATCCTCGGCTGCAGCGAGGAAAAATAGGCCAACTTGGGATGCTAAGTTTGCAAAGAGAGCTTGAGGTAACATTTAGTATTTGTAGTTTAAGTATGAACAAACAGCATACATAAACATATGTTTGCGCCTTCCAAGTGGTTGGTTAGGACACGTAGGACGTAGCAGCAGTTACACTGTGAGATGTTTGTCCTAAACTTCTGACACTGTCAGAATATTGTTTTTGGCTACCACTGGTCGTAAGATCATGAGAACAGCCGTCTCTCAAGCTAGGACCACCATGTGGGAGCCATAACCAAAGATAGCGCCTCATTTCTTTCATGTTGATCATCTTTCATCTGTGAGAGCCCAGAATTGGACAGCGTATACCCAGCTTAAGGTGCACCAAAGTAGCTGTAGTGTTTATCTGATCCCTAATCATTTCAACAGATTGATCTGTGTGGGTGAAAAAACATTGATCTGTATGTGTGAGAGAGCATTTGGTGTCAGGTATATTATCACCTCCTTCTGAGCTGGAGGAGGACCAACTCTAAACTAAAATGGGTTGATACATATATACTGTATGTGGCAAAGAGTAAATGAACATGTTTTAAATCTCATGTGATTTTAGAGACACTTGAAATGACAAGCATGAATGGGGCCTCCGTGTGTGTTTGACTGTTACCTTTGTCCTTGCCGGTGGAGATGCATTTGAAGTTGACGATGCGGAGGTCCAGCCCCTCCTGCAGCCAGATGCGGTCCATGATGCGGATCATCTGAAGAGCCAACATGTCCTGCCTCAGGTCTTCTCCAACCTGAACACACAAACAGAGAGATGAATTACACCAACACACTGCACTTATAAAATTACTGGTTGGATTTCACTTCAGCCACCAGGGGGTGCAGTGTTCAGATGAGAAGCATGTAAACAACAAATGGTTTTGATGTACCTTATGACAACTTCCCATTTTACATTGATGAAGCGTGTGAAAAATACACAAGAGCTGGTGATGTTTGAAAAACTGATGGTTGGAGGTAAGGCTACTGTGTGTGTGTGTGTGTTGGGGGGGGGGGGGACAGTACCTTGAACATAACATTAATCTCTTCTCCCAGTGGGTCAGCGTTGACCAGGGCCAGCTTGAGGGGAACTGCGTTGGAGTTGAAGAAGGAGCAGGCCTACACACACAAACAGACAGTATGATTTCATATTCTGCACTTCATTATGGTGTCTGTTATTTCAAAGATCCAACAACAGGCTCTAATCATGTCATTCTTTGTTGTTTTCTTTGTATTTTTATTTCAGATATATTTTTAAAGCCAACTGTTGGTTTGTCTCACCTACCCACAGCCCACAAACTGTATGTCATCATCCTTCTCCAACAAAGTCACCATCCAGTGACTGAAACCCCCTTCTTTTTTTTTTTTTAAATGTCAAGTAGATGCAATCGGATTTATGTCTGGAACTTTGTGTAGCATTGTGACTGGATCACATCCATATAAGAGATACATTAAAATCATGTGTAATCAGAGTCTATAACCAGGTAGCCAGGTTGATTCACCAGAGGACGGTCTGATTAGAAGCAGCTTTAGCCCCCCCCCCAGTTTCTTTTGTGGCAAGTAGCGATCGTCCTCTTACTTTGGAGATTACATACAGAAATTAGGAATGTGACAGTATGATGAAAATCTGGATGAGATATCTGAAAATATATGCATGCATGTGTTTTATATTTTGTTGAAAATGTAGTTTAATGAGCTCATTTCCTTGGCGGTTTGAACCACCGAGGTTTTACAAAGAATATGTGGCTTTTCTCTGCTTCCTAAAAGTTCAGTCAGGTTTTCTTATTCTCCTGCTCAGTGTATTTCTATTTAATGTTACAGTTATGAATTCACTGCTGCTAAATCTTTGTAGGCCAGGTAAATCCAGTGTGGTGAGAAGGGTGTATTGACCTGAATACAATTATAAAGAACAGGTGGGACCATCAGTTTTTTGTGCAAAAATGAAAAGTTCTCATTATTACTGGCCAGTGTGTGTATGTGAGTATGTGTGAGTGTATGTGTGTGTTACCTTAATGTTTAGCTCCTTGGCCACCAGACTGGGGCTGAGGGGCAGTCGGCAGCTGTTCCTCTGGAAAAAGTTCTGCACGTTTTCAAGACCCTCCTGCAGTGCCACCTGAACACCAAAAAAACAAAAGAGACATTATAACACGCTCATTAAATACAGAGTAACATGCATAATTACAGCCAGATCACAAGCACACACACAAACCTGTCGTGTAGACCCCCCGGCCTGCCTGACTCTCTCAGCCACGGCTCCTAACAGGGTGACCAGGTGAGTCTGTTTCTCCAGCTCTGCCCTCAGCTTGGCTCCGCACAGACACAGCAGGGCACCCAGCACCCGCTCATAGCGCTGTCCCCAGGCAGGATCCTGCACAGCGTCCTTCAGTAGCCTGCAGCCATTACACACATCACAACAGACAAAATTTAAGGTCAGCCTGTACACTAACTTTCCTTTTGGCCTTTTTTTATGCGATCAGCATCAAAGTGCTTAACATCATGTGAAACTGGTAATGTTCCCTAGAAGAAGTGTTGATTTCCAACTGCAGGGAGTTAAATTCAGCAGGTAATCAACCCATATTTTATTTTTTACAGAGAGTCTCAGCACTGAAATCCTATTTTTTTAAAATATAATAAATTACAAGGCATCTCTTAGTTTAAAACACAAGCAGAATAACACATGCTGTATGACTGTTCTTACAAGCCACTGAATAACAGGAAACAAGATAAACTTGTGGGTGGACTGATAAACTAATATACTGTGAACATACAGCACACAGGTTTAACAAATAGTGCCACAAATAGCAATGTAACAATTTTCTCACATTGAGAGCGCACAGACACAGAGGTACAGATCCATGTGAGCTTCAAAAGTCCATTAAAATTAAAACACATTGAACATAAAAAGCATATGTAAACACATCTGCTGAATTTAGCAAGTAGGGTTGCAGCAGAATACTGGTTTAACCGTGTACTGTGGTATGAATGCTGCAAACTCACCAGTAGAGGTAGTGGGCAATGTTGATGTTGCCTTGCGCTCTGGACAGCAGGAACATGACGAGGGCGTTCTTTAGGTGACACTCAAACTTTAATGCCTGGAAACAACAATAGAGAAAAGTAATTTAAAATGTGGGCGGCATTAGCACTCTGAAGGGGACTCAGCTTGGGAGCTGAATTGATATTTTTGAAGTGCATGTAAAGTACAGTATGTATTTGTGTGTGTATTTTTAGCTGTACCTGTACTAGCTGCGGCAGGTAGTCAGCTAACTCATCATCACTGCTCTTCTCAATCCAACTAACAGCCACACTTCTCACTTCTGTATCTGCAAACCTACACGTATACAACACACACAATTAGACAAAAGACTCACACCAAACAAAGCCGAACCATCCACAGTGTTTTACAGAAAATAAACATTTTTCCACACTTGAAACTTGACTTTAGCTTCACCAAGAAAAATTAAAACACATACTGATCATAAACTGACAGTATCAGTTTGACACTCACAAAGTTAAACAGTTAAAGTCCAATTTAATGATACATTTTACCCTCCCTTGTCTCTTTAACCAGTTTTAAACAAAACTTAACTGACATTTTTATCATAAAATGCCACTGTTATAATATGTAATTAATTTTGGCATACATTTTCTGCATGCATTCTATTTCTTCTGTGATATGTGGACATTAGTCTTTTATGTTGTTCTGTTTGTCATGTCCTGTTTTGTATTTTTTATTGTATGTAACCAAGGTGTAATCCACATGTAACTTTACTGCCTTCTTGGCCAGTTCAGTTAATAACTTCATTTTGACCATGTTTACCTGAGTAAATAAAGGGAAAAAATTAATGTACTTTGAGTCAAGCATCTCCAGCGCTGTGACGGGGGGCAGAGTGGGCCAGTGGTGCAGCAAGGAATGGATGTGAGCGATGCTGGCCCAGTCCCAGCTGGGCACACTGGCAAGCACTTTGGGGAGGCTGCTAGGGTGGTCCCTCCGACAGTGGAGCCGATGGTCCCACAGGAGCTGGTGATCTGCCCGCTTCAGCCTGGAGAGGAAGCAAAAATGGACGGAGAGGGAAGATGGATGGGATGGTCATTTCAAGTTGTAAATTTCTTTGCTACCTGGCAAGCCGGCCAACTCAAAATTGTCATATTTTATCTTTCAGTTATTAAAAACTGCCTTTAGTTCCAACACTGTGAAAATAAACTAAAAGAAAGTATTAAGGGACTCCATATGAGGAGTATACTTGGCAGGATCAACAATAATGTTTAAAACAGACAACTGAGAGAGAGCACTGTAAACAGAATCACACAAAAGCAAAATATGTTGACAGCAATGTGATTGTAAGGTCTCTCACTACTGCATATTTTCTCAGAACATCTGAGGAAATCTGCATGAAGTAAGTGAGCAATAAATTCTCTAGACTTGTTTAAGAACTACAACTCAATACAGATTAAAAAAAAAAGAAATACAACCCCCATTGGAAGCACTTCAAGATCTTCAGCGGAACTCCTCTGTGGTCAACAGTGTTAGACTCGCTATTCAGGATAGCTTGAAAGTACGTGTATGAGTTTGTAAATGTGAAAATAAACGAGCTGACATGTTCAGATAACCTTTCTAAATGAAAAGAACAATAATACAATCAATGCGGGGTCGAGAAATAAAATGGCCAGCTCACTAATGGCTAAAACTGTAAACCAGCGCCAAAATGACAGTCAACATAAAGCACCATTTTCTGAAAAGACACATTACTTACTACACTAACAAAAGACTAACGAAAAACACTAACAAAAAGGAACATTTTGGAACATAAAACGGCAAACTTAATGGAGCAAACTCCGTAAAGCATGATGGAAAAAGTGGGCCATAACTATAATATTTTAACCTACAAACTGGAGCAGAGAGCCAGAAAAAAAGCACTCTGCTCCACCTAGGTTGCAAGATGAATTAATTATTCATTGGCTTTTTATTGGTTAAGTCTACACAGAGCTGGTGCAGACAGCCTGAAGAGATTAAGATCAAAGTGTATCTGTTGCATGAGTGTGCAAGTAAAAACCGCTTATGATATGCTCGCAGTCTAGACATGCGTGGTGAGGACAGAAATGACTGAAACATCTTTGATGGGATACAGTGATTCACGACTTAAAAAGCATATTGGATAGGGCCATAAAGCGACGGCGCCGATGGTCTGTTGGACCCCATGCTTCCGGCGTCCTTGCTGATGTCCTGTCCTTAAAGAGCTGTGAGAGTGTGCACTGTGAGACTTCAGGTATGTCTGTGGTCTGTCACATGAAGGGTCCCTCTGGAAGACCCAGGACATCGATATGTCACTTGAAGCAGTGCTTTAACCAAAAGAAACTGAGATTAAACTCTTCTGTCAGGTAGCATTTGCCTTTCTGAAGTTGCCAGAGATGTTGCTCTGTACCTGCTTCTATGCATTAATAAAAATAAAAATTTCTCCTTCAGGGATTGATTGATGAAATAGGCTATCAAACACACGGAAACAACACACAACAGATCAGCGAGACTGCAGCTCCACAAGTCTGGAGAAATGAATGGGCAGGACAGAAAGCAGGCGGTGAGAGCCCAGTGAGAGAGCGCTCTGTGCTAAAGTGCCGGTTGAGTCTCATGGATGTTGGCAGCGTGGAGGAGATTTGGCTGGCAGCAGGCATAAGAGAGCATTTAGCAGAGCACGGAGCAGCTGGAGGAGAACAGACACACTGGAACAGACAACATACAGGCGTGTTTGGGGAACTGTGGCTGGCAAAGTCAGGGGCATCTTTTAAAATCTCTTCTTAAATCTACAAAGTCCAACGGATTTTGGGTGGTCTGAGGGACTGCCAAAAAGCTGTCTGCCGAGGGGGAGAAATGCAACTAGAGACACTGTTTCTGTGTCAGTTTTTGAAACTCTCGCAACACTAAATACTATAAGTTTGCAAAACTATTACGAATAAAACACGATAGGCATTGGAGGGAATTTGATTTGAATGTTGAAAAGTGGGTGCATCATGACAAACGTGGAGAACATACCATGCTGCTGCTAGCTAGTTAACTAATGAATCTTTGTTCTGTGCTGCTAAAAGTTGAACATTGATTGATGGGTGGACCTTGTATACATAAACACACATCATATGTTGTTTAGCAGGAAGAAAACATGATAGGATTTCGATATAATACAAAGAAATAGATTTTCTGTAGTTTCGTTTGCATTTATTGTCAACTAGGTGCACAAAATGGGATGTGATCTAAAAGGGCATTTTTCTTTTTCATTTTGACTTTTAACAAGTGTGGTTTTGATTTTCCACATCTAATGTGGTGAAATGTATTACAAATGTTAGAAAATGGGGATTTTATCAAATAGCACTCAAACATGTCCTGTTATCAACAATTACAAACTGTGTGATGTTGTCTTGCAAACGCGACCTAACATTTTTCCACTTAGCATTACACTGTAAAGAACATCAGGGTTTTTTTTAAGTTGTGACTCTTTCAGGTGGACATTTTAATTACAATTTAATTAGTTATTATACTATACAGTTGCTTGTTGGAGCCTCTTGTGTTTGTACAAGAAGCAAGCCTGTTTTGCACATCAAGCTGAGCAACATTAAGACGATCACTCTTGGGGCATTAACTGAAGTCAGTGTTTTATTTGAGATCATTCCTGCAAATCATGACGTGACAGAAACAGCAGAAAAGGCTGACACATTCTTTGTTAGAAATGCTTATGATTTCTACTCTCAGATTGCAATCTCCCCTTCTTAGCTGTGAAAAACATGGGTGAGATTCTCCTACCCGAAATTGGAAGCCCGGCTGCAGATTTTCTCCAGTTTGCGTCGCAGATCAGGGTCCAGTTCTTCCTGTGTGTGGGGCTCCGGGCTTGGAGCTTCCTTGGGTCCCACGTATAAAACATCCACTGGTGAGTTGGGGAAGTCCACCTGACAGTAACACAAATATAGCTGGGATCAGTTTATTGCTCTGAAGTAATGTAATTCAAGAAGACACTTTTTTTCAATAAGAGTTTTTCCTCATAAACACTCTATGCTGTAATCAGAATTGTAATCAGCATTATTGCCAAGTAGGTTTTCACATACAAGGATCTTTCTGTGGTATGTTGGTGCATATCAACAAACTTAATATTAAAAATATAAACTAAGTGACTGTGTAATAAAAACACTAATGCTACTATTTCAGATGATACTAGTACCACCACAAACCTGCAGTACTATTCTCTCTGCAGGCATCCTCTTGCGGCCTGCAGAGCCGGCAGCAGCAGCAGCTCCCTGGGCAGATGTCCACAGACACAACAATCTGCTGCCCCTGGCAAGCACCCTGCAAAACACAGTCAGCATTAACAACAATAACAAAAAACCCAAAACAATCAGGGTAAGCAATCCCATGTGTTTGTGCCCATGGCATGGCTAACTGTCACATCTGTGAAGGCCCCATTAAAAGGCACATGCAGGTTTTGGAGCAACATATGCTGCCATCCAGACTTTTTTTCAGAGACGTCCCTGCTTATGTCAGCAAGACAATGCAAAGACACATTTTGCACGTGTTACAACAGTGTGGCTTCATAATAAAAAAAAGACTTTCGGTACTAGACAGGCCTTCCTGCAGTCCAGACCTGTCTCCCATTGAAAATGTGTAGTGCAATGTGTAGTGCATCATGAAGCACAAAATACAACAGAGATTCTGCACTGCACTGGCACCTGAGTATCTGTATCAAGCAAGAATGGGAAAGAATTTTCACTTTCAAAACTTTAGTGTTGTTGAAAGAAAAGGTGATGTGTCACAGTGATACACATGAACCTGTCCCAACTTTTTTTAAAACATGTTGCAGACATCAAAATCAGAATGAGTGTATGTATTTTACAAAAAACAATAAAGTTAAGTTAAGTTACACACTGTCCCAACGTTTTCAAAATCAGGCTTGTATAAAGGCACTAATTCAGGCTGACTGACCAATTTGAGGCAGTAATTGATTCAAACACAGCTTTCATAAATGCGTGATATCCAAAAAAAAAAACTCCATAAAAACAGGAAAATCCATTCAAAAACATGAGTCCAGCCGCCACCAGCTGTTCCTCACCGTCTGAAGTCAAAGAGTGGCATGGAGACTTTTCCCAGCATCTCTGGAGCTTTCCTCTGTTTGTTGGAGTCTGGGGAGCCACTGGCATTCTGGTTCAACACCCCGAACAGAGTCAGGCTCAGTATGGACTCCAGCGGGAGAACAGCTACTGCTATGGGGAAATTGATCCTGGGAGATACAAGGACAGAGTCAACAGCATGGAGGGAAAATTTCAAATAGCAAAGAAATGGAGGAGAGGGAGGGGAGGAGAGGAGAGGAGAGGAGAGGAGAGGAGAGGAGAGGAGAGGAGAGGAGGCCAAGGCAATCACTCACAGTTCATCCCATTTGATGTGGTAGAAGAAGCTTTTGTATGTGCCCACTCTCTTGGACTGGACTGGTTTAAACAGGTTCTTGCCATTGTGGGTGAGGGAACACATCAGGAAGTACTTCTCATAACTGCAACAAAACAGCACAATAATTATTTCTACTGTCTTTATGCAAGGACTATCAGCCTTACAGACGGTCTAGCACATATTTGTACAGCCAAGAGAATTGACGAAACCGTTACAACTAATAAATGTATAACTTTAGATACTGCTTGTTACGTGAATGCTCATTGGTTGCAAGGATACAGGCATTAAAAGATACTGTACTGAGTCCTATAATTGAGCATATTGGTGCTCCTTAAATACATGCATATGTAGCTTTGCACAGATTTACTGTTAAAAAAGAAGACTCCCACAAGTGTTTTAAATTATTCTCATTAGGCCACAGTGACAGTCAGATTTCACTAAAACCTTTTTTAACATTTATTTATCCATGGAGGGCACTGAAGTCACCTGTGTGGGTGGACCATATTATAACTCACCTTTACAGTGACAGTGACTACGTTTATATGCACACTGATTTTCCACTACTATTCAGAATATTCTGAATATGATTTGCATATTTTGTATTAGGACCTATTCTGAATATAGCATTTTGTGATTAAGACATGTGGGACATGCTATATTATTCAGGTTTTAGGAACATTGTTGGGACAAATGTCTAAAGCCACTCCACTTTTCTATAATTGGAATATGCACAGTTTCAAGTAAATGGGAATATTAGTGGAATATTTATTTCATTAGCCATATAAACAGTTTATAAGCAATATTGTCTTTCTTGGAATAAGGGCAAAAACTGGGATACTTTGTGGCTGTAAACATAGTCACAGCTGCACAAATCTGCACCTGAAGCTGCCTTGTACATCTTCAGTCTGACCTGCTGGTCACTAGTTGCAGGTTAAGGGTCTCACTTAAGGGCATATCAGTGGGAGTAATGAGGGGCAAGGTGAAGCACTGCTTAATCAGTTTCAGCACCTAGATTCATCTAGCCATAAATTTGCTTTTCCACCACTGAGAATAACATTAGATCGCCAAACTCCATGTGCTAATAGACCTTCTTCACAGCGAGCATTTGGACTTGTTGGCATTATAGCATCATACAAGTGTATCATATAGGACAGTGAGGAGGTGGTTGATGTGCTTCCCACACAGGCCTGAGTTGACGTTTCTACGTGGGTGGGCCCTGGCTGTGTAGAGGCTATACAGCAATACAACCATTTATTCTTACCTCTATATGCTTGCATACATTTACAGCACTATAAGTTTAATACCAGTAAGATGTCTATGTAATATTTATATAGGCTAAAAGGGCTGCAAATAACAATTTCTTTCATTAACAATTAATTTGCTGATTATTTCCTTGATTTATTGATTTAGTTGTTTGGTCGATGAAATGTCAGAAAACTGAACAATGTTGATCATGTCATGTCTTGTTTTGTCCACAACTCAAAGCTATTCAGTTTACTGTCATAGAGGACTAAAAAAAGGACATTTTTTAGTTGGTAATAGTAATAGTTGGTAGTAATTAATTTAAAAGTAGATTAATAATGGATTAATCCTTGGACAGAATATGTAGATAAAAAGGATTTATATTTCCAGACGTGATGTAATAAAATGTGAACAAATCAGTCACATCCAGGATTTAGTTTAGTTGAATCAGTCAACCACACACCCAAAAATAATCTCAGTAACATCAGTTACACATTTTCGCCACTACAATCTTGATCCACTGCTCAGTGCCATCTGTGCTGGCAGCTCCACTACTAGTCATGGTGTCTCAATATGCTAGCAATGCCGTGGCATCTACTGAGGCTCCAGATGGATGACACACTAGCCACAACAACGGCAAACACTCAGATCTCAATAAGGGAGCATTATAGTAACACCACAACACAACAGACATGCCTCACTAGTTGTCTGTGCTGGGAAATACTGTACTCGCTGGGCCCCTCTGGCCTTGGGTTGTTGAGAGCTAAATATTTTTGGAGGTGTCTTTGGAATGAGCGTCACTGCAGCAATGTTTGGTGCTGGCTTAAAATAGCAGCTGGAAGAGGCTGTGCTGGAGTAAATAGACCTGTTATTAAGCAGTTCCTCTCTTTATGAAGGGCCTCACTGGCCGACCAGAAAATTACCATGGAAGGAAGGGACTGCAGCGATTCTTAAGACAGCTTTTAAAACTGCCTCCATCTCACAGTCAGGGTTAGACTTCCTTTATATTTTTTCATTTCAAACGGCTACATTTCTAATCCGACCTTAATTGCTTGACCAGACATCATCTTGGTTGGTGTTCAGCATATTTTTACTGATTGTGCCACAGCAATAAAAGAAACAAGTCTTATAAATCCATGAGGACTATTCTTATGACAAGGTAAAATGGCATGCATGTGGTGACAACACCATCTTCAAATATTCATGCAGACTTCCTATAAAATTTCAAAGTATTTGAAGCCCTTTTTTCCCTTAATAAGAGCATCAAAATAATTTTTCACACATTTCTAGACTTTCCAGACCTACGCAACTGTGGAAGGGCTTGTCAGAAATGCACTGATCCTGGTCACTGATGCGTGACAGAGCTGGGAACGGAAAATTTGGCTCAGCTCTGTTCCAGACACACGCAGGAGATAAAGTCAGGGTGAAACTGGACACTGGCATGGAAAAATAAGACACGGGGAGCAACACAGGAGCCGTTTGTTTAGTAGAGGAAGACAAGACTATCTGCTGTGACAGCACGATCCACGACAGCCTGCTGCATTGTTGTAGTGTCACAAAGATATTCTCCTTGGTCCTTGTTGCTTACCAATTAATTGTTATCACAGAGGCTCATTCTAGAGACAAAACCATCATATTACTGGTTGCTTGCGAATTCAAGGTTATTCTGCTGTTGCACTCATTTTATACACTCGGCTAATAAAGTGATTATGATTCTGAACTGGCTTCCACTACTTTCTGTCTTCATCATTGACTCTACCTTGCAGAAGTACAATTAAATGAAATGTGGGTGGCACTAATAATACTGAACTGAAGTGGGTGATGCAAGTACAAAAGCAGGATATAGTGCTTCAATTTCACAGAAAGTCTTCAACATTCTGCTGTAAAACACATCCAACTACATGCTTCATGTGGCCGTACATCCTGAGGTCAATATACAATTAATTTACTGTTTTATAAAACAAGTAGAATACACACCTATTTATAAATGACATCAACATAAAATATGATCTACAATTACCTGCATCATTCATTCAATGTTTTTTTGCCTTGCCTTTACATTCATTTTGAGTTTACAGCAGCTATTCTACAGTCTCAGGTATTTTAAACCACTACTGATCATCAGATGTTTAAAGGGATAGTTCAGATTTTTTGAATTTGGATTACGAGGTACTTATCCAGAATCAGTGCATTAGGAACAGTCGATGGCGGCCCGCATGCCGCAGGAGTATGGGTGTAGGAAGCTGGGCTAAGTGTCGTTAAACTGCCATTTTATAAGCCTAACGTTGCTCTCTCCGAAGCAACCAGACACAAACTAAGTAACCAATCAGGGAGACCAGAAACTCCAGTGTTCTGTGAGGTAAAATGATTTTGCAAAGGAGTCAGGTGGCTTTAGAGAGAGTGATATTTGGCTTGTATAAGGGAAGTTTCGCATTGAAAAAGGCTGCCTAACAGCAAGGTAAAGCAATGAAAATATTCTAAATATTGTGTTGACTTAAAATGAGGTTTTGCTGCTGATCCTGTCCACAGCAGTAATATTGCTTAGCTTTCGTACAACAGTACTCCTACTAAACTGGGGGCATGATGACCGTCTACTGTATCAATAAGAACCCCATCCAACCCCACTTGAAATAATCCAAACTATCCCTTTAATGTTAAAAAAAAAAAAAAAATTAATTTCCATCTATGCTCCTAAAAATAAAAACAAGAGCAGCGCCCTGACTACGTTCTTCGTCTGACTGTTTACCTGCTGACCCAGTTGGCTGGGATGCCGTGCAGGGCAAACAGAGTGAACTGAAGGTGGTCTGTGGTGCCAGAAGCTTCTTTGCTGCTCCTTCCCTCTACACCTTCTCCATCTGCAGGCTGAGGCAAAGGAGGGGAGTGGAAGGAAGATGATGGGGGGCAGAAGGAGCGCAAGTAGAGCTTGGCCAGGTCGTAGACAGCCTGTGTCAGCAGGGCCATGCTCTCCTCCACAGGACTGGTGTGACCTGTCAGAGTCAGGTAGGGATCAGTGTGAAGTCATGGAGGTATTATGGTAACAGTTGGGACTGTAAACACAGTTATTAGAAGATGTATAGGAGCAGTGGGAAAAAACAAATCGTTTAATTACCTTTTCATCAGTAAAGAAAAGCTTTAGACGCCGTCCTTATTAAAGACTTGACTATATTATATCATGTACTATATCAGATATTTTTTCTGTAATACATCTTTACACCACAGTGACATACATCCTTAAAAGGATGGTTTGGATTAAATGAAGTCGAGTTGTATGAGGTTGGCACGCCCCAAGTTTGTAGAAGCAGAGAGGAGAACCAGCACTGAAGCTAGGTAATGTACTGCTGAGGACAGGGTCAGCAACAAAACGCATTTTAGCCACCTAAAAAAAGGTCCACCCCCTGAAAAAAAAGATCAATATCAGTTTAAGTGCGTGCTATAATTAGAATATTTTCCCTGCTTTATCTTGCTGTCAGACAGCCTTTTCCAACAGGAAACCACTGTTATGTAAGCAGATATTTCTCTCCCCAAAGCGACAAGACTCCTTAAGTAAAAACAGTAATTTTACATTGCTGAATATGTACTTTCTCATCTACCACTACCTCGATTAGTTAATTTGTCTGTGTTACTGTGTGACTTCAGTGTTTTGAAAGGTTAGCTCCAATTTACTAAAGTCACATAATAACACAAACCAACTCACTGTTTTTCTTTAAGGAGTCTGGTTGGTTTTTGGGGAGAGTAATATTTGGCTTGTATATCAGCATTTTCCCGTGAGAAAAGGCTGTCTGATGGCAAGGTAAAGCAGTGAAAATATTCTAAATATAGCGTACACTTAAACTGATACTGATTTTTGGGTGGCCTTTTTTAAGATAAATACATATTGTTTCTGATCCTGTCAGCAACAGCTTCATTGCAATGTATGCTGGTTCTCCTCTCTGCTTCTCCAAATTTGCATCTGCTGTAGGTAACACACCGACTAACGATAAGTGCCTCATACACACAAACTTTGAATAATCCAAACTATCCCTTTAATAAGCTGTCCATGGTGGTATTACAGCCATTATTTGATTCACTTGACTACTGCCAGTACATTTTTTTTCTTTGGACGATAAGAAATATGGCCAAATGGTGAAACTCTTTTCAACAACTCTGTGTTCATTTTATATTCTAAGAAGCAACAAAGAAAGCTTGGTTGAATGTTAAGAGGCTGAGTAAGTTGTGTGTAACTGTGAAACTTACCATTTGATGATTGACCAGAAGATGAGGACCCCAGCTACAAAACAAAACACGTTGGTTTTACAAAGACATTCTTACGTCTTAAACACACTATGTATGAATGTGTGCATACAGAATGTTTCAAAAGCCCACCTTGGGGGAGCGTGTCCTTGGTAAATTGACGGAGTGTCGCAGCCTTTTCACTGTCTCTGTGATGCCTTGGGTCTCCACCTCATCCAGAGCACAGCACAGGTTCTTCAAAGTCTGTACCAACCGGTCCACTGTCTTATACTGGGTACTCTGAACACAGAAACACAGAGCAGGTTCAAAAGCATGCGTGCTACAACCGCATCAGTCGTCACATACTCATACCAGCCTGTTGTGAAAGCAGTTCCCTTCTGATGTGTACTTTTGTTTATTGTAAAACCCATTGTTTAACACAAGTACAACACATCAGGAGGTCTCTGTGAGAAGATTACTACCAACAATTAATCAAACAGATTCTCATCTAAACAGCATTTCAAACTCCAGCCAGCCTACTGTGTGTGTACTCTGGCACGAGCAGGGTTGAAAACAACATAGTTTTGCATGCTAAAAGTACATTGATTACTTTACATGCTATGACTGTCACAGTTCACTTCAATAAATCTTGACGCCATTATCAGGTTTAAACTGGGTTGAGGGTGGGGGGTTGTTCTCGGTCTGCATTCAATTAGTCCACAATAACTTACACTGGTTGAAAAACAGATGTGCCATTTCTACAAAGTCTGCCTTCCAGGAATGCCCTAGGGTACTAACATTTACGTGTGAAGTATTATAAAAATGTCTGGAGCCTTCGATCATTATTCAGAGAAAGTATTTACGTGTAGAGTCAGAGGTGGGACCACAGCTTCACTATACAGACAGATACACAAAATTCAGTTTTCATACCTTCCTGCGCAGTATGGTGCAGATACTGTGGACATTTACCTAACTTCACATACACATTAAAGTTAATACTGTCATTAGCTTAAAAATACTCACGTAGGAACAGGTAAAAAGTTCACCGTGCAACAGCAGACAGGTACAATGAATTGTTTTATGCTTTTCAAACTTGAGACCTGGAAATCATCAAAATCATTTTCCGGCCTTTTAATTTATTTTCCAGACCTGCACAGGGGAGCACCTGTACCTCATTTTGCAGGCAGATGTTGACTTGATTGTGATAGCCTTCTAAATAATCGGCCAGGCCTTGTCTGCAAGAAGACAAACAAAGAGAGATAAGTGAGGAATGACAAGAGGAATCAGATTGCTTCACTTATTATCAGTCAGGGTTACTACACCTTTTTCAAAGTCAATTTCAAGCATTTTCAAGCTTTTTGAAGGTACATTTTCAGTCTTTTCCAGCCCATTACAGCTGTGGTAAATTACATACTTATATACATAAATACATATAGAAATGCTCAGAATGATAACACCTCATTTAATTATTACTTGATTACATTAAATCAAATGTTACTATGCTTGTTTTGAGTCAGAATATAAAAGTAATGCAAATACAGTTTCAAGCAGTTTCAGGCACTTTTTTTCCCCAAAATCCAAGCACTTTTCAAAAGTTGTCTTTTTAAGGATTTCCAGTGTCTGAAAGAACACTGATCAGTGCTAATCAAATCAGACCAAAAACATAGAAAGCTCACTTTAGTGAAAGGTCCAGTGTGAAAGATTCTACTGGCAGAAATGGAATATAATGTTCATAAGCATGTTTACATTAGTGTATAATCACTTAAAAATACAAATTGCTGTGCTGTCATTACTGTTTATATCTAGAGAGGATACAGGATACTGCCATGGAGGTTGCCATGTTTCTACAGTAGCCCAGAACAGACAAACCAAACACTCTGTATGGCCTTTCATGTTTTTTGTGGCCACCATGTATTCTCCTATATGCCTGGAAGGGAACGGTGAGGGGGAGGCAATCTAAAGCTCACTGCTAAATGTAACAAAATCCTCCAAACTGGTCCTTTAACTAAAAATGATAATGCTTTTCAAAATGTTTTCACATAAAAAACACTCTAATTAAGCAGCAGCAGAGAGAGAGAGCGTCTCTCCAGCAAACTAAACTAAAGCTCTTCATTTAACTGAAACTATGTAAGCATTTTGAAGACCCGACTTTAGATGCAATTAAACCCTCTGATGGGGAGTTTATCATGTTTCTTGACTAGAAAACAAAATCTTAAGAACTACATGTGTTTTTCTGGCATTTTCCCAAGGAGTGTAGGACCCTCATACCTGGTGACATTCTCCTTGAACGGCCTGTCCACTTGGCCCAGGTGCTTCTCTAAATCTATCAGAGACTCGTCATCTGCCGCCTGAACAAAAACAGTCAAGATTTACCAGCCGAGCACATAAACTGACAGATAAGCAGGTGCCAAAGTCTCAGTGATATATCATCATTATAAATCACTGAGATCATTTCTCAGAATGAGGATCGCGTGTTGTCAGTTTCCAGCAGCGAGTCACAAGTTAAAAATGAATCTTTGTGGTACAACATGAAATGTATTACGTCACAGTTCAGTAAAATTCTCCTATAAAGTTTATATGACCTCATATGTCAGCTTGATGGAGTGACTTACACTGCGAGCCAAGTCTCTTCTCATCGTGGAGTGAGAGAGTAGCTGTAATGTGATCTCATTCTCCCACTTCCTGCAGTTCTGGACGTACTCGTGGCTGCCTAGACTGTGTTTACTGTGGCACAGGGCAACAGAGAGACATGGTTAAGAAAATCACACTATATGTTGGGGACAAGAATGAGCAATGATGGAAAAAAAAGAAAGAACACAGACAGTAATAAGTCTTTCTGTGGGGTGGACTGTGTTATTTTTCAGAATTTTAGTCAGAGTGGATTATACCTCATACCACAGAACCTCGCCCGAAATGTAAAGTAATATTTGTTTAGTCTATATTCTGGAGGAACACACTATTTAAAATGTGCTGGCATTATTTTGTTTATTATTTTTTGGTACTAATGTTGTTTGGAAAGGTGTTGAGAACACTCAGAGCCGCATAATTAGTTATTTAAAAAATAAAGCTCACCCACCACCAGTGTAATGCAGCAACAGTACCCATAACCAGTGTCCCAAATTAGATTTTAGCTTACCTATCAAGAACTGATATGTTAAAAACACCTTCTACCAGGAATATTTCTGAACACCCACAATGATAAAAAGTGAATCCCTGAAAGAGTATTTCATTCTTTGGAGATATACTATGTCCAAGATTGTTAGTTTAGATGTTTTGTGTGTAGAGGCAACCTTGCACACTTTGAAAAAGCAATATGTAAGACCCTGGCGTTCAAAAATGAACACTGCAGTCCAGATAGCGAGTTGTAGATGCTCTTTTAAATAAATTGAAGCCCAATTTAGTACACAATCTACGTTTGAAGCGAGTTGTTTCCCCCATCCTCAAGACAAGCATTACTGGACAATGAAAGCAAAGATTAATCCAACACTGTAAGTTGATTTGATGTTTCTAACTCTGTCAATTGTCTGTTGATGTAAAGTTATGCCTGTTTTCCCAAAAACAAAAGCCCAAAGAATGTGAGTTCAGTGACTGCCTGCCTCACTCGCCAGCCAATCATATTGTTCAACTTAACTGTTCTACTCCTTCTAAAAGATTATTAAAGATTTCTTATGACTCATAAACAGACACTTAGTCAGCGAACATTCTGAATTAATTTCAACTCTATGCAGTGAATAAAACAGATGTTCCGCACCGGAAAGGAACTTTCAAAGGAGAGGCTACTGAGGAGACAAAAATCTGAAGGAGAAAATAAGACAAAAGCCTGTATACAAGGCCTTCAGTTGCTACTTGTTTCAACAAGTTATCACTTGTGTGCCTGGGGACCCTCATTAATGTATCTAAGAACAAATTAACATTTGGGTTTTGGCAGACGGCACCTTACTTCAGGCTCCATCCTGAGAGGGCCGTCTTGACTATGATTACAGAGTGAAGCCATGATGTAGTCTTTGAATGGATCAAAGCATCCGTGATAATCATGACTTTCAGGTCTTTATTATACAATAGCTCTCAGTGTGTGTGCGGGGTTTGAAGGATTTCATCAAAGTAGCAGAGAACAAAAAAAAACCCCACAAACCAAAAGAGATTTCTGACTGTCTCCATGGTTACCACAAGTACTGACAGAAAAAGATAACATTCATCTGTTTAGCAGCTATAATCACGACCCACAACTTGCACACTACCTTATACTACAATGACTACCTGTATCTCTTAGAACTGATTTTAAAGACCTTTCACTTGTTTGTAAAGCTTTAAATGACCTTGCTTCTCACTTCTTGTAATATTTAGTCTCCACTATTTTATTTATCTATTTATTTATTTATTGTTTTTATTTGTTTCCTGTCTGTATTGTTTAATTTTTCTATGTGGAGGACTTTGGGCTGTATGTGTAATGAAAGGTGCTTTATAAATAAAGATGAGTTGAGTTATGAAACTTTGAACATTTGGGCGTACTGGGCCTTTAAGTCTCGGTATGGGAGTAACTATTCCCATGCATCCTAGATTAGAGGGAGAAGAGAATTTGGTGGAGGAGGGTGCAGGGTGAGATATAGAAACATCAGTCAGTCGCTCTGTATAATGTTTTGACAGGATGCCAAGATAAGAGTAACAGAGAAAAAGAAAGAAGAAAGAGAGACACTAAGAAAACAAGTGAAACCTATTCAAAACCCTGCGTGTACTCACTTCTGCAGCACCTCCTCCCGGCCACAGACTTTGAGCAGGTAGCTGGAGAAGTCGACCTGGTCCAGATCATCGTGGACCCAACAGAGAGTCTGACTGATCAACAGCTCCACTGGAGAACTCACTGAGGAAGGAAAGGATGGAGAGATGGACGATGAAGAAGACGGTGATGGAGACAGAGAGGGAAGGAGGGGTACAGGGTGATCAGAGGGATATCGATGAAAAAAAGGGAACCACATGAGACCAACGTGAGGGAGGGGCAGTGAAATGGTGAGGCCAGAAAGAAGGGAGGGATCAATTGGTGGTTGGCACAAAAAGAGGATAAAGAGATGGAAGAAAAGGGGAAGATGAGAGAGACCAAAAAGAGAGAGGACGTGATAAGAATGAGGTCAACAACAAGATTATATCTCGGTTACAGGACGCTAAGCAATTTTGGCCTGTTACAGTTTTTTTTTCAGTTCCTATCAAGTACCAGTCTATACTGAAGCCACATTTTTTAAACTCTTCATACAGTCGGCATTATAACATGTATCTTGGCCAAACAGTTAATCCCACCTCCAAAAATCACTCAAACCACCAAAACACTTCACACAAGTCTCAAAATAAAATCTCTCACTCAGAAGGCATACATTAACACTCATAATACACTGACCTAAATTATTATATTATATACAGTTGTAAATGATAACTATCACCTTTGAAGTTTGAATGCTTTTTCACATTAATTCGTATTTCATTGAATAATAACAATAAATTTTTACTTTATTGGCTGTCCTACAGTATATGTGAAAGAATGATTTAGAAATGCACCAGTCTGCTTCAATATCCTTTATTTTTTCTATGTATTTGCATAGAGAAATTTACTTGTGAAAAATAAAGTTGAAACAGTATTACCTAAAAAGAACACCAGTAACATGCACAGTATAATCACTCATACTGCACAGTACTGTGTACTGTCTTCTTTTGTCTGTTGGGTAACAAGACAAACTAGAATTACTGCCTTGCGGTTGTGTGCTGCTGCAAACCAGTCAAGTTGCAATTTACATGCATGTCTGTGCAGACTCAGATAACACATTTAGCCAAGACTTTAAAAGAATGTAATTAAAGGCAGGAAGTCAAAGTGAAGTTGAGCTTTGACCCTTCAAATTCTAATCAGTTTATCATTTAGTCCAAGTGGACATTTGTGCCAAGTTTGATGAAAATCTCTCAAAGCTCAAATTCTTGAAATATTGCATTCACAAGAATGGGACAGACAGAACGACATAGTGACCATGACCTTTGACCACCAAAATCTAATCAATTCATCTTTGAGTCCAAGTGGTCATTTGTACCAAGTTTGAAGAAATTCCATCAAGGCGTTCTTGAGATGTTGTGTTCACAAGATTGGGACTAACGAACAGACAGATGGACGGACAGACAACCCAAAAACATAACGCCTCCATGGCCGTCGCCAGTGCGGAGGCATAAAAACAGGACACCTGGGTAGACTGTCAGGTGAAATTCCAGTCAGGTGTGTTTGGAATGAGTATTATTTTATTTTATTGTAGATATTCTGCTCAGATTTTCTATGTATTTCAATACAGTTACTGCAGAAATTATTCTGTTTTGAATGTAGTTTTGAAAAATAGAAAAAACGTGCTGCTCATATTTAGTGTTTTACAGGTGGTGGAGTATGAATGAGAAGCGAGTTCACAGATTTTGGTCATTGAAGGCATTTTGTGTGAAAGCTATGAAAAATGATTCACACTTTGGTCCACATAGACTTCACTTCAGAATTTCACTGACTGTGTGAAGAGTTTTTACAATTTTTGTTAGCAATCAAAAAAAAAACTGTCCTGGAAACAGATTTGCTGCTGTGGGAACTGAACTCTGGACCTTACAGTTACCAGAATTTCTCTAACCGCAAACCATCCTGCCATGTTTTGAACGGCTCAGGCTTCACTTAAAATCAAACCTGTTCTCAAATCAAAGGAAAGGAATCACAGCGGTGTGTTGGGGAACAATATTACGTGGGGGATTTTGGGTCAGCTCGAGGTGTTTGTGTACGCTCCGATATCTGATGTGTCCGGCCAGAGGAAGACTGGGTGGAGAGCGTAACCTGATACACGGCAGATTATTCCACTGTTTAGCTACTTCTACAGAGGTGTTAGCACACTCTCAGCCTTGCCTACACATAAACACGGGCAGACAGATACAAAGACAGATACAGACACTTCATACAAAGAACCATCTCAGCTTTGGACTAACCCCACACACACACACACTCAGCTTACTTAATAGAGGTTAACATAGACACACAGGGAGGGAGACCACCCCTGGTTCGGGCAATAACAGTCCTCCACCCTTCAGAGGAATGGTGCGTCTTTTCTTACTGCTTAGACTGGTAGCTTTAGCTTCATGGCCCTGCACGCTTGTGTGGTTGTGCTGGTGGTCGCCAAGGTTATACATGTGTTGCAGTGTTTTGTAACAAAGCAATTAGACAGACCATGCCTCATTTTGTGAGCGCTCTGAGGTGGTGAGGGAATTCCCAGCAGGGCATTTTTGAAGGCACCAGTTAAAAGAGGAGAAAATTCCTCCGTCGCATGCTGGTAACCATTTCACACATGGTAGGGGAATGGTGTTGGCAGGGTCACATGCAAAAATATTGATGGTCTATTTGACACAAATACACACACAAGTCTAAAAACTAAGGAATAAAGTGGGATGTGAAAGGGACAGTTTGCCCTTAAATAAAAAATGCATATTTTTCCTCTTAGCTGGGTGCCATTTATCCATCTAGATTGTTTTGGTGGGAGTTGCAAAGTCAAATACAATGGAACTAGATGATAGAAAAAAAAAAAAAAAAAATACATTTGAAAAGCTCAACAGCAATATCTCTTTCCAGAATTCATGACTCATTTACTCAACTCAACTACACCTACAAACTAGTGTTGCCCCATTGAGGGTATTTCACGATGCGATTCGATTTCGATTATGGGAGCCTCGACTCTTCGATTATAGCGATTATAATGTTTGTCGATTCGATTCGATTATTGCTGCCATGATTTTTCGATTATGGCGATTTTTAATGCTTTTTTCCATCCTAAGATTGATTTTGTCTTCATCTGATGCTACATTTGTAAATAAATGGCCTATCAATTAACTCAGCGTTGCTCTGAACCTTCACTCATAAAATAAATACCAAGGTTTGTTGAACATTTGACTAGTCATATTCATATTATCTTAAGTTTCAAAGACACAAAGTATTTAATGTTATGACTACAAAATAAGCAAATGACCACGTAACTTATCAGAATGGAGAAAACAGCTAAGTTGTTACCTCATCTTCCCATTGCAGATGGCGGTTCACCAAACATCCATTTTGTTTACTAGAAAGCTTAGAAAAATACATAGTCATTTCACGTTATATGTTGCTTCGTCTGAATTGAGGAACGTGCATGATTCGACGGGCTTTTTCCGAATTCTTTGCAAGTTTTGTGACAGTCTCCAGTGTTTCCCCTATAGTTTATTGGAGGGCCCCCCCCCCAACGACAACCGCCTGCTACAGGATCGCACAGAATTAGTCTAGATTTAAAAAAAAATTCCATCATTTAATTTTTATTTTAATCAAAAGGGCCTATAACAGGCGTTCTTTTATCAAATAAAAAAAGCTAACTCTAATTTGCGCAATTTCAGAGTCTAATGCGTCGCTATCGTTTCATTACATTCATTAAAATGCATTTCTTCTCTTCTCTGCGATGGGAGGGGCTCCCCCCTCACCCCTCTCTCACAACATACACACGTGCACTCACACCGGTACAGACACACCCACCCACACTCAGAGAGCGGAGGGGAGAGAGAGAGAGAGAGAGAGAGATGAATTGTTAGCAACACTACTACAAACTGTATGTCTACGCTAGCTAGCTCAGGGGTGCCAATGTTACAGCTCAGCTGAGCAGGACGCCATTAATGTTTACATCCCGCACTGTCATGAGCATGAGCCTGTCGTTCATTAATAGATGCATGCTTCCTTCTGAACAGGCCAGAGGAAAAATATGCATTTTTAATTTTGGCGTGAACAGTCTCTCTATATAAATCTACCACAATAACTGGTGTAATAAGTAACTTATGATGCAGGCTTCAGCTCCAATCAGTGTCGTGTAGGATCCAGAATTGAGGGGCTGGTGAGAGGGCAGAATAAAGCCAGAAGTCACTCAGCACCCAATATATTTCAGATGTAAACGAGGAATGATCTAATTCCTGCATGACTCAGAGGAAAGAGGGAGATTTCTGCTTCTGTAACAAGTCCAACTGTCTAGACACAGATTCGGGGACAAAAGGGAACATGAGGGCAAATACAAAACAAAAGTTAGGAGCAAAAGCACAATGTTACAGTATATAACAGCAGAGCAGAAAACGGAAATTAATGATTACAGCATACTGAAATAGCTTCAGTGAATTCAAGACGCTAAGAGCTTATCTCATCTATTCAATCTTTTTCAGTTCAGTATTCTCACTCTGTTGAACTCTCACCTACAGTTGAAGTCTCCTGCATGTCTCGCTACATGAACACAAACAAATCAGCATGTTGTCCTTGACAAACAACTTGAGGACATCTTGAGACAAACTGTAATGAGACGCATCATTCATTTCAAGGTGCAGATTTTAAAAGGTTGTTATAGCTGTTTAAAATCTCACTCAAATTTACACTCTCAATTTTGAGAGACCTGTCAGTATAACACAACACATCTGAGAGTAAATGGTACTGACATTATGAATTCTAAATGCTACAATAAACATTTGCATAATCTATTTTATAAAAGAAGGAAAATTACTCCTAAAGGAAAAGCATTTTGGGACAAAACTTTACAGGTACCGACTGGCAGAAGGCATAGTAATTACCATATTTTACACAATCTATATCCAACAAATTTATATCTCTCCAAATTTTTGATATAGAAAACACAAATTTTGCAATGACAAACCTGAATCTTTGATGCATTTATTTTATCATTGCATCTACTCTTGATTTGATTTGGCTAAAGGATTATATATTGTGGAAAAGTAACCATAATATGAACTTTGAGTGCAGAAATGTAACTAAATGTTTTGGAAAAGATGATTATAGAGCTGATTTTATTGTAAACTTGTCCTGAACAGCTAATTCCACATACACAAGAGGACGACGGAAAATAACAACCCCAACCTCACAAGATTTTCATTTGAATTTTATGACTATATTGTTTGACTATTTTTCCCTGTTTTCTTTTTTCTTATCGCATTCACAAAATCTATGTATCCCATATTGTTTTTTTATTGTTGTCGTTTAAATCCATTCAGATGATTGTTTATTTGTATATGTATATTTCTTTTTGTACTGTTTAACATTTATTAATATTCTAAAAAAGAGAATATAGACAGAATGAATGTACATGTCAAAATGTTGCACACATTTTGTACTTGTAGTAGAATGAAAAAGTTCTGGGAGTCACTGAAGCTCATCTTTAAGCCTGAAAGGAGAAACATGGTGGTGTTCCCACCTCTCCAACACCCTCTCGGCCGCAGACAGTAACCTGAGACCCAAATCCCTGCATTTCTTCCCCCAGTCATTCTCCCTCTGTCTAGTTTATGCAAATGTTCTAATTTGTCTTTTTCCTTTGTAACTTTAGCACTTAATCTGTTCATAAATACCATGCTTTATTTTCAACCTCCCTTTATAAAGTCATGCTTTTTCCTGTTTCTCTTGTCTCATTTTCTTGTCTCCCTTTGCATTTCTTTCTGCTCTTACTCTCTCTTCCTCCTTCTCTCTGCCTTTTCTCTTTCTAGTATTGCTTTCTATGCATTGCTTTTACCCTCTCTCACTCCTTCCATGTCTCCTCTTCAACCACAGTATGTTAGGAATCCCAGAAGCCAAGCAGTTCACAGCCAAGCCCTGGAAGAATCGATTGTCTTTCTTTCTGCCTGCTAGAAAAAGACTAAAAGCTACAACAGAATGACACTAGTATTAACGACAATAAATTTCAGAACATCCCAATCTCCCTTTTGAATTGTTGGGCAATATATTTCAACTATTCATTAGGAAAAGTCTTGTAAAACTAAATCATTCTTTATTCAAGTATGTTTTTCATTGTTACTTTCAGCATAATTACACAAGACAATCAGCCACAAGTAAATGTAATTGACCTTTTGCAATATTGAGCAAAAGCTGCAAAATTTAGCTATCTCCACTGCAGATAAAAGTCAGAAAAAGTGGGGAAAGGAATGTGGTGAGCTTAGGAGAAGAAAATTAAAGAAGACAGAGGGACAATAGAATGTGTGAGAGTAAAAAGCGAGACAGAAAGGACAGAGGAAGACAGCAGAGCAAGGCAAGAGAGGATAACTGATGAGGACAGGACAGATGAGGACAGAGAGGAGGGTGATACATTACTGATGTCTGATGCCTCATGTCTCTGAGGTGATGACAGGACTAAGAGATTTAGGAGGACGACAGAGCAAGACAGAGAGGAAGAGAGGAGAAGGAGGGATGAAGAGATGCTGCACGGAAACAAGGGTGGAGGAAAAAATTGTCATGCAAGAGAAGGGAGGGGAGACAAATTGAGGAAGAAAAAAGAGAAACTGGGGATAGAGTGAGCAAAAGTAAAATGGAAGCAGAAACACAAAAGAAAAGTGAGAAAACGAGCAGGGTGCAAAAGTGCCCTTCCTGCCCTCTATCTCTCTCTATCCTTCTATCCGAGCTTCGAGCAGAACTGAGGCCTATTGTTCCGGAGAGCAGATTCCAGCAGTGTCCGACCAGAGGAATCCAAACACCAACAATGTGGGTCAACACGCTGCTGACAACATGGGAAGTCAACCAGGAAACAACGAACTAGACATCATACTAGGAAAGAAGGAAGCGTTATCTAGGAAGTGACCTCAGCAGTGGGAGTAAAGGAGATGAACTCAGTAGAAGCAGGAAGATGAGGAGTCAACACAGGAATCTAGAAGAGTACAATTAGGAGAAGAACGAGGAAAGCAGTAATTCTACTTCCTATAGGTTGTCCCCGTTGAACTGGGCTACAAAGAGTCGTGTCTGGGTCAGTAGGACAGCTGTAACATACACACACTAGAGAGTGGGGGGACTCAACTATGTATAAACATATGGGTTGGCTGTCGTACAAGAAATAATTCAGTGGGGTTGTCAGATACAGTGTTGACTTTTTTCACAGACAAAAACGAGACCATAACTAAATAAAAATGAATTTATGATGACAAAAACTATGATGAAATCTATTGAAAACAAGTCAAAAATGTTCAGGAGATACAAGTTGGAAAGAGATCCAATCTCTTCATGTGGTAGGGAGGTTAGATGCACACAAGTGGATAGAACCAATCCACCCGGGAAGTCAACTAGCATGCACTTTCTGCACGTCTCATAAACTGAAATATAACAAAAAAATAAATAAACAGAAATGTCAGCATTTGGAAACAAGATAGGAACAGTCAATTGCCAGTTTATTATGTAAATGTTTAAATAATGGATTACATGTCAACTAAACCTTTTAGGTTTTAGTCGACAAAATCTACTGTAGATTTTGTTCACTAATACCTTATCATATTTAGCCAACTAAAACTAGACTAAAACTAAAACAATCGAGATGGCATAAACCAAATGGCATTTTATCCAAAAGACTAGGACTAAAACTAAACCAAAATTTCCTGTCAAAATTAATGCTGGTCAGCTTAAAATAAGACAGACAATAGAACGACCTTTACAGCAGACAGCTCAGCAGACATACTAACAGACACATCACCACACACACACGCACACACACACACAAACTGTGGCCTAATGTTGATCCTCAGGGACCCACATAGACGGTGGTGAACTTGGTCACACAGTTGGGATAATATGTCTGACAAAAAAGCCCACTGGATGGGTGACAGCCTCCAGTGCGCTTGGCTTCAGATCCCAAAAGAAATGTCAATCACAGTGGTTGTAGTTTTGTGTGTGTATAACGAGAGGTTAGCCAACAACAGCTCCCCAAACAGCCAGGGAAGAAACCAGAAGTCTTAGTGGACCCTTGAAAAAAAACAAAACAAAAAAAAACTCAACTCCAGTCCCTTTTGCCCAACATGGCTACTCCGGGGTGAGGGGACAAACCTTTATTTGTGCGGAAAAGGAACGAAGTGTACTTCCCACGACAGAAAAAATGAAAAGGAAAAGAAAAAAAAAAATGAGGTGGGGGGGGGTAAGGAGTTTGGCAGCTGTGAATGTCGTTTCCTCCTTCAGAGCTCTCATATCTGCAATCTGAGCTGCTCACTCTTAAAGGCAAAGAGGGTACAAGGTTTCACTTTTGGCTGACTTAAAGGCAACAGTGTACCATCTGTATGTGGATTTTCTACACTTCTTAACACAGGCCATTCTTCGAATTTAAATGTTTATGCTCGACAAAAAAAAACAAAACAAAAACAAAACAGTTCAACATCTCCACAGCACAAAAGATGAAGACTGCTAAAATCATTTTCCCTAATTAAAATTCAAACACCATCATTCGCAGTTTTCGGCAGTATGTTCTAGTGTAATATCTGCCATGTGCCCTTTCTTCCATCATGTTAAAACCGGTTCAAAGATGGTTCATATGATACACATTTCTGTCAGTGGATGCTTACCGTCACAGGTGAAGGTTACAGGCTGCTGAGATTCTGAGATTTCAATAGAAACCTTGACAGAGCAGCTGTTGTCACCTCCTCCGTCTCTCTGGGTAATGACAGGGCTGAGGACGTAGCCGGGGTTGGTGGACATGTCGCCATGAGGGAATTTGGAACGCAGGCTGGTGGGGGAAAAAAAGAGCAGAGTCAACACTTTTTTCCCCTGTATTTTGGTCTACTTGGCCAGTGAAAACACATCAGGGGCAGCCAGAGCCAGCCTGGCATATGGATCAGATTGCTTGGATGAGACTATTGGAGGCATCATGAGCAGTACAACAGGAAAACTGGATGGAGGGGAGAAAGAGAGGGGGAAAAGCAAATCTGGATAAAAATAGCATTTATATGCACACTGATAAGAGTTACGTAAAATCATTTGAAATTCAGCATTTCTACTAAGGTTAAAATAACCTCCCCGCACAATCAGCAAGTCATCACTCTGCCTGTAATTTTGAGTTGGGTAGTTGGGTGGATAAAAGATGATGAAAATGCTATGAAATTATTTTTTACATTTTTTCATTTACACTATTATGAGAGGTTAAGTTCGTTTTAATTGAAAACTACGTAGAGCGAGTGTTGACCAACAAGCATGCAGTGAAGTTGCTGGACAGACAGTGGGCGTTGACTCTGTTATCATAATGAAAGTGGATTCCCTGAACACAGCTTCATCATCACTCCACCCAAACTAACTACTGGAGTGAGAGACTCAGTACAGGCTCAGGAAGCAAACATAGATGAAAAACATGCAATTATGTGTATATATGCATGAAAATGTGTAAGTATGTGTGTACACTCACAGGAAAACGAGGAAGCAAATGCTATTTTTACCCGTGCCAGTGGCATGGCTCTAGGGATGGCAATGTTGGTCCGCCACGTTGATTGAGACTACTAGATACATTGCCGTCAAATCAGGGTGAATCCAAATGACTTTGGTGATGCCCTGACTTTTCTGTAGCTACCGGAGCCAAGCTGTGACTTCTGTTCCTAAACAATTTCTCAAAACACAGCCTCAGAGCATGGCTGTTTTTTTTTTTTTTGCAGGATTTTTAATCTATATAATACTCTCCTAATTAACTACAGAAACTTAAATAAAGTGGCAGCTGTTTAGATGGAGACTGTCAGGGACCTAGCTTATCAAGGTAGCTGACCATCGCTACATACTTGCTGTTGGCTATATTGTATATAATTTCCAGGAAAGAATCATCTAAATAAAACAATATAAAATGTGTGTTTTCTAAGTTAAAAGTACAAATGTAGGGAGATAGCAAGTTCTTGCCTATCTTTAACTTGAGGGGTTACATCTCCAGTCTGATCTCAAGAGCACAACTGATAAGTACGTGGCTTGATTACATGACAGAAGTGCAAAAGTGTAACGGATTCAGCGTGGACAGGGAGCTTCCGATAGTATGTGATGCAATGCAATAGTGGGTCACTCACACGCAGTTAGGACGCAGTGTAACCTAATCAATGGCATCCTCATGCCTGACCCTAATAACGAAGGCAACGAGTACTAGCCAGTCAGAGTAAGGGTACCAGTACCCTTAAAGTGATACCGATACAAATGGAGTACTTGATTCAATGTCTGTTTTCAAAGGTTCTTCTCTATGAAGAATGCTCGTGGTGACACCTGTAATACTCATTGCTTGCAGGTGGCGCAAATGTCACAGTTATGGCTATAACTGATCTTGCCTGTAGGCGGCAATATAACCATCTAACGATTTAAATTGTCTCCGTTATTAGCTTTTCCAATAGGTGACACATGTTGGCAGGTGTAGGAGAGCAGCTTGCTCAGTGCGAGTTGTTCAGATAGGTTAAAGCCAGTTTTGTAAAAATGCTTCAAATCTACAACATATCATTATTAATGTCATTATGACACAAGGCACTGAAACAAGCAAAGAATAGCCAAAGGATGGCTTTATTTGCACGGCAACAGGAAGGATCTTACGTTGCTACGTCTTCACAGAAGGCGACAACCTCCAGGTTTTGAGCGTCCTGTTCTTCCAGGGCGGCATTCTTCACCAAACCTTTTCCTTTTCCTTTGTCCTAGAGTCAGAAACAGAAAAACCATAGAAACAGAGTCAGGCAACTAGAAAAATACATATGAGTAATACGGTTACACACTTCAAACAGAAGCAGGCCAGATGGAGACGGGCAGCACAGCACATGAACTCCTAATATCAGTGTAAAAGGACTGATAGTGGACAGTGAAGCTTCAAGCCTTTGTGGTGATTTGTGTTTGAGGATTGTTGAAGGGGCAGTTTCATTAAAAACACCCATGAATCCTTGTGAATAAACATGTCAGCAGGGGCAAAGGTTTGACACAAAGAAACACACACAGAGGTCTCCAGCCCTTTTATGTATTTGTCTCATAAACTGTGAAAAGGTATTAGGCTAACATTTAATTAAGGCTTAGTTTTTTTTTAAAGAAATTGTGATTAAAACAGTCTCTCTTACACACACAATAACAAACTCTCCTCTCTCTCCAAGCTCTGTTGTACTCAAACTTTTTAAGAACTCAGTTGGAAGAGTTGTAAATCTGTCTCTCTCAAACACACATACACACACACACAGATGCCGACATAGCTCCTTTCCTGGAGGCTGGCCTATTGCCGGGAACTGCAGTTGCATTCTGCTTTTTACTGTTGTCTTGCTGCCAGTGCCTGAGGAATGCACTTCCCGTGGCACAGGAAATGAGAAGTGAAAGGGTCCCGCCCCTTCCTGCACCGGGCTCAGTCTGCAAAAGTGCTCTGTCATGGCTTGGAAATCTGTGACTCTGACGTCACCCCCCAATGAAGGGGAGAGAGGTTTGAAGACTGGGCAGGGGAGGAAGGGAAGAAAAAAAGGGAGAGAGGGTAAAGGAAATGTTTGGAATGTCATAATAATATCTTATTCCTCCCCTCAGAGACTTCTGGGAGATTTTGAACCCAGAGTTTTTTGATGAGCCCAGGGAGCGTAGTGCTGACTTCATGTGCAATCACAATGAGACAGGACAACTAGAACAACTTCCTAAAGGTCATTTTACCACAAGTGTCAGGTTAACTTAACTTCTATAGTTCCCTTTAACCAAAACAAAAAATAAACGCTTGCTTCAGAATATCATTTTTTTTAAATGGCAGGCAATTTCACTAACACTGTCAGAAGCTGCTCTTATAATAAAGTTTGAGGGTTTTAGACATTCTAACTCATGATGATCCAGTGTGTGAAGGACCCGGAATAATTTGTAGATGTTCTTCTGTCCTCACATTTGTTTATTTTGAAATCAAACCTTTGCCACTTGAATCAAATGATTTCATGTTATGAATTTTAAACTATATCACCAGGTTCAATCCTCAAATGTGCAGAATTTTACTTAGAATGTGTCAGCGATACCATTAAATAGTGAAGAAGACCATATGGATTTACGTTAAAAGACAAGATTCAGGCTGCAACTAAGGGCTGGGTGATATGGCTTATAAAAATATCTTGATATTTTTAGGTTGTGCAGTGATATACAATATCTCAATATACACACATTCTCTAAAATAACATACCATAACCTCTCCAATAGTGCAAACATATGATGACTTTATAGAATATAATGCATCGATGTAGCTTAGGGCTGGGCGATATGGACAAAGTCAAATATCAGGATTAATACTGTAGGGGTGACTATTGATGCTTTCACATATTAACACAATGAGAATTTTGATAAGTAATTATCAGTAATGTGGATATAATGACTAAGTGAGAAAAGGCAAATAAAAGAACAGCTGAACAGCCACACAAGTTCAGATAATTATATCACTGATATAATATTGATATATTGCCCAGCCCTACTGCAATTTATAAAAACATTCATTGTGGATTATTCTGGCCCTTATTTTCTTAATTTAGTAATTTTCCCACAATGAAAAAGGACTGGTGGTAGACTTCAGACACAAAATAAAGATTGACTATTGAGTGACTGGTGACACTGAACATTTATCTGTCAGTGGTTGGTACTGTAGGTAGAGCTTCACATTTAGTTTTGTTTCCACCCTGGTATATATTCTGTATATTACAGTCTGTATCAGCTATCAGCTGATATATCAATATTAGAATTTTTTTACTCCCTAATATCGACATTGGCCCCATAAATCCAGTATCAATCAGAATCTAATATTATATTCAATTTCTGACATATTCTGCCAAGAATTCCCATAAATCTTACACACTGGACCTTTAAAAATGATTTAAACAACAGCTCACTTAAAAAAAATAGTTGTCAACAACAGTCATATTACCAACGTGTTACCAATGATGCTACTTAATTTTTGACCTGACTGGAAAGGAGCATTAATTAGTATCATTAGCAACACCTGTGTTTACCCGACTATTTCATGTCAAAGTGGCTGCTGTGAAAAAGATCTATTAATATTCTGTTGCTTGATTAACTGAACAACTGTCTCAGCTCTATGCAAAATGCAGTCAAATAATCCTGCTTCTCATAAACCAACACTGAGGTGACCTGTTGGTCAAATGGTTAAGACACATAACCACAATGTCCCAGGTTCAATTCCAGCCAATGGTCTTTGGTGCATGCAAAACCCCTTACTCTATTCCCCTCGTCTCCTGTCGACTGTCATTATCCATTAAAGGCAAAATGCCACAAAAAATAATCTTAAAATGAAATACAAGAATGTCAACCCTAATAACCAAGATCAAAACATCCAGCTGGTTAATCCGAGATATCATTAGACCGTAACTGTGCAGCCCCAAGAGCACAGACCTCTTGTTCAAAGCTGCAAACTGACCTGACTTAACACCAGGAGATAGAAATCTCAAAGTCAGCATGGAGCTTGGAAAGGAGGCCAGGCCTGACACCAAACCACCTGCATCTCCCAGCAAGGGGGAGAGGAGACTGGGTTCCTGCCTGCACAATTTTCAATATTTTTGTGGACCAACCTTCAAAATACTTTTAGTGGTTCAATACGACTATATGCAAGATGAGCAAAAAATAACAGAAAAATCAATAAACAGAATGAGACGACATAGAGGAGGGAGAGAGAAAGACAGAAACAACTTCGACAGAGGGTCAAAGGGGGAAACAGAAAAGAAGGTTGATAGAGAGACGGACGGAAAACATTAGAAAGCCGACGAGAGGAAACTAACAGAGCATATTAGCCGTGTTTATGTTTAGAGTCAGGATTGCTTCAGCAAAAACAAACATGGGCAGATAGTCCAATGAGGCTGTGTTAGCTGACTGTCACACTACAACACACAAACACACTCAGCAGGCTGTACAGTTGGACAGGCCCGTCTTTGTTTCACTCTATCGATTTTGTTGGACCCGGACGGAGAGCTCCTGGTGTCTAAAGTCATGGGAACGGCTTCATATGATTCACACGTTGACTAATCCTTCATCCTTTCCCTGCTTTTACTGTGATGATGTGTCACAGTGCTGACTGTAATACCGGGAACACACTGTACAACATAAAGGAAGATTACAACACTGATGATGGAAGATCTTCAGGGTCGTAAAGAGTACGCAGTGGTTTGTGACCAGTAGTTTGAGCAGGTTAATGACGGAAATCTAAACAGAGATGACTGTAATCCACAAAAGTCAATTGAAGAATTTGAGATTCTTCACAAGTGAGCCAGTTATCTAATTTTCAGACCTCTAGATTTGCACATTAGTAATTAATCCCTCTTTGGCCAAGAATAACAAATAATGATAGCTTTTTAATAATAGCTTTTTTTAATCTAAAACTCACCACTGATCTGAATTTCTTCTTTTCTGAATGATGGATTTCCTTGATTTATTTTTCAACACTAATAAAAGTTATTCTTCCACGCTTTCCAAACCCGTTGAGAGCTCTGATATAACCGTCCCTATCAAATGTCTGTATTGGAAAGATTCAGCTGTGAAAAAAAGAGGTGTTTTTGTCCTGGGTGTCCTACATCACTTAGTTGGCCACATTCTGCTCCTGAGTGAGACATAATCAATTATAAAACATGTGACTCTTGCTTCTGCAAAATGACACAGATGTAAAACTATTCATGCTATTTTCTAGGGTAACTTAACCTCGCAGTTGACTGAAGAGAACTATTACACAACTTTTTAGACATATTGAATGATGATATTTTTTCTTCAGTGGATATACAACATTTGGGAAATCTGTTCTCCGGCTAAAGTTTGTGTTGGAGGCAGGGAATGAAGGTGTCATAATGCTTCAGTGCTCATCAGAAGCACCTCCTCCCTCACCTTTCTGACATCAGAATTAGGGGGCCTCCCTCTAAAAATTTATTACCTCCCAGAATCGACAATCCAACAACTTCATGCAGCAATTTACCAGGTGTGAAGAGGGAAGAGAACAGGCTTTGAGCTTCTCTCTCAGCTCTTTTTTTTTTCAATCATCACGCAATTACTTTTTGTATATGTAAGATATTGTCTTGAGACATTGTTAGAGGACTCTGTGTACCCTGCAGAATTTTTGACCACTAGCAACACTATGGAGCAATGGTCTCATGAGTGGCTTCCCATTTTGTTTGTCCTGGTGCACATGCAAGAGGATGCACATGCATGAGGGTGACATGATACATAGTCTTTCCAATGGTGTCACACTAATCAATGTGGTAACGTGCAAAACAATGGAAAATGATGACTGCTACCAAGTACACGCTATTTACTTGCTTATGTACCACCAACCTGTTTTATTTGGTCAAACTCAACCCCAACATCCTTGACATTTCTGTTTCTACTCATCAAATCAAACAGCAGGAAGGAGGAGAGACTAATCAACGAGGTTGAGACGCAGCACATCTTATATAATCTGTGTTGTCTTTTCCTGGTTTTGAAGGCTGCATATAGTTAAGTGATGTAATTTTCTGAACTTTGCCTATTTGCCTTTACCCAATTAGTCATTATATCCACATTACTGATGATTAGTTATCAAAAAATTGGGTTAATATTTTGTGAAAGCACAAATAGTCATCCCTACAATATTGCTGCAATATCAAGGTATCTGGTCAAAAATATTGTGATAATTACTCATTTTGTCACCTCAGCCGCTTCCAGCCCTTAGTGCACACAACACATCGTCAGTCACAACCTACATGATCAATAATTATTGATATTAACTGATATGAAGCTTCACTACCGTGATTGGTTTTTCAGCCATATCACCTAGGTCTAGATCCACAGCAGCCTTTTTATGAGAATATCCTTAAAAAGCATGAGGTTTGGGAGGAAAACAGGGAGCTGTTATGTGTGAACAAATGCAAATCATAAACAATAAATTAAAATCATTAATTATGTAATACTGCGATAGGTATCGTCACAGTCCAGTACGGTATTGAGACTTTTTTTAATTGCAATATTGTGATATTGAAAATATTGTTATATCCCTAATCTTCACATAAAATTACTTAAACACTCTCAGCTAATTCATTAAGCTTGTGTCATCAAGGTTTTCACGATCTGGCTTACCCTACATCTCTCAAAGTCTTTTCTTGCTTGCTGCTGATCAAAGTCTGATGCTAAAAAAGAAAGGTTTAAGCAAAAACTGTTGTGTTGTCTCTTGAGTTTAACAGATGGTGCACTTGAGGAACTTCGTGATGTCTCCCATGGGACACAGACACCCAGGAAGGCCTGACTGAGTATAGTGGCAGAGGCTGGCTGATGGTAATTTCAAGCCCAACATCAGTATTGAGTTACTGTACACATCTAGACATTAGACACCTGCTTTCGTCTCTGTGCCAGCCTAATGAAAATTACTCCACACTATCCACAGGAAACCTGCTAACAAATATTCACTACTCACTGCCGGTATATGAACAGCCCACAAGTTTTTAGGTCTGCAGCGACACGTGATGGTTAGTTAAATGTAAAGTGGACTGCAAGTCTCAACTTAGAATAAGCAAAATGTACTACAGTTGCTTCAGACTTCATTTTACAATAAAACTTTGTGTGGGAAACACTCAGTGATGCTGTCATGCTGATCCTGCACTTACTGAAGAGAGGAAGATTGATGCTAATGGGTTGTGAATACTCAGCAGCCTCTCAACTGTCAGCTAAAACATTTTTGGCTGCATTCATGAACAACGTTTTCTCAGCACTTCTGTTTGGAGACAGCTTAATCGACGACACTCTGATGCAAACCACGGAGCTTCTCACTAGCACAGAGGAACCAGCTGCAGAGAAAACACAAATCAACTTCTTCTTTCGATCAGGAAGTTACTGATGGCTAAGTAGCTCACACTTCCTGCGATAAACTGAAATCCCTAGCTTAAAAAAAAAAAAAAAAAAACAAGTTCAAGGAACGCACTGACTGTCAAATCAACACTTGGATCAGTTTGCTATTTGGTGATTGGAAGAAATTTCAGTCATCTGCTGTGAATTACAAACCCAAAACTCTCACCAATCTTGACACTCGCTGGAACATTTTTCTCTGAAACACTGCATAATTCATCCTATTCCCTAAACACTTGTTAGAAAAGTTTTTATTAAGTGCATTAGTATCTGGTTTCTACCTGCTTCCTCACTCTGTCTTCCACAATGCGTCTCCTGTTTTCTGCCAGTAAACAAGGTCAAAGGTTAGGAGACATGGAGCTGTTTGCCCACAGTGAGTCACACTGTTAACTGGAATTCATGCCACATCCCTGTACTACATCATCTTTTTAACCCTGCAATCTGTCTGGTGGAACAAAACGTAGAGGGTGTTAAGTGTGCTGCAGCATCTCAAACTTGTGCTTAAGGTGTAATTAGACGATAATAAAAGAAAATGGGGCAGAGTCTGGCGTAGGATGGTATGGAGGTGTTAGAGATATAAAAGAGCTGCTGGAGGTTTTCAAGTCTGTGGGGGAAGGACAGATTTGACTATATTAGGTTGGAAAAATGTACAGTGCATGCTGGTAGCCTATACTGTATAGTTTCGCACATGCATTCAGTGATCTTGAAATACAGCATTGGTTAGATAAAAAGAGCAAGTTCAGATAAAAATCAGCCTACAGGGCATTTTGAAGGAAACATGCAAGAACAAACAAGCACAGACATGCTCACTCAGTCTGTAATGAAAGGGCAAGCAAAATAATTCAGTATGTGTTTTAACTAAGGCTGCACAATATTTTAGAGATTATTTTGACAAATTATATGATTTACAACCAGTGGGAATTATCATTTTTGCATTATAATAATGAAAAAAAATCACTAAAATCATGATGATGTGATATTTGTTGGGGTCTGTACCATCTGGAGAAGAGGTTTTGTAGGCTAGGGCGTCTACAGCACTACAGTAATTCATTCTAATCACACATTTTTCCTTTATCAAAAAATGCAGCTTATGCAGTTTGGATTACACTCAGCCATATTATGATTTTGATAATATTTTTGATTAATTGTGCAGCCCTAATTTCATCGCTACTCCCCAAAATTTAATCTAGCTGACTGGTGTACATGGCTCATTACATAATCAGAATCCACCACACTCATACTGTGCATCATCAGCATTATGTTACTGAAAAAACAGTGCTGTTAAATTTAAGAGACCTAGCATCTCTTACGTAGTTAAAGATTTTGCGGCTGGATTCAGTCCAGACTACTGTATGTATACACATATATATCTTACTAAAATCCTTACCATTTCTTCTGTGGGTTTGAAGATCTACTGCACGAACCAAAGAACAAGTTACAGTGAATCAAATGGAGCTGCTTTGCTTGAAACAATCATGAGGATAAGTAATAGGAATCGTGTTGCCTGACATGGCCATGTGTGGAAAATGACGCATTAACTTTTAGTGTTGCTTTGCAAACAGTAAGAGCCAGGTCTGAACAGGCATTGGTGCTGTGAGGCATGACGGCTGAACTGGAGATAGAGCTATTTGTTTGAGTGCTGATTATCACTAACCTACAGTTTTATATCCAAAGGCCAAAGCAAGGGATTAGTAGCCCGGCACAACAGGCAGTTAGTGAATAGAAGGAGGAAGACTGACTGGGGCGAGAAGAAAGGTAGACAGAAACCACTAACACTGGACAGACACTGTACGGTTTTAAAAATGTTGCCGTTTAATTCCTGCTCCAACTGTACAAGTAAATAAACTGCGATAAAGTCAAAGCTCACAATACATGTGCTCACACTGTACGGTCTGATTGTCAAGGTACAACCCAAGTGCTCACACTGTGTGTAAAATATAAATGAACCATCCAACCTACCACTAAGTGTGACATTCTTGTCTTGTAAAATATTCTCTTAAATTGATCTTTTAAACATCATATGTCACGATTCAAACAGGATCAAAAGATTATTTGTCTCGTGCTACAGACTACCATTCATGTTTTAGTTTGTTAGGCCCCATAGGACACAAGGGAAGAGGTATGACTTTGCCTCTCAACTGTCAATAAAGATTTGTTTGAAAGCTCCAGGGCAGGTAGAGGTTTGTTTTAGCAATAATGCTAACAAGGCAGAAATGTGCTGCCTTGGTCATCTATGCAATCATGTGTGCTGAAACTTCTTTAAAAAAAAAAAAGAAAAGAAAAGAAAAGAAAAGTAAAAGAAAAAGGTGTAGACGTATATGGACTCACAGGTAGACATGGACAGTATGGAGCATCCATTTTGGAGAGGACTGAAGGTAAGCTTGCTATGTTTAATTGTCCATATATTCCATCCACATGACATAGTTGCTATGGCAGTTTCAGATGCTCTGTTTGCCAGCGCAGGTGCAATGAGAAAAAAGGCAAAAAGACTCTGGAAATCGACTGGTAGCTCTGCTTCAGGAGTCTGACAACAGCCAACCAAAATTTCTTACACAACAGAAAATCATCCGAAGAGTTGATCAGTACCCTCACCCACCTGTGCACTGCATGGGAAACAACACCCAACAAAGCTGAAATTCAGTCAAACACTAAAATGAGTCATGTGGTTCGAAAGTCGGTCAGAAACGGGCTCAAATTGTACGATGTGTGTCCAGCTTAAAGTGACAGAGGGGAAGAAACAAACTAACACACTATGAAGACAGAAGAGACAGTGAATACGAAAAGAGAAAGAAAGACAAGAGTGAAAACTGAAAGAAAGTATGAGACAGGGTGAATGAGAAACAAATACACAACAAAGACTAAAGGAAGAGGAAGAGCATGAGACATACAGTAGAGGTGGTGTGATTCCACAGCAGATAGCCCAGTTCTGACTCAGTCGCCAAGTTCAAGCTCATTTGTTCCATTTTACACCCCTCTGCCCACACTGCCACATCTTACACTACACTCTTGCCAACCACAACAAAGCTTGGCAGCTTCAGGCTGACTAATAGCCATCCAGACACTCATCTTGAGAATAACTATTGAAAAATAAAAACTTCTTAGGACAAATAACTGGATGTGAAACAAATGAGCAAAACAATTATGATCATGCCTTGGGCAATGCCTGGTAAAGCCTGACTGTTGCTGATAAAGTCTGTCCACTTTTACAAACACTTTTCTGTGCAGTATAAGTTTAATTAAAGAAATGAAATTAAAGAGAAAGTAGTAAATTGGGTCCCTTTTATGCAAGCAGTTCCTTAATGGCTTCTGTCAGTCCAGTGCAAGGCCAAGTTTGGCTATGGATGGTAAGTCTCACCCAATTAACATATATGCAACTCATAAGAAGACTGAATCCAGAATCAGTTTCGCCACGTTTGTTAAAGTTGTGGTGTTTCCTTCCTCAACCAGACTCAAATGAAAAACTGTTTTGTTTTCTTTCCAGTTAAGATGCAATGTTTTTGTTAGAGTATGGAGATTATTTATGTGGCTTGGACAAACATGACAGTTTATCCTCACAACCACAATATGACTCAAACCAGCATTTCAGGATGTGTTGTGTGGCAGTGGAGGATTTCATTAAGCTTTTACAGCAAGGGTTAAGAGGTGTCTGATGTCTGGATCTGTTCTGCAACTCGATACCGCTGTCTCTAACTGGTCAGCCTACACATAGACTGTATTTGTTGAATGGGGGGTTATTTTTATCTGTTGTGCTTTCATAAAGCAGAAGTGGGTGTTTACTGTCATCACTGAAACTTATTGATGAGAAGCTGGTGCAATAAAGTTGCAAATTGCTCTATAATCAGCTACAATAATAATAAGTATAATGATAATATGACAACACACAACAAGTTCCATGACTGCTTTTTGTATGTCCTCTGGGTGAGATTTTCTTATACAACTGAAGAATGCAATGTTGTTGGTAACTCACATTCATAATGGATCTGTATAATGCATCACAACTCATCAATAAACAACAGTGCCACACAATGATTAAGTAACTTTGACAACAATAAAAGAAAACACATTCAATGCTGGAGTTAAACTAGCTCTAGCAAGAGTCAAGTCTTTATAAGCCAATCTGTTTAATTCCATAGTGAAATGAACTGAAACCAAAGCCTGTCTAAAATGGTGGGGAAATCATTCAATCTACAACATAACCACTGCTTTGTTTTTTTTCTTTTTGCAGCGATGCAAATGCATATGTAGGCAAAAAACATGCAAAACATTGGTTTGGTCTTTAAAAGGAAAGAAAGACAAAACCAGTTTTCAGGGGACTACAATATTTTAGTTTTCCTTGGAAAAGGCCACTGCTCTGCCCTCAACCAAGCTGTGTCATCATTGTAAACTGATTCACTCAATACGTGTGGTCCACGCAGGCAAATAAAAGAAAGTACCTTTTTAAAAAGACTCATTATGTGGTTTAGTAGCTCCTGGTATTATAGCCTCTGTTAGATGGGAGAGAGAACATGAACACAGGCGAGAAACTAGACCTCCAACCACAGATATCAGCCTCACTGTCCTCAGACTGTTTTTTTTTTTGTTGTTGTTGTTTTTTTTGTCATGCTGTTGGAGCTATAGTTGCTGTGTTAAACTACTTAACACTAAAAATTTCAAGCTAAGTTGTGCTTCATATTAAAAACGTTCCTAACACAAACTACTAAAGTCTCACAATTTCCACCAAATATTAAGTTAGCATTTCAAAATAGTGAGTTGGTTTCTTAAAATATTGAGCTAATATAGTTATTATCTATTATTTTAATTTACGAAGTCATTATTTTGAAATACTAAGTTATTATTTTGAGACAGTTTCTCAATATTTTGAGATACTGACTCATCAGTTTGAGATGAGTAAATCATTAGTTGAGATACTAAATCATTATTTGATATTAGTAAATCAGCAGTTGAGATAACTAAATCATTTTTGAGATACTAACTATTTATTTTGATATACCAAGTTATTATCAAAGTTAAGTCAAGTCAAATTTTATTTGTATAGACCAGTATCACAATTTGCCTCAGGGGTCTTTACAATCTGTACAGTGTGTGACATCTCCTGTCCTGTAGACCTTCAAAGGAGTAAGGAAAAACTCCCCCCAAAAATGCTTTTAACAGAGGGCAAAAATGGAAGAAGCCTCACAGCAGAAAACAGAGAGGAGGGGTCCCCCTCTCAGGATGGACAGACATGCATACAGTATTTGAAGCCAGAGTTTCTGATATATAGAAATATAATATAAATGTGAAGAGTGCGTCACATTGGCAGAAATGGGCTTCCATAGAGGTCTTTGATTGTGAAGCGGATATAGGAGTTATTGTCTCATTTGTCCACATCACAAGAATTACAGCTGCTCAAATTACAGCACGCCACAGGTAACACATCTTTATGGAAATACACTAAACTCTCTCTCCTATGTCCAAATGAGCAACTTATGAGTGTGCTTTCTTAGGTCAGTCTGGTGCTGCTGTGGGGCTTAGGAGAGCTGTACAGGCTTGTTCCTGTTTATAACAACATGGGCGCTGACTGCCAAGCAAGCAGATGGAACAAGGAGAGCAGGCAAACACACATACCATCCCAACAAGGCCACAGACATAATGGATGCAGATAAAAAAAAAAAAAAAAAAAAGTGAGAGTGTAGAGAGATGTATGTGAGGGACACCGAGTTTAAGTATCAATTTACACAACACAGTAGTCTGAGCAGCAAACGCAGGCTTGAACCTAGACATAACATATAGGCATGTGTAAACAAACACCATTTCACCCTTTCAAAGAAACAGACATTCCGCAGCCCCAGAAGACACAGCTGGGTGTACAGACTGGACAAGCTGCCTTTGATGAATGGCAAAGTATACATCTGTAAAGTCCCACACGTAGTCTTGAAAGACTCAATGTACTGGAACAGTACATTGACGCTGCCCTTGGATGGTCATGATTATGACCTGTCCATAATGTTCCTGTATGTATTTCTTACTGTACTATAATCTTTCCAAACACTGTTTTCAAATTGCACCAAATATCCTGGTTTTCCACAACAGTGCAGTAAGCTTAATTATCACCCTGGTGTGAGAAACATACCACAGAGACCAACTGTTTGGTCATGACACAGAGAAACACAATGAGAAGGAAATGGGTGTCTTGAAAAATGCCAGGAAGAAAGAATAGCCTGTCCAGACCTTAAAAGTACTCTGTGGACTTTTTGACCACTGCTGGTAATGTAAAGTCATATCTTAATGAGAGGTTCCTAGTATTGTTTGTATCTTCTACTCTACGAGCATGTGTATGGAGAGGGACATGCACGCCTCAAGTACAGGAGTGACTATATACATTTCTATCAATCGCAGAGGGCAGTAATACTGACAGCCAGATTTGTCACTTCAGACTCCCCCTGTCCAAACATCTCATACTTTCATCACAACAACTGAAATACACTACTGATGAATCATTTAATATCTTTTACTCATTCATTTCCAGTCAGAAGATTTAAAACTTCTGGTTAATCTGACCCTCAAAAACTGAATAACGAGGAAGACACATGGTGACGTGTTCACTTAGTCCTGCTGTAGACTAAAACGTCTGTCTTGTCTAAACTCAGAGCTGCCAGCCAAATGACAGATGGTTGTTTAGTTTTAGAGAAAAAAGATTTAGAGGCAACAATATCCCATGCCACTTGCCCACAGCACTGTCCCAAATGAAAGTTCTAAATATTCATCACAAGAAATTAGAGCGCTCATGTCTTGCACAGCAAAATTAATCACAAAATGTGGTTGAGAGGAAATTGTGGGGTGAAACAGTGGGTAGCTAACCACAGAGAAAAAGTTAATTACAGGGAGCAAAAGTAAAGAGGATGTTTAGCTTGTGATAGTGAGGGAATTAGGAGCTATACATGCAGTTGTAAGAAAGACTTTGATGAGTGTTTTGGTTTAACAAGACGATCCACCATCAGTGTCACTCACGTGTTGTAAGAGGTGTGGGTTTTTTTTGTAATTTACTCTGCAATGCATGACTGTGGTTGTGCTGTCAATAGCATGCTTAGACAGATTGCTGTGTGCAAATAGACTTTTCGGGGTGACTCTGGACTAGCAGGCCAGGTAGCATGTTAAAATCCCTGTTCTGGACAGGTAAACATGATTGGGGGTTATGAATTATCAACACCGGCCAAGTAGCAAGGTAGTCAGGCTTCTGGTTCAGTTTTCCTCACCGCCGCTTGCTCTTGGTGGGAATTGTTGGGTCTTCTGAAGAGTAGATCTGCTCAATGAAAAGTGGCCAGAGATACCGGGGTTCTCAGAATGACGTAGTTAAATGCAATGCAGCTATTATTAAAAACCCTGACAACTTGGTTTCAGATCTCAAAATTTTTGTCTATAACATTACAATCTATGACTAAATAAGCAGCAATTAAAATTACAGCTTAGAAAAATTCAGCATTCCCTAAATGAATGTTCAGCTTCATCACAACTGTGTAAGGGTGGTTTGATCAGGGTTGATTCACGGGAGAAAGAAAAAACTGTGAACCTGAAAAGCTGTCGAGGAGGAAATGAGTGCAACGTGTTGAATTATATAAATTTAAAACTGCTCTATGACTAAAATCAGGTGTGGTGCCTGAGAAATGGTAAGCCCTGGATTCACAGGGTATATATAAAAATTAAAGTTGTCAGAATCTTAAACTTTGATAGAATACCAGTACTCAGTATTTCTTTCAAAACCAGCAAAAAGAAAAAAAAAAGTCCAGGTACACAAAAAAGGATCATCTCCTTTCATTTTTTTTAATTAACAAATTGCTTGGATACTTTCAATAATTTTCAGATATTAGGATCCTATCATTTTAAACACATGGTATCACAAAAGTATTTTCTAAGTAATTTAAAATTACTAAATCCTGTTGGGGTACACAGACGTATGTGACATCACCTCTTTCTAACTGAAACTGCCCGCTTCAACCCAGTGAACACAGACAAAACAGCACAGTGAAGTGCCTGATGTAAAATAACCAAAACTGTTCTAACTTTGGCAGAACATTGTGTGTTGAGGAGGTGATTGAGGAAATAGATTTTCAGGGCCTTTCATGTTAATAATTTTCCTGCTGTGACATGCCAGAATGTGTACTGTGAAAAGGCCAGAGATCTTGGCAGACCCGGAAATCTAAAGGGAAGAAAACATTTTCACTTTTCAAACTTTGCGATGTACTGTGACCCTACCTGACTGTTTGGTTTGTGCTGGGAGGAGGTCCCTGGGATGTTGAGTGAATGACTCCTAGTGACAGCCGCTCCTGTTGACGCTCTCCTGTGCTGTGAACGAACAGACAGTGTTGCTTTCACCTCCAGCTTCGGGCTGTTGTCGTTACTGTTCCCTCCAGTCTCGAGCACTGCATCCCAAGGATCCCCTGCAGGAGCTCCTGGTGCTGTCTGTGCAGTGCCTCCTGATGCCTGGGATACTTCCTCATTCTCAGCTTTACGCTTTGTAAGTGGGTCCAGATCCAGCCAGTCAAAGCGGCTGATACTAGAAGCCTCCATCACAGCTGGCTGCTGGGGTGGCGGGTTAGGTGCCAGAGAAGCTGTGCCGGCTTGAGAGGAATCTAGGTCAGTGCTGCCTGATTTGCCATTCTTCAAGTATTCTGAGGTGCTGGCAATCTTGTCGAACAGTTTGGCCATCTCTGGGTCCACTGTTGGCTGCGGGAAGACCATGGCAGCAGCAGGCTGAATGGGAGTGAAGGTCATGAAGGGTGTCTGCTGTGCCGACAGGGCCATGAAGGGTGACATGGTTGGAGTGAAGCCATTCTGAAATGTGCCTGGTTTAGGGAACGGAGCAGAGGGGAACATTGGGGAAGGCTGATGGGTGGGAGTGGACACATTGGAGCTGGATGGGGTGGCCAGAACAGGTGCCCACTGGCTGCTCTGGAAAGGAGAGGAGCTACAGACATGGCCTCCAGGGTAGGAGGCACTGAGGTTAAACCCCATAAGTGATGAGGGGCGGGACACTTTGCTGTTTGCCCCAAAGTTATCATCCAGAAGGAGCTTTTCAAGTTCCTCATTGGTGAGCTTGTCCACATCAATATCCCTGAACTTGTCCTGCTCTGCCTGCTTCTTGGTCTCTGGGAAGACAATGAGGTCCTTTTCTGGTCTGTTAGTCAAGGGTGAAGGTTGAGGAGCAGTAGTGGTAGATTTAGATGGTTTTGGTTTCGAGAGGGATGAGGACGCTGCAGAGGAAGATGAGGATGTTGAAGCTGAAATGGTATGTCTCTTCTCCCTTTGCAGTTTTGCTAAAGCCTCTTCCTCCATGCGGAGGGCTTCCTCTTTACCCACAACCCCCTTCGGCTGGGGGACATCCAGCTTGAACCCATTCCCGCTTGATATCTGGGCCATTCTGTCAACTGGAAGGTGCCATGAGTGTGACAGCTTTTAAGTGTGGCCCAAAGGATTGCGTAGAAGATCTTTAAACACCTAAAAAAAGAGGGGGAAAAAACATTTGTATGACATTAAAAGGTGGTCAGACAGGTTCAAAAAAATCTGTAAATCAATTACAAAGATTTTGAATTTACACTAGCAAATTTACAGACCAGAAATCTTTGACATGGGGGTGGACAGTATAGATGGTATGAAAAGTTACTGGTATGAATTCACCCTTGAATTTTAACTATACCATGCTGACCACTAGTACTTGAATTTTGCTTCACCAAAAAAAGTCCCAAGATTCATTGTCATCAGCCTGCACCAGCTAATTGTCTGGAAAACGTGAGAGCCCATGCTGCTTTGTTTTGAAATGAAGAAACAGCTGAAAGCGCTGCACAGTCACACTATCAGTTTGTGTTAAACATAGTGCTGTTGGATGAGAGACTGCAGACAAAGCAGATTAAAATATCACTTTCTATCTTCTTCAAGTTATCTTCACTAAGTTTACTGTCTTCACCACAGACTCTCTGCTGACTTGTGTGTGTGTATTTAGAGAAGCTCAGCTTCAACACATAAAGCAGGACAGAGGCTGCAAAGTGATAAAAACTTACACTAAAATATTAAGCATAGCAATAAAATATGTGTGGAAAACTATGGCAGACAGTCTACATACAGACAGTGTTAATTTTTGCTGTAATAATTTGCTACAGTCCACACAAAGAGGAGGGTTAAAAAGACTGGTGCAACCTACTTTATATGGACATATTTCCCGTTTAGAAAGTCAAACAACAAGCAGAAAACAATAATCCCCAAATCATGTCAGACAGTGATTATAAGGGGTGGTAATACTTGATATACTTTACAAAAGGTTTTTGTTGTTGTTGTTGTTGTTCCTATAATCCTTAAAATACCTCTGTACTGTGTGTAACATGTCCTAGTAATACAGTTAACAGTAAAGTAAAAGCTCCATACAGTTGCCATACTAGTGCTTACCCATTCAGAAGCATCTATATTGAAATTTTAAGAAAAATTAATATACTGTGATATATACTGTTACTGTCCATGCCTGAAATTATACTGTGAAATTTAGGCCATACCACCCAGCCCTACTCTGACAAATTAATTGCTAGTCTGCAAAAACCCATTACAATTATCCACCTACATGAATTAGCATGCTGCACACAGTCTCAATACTTGGATCAGTTTTTTTAACTGGATGTAGATGGAATCTACAGTATATCAAATATTGTTGTTTGTATGATATTACTATGAATGTAAACTGAGCTTTATTACCCCGCGCCTGAACACACATAATGAAAACACATTCACAGAGGAAACTTCATAACACACTTGTTTACATGTACCTGGATAGGACATGGGTAAACAAAATGCATTTACACAGCACTTTTATGCCACTAACCCCCCCCCCCCACACACACACACCCACACTAATGTCAGATGCTGGCCTCAGCATCAGGAGCAACTGGGGTTCAGCGTTTTACTACAGGACACTTCTGCTGGAGGAGCCAGGGACTGAATCATGTATCATTTGTTGTGAGGGATAACCTGCTTGTCCATAGCTTCCCCTCTTTTGTTAAATGGCAGTTCTTTATCTAAAGTTTCCCTTGCCTTTGTTGCTCTAACCAGGCTTTGATTGCTTATTGATCGGCTGCCATTTGTCACATATGCAACAACCAATAATCACTTGTGTTTGTTGTGGAGTCAAGGGCATCAGTTAGGTCAAATCACCAACACGGTCTACATTACCAGCATGTTCAAGATAGTTAAACTGATCAGCTCATTCACACAACACTCTTCTACAGCAGTGCAACTGAACATTGCAATTGTTTAATCAAGCAGCCAGGCTGTCCACATACCAAAACACACTAAATCAAACAATTGTGCAAAGTGATTTATACCAAGGTGGTGACTTGTGACTCGCTACATAAATCAGTGTGCTACTGTGCAGGACGGCAACTATAAATTTATTTTCATTACTGACTAATCTGTCAATTATTTTCTCCCATCCCAAAAATTATGCCAAATGAGGGCATCTTCCATTCTTGATAATCCTATTTATTTATGGTTAGCCTGCAACAGGAAGGAGCCAAGAATATCTCACATCTATAACATGAGAAAAACATTGCTGCAAAGAGTGTTTTGTGGTCCTAAAATGACACAGTGCCTTCTCAAAGCAACCATTCATCGAACGATCACAGCCTCAGGGTTGAGTGAGTTCCTTCCCTCCCCAGGCGTCACCGGCCTCTCCTGAGCTTCCCCTCCCATTGTGGTGGAAGGCTGGCTGTGCTGGGGCTCAGGCTAGCCTAGCACTATTGTGCAGCTGAGGAATTTGGCATGCTAAGCAGCCCGACGGGTCTCTCTCTCTTCCTCTGGCTTTCTCTCACTCTGTTAGCATTATGTTAGCACCATGGCCCAAGATTGTCTTATCAGCTGTGCTAACACCAGCGGGCAGTGACAATGTGGCTGCATTCATTAAGCATTTGACTCAGAGAGCTCTGTGCCAACTTTGCCAAGAACACAGCTTAAAGACAGAACATGCATAAAAAGAAAGGTCATCGTCGTTTGGCACCTGCTGTCACTGATGGCTTAATTCTGTGCAGAAATGTCACATGCTCTGACCAGAGTAGTTCATCTGTATATCATTGATTTTGCACACAGTAAGAATGCATGATCTAACAGATTGAAGCTCAGCAGTTAGAAGTCACTGTTGCGTAGTCAAAAGGTCAAAGACTCTTATCCGCCAAGTGCTCAAGTTAACAGACTGTACCAGACACTGAACAGCAGCTACTTCCTGATTCTGTATGTAAACACTGCATCAATCTGAAAAAAACCATGTAGGCTAATGTGACTAAAGTTCATAAACATTAGTCTTGGTTTTCTTCACTATAGACTGGGAAGATCAGTCCACTATAATTCCAATTCAAGGAGGGCTGAGAAAAGGACAATGGGTTGAGATTCAACAGGGCTCAAGATACACTCAGAAAACCCAAACCATGGCTAAACACTAAAGATCCTGAATCAAGATATCCATATGTTTAGAATCCATGTATGGCAACAGGAGAAAATACAAAGGAGGAAAACCCCACTTATGGAGAAACTGCAGCCAAGACAAATACTGCAAACTCTGCTCCACTGAGCCATGGGAAAGGAGGGCAGAGCACAAGTCCTGTAAGAGCTTAATTCAACATTTAAGCATGACATTAGTATTGTTTAAGCACTCTGAAGACAACAGCTACCCAAGCCATATGTCTCTAGTGGAAATACTTGCCTGAGTGAAAAGGTTTAAGGGTGCAGAGCTCACAATAACAAATAGGAGTCTGGGGAGTTCCCATATCATTTGCATGATGGGTGGCAAAATTTCCATCGTGTTTGTTTTTAACCACTTAACATACAGCTTACTTTAGTTTGCAATTTAGGTAGCTTTAAAGTTGTAAAATCACCTTACTGTGCACTGTCAGACATGGGGCTCTGAACTGGCAGAAAATTCTAATTCAATTCCATGTTTGGTACAGTATGGCAGCAACATATTAAACATAAAGTAAAACATGTTGTAAATAGATATAAATGTATAAATGTATGAACATATAACACATATTTAGCATACTTTTATAAATACTTTATAAATATATAATATTAGCATAATTTTATACATATTCAGACATATTCAGTATCTTCTGAAACTTTGGGATCTCTAGAATTTAAAAGGCAGTTCTGTGGACAGGTCTTATGTCAGATGAACATTGCCACAGTTTTGCTTGCTGTAGTCACTCTTCCTATTCATACTGGCTGTGAAGATATCAATTCTTGATGAAGTGATGGGGGACAAAATACATACCAAGTATATCTGATGCTACCCGGAGGCTTCAGCAGTCTGAGTGAGTCAAACTAAGTGGATGTCTCCCAAAGTTGCAATCTTGACAATACAAAAATTCTTCTTTGTGTTACTATCAAGGGAAGACTGTCCAGGGAAACGCAAAGTGGGATTTCTTACTGAAAAGACTACTGACTATAACTATCTACCTAATTTGACTTGACTCAGACTGCTTCAGATAATCAGTGGATTACATTCTTGCACGGAGGACTGATTTCGCCAGCCCATCTCTTCCATGTAAAGTGCATTAGGAAGGAATCTCCTAATGGCCAGTATGAACAAGAGGAATAATTATCTTGTTTCAATGTTCATGTGGGCACCTGACTATTGTTTTAAGGCAGACTTAGAAACTGTGAACCTAATGACCTAATGAGTAAGAGTTTTTCTTCCAACAGCTGTGCAAAAGTGCTGATGTTAGCAATATACTATACAGCTGATCAAAGTACAGTTCAACATCTTTAAAAAGGAAAATAAGTAACCAGTCCAAGTTTACAGATCTGTGAGATGTCTACTATGGTTGTTGGAAAGGAAACAATACAGTAAGACCTTTCCCCCTGTTTTTTTCTGTCCTGGCTTGTCTATTGCTGAAGCTTGCCTCTGCAGAGCATTAAGTCTATAAAAAGAAAAAAGAAAAAATGGATTTCCAAAATGTTGTCCATTGGGCGAACATCCAGAAAAGTCATATAGCGGTGAAACTGGTTAATTCTAACTATTGAATCCTATACTTGTATTCACAAATGCATGCAAAGTAACATAACATCTTGGCTAATTCTACCTTTTGAAACTGCAAGCCATAAATTGAACACAGTATTGCACATTTGGTGAGTGGCATAAGCAGAGGGTCAGGCGATGACAACACACAAACAATACCTGTTCAGTTAGAAGTGCTGCTGTGCTCAGAGCAGGGAAGAAGAGCAGTGTGGTGTGTTGTCCCTTTAGTCAGTTGTCATCTAAAGGAGGATTTTTAATTATTCAGGCTATATAATGTTCATCTCTGTATTTCAACCCCCATCCTACCAATATATTTAACAAACAAGAGCTATCGACTGGGATCCCCAAGAAAAAACTATTGAAAGACACTTTCTTATAACACTATTAACTATGTAATTAATGTTTCATTTCACTTGAAGAAAGACAAGACTGTTGTTTTGGGAAGGTTACTGTTAATTTGCATAATGTGTAAACGGAAAGCAGAAAGAGGAGACACACTGATAGTATGTGTGACACTTTAAATTAGGACCCATGGCAGAGACAACAAATAGTTCTCTGTTAATCTGTTAAAACTTCATAGGTGGAACTGGGTGGCTTTGACTGGATTCCTCACATTGTTTTTTTTTTTTATTACAAAACACTTTGAATCGATATATTGATCCAGATCATTGTATTGCTACACTCCTATCTGGGAGGATTAACTAAAAAGTCAACTTTTTCTCAATGACTTTGGGAGCAAAGTGTTCAAACTGTGTTGATGGTTCAGCGCTGAGATACTGACAACATTTTAGGAAAACGTTCAACAGATACGTTTGTCCAGGTAAAATCACCTGTGAGTAGCTAAGCAACGGAACCATTAACGTCATATCGAGCACTTTCTAGGCTTCACCTTCAACCTTTGACTAACTTTATATACAAGCGCCGCTGATGCTCACCTGACATCAAACGATGGGCTGTGAACTGTCAATAAGTCGTGATCGTTTGCTTTCCCCACTTTTGTTTGAACTTTAACTTTTCACTTTGTTGAATGCTAAGTTAGTTAGCCGCTAAACCTTAACAACACGCAGAGCAAACGGAAAGCTTTACAGAAACATGGACCGGATTAGCTTTACGGCGATGATTTAGATGACCGCAGCGCACTTTGAGAGACTCTGATTTACTGATTTAAAAGTATCCAGGCAACTGCTTCGGTCACACAGCTGCCCACAACAAGGAGGAAATGCAGGTTTGTCACAAGAGAAGCGGCCGCATGCTGTGGAGCCGCACACCTGATTTCAGGCCGCTGCAGCCTCAAACTTTAACACAGACACAGTCACGGTTAAAAAAAAAAAAGGTTAATTTCTCACCTTTTAGCGGTGCGGCGTTTGGAGCCATTTTTCCCTGCAGCTGCATTTTTTCCGTCCACTTGCGCTGTGGGGACGTCAGTTCCTGTTGAGGAGGCTGGATGGAGCTGTGGTTGGACGGCTCGCTTCGCTGGAGATTAAACGGGGATACAGCGCCACCGTGTGGAGGAAAGCGCTCAGTGTCGAAATAAACATGGAGTCTGAGGGTCTATATCATCCTAAGTAGTCACAGGAATGCCATAAAAATAAATATTCTGCAAAAAAAATATATATATTTATATGTTGAAATATAAAATGTTTTTGCTTTTCCCTGTTGCTTTTGTTATTCTTTGATGGGCCCAGCTGTCAATCAAAAGGGATAAAATAAGGAGGGAAGCGAATTATATAAATAAAATAAAAAAATAATTTTTGATGTACAAAACATATGATATTTTTGTGCAAATGACAAGATAAAAACATACATAAATAAATGCATGTGAAAAGAAATTTTTTTATTTATTTCAGTATTCTTTGACTCTTTCTTTTATATTTCCACATTTTTTCATCTACTTATGCATTTTTTATTTATTCCTCTTTATATTTCCACATGTGAAAATATAAATAGGAATAAAAACACTAATACATTAAAAATATATCACCAAGCTGTCAATCAATATGGAGGAAATAGGGCGAAATAAAATGAATAAATAAATAATGACATTACATATATATATTTTTAATTTTAATGAGATACACAAATAAATACATAGAGAAATATGTGAAAAATGCCTGATATTTTACTTACTTGTGTATTCTTTTATTTATATGTCTTTATAGTTCTATATTTTTTTAATCTACTTATGAATTCTTTTATTTCCTTCTTCTCACATTTCCACATTTTTGTTTATTATTTTACAGATTTATTCTTTTTTATGGCACTCTTTTGACTCCATAATGTTCAGCAGGGGTGGAAAAAGTATTTCAATCCTTTACTTAAGTAAAAGTATTAATACCACACTGTGAAAATACTTTACATTAGCTGTAGCAGTGGCTGAAAGTAACTAAGTGCATTTTCTCAAGTACTGTACTTAAATACTATTTTGAGGTACTGGTATTTTTGCTTCAGTATATCTATTTTATGCTACTTCAAAGGGAAGTTGTACTTTTTGCCAGAGCCTCAAACATTCACATACATTACATCATTTTGAATGTGACAGTTTGTACAGTCTTAGAGTACTCACACTTTACTTGAGTATTTCTTTTTTATGCTGCTTTAAACTTCAGACTCCCTACATTTCAGAGGGAAATGTTGTAGTTTTTACTCTCCTTCATTTTATGACTGTCCTTTTTTGACATGAAATTGTTAACAGCTGAATTAAAATGCTGCTTACACAGTGATGGATCCATAATAATTCTAATAAACTTAATTGTACAAAACTACGCTGCACAAAATTTGAATGAATCATTCATTTTTTTTTATTCTTTTACAATTTCCATCTTATTTTGTATTTTATGTTACATCTTCCGTTAATAAAAAAAAAAGAAAAAATATCTTATATCTATAAATTTAAAGAAAAAAAACGTCCATTCCATTAAGATGCTTAATATTCCCGTCTATTTAATTAGCGCTGACCATATTCCGTCGTGTACAAATACATTAACATGTGTAATCCAATTTGCGCTTTCTTGCATCGAACACTAACTCCGCCCTCGTCGGGAACGCCACGTACAGTTTGGCTCAACGCACCTTTGGCCACGGGCTGACAGTTTGATACACTTTGACTGACAGGTGGAGCGTCCAATCAGCGCTCAACGCGACTGTTTTACAAAGAAAGTGTGCTTTTCCTGTCCAATAGAGGCGGGCGGGGGCGGGGCGTTGCCATGGTGAACACAACCTTTTTCTGTAGGTTGTGGCCGAACTGGCTATAAGAGACTTGCGCTGGTGGTGGATGACAGATGTAAACAAGGTTCAGAGAGGCTCGGGCAGTTTGAGGAAGACTGCACATTAAAACCGCGGGGAAAGAGTGAAAAGACGAGCTCAAAGTAAGTGTCAGTTTATAAATATGTGTTAATTTACGCACGAACTGTGATTTATTAATTCAGTTTACTATGTATGCTGGGGCTTGTTTTGCAGCTTTTCTAATGAATGAGCCACCACCTGTACTCAAAACCTGAATTGTGGGTTACAGGTTCACGACCCTCTGTCGAGTTGTAAAGGGCTGTTGTAGAGGAATTGTTTCAAAGTCAGATCGCTGAGTTTTTTATCCACCAGACACGTGTGTTGCACAGTCGTTTGCCTGCAGCAGACACAGAGTTGCTTTTGAGATTAAGACTAACTTGCATAAGCTCATCTCATAATGTCTGCAGGTGAAGTTGTGGCTTGTGATCCTTTTGCAATGCTTGGAGCATTTAGGGTGTTTTGCTCTGCTCATTTTTGCCCACAGTACTGACTAGACCCTGGACAATTAAAAAAGCTCTGTGAGAGATTATCATATTCATATAACAAAAACTGACTTTGGGGACTGTAATACTGGGATACATCCTGAGCAGAAATATTTCGGATTTACACTTGATGAACTTATGATTTATGAAGTCTGAATTTAAATGATTGCAGATTCAGCTGAGAAAGCATTGGGGTCTGTTGTCAACAAGTTGAAAATATGTAAAGATCTTTGGGTATTTTACTTACTTTGTTTGCTTTACGGGCAGCATTTTATGTATCTTTGATTTTTTTTTTCTTAAGTCAAAATACCAGTGAAAAGTCATAGGTAGGTAAATAGGTAGCTGTTTATTTATCCCTGTGGGGAAATTTAAATCTCGCACATAGTTTTGGACAATAAATTTCACAGCTCAAACCGTAAAATATTCTGCCTTTGTTACATTTGTTTGTGACAGTTTATATTTGATAAGCACATTAAAGACATTGAAAAAAAATGTTTATGTTCATTTTCTGTATTGTGTATATTATATTCTAAGAATGTAGAGAAATATTGATATTGAAATATTGGCCAGTATATTGATATCAGATTTTTTTTACTCCCTAATATAGGCATCGGCCCCAAACATTTTGTGTCATCAGACCCTAATATTTAGACCTCTTTGTGTGTGGTTGTTTTTTTTTTTGTTTTGTTTTTTTGATAACTATTAAAAATACTAGTGAAGGTTTACTGTCTCAGTGCCCTGATATCATTTTGGACATTAAAGTTTATTGTTAAATTGTAAAATATCCTACCTCTATTATATATTTCTTACAAGTGTTAACCACTTTTGAGGGTGCATTGCACAAACAGGTGTTTATATATATTCTATAATCTGTGTATTATATTCTGTATAAAGAATAAAGAGCCAATATATTGATATCAGAATTTTGGCAGTGGCCCCCAAAATACAGTATTGCTCAGGCCCCTTTCACAGCTTTGTGATGCATGTGTCTACCCCATATTTCAGGGTTATGGGGATTCAAAGAATATGAAATAGCAGACTCCATACAGAATAGGTCTGCAAGCTGTTTTTTAAGAGTTCATAAGTTTGTTACTGCATTAATTGTTCAGAGTGATAAAAGGTTGAATTCCCGGATAAATCAGGCAAAAGTGTAAAATTTTAAGAGTGTGGAATTGTTTGTTTAATATTTCAGACAATAGGGTAAATAAGAAGGTTTTACTTCTGAGGAAACTGCACAATCTTTCATGGGCCAAAGAGCTTCATGCTATTTCTGAGGGACCTGAATTACAATTTATGTATAGAAATAATCTATCATGCAGCATGAGCACAATTAAAATAAAGTTACTTATTAGATTTGAAGCAAAATGGTTCAAAAATATTCTTTAAATCCAAAATTACAAACATACATTCAAATCAAGCACAGTTGTGGCACTGAACCTTATTTTATTTATGCAAACTTATCAAGGAGTCAAAAAAGTTTTAATTGCACAGCTGAGAACAGAAATTGTGTGAATTATGCAAGATAGGAAAAGCTGAGAATGAATCACATTTTCTTCTGTATTGTGCTTATTATGACAAGTTCAGGATACCTATTATTAATTTTAATGTCTTTTCAAAATCCACTGAATGTTCGGGTGCGTTGACGATGACAGAATGGAATGGTTGTTTCACTTTAATTCTTATAAATTCACTATCTTTGTTTCTAAAGACTGGAAAAATGTCAAGATGGTTTATTTATTTAGTATTATTTGTAATTTATGTTGCTAGTCTGGTTGCTGGTCTCATTTTCAAAATTATGGCGTCTTGTAAGCCTGGTAGGGCAGGGCACATTAACTGTGCATGACACAATAATCAAATCAAATCAAGACGTTACAAAGTTATGATTTACCCAATTAACCGATTAATAAAATGTTTTTCTTCTTCTTCCTAACCAGATGGTGAGGGGTAGAGCCTTGGCCCATTGTGGGCTGGTTCTGCTGAGTCTGTGGCTGTGTATCCAGTCAGTGCCTATCAGTGTGGACAAGACCACAGAAAAGCCTCATGAGGACCAGGGCCCACCAGAGAGTGCTGTGAGTCAGGCGGACGGTGTCATATAGATGTAAATCTGGGTCTTATGGATAATTACACCAAATACCTCGTAGGAAGGAACCATTTGGGCATACAGTGTCTCAGACAGGGCTTTTCATGTGGAAAGTACACTTGCTTGTGGGTAAAAGGTTGACAGGAGAAATACATTAAGTGTATTTGCTCAAAGCAAACAAGAGCAATATCAGGTAAATTTATGTGCTGCCGTTCTCCTGCTAGAGTTAAGTGACACAAACGTTTTCAATAATGGCCCTAAGTCCAGTTTAATGTAAATTTTAGTCCAACACTAGGGATTTAACAATCTGAAAAAGGTACGATAATACCATGATAAAAAAAAGTTTAAAAGCAGCAAAACCATGACCTAAGCATGTGCAAAGAATTGGAATGAATTGTCTTTGGCAATGAATGGTTGAATTTTGCACAACTGCAAAATACAAACAATGCAGCAGTCAGTAGCAGTCATTTTATGAAATAAAATAAAAATAATAAAATAAAATAATTAACCATGCAGTGTCACAATATTCAATATATTTTTACATCCCTAACAAACACTGACATATGTTTTTGTTACGCCTTCAGGACTCTGGGCTGCACTACGACCGCTACCTCAGGGAAGTCATTGAGTACCTCGAGAAAGACCCGCACTTCAAAGAAAAGCTCAAAAATGCCAACATGGATGATATCAAGGTACGTCTGCATGCTCACTAAACATTCCAGGATTGTGTAAGCTGTTTGTTGACAGGAACACTTTGTATTGAACTCTGGCATTTGTTGATTTTCTGCTTGCAGAATGGAAAACTTTCCAAAGAGTTGGACTTTGTCCAACACAATTTTCGGACTAAGTTGGACGAGCTGAAGAGAGAGGAGATGAACAGGCTGCGGATGCTCCTCAAAGTCAAACACGACATTCAGGGGGGGAATGGTGAGCATCCTGCACAGTTTATTCTGCTGATGTGTCTTTGACAAACTTGTGCTTCTTGAAGTTGCACAAGATGTTTTGTAATACACATCAACAGTTGGGTCATTGTCAAAATTAGGATGTGGCTGCTAGACACAGGAACATGATGTAATACAACGCTCAGCTAACACACAGGCCAGTGTGAACTACTGAATGAAATGTTCTATGGAATTAGGTTAGATTAGATGCAAGTGTACTTGAAGAACAGCAGTACAGGCTGAACTCATTAAAAAATCATCATTTAAAAACATAATGATCAGAGACATTATGCAAGATAGTGCAAGCTGGATGGGGTGTGAAAAAACAATTTAGAGCTAGTGTCACATTAAATAAAAACACAGAAATCTGTGCTACCATGCTTAGAAATACATTAACACTTACTTACTATTACTCTTTGAACTCTTTCCCAGGATAATTTTGAGCTGAAGTCCAAGTAAACAAACTGGCTGTGTGTTAATTATGTACTAAGGTTCCATCCCAGGAAACAGGATTCCCAGGAATACCCAACCAAACTGTTTCCCCAAAAATATAATAACGGAAAAAAACATTTAGAACACTGAAACACTGAAAGCTTTAATTAAATGAATGAACAAATAGAACCATGAAGTAAAACACTTACCCTTAATGCAGTTAGTACTGATGAACTGCCCAAGCTCCAAGTATCTTTGGGAAGCACGCGGGAAAGAGTAACCAGTGAGTTAGTTTACTGAATGACACAATCTCTCAAAAGATCCATTTCATCTTTTAAATTCCAACAACTGCAAAATACTTGATTTAACTGTTTTACAGTTAAATAAAACTTGTCCTCTTTTCCTTCATCGCAGGCCGGACAGTGGACCACCAGGTGCTGCTGAAACAGTTTGAGCACCTGAACCACATGAACCCAGACACTTTTGAGGTGGAGGACCTGGACCGCCTGATCAAATCGGTACAAGTAGTGATGAAAAAACAGAAACTTCCTAACTTGCATATCCTGTCTTCAACAGGATGTAAGCAGGATTTGGAGCTGATTTAGGAAAAAAGCCATTACAGATGAACAGTTCTTAATTCAATGTTCCTATCCTATCTTAAGAAAAGAAAAGTGTATTAGACAAGCATTCCAGTTTCCCAAAATCTTAAAGAAACTCTCCTAACTTTAAGATAACTGTTAAAATGTCTTAACTTTCTCTTTTCTACCTGGTAGTTAACTAGCTAACTTGTTTAATCCGTATGTTTGCTCTTCTATTGCTTTTATGCAATAGATGTTGGATACAGCAGAGACTGTGTCTGCTGTCTTAGCCCACTATGTTTCATTTATCTTCCAAGTTAGCATTCCTGTAAATTTCCAAAAAGAACATATTTGGATTTCTCTGCAGATGTTACCAACACCTCTAACTCATCTGCTCTGAAGTTAAGTGCCTGTCAATGTTTTTACTCAATTTTTTGTATGTTTCAATGAGAAAAAGCAACAGGTGCAAAGTTTGTTTAGTTGTTTAAAGTTGGTTGCGATGCTTCTGTAAAACCAAATAGAGAAAAAAATCTATCTTAGACTCTCCCTATTTTAACTTTAAGATATGATGTTTCTGTAATATAGCCCCTGAATACTGTTCACTACATAGATCTTTACTTTTTTACGAACAGTTTTGGCTCAGCAGCTGTAGTTGCGGCTTCTCACTAGAAAAGTTGCTAAAAGTTGCAAAAGAAGCTAAGAAGACAGATTCATTTTCAGAGTAACTCCATTAATGGCACCACATAGCATATACTGCTGTAAGAGTTGTAAGGATCAAACATTAAACACAGCCAAAGTAAATAAATGACTAGTTTCAGATGAATATCTGTTGTAGCCTCAGGGAATATTAACTGTTCAAGTAGCACAAATAGCTGAAAATTTATTGCAAGACATGATTCACAGCTTTATGTTGTTTGTTGGAGAAGGCTGCTGCGTCAGAGGTAGATGCATCGGTTTTGAGAGAGCGAAATGTTTCCTGTGAAGAAAAAAAAAGTAAAAAGGGGAAGTCACTGGGTTTGCATGTGTTTCTAGTTTTACAGTTTACAACTCAATGCATGCAAATCCAAATTGTTTAAGTTTGTGTAGTGTCGTTTATTTACTATTTATACCTTGGGACTGCCTGGTCGCATGCAAACACTACTGATAAATGAGTGTTTGCTTAGTTTATGAGACTTTTATTTGACACTTAACTCTAACATTTCCATATACTGTGGAATAAAGAAGTTCTTCTAACAAAGATCAGTCCAAAACAAGTTTCCAAGTTTCAGATTCTTATTTGGCAGCCAGAAATTTTATAAAACACAATTACAAATAATCATAATATCACAACAAAATCAAGTGTTTAAGGGAAGGTAACAAACAAGCAAACAAAAGAGCACCTACAAAATAAAAGAGAGCATCCAGGTTCAAAGCAGTTTCTATTAGATTCATCATCAAGACAGCCATCTCCATTGTCCAAGAGAAGTTTCAGGTTTACAGTCTCGAAGTCACACTTTGACCAGTTGAATAATAGTTTCAGATTAACAGGGATCACGAGGTGCAGACTGGACTTTGGCATTTTTGGACATTTTAGGAAAATCAAATGTTTAGCAATTGCTCCACTTTTTTGGATCCAATCCAAGAAAAGTGAGCGTACCGGTATAATCCATGTGTGAATTTCCCTTCTCAACGTTTTTCCTTCTTTTTCTTTTTTTTTTTAATAGGCGACCAAAGACCTGGAGAACTTTGACAAGGGCCGCCACGATGAGTTCAAGAGGTACGAGATGATGAAGGAGCACGAGAGGAGGGAACGTCTGAAGAGCATGAGTGAGGAGGACCGCAAGAAGGAGGAGCAGCACTACGAGGAGATGAGAAAGAAACATGCCAACCATCCAAAAGTGAACCACCCTGTAGGTTCTTAATGCAAATACAGATTACAACTCATTTAGTAAAGTAACATGAAGAAGAATCCTCACTTATTAGTTATTATGAGATATTAGTTGGTGCAGTTATTTGAATTTTAGGGACTGTCCTGAACAACATTATTTGGGAAACATTGTAATTTTGCTGAGTTTATTTAAATGGTCATGAACTAACATAGTGCAAAAGACTAGCGTAAAGGAGAAATCCTGAAGGAAACTGTGTGTGTGCAGGGCAGTGAAGACCAGCTGAAGGAGGTGTGGCAGGAGGCAGATGGTATGGACCCAGAAGACTTTGATCCCAAGACCTTCTTCAAATTGCATGGTAACCAGAAACCAGATATGTGTCCAAAGAGCCAAGAACCAGTAATGACTAGGGCTGGGAGCTCGATACTTTTAACTCAGTACTAAGCAGAGCTGAAATTTCTCCAGTCAAATGATACCCACATTTGATCCTTTTTGTACCCAGGCCTGGAAAAAAAGGATGTCCAAATGTTTTTACTCGCAGCCGCTCACCACAAGCGCTTTTCAGTTTAATGCAACGTGTGATCGGCCGACCCATACAGGCTGTGGTGTGGTGAAGTTAACTACAGTGTACTTGATAAAGTTGGTGATTCAGCGTGACCAGATCCCACCAAAACGTTTGAAAGTATGATCATACGACAGGCCTGTATACGGCATCTGATAAAAATAAATGCGTAAAATGCTGAAGGAATTTCAGGAATGATTCCGTTCACATGCTGGGTATCAAATCAAGTATAAAAAGGGCATCAAATGAAGTACTCTGTTGTTATCGGTAACACTTTATAAAGGTACTGGTGTTGGTAGTGGTATTGTAATTTTTTAAACCATACCCAGTCCTAGTAAAGAGTAAAGTTAGCTCTCTTAAATATACTGCCAGTTCTGAATCTAGTGGGTTTTTTTTTTTGATTCTACAGTCTCATGACCAAAGTCTTAGTCATAAAGCCTAATATATTGTTTACATGCCTGTGACAGAACTATGAATGGATAAAATGATGTGCTCATTTCAGTCATTCATTTTGTGTTGCAGACAGTAATGGAGATGGCTTCTTCGATGAGAGCGAGCTTGAAGCTCTCTTCACTAAAGAGGTATTCATGTTCATGATGTCTAACCGCCCGCATGTTCTGCATGTTTAGGATCATGTAATAAATAAATGAAGAAGCCTTCGCGGTAAAGATTTGTGCTTGTGTGTGTCCTCAAGCTGGAGAAGGTGTACAACCCTGAAAATGAAGAAGACGACATGGTTGAGATGGAGGAGGAGAGACTGCGAATGAGAGAACATGTTATGAACGAGGTGAGCCACCACAGTAACAGAACAGTGTTATTAATACAGTAATGATCAGCAGCCCTGAACAGGCCCCACAAATGATCAGGGTACCTTTGATTGCAGTCAGACTTGGACTTTTTCTTTTGGAATTTTTTAGTTAACTATTTAACACAAGAACATTCATAGCATTAAGTTTGTGCATATGACAATTGTAGTGTGTGTGGTTTGGGATTGTGGAAAAGCTCATGTGTATGTTTTTGTTGACGTTACTGTGTTGATTGTTTTGTGTCATTGTACTGTTTAAATTATCTTTACCATTATCTATGTTTATTTTTTATTTTAATGGCTCTTAACTTCCTTTTTTTGCCTGAGGACCCTCTCGACAATGAGATGTGCATCTTAAGGAGTTTATCCTCTAAATCTAACTTGAAATAAACATTGGTCTAAGTGCATTGCCCCTACACATTTGTACAAAAGTGCATTACTGGTGACTAAAATATTGTGTTTTAGTTAAAGGTGCAGCAGCCACCACTTGAACTTCTGCTAACTGTAGCTGCCATTAGCTAGTTAGCTCAGTTAGCTCAGTTGGCTGTGCAGCTAATGGTTTTACAATGTTTTACGATGAGTTAAAAGCTCGTCTTAGTTTGGTAACAGAGAGAAACTTGAATTCAGAGGGTGTATGATTGTATTTTTCTGTTTAATAAGGAAGCCAGGTGGAAAATGAGAATGAGGACAGTATTTTCTTTCTTGACATTTTGAGTTTATTTTGTTTATTTATTAGACAAAAGAAATCAAAAAGAGCTTGTGTAATGTAGCAAATTCACCGCTTGCGCACATGATCCAGCTAAAACTGCAGGGGGAGGCTTGAGCAACAGTATTTGACTCTCACCTCTTGAGGCGAAAAAGACAAGATGTGCTGGAGCTAGCTGGTTAGCATGCTAACTCCAGTACATAACTCTGCAACACAATACATAGACTCCTTTGACCTAACATCAAAACTGTAATTTCTAAACATTCTGATGATAGTTGTAGTTCAGAAGTTTTTAAACTAGAATTTGTATATGTTGCTCCTGTATTTGATGAATCTGGCTGTTTTTTTAATATTGGATTACAGTGCAAAAATAAATTATTCTTATAAGCAGTGCTTAAATTAGAACAGTTGTGTACCAGATATCACTCAAATGATCATTAATGGGCAAATCAATACAGTATTCCTCAGACTCAAGTGACAAATTCTACACAAGCACATTATCAGTGGTGTAAGATGAGACTAAATGGGCTGTGCTAAACAATAACAGAAACAAAAGCAGGGAGTTGAAAGGTCAAAGCTTTCTCGTTTCTTCAACGATTAATCTTGAAGACCATTTATTGGCCCTGACGTTGATTAAAGCAGCTTAATGTGTTGATGTGCAGGTGGACACCAATAAAGACAGACTTGTGTCACTGAGCGAGTTCATGGCAGCCACAAAGAAGGAGGAGTTCCTGGAAAAAGATGAGTGGGAGGTAAGATTTTATGTAAAAGTCTGACAGACGTAGACAGAAATGTGAACTTTATCTTGAAAGGATGTGTACCAATGTTAAGTCCAGATTTGGTTGACCCTGCTGTCATAATAGTGTATTTTTTCAATATTAAATTCCTCTAACCATCAGGTGGAGAGCCACTCTCTCTTGAAACGATAAAATAAAAGTTGTATAAGTGGTGCTGTTCTGGTTTATCATCAGAAAATCATGCTATTACTGATTAAATTCATTACATCCTGTAATTCATCGCCCTCCACCCTGCTTCAACAGACTTTAGATCAGAACCCCATTTACACTGAGGAGGAGCTGAGAGAGTATGAACAGCAGCTGGCCAACGAGGAGAACGACATCAAAAAGAGGTCTGCTGAGCTGCAGAAACAGAGGGAGGAGCTCGAAAGGAAGGAGGAAGAACTCAAAGCTCAGAAGTTGGGGCTGCAGCAGGTGAATTTAAAAACAGATTATTTGCAGGTGAAATACAATCAGGAATCAGGATTTCCTCCTTCAATAGTCTGCAGCCGCTTGACAGGTGCAGTAAATGGAGTTATATGCACACAGTAACACATACTTCAAATGATTTTGAGTTATTTCTGACTGATGACATGCATGATTTGTTGCATGTGAAACGTTTACCTCCTGTTGAGCTGCACCCAAGCGTTACCGTATTCAGTGGATTCTGTGCACGTACAGTACCTCCTACTGCGCCAAGTTTGAGATTCAGTGGGCAGGTTAAGGCAGACAAGACCACGATTCAGCTATTTTTATAATGGCTCATGGGATATAAAGTCATGCCGAACTGTAACTTAATGTGTAGTTATGGTACTGTTGTGTTCTCTGTTCTCACAAAATATTTACGTAGATATAGCTGGCAGAGGTTCCCACTTATTTTGTCATGCTCTAACATTTTTCATCTTGTTTTCTCTGCTCAGGCAGTAGAGGAAATGGAGAGGTTAAAAGCCCAAAGTGCAAATGCTGACGTCAAACGTAAGTATCACAGTGCAATGATTGTTGTCTCAACTCAATTTTAGATATTAGAGATATTGGGATAGTTTGGACTTTTTGAAGTGGGGGTTGTATGAGGTACTTATCAATAGTGTATTTCCTACAGTAGGTGCCGTTCACACTCCCGGTTTGGAGAAGCAGCAGGAGTACCGGTGTAGGCAGCTAAGTACATATTTTAGCCACTTAAAGAAAGGTTTGTTAATATCAGTCACATAATAACACTGCGGCTGACACTGTCCACAGCAGTACATTGCTAAAATTTCTACCCAAAAACTCCTGCTGCTTCTCCAAACTGGAGGTGTGCCGAATGCTTTAGGTAATACACTGACTATGGATAAGTACCTAACACAACCCTACTTCAAAAATCCAAACTATCTACTCTGCTTTACAGTTCCATGCAACCCAATTAGAGCTGCATTAATTGCTTATTAATCAATTATTAAATTAATCACTAGCTATTTTGAAAATTAGATTAAAAGATTAATCAGTTTAAGTTTGTTTTTGTTCTTTAGGAAAAAAAAGGTCAAAAGTCTCTGATTCCAGCCTCCTAAATGTGATTTTTTTTTTTTTCTGGTTTCTTTACTCCTTTATGACAGTAAACTGAATATCTTTGTGTTGTGGGCAAAACAAGACGGTAGAGGACGTCATCTTGGCCTTTGGGAAACACTGATGGACATTTTCATCATTTTCTGACATTTTACAGACCAAACAAGTAATCAATTCATTGAGAAAATAAGCACCAGATTAAACGACAATGAAAATAATGTTATTTGCAGCCCTAAAATCAATATCAACCAAGATAACCTTGATGGCATCTTTTTATTTTCAAACTTTGGAAACGTCCCTGCAGAGCCACTGAAAGAGACGTGGACTGAGTAGAACTATACAGCAGTGCTAATTAATGTGCAAATTTAGTACATTTTCCTTCACCAATATTTATAAATGCTAACTATGGATTAATCAATAATAATTCATAAAGACACAAAAAGTTTTTCTCTTTTTCCAGTTCAAGTTTAATTATTTAACAAATGCCTTCACCAGACCAAACAATGTCAAATGAGGGGCAATTACTGCCACTTCTAGACTATCCAGTCTTTTTTAATTAGCTGAATTCTTAATGGTGATTAATTGATTACTGATCAATCATTAACATCATACTAATAATAAAAATGTCAACATCTTCATTCCCAGTAGTAACCATCCAAAAAAAGGCTCAAATTCTCAGTTGCCACCAGTAGAAACTGCAAATGGGGAGGGGAAATTTGAAACAAACAAACTCAGCCCTCTAACATAAAGACTCATTAGTTTCACAATCATGTAAATTCAACTCACCAACTTGTGCCAAAACGACTCTGTGTTGCAGAGGCGGGAGCTCCTGTAGCTGACAAAGGACCTGCACCAGTCGTACCAGGAAACAGTCAACCACTGCCCCCTGCTCACCAGCAGCAAGATGTACCAGTGCCAGGACACTCATAGCAGGCCTCAGTACTCTGTGTGCTGTATGAATGCCAGTGAGCGTGTGTTTTGCCTTGTAATGATTCTAATTTTCCATTTTTATTTAGGATTTTCAAAAAAAAAAACACTTGACAAAACATGCCTAAATATTAAGAGCACATAAAAAAAATGTGATTTCAGGCTGCAGATTTTGTGCCAGTGCCCATCATGCCCGATTTGGTTGCATAAATCAGACTTGAAATGTGGAAATGTGGAGCTGGTCCAGTTTTTCTTCGTGGACAATGGACCCTTTTGTTTTTGTCGTTTTGATCATTTGTCACAACAAGGACTCCCATGTTCTCCGTGGGAAGTAGTTTGGGGTGAAATGGGGAGGGTTTTTGTTTTAAGTGAACGTTTTGTTTAGTGCACACTGTAGTCACTGCCACTGACTCTCTCAGAGGAAATACTTTGAAGGTTATTTATTTATTCCAGTAAAGAGAGGCGATTATTTCTGAAAAATGAATGTCAGAAACTTAATGTTAGAGTTTATGTAGTGCTGCTGGCTAATGAATGAAATGATCCTGTTTACATTTTAATATTTTTAGGGTTAACGGTCTGGATCCATAAAATACTGTTATTTCGGTCTCATCCTTTAGTACCTCTTAATTGTTTTATATAAGTTCTTATGAGGACTCCAGGACTTTGTTACCCATAATTCTCTTCAGCCATGGTATTGTCCTATTTGTTTGTCTTTTTTTTTTTTTTACAGTTTATATCTGTCAATTGTCCTTCCGAGCTGTTGTCTCTTTCAGACCAGATGATTGAAATATATTTAGGTTACAGATAAAGTTGCATATATTATATATTTAAATCTTTTAATTTAATGTAATTGTGGTGTGTTAGAGTAACAACTGTATGGATTCTGAAGTGGTTGTATGTGTTGTGTTCGGTGAGTTTGTGTCAGTGCTTGTGAGTGTCTGTGAATTATGTCATTTTCATTAACAGAATACTTTTAATTTATTTATTCTCTGTATCACTGTAAATGAAACCTCGAGCAGGTTGAATTTGTCTCTGTCACATGAGATGGAAAACCCAAATTAAAGGCCAGAAAGAGTCACAGGGTAAAACTGTTTCATGATAGATTAATACAACAGATAAGAGACAGAATAAAGACACAAAGATTTTTTTAAGGAATTGAGGTACATCCAGTTATTTTTATTCGATTCATTCTTTAATCTGTACACCATCCAACATCCTGAATTAATGAAACTGTTGTACAAGGTTTGAATGTGGACAATAAAGTGAATGAGCTTGCAGATTTGAGGTTTGTGTCTCTTCTTTTTAATCGTACACACTGACTCACTAATTATTTAAAAAAACACAATCATTTAAACCACAATTAAAAATGTTGAATAAAAAAATACACGCCAGTAATCTGCCTTGAGGCCTCGTTTATATCTGGATGACGGTACAGCGCACTGTGTTTCGCGTACTGAAATTCAGAATTAAACGGCTGAATTATTAAAGACCAGAGTATTGATAAACTCTTTTGAGGTAATTTATTATCACACATACGCACACGCTCCCTTCTAGACACGACCAGTAGCGATGCGCAGCTCCAAAAACAGAAAATCCTGAAAGACCTCTTACTTAAGTAAAAGCATATCACAGTATAAAAATACTTAATTACAAGTAAAATCTTGCATGAAATTGTTCCTTTTTTGGAAAAATCAACATTTTTCTTGCTTTTGTTGTACTTTAATGCTACTCTTATGGTATTTTTGATTACTAAATACAGACCTGCAAATTCATAAAAAGAGAAAAAGGTGACATGTTAGTAAACTAATCCCCCGATAGGGGACGTTTCGGTTAAAAGAGTGACCTACATCTTCTGTTCGTGGTTTCTGCAGACATTACTACCTTTACTTTTACCTTTGTACTTAAGTAAAAAGTACTAAGCAAGTTACTACAGCAAAAGACAATTTTCAGTGGTTTCAGGACACCTATTATTCTCTCTTTTGTGTATTACTACTGATCTTCAAGAAAGTAAAAGTAATGGAATGGAAAAAATTGCAAAACGCACAATATTTCTTATCCAGTTACTCGTTTAATCACTAGAATAACTGATAGATTACTCGATTACTAAAATAATCAATAGCTGCACATACATGACTTGCAAGTTGAGCCAGACATCCTGAGTCCTTTGTCTGAATGATCTGACGGGTCAAAGACGTTTAGGTTCGCCCGTATGAGTCATTAAAGCGCTCCATCAGGTAGGCGCCTGCTGTGACTGGAGGGTATCTGTTGCAGGTGATCAGAGCCTCATCATCCGGCTGGACGAAGAAAGCCAGAGACTGTCGTGTGCAGGAGTCTCCATCAGGGGGCAGCAAGACTCTGTGGACCTGAGGGACAGATTTTTACATTACATACATGAATGAATTCATACTGAACGTAATCAGATTTTATTTATTTCCTACAGTATAACCACCATTCTCCTTTAGTTTTAGTTAAGCTGAGATTTCTATAATACTGACTTTTTTTTTTTCTAGTTCTTCTATAAGGACGAACAACTCTTCCTGGGGTCCGCACAAGTTAACATCATAATTAAATTTAAACATCAAACAATTTAGGAAAATCGAGGCAAAAGCAGACAAAACAAAACAAAAAAAAACTACAATAACCAATTAACAAGAAAATCAACACCAATAAAACTGCCAGTGACTACAATAGCAGCATCATGTTCCTATATTATATCTAAACAATAGTCAGTACGGCATTTCATTCTGCTTCTCTCAACTCACCACAGAGATAAACTGATCGTTGGTCCAGCGCTGCATCAGGTCAGCGATATTGACGAGGCCCAGCCCCGGGGACGATGGGAGCACTGATGAATTCACCTGAACGATGACGCACCTGCAGGTTAACAAGTCTAAGGTGGGTCACATGCCTTTAGATTTATTTTCACGGTAACAAATATCAAAACAGCAACAGTTTGCAGTTTGGTAATCGTCCATTTTAAAGACAAAGTTAACATCGCAGAGTTAAGCTTGTGTTAAATGATTAAACTAAACAAAAGCAAGATAAGATGAAGGCCTCAGTGAGTTTTTAAAGTGGAAAATGTAGTTTGTAATATATCTTGTTTATGGAGAGGTGGAGGAGAGTCAGTGGTTTTACCTGCAGACCTTCAGAGCCCTGAAACAACAGGGTGATGCTGCCGTAGTCTGAATGCTCTCCACATCGCAGCTGACCCTCCTTCACTTTCTCATGGTCCACGGGTGGGTAGTACAGAGACCGCAGTGTGGTGCCATTCTCATCAGCTACAGGAGACACAACAACTCTGTTAAAGGTTCAATACGTTTTATAAAAATAACTGTTTGTTATGATATCCTAACAGCAGTGTGTGAGACAGAAAATATATTTAAAAAAACAGCTTCCTCAGGCTCCTAATGGCATTTGCAGGAATCCACCACGCCAGAAAGAAAACAACACATCCGAGCCAGGAGGAGTCTCTAAGGCAGGTGACTCAGACCCAAAACATCTGTATTTGTTGTCCTGAGAATGAGACTCAGCGATCAACTATCTACTTCAGAATAGAGATGTTCCAATACCATTTTTTCCCTCCCAATACCGATACTTGTGCTGTGGGTATCGGCTGATACCGAGTACCAATCCGATACCAGTATGTTAAAAAAAAATATCATAGCACGCCTGCATGTCTGTGATATGATTATCATTGTGGTAAGGCCTGGCTCAGGTTAAACCCTTTGTAAAACACAAATAAATACAGCAAATTCAAGCCATTTATTTTTAAATAGAACAATATAAAAAACAGTAGTGCAAATGCAATTTAACTAAATAAATCTAGGAATAATTATTTTAAAAAAATTAAAGTGCAGCCATAATATTTTTAAATAAAAAGGGAATTTTAATAGAACAGTATAAAACAGTTGTTGTTTTTTTAAATTAAAGTGCATTATTTTTTTTAAAAATTAAGGTGCAGCCACAATATAGTAAAATGAAAAGGGCATTTAAATAGAACAGTATAAAAAAATAGTCTGTCACGTGATCCATTCTTCCTCGTCAGTCTAAAACAGCAGGCTGCAGCACAGCGCCACTGTTTTAGATCGGCAAAGAAGAACTGTGCCAGAGCTAACGGAGCTAACCAGTAAATAGATTACTAATTTAATAAATTACGTGGTATCGGATCGGTGCCTGGACTCCAGTACTCGCCGATACCGATGCCAGCATTTTCTGCAGTATCGGAGCAATTTCCGATACTGGTATCGGAATCGGAACAACTCTACTTCAGAAACGCCTACAGCAGCTTCAGAATCAGAATCGGAATCAGAATACTTTATTGATCCCCGAGGGGAAATTGCATTTCAGTTACATCCCGTCCGAGCGGGAGGAACTGTGGGTCGGCCACCGAGCAGCGCCCCGTATTCTGCTTTAAAGCCTCCCTGGTATTTTAATATCGAAAGAATTTACTCTGGGCTCAAGATTCAGTGATACACTGGGAGATATAGTACATTTGGCTGTGGTATAAGAGCATGAAGGAACTTTAAGGCTTTGGTTGTCTGAAGATATAGATGATGATTTGTTCTTATTTTTTGGTTTTTTTGGGGGGGGGATTAATTTGTTAATTTAAATGCTGTTGTTACTTACACAGGTGACCATATGTATACACTTTTTGTGTTTCGTATATGTTTACAAGTTTTGTGTTTGAACACTGGGTGGAGCATTAGGGCAGGAAAAGCATACAGGTAAGTGACAGGTGATGAGGTCCAATGTATGTTGCTTTGAGCACCACAAGCCGAGTTCCATCCAGAAATGAGTGCCATCTAGTTCCATTATATTGGAGAGAAGGCAGACATATCTACAGACGATATCCCCAAAATTCTGCAACTCATATCAAAACTACAGGCCGGGGAAAAATTTTGATTTTGGGGTGAACTGTCTTTTAAGAACTGTCCCTTTAAGAAGTAGAGGAAATTTCTAAACCTATAACAGAACACTTAATCCTTCAGTTTATGAGAAAAATTCAAAATCAGATTCACCAAATCTGGAGATAGGTGGTTTTCATTAAACAAGAAGGGTGTGATAAATTGTAATCTGAAACGTAACTAGTAACTAAAGCTGTCAGACAAATGTAGTGGAGTAAAAAGCACAATATTTGCCTCAGAGATGTAAAGTATAAGTACCTCAAATTTGTATTAAAGTATAGTACTTGAATACGTGCACTTAGTCACATTCGACCACTGAATGTGAGATAGGATGTGCCTGAAACAGTCCGCACATGCTCAGAAGACCTTAACATAAGATAAACAAAGGATTAAGTCACACTAGTGTTGCCACATATCAGCTGATCACTGACTCTTTCGAATGACATGCAGCCTGAACGCGAGCAACAATAAATCCACAGTGAGAGCACTGAGCGTGTCTGTGTTTGGTACATACTCCCTATTAAGCGGTGAGCACTCAGGAACACCTCGGGGTCCAAATCCAGACTGTGCGCCAGCACCCTGAGCACCCGCAGACTAAGCTCCTTACAGCGCAGGAAGAAAGTCGTCTGGACCTCCTTGAACGCTGATAAAGCACCTGATGGCCATTTCTACAGCAAAGGAGAACAGAGTCAGAGTCTGACGGATACTGGATTTATGACACTGACAATTAAAAGTCACATAACACAAATAGTTTTGATAAGGAGTCCTGAACATTAGTTTAAATGAATTAAAAACAAACATGTGGACAGACTCAGGTGAACATGAAATAGGGACACTTTTTCTAAATGTATATATATGCTGACATTGATATATGTGTGATAAATCAATAATAATCAAATAATCAATTGGTCCAACAATAGGACAGTCGGGCAGAACTTTCTCTGCTAAAATAACAGTTACAGAGTAACTTGTACTTTGACCTCCATACTGACAACCTGCAGAATGAAGATCAGTCTGTCAATATGTCATGTGACCAGACAATAAATCCTGAAGCAGGAGTGAGAGAAGTATTCCGATCCTTTACTTAAGTAAAAGTACTAATACCACACTGTGAAAATACTCCAATACAAGTAAAAACCCTGCATGCAAAATCTTACGTAAGTTTTAGCAACATGAGTTACTTAATGTAGTAAAGATAAAAGTTCTTATTCTGCAAAAAAAAAAGTCCTTGTCAGTGTTTTATGACAACTTAAACTTCAATAATATGTTTTTATCCAGTGTAAATATGTGTTTTTTAGTGTGTCAAATGAATGTTAAACTTAATTTTGTGATTTTTGTCATATTTTAAATAAACTTTGACTACCAATTACAGTATCATAAATATGTGAAATCAAAATTTCCGTTTTGTCATGTGTAGCCAGATGTCTCAACACATGGTACTGGATTTGGTGGGCTGATGCCAATACCGACATTAGTGAGTCAAACAATTCCAGTATCAATAAATCGGCCAGTATTATTATGGAGTATATAGACTAGGGCAGCAATTAACAGTTATTTTCATTACTGATTAATCTGCAAAATATCTTCCTGATTAATCATTTAGACAATGAAATGTCCAAAAAATTGTGAAAAAATTACATGAGATACATAGTTTTAACTGGGCATCACAGGTCTGAAAAAATGTAATCTGAAAAGTAACAAGTAACTAAAGCTGTCAGACAATTTAAGTGAAGTAAAAAATGTACAATAATATGCATCTGAGATGTATGATGGATTGCTATAACAGGTATATCGGTTTATACTGGTATCAACGTATATTGTCTGATATGCCTTGATAATAACAGAATATTCTGCAGATTGTTTTTAGATTTAAAGGCCAGCATTTTCAATATATTTAACTTTTTCATGAGTTGACCCAAAAAAAAAGCTGCCAATTTTTTTTTTTTTTTTTTTTTTTTTTGGATAATCAATTAATTGCTTCAGTAATTTTTCAAGCCAAAATGGCAACTATCAGCTGGTTCCAGCATCTTAAAAACAAAGATTTTGCTCCTCTGTCTGTTGTATAAAACCAACAAAGCCAAACACTGACAGTAGATCATTACTATGTCAGGGTGAAGGGAAGCAGTGTTGAACGCCTCCTTCAGGTCTCCAGGTCGACTCGGATTCAACCTGAAAAGCAGTAAATTGTGAAAAACCGGTAAATTGTGCAAATAAGAATTGTTGTGTTGTTGTGTTAATGTTGTGATTCTACCTCTCAGTCTCCATAGACACCCAGCCGTGGTTTGGACTGTTGTCAAAGGATTTCCTGCTGTAGGGTCTTTTGAGTTCATCTGGCTGGAGGAAGAATTTCTTGGATATGTCCATGACACCATCCACCTACATTTAAAAAAAACAGTATATTCCACTTTAAGCGCTTTTAAGTAACTACAAGCTTTTTTTTTTCCCACTTTAGCTGCTATTTTACCTCCTCTCGAGTGATCCCTGTGTTCTGTATAAAAACGAAACCAACTTCTGTAAAAGCTGTTTTAAACTTTTCGCTCAAGTCGCACATCTGCTCGTCAGAAACGTCTTTCTCATCCAGGCTGTACGCGCCAAAGTCAACCACAGGGATCTTCATTTTAAAAAACACACAAAAAGTCTCAAAAGTTTCAAAAGAAGCTGAATGTAGAGCACGGGCTTCAGGGAATAATAATAAAAAAGGAGCTGTCAGTGTTTACGAGCTCCAGTCTACTGCCACGTGACTTCTGCAGCCAATAGGAAAAATAACTATTGCTCTATTGTGTAACTACACAAAATTACATAATAATTTATGATCTTCTCACCTTTGGATGATGTGCACAGGTGATGTGAAGGTGTCAGCTGTCCAACAGTGATCCCCATTCATTTTAATTTTACATTACAGCAACAAGTTGAGTTTGCTTCTGTGGTAGATTGGTACAGTCTGGACTCGCACCTGTGAAGATGTTTGATTTGAAGAAAGAGTGGAGCGTTTCCTTTGCGGGATGCGGTTTTATGGGGATTTATTATGTCGGTGCCGCCTGCTGCATCCTTGAACGGTTCCCTCGCTTCATCCAAGACGCCTCTAAGATCTGCGGAGCGTCTGCAGGTTCTTTGATGGCCACTGTTCTTAGTGTTGGAATCCCACTAGGTGAGTGAGTGGTGGGTCCTTTCTCGACAGACCAAACTTCAGTCAAAAATCTGTCATTTTAAAATACTTTTGTAATTATCTAATATCCTTCACTAAGTGAAACAATATTGAAGATGTACTTTAAGTCACTGCATTTCTTCATATAATTCGGCATAGTTGTAATACGCCAAGCAGCATTGTACTTTGATAGAACTCCAATCTCAATGCCACTGTTGACATTATGGGGAGTATTTATTTTTTTATTTATTTATTTATTTTAATTACTGTTGGATGTTAATAAAATGTCATTTTACGCTACTTTGGTAAGTAGCAAACATACTAGGTGAAATAGAATAATTTCTAAGATGTCATTTAAGTTACTACATTCTACTGTATCTTCTAGGTTTTTTGTTTGTTGTTTAACTTTAGTATAATAGGTTTTATAATTACATTTCCGGGTGTTTCCTCTGTTTCTTCCGTGACAGATTCATTAGCCTATATCCACTTAAGAGTGGAAAATTAGCACCAGCCAAAAGCTGGTAAAATATAAAAATGGCTTTTAGATTTTACTGTGTTTTACTATTGAATGGCTGGTGAAGTTGACCATTTATCTGTCAGTGACATTGACATTTTACCCCACCCTGATCCACTTCAAAACCTATCACTGATAGTGCCCACATTGACCTCATTGATCTCCTCGTGAGAGTGCCAGAAAGCCTCTGCTGGCAGGTTGATCTGTGGAACTGTTGCTGTGGGTGTATCTTATTTAGACACCTCTGATTCTGTGATAAAATTGTGCATAGTAAAGATCTTACCGACCTTTCATCACTTTGGCACACGTGGAGCTTTAGACATACCTTGATAATAAAAAATAACAGTAGATAGACTAGATCTATTTGTAATAGTTTTTATCCGATATTTGAGTGACCAAAAGTCTACTTTGGCAAATAATTGATAACATAATAAATAAAAATACATACATCTTAAATCAAATAAATTAAAAGAGTTAATTTTAACTTCAAGTTCACCCCAAAATCAAAAATACATGTAGTGCTGTTTATCCACCTAGATACTGTAGCTTTGGTGTGAGTTGCAGAGTTTTGGACATAATCCTTGTTAAGACCATGTTGTGTGCAGTTTTATGTAGAAACTATCTTCTTTCCACTGAAATACTGTAGACCCACCAGCCACATCATTGCACTAGCATTTCAGCATTTCTACCAGCCATGCACTGTAATGCCTGTGATCCTCTGTGCAGAGGAATGCTGCGCAGATTTGATGCTGATGGCCAAAGAGGCGAGGAAGCGCAAACTGGGGCCCCTGCACCCAGCGTACAACCTGCTGCAGATGGTGAATGACTCTCTGGTGAGGAGCCTTCCAGAAGACGCCCACGTCCGAGCCTCTGGGAAGCTCTGCGTGTCCCTGACAAGAGTGTCTGATGGGAGGAACGTACTGGTGTCGGAGTTTGACAGCAGAGAGGAGCTCATTCAGGTGTATAAGCTGACCTTTTCGTCCAGAGTCGTCTGAGGTCACGAGACCTTAATAGACCTTTTTTTTTCACAGCAGCCATTTTGACATTAGTAGTGTAAACAAAGGTGTTACCAGTAATACTAGTAATAATACTAGTCCCGTTCCATTCAGGTCAAATTTAGACAGGGTGCTAACGTGTATGGTGGCTCACTGGAACGATTCTGCCACACTAAATGGAACAGGACCTTAATTAGCATCATTGGTAATTAAGCAGAGGTGGGCAGAATTTCAATTAAATACATTTATGTATTTAATTTCTTTTGAATTATATTTTGTGATTTGGTTTTCTGATGGGTGGGAACAAAATACAGTGCAATTTATAACAAAATACTTTCAGAGCTTGTATTTGTGTATTTAAAATACTTGATTAATATTTCATTATATTCTAAAAATGAATCCAGCATCCAAGACCAACCGAGGCCAGTTTGAAGTCATAGACGGCTTTGACATAATATCAAAACTGTTTTTTTCCCCACATATTTTTTGAATGTTTAACTAAAATGCCTCCATATTGATCCTTTAAGTTCAACACATATTGAGCCCGCTAAATGCCTAAAATGTGACAATATCAGTTTTTATATAATGTATTTTTGTGTTTTCATTAAAAACATTTTCTTACACAAGCATTTTTACAAGCATACATTTGATGAGCAAGTATTTGTAATTTGTATCATGATCCTTTTTATGTATTGTGCCCTCCTCTGGCTGCTGTGAAAAAGGTCTGTTGTCAGCAAGATAAGAAATTATCTATAATGATACAGTCATCATTTTCTTTGGTAAAAATTTAAGATTATGAAAAGCCAAGCAGTTTTTTTTTTGTATTTTGAGGAAATGGGGGAGGAATATGTGAGGGCTATAATGTGTGTGATCCTATTTCACCAGAACTAGTGATTTTGCTGATCATCTGACCAGTTGTGATGCAAGTGTTGCAACAGTTTTTATAGTTTCATATCTGATGTGAGTAATAAAATCTTGTTAGCTGTTTTGATCACCAGTCCTTCCTCTCTGGAAATAAGGCTTAAAAATATATTAAGCCCAGCAACATGTTAAAGAAAACTCTTTTGTGTTTGTCTGCACAGGGAATTCATATTTCTTTAATTAATATGCAGTAATATCTGCCTTTTCCAGGCCCTTTTATGCAGCTGTTTCGTCCCTTTCTACTGTGGTGTTATTCCACCAACTTACCGCGGAGTGGTGAGTGAACCAGCAATAGTATAAGCATTATACTATAATTACAACATGCAAAGTTTTCTCTTTATCCAGGAGGATGTTTAAGTTTAGTTTTAGTCAGTCTGTTACAATGCATCTCAACATCATTTTTTGTTATGGCAAGAAATTGAAATTAAACTGTATGTATATATTAAACTGTATACTGACTTAAAGAGGCAGACAGTGCATGCAGGCTCTCTGTGCTTAAATTAAAGCTGAATTAAAGCGAGATATTAACTGTTTTTGATTCAGTTAACCAGATTTGATGTATTTGTCTCTCATCCTGAACTTCTCAGTATTGTGGCCTTTAGGCGAGGTGTAACAGACATACATGAGAAACTTGCTCAAACTCCCCTCAAAAGGCAAATGTTGGAATATTTAGGCATGTATGTACATTACCACACTGTCGACAATGACACTAATTGGCAAATTTTTGCAGCTCCAAAAGTTTTATTTGAACAGGATTGTTGGATTTTATCCTAATATACAGGGGATTTTATTTCATTCACATGCTTCAAACTTAAACCCGTGAAACTGATCCAGTCGTTTCCTGATCTGTTAATTATAGAGCTTCATGAAAACTGCATCTAATATTTTGGGCATTGTTCATTAATCTGAATATTTGTGAACATGTGGTCTGAATAAATTTCTCGTTCTATACCCTGCCTTCCCACTCAGCATTACGTGGACGGTGCCGTCAGTGACAACCTGCCTCGATGTCACCTGAAAAACACAGTCACGTTCTCTCCGTACGCCGGTGAGAGTGATCTCTGTCCTCGAGCGACCACGCACATCTTCCACGAGGTGCGCTTCAACAACATGAGCATCCAGGTCAACTCAGAGAACGTGTACAGAGTGACCAGAACCTTCTTCCCCCCAGAGCCGGAGGTGAGACACAGAAGGTCCATGTTTCAGAGGCTATAATGTATATTAAAAATGGAATTAATTAACATAAAATTACATGAATACACATCAATACATTAAAGCCAGTGGACACTGTATGTAGATTTAGATAAAATACTATTAAAAATCAATATGATTAAAATTCTTAAAAAGAGTGAGAATAATGTAACTTGCATATTAAATAATTAAGATAGTTTGTCTGTACATTTGGAGGAGTATTTTTTTTCTTGTTGTAGCCCATCTACCACAACTCACATACAGTCAATTTCACTTCCAACCTGAACATTAAGGTTTAATTTTATGTATTAGTTTTCCATTTAAGCAGCCATTGTTTTTATATTATTTCAGCTGGTTTCTATTCTTTTCAGTATGGGATGATATTCAACCTGCATAAACTTTATATATGGATGTTTCAGATTTTGTAGGCACTCAATAGTCATGATATTGAAGGTTCACAAAGAAGTCTACGATGGAGTATTAGGACCACATGAAGGATTTTTTTTATTATCTTGCATTTCAAGAATAAAATTGAACTTTCAGTATGAGTGCTAGGTATAAAAAAATAAATCAGAGGAAGATTTTCTAAACTTTGTATTATGAGAATAAAGTCAAAATGGTATTCTGACTTTTTTCTCATAATGCAAAATTTTAAAAATCTTTGCCTGGCACTAATACTCTCTCTAATTAGATATCACACTTGGCCATATTGCAGTTTTGCTAATGTTTCAATTGATTGTTCAGCACTAGTTAATTTTACATCATCATGAAAACAGTGTACAATATCTTGTACAGTCTTTGAATATCTGATATGTGGTTTGAATAACTCTCTGCACGCTGATCATTTTTCCCCCTCCATTTCCTCTTCCCTCATTTTTTCCCTCATGCCTGGCCTGAATGCTCCTCTGTAAAAGTCTGTGTCATGCAACAACTATTTTGTTTATTTGGAACATCCCAGCTAGACAAAAGATAAGCCAAGGTCAGCTTGACCTTAATTCTGAACTGAAAAGAAAAAGAAAAAGAAAAAAAAATCGAGCGGTAAGACGTTCAGACAAGTGTAATGGAGATGCTCTTTGTTAGGGAACTTAAACATTAAAAACAGAAGAAAAAGGCACTCTTATTTTCCTTTGTTTCCTCTTTTCTGTCTAAACTAAAGCTTGGCTGGGAGATTATATGGCTCTGAAATTAGTTTCCAGTTTCTTTTGATATCTTCTTTCTGCCCTCTGCTGGTCAGAAATTAGTTGCTGCAACCCTCAAATACAAAGCACGTAAAAACTCTGAGGCAAGTTTCCAATTATTTTGATACCAGTGGACAATGAAAAGTACTAAATTCATCTTACATCCTCACCAAACATTTTTGGATTTTACAGGCAATGGCTGAAATCTGTCAGAATGGCTACACAGACGCTCTCCGCTTCCTGCAAGAGAACAGTAAGGACATCCTGCCATAATTCAAAATTCATGTAAACAGAAGGTGGGGAAGATTTCTTTTTTTATTCTACTAGCCACAGTTGCTGAGTAATCCAGTGCTTCTTATTGTAGAAAACATCTTAGTTGTAATGCTCATCAACAGATCTGATCAGCAGTGAGAGTCCCCAAAGAAGTTTGGAGATGGACTCACCCAAACCTGCTTGTTGTGAGCTGGTGAAGGAGACCAATGAGAACACGCAACAGAACGGACTGAAAGCGCCTCAGGAGGAGCACCAGTGGCTGGATCCACAGCTCATAGAGCGCCTCCCAGTTAACATAAAGAAGGGTAAGGACGGTCATTGAGGGGAGGCTGACGTGGGAAATAAACAGCACAGATACGACTGAAGAAACAATAATGTACCACTGAGCCACCGGGCCAGTACATTAAATTTAATGCAGTAAACACTAAATTTGTAATGTTTTTTTTCACAGTGTTGTGTGAGGCCTGCAGAGAGACACATGCTGCAGGAGGTCTGTTGTCCCACTGACGGAGTATCTGCCAAAGAAAGTGACTTCTTACCTGCAGATGCCTCGTATTGCACCAGTGGAGTCGGCCTACTCTTTAGCCCAGAGGTACAGCGGCATACTAGCCTGTATTCGACCTAATAATATCACATCTGAAGTACTTTTAATATGCTGGGAGTCACTTCAGTATTCTCCTCTGAGATTCTCAAATTCTCAAATCATCTGACACTATCTTGGTGACAGAAACCCAACCTGTCTGGTACTGTCGTCCAAACAGTTTACGTCATCATGAAAAGAGAGTTCAAGATCTTCATAAATAGACTCTGACTGTTCCTTTCAGACTTGTGGGCTGGATTCCAGATGTACCAAGGGACATGAGCTGGCTCTATGGTGTAGCTAGAGACACATACAAACAAGCTTCACAGGGCAAAGAGGAGGACTATGACAGGTAGGCGGTGTAAAAATCGTTTCTCTTGCCCAAATCTTCATAAATGTGGTGACTGGTGCAAGTTACCATGCTAGATCATAAATTAAAATTCAGGCGATCTCTCTCAAGATATTTCACTCTTCCTAGAGCCACAAAACTGACAAACTATCCCTTTACCCTGTTCTTTCTCCAGGGAGACTCTACTGCGCCGATGCAGTAGCCTGCCAGACCTGAACCTGTGCGACCAGACAAAAGAAGACATAAACATTCTCCCGATGACCCCAGAAGCTACGCCCACCTCCAGTCTTACCTTCACCTGGAACACACACACTGAGTTGGACTACAGGTCTCTGACTCCACCCCCTACGCCCACCTTCGGCTCCACCTCTGGGTTTGGTGAAGCCGCCACAGAGTCACCTCAAAGTGCAGGTAGAAGCTGGGGTTTGGGCAGAGCTGTGGGGTGGATCCGAAACATTGCATCCGAGCAAACTTCAAACCACAAGACAGAGGATTAAAAAAAATTTCTGCATTCAAGTAAATATATTTAATATTGCACTGAAACAGATGATGAAGTGAAAATGTTTAATAAAAGAATATAAAGATGTCCTGTGTTTTGTGATGTCTCAAATAAAATGTCAGTGGGTTCCTATAAATTAAATTTCTATCACATACAGTAAGCAGTTATAAAACCATTCTTCACTGTGAGGTAAGGTTACATCTGTATCTTATGTCCTGCCCCCTCTTCTAGCTCTCTCCCAGTGAGTTTGTCAGTCTTTTTGAAAATCTGAAAATGTAATTTAAATTAAATTAAAAGATTCAGAGAATCCAGAGAAATCATAAGGGGCAAGTCAAAAAAAAAACCTTTGACCCCTCAGGCAGCACTGCATCAAAAACAGCATTAAAAACCCACATGTTTTTTATAAAGGATACTGCAAGGGCTCAGGAGCACTTTGGAAAACCGTTGTCAGTAAACACAGTTTGTCGCTGTATCTATAAATGAAAGTTAAGTCTCTACCATTCACAGAGAAAGACATTATCAACAACATGCAGAAACACTGCAGACTCTTCTGGACCGGAGCTCATCTGAGATGGACTGAAACAAAGTACAAAAGTGTGTTGTTGTCTGATGAGTCAACCTTTTAGATTCTTTTCAGAAATCATGGACGTCGTGTCCTCCAGGCTAAAGATGATAAGGACCATTCAGATTGTTACTACTGCTAACTTCAAACGTCAGCATTTGTGATGGTGTGGGGGTGTGTTGGTGCTCATGGCATCATGGGTAACTGTCACATCTGTGAAGGCCCCATTAGTGCTGAAAGGTACACACAGGTTTTGGATCAACATATGCTGCCATCTAGACGATGGCTTTTTCAGGGACGTCCCTGCTCATTTCAGCAAGACAATGCCAAGACACATTCTGTTACAACAGCGTGACTTTGCTGTAAAAGAGTTCAGGTACTAGACTGATCTGTCTGCAGTCCAGACCTGTCTCCTATTGAAAATGTGTGGTGCATTATGAATCAAAAAAATGCTCCTGTCCCAACCTTTTTGGAACATGTTGCAGGCATCCCATTCAGAATGATATGTGTATATTTACAAAAAAAAACAATAATTATAGTTATACTGTCATACTACTGATGCACTGTTCTCAGGTATCGCATGTAGGTCTCCATAATCATCCTACAAACAACTGAATAATAAATCAAGACAGACCACTCAGTAAATTTAAAAAAAAAACGTTGTTTTCATGTAGTTAGTTGCTTCATATATAGTTTTTCAAACCTGTATTTATTTTTCTTTCTGTATTATGTTCAACAAGTCAATAGCTGGAAGGTAAAAGTGGAGAAATCCCTCTGACTGTTTGTTTTTCTCCTGGCCCCCTTGGGCCCCCGTACTTCTGCTGGTTAAGTCAGTTATGAAAACTGTATCACATGTCATGCAGCTGGCCTAATTGCACTTAGTATGTGAAGTGACTCTAGCCTGGTGACGTCAGAGCCTAGTATGTTGTGCAATACCTCACCACAGCCAACTGAAGAGCTGCCCAGTTCGCCTCTGAATGTAGTGGAGAAATCCTGTAGGGAATCCAAATGCACCAGATGAACTCTGACAGGTGATTGATTAGAGATGTGGTTTTGAGTTGATGGAAACCTCAGAGAAGATGTTTAACTGGGACGAGGAGTGGAACATCTCGTTTGCAGGCTGTGGGTTCAGGAGCATTTACTACCTGGGAGCTTTGAGCTGTATCCTCCAGCAGGTCCCACAGCTGGTTCATGGAGCCTCTAAAATCTGTGGAGCCTCATCTGGATGTCTCGTGGCTGCAGCTCTGACTGTCGGGATTCCCATTGGTGAGTTTACTGTATGTTGGTGTCAGAGTTTTTCCAGCTCTTCAGGCAAATCGTCAGGGTCTATAATTGTTATTATGTATATGAGGGTCTTTTGGATAAAAGATTTTCTACTGTAAATCATCAGTGTCAAATTTTTGTTGCTGGTGTTCTGTACAATCCAATCTGCCTCTCTGTGCAATCTGTCTTTACAAGGCAACACTACTTGCATTATTTTTTTCTCATTGTTATAATAATACCACCATGTGTGTGAATACAGTTTGTGTGCAATATCTGCCAGTTATCCATATTTGCCCATATATCTATCCATACATCCAAACATCTCCATATATCCATATAATTGAAGGTGTACATAGTGTACATGTTGTGTAATTGTGTAGTGTTTATATTTTTTTATTTCTTAATTATTTTACACATTTTTTCTTCTATTTTATCTGTAGGTGTTTACATTCGGCCCTTTTTTTTATACCTGTTCTTGTTGAGCTGTGAATTTCCCCGGTGTGGAATCAATAGACTTTATCTTATCTCATCTCATCTTAAAGAGATGCTGTTGTTTTGTCACCTAATGCATGGAGGGATTTAGTTAAGTTTTCAGTCTTAAAGCCCATTACACTTCTCTGTTTTGTAATGAAATCTGGTATTTTCTACTAAATATGTTTTAAATAAACAAAACCTGCCCCCAACTTTGCAAGTAGGTCCATTTTATGTGATGAAATTTGGTGTTTTCTACTAAATATTTTTAAAATATACACAACCTAACCCTAACTTTGCAAGCAGATCCATGTATGTCATATAATCTGGTATTTTTCTCTTTTATACATCTAAAATAAACAAAACACGACCCTAACTTTGCAGGTCAATATATTCTATGTCATGAAATTTGATATCTACCTCACTTATGTCTAAAATAAACTCTGACTCTGACTTTTCAAGTAAATAAGTTATGTAAGTTTAGTGGGTCTCAGCCATGTGTTGACAGTGTGACAGTAATGTATACAGTAAATGGATGAATAAATAATAGATGTGAAACTATTTTTCATCATGGAGGACTGAAGATGAATATAGGAGTGATACAAATTATAAAATAATAAAAATATTATAAAATATGTTATAATATTCTCTAATTTATGATAAATACATTATGAAAATCTGATATCTTTCATGATCGCTTTGCTATATGAGTTTTCATGTTCTTTACTGTAGTAAATGAGGCATTTGGTCATTCAGAAAGGTCAGAGATATGTTATCGCGGAGCAGGTGCTGTTATTGATACTTGGAGTAAACAATGTACTTGGCAGGTTCACGGACACGCAGAGTATTTGCAATAGTGAGGGCAAATTCCAGAGGTTACATAGAGTTTACAGGGAGGCCTCATGAGGAGAAGCAGCTGTCACTCATGGTCTCTCTGCTGTCATTCACCTCTCACAAACACACACAACAGTTCACCATCAGAAATAAAATAACAACACAAAAGCAACAAAAACAACAGAATATAGGTATTTATCATTTGATAACTTAACCTAACCTTAAATCCTAAGTAGAAATGATAAAAGAGATGACTAACAGCAATAAAGCAAACAAGTGAGATAAGAAAACTATCATCTGAAACAATAAACTTAAGAGTTACTGACTCTCTACAATACCCAGAATGCATTTTGCAGCTTGGTTGCACCAACAAAGATTAATTCTAATCACAGTTTAGCAAAACTATAAGTTTAAAATAGATAACATTTCAAATTAAGTAGAGCTCTGTTGCACAATTAAAACTTAATTTAATTTAAGTCATGTAAAGTTGGATCCTTGTTGAGATGCTTTCCTACCCAAATTGATAACAACAACAACAATAATAATAATAATAATAATAATAAATAAATAAATAAATAATATAAATTTGAGTGCATCAGGACCCAGTGAGTATAAAGGATGAGGGAAACTGTTAACTTTCACCTGCTCTGTATGAAAATGTTGCATTGTTTGCTAACTAGCATAAAAGTTAACAAAAGACTGAACTGTTTGCCAGCTAGCTAAAAAGTTAACTAAACATTAGGCTGTGCTGTTTTCTAGATAATTAAAAACAACAACTGTTCAGCCAAATTATCAACTGGAGTGAAAGAAAGAAAAGGATGGCTCATTAAACTCAGATGGGTTGACTGAGTCTGTCTCTTTAACTTTCTTCAAGAAACTTTTTCTCAGTCCATCTCAAAAAAGCAGATTTTTTTTAAAAGTTAAATGTCCTCAGGTGTTATAAGTTAATAGGTCAAAGTTTAAACTGGAGTTCAAAGTTTTGGGGCAAGAGAATTAAATTTAATCCTGGGGAAGACTAAACTGAGGTTTTAAGAGAGGTTTAAATTGAATCTGACTTGATTTTAGACTAGTTTAAAATGGAAACTCTAAATGGAATGTAATTTAAAGTTCAACCATGATTTAAAGGTAAAAATGAATCCTTGATAGTGCAACTCAGCCCAGGAGAGGAAATTCAGTGAGTCTACTTTGAGTCAGGGGTTCAACTTCTGCTTCTTCATCATCAAAAAACAAACAGCTAAAGAAAATTTAAAAACAAATAGTAACTTTATTAGAGTTTAACCACACTGTTAATTCTCTGACTCACTCACACATTCACCTTTACTGTTGTAATTCATAACCATCCTCAAAGACTAATATTTTTTATTATATCTTCCTCCTCAGAGCAGTTCTGTGTCGATGTTTTGACCATGGCGAAAGAGGCCAGAAAACACACTCTGGGAGTTTTCCACCCGACCTTCAGCCTGCTGCGGTCGGTACGGGACTCCCTGCTGGAGAAGCTCCCGGCAGACGCTCACCTGCGGGCCTCTGGAAAACTCTGTGTGTCCCTCACCAGACTGGCTGATGGGAAAAATGTTTTGGTGTCAGAGTTTGACAGCAGAGAGGAACTCATTCAGGTACAGAGGGACTGAAATATTTTGGATTTCACATCATCTGTGCTGATAGTGTTTCAACAAAATGCCAATTTTGTCCTGCCTTTTAGGTTCTTATGTGCAGCTGCTTTTTCCCTGTTTACTGTGGTTTCATCCCACCTTCGTACCGTGGAGTGGTGAGCAAATATCCTGTGCATTTTCTAAGCTTTTGTAAACCGAGTAGAAAGAAATGGTTATACAATATGGTTTTACTGTGGTCTTTACTTTAAAGCCCCTATAGTCAGACATTTTAAATCCTATAAAATCCTACATAAATAGGGGCTTTAAGTACAAAAAAAAAATCCATTGCATTTCAGTCACATCCAGATGTTTGCCATCAATATTATTTTATATTGGCTACATTATCAAACCCTGTAAGTTCATATTTTTAAATCCATGTGGCCATCTGAGAGTGTCATGTTAATTTCTCCTTCCTCTCAGCTCTACATGGATGGAGCCCTGAGCAACAACATGCCTCTGTTCGAGCACAGAAACACCATCACAATGGCCCCGTTCTCAGGCGAGAGCGACATCTGCCCCAAGAGGGTACGTTCAACTTCTTCGAGGTGCACTATGGCAACGTCAGCATCCAGGTCAACACTGGAAACGTGCATCGGGTCTGTACGTCCTTCCTCCCTCCAAGGCTTGAGGTGAGTCCCTGTCCAGGTTTCTTTTACTTCAAACAGTGGTGGAAAGTAACTAAGTACGTTTACTCAAGTAATGTTATTGAAGTACTCGGGCATTTATGCTTCCTACTCCACTACATTCACAGGGAAATATTACATAACTACATTTATTTGATCATTTAGTTTCTTTTTAAAGGTGAATATGCAGGATTTGTAAGCTGCAATTTGTAAACACACGAGAAAGACAGTTGGTTGCTAAGTCTCATTCTCAGGACCGTCAAATACCGATGTTTGGTGGTTAATAAAACGTCCTGAGTAGAGAAAAACAATGAGAAAATAGAGAGCTGCCTCAGGCTTCTGGGTGATGAAAGGAGGGTTTATTTTTGTGCATTGCTCTTGGGAAAATCCTGCTTCACAGCAGAGAAAAATCTGTAATTGTCTTTTTCACAAGAAGAAACTGAATTATTCAGTTGAAAAAGCAAATGAATGTTGAGATGCTGCAAATCATTTTAGCAAACAAACCTTCATGATTTCCACTTCTGTTCCTGACAGACGCTGGCTGAGATCTGCCACAACGGCTACATGGATGCTCATCGTTTCCTGAGAGAAAGAGGTGAGCTGTTCCACCTTCGTCCTGCTCACCACTGATGAGTCTTTGACTTTTCTGCTTCACAGCATGCAGTTAACAGCCGATGTATAGTCAGCAGTGAACTGTCTGTGATAGATCTGCTTGGAATGCAGCGTCTTCCCCCCAGTTTGGTGATGGAGACGGACACGGTCAGAGCTTGTTGTGAGCTGGTGGCTCCAGCAGAGGAGCCAAAGAGGACACTGTTGAATGGACAAAACCCTCTTCAGGAGGGTCACTGGTGGTTGGACCTGAAAGTCATTGAGAACCTGCCAGTTAGCTTCAAGACAGGTGAGGAGGACAGGTGGGACTGGCTGAAAGAGTTTATTTATTGTAGCATGAAAAAAAACAGGTGAGCTCAAATGTAAGTTTTGGGTTTATTTGAACTTGTTCCTGGAAGGGCACTAGATCAAACGCCCAGAGGCAAGAGAAGAATGAATACCTGCCACGGTAGTTAACGCTGCCACGAGATAATAACGCACGGCCACCAGATAGTTATTGTAGTCATCCCGTGCAGACTGTTGCTTTTATCATGGACAAGTTTGATTTAATTTCATTTTACTTTAATATAGGAATGAATTACAATGACATCATGAATAATAATAGTGAAAATATGCCTATATTATTTGTGTATTCGCACGTGTATCGAACATGTATCTTCACTAACTGACACCACGTTGTGTGCGCTGTTGTGTTTGGCGACCTGACCGCCGCGCTGTCCATGGTTCTGACAGAGGGAGATTGATTAATAGACAGAAGGACAGACAGACAGAACGTGTTACTTCAGCTCCTGTTTGCTTTTTATTGTTGCAAATTGAACTTTCGGCCCCAATTCAAATTATTATTTATTTCAGGATCATCATGTTTTAGAGCTCCCCTCAATTGTCCAAAATGAGGCTTTCAGGAGAGCTCATGCCCGTTACTATCCACGAGATAGTAACGCGTGGCCCACGCAATTTTTTTTTTACCAATTAACCAAAGAGGTCCGTAATGAATTGAATTTATACAAAAAAAAAAATCTAAAACATCGAAAATGACAAGCAAGATAAAAGAGTGCATTCTTGCATTAAACGAAATCAATCACAACCAAGAAAAAGTGTAAAAAAAAAAAAATCAAAATAACAATTATTACAAAATAAAAAGTAATTTTGAGATTCATTCCTTTCAGCTAAGGATTATTAAACTTATTTTGATTGAAGATCCGTGATTTTAATCAATTATTTCCATATTTTAAAGGGACAGTTGACCCCAAAATCAGAAATACCTCTTACCTGTAGTGCTGTTTATCCATCTATATTGTTTCGGTGTAAGACTGCCTCAAAGCGAAAAAAGAAAAAAGAAAAAAAAGGAAAAACTCAACAGCAGCGTCTCTTTGCAGAAATCATGACCTGGTTACTCAAAATAATTCAGACCTTGTTGTACTTTCTTTCTCAGTTACCAAGCTACACTCACCTGCTGTATCACCGTGCAGACGAAGCGTGCATCCATTCACAGATGATTACGTCCCGTACTGTCACGAGCATGAACCTCTCATCAATGAGTAGATGCACGATTCTTTCTGCACGGTGATACAGTAGGTGGGTGTAATTCGGTAGAAAGAAAAATAGTTCCTAGGTGAAACTGCACATAACAAGGTTTGTGGATTACTTGGCGATAATTTCTTGAAAGAGACATTGCTGCTGAGTTTCAGATGTTTTTCTTTGCTGCTTCGAGCATCACAGGACAAGTGCCACCTACAGTAGTTCCATTATAGTGGAGAGAAGGCAAACATCTCTACAGCTGATATCTCCAAAACTCTGCAACTCACACCAAAACAATCTTGACAGCACTACAAGTAAGAGAAAAAATAATCACTTTTGATGTTGGGATGAATTGTCCCTCTTACAGCTGGCATGATATCCACATTTTTTCATGTTTGTGTGTGTGTTAGTGCTGTGTGAGGCGTGCAGGGACAGTCGTGATGGCAACAAGTCGCTTCCAGTGAAAGTGGTTATGTACCTGCTGACCATCCTAACACTGCCCGTTGAACTGACCGTCATATTCGCCAAAAGGTAGAGGGGAATGAAAGCAAGAGCAAGAGAATAAGAGTCATTCAATATTTCTGCTCGGTGAAATGAACTTGGACCAACAATCACATACGGGTCTTTTCCTCTGACAGGATATTATCAGCAATCTGCAGACTGGTGACGTCCACTGCAGATCTCTGCAGGCACAAGTGGATCAGCAGAGGCCAAGATCCCAACAGGTTTGTGCTGTTAATAGTTTTTTTTTTTAACCATTTGAGTTTATCAAATGAATCATTTTAATGTCAGTTATTAATTTGGTAACTATTAGTTATTCTTTGCACACATATTTTCTTTGCCAGCACAGCATATCCGCTGCTGCTAACACTTTATGAAGACATAATGTCATTTCAAAGCCCCCTTTTTTGATGCTGTTCATTTTTTGTCTTTGTGCTCTTATCTTTGTGTTCTTCAGTGCATTTCCAAAACAGCACTGCAGCAGTGAGTCCTCTAACTCAGACCTCATAACCCAGACAGGAAGAGACAAAAACATTAAATGTCTGACCTCAACAAAGACCCCATATTCCAACAAGACTCACTGGGACAACAACTGTAACCTGGACCTCTTCTCCCTCACCTCTACATCTGCAGGTCCATCCAACTTACCCCCCACAAAACCCCTGCATGTGGGAAGATGGCTTTAAACCACAGAAGTAAATGGACCGTTCATCAACCATAAACCAGGCAGAAAGAATAGATGGATGTTTAGAATTGCAAATGTTAACCTTTTTATGAGTTGTATGTAATAGTTATGTGTTTGATCAGAAATAGAGCAGCTTTTCCCAACAATCATTCTTATATAATAATATACCAAAGTTAATGAGCACATGCTGCTGTTGACTGACCAGTAAGTTGAACACAGACCTTAAAATCATTCCAGAGACTTAATTTGGTTCAGAGTTGACAACAAAACCAAAGTTGGTATCCAGGGTTATCTGCTAAATGCAGCTATTTCATTGCAAATATCTGTTTTTCATTGAGACTGTATGAAAATAAGTTTTGGGCCTTTATCTTGGGTCAGTCAACAAAAACCACTGTAGTATTACAAGATTGTTGTTACACAAACATTTTCATGGGATGACAAAAGTAGTAACTTTAGTAGGGAATCATACAAACTCTTGTGAAAATCAATTTGTTTTCATATGAAGATTTGAATGACTTTTACTTTATCTTGTGCACAAATGTGACTTGTCAAATACCTCCAAGTGTATGGTACCGTTTTGTGTGTAGTATAGCAGGGCAGTAACAAGTCCCTGTGAAGCAGTGTGTGAAGTATAGTATTAGTATATTAAAGGACATTCATTTTGGGAATTTCTTACAGCCAAATCTCTGGCACTCCAGACCCATCGTGCTGAACTAAGTGAGTATATTGTAAGTGATAATTAATCCTGTTAAATGAATTTTCAAAACCAATGAATGACAAATACATCTTTGAAATGCAAGTGCTTATTTAAAGCTACTACAAGGAGTTTTTAAACTGGTTGTGAAACAGTCCCCATAAGTTAATGAGACCATCCATGAGTGGACTGGCTGTTCACAATGGCTGTGTTTACATTTCATAAGCAAAAATTAACATCAGTAGTATGTTAGCCAGTTAAAAGGAAGTAGGAGGAGATTTTTCTTTTGATAATTTTATTTTTGACGTTAACTAAAGTGTGAAAGTTCCTTGTAGTAGCTTTAAAGATGTGTAAAAGTCGACTAGTTCGGTCAAGAGATAAGATGTTGTAGTTAAGTCCAACACTGTCAAATATGATATATTTACCTCTGCTGAAGCATCTTGGGGTCAAAGGTACAAACAATGTTACTGTGACACCTGGTTTCAGAATATAACGCACAACCTTTGTTGCATGTCATGTCTTTTATATTGGGCTCCACTTTCAACTGTTGTTTTTTTCTCTTTTATATATTCTACCAGCTACAAAATAAAATATTTTTTACTCACTGAACTCTTCAGTTTACCCATGATGCTATGCTTTATAACAAAAAAGAGTGAAAGGTAATACAACAATGTAGAAAAAGCACCATCAGGACTTTTAATAGGCAAATGTTTCTCCTTGTGAATGACATTTTCATAACTATACAAAACATAGTTCTAAAATTCCTAAAGTAAAACAGTGATAATAGCAAAGTGTAAAATAAAACCTGGTTGAGTTTTGTAACATGTTAAAAGGCTTGCCAGTAGAATCCCTGACATCCGTATTGAGTCTGGTTTCACAGAGTGATCACTTTGCATTGTGGTAAATTCATAGCACCATGAATGTAAAACATTAATGCTAACTAAATCCTCTATTCACACAGAGGATCATATAGGCTCACACTGATCAGTCAAGCTTATAAAATAACCATCTGGAGTTTTACCTACTGTCAGAACAGTAGATGTGAATGTTTACAGTTACTGCCTCACAGTGCAGTATTGTACAGTAAAAAGGCAAAACAAACATTTAAATACATCTCAAAGGACAGTCAAGCATCATTGTCAAGTCCCTGATTTCACATATTTAAAAAGACTGCCGTGAAGATCATCATACATGTATACAAGACCACAAAAAAGGTGCAGAAAAAAATATCCTGCAAAATCTCTAAGAAGTCCATCTAGGTGTATATATCCCACTCGGATCCTAATAAAAACAAAAATCTAAAACCTGACTTTTCCTTATACACCGCCGTCCTTCGGTCCACCGCTGATGTCCGGGATCTGATCTGCAAAGGACTGGGTCATCCACTGTCCGTCTGGGAGCTGGCCTTCTGCCATTTGTGACGTGGCCGCCTCCTGTGCTCCTTCTGAAGACAGAAAACACAGACTGAAGCCTTCTGCTGAGGATAACGTGGAATGACTGAGATACCGATGCTCTATTATTTTAAAGATAGTGAATCAATTCAGGAGGAAAGTCAAAGCCAACATGAATAGTGTCACATCTTGCTGTCCAGTTGTCTGTCCCTTCTAATGAACTAATCAGAAGCTATGGCCCTTTCTATTAAGGAGTATGCTTACATGCACACAAGATGTCATGTTACAGAAAAATCAGAATATCAGACAACCTGGTGGGGCTGTACCAAACGTCATTTTTCAGGGATGAGCCAAAACGATACTTGGTATTGGTCCCTGGCCAAAATCACTGGACTGGATATCGAAAATAGTAGAGTGCAGTACAGGCCACAGGAGAAGAAGAATCTCTTACCCTCATTACAGAAACTAAACCATACTCATATACATGATGTTTAAGAAATCAGCTTACTACAGAAATCCAGCTGTAACCCGCTTATTTAAGTTTTTGTAAACAAATACTGACTGTTCCAATCACAGCTGAACTCAGAAACTTCAGTGGAAATATTAACCTAAAATACAATTAAAATGTGTGTCAGGACATATAACATCATGCTGCACCCTGACTGATGAATTTAATAAAATGTGAATATTGGGATACTGTTTCAACTCTGTGTGTGTGTGTGTTACCTCTGTTTTCTAAAGATGAGAATGTACAGTGACCGTTGGTCTGACTTGGAGCCTGGCCCACTTCAGGTCCTCTCTCTGTGTATGCTCCACCGTAGGCATCTTCATAACCAGGATCATACTGCTCCTCCTTGATTGCCATCCTCTTGGCGTCCTCTGTTGATGTAAAAAAAAAAAAAAGGAAGATTTACCAAACATTATAAGCCTACTACTAATGCCTAATTCTTCATACAGTATTTTACTGCACTTGAAGTGAGGAAACTATTTTAAATCATGGTTATAGCTTTATTCGGTCTATGTCTGTGCTCACCCTTGGCCAGCTGCAGGTCAAACGAGTAGTTAACCTCCTCGATCTCAGTGCTTCTTTGGATGCCCTTCAGATGATCTCTGAGCTCTCTCAGTTTGATGTAGAAGTGGACTTTGTCCTGAGCACGAGGGAACTGAGCACAACGAGCACTGGACGAAGGCATCAGATACAGAGCCTGTGCAGAGGAGAGCACTGTCAGACCAAGTCTTCAAAGTTAACAGACAAATGAGAATTGCTGAAGTGTGGTCGAAAGCTCTCATTTTCTAAAGTGACATCTCTTCCTTTATGTAAACTGCTATGGTTATTACAATATTTACAGAAAATTTGCACTTCTGTCACTTTTTCAGTACTGATTCAGATTACAAATGGTATCAAATACTGATCTGACCCATTAATTTTACTTAACAGATAAGATTTGACCATTAAGTCTCTGGGGTCAGCCGAAAATGTGGAAAATGAGATTAACTTTCATCAATATTTGAGGAATCCATGGTGTCGATGCAAAGCAGTCAGGTGCTCACCACGTCACAGTCGGGAATCTTGTGTGGCTGCAAACCGAATTCAAGCTTCTGTGGTTTTTTACCAAATAGCTCTCTGCAGAACATTTCATAGATGCCTTCGAGAAAAAAAACAGAAACATATTACTATTTTATATTATATTATATATATATTATATTATTCACTTTAACGAATAATTTTATTGTAACTGTTGCTCTGTAGCAGAATAGTACTTACATTTTCCATTGAAAACAGCAATAAGAGGTTTGAATTTCTTCAGTTTCTCAACGAGAATTTTACCTCCTTCACGTAACTCTTTACTGTTGAGATGAAACAAAAGAAAAATGGTTACAATACAGTGCTGCAACAACTTTTTCATAGCAAAGTTAACAGGAATCTCAGCCTAACACAGTCAGTCATTATGATTTCTGTTTGCTCATCCAACTTTCGCCCAACTCAGGATGCCCCCTTTGCCCTGAATATAGATTTTCTAGCCCCAGTCACATCAAAACAAAACAAACCAAACCGGCACTCGCAAATAAACAGTCATATCTGTGAGTACCAGTATTCTGTTTGTTTTGATCCTCACCACAAACATGCACTGATAAAATAGTACTTTTAACTATATTCAGCAACATCAAACATAATGGTGATTGATCCAATCAAAATCCATGATGGATGCCACTGATGCATCTCACATGTCGCTTTTCCCAGCAGTTCACAGGCCTACCTCGAGAGGTCTTTGCTCCCTGGTGTTGCTCTGGCCACCATGTTGGTGAAGCCCATTTTGTACTTGACAGGCAGGACGGTGTCATGCATGTGGTTGAGCTGCTCTTCAGTAAATCCAGACAGAAACAGGCACTTCCCTGAAATTAAAAAGTTAGCTGCTGGTTTATGTGGCCTGTTCAAAGCCCTATCTAGACAGCAAGTGTCTCAGATGCATTTTTCAACTTGAGTATATAAGAGTGCAATAAAAAAAAGAGAAAAGAATTGTGTGAGAGAATCATGACCTCAGTACTTAGGGAGAAAAAAAAAACATAAATTAACTTTTTAGCAAGAATCGTGCAGCCCTACAGTATACAGTATTCTTACAGACCAATGAGGAATTGGTACAAAAAATATATATAATAAATGAAATAAAGATCTTGACATGGCAAACAAAAAAATGTAAGGAATGTTCACAATTTAGATAAAATTACCACAAATGAAAAAGTACAGTTAATCCAGTATAAACTAATGACAAGAATATACTATAGTAAAGACAAAATTCATACGTTTGACATCAGATCTTCAGTTATGTTTAAAACTCAGACTGACTCCCTCAATATGTTTTAAATTTGAGCCTCTTTAACCTCACTTTACGAAAAACATCTTCACTCTAGAGATCTAAAACTAGGTCTTATGAAGATAGCACAGATTGACACAATCTTTTGTATTTTGGACAATCAAAACTATTTTGCATCACTGATCATGTTTGTAGACAAGCTCAAAATCATTCTTGTCATGATACTTACAAAAATGATTTCCAGGACCTGGAAACCACCGTCCAATGTAAGCTGCCATCAGTCCTGGATTAATACCAATCTGAAAGCAAAACAGCTCATGTTTTTAAAGCTTACAAATTCATTCTAAATAACACGGTGCTTGGTTTTGCTGTTAAACAGATGGAAAAAAGCCCCTTACAATGACATAGTCCAGGTTGTAATCCAGCAGGTCTGGTAGAGTTTTTTTCATCACTTCCTCCTCTGACATGCCCTTGAAGCGGTCAACTTTCCTCTTCACCTTCTTGAAGCTCTCATCAATCTTCTCTTGCTTGCCGTCTGCCTGAGCCTCAGCAGCCTTCTTGGGCTTCGGACCAGGTTTGGCTTTAGGTGCATTTGGGTCCTTCGGTGGCTTTGGAGCCTTCGGGACTTTTGGTGGTTTGGGTTCCTTTGGTTCTTTTGGTTGGGCTTGTCTGCCTCTCTTTTTGGCTGCAGCTACAAGAAAATAGAGGTGAAATCAAACAAAAGAATTGCCTTAACTTTCACTGTTCCCTTGCATTTTTTTAAACTGTTGACAGATTGTTTTTATATATTACTGTACCTTAATATTACTCAATTTAATTTTTTTGAGTGTTTTAAAGCATATCAAACTTAATAAAAATACAATATTATTAAAAAAATATTTAAGAAAGCCAAATATATATTTTACAAAGATGTTATTAACTTACAAGAAACTCCAAAAGCTGATGACCTACTATTTACACACAGGGTCAACATGTTAGGACAAATTAAGAAATCTAGGACCTGACTGAGAACGAGCTGATCTATATACATATACATGAGGATGTTTAATTCAAAAGGGATCATAGTACGTTTTGCCAGGTTGGCAGGTTCCTGCTGTTCCATCATGGGTTCTGGATTAGCCATGTGTGCCATGGCTGTGTCTCCCGCCTGCCCCTCCACGTTGTGAAACTGATGGTTGGGGTTGAAGCCTGAATATTGGGCCTGGAGAGCTTGAAACCGCTGTGCAGACTGAACCCTGTGGTGGAGGAATATTTTTTAAAAACAAGAGGCAATAAAAAATATAAGTGACATGGCAGTGGGATGTGCTGTGGGGTTAAAGCTGAGTTAAACCAGTGTGCTGTGTGACCTATGTGGTTTTTGTTAGGCTACTTTCTGTATTGAAATTGGTGTCACAGTGTTGATTAATAATTGTTAGGAGTCAGTCAGGGCTAATCCTTAGGTTTAGTTTATTTCAGGCAAACTTAATTATAAGGTCTGAGTAGTTTATCAGTTTAATAAATATAATATTAGATTCACTTAATGAACTGGCAAACTGTTTTTTGTCTGCCGATCAGTACATGGTATGTACCGATCAATCGTTTGGCTGTTTAATCAGGCTGATCATCTAGTATTTTGAGAAAACTGGCACTGCACGATGTCTGTACTCATAAGGCCAAAAAACAACAAATGAGTGCAGATACATCTGCAGGTAGCCTGGTCAATGTGGCTGCTGTGGACCAACATTAGCATTCACTCCCCTTTTGAGTTTTGGGAAGGTGGTGAAAAACTTAGTTTTAAGCACTGTACTACAACTCCCATGCATACTGCTGTAAACGTTTGATTAAATTTGCTCAATCACCATCATCTTTTCTAAATGTTAACATATTTCTCACATCCTTAATCATAAAAAATCTTATCTAAAACAGTTGCTGGCTACCACTGAATATATATTATGCTATAATTTACAGTATAACACAGTTGACTGTCATCGCTTCTGACATACTGTACCCTGTTCCCCCTTAAATTCCAGACACATTCTGAAATCTACAGCATAACTCAATGCATTTTTCTAATTCATTAATTAATATAATTTCCATCTAAAACAACATGTTTCTGGCAAAGATAACCATTTATATTCCATTATGATATGCATGGAATAATAGAATTATACATGATTTTTTATTTTATTTTATTTTGGCAATATATATCAGCAGCCTGACTTTCTAAATATCAGCATCATCCACTGAAAAGGCGTCGGTCGACCACTAATTTTTTGTGTGGATCTGCATTAATTGAAACTAGACAGATCTAATGAACTGGCAATGAGTGTATATCAGTTCTGAAAATGTGTAATGTGTGTACATCCATGCGGTTGACAGACTGATCAGTAAATCTAGTCCTTAATTTCACAACACATGGAAACCCACACTGTTAGTCAACAAAGCTTCAAATCATATTAAGGCAAAGGTGAGAGATTCCACCAACAAGGAGTTTTCCTTTGTTCTCCCTGTATTTAACTACTGTTAGATTATATCAAGCTACAACAAAACAAATACACAGCACTGTAAATTATAATTCTCAAACCAAAAGGCTTATAATGAAAACAATGATAAAACAAAAGTTAAAGGAGCAACTGGGCGCACATGCTTTCATTTCATTTTAATCACACTTTGCCATTCAGAGCTTTTCCGATATCATCAGACTCCTGTATGGCCACATTGGGGTGAGGAGGAAGACTCACCACTGCTGAAGATACTCCGGGGAGACAACAGGGAAAGATCCATTCAGCTTTTCTTCCATCTTTTGGGTGGTTTGACTTTATTAAATAAATCAATATGGATGTTTAGAAAACGTGAACTAGGGGATGTACATGTGGTTTAGCATTAGAGGGTCTGGCAGTGTATGAAACTGAATGCATGTGCCAGGGCATTGTAGAGAAAACTGTGGATTCAGCAACAAAAGATAAACCATAACATAAACAACAGCAACAAAGGATAACTTAGATGGTGATAACACATTAAAACCAAATTCAAACACCCTTTTGTAGACCTTATTTTATTAAAATTACAACAGCATATATAAACACCACGTTTTGCTACTTAGTGGAGTTACACATCTAAACCTGCTAAAATATCTCCCCCTTCTTCCATGGCTATGCTAACTAACAAGCTAACGCTATAACCAAATGAAAAACAGTTATCAACCTGCCATTTTTACAACAGATTTATAATAAACTGTTAGCAGGCAAAGGCAGAAGTTTGTAGCTACCTAATTTCAACTATATATGCTTCGTACTCCCGGTGATAATACGAACAGCAATTCAGCAGCAGTGCCACAAGTGCAGCTAACGTTAGCTAGCCTACAGCTAGCCGATCAGCTAACTTAGCGTGGATGAATGGTTTCGCTTCCACTGAGATATCCCGTAAGAAATTGTACACAATTTACCAAATGTAAATAAAAATAAACGAACCTGTTCTGGGTATGGTTTAAATAGCTTTCTTCTGTACAGACAACTGTTTATTTTCCATTTATCCCGTTCTTCTATTCAGTATAACGAGCTGCAACACAGGCAACAAAGACATGACAGCGCTGCCGGTCAACTTTGACACCGGAAGATCTCATGCCCAAGAGGCGGGGGTGTACGGAAAAAAATATCTTTGATTATATACAAGAAAAAGGATTCAAATAAGCATATCTTAGATTATTTAATAGTAGATATAACTCTTTAATAAACCAATTTGAATATGATGTTTTAACTCTAAATGGCACGATAAAATCGAAAACAAACAGAAAGGTACGCACCCATCTTAGCACTGGTATAAGCTACTCGGCTTTTAAACTCCGTGAGATTCGTTTTCTATTGGCTGAGTTGTTTAAAGGGTTATATTTGCAGGTTTGTCCATTTTAAAAGTATCTCTGTGTATTATTATTAGCCTATGTTTATATATATATGTAAATTATGCAATTACAAAGCGTGCCTTTATTATTTTTTTCTTTCTTATTATTTATTTACTTTTGAAACCATAACCACCATTTGTATTTCTGTTTTATTTTTATTTATTTCTCTCACCTCTCACTTGCAGTTGGGGGTTTGAATGAATGAATTCTGCATGTATTTGTAATGCTATTTTCCCTACCATGCTTTAAACACAGAATTCATTCAAGCAAATAAAATAAAATAATAATAACAAGACCTGCTAGCAGGTTTTAACAAGGTCCAAGGAGGTTGCGAAAAAGACGTTTTTCAGAGCAGAAGACAAGATTCTGATGATTTGAAAGATTAAAACTCCATGCCTTTTGTCATCATACATACCTGAGTAGGTATAATGGATAATGGTATAATGGATGTGAAGGATGTGAAGATAATCTGGTTGACTGATCGACTGTCATAGATAAAATGCTACATAAAATACAGTTATATAAAATAATATTTTGCAATTAAGGTGGACAGTTTGCTAAATAATCAAAACCTGAAATAAAGTATTGCTATGTAAAACAATTACAAGTAGAGGTTTGGGGGTTTAAGATCAATTTTCTAAAATGTTCAAAAGTTATCTAAGCGTATTGATTTTAAGGGGCTCCTGCTGTTCAGGTGCAGTCATGTGCACTGAAATACACCAAATATTTTTAAGTAGGAACTTTAAAACATTTCAGGCCCAAAAGAAAAGCCTAGATCGTCTGGCTCTTTGGCCCCGTGTGCTCCTCCTCCTCCTTCTCTTCCTCCTGCTGGACTGGACTGTGGAAGACGAAGAAAGGAGTGCAGCTACAGTTCACACTCTCACCTCTAGTCTGTCTCTCTGCTGTCATTCCTGTGCTGTGTATAATAATAAGCTTATAAATATAAGGTTGGTTACATTTTTTTTTTTTAAAGTCTATTTAAGTGATTAAAAAATTGTTAAAATTGTCCTGGCCAAAGTTCATTTCCTGTCTTGCATGTAATAACTGTGGGCTTTGTTTTCAGACAGTATAATGCACTTCCATGCATATGCATATCCATCCACTTCTCTCCTCAAGATAGTTATTGAAATGATATATATAGATGTGCAAATGTGTATACACTCAATGCAGGGTTTTAGTCTCTTTAAAGTAGTACTTCTATGTGATGTCACATCCAACACAATGCTATTTTTGTTAAAAGTCTAAGGGTACAGCTATTTATTATATTTTCTTTTCAAGACCAAAAAGAAAAAAAAGTTAAGGGGTTTGGAAGGTCTCAGGAGTTTATTATCAAAAAGCCACATTTAAAAAATGGCAGCACCAAAATTTCTGTTCTTGAAGTCAGAATTGATTCTATGCAACATTTTTCCCCCTTTTTTCTTTTTACTGACTTTCATTGGTCCTTGTCGGGTGGGATAGGGCAGATGCATTTAAGCTGTTTGTGTTTTTTTTTTTAAAGTCCTCAACAGCGTCCCCATTCAGTGATTCTGTTTAAACACCCTGTTGTGGTGCTGCAGAGCGAAGGACCTCTCTCATGAGGGTGAAACAAGAGGACCATCTCCATTTTGTCATCCGCCTGCCCTCACTGACAGAGAGAAAAGCCACACCTGGACTTCTGGTGCATGTTTGAGCCTGTCTGTCAGTCTGCTGCTCTGTGGCTCAAAGATGGCAGTTGGTGTATGAAATATAAACAGATTATCAACAATGAATCTCATATAGATGCTTCGAGGGAAGCTGCTGGACCACGTGATAACACTGTACTATTGATGTTGTATACATGAGAGAAAGACTTATTTTAAATCTTGTAAATAAAAAATGTACAAATGTGAAAGAAGCAAGATAAATATACAAAACTGAAGACCAGTCTGAGATGTAGAGAGAAATTAATCTGTATATTGTTGAAAAAATATTGTGCCAGAAGGGATATGAGTGTCTCTGTTTTGTATGTGGAAGTGGTTCACTAAGGGATAATGTGCAGGCGAACAGGTCATTCAGGACGATTCACGGTTCTACATCACCCTTTTGGGGTTTATTTCTCAGTAATGACCTGCTCAAAGTAAATTATCCCAAGGATTTCATGGTTACTTACCAAAAAAAAAAAAAAAAAAAAAAAATCAATAAATTGACACAAAATATGATTTCAAAATTGATGTTATGGATTTAAAAAATGATTTTACTGCTCCTTCACAGTCTGTAATCAGAACTGTGTCCATAGCAACAGCCTGCACTTCATAGCAACAGTCTGTTATACAAAAATAAGACTTTAGAATGCTGTGGCTGACCAATCAGAATTGAGTATCTAACAAAGTAATAAATACTCACAGTCAATGTGCAACAACCATTATCTTATATATCCACACTGCAGTTTTACTAATCACTGTTTTACTATGACTTACTTACTATAGAGATAGAGAGACTAGATAATAATCTGAATATATTTGGATTTTTGAGTTTTGATCAGACAAAATAGTTAATTTGCAGATATAAACTTGGGGTTTCCAGGATAATATTCTCTGCATTTTTTTAAGTACTGTTTCATAAACCAAAAGACAGATCATTCACACATTAACTGATAATGAAAATAATAGTTGCAGCTCTGGTAATAATTTATTTGTAGTTCAGGATATGTAAAATGAGATTTTGAACATTATTTTCATTGAACCGGTTTTGTTAAATATATTACTTATTGACAGGTTCTTACTGTTTGCTACACTCCAGTTCAAAATCACAATTTATTCAGTAAGATATGAAGTCTGAGAAAAGAGTCGAAGATTAAAGCTGTGATCGGGGTGATATGCTGACATCTAGTGGTGGTAATTCAGAACAAAAATCAATGCTCACCAGGTTATTCAACTGAACCTGAAAATGGTATACAGCCTCCTGTTAATTAAAAAAATAAGAAAAATAATTAAAATCCTGTGTTTGCTTCTATGATTCAACATTAGCTAAGTTTGACTATCTGGAATTAATATTATATATATTAACTTGACAAAGTGTGGCCTAATTTCATTTGGGCTTTCTGCAAAACTGAGCAAGAAACTATAAGTGTCTTATTTTATGGTTGCTCGTATTGTATTAGGTTCTGGAAAGACCTTGAAAATTTTATATGCAAAACAACACATGTGCTTAGGGTGACCAGATCCCAATTTACCACATGTGGGACAGAGACTACATCTGAGTGGGACAATGTGGGACACCAAGATGTCGTGGTTGTCTTCAATAATTAATTTTAAAAAATCTACCGGTATTCTGCTCAAGTATATGATATTTTATTTTAATGCAACTTTCCCAGGTTCATGTAAGATAACAACAAAACCTTAGCTCAACTCCAAACACCACAACATTAAAGTGTTTGTTCTGAACAATAATAAGCCACATATTCAAGTACAAGATGTAGGCTCCTGAAGAAGGCTCTATTCGCCTATAGGCTCAACAAATCAAATCCAACAATCTGAACAAAAAAAATGCTGCAAGGAGCTCACCTCACTCATGCAGTTCAGAATAACAGACTAATTGGACCTACACCAAATGCATTTTAAATTATGTATTAACCTGTTATTTACTGTGCAATGCCACATTGTGGTACTGAAGGCACAAAAAGATATAAAATATAAACACCACACTATTAAAGTGTTTGTTCTAATAGAACAATACTGAAGCACATATTCAAGTAAGATGTACTGTATGCTACCGAAGTAGGCTCCATTTGCCTATAGCCTCTACAAATCAAATCAAACAATCTGAACAAAAACAATGGTGCAGATGGAGCTCAGCTCACTCATTCAGTTCAGAATACAGTAATAGACTAATTAGGCCTACACCAAAAATGCATTTTAAATTATCTGTATTAACCTGTTATTTACTGAACAATGCCACCTTGTGGTGATAAAGGTGCAACAAGGTAAAAGATTTGGCCCTACATAAAACAATAGATAAATAAATAAAATCTGATATACAAATCTAAAACTGGTCAGGACAGGAGGGAACAAAAAATATGTTAAATGAAATGAATATTTTTTTTTTCAGTTTTGTCCATCACTGTAACAAAATCAATGCTCTACCAGCACTTAGGAGAACACGTGGCTGATATTCTTTCTTATAATTTTTGTCCATCAGAAGTCTTTCAGTTTTCTCCATCACAGCAACTGCAGGCAGGTCTTACCCACACAAACAATGCACTTTCAGCACGAGGGAAAGCACCTGGTGAAACACAAAAATACAGCAATGTCTTAAAATCTAGCACAAAACTAGCTCAGTGCTCCCAATATTCTAAGACAATGCTTATCTTACCTTAGGTGTTCCGCTTGACTTTATACTTTTTACTGGAGCGTGCAGCTTCTAGTAGTGTCTTCTCCTTAAGTGCATAGCTGTAGAACTCCTTACAGGTGTATTCAAAGTTGGTCTTGACCTGGATTTCACTTTTGATAAGCTCCACAGAGCAATGGTTCCTTTGATCAGTCCATGCTGCACCCATCAGGGAAAACACCCTTTCCACAGAGGTGTTGGTAATAGGGATGCTGAAGAGAAATGATGCCACAGCCGTCAGATTGGGTGTCTTTGTGCCTTTAAGCAGGAGCAACCACTTCTCCAGAACAGGAGCTCTTCTCTCAACAATTTCCTGTTGGCGTGGTAGAGTTGCACAGTACTCCTCATAGAGTTCATCCATGTCCAGTTTCCCCCCTATCTGTAGGACCTCCACTGCATCACTGAGATGAGAGAATTTGAAGCTGTTCCTCAGTGCCAAGGATGAAACATGCTTCTGATAGTTATCATCTGTGAAATCGTACCACTTTTCCAGGTATGTTAGTGCTGTCTTGTAAAAGTTGGTGAAATCCTGTCTGATTGTTGCAGCTTTTTGGTCAGGAAACTTTCTGAGTAAAGCACTGGTCTCCATTCCAAAAAAGGAATCAGATTCTCTTTGTTGGAGCTTGGTCTTAAGGTTGAGCATTATGTCATACAGCTCACAAATGGTCATGTCTTCTCCCTCCAACATCAGAACCACATCATGAAACACCTTTAAAGTGTTTTTGAGAAAAGCCAGGTAGGCCTGTAACTGAAGTGGTTGACCCTCACCATCTTGATCTGCTTTAAACAGATTCCACAGTGCTTTTGGGCAATGACTTTCTCCCAGGGACAGGAAGTAGGACTTCATGGCATCCCAGCTCTCATGTAGCCTCTGGACAGCCGGCCACAGGCTCAACCACCTTGTAGGTACATTTCTCCGGACAGCAAGATAGTCTTCCTCCACAAAGGCAAACACTGCTTTCAATTCCTCTGTACGCTGTGCAGACACTGAAAAGTGACTGTATATTTTGTTAACCACAGAATCAATGTCTATGTCAAGTCTATCTCCAGCATGCTTTGCACAGTTGTGCACAATGTGTGCCATACAGTTTGCCTTGATAATGCCACTGTTGTCTGCCTTCAGCTTCTGAAAAACAGAATTGTTTTTCCCATAGTTTACACTAGCAATATCAGCTGTATAAGCTGAAATCAAGTCCAGTTGCAGGCCATTTTCGTCTAACTTGCCTGTTATCTGGCGGTGTATGGTCGCTGCTGACTCATGGCTATCCTCATAAAAGTCGAGAATCTTGCTTTTCAAACCCAGCTCTGGTGTCCAATATCTCAAAGAAAGTGGGAATAATTTTGTAGTGCCATGATTAGATGCATCTGAAGCCACAGAAAAAAATGGCGTGTGGACTTTTTTTTCACTTGAGAGTTCTTCAACCAGTGGTGTTTTTAATTCTCTCAAACAAGTCTCCACAGAGGCAGGTGCAAGCACATCTGTAACTATGGCTGCTGCCTTTGTACGACCACATGTCATTTTGCTTGCAATCTCAGAGTCTGGAAACATGACAGATGCTAGCTTACTGCCACAGTCTTCTGACCTGTATGATAGGGAGTGTTGTACAGTGTGGTAGATGCTCGTTAGTTCAGCTGCTGTCACCTTATCTGTGTTCGAGTCTTGTTTGGGTTTCAGCAGGAACGTATTCATGGAATGGGAACTGTTCTTTTGAGCCACACGTTTTTTGTGAGTCTCGGACTGTTGGTGTCGTCTCACATCATATTCACCTCCATGTGAAACGGAAAACTTGCTCTGACAAACATCACAAAAAAACTTTGGTGCAGTCACCCTGCACTGGTCTTACCCAGGAGGAGTAAATGGTTTCCCACTCTTTGTTGTAGCTGCATTTCCTTTTTTTACGAGTCGTGCCTTCATCTTTTTCCTCCATGTCTCCTGCTGCATGCCGAAGCGATGCTGTTGTTGTTTTTGGCGGTGTGGGGCCGGGCAGCGGGCGCGCACACCCGCGTCTCGCTTGATTGACAGATCATCCCAGAGCCCACCCCGCCCCCTGATGACAGCTCTCCCGTCTCCCGACCACATACACACAGCTGTTTGATAAGCGCCAGATTATAGCCTACGGTGAGACTGCATTTCACAAAATCAAGTGCCACTGTCAATAACAATGCGGGACATTATCTCAATTTGCGGGACGTGTGAAAAGTATTTAAAATGCGGGACTGTCCCGCACAAAGCGGGACATCTGGTCACCCTACATGTGCTTAACATTTGAGGGGAAAAACATTAAAACTTGTTTTGAATGTAAGGACAACTTATGTACTGTCATTAACCTCTTGATCCCTATTCAAAAAGCTAAATGCCATAATTCAACCCTATACTTAAGTTATTTCAAAGTGAAGTTTATGGCTGTTGAATTTGTAACTAATAAGAAAGGCATGTCAGTTGCCAATGTTTACTCAGAGATGTTCAGAGTAAAGTTTTTATTTATTTATGATTTATGATTCTGTATTTATTTATTGATGTATCTTTTCTTTTTTTCTTCTCAATTAATTTAGAAAATTACTGCCTGGTGACATTATTTCTCCCAATTAATGTCATTTGAACTGGCATGACTGAATGGTCTGATTGTTTGTCCACAATTTATTTAACTAATAAAGAAATTTTAAAAAAGCGTGCGTGCCTAGCAACGGTTGTTACGGGAGAAAAGTTCGGTGGGCGGGGCTTAGCGAACGTATCCTTTCATGTGTGACGTCACGCCCAAGAGTGCCTGTGATACGTCACGGCCGAGCCTACTACCTGGGTGGGACAGCCGCTTGTCCTGCATTATTAATCAACCAGATCACCTAAAGAAAATTTCTCTTATTCTCGTAGAACCAGCGCGTGGAAACTCAAGTGAACATTTCTCATAATCTAACAAACCAGTGTGGAGAAATCAAAAGCTTTTACACACCAACCAACAGCGAGGCATATGAGCCGTAAAGATCTTTCAGAAGAAATTAGCAAAACGGAAAGTTTCGAGACACTGCATCGTAACAATAGCACCGTCGCCATGGAAACAGCAACAACATCGCAAAGACAGAAGACACCGGAGGTTGGAGTGAACAGTTTCCGCCCAATGATTGAGATATTTTTTGAAAGATTAACACCGGAACAGGCAAAATTACTCAAAACAGGAACCCCCGACGATTCTACTAAAATGTTGGTGGCAGACCTGTTACTCGACATTATAGGATACATGACAAATGCTTTTTTGGAGGGTGTTAGGGTACAAAAAGTCGTCTCCAAAGAGCAGGTTGAGTCCCTTTTCGGCGACACTCTCTCTGAGAGTTTTGCAGAGGCTTTGAACATTATGGAGCCAGTCGAGTTCGCCAGCTCGGAAAAATTGGTGGACTTAATGTCCACAGAGGTCGCAGAGAGTCTCAACATTGCTCGCTCCACCACACCCATTAAGGAGGCTATAACATTTGAATACGTACCTCAACCCCGCAGACTCAATGCTATGATAAATCTGGCCAGCAAAATGTTAAGATCATGCATGGCCAACATTCAGACCTTGTGCATGCAGTTGCGCTGTAGACAAAGGTCTGAGGAGCTACTGCTGGAGAATGAAGAGTCTGTAGACATAGCAAACATATCACTCAAATCACAGACCAGCTGTCAGTCATCAGACAAAACATTAAAATCAGGTAGTGGCCGTCAGTCTGTCGCAACAGTCAAATCAGAGACAGGCAGTCTGTCACCAGAGGTAACACCAAAATCAGTAGTGGCCGTCAGTCTGTCGCAACAGTCAAATCACAGACAGGCAGTCAGTCACCAGACATAACACCGAAATCAAGCAGTGGCCGTCAGTCTGTCGCAACAGTCAAATCACAGACAGGCAGTCAATCACCAGACATAACACCGAAATCAAGCAGTGGCCGTCAGTCTGTCGCAACAGTCAAATCACAGACAGGCAGTCAGTCACCAGACATAACACCGAAATCAAGCAGTGGCCGTCAGTCTGTCGCAACAGTCAAATCACAGACAGGCAGTCAGTCACCAGACATAACACCGAAATCAAGCAGTGGCCGTCAGTCTGTCGCAACAGTCAAATCACAGACAGGCAGTCAGTCACCAGACATAACACCGAAATCAAGCAGTGGCCGTCAGTCTGTCGCAACAGTCAAATCACAGACAGGCAGTCAGTCACCAGACATAACACCGAAATCAAGCAGTGGCCGTCTGTCTGTCGCAACAGTCAAATCACAGACAGGCAGTCAGTCACCAGTCAGTACAATAAAACCAGGAACCCCAGAAAGGGCCTCGTCAAAGGCCAGCTCTGTGAGATCGACACAGTCTGTCCAAGAAATAATTATGAATGAGTTAGATACAATCACAGAACCTCTTTTGGAAGACGTTTCAGACACTGACTACGCATCGCTGCGACAAGAAACCTCTTCAAAGGTTGCCTCTTTCACAGAGGACATTGCTGAGGAAATTGAGGCGGTTAAGCCAAAAGAGAATCTGTCCTCAAAATGTGGGAACATGATCAAGACGTTTTTTTCAAAGTGCGTTGTCAGCACATTGATCCGTCGCATGGAGGCACAGCTGAAGACCAAATTCAAGCTTAAATCCAAAGATCAAACCGAAGAGTCATTGCAGTCAGTCATAGAGAGCGCTGAATCTCTGCTTCTGCCGGAGTGCAGAAAAACGCAGGAAAAATCGGATATGTTCTGTGCTAAACAGCTTGTATTCACAAAACAACTCACTGATCTCTTGTACGAGCACATGACAGATGGAATGACGCCCGAAATTATCCCACAATCAATGAAAAGGGGCGCATATGAAAACTTGCACAGTGAAATACAGATGAAAGTGTGGTGTTTCCTGGCATTGATGAGCTGGTGGCTTAACACTATGGCCAGCAGCCACAGTCAAAGGGTGACACACGCTTTAACCAACACTCAGTCACAAGCAGCAACACCGTCACCATCAGCCTGGGTACTTTAGAAGACCTTACCGCAAGAATTGCAGCAGCGACTGCTGGAAAGCAGGCAACAGAACAGGACGAAAAAAACAAAATGGCTATCAGCGTACTCATGGAGAAGCTGATTTCCCGGATTTTCAAGAAAGCAAAGGTCAACTGGACCATCGGAAAGCAGACGACATGATTCAGCGTTTGTTTGATAACACGTGGGCTGAACTCAAGGACGCAGATTTAAAAATTGACCCCAGAAACTTGGAAGACCTGAGCAATACCGTTTATAAAGACCTTCGTAAGGAATGGGGCAAAGCAGATATGATGATGGTTTCGATGAAATTGGAGGATCCAGAAATCGTCAAATGTATTGTCTCCAGTATCAAAGATAACCACACGAAACCAAAACGACCCAACATCATCTGTAGGTTCTTTGCTGCCGTGGGCGAAGCCATCTCACTGCCCTTCAGGCACAGACATAATGTTGTTTAAGTTTGCAAGTAATAGTATTAACATTCATCTTGGGGCACAGAAATTAGCACTTCACCTCACGGTTACCTTCTCCACTGGCATCTGTCCTTCAACAGAGACCAGTGGAAGAGAAAATCAGTGAGATCTGGGGCAGGCCTTTAGTTCTCAGGCCACTTCAGCAGTGTGACTTCAAACCCAGAAGGCGAGGGCTTGATTCCCAATCCTGAGCCCTTCTGAGTTCGAGTGTTGCCTGCTTTAGTGGCCTGGGTCTCCTCCTGTTTCCCCCCAAATTATTCACCAATTGCCTCTAAGAGCTAAATGATACATGACATAAAAAAAGCTTTTCTTCATCTTGAAGGAAGAAATTGTCTTCTTTCTTCCTTCAAAATGAATTATAGTGGGTTTTCCTCCAGGTGCTCTGGTTTTGTCCCACATTCTTCAAAAATTAGTTACATTGCATTGCATTTCTTAAATAAATATATGTATTAAGAGATTCATTTAAAAAAAGAGATTCAATAAAAAATGTTAAATGTTTAAATTTCTGTTTATCTCTCTCATCATTTGCTTTCAGAGCTGTGAATATTGAACACAGCCTGAGGTTCTGCAGATGCACTGTCTCTTGTGATTTTCGCTTGTGTAGAAAATACAATGTACAATGTTTGTTTTTTTCATGTATAAAAACACTTGCATCACATGTAAGTTATTGTCCTGACCCAAAATACAGGGGTCAGGGGTGTTCAGCTAACATATTTTTTCAAAACTCATTTTATCAACTAACCCTGTGGAGCTGCCTTGCTGCAGTGAGCACCCAAACACAAATAATAAAGGTCATATAGCATTTTACAATAAAGACAAATTCTGTTAGCAATCTGAAATAAATACATTTAAAAGTGTAGCAGTTAATTAGACATCCTCCATGGTATAAATTATGATACCAGTTGGTTATAAATGAATGAATGAATAAATAAATAAATAAATAAATAAAAGATAACAAGATAACAAATTTCATTAAATATTTTCAGGGTACACATTAGGTACACTTAAACACAATGGTAGGGAATGAAAAAAGAGTGTTAAAATCTAAATAAATGGTATTATAATACTAATGGGAAACATTCAGTTGCTTCACCAGTTTGAAATTTATCTCATTTAAAATTTGAAAAAGATTCACTATTTGGGTCATTGTTCAACTACTGTCAATTCTGGCCAGGAAAGTTTTAGAAAATCTAACATATTATTCAGAGAAATATATTTATATATTTTATTCCTCTGTCCTGTGTTTGTGTTTTCAGAATATTTAATGAATTTCACACACAGATGTGACCAAATGTATAAAAATAATTTATTTTCTGGGTTTTAGAGGAAGCATTTTTCCATTGTTAAGATGATAAACAGCTTTTAACTGTTTATTTGAAGTCTTTCAATCAATTTCTCATGCTGCACAATCGTGATTTTTCCACTTTAGTAGATTGATTGTAATGATAGCTGCACAATTTTAAAAAACACAAAAACATTTAGAGCGATTGTGTTACTTGTGAATTTTACATAAAAATAGTGATGGAAATGACATGGTGTGGTGGAAAAGACGTGAACTATGTTGTCTAAACTTAAACCATTATGCACATTCAATCAGGTGGCAGAAAATTAACTGAAAACTGACCTTTATGTGCTGAAACATACAAGCTAATTGTATAGATATAGCTGTTTTAAATGCCAGTGCATCAGTTATTTAATCCTCCATGGCACAAATTATGATGCCACTTGGTTAAAAAAAAAAAGACTTTTTTGCTGTCAAGAAAACATTCAAAAGAATTTAAAGAAATACTGTCAGACTACACATTAGGTACACTTTACCGCAACAGTAGGGAATGAAAAAAGTGAAATGAAAAAAAGTGCTATTGTTTAAAATCTGAATAAATATAATATAACACTAATGGAAAACATTCAATTGCCAGTTTAAAATTTATCCCATTTAAAATTGAAAAAGATTCAATATCAGCTTCTTTCCAATATCTTAAGTGCAATTTCTTTAAATCCTCATGTGCATGGAGTTGGATCTTCTCTGCTGTTAAAAATGCCTGCATCTGCGCACAGTGCTAGCTAGCCTTCCGTAGTGCTCCCTGCCCGGCTGAGAGATTTGAACACGGCGTGCTTGTCTGCATGTTTAGTGCCCTGCAAAGCACTGCTGTTTCAGATGCTGTGAAACAGCCAGCAAGCCAAACCCAAGTCTCGTCCTTGTTTTTTGCCAGATGTGCCAATACACACATCCTCTCCTTAAGGTTTCTTTTTGCTTGGGTGTCTTAAGTTCAAATGCCTATTTTTTTCTGTTTACTGGTCTTATTTTAAAGTTAAGGGACAAAAAAAAGGGATGTTTGGACGTACAGCTCAACGTGCCCTTAGATGCAGCTTCACCTATTTTTGCTATGGATTTTTCTTTTCACTCATGACAGGTGTGTGCACTGTACACACTGTACTTTCACAATCATCACTAAGCTTTGCTGTTCACATGTAAAAGCAGTATATTATGCGTCTGTGTGAACCGTAGATGTCAGCTGTTTGTAGTGCATTTTCCATGTCTTGTTCACGTGCATGTTTAAAAAGGAGGATGAATGATAAATATATATAAAAGTCAGTTCAGTCTGCAGTGAAAATCCCACACGCTCATGCTCTCCCACCATGCTGGACAACAAAAACCTCCACAGCCGCTGCTGCTCCTGGTCCCAAGTGAGTCCTGCATGCGCTTTAGCCTTAACCCTCCTATTATCCTTGGGGTCAATTTGACCCCATTCAATGTTTATCATTCAAAAAATAATAGTTGACTTTTTTTTTTCCTTCTTCTTCATATTTCATGACTTTTCCTAATTTGGTGGGTACAATTGATTAAGCATAAAATTATCATGATGATATTTTTTCAATGTGCTGAACACATATTGCACGCATTGGTGTTCCTCTGGGGTCAATTTGACCCCAAGCTGTTTTAGCTGTGTAAAACTTGTCTGTGTGTGTGTGACCCATGTGTGACCTAACATCCCCACACCTGCAGGTGCAGAGTTGATACTTTTGAGTTGATACATGACATGGGGGCCAAGGAGCGTGCACACACTCTCTGCACATTCTGTGTAAAGTAGTGCAGACTAGAAGCTTGACTGTGGGCATAAAGAACTGTTCCATGTTCTGACTATCTGACTGATGTTCTCATTATGATTTTCTGTTTCACAAATGGGTGAATTTTCAAACATGTAGACCCCCTCACACACACCGAAAAAACAAAAACAAAAAAATCATAAATAAAAACAAACAAACAAACAACAACAACAAAAAAAACTCTGTAACTCTGCCACTGCCGGTCCCAAGCCCGGATAACAAAAGAGGAGGGGTGAGTGAGACTTGATAGTGACTAACCACAAATATGTTACAAAAAAAGGAGATAAAAATAAGTAAATAAATATGTTTATGAGAGGAAAGGGGGTGTCACCAACATCAATCAATATGGTTCATTCTGTGAGAGTCATGAATGTGCACCCCAAATTAGAAAAGATTTCAATGAAAGATTTTCAAGATACACTAACTCTAAAACGGAAAGTTTGACCTGATGGTGGTGCTGCAGGAAAGGTCATATCATCACCAAAACCAATAGGGTTCATACTCTCGTGGCCATTAATGTTGTCAGTAAATTTGAGAAGATTTGGATGAAAACTTTTCAAGATAAATTAATTCTAATTTAAAAGTTTGGCCTGATGGTGGCGCTAGAGGACAGGTCAAGGTTTCATTATCAAGGGGTTATTTATGTATTCAACAAATAAACAAAGTGCCTGACACAAAAACTTAGTCAACAATTTTCTGTAAACCATTTTCTGGAGGCAAATATAAAATGTGTTAGTAATATCTGAGGATAATAGGAGGGTGTGACATAAAGTCCAGCTGCAGGGGGCAGCACATCTCCACCGGTCGCTTCAGCTGTCAGAGTGAATGAGACAGAAGAAGAAGACACGGGGCGGTCTTGTTTTTGATCACTTGTCGCACGCAGCACCTCCGCTGCGAAAATGCGCATCGAAAAGTGTTATTTCTGCTCGGGACCAGTGTACCCCGGACATGGGGCGATGTTTGTACGGAACGACTGTAAGGTATGATACTGTTTTTTATGTCTGAATTAACTGTAATTTTAACAGAAGCTCATGTTTGACTGCCTGTTAGCTAGAAAGCTAATGTTAGCCTGCTAACATAACGTGTACACAATCACGTGTGATGAAGAAGGTTTTTTTTTAAGCAGCTGACAGGCGGTAAATAACTCAACGAGATGATTATCTACCTCAGTGGATAGTTATAACGTACATGAAGGTTATGTAATTATTTATGAAATGCTAGATCGATACTGCTTTTATTAAAAAATCAAGTTGATGTAGCGGTCGGGCAGGGCCTCGGGTTTTGCTTAGGGAGTAATGGCGCCCCCTGAAGGTACACTGTGAAATCAACAGCCTGTGGACAGATTATAAACACACTTATGAAAATACTAATATAGAATAATATGTCTGCATTCTTTGTAAAGCTTCTGATGTTTGGAGATTGTCAGAAATATTTTTGAACTTTGCATTAGTCTTTGAAGCCATACACGTTTAATTTGTTTGTATATTCTTTTTTAAAAATCTTTTTTAATTTTACCATATTTAACACATTATGGTCAGATTTATGAAGCTGAAAAGGGGATAAGTAAATTGTGTTTTACATAATCACATATGAGGAGGGATAAAATTGGCACCAGCCACTGGTAAAATATCCAGGTGGCTGGTAAATTTGCTTCACTAACCAGTCAAAACAATGCTGGTAATATGTTGAGTGGCTGGTAAAATTAGCTATTTGGCTGGTGGACAAACAAGTTAATTTTGCACCCTGAGTACGTAACATAAACATCTTTGATAAGTATTATATCCAGGAAATGTACAGAGTGAGATATTTTACAGTTGAAAAACAAACTTGCGCTCTCTCTTTCTCTCTAGTGGACAGACTATGTTATGGTGACCCTGTTTTCTAAACTACATCTGACATACCTTTGGTTTTCTTTACTGCAGTTTCTTGGTGCCTATTGGAACATAGTGGTGTACCTGTAATAACTAGTACCGGATGATATGCTGTCTGTTATCAATACATTTGTATAAAGATAGATAGCTTGTAACGTTGATAAATGTATTGTCAAAATTTTAATACAGAATATTTAAAAGTTGCATCTAAATTCTGTAAAAGTTTGGACTTCCACGATCACAAATTCCCTTTGTCCTCTTGGCAAGAAATCAGTTTACAAGTCTACGTGTTCATATCAATATCCATCAACCTCTGGTTTCCTTTTGAATTAAAGCTTAAATGATTTGTTTTTCTGTCTCTTTGTAGACATTCAGATTCTGCAGATCAAAATGCATCAAGAACTTCAAGAAGAAGCGTAACCCAAGAAAAACAAGATGGACCAAAGCATTCAGAAAGGCTTCAGGAAAGGAGTTGACAGTGGTGAGTTGGTTATATATAGAGCACTTACCTCCAAGTCATTAAAATGGTTTTACTTTTACTTATCCAACAAACATCCTTTGTTTCAGGAAATTCTTTGGAGTTCGAGAAACGCAGAAACCTACCTGTGAAATATAACAGGGAGCTCTGGGAGAAGACAGGTAATGTATACATTTATTTGTCTTATCTGCTTGCTGTGAAAGTGTTTTGTCTTTTGATTTTTTTTAACTGAAGAGTCATTTATTATATTTAATTTCTACAGTGGAAGCAATGAAGAGGGTGGAAGAAATAAAACAGAAACGACAGGCAAGATTTATCATGAACAGGTGAGCAAGTCATTTTGTGTTCATTCTCGAGCATAGCTTGTTGAATAATTTTGTTCATGTTGTACAACAAATTTGGTCTTGAGAGTGTTTGTCTTGCCTTTAATGTTGTTTTATCTCCACTTTATAGATTAAAGAAGGGCAAACAGTTGGAAAAAGAAGAGGACATCAACGAAGTCAAGAAAAATATTCACCTTATCAAAGCACCACATGCAGGTAAGAATTTTTCACCAACTAGCAGAGTTATTATACAGAAGAATTTGAATTGATGACACTGATTTTAATACACATATGAGATACAGTTCATAGTGACAACAACAGACACACATGCACACTGTGCAGCCCCTCTCACCAGAGGTGGACAGCAATTGGAATGAAACTTGAATTTTTCACAATTATCAGTTAACGGATTATATTTTTAAAAACTGTGAATTGTGGAAACGCATAAAATACTTAATGAATGTCCTTAAGATTTCCAAGATGTTATTTCAGCATTGTTCACATTTCATCTTTTTTTTTTTTTTTCATTTTACAGGAAAAGCCAAACAGATGGAGGCCAAAATGGTGCAGAAGTTACAAGAGACGTGGACATGGGGGATGAAGATAATTAATCTTATATCCACTGGGTTTGTTTGTGTTATGAAACTCGTGAGCAAGTTGATCTTGAATTATATTGTTCTTCTGTTTTGGAATTAAAATTCCAAATGGCTGATATTTAACAGAGTAATGCATTCGGTGTTAAATTGCTATACAAGCACTGAAAGCATTGACCTAACAAAAGATTTCCAAACAGCAGCAGTCAGCCTCTTATCTCTAAGAAATAACTCCATACTGATGCATCGTATAATAGTGTATTACAGTGATGCAGAAAATGTTAACCAATAAATAAAAAAACATATTTTGGGAATTACTTGTCTGTTGATTTTCTGTGACATTAAGTTGGATAAGAAGGCGGGTAAGTTGTAATAATACAATCATAAAAGTGCAGACAACTGTTTATATTTACAACAGCGGTGTAGAAGTGAATTATGCTCTGAAACTGGGCACAAAATCCAAATCTTACATGATATTGTTGTAATCTTTATTTGGATGGTTTTATGTTATTTAAAGGATATTGATATACATTTACTATCATAAGCCACAGTGGAATTTCTATTCTGGACTCAAACAACTGTTGTTTGTAAGAACTTATTAATAATCATGTAGAAAGAGTGGATATTTACAATGGTTAACTTAAGCACTGTGTTAATGGAGTCTGGCAAGTAGTGAGACTGGCAGTTAGTTAACCCAAAATGTGTGTTTTCAGAGCAGTGACCTTTTGTTTTCAGGATAACAGGATTATATATTAAATAGGATTTCAACCTATTTAATATACAGTCTGTGGCTCCAACTTGCTATTTGGACCACTGTGCTCATTTCTGCATGTTTAAGTCGACTTTAACAAGAGAAATACAACTATTCGGAAATGGGAAATGTATTAATAACTTGCTTCAATAAAAGAGGTAAATTATTTTTAAATAAAGCTCTGATAAATATGAAAAGTCGGATCGTCAGTTTACCATGGGTTGCTCAACTAACCCCACAGACTTGAATTAACTTAACCAGGGGCAAGTAGAGCCACAGGAGCACTTTTTTAAGTTCATATTTTCAGGGCCCTTTGTCATAGATGCTTTCCATAATTTCAATTAATAAGAGACACCCAGAAATAAGTGTAAATGCTTTCATTGTACTGCTGTCTCGTTTTTTTTTTTTTTTTTGGCTAGAGGACACTAAATAAAAATTTGCCCATCTTACCCAGCACTCCCTTACAGATTAAGATTTTGATTTAATTGCCTTTCAAAGCATAAAGGTGTAAACCAATAATTGTAGTATCAGATAAATATACAAGTAAATTTGTTAGAGCATTTCATATGATGATTTATCTCAGTGATACTCACCTTGTGGCCTGTGGGCCAAATCTGGCCCCTGCCAGTTTGCCAGGTGACCCATCAAATATTTTATAATTCACAGAAAAAAAAAAAAAAAAAAAAAGATTCACACTGTTTGTCCTAAGAAGGGGGTTACAGCTATGGCTCACAAGTATTAGCTTAAGAGGGTAACAGTTGCAGCACTGTAAACTATTATTATTAACTATTATTTTTTACTATAACCAGGTTTAACTTAGATACATACCTATGTATCTAATGTAATGACTGAATTTTCATTTTTGGGTGAACTATCCCTTTAAAGCATTACAACTAAAATGCAATTGCAGTTATTAAATGCAGTAAACTATCTGATTTATCTCTCAATCATTGTACCAAGTTAATTTAATAACTTAATGTGAAAATAAATAATTTAAAAGAAAGATGAGTTATGGGCATTGTAATGTTTATTCGTTTTATCTGATAAATAACGTTATTTAGTTGATATGATATGATATGTATTAAGTTGATATGATGGTCCCAGTCTCGCTTTCCATCCGTATCTCTGGCATCGATTCACCGGCCTGTTGCTGGACAGGCTGCATGACAGGCTCCTGCCTGCCCTCGCCCGCCTAGTCGCTGCCAGCTCCACCTTTCATCTTTCAGAGGAGCTGCTTTGACGGGTACATCCAGTTTTGCGAGCAGGAGCAGGGATTCGTTAGAGCCATGTCCGAAGAGGTTGAAGGAACGAGGACTGGTGAAGAACAGCAGGTAAACTGAACCGACTGACTGAAAATGGAAACAGTTAGCCGCTGCTATTAGCTCGTCGAATCTGGTGGATTAGCGAGCGGCTAGCTGCAAAGCTAGTTAGCCAGTAGCTAGCATGCTACTGTTAGCTAATGTAATCAGCGATGCTCAGCTACCGCCGAGTAATTAGCTAATTAGCTAACAGCGTTTCTTCGCGAAGCAAAACAACAGCTGCTGATTTGGGACAAACGAGCAGATTGCCGCAATCACTTGTTACTTGATTGATAGGTAAAATCGATTAAGGTTGTAGCTAAACATGCTAAGTTAAATGGCAAGATTAATGCTAGTGAAAACACCAGTTGGAGTTATCCCTCATGGCGGCGCCTGCGTATTATGCAGCATAAACAGTAGTCATGCTAGCTTTAACTGCCGTTGCTGTCAAAATACATGCAGCACTTTTAATGGTCGGTCATGTCATGTGCACTTCTAACGAAACTTGACAGTTTTTCTCCCGGCAAGTCAGCTAAGTGGTGCATTTGTCAACCTCACAGTCTGCTCTTTCAACAGGAAATGGAGGACAAAGTAATAAGTCCAGAGAAGGCAGAGGAGGCCAAACTGAAGGCCAGGTATCCTAACCTTGGAGTGAAGCCTGGAGGCTCAGACCTTCTCAGGAAAAGACTTACAAAGGGGGTGCGTTTCATACCTAAACTTGGCTAGTTACTGGGCTGTAGTATGAAGAACAATTCATAAAATATGAGTTAAAAGCATATACATTGTTTGTACATTCAGAACAGTGAAGATAATTAACCATACTGATATCTAATGGTCAGGGGTTCCGATACAACACAGAATTAACAACTGTCACAAATTTTACAATATTTGGCCAATATGTTAATATGTTCCAGCTCGTTATTTGGACAGCATTACTTATTTCTGAATGCTATGGTCTTACCTATTTCTCCTTTCAGTGTATTGATAGTTTCTTACTCTCCTACTAGCTACTGATTTAAACAGTGCCAGACTTACAGTATTCTCACTTTATGCCTTCTTGTTTATTCCAGCAAAAGTACTTTGACTCTGGGGACTACAACATGGCAAAGGCAAAGATGAAGAATAAACAGTTGCCGTCAGCCCCAACGGAGAAGACTGAGATCACAGGCGGGCACATCCCAACTCCTCAGGACCTGCCTCAAAGAAAGACGTCAATCGTGACTAGCAAACTGGCTGGTTGATGGTTTTATGTTTACTGTTTTGTTACCATTCCAACCCCTGTTTTCATATCTACCTGCCGTTTACGTTTTTTGTTTATTTTTCACCTTTGTATGTATAAGAACAAGTTATGTACCAAGTCAGAGTCTTGAGGAAATTGTCACTGAACCAGACACTGAAGTGTCTGACTTATATCCAACAAAGCAGTAGTTGAAAATGTTTCTCAAGATTGTAAAAAAGACTTATGAACACGATATCACACTCGTAAATATGAATGGATGTTAGTGCTATCTTATTTTCACAGTGTGTTTTCACTTTTAAGGGTGTATGCCTCCATGCAAATTGCATGTCAAACAGCAGCTAAAGAGCCTGTGCAGATGACCTGTTTTCATCACCACAAAGGAATCTTGATCCACCATGTTACTGACAATTACAGAGGCAAAAATACTTGAGACAGAGAAAATACGATCAGCGTTTGTATTGATGTATCTGTGAGGTTAACTGTAATTTACAGATATGCCTTGGTATTTGAAACAATTTCTTGTATTCACCCGCTCATATGGAGGCATGTCTATTTAAACAGTGAAAAGTGAAATAATCCTGCTTTGTTTTTGTTTTCTAATACTTGATTGTGGGTCCCCTCCTCTCTGTGAATCTGTTTGATTCTGTGCTTTCAAAGCGCTGAAGATTAGATCACTCACACTTTGTAGTCAGTTGTATTTTAATTCATTTTAGTGACATTGGTTTGCAAACACTTGCTGCTGGTCTTCATCTCATCCTGACCTCTAAAATGGCCTTAAAAGTAATGAACCCTCTTGAGCAATATTTGCTCCCTCAGTGAGAATCTTAGTTGTGAATTTTGCCTGAAATGTCTGTCACTGTCTGACTGGAATCACTTACTGTAGGATTTTATGGAAAGAAGCTCCCTTGACATGTCTGGAGTGTGCATGTGCATCTACTGTGCAGTCACACTGTGCCATTTGTTTGTAAATAAAATAGTTTTGCATAATATCTTTTAAGTACACGTATTCAATTGAATGTGTCCTTGCATTTATTTCTACTTTCCAAATGTTGCTAAATGAGAAAACTACCTGCACTTAAAAGAGCCCAGTTTAGGTTGGACTCAGGAAGAAGGTGGACAGGATAAAAAGTATTCCTTCATTCATTGGTAGCATAAGGTATTAAAAACTTTAAATTCCCAGAGGAAGAAAACTGCTGCCTGTACCTGCTGGTGTGTTTTCATGATATATTATCCAATATTAATTAAAATATGAATGTTTCTTTTGTTATGATCTATTGAAATACATTCCAACATTGAAGGTAACCACAATGTGTACTTGATAAATGGCAAAGTAAGCTAATTAATACCTTACTCTGCTAAGTAAAGGCTGTCAGAACACTTCAGTATAAGTACCTAATTTAATGAGAATTGTAGCAAGTGGTGTAAAATTAAGTTTCACAAATGGAAGTTCTCAATGGTCAGTACCTCAAAAATGCTGTCAATTTAATGCTGTACTTAAGAGGAGCTGAGCCTTAGGAAGTGAGTGGGAGGGAGAAGGCTAATTTTACCAGTATATAAAATCAAAAAGGCAAAGTATTATTACATGCTCATGTTAACCAGACCATAATTAAGGGTTAAATGTTAAAATAAAAAGGGCATTGAAATTATTTTTTTTTAAAACAAATCAAAGAATCAATAGAAAAAGTAAACAGCAGATTAATGCATAAGTAATCATTAGTTACAGTCCTATAAAACCATGATTTTCAAAGAACTGGAAGGAAAATCAAGAAAAATGCTTTAAAAAAGGATCATTTAAATATATTGATATTATTATTTATTTATTTGGGATTATTATTATTGTTATTAAGTTAAACCACCTCAACCAACTACAGCAGTAAAATTCTGCGTACACATTGTTGCATGATAATCTTATCAATTTATCTTATGATTAAATATCATTTTCTCCATGATTAGCCTACTTTTACATTTAATAATAATTAAATACTCTGACCATACTTACATAATTTAAACATACTTTATAAACTTTTTACTTTTAAGATTTTAACTACAGAAAATTACTTAAAATTGAGTGTTTTTTTTTTCAAGTGTTTTATTAATACTTCCTCAACCAATGTCACCCTCGCAGCCTACCCCGCAGATAGGTCGTGTCTAGAAGGGAACCCAAGACCCACGGAAGATCTCGCGAGAGTGATAATTTTAACCCAAACCCATGATCTCTGACCAAATACATGGTGCTGCCAAATCTACTTGGATTTTAATCACATTGCAGTCCCCCTACAAAACATGATCAGCTGGTACGAGGTACACAATGAAGAGACAGCGCTTACAAATCTCGCGAGAATTTCACAAATCAAGCGTTCCCTTTTTAGACACGACCCCCTCAGGTGGTTTTAGCTGACATTGCACAGGTTGGCCACTGGGCGGCACGCAAGATGCGCGAGAGCAAAACGTGTCGGGGCACGCGCAGCTGAGTGGCAGCTGTTGAGCAGTTGCTCCCTCCAGCTGAGAGCACAGCGCGAGCCCAGGAGAGGAGAAGCTACGGGAAAAAAAAAAAGTTCACGTTTCTTCTGCTCTGGGAGTTAAAAAATGTTTAATCTTAAACCCGCGACCAGAGAAAGTTTCTGAGGGCTGACGGAGCGAACTGTAAGACATGGCAGCCTCTGAACTTTACTCAAAGGTGGGTAAACTGGATCAATAAATGAGTTTGTGCCTGTTGTTTTCTCAAGGAAGCTAACGTTAATTATACCTGTCAACATATGCTGGTTTACCGCTTAAAAATATTTACCGAATAACTTTAGTGTTTTTAAATCTTAATTTATTGCATTTTTTATCTGTCTGCTGCTTAAAATACTCCGTATCCATCCACATTATACGCATGACTGCTGTCTGCTGACTTCATGTTGGCTGTCTTGCCACCTTTCTGAGATACGCGCATGTCACTGCTGTTTTTGCTGTAGTTTTGTAAAAGACTGTGGTTGGATGGTTCTGACCCGGTCCCCTCTCTCTGTCCATCAGTATGCCCGTGTATGGCTCCCAGATGCAGCAGAAGTGTGGAGGTCAGCCGAGCTTATCAAAGATTACACTCCTGGAGACTTGACGCTGACTCTGCAGCTGGATGATGGCACGGTGAGACAGGCACACACAGAGAGATACACACTCATAACCACACACACACACAGGGAGAGAGAGGCACTGAGGTGGAAATGGGTGTGTGATGTTCTGTCAGAGAGCCATGCACGCATTGCTCTGCAAGAGTACTGGCAAATGGAGCCTCATAAATCTCTGTGTGCTGTGGGGTTATTGGAGGCAGCTGTGATGTTTGGTAACACATAGATTCCCAAGCAAAAGAAACACCTTGTGCCTCTACGCAGCTCTGCAAAGTGAATACAAGAAGGCTTTGTAGTGACAATAGGTGAACTGATGAATCAAAACGTATGAACAGTGTGGCTGAAAGTTTTTTCACTCAGTGCTGTTGCTGCTCGCAGCTGTGGTGTCGAGTTTGGGCATGCACTTCAGGTATGGAAATAAGGCCAAAGTATTATCATGAGTGAACATGAACAAGCTCAGTGTTTCCTAGTTAGCTGTAACATGAAGTACAACTGATGCTAAGTGTTTTGTGCTTAACTAGTTATTTTTGCTTGGATTCTGTACATTTTCCTAACATGAAACAAGGTTTCTGCGTGTCCTTAAAAAGCCTTATGTCCAATAATCTGAATTTTAAATAAAATACAATTTTGACAGAGGACAAATTGATTTATTGTGTTAATGTTAATGCTATTGTTGAATACACCTGGATTTAACTTCAGTCTTGCTTTGTGTTGGGGAAAAGTGTAGGCTATTGATTACGCTATAACAACTACAAAACAAAACCAACATTCAACCAATTACCACTAATGCAAACTCTTTGTGTACTTTTTGCCAGTATGGATGTGAAATAGGTCTTAAATTGCATTCATAAGGGTCTTAAAAAGTCTCAAGTATAATAATAACCCATTGAAACCTTCAGAAACCTCTGTGAAAGCAGGTTACTATCTTTAGTCCCGCACTGAATGTACTCACAACTAACTTCTTGTGTCTTTTTTAGGAGGTGGAGTATAAAATAGACCCCAAAACCAACAACCTGCCTCCACTGAGAAACCCTAACATCCTGGTAGGGGAAAATGACCTGACAGCTCTCAGCTACCTCCACGAGCCTGCAGTGCTACACAACCTCAAAGTGCGCTTTATCGACTCCAAGTTGATTTACACGTACTGTGGTAATGAGCTTCATCTCCTTTGACTCACACTATCACTGTCACTGTAGACTTTGGAGTCCTGCTCACTGTATGCTCTGACATAATCTACAGGACATCATGCTGATTATTTGTGGTGCAGCCTGCTCTTAAAGGAACACACACTAAAATGTGTTACATCAATTACGGATAAATAGCACAGACAAAATGACTACTTTCAGGGTTCAGTCTTTGAATCCATGTCAGATAACATATGTTTGTGCTATTTGAAGAGCATCTAACCAAGAGGTTTTCTCCATGTGGTGTTTAGGAATTGTCCTGGTTGCCATCAATCCTTATGAGAGCCTGCCTATCTATGAAGCTGACATCATCAATGCCTACAGTGGGCAGAACATGGGAGACATGGACCCCCATATATTTGCAGTTGCAGAGGAAGCATACAAACAGATGGCCAGGTTTTGTAACATGTCATCTTGCATTGTAAAGCAATTGTTCATTTCTTTTTAAAGAGAGAGTTCGTATTATCTGAAGTGTGGTTGTATGAGGCACTTGACCATAGTCAGTGGCACACCCCCAGTTATGAGCAGCAGCAGGAGTCGTGGTGTAGGAAACTAAGCAATGTACTGCTGTGGACGGGGTCCAAACGTTTTCCATCAGGAAGCTGCCGTTATGTAAGCCATTTTACCTCACAGAACGCCGGAGTTGCTTACCTATTGCTGCATCGATCTGTTAGTTTGTTTGTGTTATTGTGTGACTTTGGTGTTATTAAAGGTTAGTTTGGATTTACCAAAAACACACAATAACACAAACAAACAAACAGATTGAGGAAGCAGTAGACCAGCAACTCCTGTGTTCTGTGAGGTTAAATTACTTCTGGAGTCTGGTTGAGTGAGGGTGATATTTGCCTTATATAACTCCAGTTTCCTGTTGCAAAAAGCTACCTGACAGCAAGGCAAAGCGGTGAAAATATCTTAAATATAGTGTGTACTTAAACTGATATAGATTATTTTTTTAGGTGGGCCTTTTTAGGTGGCTAAAACGCATTTTGTTGCTGACCCTGTCCACAGCAGTACATTGTTTAGCTTCCATGTTGGTAGTCCTCTCTGCTTCTCTAAACTGGGGGCATGCTGATCGCCCTATACTGTAAGTAATAACGCTGACTATCGATGAGCATCTTATAAAGTTCCACTTTAAATAATCCAAACTATCCCTTTTCGCTAATAACTTGCTTTTGCTGATATTTGGCCTATATGTCATCTTGTCTTTTAACACAGAGATGAAAGAAACCAGTCCATCATAGTGAGTGGTGAGTCGGGAGCTGGAAAAACAGTCTCTGCTAAGTACGCTATGCGTTACTTTGCCACTGTCAGCTGCTCCTCTGATGAGGCTAATGTTGAGGAGAGAGTCCTTGCCTCCAGTCCCATCATGGAGGTAACATTTAACACTGCAGCAAAATAATACAAAATTGTTCAGTGACAAAGGTTGCTGAAATCCTTTTGTGTGTTTCTTTTAGGCCCTTGGGAATGCCAAGACAACAAGGAACGACAACAGCAGTCGCTTTGGGAAGTACATTGAGATTGGGTTTGACAAGAAACACCGTATAATTGGGGCTAACATGAGAACCTACTTGCTGGAAAAGTCTAGAGTTGTGTTTCAGGTAAATTTCATTGATATGGATTTACCTCGCATGTCTTGAGGTGACTACCCTCAGTGTGTGAATGTGGCCCTTCCTATATTACTGTTTCTAATCGCAGTTAATTGATTTAAAGCACTCTCATGTGCATGTAACATGTAACATGTGTATCTTAGCAATGTAAAGCTGTAACAAACGCAGTTAACCCAGCTTAGCCCATGACTCAGAAAGATGGCAACATGTTGGGTTATGTTAAGCAACTGTCTCAGATTTGATTATTTCAGTCTAAGCCTGGTTTCGGAATGTGCTTGCAGTTCATCCATGTGTCTACAGTTGTAAGAGCAATGCATTTTGCTGAATGTGTTTTCAGTGCTTGTGTATTTTACATCTGTTTGCACTACTTTTAGGCCTACGAAGAAAGAAATTACCATATATTCTACCAGCTGTGTGCCTCCTCACATTTACCAGAGTTCAAAGCCTTCAAGTTAGGTATGAGAGTAACTGCATATAATATTTAGCATTATAGAAACAACAAAAATAGAAGTTGTAACAGATTTTAGTCTTATTCAATATATATTTGATATCTGATATATTTGACTTACTATTTGAAGGTTGCGCAGATGACTTCCACTGTACTAACCAGGGACAGAGCCCAGTCATAGATGGAGTGGATGATGCCAAAGAGATGTCCAGTACTAGGAAGGCTTTCTCACTGTTAGGTGAGTGTTGGGTGTATTTTAATAAGGTTTGCATCTATATGTTGCTGAGTGGACAGTTGTGGATTGCCTGACCCGACTGATCATTTTTTAATTGCTTTATTTTGCTGTTTTCATTGCAGGAATTGGTGAAAGTGATCAAATGGCAATTTACCAAGTTTTGGCTGCTATTCTCCATCTTAGCAACGTGGAGGTGAAAGAACAGTCAACAGACAGAAGCAGCATTTCGGTAAACACTGATTACCAATACAGTTTTGCTTTCGATTTTTTTCTCACTTTGATTTTTGATCTAAACACTTATTTTCAGCACTGCTGGCTATGCCATATTGAGTTTTGATTTGTAAAGATCAATAGATTATTGGTTTTACGCCCTGACAACTGTCACTTACATTTTTAAATTCTTTTTTTAAAATGTTACTGTTCATACAAGGTTGCTACAGCATTCTACAGTATTCTTTACAGCAGAGTTATGTAAAATGCTGCTTACTATGGATAATGTTCCCAGCGGAAACCGAGATAACCATAGCAGCAGTGGAGAGTGAGGGTAAATCAAAGAATCTCATACTCTGTCAGGGAAAATGCAGCTACAGTCTATCGGTAAGCTATGCTGTGTCATCTTTGAAGTGTTTTTTTGTTTTGTTTGTTTTTTTTTTGGCATGCGCCAGACAAATGCAAGAAAGTGGGGATGGAGAGAGAAAAGAATGCTGGGAATCTCTGATTGATTGATTGATTTTCGATTTATCATGACGCCTCTGACAATAAGAGATTTTGTTTTGTATATTTATTTTATTATGTAGGATATTATATTGAGAATGTGTAACTCTTTACCTGTTTAAGATAGTGACTGTTAATGTATTTCCAGCCAGATAATGTCCACCTGATGGTGTTTTGTGAGTTGATGGGGGTGCCCTGTGAAGAAATGGCCCACTGGTTATGTCACAGGAAACTCCAGACGACCACAGAAACCTATGTCAAACCTGTCTCCAAAATGAGTGCTGTGAATGGCAGAGATGCCCTGGCCAAACACATCTACGCCAAACTCTTCAGCCTGATTGTGGACAGTATTAACAGTGCCTTAAAATCTGTAGCAAAGCAACACTCCTTCATTGGTGTGCTCGACATTTACGGGTGGGTTTTTATCTCCAGGTTTGTAGTTTTACCATTAATATTCTGTGGATGACCAGACATTTTGTTTTAATTTAAACACATATTTTTCCTCAGGTTTGAAACATTTGATGTCAACAGCTTTGAACAGTTTTGCATCAATTATGCCAATGAAAAGCTCCAACAACAGTTCAACCAGGTATATGTATTTTCCTGTTAAACATGTTCATTTTGCAGTCAAAACGTTCACATAAATCATTTTCAGCTATCGCTCCCTCTAGCATGTCTTCAAACTGGAGCAAGAGGAGTACATGAAAGAGGAGATCCCCTGGACACTGATTGACTTCTACGACAACCAGCCATGCATTAATCTCATTGAGGCCAAGCTGGGTGTCTTGGATCTCCTGGATGAAGAGTGCAAGGTAAAATGCCTTTTTCCTTCAACAACAAAAATCTGTTCAGCTACCGTTTCCACTGGAGGAATGTCCGCCACGGTATTTGTGGAGGTTATGAGTAAGGCCATGACTAAGTGATGTGTCAGCACTTCCTCTTTCCACAGATGCCCAAAGGCTCTGACGACACATGGGCCCAGAAACTGTACAACACCCTCCTGAAGCAGAATGCTCACTTTGAAAAACCCAGGTTATCGAACAGAGCTTTCATCATCCACCACTTTGCAGACAAGGTGAAACATGGTTGTATGTCTCATACTGAGGTGGGGCTGCATTGCAGTGGTCAGGAGATGGGATGAATGACTCATGTTTTCTCATCAAGAGTGCAGAGAGAGTCAAATGTGAAATTGTAATTACTTTGTCTTCAAAGTCAGACTTCTATGCCTTCATCACAAATGTTTGATGATTCTCTTTATTAGAGCAATACTAATGAGTTTACTTCAGACTCTGAATGATGAATGTGACCTTTACTTTTAGTGAAAGAACGCTGTGTGACCTGGTCCTCCTTTGTGCCTAGGTGGAGTACCAGTGTGAGGGTTTCCTGGAGAAAAACAAGGACACAGTCAATGAGGAGCAGATAAATGTGCTGAAAAATAGCCAGGTGAAACAAACTGTTTATTTTCCCTTCCAAGTCCTCCCCCTCTCTTTGTGGAGGTCCAATGAATTCAATGTCAGCACCTCCTCAACTAAAAGCAAATCACTGTAAATTATATTTTGTGTTGCAAGTCCCTGGGCACACACCCTTAGATTGTTCAACCATAACTATTGGAGGAAATACTCCCACTTTTTCAATTTCAGATTGAAACACTGCCATCTGCTGTTTAATGATAACTTTGTATTTTGTTGCTTTGATCTCTATCTTTTCAGTTTGATTTGCTGCTGAAGCTGTTTGAGGACAATGAGAAAGCACCAGCTTCTACTAACAAGCGTACAAGTGTCACTGGAAGGGCTCAGAGGGACACAAGGAAGACTGTTGGACTGCAGGTGAGAGCATAAAGTGCAGCCAGCATGACATTTAATGGTGTGTGATAGTCATTGTAATGAAAAACTTGAGGAAATACATAATTAAAAACTAGTTTGTGGAAGACTTATGGAAAATTATGATATTGGACATTTAAAGGACCAGTGTGTAAGATTTAGGGGGTGTATTGAGAGAATATGGCAGAAATGAAATATAATATTGAGAGGTTTGTTTTCATTAGTGTATAATGACCTGAAAATAAGAGTTGTTGTCATTACTTAGAATGAGACGTTTATATCTACAGAGGGAGCAGGTCCTTTTCCGTGGACTCCGCCATGTTGCACCGCCATGTTTCTACAAGAGCCTAGAAGGGACAAACAAAATGATGTCTCTAGATGCTTATGCGTTTTTTTGGGAGTTTCGTGGCCACTGTAGGTTTATAAGTTCTACCGTAGTGAGGGTGAGGCAAGTTGGTTGCAGTTTGATTTGATATATTTTGAGCATTAAAAAAAGATTAAATCGAAAAAAGATCAAAACAAAATAAATATTCAGTAGCCTTTCGATGAGCAACAGTAATGATATTTGGCAATAACAATAATCAATTTGGCAATAACAATAATCAATTGATCACATCCGCCCCAGAGTCCATCCCCACAACTACCACAACCACAATGTTCATCCTCTTCACACCTAATCAAAAGAAAAACTAACAACAATATCACCTTTAACATGCCCCACATTCTCCTTCCTCATTTCTGTAGATGTCACCAAATCTTACACACTGATCCTTTAAACTTCAGGGACTGTAACTATTAATGAATCTACACATTGGTCTTTTAAACTGAATGTTCAAGCACATTTTTATCATTCATGTATATCCATACTTATGAAGACTTTGTTGTTTTTTTTTGTGCTCAGTTTCGACAGTCTCTACATTTGCTGATGGACACTCTAAATGCCACAACTCCTCACTATGTACGCTGCATCAAGCCAAATGACTGCAAAGCTTCCTTCACGTGAGGAGAATGATTTCACTCTTCTGTTTCACACAATAATCTGTGTCAAGCACAAATGAATTTTTTAAACAGATGTTTGTATGTTATCTTTCATAAAGCTTGGACCCTGTGAGGGCAGTGCAGCAGCTCCGTGCATGTGGCATCCTGGAAACGATCCGGATCTCAGCAGCAGGCTTCCCATCTAGGTAGAATAGCAGCAACCGCACCTGGTACAGAGCGCAGGCCAGGGGCAGTTGTACACACCATTATATGTTTATAATACATCTTGTAGACTTACAAAAATATTTATATATGTGAATATTATAGATGGACCTATCAGGAGTTCTTCAGTCGTTATCGGGTCCTCATGAAGCAACAGGATGTCCTTTCTGACAAAAAACAAACTTGCAAAAATCTCCTGGAAAAACTTGTAAAGGTATGTCTGAATTATGTAAAGCATTACCATCATGCCCATGAGAAAATAAATAGGGCTGTACTGAATGTCTTCTTTTTTACATTCAAAACTTTTATTGAGGTTTTTGAATACAACTTCAAATGCCTGTTGTCATATTTTATAATGTCATCACCCTTAAAACAATCCTCAAACAAAATCCTTAATTTGAATTAAGTGATTCATTGGCTTAAACTAGTTAGTCTTTTTTTTAATGAAATCAGTTTTCTTTAATGACAATAAGTCAACACTTTCATCAACATGAATGTCATTTATGGTGCAACTAGACTGCTCCGTTAATACAGGTGTGTGCCCCCTTCTGTTTGCGACAAGCAGGAGGGCAGACAGTTTTTAGACCGTAGTGAACATGTTATTCTTGAAACTTTTTGCTTTAATTGCAGCTGATTAGAGGGAGGAGTTGGTTGATTGGGAACCTCCTGAAACAAAAAAACAGGCCAAATGCAAAAAAACTACACAAGTTGTAACAGGCTAAACACCAACAAACATGAATTGAAGCAGAATATTTTGTTAGATAAATACATGTTGTGAATTTTGGAATTGATGTCATCTATGTTTTTAAAATAAATTTTGACTTTTGGACTTAACAGCACTCTGGAGTTACTGGAAATCGCGCAATCCACCTCAGCCACCACTGGAATCTAATTCTACAAATAATGTAATACTAATAATATTAGCATAGCCTAAACTTTATATGCAACTGTGCAGAAATACCCAGTTTTAACAGAATGAATAAACATGCAGTATTTGAATGTTGATTTAGAATTCGAATGTCAACAGCATGAACGAAGCTATTCAGTACAGCCCTAAAAATAAATTATAAAACTTATCATTAAAAAAACTAAACAGACCTGCTAAAATATTACATAGTATATATGCTATTGTATGTTCTGTTTTGTTTCTAGGACCAGGATAAGTATCAGTTTGGCAAAAACAAGATCTTCTTCAGGGCTGGTCAGGTGGCTTACCTGGAGAAGCTGCGTTCTGACAAGCTGCGAATGGCTTGTGTCCGCATCCAGAAGACTATTCGCTGCTGGCTGGCCCGCAAAAAGTACCTGAGGATGAGGGAATCTGCTGTCACCATACAGAGACATGTACGGGGTCACCAGGCACGCTGGTGAGTGGAGATGTTAAACAACAGCAGAATAAGAATACGCTGTTATAACATATTGTATTTCTGACATGTTTATATTGTCCTGCCAGTTATGTGAAGTTTCTGCGAAGAACCAGAGCAGCTGTTGTCATTCAGAAGAACGTGCGTATGTGGGTGACCAGGAAACGCTACCAGCAGCAGCGCACTGCAGCTATCATCATTCAGTGCTTCTTGAGGGCCTACATGGCTAAAATGCAGTACTATCAGGTAATGCTGTGTTTAATAAAAATTAGGTCTTTAGAAATTAAATAAGGTCTCTTTTACTGGAAGGTGTTGTAGTCAAGATGAGATTCTACTAACATAACTCCAGAGGGAAGTCAACATCAGCCTTGATTTTGTGATAGCTTTTTTCGTTTGTTATTTTTTGTTTTGAGTTTGTTTCCTTGAGTTTGAAAGGGTTTTAAAAGGAATTTTCTCATTCTGTAAATGAACTTGATAGTTGAATATTATGATACCAAAACTGACTTTAATAGGTGCCACCAAGTAAACAGGAATTATTTCCTCTTGAATGTAATATGAAAAAGTTCCCAGCTCAAAGGAAGTCCAGATGTGCCAGGCTCCAGTAGGAACATTGTTGACGTATTGAAGCCTTGTTACAGCAATGCACCAGATTGTTTTGCACTTCCTAAACCTTGATTGTTCTGTAGGCCTCTTAATCATTAAGTCTTATGAATGGAGACTATAACTATATTCACACTGAATTTGTTGACATTATTTGCACTTTTATATTAAATGTTTATGCAATAAAGTTATCTATTGTTTAGAAACAATTTCACTGGAATTGCATTGCTAGGCAACAGTCTATGTTTACTTCCTGTCAGCTGATGTCATTGACATACAATGAAAAGAAAATAAATGAACACATTTTGAATGTTTACATTTAAAACTGAAATAGTCTGGCAACAGGAATGTAAAACTGAAACACACAGTGTTTCTTAACACTTACTGCAAGTCTTGTCATTACCATTTCACATATAAACACAATATTATACTGAATATTGGCCTTTCCTTTCACACAGTTGATGTATGAGAAGAAAGCTGTGGTCATCCAGAAATGGGTGAGGGGCTGGCGGGCTCGACAGCGTTACAGATGCACCCTGGCAGCCGTCATCCTGCTCCAAAGCTGTGTACGTCGCATGAGGGCCAAGAAGGAATTAAAGAAACTGAAATTGGAGGCACGCTCTGTGGAGCACTTCAAGAAGCTCAACGTTGGCATGGAGAACAAGATAATGCAGTTGCAGCACAAGATAAATGAGCAGGTGAGTATTGTGTGAGTATGGATGAATAGATGAACATAGTTTTGTCTGTGTGAGAAAATCATTTACACTGGAACCTAACCTAATAAGCGTTGCGGGAAAAACATTGGGTCATTGGGAGTTGTCGCATCACATGCACAGCATGTGTGTGTTTCCCCCCCTGCAGCATAAAGAAAACAGAGAGCTCAGTGAGAGGCTGAATGCTCTGGAGAAGACCCATTCTGTGGAAAGAGAGAAACAGAACAGGGAGATCACAAACATTCATAAAGCAGAGCAGGAGGCCAGAGCCAAGGCAGAGAAACTTCCCTCGCTGTTAGAGCAGCTCACCTTCCTTCAGCACGAGCTGGAAAACACCCGCAAGGAGAAAGACAACCTGGAAGAGCAGACGAAGGTCTACAAGGTGCAAACACAACAGGTAGGCCTACTTGACGTCATCTATCCAAATGTATCTAGTAAATGTATCAACTTGATTGCCTGGCAGCTTCACTAGAATTAACAACACTGTGCTCTTTATTTAATTATCTAAAATGGTAATAGGTGGAATTAGTGACACTCAGTGACATTTATCTAAAGTCAAATTACCTTATGCTAAACTGTTATTTTTCCACACTAAGCCATACAGCAGAGATTTGTTCGTTTTCCTTAGTATTTGTCAGCAATTAGTTCATCTTTCATGGCTTAAGTTTTGTTTTCAAGAATGTGTGGGGTTTTTATTTTAAGTGTGTATGTTTATGTGGGATACACATTTGTGGTAGATAAATTTTGCTTGTCCAAAAAGTTCAGGAAAGAGTGGAGCCATCCTCCATTTAGCTTTTAGGTTTCCACAAATCAGCTATGAAGGCTCATGGAGTATAATGATTGATTTTACAGGGAAACGTGATTTACAAAAGAACAGAATGAAATGCAAAAAACTTCATAAACTGAATATGTTTTTTTTGCTCCACTTACGTCAGTTTGTAGAACCACAAAAGCCACAGTGAATAGGGATAAAGACTAAGAACACAGTTTCTTCCCCTCTCACAATCAGGTGATAGAGGAGCTTAATATGAAGAACAGCTTGTTGAACGGCGAGAAAGATGAACTGAACAAACTAATCCTGGAACAAGCCCAGCAGTTATCAGGTACTGAGCAGTTCACCTTAAACCTCCACAGTCGTTCAGTAACGGCTTAATTTAAGATGAATAAATAAAACAAAACTGTTTTGTTTCAGATATTCAAACCAACATTGAGAATACAAAACGGATGGAGAAGGACTTATCTGAAGAACGCTCTCGTTACCAAAGTCTGCTGAGTGAACACCTGCGTCTGGAGGAGCGGCACAGTGACCTGAAGGAAGAGAAGAATCTCAGCATTGTGAGGAACACTTCATTTGGCATCTCAGTGTTGACATAGTTGTGATTTCATTCATCTTGATCGATGGATGTTATCAACATGGCAACTTCAAGATTGTGTCACAAACCAGAATCATTATGAAGTTCAGTAGTTGTGTAAAACATTTAACATGGTGATAATGGCTTAATGGAACAAGTTTAGGTCTGGCTACTTATTCCCTCTGTGACTTTTTTTCTCACATCTAACCAGAGTTCAAGCAAAGCAGGTCACAAGAGGACGGACTCCAGTTACAGCAGTAACTCATCTGAGTTTAGTCAGAGCTTAGGCTCGACTGAGGGAGAGGACGGCCCTATACAAGCAGAGGTAATATAAAAAAAAAGACTACACAATATCATGGTGCTATTTAGAATTGCCTCAATATACACACCCCATGTATGCTTAAAGGACCAGTATGTAAGATTTACTGAGATTTATTGGCAGAATATGGTGGAAATGGAATATAATATTCATAAGTATGTTTTCATTAGTAAAAATGAAAATTAGAATCATTATGTTTCTGTTACTTTAGAATGAGCTGCTTATATCTACAGAGGGCGTGGGTCCTCCTCCATGGAGGAGTTTTGTGGCCACCGTAGGTTCTCTTATGCACTTGGAAGGGGAGGGTGAAGCAAGTTTGTTGCAATCCGCAAGCTCACTGCTGGACACTAGATGGCACTAAATATTACTAAGCTTTTTAGGGGTTTGGATTTTCTATATTAGCTGTGTTCCTACCACAGGAGCTTTCTCCAGGGATCAGGAACCTTTGGATGAACCCAGTGCATTTCCACTACAGGAACCAGGGCCAATTAACATCCTGGGACTTTATTTTACCCCCCAAAATGTCCCTGCTCATTAGGTACTATGTTGCAGAACTTCGGTTTTTGGGTTTGCAGGACTGAACTGATTTCTGACTGGTTAAGTAAAGCATGTAAAAACAGATGTCACTTTTTCATGTGTGCTAATTTCCTTTGCCTCATCTTTTAGTTCCCTTTTTGTTGATCGATTTGATTGCTTGATGATTGATTTCAAGGACTAAAAGTTCCAAGAACCTTGGGTGGAAACGCTGCCATTGACAAAGAATTGCAGCTGTGTGGTGTAACAGTTACAAGGAATTCTAGTTTCATGGTGGGAAAATGTGAAAAATTTGTCTTATCTACAAACTTAAGCAGTTTTTCCTGACATTTTAGTCACAGTGTTGACATGCTCCCTATGCAGTGATTACTGTGAATAATAGTTAGATCACAGGGTAACCAGATTTTGCAAATAATCTGGATTCACATTATTCCTTTGATAGTTTGGTTTCTATTGAGAAGGATTTATGACAGCCTACAGGAAACATTTTATTCATACCACAAAAAAGAAGGAAAATAGAAGCATTTTGGATGTGTCTTGATATTTTTGCTGATCAATTTATAGCATACCTGCAGGGAACTGAACACTGATTTCTTCGTCAACAACTGTGGGAAGATTTTTTTCTGGCCTTGTCTCTGTTATAATCCTATTAGTGCAGCATTCTAGTTAGTTTGTGAAGAGATTCATCAACCAATTCTTGCTGTGTTTTGTTAGGATGAGACCCAGGCGACAGTGGATCTGCCAGTCCTTCTGAAGCTCCAGAGGAGAGTGAAGGAACTGGAGCAGGAGAAACAGTCACTATGGGAAAAGCTGGATAAAAAAGAAGAGGCCCAACAAGAAAAGGCAAAAGTATGGACTGAAACACCAGACTTGTTTCTTAATGGTGAAATGAAAAATTACCAAAGAAGAAGAAGAGTTTTGTAACATTAAGCTGTTAGTTATTTTGTGGTTGATATTTATGTTATGTTAATATTTTTAAAAAGGAGGTGGAGGAGCAGAGAAGTGTTCGTAGAACAGAACTGGACTTGGAAACACTGAAGGTAAGACTTGGTCAGGTACATGTATTTGGATCCAAGCAAGATCTCTTCCAACAACACCAAAAGAAAAAAGTCTGCAAAGAGTCATCCCATTAAAACAGATGTCTATTATAACTCAAATTTAAATTGAAATACTGAACAGTGAATAGAGACAGAAAATTCATTTCTAGATGTGTGATTTGTTCATATTTCTCTAAATGTCTTAATGCAGCGGCAAGAACTGGAATCTGAGAACAGGAAGTTAAAGCAGGATCTAAATGAGCTGCGGAAGTCTCTCACCAATGAGGACAGTGAAGTGATGCCGCCTGCCCCCGGCTCTGTGCCCTACAACATACTGCTGGAGCAACTCAGCTCTTCCAATGAGGAGCTGGAGATGCGGAAAGAGGAAGTGCTGCTGCTCCGGTCACATATGGTCCGCCAAGAAGCTCTTAAACACAAGGTGAGAAAATAAATGACGTTATTATATTAACTCATATGCATATTTTTTATTCAGTAGACATGTGGCAATACTTGTAATGTAATTTATGCCATATGAACTGTCCTCTAGGACTCAGCACTTGGAGAAGGTGTGAAATTAGATCTTGAAATTCCCTCATTTCAGGATGTTGACAGGTAAGATGATGTGGCTCCACTCCAGTTGAAATCCATCAGTTAGTACAGTTCATTATTTAAATTCTCTGATTCTGCTCCCCAGATCAACTGACATCCATACACTGAATGAAGATGGAGAGCTGTGGCTGGCTTATGAAGGATTGAAAGAGACCAACAGGTAAGGAGATAATATGCTGCAGTTGGGTGGTGCGTTCAAGCACATTCATGCCATATTGAATTGACAACCATCCCTTCATCCTTCAGAGTTCTGGAGAGCCAGATGCAAGAGCAGGAGCGTTCTCACAATGAGAGGTATAACAAGCTGCTCGAGGAGGTCAACAAGTTGAAGAATGAAAAGGTGCAACAACAGAAACTGCTGACCCAAAGCCTCCTCTTGCCTGAAGATGCCCGCATCGAAGCGAGCCTGAATCATGAGATCACACGGCTCACTAATGAGAACCTGGTGAGTCTGTCATTTTAATCAAGCAGTTTTATCAATTAATATGAGATGCCGTGTGTAATTATTTTCACAATGCAGAGCTCCTTCAAAATAAACTGTTAAACATCTCTATCTAATACTTGCTCTGTAGAGATTAAAGGGCTACTCCATTATTTATTTTTATTTCTTTTCTAGGTTTTCATTCTGTAGCTTCCCAGTATTGTTCCTTATGTATTCAAATCTGAACATTCAAATTTTGTTTGAAGTACATATGTTTTAGCTTTAAAATGCTATTTCCCCAAACCTTTCTAAAAACGTTTTTCCATGTGACCTGACGTAGGATTCTGCATGATGACGGTGTTTCATATAAACCCCTGAGGCTGAGGCAGGGGAGTGCATGAGTCACTGTTTTTTGTTTGTTTATTTTGTTTTTTTTTTTCCAGTGGCTGAGTGGGAGTGTATATTTGAAAAACCCAGCCAAGAATGCAGATGGAGTTGCACTTTATATGTATTGTTCTTTGAGAAAACACTGTGATGTTACATCAGCAAAGAATAGCATGTAAACACATGTATAGTAATATAAAAAGCTAAGAAGTGTAAAAGTGGTTTTATGATGTATGACTGAGAGTTTCTACTGTGCAAAAAATGACTCACCATGTTGCTATTTACAGATGTTTAAAAAATTAACACCTCTATGCTGTGTATGACAGTTTTCCCTCTCTAATCTAGTATGTTTTTATGACTTTAGGAACTCATGGAGAACCAAGATAAACAAGACAAAACCTTGCGCAAGTTGAAAAAACAACTTAAATTTTATATCAAAAAAGTTGAAGACTATGAAGGTAATCACATGACATTGACTGAGTGCTCATAGTATATTTTCTAGATGACATTAGCACAGCATTAATCCTGTAATTTCTATGTTGTGTTGTTTTTAGCGAGTGTTCAGCAAAAGAATAATGCCTCAGGCATGAATGCTCCTGTCAGAGCGGTAAACATCACCCGCAAGGAGAAGGAGTACCAGGGCATGTTGGAGTACAGGGAAAGTGACGTGAGCCGCTTGCTTAAAAATGTGGTCATGGGTATGTTCAAATTGTTTTAGAACTACATGCAAAAGTTTCACATAGATGGAGGACACAGTATTTGAGGATTTTGCTTTGACATGTTGTAATCTTCACAGATTTGAAGCCTCGTGGGGTAGCCGTCAGCTTTGTTCCTGGACTTCCGGCTTATATCATCTTCATGTGCCTACGATATGCTGACAGAGTGAACGATGATCAGAGAGTCAGTGCTCTGCTCAACTCCACCATCAGTAGCATCAAAAGAGTCATAAAGGTGCAGTATATAACTCTGATCTGTGTGAACAATGTGTGCATTTATTTTGAATTGACTTTTACACTTACTTTTTTTTTTTTTAACAAAACAATATAAGACATACAACACACATCTACTCCACATAAACACACACTCATCGTCTCTATCTTCATATCTGATCAACTTAAACCAAATATGTTAAATATAAATAAACACACAGTATATCACATATACCTCTTATGTATAACCTCTTTATCAAGTATCCCCAACTTTCATCCTTCACCAACTCTTTAATAAAAAATGATATTTTAGATTTTGGCCACTAAATAGTTCAAGTGTAGGACAGGTGGACAATAATTCCACCTAACTAAATAACACTAAAAAAACACAAAACATCAAACCAGGTTTATGTACATAGATCACACTTTTTAATTCACTCAAGGCTTGTAATATTTCTCCTCATATGTTTTCAAATTGAGTAAATTTTTAATTTGTCTATTGTAATTTCTGTTTCCACAGAAACGTGGAAATGATTTTGAAGTGGTGTCTTTCTGGCTGGCCAACACATGCAGACTGATGCACTGTCTCAAGCAGTACAGTGGAGACAAGGTAAGCCTGAGAAAGGTATGATGCAAGAGTTTGCTGACTGTTGCACATGTCCTTTAATTAATTGTCTGTGCAACCTCCCAACACTGTAGGACATCATGCTGGACAACACCGCCAAGCAGAATGAGCACTGCTTGACCAACTTTGAGCTGTCAGAGTACCAGCAGGTCTTTGGTGATCTAGCCATCCAAATTTACCGTCAGCTCATCAAATGCACAGAGGACATTCTACAGCCTCTGATTGGTGAGGAGACGTAATTTGACTAAATATGGTAAATAACATGACCATAATGGAACCAAACGATATCTATTTTTTTGTGTCTTCCATGTAGTGGCGAGCATGCTGGAGCACGAGAATATCCAGGGTGTTTTGGGGTCCAAACCGACAGGCCTGCGGAAGAGAAGCATTTTCGCAGAGGAGGGGGCCATTACAGTGGACGTCCTCTTGCAGCGTCTCAGCCAGTTCCACAACACCATGAGTCAGCATGGCATGGACCCAGAGCTCATCAAACAGGTGGTCAGGCAGCAGTTTTACATCATCTGCGCGGTCACACTCAACAACCTGCTGCTGCGCAAGGACATGTGCTCCTGGAGTAAAGGCCTGCAAATCAGGTACGGTATAAAGTCATCGGACATTTGTTATTGTACGTAATACAATGAAATTAGAGGGGCAGAATGTGGGTTGATGAGTGGCACTTCTTGGCCGTATGAAACAAGCTTTCTGAGGCAATATCTCATACACCCACTGGTGTGATTGTTACACAATGTGTTGACAATAATGAAAATTATATACTGGAAGAGAAAGATAATACTTTAAACTAAAGAGGCCCTCCCTCCCACCCTCCAGATACACTGCTGTCTGTTAGTACTGACAGGGCACAAATAAGTAAATAAATAAATCTCTTCACCTACTGGATGACAGAAGCAGAAGACACTTTTGGTAAACATGCATTGACAGTCTCGGGCTGGATCAGTGTTAAAAATTGTTGTACTTATTAGTCACTTTGACACAAAAACATAGGACCACAGGGTCCTATGAAAAAATACTGTTCACTAAATACTGAAAAATACCAAAGTTATGTTTAAAGAAGGGCTGTTAACTTCCAGTTTGATGTGTTTAGTGTTGTGTGAATTCATAATTTGAACCATTCGCTTGCTTGATAATCTGTCTCATATATAGAATATTTGATTTCAAGGTAATTTTAAGGTCTGGAACCGGATTTGGAATTTGACTTGGTTATAATAATGTATAGACACATTTACAGCATGCAGGATTTCACAGACATAACTCAGTGATAGGACGACATGTTCTTGGATAGTGAAGAACATGTAAATTTATATTTCATTATCTATGCAATTGTAGTAAATACTTCTCTTTTTCATACATGCAGTGATATTTTCATTCAGCATCAGCCTTAAGGGCCGTCCACACCAAGAACTATAGCCATAACCATAGTTCTAAATGGTTCTAACTCAAGTGGGTGGTGGTGTCCTGACTGCATCTTTATAGTTGTGGTGTAAACTCCACCATCCACTTGAGTAAGAACAATTTTGCAACTGCATTTTTTATAGTGTTTTTGTGGTCAAATTTTTATTTATTCATTAGCAACACGCATTGCAACATACTCATCCATCTTTAATCACAACAATCAAGCAGAACCATGCCTGCGATAGTTAACAGCCAATGTGTGCTGCCTTTGTTATAGTTAGAGTTCTTGGTGTGGACAGCCCTTTACTCTGGTTTCATGGAGCACATGTCAGGTTGGACCTTGCTGGACAGTACCTTTGTCCAGTCTGAATTGTTTGTTGCCTCTGGCGTCAGGTACAACGTTTGGCAGCTGGTGGAGTGGCTGACAGAGAGGGAGCTGACAGACTGCGGTGCCAAGGAGACCCTGGAGCCTCTCGTACAGGCCGCGCAGCTTCTACAGATCAACAAGAAGACTGACGGAGACGCCCAAGCTATTTACAGCATGTGCACCGCCCTCACCACAGCACAGGTCCATCATCACTACATGTTCAGCCTTCTTAATCTGTAGACATGACATGTTGCTTGGATTTTGAACATTTTGTTTGCTTGTCTTCACAGATTGTAAAAGTGTTGACCTTATACACCCCTGTAGTTGAGTTTGAAGAGCGAGTGTCAACCACTTTCATCACAACTATTAAAGTGAGTATCCGTGCTCTTTTTTGCACAGTCTTGTGTTCAATGATACTATTTACTATATTTGCTTCTTTTTATTACATTTTAGAACATCTTGAAAGACAGAGTTGAGTCATCCACCTTGATGATGGACACCAAGAAGATCTTTTCTGTCACCCTCCCCTTCACACCCTCCTCTGTGCCTCTGGAGACCGTCCAGGTCCCCGCCAGCCTCAATCTGGGCTTCCTCACCCGCATCTAGACCAATGACATCTGACACTCTTAATTCTGTTTACCAAATAACACCCAAGACTGTCTTTTACCGAAGTTTGTACCAGTTGTTATGTTTTGATCATTGCAGCACTTTGACTCATAATATCTGCAAGATTATGGGGGTAGATGAGCGTATCCTGGTAACACTGAATGGTGTTTTCATGGACAAACTTTAACAAAAAAGAATAACCATGAGCAACGTTAATATATTAACGTGCATCTTATTTAAATATTGAAAATGTCTCAAGATGAATTCAGTAGCACTGTTTTATTTCTGTAACTTTATATTTCTTCAACTACTAATATCAGGTGATGGTTATTTATGTCAGGACAAGGTGAAGGAGCAGAGAACGACTCAAGTATCTATTTAAGCAATAACCAGTCTTTTACCTGTTTTCAGTCCTATTAAAAGCTGGCTTTTCAATAAGATCGTTTGAAGTGCTTAAAAATACTGCACAGATTTTCACTACCTCATAGGGTGTATCTCTGTCTTTATTTCTTTCAACAACCAGGGATTTCCCAAGAAAATGTAGAATATTTTAATTATGTTGAGTATTTTCTTTCTTGACACTGACACACTCACTGTTGTAATACATAACTATTTGGGAGAAGAACTGTGGGTTTAAGACTTGATATGGATTTAGGGAAGCCCATTCCCAACAATATGATGGAAAAAAGTACTTTTTTTTAAAAAAATAATTAGTATCTCAAAATGATGAAAAACCTTCTGAAAGTAGATTGTTAGTGTCTCAAAATAATGAGAAATGTTCTTAAAAAAAAATAATCTCAAAATAGCTAATATCCCAAAATACAATTACTCTCTCAAAAACAATGACTTTGTATCTCAAAATATTTAGTAAGAATCACACAATATTAAGAATCGTTCTCAAATGAATGAGTTAGTGTCTCTAATGACTTTGCTTCTCAAAATTGAGATGTAGTATCTCAAAATATTAATATTATATATAAATATATATATAAATAATTAGAATATTTCTCAAATTGAGAATCTTTATGAAAATATTTAGTTTGTATCTCAAAATAAAGAGAAACTTTAGCACAATAATGAATTAGATACTAAGTAATTATGCTGAGATAGTCATTATTTTAGGACACTTTCTCATTATAGTGACTCACAGGATCTTTCTTCTTTTTTTCACACTGATGGAGATGGGCTTCCAGAAGACTACCTACAAAAACAGATCTGTTTGAGTCTTTGATGTGGAAAAGTGTGGGGACCTCTGAATTAATTTGAATTTAGAAATGTACATTTACTGGACTGATGTCTCTAACTGGCTGATATCTGGACCTTACATGCTCACCACGCCAGCCCTGTGCTGCTTTAATGTTGTTATCTTTTATCCTTCCATGATCATCGTTGCTCTGTATTTGCAAATGCTTAACATATGAAAATACAAGAAAAAAATCATTAATGATTAATCTCCTGGTTTAAACCACCTCAGTCGTGCACTCCAGGAATGTTGTTTCCTTACTGCCTTCTAAGTTTTACAAGTGCTGCGACACTGTGGTTCAAGTTGGTGAAATATTAACTTTTTTTAAAAAGTAATATTCTCTTCTTGTGGTGAAGCAGTGGTAGCAGTACGTTCCCATATGTCAAACTGACTGAGGTCTGGATCCGGTTTCTTTTGTTGTCACAATCCTTGATTAAACGAGCACACCCACTGACTCCGACAAGCCGCTGTCACAAGACGGGAGGGCGGAGTCACTGAGCTGAGGTCCGCAGCAGGTGAGCGACAAGTCAACGTGGAAGACACGAGACCAACCTGGGATATGAGAGGTGGGACTTTCAGAATAAAAGCATCACAAAATGGGACGTTCCTCAACAGCACTGATCTGCAACCTGTGGTTCCCCCCTGATCAGTAATGTACTTATACCTCCACATCATAGGTTATTATGACCTTATTGGTCTTAAGTTGTTAAATCTGAAGAATTTGTAGAGGTCTGAGGAGCAGTGGTGGAAACTAAGTACATTTATTCTAGCACTGTACCCTATTATTATTATTATTATTATTATTATAGATCAACTAATGAAATATGACTGTAGATCGATCTACTCACCAGAAATATGTAAAGATATTAGCTTAAACAGAAAGTGATTAACACATTTATGCATCAGTAATACAATCCAGCAAAATATTGTTCTGAAATGGGCCATTCTGCATAATGAGTCTGATTATTTTTGTTATTATTATATTATATTATTTTTGTTTTTAATGCTACTTCTGCCGTTTTTCTTTTGATTTTGAATGCAGGACTTTTACTTGTAATGGAGTATTTTTAGTTTGTGGTATTACTACTTTTATTAAGCCAAAGTAAAAGATCTGAGTACTTCTTCAACCACTGCTGAAGAGGACCCCCATCAGGGACCCCATGCTTTATAGATCAGAACTCATCATGGTAACAAAATATGTCTAAATATATGCCGAAGAAGAGCTTTAGACAGTCAAATAGGCACAAGTAAGTGTGTGAGCCAGGTCAGAAAATAAGTACAGGTACAAAGTAAAAAAAAAAAAAAAAAATATATATATATATATATAATAAGCTTAAATTAACCTGTTAGACACACTTGGGTAAGTTCCTATTTGTCGGTTAATGTATATAGTCAAACATTGATTAAAGTATAATTAAGAAGACTATTATTTTGAAAATCACCAACGGAAAACCTAGTTAAATCTGTCAAACTTAACTCTGCTGATTTTGTCTTAGTTATGAGGCGCAGGGAGGAAATTCGTTGGTAACCTGGACAGTAGAGTGATACAACAGGTGATCAACAAACACAGTGACAAGAGAAGTTAAAGACATATGCATAATGCATAAACATGGCTTTATTGGAACTGTACACCGAGGTAAGAGAAAAAGCTCCCTGTTTTTATCTAAATAGAGATAATAAAATGACATGTTGTTTTACTGAGGCATATGGAAACTTTGTCACAGATGTAGAGGAGGCTCGACCCAAAGGAACTTAGAGTATAAATGCCAAACTATTTCCTCTTACTACACTAGTTGGTAACACTTTAATAATAAGGTCATTATAAACTGATCATTATCATTAACACATGTGATTTACACGTGTTAATAATTACAGCGTAATAAATACGTTTATTGTTAGATTATCGGACATATGTAAGCGCTTGCTCACAGTTTATAGACTGTATAAAATGTTAATAAAAACCTTATGACTGTCTTATAATGGTTTATAATACCATTAGAAACACATTTATTGAGGTTAACTAACTTACTTATAATGTCATTGTTAAATCTTAAGCTTTTGTTGTTGCTTTACTAAGATTTCTACATACTTTATTATACATTTATTAGCAGTTAATGCTGCACTTGTTTACAGTTAACTATGCTTGTTAACACTGTTAACACCTTAGATTCATAGTTAATTTTTAATAAATGCATAGTAAACTATTAATAAATGCGAAATCTCAGTAAAACAACAACAAAAACTTGGTAATAGGTAAGTTAATGAAATTTAATAAATGTGTTTATAATTCTAATATCAACAATTATAAGAAACTCATAAGGCTTTTATTAACATTCTTAAGCAGTCTATAAACTGTTAACAGTGTGTAAATGTCTAATCTAACAATACACGTGTTTATTATGTTATCATTAACATTAAATGTAGCCTTTTTAATACATAATAATGTTAATAATATTTTAACCTTAAATGCCTTATTGCCTATTAACTAGCTTATTACAGGCATCTTAAACAAAGGTTTAAATGTAAATTTTCATGACTTGTTAATATAGATGTGAACTATAATGACTTGGGGTTAAATGCAGAATAAATTATTACTTTATGAAGTAGATGTTCACACATCATATATCATTACATTTATAGTCTTACATAGTTTAATGGCTCTTTGGTCACCACTGATATATAGTTAACTTGTCACCATTGAACTCTTCTTTTTTAGTTCAACAGAGTGTGGATCCCAGATGCAGAACATGTGTGGAAATCAGCAGAGATTATGAGAGACTTTCATCTTGGGGATAATGTTCTTGAACTGCTTCTGGAAGATGGCACTGTAAGTACAATGTGACTAATAAAACCTTGCAGCGGATTTATGATGGTGAGAAGCGGCAGCTGACTCATTTACATAACGTGCCACTGTACAGGAGCACTACTACCCTGTTGACCCAGCAAAACCACAACTGCCTCCTCTTCGCAACCCGGACATCTTGGTGGGAGAGAACGACCTCACTGCTCTCAGCTACTTGCATGAACCTGCAGTCCTGCATAACCTCAAAGTGCGATTTGTGGAGTCCAGAATCATCTACACCTACTGCGGTACCGTTGAAACAAATCATTGACTGTCAATCAGTATTTAAACACTGAGCAGTAGGTGATTTGAGGCAGGATGTCACCATCCCTATTTTTTAATTTTCTTTTAATTTTTTTTATGTAGTCTAAGGCTTAGTCCTGTGTAAATTTTCCCTGGTTTGATTTATCATATTTAGTCAACATCATGCTGTTTTTTTTTAGTCAATTTTAAGTCTGGTCTGGGCATTTCAGTCTAATCTTAACCAGAACTATTTAACTGTTGTTTTGTCATTTTAGTCTTTTTTTTAGTCATAAGATTATAGTGAACATTTCACTCAGCCAAAACCAATAATTGTTGGTCATTTTAGTCATGATTTGATGAAAAGCACAGGTTGAATGATCCACAACACAGCCTGTAAAGTAACACCACCACCTTACTAGTTGGCTCAATATGGATTAAAAAAAAAACAAAAAACAACATAACATTTAGTTCACTTACCTAAATTTAAATAGAAAATTCAAAACCAATAGAGTCGTTAAATGCTTGGTTTACTAGTCACAGGTGAACAAAATGCTCTGGGTCGATCCCCCTGTTAAAAATGAACAAATCGCCTACTGGCATTAAGTTTCAGTTGTTGGCAGTTTGTGCTCTTTGCTCAGCCTGTGGTGTTTCCCTCAACCTTCTCAGGTATCATACTGGTGGCTGTGAATCCATACAAACAGCTTCATATCTATGGAGATGCAATCATCCATGCCTACTCAGGCCAGAACATGGGGGACATGGACCCTCACATATTTGCAGTGGCTGAGGAGGCTTACAAACAGATGGCCAGGTAAATAAAAACTGAAACCATCACATAAAGTGGAATATACAGTCTCATTATAAGAATATACAAACATACATACCCCTTTTTCTCCCAGAAACCACAAGAACCAGTCTATCATCGTCAGTGGTGAATCTGGAGCAGGTAAAACAGGTGTCTGCTCGATACACTATGAGGTACTTTGCTGTTGTAAGCAAGTCTGGAAGTAAGACACGAGTTGAAGACAAAGTCCTGGCGTCCAACCCAATAACAGAGGTATGATTTCCCTAGACCAGGACCCCTACACAACTCTACTCAATGCAACTGTTGATATTCTCCAGAGGTGTCGACTTAACACCGGTGATCTGTGACTTCACTTTGAACTTGAGCCTTTTGACTTGAAAATACTTGATACTTCCAATAAGCCCAAAGATTGTTATTTAGAAAGTGTAACATTGGAAAGTAACACACACACCAGGGGTTGTGGTGAGATGTTGATCACTGGAAGTAGACTTGAAAGTAGGAAAAAACAAAATAAGTTAAACGTTCTGGCTACAAATGCATTTCTTTTCTTTAGATGTCATTTTGGCACTCAGGCCCTTTCAAGATAATTGGAAAAGCGTGACACAGATTTATTTATTCACCCTTCATTTCCTTAATCAATTAGCTATTCAACTATCACTTTCAGCAAGTTGACACTGAATTCAAATCCACTTTGTTTGAACCAATCTGACAGCATTCAGTCAAGTTTCAGGAGAGAACCATGAAGAACTGATGTTACCTTACTGAGCACCAGTTGGAGAAAATTATATTAAAGATAATTTCATTTGTGAATAAAAACTAAGTGGTGGTCAACAAAAAATTAATTGCAGTATGTAAAATGTGTAAATGTAAAACTCCGTCTAACATTTGAGGTTGCACAAAGAACAGCTCAGTTGTTAACATGGCATTACTTTTGGTGAAGAGTCCATTAAGACTTGTTTAGGACTTGAAATTCACAGTTTAGGACTTGGATTAGGATTTGTTAGTCTTGACTTGGGCTTAACCCGGGACTTACTGTCTTGACTGGTCGTGGCGGATGTCTGCCCACCGTAGACTTTGGTTCCCCTCATGGTATTGGCCTGTTAAAAGGAAGTTCCTTGCTTCGCTATTCCTTTCACTAACCTGTCAAAATGTTTGATATTTCAGCAGGGTGACAACATTAACCTAATTGGTAGCCATTTTATGCACCAAATACATTCATTAAGGCATCTTATATCATTGTGATAACTTTAAAAGAGAGCTATTGACCTGAGGTGATTTCCTCTTAGGCCATAGGAAATGCAAAGACCACCAGGAATGACAACAGCAGCCGTTTTGGGAAATACACAGAGATCAGCTTTGACAAGAAGTACCGAATCATCGGAGCAAACATGAGGACCTACCTCTTAGAGAAATCCAGAGTCGTTTTTCAGGTAATACATGACACAAAGATATCTGAGATATCTAAGATTTGTTATTATATCTGATCCATAAAAGTGAAACCGTTCTTTTATTCAGGCAGACAACGAGCGAAACTATCACATATTCTACCAGCTGTGTTCGTGTGCCGACCTGCCAGAGTTCAAGAATCTAAGACTGCGTGAGTGTTTGTACTGAGGGTTCACTCTGCAGGATAAAGTTTGATCTGATTCACACATAAGTCTTACAATCATATATGTATTTATTGTGGGATTATTTTATTGTATGTATACTTATATTTTCCTTTCCTGTGTAGTGAGTGCAGACAAGTTTCAGTACACCTGCATGGGCGGTGAGATCACCATTGAAGGTGTGGATGAAAAGAAAGACATGGAAGAGACTCGACGGACCTTCACCCTGCTGGGTAAAAACTGCCTCAGGCTGTCACTTGCTTTTAGTGTTTGAAGTTTTATGTTATTTGTAGACATGAGTACACAGTATGTGTACAGCAGCAAACACACAAATGGGAGCCTTGTTTTGACATACTTGTGGTTTTTTGGGTGTAGTCCTCAAATAAAAAACCTAATGTTAATCAGAGATTGCTTTTTAACCTCCTCCCAAAAAGCTCTTATCTTACGATATTGCTAAATGCAATAAAATAGTGTCTCCTTCAACTAAGGGCATTTATGTCATCTTAACTTTCTTCTCTCTTGCTTCTCCAGGGTTGAAGGAGGACTTCCAGTCAGATGTGTTCAAAGTTTTGGCAGCCGTTCTACATTTGGGAAATGTTGAAATCAAAAACTCTGGAGGTGACAAATCATCAGTTTCTGTAAGTCTCAGCTCACCGAGCCCAAGAGCTGCAGATTTGTTCGATCTAAAAACTTCACCTGCTTTAATATAAAACTTGATTTCTGTATCTTCCAGCTTCAGTGATCCTCACCTGGTCATCTTCTGTGAGTTGCTGGGCGTGAGCTCAGAGGAGCTGGTGCGTTGGCTGTGCCATCGGAGGATCGTTCTGGTGGCTGAGACGGTGGTGAAGCCGATGCCAAAGGAGCGTGCAGTAAATGCCAGAGACGCCCTCGCCAAGCAGATCTACGCCCACCTGTTTGACTGTGTTATTAACAGGATAAATACAGCGCTGCAGGTTCCAGGAAAGCAACACGCTTTCATAGGTGTTCTGGACATTTATGGGTAATGCAGATATAACACTTGGTAACACTTTATTTGAAGGAGAATGATTGCCATGACACCATTATAGGTGCATCATGAATATTTTCCTTGACCGGACTTCAAACTGTCAAGTAGGTAGCAAACGTCTTCAGCAGATGGGATTAGCATTTACAAGCATGTAACTCACTAACCATTTTTATCTGAACTGCGGGTTTTTAGATGCTTGTTGTGTAGCTTGAGTAATTAGCTGCTCGATCCTGAGTGCCGGACTAAACAGGAAGAAATCCACCTGTGCGTGTTCCCTGTCCAATGGTAACCTGTCACTGACACTATTAGCTTGATTAAAGTCGTCCTAAGCAAAACACCTCATGACAATGGCAACTTGTGCATTAAATAACAAACTGACCAATAGACAGTCATAAACACGAATAAACTCTTCATGTTCATGACAGGTGGAAGTGTCATGACAATTTTACACACCCTTCAAATAACCTGTTTCCTTACACTGTCCTCTTCAACTGCTTCATAACTCTGCTCTCTATAATTTTTTTTGATGTGATCTCGATGTCCTTTTCCCTCAGCTTTGAAACGTTCGACATCAACAGCTTTGAACAGTTTTGTATCAACTATGCAAATGAAAAGCTTCAGCAGCAGTTTAACTTGGTATGCATCACCGTCATCCCAAATCATCACAAAACACTGCATAGAGCCCTTTATCAACTCAGAGGGTTCTTCTCTTGTTTTTCTCCAATCAGCATGTGTTCAAGCTGGAGCAGGAGGAGTACATGAAGGAGGACATCCCCTGGACGCTGATAGATTTCTACGACAATCAGCCAGTGATTGACCTGATTGAAGCAAAGATGGGGATCCTTGACTTGCTTGACGAAGAATGTTTGGTAATTGAGTGGCATGATTTGAACTTTTACTCTATTTTTCAGTTATTTTCCCCTGATTGCATTTTTCTGATTGCTGTTTGTCCTACAGTATACATACGTCTGTATTACTTTACAGTTTCCTCAGGGCACTGATCAAAGCTGGCTGCAAAAGCTGTTCAACTACCTGGAGGCCAATCCTCTGTTTGAGAAGCCCAGGTTATCAAATGAGGCATTTGTGATTCAACACTTTGCAGACAAGGTGCAGTCTGGTGACCCTTTGAAACACATCTCCTGCATAATGCTGCACAAAAAATCCTCTATTAATGCTTCTGGACCTAAGACAGATACCTTCTTTTAAACCTTTTTTCTGTTAACAGGTGGAATATCAATGCAGAGGTTTTCTTGAAAAGAACAGAGACGCTTTGTATGAAGAACTGGTTGACATTATGAGAGACAGTAAGGTAAATATCACAGTGGCTTAAAATCAGAGTTAACAAATCAAAGCTTCTGTATCATTAAAGCTGACCAATGCAGCATTATTTATCTCATTTTAACACTTTTCTTCCATTGTTATCAGTTTCCTTTTCTGGCGAACTTTTTCCAAGAGGAGGACCGAAGCGCTGTGAACAGTAAAGGTGTCAAAGTGAGGCCCGCCAGGCCTGGAGTGAAACCAGCCAATAAACAGCTGAGAACCTCAGTGGGAGATAAGGTGAACATGTTTACTCACTGTCGCAGACACACTTGAGATTTGAACTCTCTCATTGAAGTTTCCATGATATTCTGTATTTACCAATGTACATAGTACAGTGTTTTTCAAACTTAAGGTCAAACCTAAAATGGGCTGCAGAACCAGTCCCTAACTGGCAGAGTAAAATAAAAAATGCACTTTCTCAAATAGTTACAGGCACTGTGGAAAAACAGACAGGAAACAGCTCTCAGTGGCATCAACGTAGATCAGGAAACAGGTTTAAAACACGGAGCAAAATACAGCTGGGGTCAAGAAATGCACACATTGACATCTACCTCACTATAAACCAGAACAAAAATGACAGTTAAAGCACAAATGCAATGAAAGCATTTAACACCCACGTTTTGAAGCACACCTGCTGTTTAAAAAGCCAAACGCCCAGCAAATGCGTTATGAGGTGCATCAACCTGCCTTGATGTCTCTACTCTGACCTTGTTTTTATTTTGGACCATCAAATGAGGACAAAAGCTTTTTTTCTGTAGTGGCAGTGCCTGTTTGGAGAGAACTAAAGGGGATGAAATGAATGTGAGAAGTGGGTGCTGATGGAGCTGTACCACCACCTAAAATCAGGCATTATAACAACAATCAATTGATTTAAAACGTGTAATTACATCACTCACAGCAGAAATGTAAATGGAAATTAATGGTGTGTTTTTTGTAAGTTTGGGTCTTGGTGTTGAGCTGAAAAACCCCTGATATACAATAAAACTGAGCTGTATCTTATCTTTTTATCCCCTCTCATGTAGTTCTGCAGCTCCCTCTCTCTACTGATGGAAACACTGAATGCTACCACCCCTCACTATGTGCGCTGCATTAAGCCCAATGATGAAAAGCTCCCATTTGAGTGAGTACTAATGAGACTGTGTTTGACGTGATCCACTCTGAGTTCACCTGGTTTTTGGTTTAAGTGGAGGCTTGTTTGTTTTTTGAGATACGACTCCAGGAGGGTGGTGCAGCAGCTACGAGCCTGTGGAGTCCTTGAAACGATCCGTATCAGTGCACAGAGCTATCCGTCCAGGTTATCCTCTATTACCAGATTTTACAAGTGCCAAATAGCGATATTGTCATCTCCTTATGCTCAAGTTGTAATGACAAATAATGATGTTTGCAGGTGGACATACATTGAGTTTTACAGCCGATACAGTATCCTAATGTCACATCAAGAGGCCGACTTCAGTGACAAGAAACAGACCTGCAAGAATGTGCTGCAGAGGTTGATTCAGGTTAGCCGCCTCTTTTAGTGGCTTTTAAAGGGAGGTCTGAATCTCTGAAGTGGTGTTGTTTGAGTCGCTGTATTCCCTACAGTAGATGACGGTCAGCCACACCCCAGTTTAGAGAAGAAGTAGGAGTACTGGTGCAGAAAGATAAGCAGTGTACTCCTCTGGACAGGGTCAGCAGCAAAATTTATTTCAGCCACATGAAAAGGCTCACCTACAAAAACTACCCCAAATCAGTGGAACTACCTGCCTGACGATGTGAGGACCTGCAGCTCTATCAGTACTTTCAAAAGCAATTTAAAGCCTGTTAAAAGCTGCTCAGCTCTGTGCTCACTGAATTTGAATTCTGGTCTTTATGACTTGTTTTATTTTGACAAGCATACACCTGTGATGTGCTTTTATTTGTAGGTTTGTATTGTATTGTTTGTCTTGTGTGTTCTTCTCTGTATAACTTTATATTATTGTGCTGTTTAGGACCTGCCAGGGAACCACAGGTGCGAATTAGCTTTAAACTATAATCGGATACAGTTCATCAAATGTTGACATTTATGCTTTAACTGTACATGGTCCCTTGTAAATACAAATACATAAAAAAATAAGAAATTAGTATCACTTTAATTGTACGCTATATTTAGAATATTTTACTGCTTTACCTCACTGTCAGATAGTAAGTATTGCTCTACAAAGCCGGCAGACTCCTTTGGGAAAATCAGTCATTTTAGTTAGTTTGTGTTATTGTGTGACTTTGGTGAATCTAAACTAAACCCTTTAAAACACAGTAGTCAGACAGTAACACAAACAAACTAAACAGTTTAGGCAATGGTAGACCCACAATTCCCGTGTTCTGCGAGGTAGAAAAGACCAATTGCCAAAGAAGTTTGGTTGCCTTGGAGAAAGTGAAATTTGGCTTGTATTTCTCAAAAAAGGCTGTCTTGATTGCAAGATGAAGAAGTCAAAATATTGTTAATGTAGAATACACTTGACCTAATACTGATTTTTTTTAGGTCAGCCTTTTTTTTTTAGGTGGTTAAAATATGTTTTGCTGCTGACCCTGCCCACAACAGTTGCTGAGCTTCCTACACCAATCTTCTTGCTGCTTCTCTAAACTGGGATGTGCTGACTACCTTCTATTGTTGTTAATACACTGACTGTGGATAAGAATCTCATTCAACCCAACTTCAAATAATCCAAACTATCCGTACAGTATATGTGCAAGATTGTCGTGCACTGCATGTTTGTGTATCACTTTGGTCTCACGGCTTGACCTCTAGGACCCCAATCAGTACAAGTTTGGTCGGACAAAGATCTTCTTCCGAGCCGGTCAGGTAGCTTATCTGGAGAAGCTGCGGCTGGACCGGCTGAGAGGAGCCTGCGTGACCATCCAGAAACACGTCCGCGGATGGAGCCAGAGGAGGAAGTACCTGCGCATGAGAGAAGCAGCCATCATCATCCAAGAGTACATCCGTGGAAAGAGGAACAATCCGGTTAGAGGTGTTTACTTACAGTGGGTTGCCCTGCAACCTCTTTTGTACTTGTTTTGGTTCTGGCATGTTTACTTGTTGTGCTTGTTAACCTGCAGTAAAACAGTCAGTGCTGCGACACTGAAGCAGGGCTGGGCGTCAGTGGTGATCCAGAGACACTGGAAGGGTTATCGCATGAGACAGATCTATCAGGTGGTCCGTCTGGCCTCCATCACCATCCAGGCCTTCACACGAGGTTGGATGGCCCGTAAACGCTACAAGAAGGTCTGTGTCTGACGGTTAATTAAAGAATCATTTAATACGATGAACGTAAAAAATGTAAACACGTGATTCATGGCCTGCTATTTCCTCATTATTCCTCAGATGATGGAGGAGCGAAAAGCCCTGATTCTACAGAAGTACGCCAGAGCGTGGCTGGCACGGCGGCGGTTTCAAACCATGCGTCGGCTGGTGCTTAACGTTCAGCTGTCCTACAGGGTGCAGCAGCTCAGGAAGAAGATTGAGGAGCAGGTAAAGATGCTTCCAAAGTTACTTCAGCTGCAGCTTTTACGTAGAGGATGTAACTGAATCCCGGTGTCCACACAGAACAAAGAGAACCGTGGATTGGTGGAAAGACTGACAAGCATGGCCAACTCCCACTCTCACACCGTGGACAGGCTTCAGCATCTGGAGGCACAGCTGGAAAAATCAACCAACCAGAAGGCATCTTTGGAGGCACGAGAGAAGAAAGCGAAAGAAGATGCTAGTCTGGTCAGTACTGAAGATGATGCTTAAAATTGAATACAGTTGCTTGTGTTTTATTTTCTCATGAAAAAGACTTTTAAGAAAACACATTTTTATTCTCTTTCCAGACAATTGCACAGCTTCAAAAGGAAAAAGATGCACTAAACCTCGAAAAGCAGAACTTGGAGATAAAGTTTGAAGCTTCCACCAAAGAGACAAAAGGCACTCATGATTTCAAGGCAGCTTTTCACTATTTTTTGAGTTTTAAGTCAAACTCAAACCCTTAAAGGCATAATACACAACAAATATAGCCAATATTTAATGATACCATAATTTGTTGAGATCATTTACTTTTCAGCTTTAGGTAAACTTGACTTTTTGAGTTTTAGAAACCCCCAAAGTTATGTGCATATTTTGGGTGCTTTAAAATTAAATGTTTGCAACTGAGAATATTAAATTATTACACCATTATTCACATTATTAACATTTTTTATTTCTAAAACTCAAGGATTCACGTTTTTCAAAGAAGAAAAGTAAATTATCTTAACAAAAGATTGAAGGTCAGTAAAACTTTTTTGTTTATTTCAAAACTTTCCATATCAGTTTGATTCAAAGCTCAAAAAAGAACAAGACAGTTGCCTTGAAATTCTACGTTTTCTTAACATTTTTCCCCGGTGTAATTGGTGTCAAGGTTCTTAGTATGCCACTCTTCCTGTTCTCTCACTTACCTCTCTCTTACTGGTTTTACACTCTTACAGAGAGCTTTGATCAAATAAAGAGGGATCTACTGGAAGAGAAAGAATATGAAGCAAGGCTTAGAAAGTAAGAAATGAAAATGTGCAATCTGCCTCATCCACTGCATCAAAGCAAATATTTGTTTCAGTCAAATTTATTCAGTTTAATTGATGAGTTTATCTTCTCTCAGGATTGCAGAGAACAACATTGAGATCCAGAGGCAGGATCACGAGAAGGAGGTGGAGATCCTGAAGGAGGAGATAAAGAGACTGAAAGAAGAGAAAGTCGGTCTGCAGAGGAAGATAGAGGAGGAGGAGCAGGTGAACTCCGACCTGCAGGAACAGGTCACCCAGCTCACCAAACATGTCAAGTCCATTCCCGAGCTACGCAGAGATCTCAACAACCTGCAAAATCAGAGAAATAACATGGACCGAAAAATTAAACAACAGTCAGAACAAGCCAGAGGTACAGACAAATTACTTAGATACATGCAGTTACAAAAATTACATGAGATTAAAAAAAGGACAATATTTCGATGATAATCCCTGAATATTTTCCTGCAGCTAAAATGAACGATATTACAAGACAACTTCTTGGTGGTGTTGTTGAAGAGGAGGTTCTTTTGGGGTAATCTAAATATTTTAGGTTTTACCTTTCTCTCATGTCGTTGTTCTAGACCTCATGTAGTCATTTAATCTCACACATTGTTTCTCTGAAGGTTAACTTCCGACAACTCTGAGAAGATTTCTGAAATTGAAGATCTGCTGGAAGCCTTTGATGGCCTACATAAAGCTACCAGGTGTATTTTTACTGCCAACTACAGAAATCTATTCAAGTTCAGTTTTTTGAAGTTGGGTTGTATAAGGTTCTTATTCACAGTCAGTATATTATCTGCAGTAGATGGCGGTTGACATGGCTCCCCAGTTTCGAGAAGCTGCAGGAGCACATAGGAAAATGAACTGTTGTGGACAGGATCAACAGAAAAACGTCTTTTAGCTACGTAATACTCATTAGTATATTTTCATTAGTGTGTAAGTCCTCTTTCATGGAGTCCACCATGTTGCACCACCATGTTCTGCAGTAGTCCAGAGTGGACAAAGCAAGATAGATAGGGTCTTTTTTTTTTTTTTTTACGGTCAGTTTTGCAAGAGTTTTGCACATGTCTTGGATGAGTTTATGTGGCCACCGTAGGTTCAACTACACGCCAGAAAGTCAGGTGTAAAATGAGGTGATTAGCTCACTGCTAGGTGCCACTAAATCATACACGCTGGTCCTTTAAATGTACCCTGTATTTAGAATATTTTTTACTTTACTTTGCCATCAGACACCCTTTCTGATGTGAAACTAGTGTTATATAAGCCAAATTTTGCTCTCTCACAAGAAACCAGACTCATATGGCAAAATCACTCTATCACTGCCTCAATCTGTTAGTTTGTGTTATCATGTGATTTAAATGAATCCAAACTAACCTTTCAAAACACATAAGTCACAAAAAAACACTAACTAACAGATCGAGGCAGAGAAAAAGTATAAAATTACTATTAAGTGAGATATAACTGCCATGTTTTTTTTAAAGGTACCGCTTGAATAATTGTACATTCATATGAATATTAAAGTTACCTTGAACTTTAATAATGAATCATTTATTTCAAATGTAATAACAATATGTTAACTTATTTATCCAGTCAATTGGGAACAGCAAACATTGGAAGCCTTTGATTTTAATTATTGAAGTTTAAAGCTCATTTCGATAGATTTGGGATTTAAAATTAAAGTTGTGACACTCCTAAAAATATCTAAATATAGTGTAAACTTAAACTGACATTGATTTTTTAGGTGGGCCTTTCTTAGGTGGTTAATATACTTTTTTAGTTCTGACCCTGTCCACAGCTGTACATTGCCTAGCTTAGAGGTGTGCTGACCACCATCTACGGTTGTTAATACACCAACTGTGGATACGAATCCAAGTACAAAATCCAAACTATCCCTTTAATATTAGTGTTGTTCAGTTTTGTGCCTGTGTGACAAACCTTTGTTTAACATGTTTCTATCTTTGATGGCAGAATACTTGAAAACCACCAGAGGGAGCAGAAGGAGAGCTACGCGACTCAAGTGGAGGGCTTGAAACTGAAAGTGGACCACCTTCAAAACGAGAACAACAAGCTGCAAAACCTGTTCCAGGAGAAAAGTAACATCAATGAGAACATTCGCCAAGAGGTGTCCAGGCTCAGCAGTGAGAACTCAGTGTGTTATTGCTTTCTTGAGTCTGTATTTCACCTTTTGGGCTAGATTATGTGCAGAGCATAGTGTGATTTGTGTTTCTCTTGTGTAATGTGATCCACAGGTTATACCAGAGCTGAAACTGCAGGTTTCAGAGCTGCAGAGACAAAAACAAGAACTGGAGGCTCATGTGGAAGAGCAGAGCAGAGAACTAGCAGGTAGATCTGCAGTGTTTTCAAGTATTTCACAGTAAATCTCTTTTGCAGTTTAGTATTTTACAGTTTGTTCTTGTCATCCAAAAGAAAAAACTGAGGAGATCACTAACGTCCTTCAAAGGAAGATTGAAGAAGAGAGCTCACAACGCAGGTAGGATACTCAGATTGGAGTCTGTTTCTTGATTAAACAAGTGTTGGGCATTTCTGAGTCGTCCTGATTTTCAATGTTTTTTAGGCACTTGGAGGAGAAAGCTGAGGAGCTGGAGGAGCTGAAGAGGGACCTTCAAAACCAAGTAGAGGAGCTGGAGGAGGAGAACGAGCACTTCAAGAGACAGCAGCTGATGGAGAGCGAGGCCAAGATCAAACTGAGACAAGAGACTTCACGGCTAATTGCTGAGAATATGGTGTGGTGTGTGGCTCAAGTGTGAGTGTGTGAATGCATGTCTCGCCTGCAAGAAAGACGGTAACATATTCTGCTTTTCTTTCAGGACTTTGAAGAGCTGCTCGACCAAAAAGACAGATTAATAAAGAAGCTCCAGAATCAGATAAAGAGCCTTGAAACATCACAGAAAGGTAGAGCCGTGGATTGTATTCTAAAATAAATCTTCCGAAAATTTCTCCATTTTCATCACATCACAGGTGCTTGTGTTGGAATATTATTTTTTAAAGTAACTCTCCCAGCCCTGTCTGTTCAATAAACTGTTCATTTCATCAGTGCAGTGCCTATTATCATGTCTGTCTGTGTGGAGCCCATCATGTCCGATCACTCCTCCTCTGTAGTTACCTGCAGCTGTACTTCCCCTGTACTTGCAACTGCAGATATTTTTATTTTTAAAGAATGAATTCAGAACAGAACAGGGCATCATTTTTCAATATTACTGTGTCACCAATTTGGGTCTATTTAGCATTTTTGCCTTCAGATCTCAAGTTGAGTCCCACAGTATACAGACAGCGCTTGTTTTAGCTTCATATCTGTTACTATATCTGTTATTTTTTGGGACAAACGCAAATAATTGTTTGCTGATATATTAATGTTCAAAATCTCATGTATATAACCTTTGATGTTTATCACACAGCAAAGCAAACATCAGCGCCTGCCGTTCCCAAAGATTATCTTGGCATGTTGGAGTACAAGAGAGAGGATGAACACAGACTCATTCAAAACATCATTCTGGGTATTTGTCCTCTGTATGATTTCTATTAGTCTGATATAGTCAAGTTAACCTCCATAGTTTTGTAGGTTTGTCTGAACATCAGTGTTTGAGCAGGTAGTTGAAACTCTCTACTTTCTTCTCACAGACCTGAAGCCCAAAGGTGTGGCTGTCAATATAATCCCCGTTTTGCCAGCTTACGTCCTCTTCATGTGCGTCCGCCACGCTGACTACCTGAACGATGAAGTCAAACTCCAGTCTCTCATGAGTGCAATCATCAGTGGTGTCAAAAAAGTCATCATGGTGAGGTTAATTCTCAGTCTATTAGCCTTTATCTCCACTGTAGATTTGCTAAATAAATAATGAATACAATGCAAAAGATCTTATTCAGATAAGGTCACTGGGTGGTGACAGCAGTTTAGTTTAATTTCATTATTTCAACTTGTGATATTGATAGATAGATTCTGCCACTTTTTGTTGTGATAGCTTGACTTCTGGTATTCTTTTTTAAAATTTTGTTATAATTTTTGCTAGCTGCTGCTGAGGAGAGCAGTAATTTAGAGGCCTTGTAAATTTGTTCCTATTAGAGGTGGTTAACATGGTGAAGCAACAAAAGAGGAGAATGGGTTGAATTATACATTTATAGAGCAGCAACAGAAGTTGGGGGCTTTGAGTTGCAGATGGCAGAGAGTCTTTGTTGACAGGTTTATCGATGTCAGTACAGTGTTGTTCAAAGCTCAGTTTATTGTCCAGGGTGAGTCTGAGATATTTAAAGCATCCCACCATTTCAACAGTTTCATTATTGATGCAGTGGGTGTTGTAGGTGGAGCTGTTGGCCGAGCTGTGTCCGCTGAAAGTGTTAATTCACAGTTCTTTTGTCTTTGTTACATTGACCTGCAGTAAATGTTCTGCACCGTTGCGTGAGGTGGGAGATGGATTATTGATAGCCTTGATAACAGAGTTATTTTCATTAAGCAGTGCTTGGTGTGAGGTTTTCCTCCATGTAAATGTGTCTAAAATGAAAGACATGATAATTGATTTCAGGACGTCACCACCAAGCCCACTGATGTAAAAGGTGTTGACACTACGTAGTTGAGACGTGTAAATATCAGGGTGTTGCTCTTGATAATAGGTTGACTTGTGAATCCCATGCTGACTTTACCTCAAACAAGGTCCAACAAAAACTTTATTTGTTGAGAAAAATTAGCTGCTTTAACGTTTCCACTGAGTCGATGCCACTCTTTTACAGAAGTTTCATAGAATCTGTTTTAATGTTCTGCATTATTAATTATTATTCATATTAATATTATTATGAATAAAGATAACCTAACCTAACCTAATCTAAGTATTGCAGTGTTATCAGATGATACTGATGATGAGCTCTGACAAGGATACAAGAGGTGAAACTCCAGCAACACTTATTAACACTTATTAACTTAACACTTACGTAATATTTATAATGTAGTATATAAAAACTTTATTCTCAGACAAACATGTTTTAAAACTTGTTGGTTTCACCTCTTAAGATCTTTTTCTTTTTCATGCTCTTTGGAAGTAGGTGAAGTTTTGCCAAAACCCATACTCTGCTTCTAGTGATCTGAAAATGATAAATAGCCAGCTGCATAAATAAAATAAAATAAAAAGTCTTTTAAAAAAAAAAAACATATCATTGGGTGACTGAAAATAAAGCAAAATGCAATTGATGCTTTTTTTGTTTCAGAGTCACCACAAAGACTTTGAGCTGCTGTCATTCTGGCTCTCAAACATGTATCAGCTGCTAAACTGTCTGAAGCAGTACAGCGGGGAGGAGGTCTGTATTCACCGTATTTATCATGTTTCTTGTCTTTCTATAACTTCATCTCCAACAGCAGGTGTATTTTGACATTGTCTTGTTCTGTCGTCTGCTCACAAAAGGAGTTCATGAAACAAAGCACTCCTCGGCAGAAGAAGAACTGCTTGAAGAATTTCGATTTGTCCGAACACAGACAGATTCTCAGCGACCTGGCCATCCACATCTACCATCAGTTTATCTCGGTCATGGAAAAGAGCCTCACTCCTGCGATCGGTAATTTCCAAACTTCATCATGATCACATTTTGCTAGTTTTCAACAGGGATGCACCTATTTATTGACCCAGCATCAATAAGATGGCATTCACAGATGGCAATGGCCAGTGTTTTTCTGTTGTGTTGCATCAATTTTGCACTACCTTAAAGCTGTGTTGTTTATTTGCGGTGGACTCAGACAACAGTAGTTATCATATCAGCTTCTGTTTGGAGAAGAAGCCACTGGACACAACTCTGGTTTAATGTAGGAGGACAGTGGGTGCTGTTTTTCACAAAAGAGGGAATGAATCACAACAAAACAAAATAAACAACCACAAAAAAAATATTCGGATCAGCGCTGGCCAAATTATTATTATCTTACATCTGTATCGGCCCAGAATTTCACAATCGGTGCATCCCTCGTGTTTTACCTTTGTAAGCCACCTAAAACGTGCTGCTTCACTCTCTTGTCCCTCAGTTCCTGGTATGTTGGAGCACGAGAGTTTACAGGGGATTTCCAGCATGAAGCCGACGGGCTTCAGGAAGCGCTCCAACAGCATCTATGAGGACTCAGAGACTTTCACCATCTCCTCCATCATTCAGCAGCTCAGTGTCTTCTACTCCACCATGAGCCAGCACGGCATGGAGCAGGGCCTCATCAAACAGGCTGTCAAACAACTCTTCTTCCTCATTGGTGCCACCACCCTCAACAACATCATGCTCCGCAAAGATATGTGTTCCTGCAGGAAAGGGATGCAAATCAGGTCTGTGGCCATCTTTTGTTAGAATAAAAGAGTATTTTTTAAATACACATATACTTAATTTTTTTAATCAATTTTCCAAATAATGCATGAAAAGATCTGTATTGCCCCGTACATACAAAACCTATTTCCTGTGACATATTCAGTGCTTCAGTCCTTATCCTGTCATTCACATGTAAACGTCATCCATCTCTCAACATCATTTCAGCCGTTCATCTTGTGTTGGTGGTTCTGCCTTGCACAGTTTCTCCATGGTGGCCTTTTTACAGGCTGCCAACAAGACTTTCTGCAAATGTCTGCTCTCTCTCAACACAATATTTGCTGTTCTATCGCCTGAGTATACATGACCGAGGTGTATCATCGCCCAGAATTTTGATAATAACCATATGAACATTTCCCTAAAAAAACACAGGAATGGTCAACAATTATTGCCCCACATAGTCTCCAACATAAATTGTGCGATGGACAGAGGAAGTATTTGCTCTTAATTTAGGGTGTAATAAAGAATCCAATTACATTCTTTCAACAGTGTTCAATAAATATTCTCACCTTCTCAATTCTTTTCTGAAATCAGCTTTGCATATAATGTTGTGTCTCCTGTTCTCTCCATCAGGTACTGATATAATAAAAAAATATTTCTTTAAATTGTAAATTCCAATTATGGTTTTAATTACTCAGTTTTTATCTAAATTTACCGTGTGCTTTCTTTCTCTGTCATAAAAGCCCCTTAATTGCAAAATATCTGAAGTAGTCCTGGTTATTTAGCTCCTAAAAACTTCTCATATTTTCTTACTGTGTATAATGCTGTTATAGCACTTGAATAAACGAGTACTTTTTTCAGATAAAATAAATTCACCCACCATTCTTTGTTTGTTTAGGTGTAACATCAGTTACCTGGAGGAGTGGCTGAAGGAGAAGGAGCTGCAGAGCTCTAATGCTATCGACACTTTGAGGCCGCTCTCTCAGGCTGCCTGGCTGCTGCAAGTTAACAAATCTACTGACGACGACGCCAAAGAGATCTCTGAAAAATGCACCGAACTCAACTCTGTTCAGGTACTTTATTCATGCTACACATGCTGTTCCCAGAAAAACATAGTTGTGATACATTATAATAATTTTAAAATGCATTTTAACAGTGTTTACAACATGTTATAAAATGGTTATAATATATTACAGCTATGAGAATTATGATACACTATGATTCCTGCAAAAAATATCAGTGACTAGTAAAGTATTATATACTTGACCTTATAAGCCATTATAAAATCCTTTTTTAATGTGTTATCATTGTGCATAATTATGAGTGTTTATAACTCTAATTATACATAGTTATCAGTATAGTGTCATGCATTATAAGTATGTTTATGATGAATTATAATACATTAAAGACATGAGTCAACAAATCCAGCTTCACACTGATGTGAAACAAAACTCTGACTCATATTTGTAGATTGTCAAGATTTTGAACTCCTACACGCCGATTGACGATTTTGAGAAAAGAGTGTCGTCGTCATTTGTCCGCAAAGTTCAGGTGAGCTCTACTGGTCATTTTCTAATTTTACTGGCATGAAATCCTTGTTCACTTGCTGTAATTGAACTTCACTAAACATGCCAATCTGCTCCTTGTTGCAGTCGTTACTACAGGATCGTGACAGCTCCTCACAGCTGATGCTGGACTCAGACTATCGTTTCCAGGTCACGTTTCCTTTCTGTTCGTCCTCACAGGCTCTGGAGCTGCTGCAGGTCCCCAACAGCCTTCATCTTGGTTTTCTAACCAGGATCTGACACCAACGGCCTTTAATCTTTGACTCCTCATGACTGATTCATAGTCCAGTGGCCTCTGGCTGTTTCTTATTGTATAAATACATATGTAAACACTTTTAATAAACAATGTACACTACTGTATGTCTTTAAAATTCATATTTTTGAAACACTCTACAGAGGTCATATCCCCTCAACACACCACCACAAAAAGCAAAGTCTCAAAAATGTTCATAATAGCTTGGATTTTCATGTTTCTCCAAATAGTTTTGGTAATTTTTTTCATCCACAGAAAATTCAGCTTCTCCGCTGTGAAGGTTTGCTGCTTTTCTCTCTTTTAACTCACAAATTCAAAAACAAGGACATGACCTCAGCATTAAAATGTGAATGTTGAATCAATAAAACTCAACGTATTTTGAATCAGTCGCTCAAAAGAAATGATTGTATACAAATTTAATATATTTCTTTAAAATTATATTTCTTGTAACAGCTATTTCATATATCTGTGCTTAAGAAGTGATTGTACTAAAATAAATAGTATCTTATATTGAAATGCTGCATTTATCTGCTGTATTTGTTCATCATTTCTTTGTGTGTGTGTTTTTTTTTTTTTTTGTTTACTTGGTCAAAAAACTAAATCTGACCTGATGACTGAATTTTCATTTTTTAGTGAACTATCCCTTAAGCCTTATTCTTAAGACTTGCCTTTTCACATGACAACTAGTCGTATTTGTGCAGAGCTCAATTTATGCAACTAACTTTTATATTGTATTGTAATTGTGTGCTTGTGTTTTGCTTTCTTGTGTTTCTCTTTGTGATTGTAGCTTGAAAAGTGGCAGCAACAACAACAATAAAAATAAATAGAACTGTTACATGCACTTCTTCATGTGCACTAAAGTGAGCAAACAAGCAACCAATAATAAATAATAATAATAATAATAATAATATGTTATTATTACTAGTAGTAGTAGCAGTTTATTTATGTATTTATTTATCTATTTACTTAGAATGAAAAATGGGTGGCTGTGATTTACTGAGACTGAGAAATTGAAGTGAAAGTAAAAAGTGTGCCAAGATGCCCCACTCTCCCCTGCCTGTGCATCACCAGATAAACAATATTTTCCATGTCGGCTCAGTATTTGAATGCATTATGTAGCTGTGTAGTAGTGAGGCCATGTTGCTGACTGAGGATGCAGCCCTGCGTGAAGCAGCAGCAGCAGCAGCATCACCATCAGGATGCAGGACCCTCCTCCTCCTCCTCCTCCTCCTCCTCCTCCCCCTGTGGAAACTGGAGGAGCATCTTCTCCCTCTGACGTCATGACAGCAGCAGCATCAGCTGTTAGCTCCGCTTTAAGCCTTTTCGCTGCCGATCGCTGCCTGCACAAAGGAGAAATATATGAGATCCCCTCTAATCCCTGAAATGGCGACACAGGAGGTACAGCTGAACGAGACTCTGGCCCATCTGAAAACGGAGTCGGAGACGCTGAAGTCGAAGCTGGAGGAGGAGAGAGCCAAGCTGCACGATGTCGAGCGTGAGTCCTGCTGAAAATGGAGAGGCCTCGGTTCACCTCTGCGTTTATACACTGTGCGGGACAAATAACCCGCAAATATGTGTCTTTATCACAGCTGAATGTGTCTCAGAGAGGGGTCAGGTGATGCCGTGTTAATTTGTCGAAAGTGAAGATTTGACCTGATGTTACCTCTTTGATTTGACAAGCGACTTAAGCAGGCTGTTTGTTTGCCTCCCCATTTTACAGACCAGTGCTTCCAGCCGAATTCCTTCCATGTAGCCTACTGGTTTTGTCCAATCATGTCTCGGCGTTATGGAAATAAACAGTAGAGATGTTAAAAATAAATATGTGACAAACAGGCTATTTGTAATATTTTATGAGATGGACACACGAGCTAATGGAGGACATGACAGATTAATCAAAGAATAATTCAATATATTCCTCCATGTAATGTAGGCCTACTGTAGTTTAATCCTTATTGCTGCAGCTGGGAATTTTTAACCCAGGATGTACAGCAGAGGGTTTAATGTAGGGGAGACCGGGGGCAAGTGTTACATTTTTCTTCAGAACTCATAAACTAGAGCAGACAGGGGGTGGTTGCAACACTTTTTTGCTTTTCTCAGTTACTCACAGAGACTATTTAGGCTAGACAAACCTAATCTTTATATAATAAACGTGCATCTGTCTGCTAATTACCTGTACCATTTAGAGTCAGGATGAAATGGAAAATGCCTTTTTAGCTCATTTACATCATTGCCATTATGTGCATCTATTTAACAATATATGCAAAAAAATCTGCTTATATGTATCATGAAAAACGGTTCATTTTTTTCTTCCTGAAAAACAAAATATGACACCGACCTGTCAATCAACTTTTAACAGTGCAAAGACAAGGCGAAGATACTTTACTGAACTAGTTAGCAACGGTGTGGTACGTTGGTGTGTCTTCCTCGATGTTTGCCACCTCAAACCTTGTTGTTTTTCCCCCAAATACGGCTTCATGTGGACAAAACGATTACAAATATTAACAATATTTATTTGAAAGGAAGAAGACAGTCATTGTTAACTGTCTGACTTGGAGACAGTTGCATGGTTGCAACATGTTAAAATACATTAAATTTCACTAATTAACTTTTTGTTTCAATAAGCATCTGATTCTAAAAAATGTTTTACAACAATATTATAGTATTATTTATTTATTTATTAATATTTATCAAATAACAGTTGTTGGGTTTTGTTTGTTTATGGGTAGAACACAGACCCACCTTATGTCTTCCTATATTTCAGTGTGAGACAGGGAGAAAGGAACAAACTTTTATATGTACATTAAATATGTACATTTGTAATTAGGTGAACAACCCTTTTATGTGTCTGCTCTTTCAACCGTTCCCAACCTACCCCACTTGAAATACACAAGTCATCTTAGATATAAGAAACACGGTGATAAAACACTGCAGCCATGATTCAGTCTCGTATGCTAGCTAGCAACATTGCCATAGTTTTACTCAGAAACCTAAAGTTTAAAATGATATAAGTTTAAATTTGCAATATAGACAGAATAAGAAAAATACTGTACGTCTAAAAATTAACTTTAATGCCTTCTTCTTATAATACAGACTTTTACTTACATGTAATTTTGAATTCAGGGCTTTTACTCAGTGGAGTATTTTCACAGTGCGATATTAGTCATTTTACTTCAGTAAAGGATCTGAATACTTCTTTCACCACTGGTTGTACATAATGTGTGTGTGTGTGTGTGTGTGTGTGTGTGTGTGTGTGTTTGCAGTACATCAGGTGGCGGAGAAGGTGGAGGGGCTGGGTCAGTTTGTCATGAAGACCCGGAGAACTCTGAAGGGACATGGCAACAAAGTTCTGTGTATGGACTGGTGTAAGGACAAGAGGAGGATCGTCAGCTCCTCACAGGTCACACTCTCTCTCCTCCTGCTCCTCTCTTTATCTGTTTTTTTTTTTTTTTTAATCTGATAAAATACCTTATTTAATGTCAAATATGATGGAAAATAAAACCCATGTGATAATAATACTAAAAATAACATAAAGATAAGAATAGAATGCATCGAATGTTTCTGTTGTAATTGGATGAATGTGTTTTATATTGTACTAATTTCTGATCTCTTGATACAGGATGGAAAAGTGATTGTATGGGATGCTTTCACTACCAACAAGGTAACTCTTGTTTTTTAATATACAGGTATTTTATTACAAAATGAAAGACCGTTTAAATAAAATGCTGAGATATTTAAAAACATGCATCCTGTGTTTTCAACTATGCTCCCTTACATTAACCCTCACCCTCCAAACATCCTAACTATAGTCTGTATCAGTGGTCCCCAGTTTTTTGGCTTGTGACTTTCAAAATTAAGGGTCACGAGCTACTAATAGCTACTTTTGACCCCTCATCAGAGGTTGCATCGCTGCTGTGGACACGAGGGATTTTCCCTCTCAGACTGTTTTATTTGAAGGCTTTTGTTAGGTCAGAAGGGATAATAATTGGTATTTAGTATTTCTCAAAACAAACAATTTTTGTGGTTTCCATATTGTTGCATATTGTTTTGGTCCCTTATTACTCTGATGTACAAATTTCAGTCCAGTATTACCCATTGTTGATTACTACACATATACCCCCACTGTTGATACCAAGCTATTACCTGGTTATTAATTTGGTAATTACATGGTATTACGTAATTATTATAAGCTATTACCCTGCTATTACTTTGATATTACCAAACTTAATGTAATGTGCTACTGGAGAATCATCTGTTATGTCTCTAAATGAGAATTTTGCTTCCGCAGTGTTATGTAAATTAAATAAAGGATTTCCACATCAACAGAATATCTCGATGTGCTTTGATGCAAAATATGCTAAATCCCCTTTTATATGCATGAGGATAAATGAGGATGGAGGGGATGGGACAGCAATAAACTGCTAGCTGAGTTGAAAAGTGACCCCCAGAATGTCTAAAAATGTCCTTTTAAAGTGTTTGATTTTAACAAACTGTAACAGTGCTAATGCCTAACAGCCTAAAGCTTCCTGTTCTGCTCTAATTATGCCTAATGAATTTGATTCATCTCACTGTCCCGGTGCGGCTCATGCAGCTTTGTCCTTTGATATTCATTAGGAGCATGCTGTGACAATGCCCTGCACCTGGGTGATGGCCTGCGCCTACGCCCCCTCCGGCTGTGCTGTGGCTTGTGGGTGAGTTTCTGTGCCGTAATATCTGTCATGATCCAAATGCGGTGTTTCATCTGCAGTGTTTATTTATGCTGTTATTTTCTCTCACAGGGGCCTGGACAACAAATGCTCGGTGTATCCTCTGTCTCTGGACAAGAATGAGAACTTGGCTGCCAAGAAGAAGTCAGTGGCCATGCACACAAACTACCTGTCTGCCTGTAGCTTCACCAACTCGGATATGCAGGTGAGAATTTCCAACATATGCAGAAAACATCCACAAAACACCAAAATCAACTGAGTAAAATGTTTATAGAGATAGTAGTCACATGTTTGATGTTTTCCCATTATTTTACTGTTGCGATTTTTTCCTTTTAATCACTACTTCTGTCTCATTATTAATCAGAAATCAGTGTCTTCCATATTCCGGTGGAAGGAGCTTTGTTAATAATTCACAGCAGCCCGTCGCTCCTGGTTTGATATCCTGGTCACATGATGTTTCACACAGCTAAGACAATCCATTTATAGCTGTGCGTTAGCCCATTTTTACTGAACTTCAGAGCGGCCGTTGTTACTCTTCCTCCTCTGCTTGTGTTTAAAGATCCTGACGTCCAGCGGGGATGGGACATGCGCATTATGGGATGTTGAGAGCGGGCAGCTGTTGCAGAGTTTCCATGGACACGCAGCAGACGTGCTCTGTCTGGACCTGGCCCCTCCGAGACTGGAAACACGTTTGTTTCAGGGGTGAGGACAACACCTCCTCCTCCTCTTCTCCTCCTCCTCCTCCTCCTCCTCCTCCGCTTTGACAGCGCATGAGTGTTTAAACTGAATAATTTCAAATATTCTGCATTATCCTGTATCATTGCAGGGCTGCGATAAGAAGGCCAATGTGTGGGACATGCGTTCAGGACAGTGTATTCAGTCCTTTGAAACTCACGAATCGGACATAAATAGTGTGCGGTAAGTGATTGTTGTCAACTTTGAGTGTAGAGATAAGATTATTTTTGTATTCATTATTCAGTGAGTAAAATGCTCATATTTTAAATCCTCTGTCTATTTTTTTAACTGTTTTTTTTAAAGTTTTCAGCAGAAACAAGAGTTAAACATTTTACCACCATATTAATGATACACAGATAGAAATTAAGGAAATAAAAATAAATAAAACAGTGCTATTCATCCATTCTTAAACGACGATCTCCCTCCCTCATCTTGACACCACACATGTAGGTTTTTCTCCACATTGTAGCTGTATGTAACAGTCACATCATCTTAAACATTTCACAATAATAAATAGTGATGACGTGAAGTAAAATTAAGTTGAGTGAAAACATTGAAACATGGAAGGATTTAAGCAACAAGATAGCAGAGAAAAGCACTTCACATTTTAGTCAAGGACCTCTCATTACGCCTCAAATCTGCACTGAGTCTTTCATGAAGGTGGACCCTGAACATCAGCTGGCTTATCCTCAGTCCAGTTCTTCAAAATTAATTTTCTGGCCTTTGATAGTAATTCATTTGTCACATAATTTGAACCATAAATGGTGTCGAGTCACCTCCTTTGAGGGAAAGCAAATCCTCTGTGTGTAATATTTGTACATAGATTAACATCTTTCAATTATTCTGTATTGGCTGTAGAAAAATGAGACAATCCAGGTGAGAAATGGTGCAATCTACAGTATGTTTTACTTTTAACCCATCACTCCCAGCCACAGTGTCTGTTTTCATATTACCACTGGGAGTCGCTAAAAGTCAAATATACTCAAATCTTTCAGATATGCGCAGGGTCACTGTATCTTTTGGTCATATAGTTTTCCTTTCAGAAAGAGGTATTAAAATACAAAAAACAAGTGGTTCTTTTATTTTCATTTTTATATATAAGAATTAAAAGTGAAATTCAAGCTGTTTTCTTTTTCATGGTCAAAATGGGATTTTAAAAATGGTTTGATTAACAGGTTTCCATTTCGTGTAACAAAAAATAAAGTATCAGTAGTAGTAGTTATTTCACTGTTTAGTTTTTGAGAATATCAAAGCGGAAAGTCAGCTCAAATAATTTTATAGCATTCATATTTTTCTCAAAAACTGAAGAGTATAAGAACTCCAAACTTCACATGACGATCGTCAGCGTCACCATGAGCAAGACTTCATTGAAAATTTAAGCAAACCTGTTAAAGAAACAATATGACAGTTCAAAGGAAACTATGGAGGGTATAATGTAATTAGAACTGACTTTCCCTTTAACAACACATCATTGAATCTTGATGTGTAATATAATGTGAGAAACTATTGCTGTTATGTGAGTCTTTCATCCTCTTTGGCCTCTCCAGGCACAGGTACAATAAGAGCATGAATAGACGTGCATCAGAATCCAAGCAGTAGCTGGTTTGACTGGGTTTTCACATACGCTTCACTTGAGTGTAGTCAGATTTCTACAGATGACAGGCCCTGTTTTGACATATTTACATATTAGAGTAAGTGTCCAAAGACATTTTAGCCCGGCAATCCCACATTTGGTGCTCTGGTCTTGTAAATAATCACATCTGGTCTCAGCATATGGAAAAACAGGCCTTTTTTGTTTTTCTTTTCTTGTGATTTTAGTTTTTGTTGTGCGAAATGGAAAATGAAAATGAAACAATTTTGAAAAATTCTGATCATCTCTTTTTTTTTTTTTTTACCATGAAAAAGGAAAACACCTTGTATTTCAGTTTTCTGAAGGGAAAATCCAATGACCAAAAGATACACTGTGCACACACACTGGAGTCAAATCAAATTTTATTTATATGTTAAACCTAAAATCACAAAACAGAATTAGCCTTTATGGTGCTTTATTCTTCAGTTCATGTCATGTCACTGGAGAGAGAGTGACTGAGGAGTCATGGTGACAAAGACGCATGACAGTGTGCAAGCTTGACAGATGATGTATGAGTTTTAGTGTAGACATTGTCAGGAAAAGACTCAAAAAAATATGCAATATCATAGAAATGCCAAAATACACTGTAGTGGGGCTTTAAGGAAGCAATTTGTTCCTAAATGTGGTGTCTTTTTCTTGTTTTAATAGATACTATCCCAGTGGAGATGCATTTGCATCTGGCTCTGATGATGCTACAGTAAGTAACAAGATATTTACCTCTCAAAGTTCAACTGCAAACATGTTGAAAATTCTCTTTAAAATTCAGACTCTTACTTTTGTTTGAGTGCCGCCTGTATGACCTAAGGGCAGACAGAGAAGTGGCGATTTACTCCAAAGAGAGCATCATATTTGGGGTCTCCAGTGTTGATTTCTCTCTCAGTGGTAAGAAATAAAACGTTAGCACTCCACTACTATTCATAATTGCAGTTAATAATCAATCAGAGCTTAGAACTGTATGTTTTTTTGTAATCCTTCAGGACGGCTACTGTTTGGCGGCTACAACGACTACACCATAAATGTTTGGGATGTTCTCAAAGGAACACGGGTCTCTATTCTGTTTGGACATGAGAATCGTGTCAGCACGCTGCGTGTTTCCCCAGACGGGACGGCCTTCAGCACAGGTTCCTGGGACCACACTCTTCGGGTATGAGATGAGATGTCTGTTATTTTAGTCTGATCTGACAGCTTTGCAGTCTGCAGTGACCTTTCTGGTGATATCTTTTAATACCTGCTGTTTCTTTGTTTTTTTTCCAGATCTGGGCTTAAGGATGAAGACACAAGATTTAAATGGTAGACAGACTTACTGAAGACACACCGCTGTTTCTGTTTGCTAGAGTACAATCACAGAGATAGAGACTCAGTTTTGGTTGTACATAGAGCATATCAATAGCATTGTATATACTCCAGTCTCATGGCCAGGGTAGATTTACATATTCCAGAGAATAATTAAACCAAAAGGCACGCTTGTATTCCAGTATGATTGAGAGAAAATTGCACAGAAGTACTTATGGTTACAATTTAAGATGTAAAATGTACTATATTGCAGAAAATAACATTGGTAGTCTAGGATAGAAGTGACACAATAAATTGATGTATTGTATGTGCCCACATAAAGGACATTACTTGTTTATTTATTTGTATTTATTTGCACAAAAAATGATGGAGAAATACAGCCTGTGGAAGAAAATGGCATATAAGGAAACAAAAAACATTTGCAGGTGAAGCAGTAAGGTTTACATGAAGGTCTAGACGTGCTCATGCCACAGACTAAGACATGAGAAAAGAGAGGTGAGGTTTTGTGGCTTCTTTGTAAATGAGAAATGTTGGGTAATATAAGAATATGAGAGAGAGTGAGGATGATTAGATTGGCTTGTAGAAAATAATCATTATTAGTTAATCTGAAGCCAATTAAAAATAATATTGGATATAAAGGAACCTTGCCATAAAATATTATGAACAACATGCAAATTTGTAGTTTATCTAAGATGGAACTAGACAGCGAATTTGTTTATTTTTAATTCCACATCCTGTGCACCCAACCTAACTGCAACTCACCTGCAATATTATCTTATTGTAATAAAAGCACATTTACAGGTAAACCTAAAATACATAATGTTGATTTCCCATCCCTATGATTTTGAAATATGGTTTACCTCTCATCACTTACTGCTCTATGTGCACATCCAGTCACTGCAGACACCCTGAACCTGTGGTCCCCCACTAGATATATATAAAAACATGTTTAAATTCATAGAATGTACTCCTTTTCATGCAGTTGTCCAATGGCTGTAATTTCTTATTTACTGTAATTATTTTATTGTAGTTTAGTGTACAGTTATACAAGGGACTGTTTATCAAAGTATTACAAACATAATAAACTGAGTTTTGAATATCATCACTCTGTCATTGTTGTCACATTATTATTATTATTATTATTATTATTGTTATTATTATTATTATTATTAATTATTATTATTATTATTATTATTATTATTATTACCAAATTATTTTTAGACAGCAAATGTTTTCATTTAAGGTTTCTAATAAAGTTTTCCAAATACAAACGGAAATGACATCAGTTAGACGGAAACCCAAAACCCGCGAAAGATCTCGCGAGAGTGATTATGTAACACAAACCATGATCGTTCCCTAACTCCAAATAAGTTTTCTTTGTCCCTAACATTCTCAAATCTTAACCACAACCTTGAAACATTATAAATCATAATTAATATGTTCAATTTACACTTATAGGAACAACGACCTAAAATCTCGCGAGAGTTTCGCAAGTCAAGGGTTCCCATCTCGACACGGCTATCAACAAGCCTTGGTCAGTCTGCTGAATCAAAACAATGGCCGACTGGGTAGCTAGCATTTCACCTCTTGTGATCTTTTTAAGTATTTAACAGACGAGTTTCACTCACTCTGTGTAAGAAACTCTCACTGGGATGGACAGATGATTTAATAAGTATATTTTGAAGACAGAAAGCCAGCTGCCAAAATGAGCGATGTTGTGGAGAAGACCCTGACAGCTCTGCCGAGCCTCCTGTCTTTAGACTCTCAGCCTGGAGCTGCTAAACTGTCCTCCACCTCCAAACTAGGAAACCTCATCAGAGGAATCACTGAGCTCACGTCCAAACACGTAAGTCTGTGCTTAAAAACTCTAACCCTGACATTAGGGGAAATAAGATGAGTCATTTATTGGCCGTTAGCTTGCTAAGCTACCTTGCTAACTCAAAAAAAGCTCTGTATATATGCTGTAACCCACTTGCCATAATGCTAATAATTCTGTACAGTAATAGACAGACTTACAGACACTCTCTTGTTTTTATCATGACGCAATTACAAGTCAAATTAGAGCTGTGGTCATTTTTAAAACTTGTCCTTGTTGGTGCGTTCAGGTGCCTGTCATAACCTCAGACATTTGAGATGTTTAGAGTCAGCTGGCAATATGCTTGCATTCACAAACTGTAATGCAGGGAAGTTCAGCCTGGGAGGCATTTATGAATGTTGCTCTTTTCAACAAATTCTGAAATCGATGTTGTAATTTATCCCCATCAAACGAATGCACCAGTCAGGGAATGGTATCAGCTAAATATAGTTTATGTTACTGTAGTATTGTCTGTCTGTTTTCGCGAACAAGATGTTTATTTTGACATCACAGAAAAAAAGACATCCATAACAACCTCAACCACCCCTCTATATGCAAGAATAAAAACAAGAATGACCAGACTACAGTGCTCCACAATAAGAAATACCTGCTTGGCCATGTGGGCATATTCTAAGGCAAGTAGTAAAAAAGAATTTAAACAGTTTTGATAACCGATAACTGTTACTGTCACTTTTCTTGCAAAATGGCAGGAAATGCTGTTTTGAGCTTCTCAACTATGGAAATTTTCCACTTTTCTTTGTTTATCATATTTAACAGGATATATCTGTTTTTTAGACTGACAAAACAAGACTTTTAAAACATTTGACATTTTATAGACAGTACAGCAAATGTGACAATTACTTCTTTATGTTACTTAATAATTGCTAATAAAACAAAATAAAACTTATTGCAAGTAGATTTAGACCCACTTGCTTGACTAATTAAAGAACAAATATATAAATAAATGTACTAAAAAGATAAATGAATAGATGCATAATGTGAGTATATGAAGGGGAGCTTAGTGTACTTCACTACAATTCTTCAGCTTCCGTATTTGCCACAAATGTTAAAAATGGTTGCCAGCTGGCTAAGAAGCACATAGCTCATTCTTTGATAAAACAGCTGTTAGCTCTGCTTAGGGTAAAATCCTGGGGAGATACTCCATATATCACCATGAACATAGTTGGAGCAACAGACTGTCTGAAATGTTTGAATATTAAACCCCAGAAATGTAAGAATTTCAGACATGACCAAAACATGTGGCACAAAGTGGCCGAGGACTGTTTACACGGATCACATGTGGGATCAAGATCACTGTTAACTTCAGCTAATCTGACTTTGCACCAGTGGAGACAGTGTACAATCTTAAATTAAACAACAATGTGTCTGAGACAAACAGAGAATGAATAAACTCTTTGAATAGCTTTGAGCTACACATTACCAGGTGTCTGTTCTCAGCATCTTCTTTCCTGCATTTCCTATCTAAAGAAAGCCTCTACAATTTCATTTTCATTGCGCACTTGAATGGTATAATGGAATGGTTGAGATTAATGTAAAGTGTATCTAATTTTGCTGTACTGTTAAATATTTGCATTAAAGGTAGGAGGGTTTGACACCTCCTTTTGACACCTCCTTAATTAAAGTTCCTTAGCACAGTGCAAAATATAATAATTCACACCCGTTACAGTCTTAAATCTTTAAAGATTTAATTTGTTCAATGGCTTTGGTATTATGAATATTAAGTTCTCACACCTTATTGAAATAAGTACCTGGAAGCACTTCTCTTTAAGATTCTGATATGTTATGTTCTGATATTAACAATCTCAGTGTTTTACTTTATTATTCTTAAATGTGTTTCCCCTGTTTAGGAGGAGGAAAAACTTATTCAACGTGAACTGGCATCCATCAAAGAACAGGTGTCCTCCCCCAGCACCTCCATGGTACAGTTCTTCTCATTTTCTAATTTGCTCCTGCATAAAGAAATCAGAGTTTCCAGTTATTCCTGAAATGACTGATCTGTTTACTTCTTCCCTCAGAGGCAGATGAAAGAGCTCATGGTGAGAGCGATCTACTGTGAAATGCTCGGGTATGAGGCTTCGTTCAGCTACATTCATGCCATCAAACTGGCTCAACAAGGAACTGCTCTGGAGAAAAGAGTCGGTAAGTTATTTTGTAATTAGTTGAAATTCCTCAGCACTTTTACCCAATCATTGGTTCTGCAATACATTGAGAACCTTCGTCATTTGTCATCACAGCAACATCATTGACCTAACTGTGAAACGACTGCACTACATCTCCCTTCACGGCTTTGACTAAAAAATAATTATTTTTGTGCTTTGCAGGTTATCTTGCTGTGTCTTTGTTTCTGAACGAGAGTCACGAGCTGCTTCTTCTCCTTGTGAACACTGTATTAAAGGTGGGTGTTCAGTTTTTGCAGCACTTGTCATCTGGTGTCTGAAGATGGGATGTTGATGTATTTTTTTTATTTTTTTTTTATTTTCAGGATCTTCAGAGCACAAACCTTATTGAAGTGTGCATGGCTCTAACTGTTGTCAGCCAAATGTTCCCCAAAGATATGATTCCTGCAATCCTTCCTCTGGTTGAGGAGAAACTTAATCACCCAAAGTAAGAAATGTTTTTCAACTTTCTGGTCAGATTTGTTACTTTTATACTTGTGAAGTGTATTTATTCATATGCGTGAAAAATCTGCTTGAATGTTAAGATTCATAAGGGTTTCTTTTTTACATACTATAGAGAAATCATTCGACGAAAAGCAGTCCTGGCTCTGTATAAATTCTACCTAATAGCACCGAATCAAGTTCAGCACATCCACAACAAGTTTCGCAAAGCTCTGTGTGACAAGGATCCTGGTGTCATGACAGCTTCACTACACATCTACCTACAAATGATCCAGGTACTTTGTTTTTATGGACTTCATAATTATTTGTTAGGTTTGCACAGTAGGGCTGGGTATTGTTCAAAACTTTTTGATACCAGTACTGACACCGATACCTTGACTTTGATACAAGTTCCTGAATGATAATTTTTCAATACTAATTTCATATATACACACACACACACACACTATGTGGCTGTAAAGATATGTGGACAAATATATGGACAGATATATGGATAATTGTGCAGGGTAATTCCACACACCTTGTGAATACACACGGTGTGAAACAATATATTGAGAGATAAAATATGAATATTGCCTTGTGAATAGATAATTTCACAGAGACACAGAGATTTTGGATTGCAGAGAGTATAAGCAGCAAAGATTTATGGGATGATTCACAGTATCAAGATGTTATTGCACAGAACATGATTCAACAGTGAAAAAATAAATAAACAGTATATTGCACGGGATAATTGCAGATTACAGTACAATTACTCACGTCAAAGATTGAAGCTGTTCAAAGACGGATGGATGGACAGATGGATAAACGGATTTTACTCTGCACAATTTATTCAGCCTGGATAATTGGACTAAAATGAAGAAACTGATGCACAAACTGCAGCACAGAATTGGACTATTTAAAAAATAGAAATGACTGTGAAAAGAATATTAATGACAATCTGGCAGCAGTATGCCATTGTAGTGTCTAGTTTGCCTAATCCAAAGACAGAATGACTGTGTGGGTGACGTTTGTGGTTCTCGGAAATATTGGCGGAGTTATTTTCTGTCAGTCATTCAGACTTTATTTGTATAGCACTTTTTATACAAACAAAATGTAACACAAAGTGCTTCATATAATAAAATAATATTCTCCACTCATACACACCCATACAATGACTTTGTAATTAAATAAAGCATTTAAGTAAGAACAGTGCTCATTAAAAATGGGATCTCTGTGCTAAAGAGCAGTTAGCCCAGGGCTGACAACCATCCAACCACCATATTAGCTTTCAGAAAAGCTCCTTGGGCACCGAAATTTGGTACCAAATGACAAGACATTTTTCAAAACTCAGTAGCAATTTGATCTGTGCCATAAAACTATCAAAGTTCAATATCCAGCCTTCAGGTTATGTCTTCAACACAACATTAACTCCTGTTATTGAGAATATACAGACATCTTGGTTTGATTTACCGTGGTGTAATCCGGTCATGTCACACATGTTTCTTTTGTTACAGGAGAATCCAGAAGGTTACAAGGACCTGACAGCCAGTTTTGTCACCATACTGAAGCAGGTGGTGGGAGGAAAACTGCCCATGGATTTCAACTATCACAGTGTTCCTGCTCCATGGCTGCAAATCCAGCTTCTCAGAATACTGTCCCTGCTTGGGAAAAATGACCAGAGGTAATTATTACTTATTTTGTTCCTCTGTGAGCTGGATGTTTACGATGTCATGTGCTTGTTTCCTGTACTTGAATCCTTGCGAGTTGTCAGTCTTTTCTTTGTTTTGCAGTATGAGTGAGATCATGTATGAAGTCCTCGACGAGTCTTTACGACGAGCAGAGATGAATCATAACATCACCTATGGTATGTCAAATCTAAAGTACTGTTTTTTGTAAATTTGGTTGTTTGAAATCATTTAAGCACTTTCTTCAGCCACTTATTAAACTTTCTCTTTATTTCCAGCAATATTATACGAGTGTGTAAAATGTATTTACACAATTCACCCCAAATCGGATCTTCTGGAAAAAGCTGCAAAGTGCATCGGCAACTTTGTTCTCTCACCAAAGATCAATCTCAAATATCTTGGTAAGATCCAAAAACCCCTTTGATTTAAATATTTTTGTTCTTTGACAAACAGGGTTTCAAATATTCACTGTAGTAAATCGGTTAATTCTGTGTTACTTTAGGTTTGAAGGCCCTCACCTACGTGGTCCAGCAGGATCCTAAACTGGCCCTGCAGCATCAGATGACCATCATTGAGTGTCTCGATCACCCCGACCTCATCATCAAGCGTGAGGTGAGGCCGACACTGGAGTAGGCTGAATGTTGGTGTCATAGAAATACAGTTGTACAGCATCATGAGGCTTCTTTTCTGTTTTCTTGTAGACACTGGAGTTACTCTTTAGGATCACTAACGCCCAAAATGTCACAGTCATTGTCGAGAAGATGCTGGAGTTTCTGCATGTCAGTAAAGACGACTACACTACCATTGACCTGGTGGGGAAGGTGGCAGAACTGGCAGAAAAATATCCTTTCAAGTATGTTGATTGTACTATGAGCAGGAGACAGCGTTCATTGTTAAATTTACACCTGGAAATTTAAAGACCCTCCCAAAATAATCATATAATTAAACTGAAAGAAATATTGAAATAAAAGTTATGAACTGCAGTAAATATTACTGGAATTGCTTCACTGATCCAAGAAGCATATCATACCTATAACCCCTCCCACTATGTCTCGTATATTATTCTGAATGGGTTTTTTTTCTACTCAGATCTTTTTACATGTTTCTGTTGATTAATTATTGTGCATTGTATAATTTTATAAGGTGGCAAAGTAGTGCATTTCTTCAAGTGTCCTCTTTGCTGCAGCTTTTCAGTTCAGTTAATTTCACATGTCTTTATTGGCATGACTGCATAAAATATAATGATGCCAAATCATATTAATACAAACTATCCGATTGTAATGAACATAAACAAAATAAACAATAATAATACAAAAGGGGATGGGGAATGAAAGGGGCTATGGAAAGTAGGTAAGAGTGATATTAGAGATAAACCTACAGCAGTTGAATTATGTATTAATAAACAGTGGACTTAAACACAGTCCAAAGAGGCAACTGTTCAGGACTTCAAAGACTAAACCATAAATTTTGTTTTATAAAATGAGAAAAAGTGTCATAAACGTTGTTTCCTGTGAAGTTGAATGGACTCTATTTTGCACAATGTCAGAAAAGTCAGTAAAACGTGGTAGAAAGCATTGTTTGAGACACTATTTTTATCAGTGGGACATAAATACATGTATGACTCTCCTGTAGACTTGCATACTGGTGGTTTATGGCCTAAATGATAACTCCTGTCATCTCTGATTATGTTGAATGCTGGTGAGCTGCAGCTCAGTCTTTCACTTTCTCACTACAAAAACTACTGGTAAAGTTGTGCTAAACACAACATTTAGTTTAGTTTTGAGTTGAAAAATAGAAATCTAATCCCTTAATAACATGCTGTTGTATTTTGTATACCTTGTCTGTTCCTGTTTATTGTGCTATTTTTTTCCTATAAACTTTCATACATATGCACCAGACAATGAGTGGTTCATTGAGACCATGAACACGGTGTTTTCATTGGGTGGAGACATGATGCAGCCTGACATCCCAAACAGTTTCCTTAAACTGCTGTCTGAGGGTGAGATGACCACACAGCTTATTCTCTACTGTCTCTGTGTGTGATATTTCAGTTCAATAATGTGACACAGAAATTGTGTAGAATATTGTAATGTAATAGATTATTTCTCGTCAATGGCCCAGGGTTCGACAGCGTGGAGGAGGACAGGAAGTTGAGGCTGTTTGCTGTGGATTCATATGTTTCTCTGCTGCAAGGAGAGCCCAGTAAACTGCCACAGCGCTTCCTCCAAGTCATCAGCTGGGTGAGTGCTGTTTGCACAATGAGCACTTTGAACTGTTTGTTTAATATCTGAAATAGTGATGAGAACAATAAGCAGTAGAAGGAAAATGAATACAGGTTTGTTTGTTTTGCAGCCTGCTTTACCAATTACTATACAATTTACAGGCATAAAAACAACAGTTAAATATAAGAGGGAGTGAAAATACAAAATGCATTTCAATGCACTGAATAACTAAAGGAAAACAGAGCAAACCCCATAAAGAAACAATATCAGAAAGATCATAATTAGTTAGGCATGTCATTCCAATCATAGTTTGAAATCCAGACAATAAAAGCACAGTCATCATGTGTCTTCTGATGGATGATCAGAATTGAGAATATCTCAGCCAGCTGAGTTGAACAAGCTGAACATGTAAGATTCTAATGTCAGTTTGATATATAAAGTAATTCATTTATAAAATGCTTTATCGTGAATACTCAAAATGCTTCAGAGTGAAGCAAATACAATGTGTAGCACCCCAGCGATGCTCGGCAGCCAGTATGCATCAGAACGCTCACCACCCATCAGCGAGAGAGGGAGGGAAACAATTACACTGGGGGATGATTATGTAGCCAGATGGAGAGTTGCCGCGTTGGGAATTTTGCCAGGACACCAGGGAACCCCCACTCATTGTGATAAGTGCAACGGGATCTGACCACGGTGAGTCAGGACCTTGGTTTAACGTCTCATCAGAAGGATGACAGCTCCTACAGAGTACCCATCACTGCACTGGGGCTCCGGGATATTTTTATTAGGGCCAGAGGGAAGGCTGCCCTCTACTGGCACTTCAACATCACTTACTGAGTTTTCCCATCCAGATATTAGCAAAGCCCAAGTCCTTAAAATGTAACTTACACACTACACAGCATACTATGCTGTGACCTTCACTGTTTATCCTCTTCTCTGCCATGTCCAGGTCCTCGGTGAATACTCCTATCTGAGGGAAGATCTTGAACCGGCCGCGGTCCTGGGGCTGCTGAACAAACTGTTGGACATGAGGAACACCAGCAGTGAGACCAAGAGCTGGGTCCTCATGGCTATGACCAACTGTGCGAGGGAGCGGTGGGCGTTTCTGTGGCTCAGGAGGTTTCTGAAACGTACAGCAGCTCCCTGGACACGGTGCTGAGGCAGAGGGCTCAGGAGCTGCAGCACCTCAGCCAGGATTCTGAACTACGAGCCAGGGTGCTGCCCCGAGATGCCGAACAGGAACCTCTGGAGGTAATGTACAGTATAACAGTACAGTATACATGCAGGGCTGCAGAATTAGAGTAATGATGCTCAAGATGTTGCTGTATTATGTTATTTTAATGCTGCAGTTGTATATTGAAAACATGAATAGATTTAGTTTGACTTTGAATACACACTGTTGTTGAAACCTGTCAAAACTTGGCGTAAGATGACAAAAACTATAAAAAGTAAAACAATTTAGCTCTTTGAATCACAACAGATGAAGTCACTCTGTGGTTCCTCCTCTCTGGCAGATTTAAGTGCTCATTATCTGATGGTTGAAAGCAAAACGTGCACACACTTGCCCTCCGTGGCACACAGTTGATTAGATTAATGACCGTATTTATCTAAATAATGGGGATCATTTCAGTTGTAACCACAGTAGCTGTTCGAGCATGTCTAGAGTAGGGTTGGGTTTACTACAGAACACCATTCAGTATCGGATGCAGTTTCGGTCAAGGAAACTAAAAACAGACCAAAGGCTCATTACTTCACTAACAAACACTCTTCTACTCTGCTTGGTGCCAGACTTTCGTGCCAGTTCAGTGAAGCCTGTGGGAAATGTGTGAACACTAAAACTCAAGATGTCTACGTGGTCTGACCTTTGATGGAGAAATGCCTCCGAAATTAAAGAACACACATCAGAGAATAGCATACTGACTGAATTTTCCAAATGTGCGTGTTTGTTTTTTTGCTGTTAGTCTCCAAATAGCATGATTAACACTGTATCTCCTATAAGCTTTAATAGAACTGACCCCCATGTCTGGAGCCTAGCATGTTCTCCAGCGATGTTAACGACCTTTTTAGTTTCCTTCTTTCAGTTAAGAAGAATAACATCCTAAATACACAAATGTTCCCTCTAGTTGTTTCAAATTTCATTTAAGATCATTTCAAGGAACTCGGACAAGAAACTCAAACTGACCACACCAAAATGTCAAACTGAGAGATACAGGAGATCACCAGTCCCCCTGTATGTGCAGACTCCTAAATGCCAGTGGATTTTAAAGTACAGACTTGTGATATGAGATATTAGATTTTAGTCTAGATAACTGCAAATTTTAAATTTGGTTCTATTTGAATTATATATTATACTAAAAAAAAGAAAAGTTATGCTAACTTAATTTAAAATTTGGTAGTATATTTAGTATTAATGTTCCATTATAACAGCAAAATAATTCAAACCATTTTAGTTCTTACCCTTTTTAATGAGAATTGTCTTTATGAACCTGTAATAATACTGAAAAGTTAATTAACTAAACTAAATATAGTAATTTATTGTCTTTGTGGTGAAACAAATTATAAACATGATACGTACTGTACAAGACATATTTTTTTAAGCTCTCACATATGACATCATTAGTTTGCAAGTCCTGCAGAACTTTTCCAAAGTGATCTTCTTGCCTCCATTAAAGGAGAAGTTTAAACTTGCAGCTGTATTGATGTCGTTTCCAGGTGGATTCCTCGCTGTCATTTCTGGATGGATTTGTGTCGGAGGCATTGGCTGCTGGCGCTGCTCCGTACAAGCCACCTCATCAGCGGCAAGAGGAACTAGCTCAGGCAAAAGGTACATTTCAATGTTCAGAATGTGGCAAATTTGGCAGCAGTGCCTTGTTTTGGTTTGTTCTTGACTGTGTTGTTTGCCTCAGCGTTGAGCCTGGAGCCATATGGCCTGTCACTGCCCATCAGCATGTCCTCCTGCAGCATCGCCGACAGACAGTCTCCTACGCTGATGTCCATGAGCTCTGGTCTGTCAGGGGATAGCACCGACCTCTCACACAAAGGAGGGTACGTAGACACAATGTGCATACTTATAACCATCTGGTTTAGTGGTTTATCACTCATGCTTCTTGATTTTTGTTCCAGCTCTATGACTCTGAAGCTGGACGGCGTGAAGAGGGTGTGGGGGAAGGAGGGCTACCTGTCGCAGAGGGAGCCTGTGGAGGAAGCTGCCCAGGTGGAGGTCCCAAGCCCCCTGCGGTCACCCAGCCAGCAGGGAGGGGCTGACAGCTCACACAGCCAGACTCCCACTCCGATCCCGACCCCTGAGCCTGAACAAGAGAAACAGCAGCTGGCCTCTTCGCTGTTTGTCGGCCTCAGCTCTCACAGTTCTGTGTGTCTGGTGAGATTTTTAATTCTTCTTAATCTGTATGAGATACGACTGAATGATATGAAGTAAAGTTACAAGGTGTGATACGTTTGTCTGATATTATAATTGCAGTATAATAATATATAATAAATAAGGCTGAGTATCATTTTAAAAAATCACAGTACCAATACCGGTACCCTTAAAGTGATACCATTAGAGTACTTCTCGAAGGTTCCTCTTTCTGAAGAATGCTTGCAGTGATTGGCTGCATGCAAAACCATCTAAATAAGAATTTTTTTCTAGATCTGGGTAGCAAAAAGTTTGAATGCAGGTATCGTTTGACTGGAGAAGTTTCAATGCTACTGTACTGAATACTGAAACCCAACCTGAATAATAAATAGAGATTTAAATGCACAATATGCAAGTTCTGCCACTAGGGGTCTCTCTCACATTAAAATGAAGTAGTAGAAGTAGAAGTAGTTTGATGACATTGTGCAGTAGTGTGGGATCTTGGGGAGTTCATGTCTTCTTTTTCTGCTGTCTACAAATTTAACTTTTCCTTTTAACAGATGGGTAAATCCGAGCCAGCACCTCAGCGATTCAGAAGAAAAGCCAAAGGTCCAGGCTCGTCCTCGAGTGGCAGCGAGCAAATGTCGAACTCCTTCGTCTCTCCTCCGAGCGCAGTGGACACCCTGCTGTGTGACAACTTCCTGGACTCCAACATCACCTCAGAGCTGGATGTGTCTTCACCCACACAGACTCCACAGCTCTCTCAGGGCCTCTCGACTGCAAACGGCACCTGTGATTTAGAGTTAACTGACAGTGACATGAAGGGGAGTAACCCCTCTCTCATTAGGGATGATAGTGTTTCTGTAGCTGCTGATCCCGCTTCACATGAGGACCCAGACGGACCTGAAGACTTGTGTCTCAGTGCTCATATTCCTGCAGAGCTCTCTGGACTCTCCCACTCAGAAATCTCTCCTCTGTGCTCCAACCAAAGCTTGGACATCTCAGCCTGTCATGTGCAGAAAGAGGACTTGTTAGTGCTACTTGTTTTCATTTACAACTCATCTGACTCTGACATTCAACAGATACTACTTGAAGTCGACTCTGATGAACTTGAGGTACAGTAATTATTGAGCAGAAAACTATTAGTCTGTTGCAATTGCAATTGATTAATGCAAATTCTTGCAATTTTGTCTGATCACTGCAGCTTTTCTGCAAATTTAAACAATCATTTTAGCCTCCTGTGAGTTCCACCAACCATAGCATTCTCAGTGAATTCAGTGTTTTCATTGTTATTTTTTTGTATTTTATGTTGTCATAGGTATTGAAAAGCAAACAAGTTTTGTCATTGTTGTTGACATTTATTAATGCCATGTGCACTTTTAGAATTTACTGTTTTGTTTTGACAGAGTTTGAGCATCAAAAAAGATTTTGCTTCTTTTGATTTTTAATGAATTATACAAAAAAAATCCCTTATTTTTTCACTGGCTCCCTCAATTTCATTTTATGCTGCAGCTATCCCAAAAAAAAAGCCTGTGAAATCCTGAAGGGACTGATTAGTGAGATCTTATACTGTCCTAATTCTTAATATTAAATTTACTTATGATGTTTGTTTCAGGTATCGTCAGGTAGCGACAGTCCGGTGCAGGAGGTGAGAGGTCACAGTGTAGCAGTGTGTCAGTACTCTCTGACTGTGAAGAGGCCTTCGGTCCAGGTTGAACTGGTTGGGATGGTGTCTTACCAGTTCCCTGCTGGGACGCCTCAATCAGTGCCGTTCTCGTACAAACTGCCTCTGACCAGCTTCATCAGGTGAAATATTTTCTTCATTTTTCTAAGTATGGCTGCTCAGAGACAATCGCTCACTGTAATTTCACATTTTCTTCAGACCGCTGACCGTGTCCACAGAGGAGTACGGGACGATGTGGCTGGACTTCTCTCACGATACAAAGCAGAACCTGACGCTGATAAGTGACGGCCAGGAGTCTCTCAAAGCCACTCTGAATGTGCTGAAGAAGAAACTTCAGCTCCATGTCGTGGAAATCATAGGTGAATAGAAGTCAAAGTTGTGCTTTTAGACTTTTACCAGCACCATTGAGTGTATGAATTGATGCTTGATGTATGCATAGGTGCATAGGTTGAGTTGTTAAATGCACCCTACATTTCCCATGCGTTTTACACTATTAGTGAGTGGCCTTTATTGATTTTCACTGCAGGTATGGAAGGTATTGTAGCTTGCCGGCTCCTCCAGAATCAGCCGTGTCTGATGCACTGTCGTGTGCATGCTGGAACGCTGGCTGTGTGGCTGCGCTCTCCGGTCCCCGACCTGCCCGATTGTCTAATCTACTACTGTCAGCGAGCTTTACAGGAGCACTGAGCCACGACTGCAGCACCTCCACCGACTGAGCAACATGTCCGCCTGAAGAGGAAGGTACACAGAGCAGCAGTGTAGAACAGAACAGGAGACAGTGCAGAACATCTGATGGTGCGCATTCTCATCTTTATATTACGTTGTTTACCATTTTTTATCTCATCCACCTCAAGTTACACAGTAGGTTCAGTTTTTTTTACAGTTGAATCGATGGAATAATTCACAGGATCATAACTGCTTAAAAGTCAGAACTGGTATTAACCTCAGGGCCAAACAATTGTGTTTTAAACCTTCTGCGGGTGTGTGATGTTTTAGAATAACCCTTAATGTCTTAAATTGATGACAGGGCTCTATACTGACTTGAAAACTTCAATGGTTGAATTATTTGTGAGTGAAATCAATAATAATAATGATTAGTATGATCTTCTTGTTGTAAGGGGAAACTAATAAACTTCTACAGTTGTTTTTTACGCCCAAGGTCTGCATGATAAATAGCAAGAGAGGTTAAGTGCTGTTTTCTAGTTTTTTAGTGTGATTCAGCTCCATTTTTTTAGGTTGGAATGATCATGACAGCGAAGCTCATTTGGATTTTAGTCAGAGACATTTCAGTTCTTCATTTAATATCTGAGAGCATTTCAGTTCACCAATACTCATTGAAGCAATACTGATTAAAATTGCTTTGAAATGTTTGATTTTATTCATTAGGTGTTTTGGGAGAAGCACAGGGAGGATATTGATATCTTATAGGGTAGCAAATTGATTATTTCTGGTGTGGACTTGGACTACAGAAACTAAGAGCGGCTGTGCTTGCGATTATTTTTTTTAAGCCACTATACGGAAAAAATAACAAGATAATTAACTAATTATCATGAGAAAGCAAAGTTTTTCCTCTTATTACCTGTAATTAGGGCTGCACAATATGGTAAGAAATCTGATTGCAATTATTTTGACAGACAGTGATATGAGCAATGTGTGATATGTTTCTTGATTAGACGGAATGATCATTTTTGCATCACAACTTTCATTTTCAATGAAAAAATGATCAAAATCGTGATGATGTGTCATTTGCTGGAATTCTTGTAGCCTCATGCTTTGTCGCCAGTAGTCTCAACATGTCATGAGAGTGAAGGCGGCCCGACAGCTGCGGCCTTTAAGAGGAGTCTGAGCTGCTGAAGGGAAAAGACCTCTGTTACCAAACCAGAACTTGTCCAAACTTATCTATGAGGGAAAACATTTTAACCAACTAATGTTAGTTGCTGTCAGTCATTTAGTTTGACTCATCTTTGCCTGTTAGGCCACATATCAATCTACTCCTCCACACTTCACATGCAGTACACGTACAGGCCTGTGAAAACAAAAGTTTTCTCAAGATAAATTATTTGATATGGGTGTCATGATTCTGCAAATCCATGATTTGATTTTACATTCGATTGCAACTGTTAGACTATCATGTCCTGATTTGTCTAGATCAACCGATGATTAGTTTTATGCCATTACAGTTGTCATTAAATTATTCTTTAAAAAGCCTTTGTAAGTATCAAGTCTGATGGAACGGCCAGTAAGTCCCGCTGTGTCTTTGAAGTGTTGTTTTTTTTCTTTGGATATGTGCCAGTGTTATGCCAAAAAATGCATTCCTGCCTAATAACGTATCACCTATTCTGGGAGATAGCAGGTGGTGTTGTCCTGGCAGACTTGCCTGCTGGAAAAAAGAGACACCACTAACCCTAACAGAGGAGGAAAAAATTACTTTGAGAAGTGCTTGATTGCTGGCTTGATTTCTGTTACTGAAAGTTAAAGCTAATTTCAAACAATTTTCAATTTAATATTGAAAATGTGACACCCTGTTATCTTGTTATCATGAGAAATTGAGCTTTGTTATCTTGAAATACCAAAATAGTTAAGTTGTGATATCACAATAACGGCATTAAAAAATTTATTGCAAGCATGGCCGGTCTTGGCGTCCGTACTTGGACTGTAAACTCTAAAACTAATGTTTGATACAGAGAGCTGCTTTTCTTGAAGAACCTGCTCGCCCTCACTGCTGATCATGTAAAAAGAGGTTTACACCCCTGTTTGTCTAAACGATGACATTATGCTGACTTTAACCTGCTACTGGAGCAGTTCCACGTATTTCTTACATCTTTTGTCTTAAATGTAGCACTGAAGCAATCTCACTCTGCGATGTCCATGTCCGTTTGTCATTAAGATGAGGAACATTTCAGTTTTTGCAGATGCCTTCTGTGTGATAATATGATTATCTATGCACTCATGTTTCTGGTTTCTCAGTTTTGGTGAGAGGTGGATTTTAGTGGTCTTTGATTATTATATTTTTGTATCAATGCAGTATTAAAAACATATTTATTGGATTTATATTCTTACAGAAAGTATTTTATATTAATTTCTCTGAAAGAAAAAAAAAATCATTGTGCTTCGTGTACAGTTTGATTGTACTTTGCCAAGTCTGACCTGGCTCAGTCTCTTTTATTTAATTAAGCCTGAAGAGAAAGTTTACTTTTGTTCTTTTCTTTTGTTCTTTTTTTTGTCTGTGTCCTGATTTGAAGCCTAGCGTGAAGCTAACAATGTGTCTAAATCTCAATTTTAACCCAACGCCTTATGTTCTAATGCCAAGGTGGCGTGTTTGATTTGTGCCTGTGGTACAGAGAAGGTCTTTGTTTCTTAGAGTGCCTGTCACTACATTCTGCTAACTTATGAATAAATTCAACACGTGTAAATTCACTCGATTCTGACTCACTGATTTTTCATGAAATAGATGCTATGATCTATGTCGCAGAGCTGCAGCAACTAATTGGTTAATCGATTATGAAATTAATTCCCAACTATTTTGGCAAAAAGTCAAAATTCTCTGATTCCAGCCTCTTAAGTGTGAATATTTTCTGATTTCTTAACTCCTTTATGACAGTAAACTGAATATATTCAGGTTGTGGGAAAAACAAGACATTTGAAGACGACATCTTGGGTTTTGGAAAACACGATCAACATTTTTCACCATCTTCTGACATTTTACAGACCAAACAACTAATCGAGAAAATAATTGACAGATTATAATCATTAAAATCATTAGTTGCAACGCTAGTATGTTTTAGATCTGTAATAACAATGAAACAGATCTGCTGGACCAGAAACAAAGAGCAACATTAACTCAGTGAAGAAACCTTTTCTGATGTTCTTTCTTCTAATGTGATATCTGCTACCTGGAAAAAAAATTATATTTAAGATACTTATTGAATGAGCATTGTTTAGATTAAGCAAACACCAACTGTAAGAAATATGAGACCTTAAAAAGAAATAAATGTCCTATCAACACAACATGTTTTATATTGATTACATGAGAAAACAATCTGGGATAGTAAAAGTAAACTTCATACTAATGTGTAAACACCTAAAATTTAACACATTCCAGTGTGTGCTGAACATGACGTTTAGATCTACACTACTTTGATACAGTAACCCCTAAAATGCTAGAGGAAACACTTACCGTATGTAAAATATATAATGTACATGTGATAACAGTGTTTTCATTAACAGGATTTATAGTGTTTTTCATTGCTAACATGCATCGGTCAAAACTGGAGTCACGTTGACAAAACTCTTCACACAGTGAACGTCTGTTTGGACCAAACTCATTCATACTCTGCAGTAACAATTTTGAAATATATGTATATAGAACCTTAGTAGAATATTTACAATAAGATGAAATGATTCAGTCCAAATCCAGCTGATTGCAGCTCCCCCAGGTGTCCTGTTTTTACTGTAGTCTTGTTACCAAATGGAGGAAAAGATACCAAAACATACGAGTTAATCATTCATGTAATGCTCACTGTTGTTACTGTTTTTAGGTCCGTGTGTCACGAGTGATAATGTATGCCCTCTGACTGAGACTTTTTATCAGTTCTTTGGTCAAACACGCTTATTTCGTATGAAGTGTCTGAGTTTTGGAGGCGAGATTAACTGGCTCAGGTGCATGTTGGTAATGCAGACTGAACAAAGAGTTTTGAAAAAGTGGATTCAGTATTGACCGATGTTTGTTAGCAACTGACAGAAACTGTAACATGTAACTGTTGTTTGTCTCAGTTTAGGTCTTACACAAATTGGCACCACATTAGTACAGTTTCTTAAGATAGTTTGAACATTATCTTTTTTAATCCATTTGCATCCTAGTTTGCTATACTGCTTCTCATGGGCCAGAAAATCATCCTGGAACTGCTGTGTAAGACAACTGTCAACTGCTTAAAGGGCAGTGTTGTTGAAGTAGCAGAGACATCCACTGTCACATCACTGATTTGCTCTTTGAAACAAACCCAGAATTATATAACTTTATGAGAATCCAGAGTAACAGAGTTCAAGTTTTTTTTTTACACATTTGTGCAACTTGGTCAGCGAACATTAGCAGCTCTGCAGGCCCGTCCCCTTCACTGTATCTTAAGTAGTTTCCACTTAAGTGTCATCACTGTGTCTGACTGTGCTGCTGTCTGTGTGGAGGTTGTGTCGTTGTTGTTGTTGTTCGAGGGATGAAGCGCATGGCCAGGCTGTGCTCGTCCTCCACAGGCTGCTGCGACAGGTTGTTGGTCTGCCTGATGCTGTTGAGGGTGCAGCCTTGGCGAGGACACACGGTGTAACGAGACAACAGAGTGACCAGGATGGCTTTCATCATCACCATGGCGATGTGCTTGCCCACGCAGGAGCGAGGCCCACAGCCGAAGGGCTGGAAGAAACGACTGGGCACCTGACAAACAGAGGAGGTAAAGACTCAATGGTTGGTTTGTGTTTCTAGAGCCACTTATTGTTGCATATCTTGCATAAAGAAAAATGGATCATATCACACTATAATGTGAAAAGTTTATTGATAAGATAAGATAGTTTATTAATCCCAATTGAAATTCGTGCTATTTGTGTTATAATAATTAACTTTTCATGTTATGACGAGATACTTAGTTTATCGTTGTTGTATTAAGAACATTTTCTTGTTATAACGTAAGTTTTTATTTTGTAATAACGTGAAATTATCTTGTTATGAACTGAAAAAACATCTTGTTATAACAGACTTTTCACGTCATAACAAGATAAATAGTATATTGTTATTACAAGAAGTTTCTTGTTATAACATGCTACGTTTTTATGCCATAATAATGTGAAATACCTTGTTCTAACAGTAAACTTTTCATATTATAATATGATACTGTTACTGTTTTTTCTGGTGTGGCAGCAGTACCCTTCTGTAGCTGCACAACTTACTGTTTTGTCAAAGTTGGTCAGGCTGAACTCTTTGGGTTTTGGGAAGAATTCAGTCTTATGCATGAGACCGATGTTGAGAATGATGTTGGTTCCTTTTGTAATTTTGGTTCCTTCGATGGTGTCATCCTCCAGAGCTTTTCTCATCGTGAAATCAACCACAGGATGAAACCTCAAAGACTCGTTGATGAAACTCTCCAGCACTTTCAAGCTCTGGTAATCAATGTTTTCAGGCCCTTTTTCACCTGGAAATGAAAAATGTTTGGAATAGTTTATTTTCTAGCTGTCATAGAGTGAAAATGAAACTAAAATGCACTTACTCAAGACAGTGTTCATCTCCTCCACTATCTTCAGCTCTACGTCTGGGTTCTGTTTCAGCAGCATCAGCATGAAGAAGAGGCTGATGGAAAGTGTGTCAGGAGCTGCAATCACCATCTCCAGCACGCACTGCCGGACGTTATCTGCTGACAGCTCTCCATGGTTCTGTTCAAGAGAAAAAGTAAGGTATGCAAAAACACAGCAAACACATGATATACTTGGATCATCTTTAGTAGAGATTCAGCTCCAAAACAGCTCCAAATTTAGCCTCCATGCCCGCACTGAAATGCAGATTAACTGTTGGAAACCCCGAAATCCAAAATGGCTGTCATCAATTAAGTTGGAAGTAATCTTTTCAGTGGTTTGGCCTACGGTACTGCACAGTATGTGGTTTCTGAGAGTTATTTGAGTCCAGCAATTTATGGTTGATATAATAATTATTTTTGACCTTCAAGATGTCCACCGATTTGATGATTCTGGAGCAAAAAAAATGAGTGTCCATCTTGGATTTGAAGGTCAAAAATAGGTTAAATCATCAAAACTACATCAATCCAAAACCTCCCAGAAACCACAAACTGTGCAGCACTGGAGGCCAAACCATTGAAATGATTATTTCTCACATTTCTCACAAAATGAGCCGCCTGCATTTTTGTTAAGGCATGAGGCCTAAATTTGTTTTTTAAACTTCACAGATGACAGATCCACAGAGCAACAAACCTTCACTTTCCACAGTCACAGAACTGCTAGAGATGACACAACTATGACTCTGTGACACACAGGTGTGCATTTATCAAAGGAGACAAACCTGAGCGAAGATGAGCTCTGTTGCAAAGTCAAGATCATCATCCAGCTTCTCCGATTCATTTATAATCTTTCTTTTAATCTCAAGAAGGCTCTCCATCACATCTTGCAGCTCTTGGCTGTTGGGGCAAAAAGCAACACAAAGATTAGCCTGCAGAAATCCCGCCCTAAATATTGAAATACTGTGACATGTGTGAATCTTACGCTGCTCTCTTATGCTTGTTGTACAGCCATCCAATCTTGAAGAATATATCAGGCTTTATTAGAACAGTTTGCCAAGTCTCAAAGTAGTTTTGGATTTTCATCAGTAAGTCTTTTTCTGAGTTACGAGGAGCAAAAAAAAAAAAAAACAGTTAGGAGCTGCGGGCGTCTGTGCAAAAACTGCAAATATGATTTAGTGACAGTGAAAATGCAGCTGACCGTCGAGCGGCACCCTGAGGAAAAGCCTGTTGGAGATGTCCACCACCGACGGCTCTCAGCAGATTGAGAGAGTCCACATGTCCGGAGGAGTCCGTCATCTCTTGCAGGCGGTCCAGGTGCTTGGCTGTGGAGCTCACACAGATTCCCACCGTCCTCTGGAGGCCGGGGCCCGTCAGAGCTGTAAAACAACCGTGAAACTCTACTGTAATCCAAATACGATGACGCAATGTTTCAGTTATTGCAAGACTTCAATCTGCAGAAGTTTGACTTATTTTTGTTAGCTTGTTAAAGGGATAGTTCACCCCAAAATCAAAAATACATTTATTTCCTCTGGCCTGTAGTGCTGTTTATCCATCTAGCTTGTTTTTGGTGAGAGCGTCATTCACTCCTGAGAGAGTTAATGATGCTCACACTGTCAACTGGTAGAAAATGTGTGATGCAGACTCACAGCGGAGAGAGAGAGAGCGTACAAAATTAATATGAACAGAAGTGTTGACTTGATAAAGCCCATACAAAGCATAATTTCATAACCATAACCTGATGAAAGTCATACCAAAACGTTATTAAATCTATGATTGCAAGTGCAGACAACAGTGTGAGGGAGTCTTTTTGCTTTGTCGACCCATGGTCTTCTTCTATGCGCCTAACGACCTACAGATGTGCAAAAGGTTTGCTCTTTGACTAAAAATGTTGTTTGATCATGCAGCATCACGTGTAAGACCTGTGCTGTAGTCTCTGTGATAGTGACAGATAGATTCATGTTATATATCCTCATCTCTTCTGTCCCATCTTCATTATTGTGCATTCAGTTGAACTTCAAAATCTGAAGTTCCCAGGTGGGAATTTCAAAGATATATTGATGTTTAAGTCAGCTGTAGTGGAATATGTTTTCAACTTGTTGTAAATTGTTGGCCAATATCTCAAAATCTTGGCAACTCACACCAAAACAATCTAGATTGATAAATAGTGCAACAGGCCAGAGGAAAAATATGTGTTTTTGATTTTTGTCTGAACTGTTCATTTATTTGCAAAGAAAGAGATGTGAAATAAGGCACCACAATAGATGATATATACTCTCTGTGAAGGTAATTTCTCACCTTTAGAAAAATACGTCCTCACTTTTTTCCAGAGTGAAATATCACTGTTGAAAATGATCCCCTTCCCTTCCATCCCAATACACTCCAGCCCTGTTTTGCTTCCAAATCTGGCCGTGTAGTGGGCGCTCCTCAGGACATGGTACACTGCTGAGGACCTGCAAGAGCAGGAGTAGCTTTGACTTATTACAGAATCATTGGATAAATTGTGAGTGGAAGGAGTTTTATCTGGTAAGACTTGCCTGCTCATAATGACAGTCTCCTCTCCATTAATCCAGACCCGCACAATGCTGCCGTATTTGTTGTTGTAGTAGTTGCTCGCTGTTCCGATCCCCATCCAGATGAATCTGCTGTAGGACAGGATCGGGCCGAGTCCTGCTAAGAAGGAAGGACCTGGTAGAAAGAAACAGGTTATGATTTCAGGCAGTGGTTCCCAACCTTTTTCCGTAAGACACCCTAACTAAGTCACATTTTTGGAGCCGATTATTTCCTGTGAATTTTGCAGCATAGATAAGTGTTCCTGATATTTGTCGGAACTTTTCATACAATTCTCTGTTTGAATATGTTCAAATGTTTCCCACATTGACATATTCTTTGTCCCACATTTGGTTTGTTGCGATCTGGTCACTCTATTTACAACTAGTCAAGAGCGTCCATAAGACTCTTGAAGTTATAAACTATTATAAGTCAAATCTATGTTTTATGACTGCAGCTGAAGTCTCTGACCTGGTATATGTGACCGGTGTGTTTTGCTCCAGGCGGTGAGGAGCAGCAGCAGCAGCAGCAGAAGCAGAGGGACGGTGATTTCAGACACTGTATCAACCACCATGGGGCTGACGGTGAGTGTCTCCAAGGCAGCATCTCATTCATAACTCCAACACCTGCGCACCTGTGCTCATAAAGCTCCTGTCTCCTGTAAAAGACAAACAAACCAAATTCATCCGTTTAATTAAAATGAAACAGATGAACTTCAATCTGTGGACAGCCTTCATTTTCATCCCTTTAATTCTCTTGTCCTTCAGTGCTCAGATGTAACCCTGGGACTCAATAAAACCAAAATACACCCACATAAAGCTTTAGGATGAACTGTTTGTATCATCTGTGTTACAGGATTCCACATATAATGTCTCACTGCAGTCAGTGTAAAGGCGGGGGACATATTATTCTCTTTTTTTATACAACATGTTTATCATACTCATTACATCAGGTATTAGGTATAAAATAGGACTACCCTTATTAATAATTTATGCATTTTTATAAGTAGGTTGTAAACACTTTATTAATAAACAATTATGAACAAGTTATAACACCTTTTCATACACTAATGAGGACTCACTATTTTGCACGATCCACATACTTTAATTAATTAATTAATTAAATTACCAATGGGTTGTAAGGTGTAAATGGTGCATGCTGAAAATGTCAAGGTAAACAATATTCATTTGGTTATTTGATATGCCAAACTGTTTGGCTACTAACATGTGCTGACGGTAATTAAATGCAAGTAACTTATCATCAAATATGTGATGAAGCTGACAGGTGTAAATGCTGCTGATGGAGAAGACGAAGTAAGTGAAGTAAGCAGTGAGATCTGAGGTTTAACAGTACAGATGAAGGTGGCAAGCAATAGGTATTGTAACAGCTTATTAATGATTTAGAAAGTGTTTACAACCTAATTATAAACATTTATAGATCATTTATAAGGTTACTGTTATCATAAAGCAGTACCAGATATTATGTACCCTGAGTTGCAAAAGTAATTTCTACCTTTGACTATTTATGCAATTCTTATTACACAGTTCATCATACTGAAGTAAAATGAGCACGATTCATTCAAACTCTAAATTATGGTGATTAAATCTTTGGATTCGAGACCTTTGCTTCATGCAAAACTCCAAGTTCTTTGCTTGATGTTTATTCTATAAGATTTGTACTGACAGACTGCAAAAAACTCTTATTGCATGCATGGTGAAATGATAATATTGATAACAATAATTAGAATTACAAAAGAATAGAGGTAGTAAATTATAATACACACTTGCTATACCTAAATAATCAACACTTAATTGCTTTACATTCATCTCCAACAGTTGCTTTTAATTACCTTTATTACAAAGCCTATAAGTCTTTCCCCAGACCCATCCAACATATAAATAAATCTTTGTCCCTGAGATGATTTTTTAATTGGCCCCAGATATTTTGAAACTCTGTAAGTTTGTCTTTGAGTGTGTATGTTTTTTTTTTTTTCAAAAGGTAAATCTTTAAGAGTATACTTTTGTCCTATTCTAAAAAAATTCTTCATTAACAAATGATCAAAGAGTTTTACCTGCTTGTCTCGTTCTGTCCTCCTCCTGACAAGTTAGAGTGCAGTTTGAAGAGATGCAGAGCTTCCTCCGCCAGTTTTAAAGATGAGCAACATTCTCCAACCAAATAAATCACAGCGATTCGAGTGTTTATAAATCCTCCTCGGCTGAGCCTTCACTATACTGGTTGCTTAGAAACACTGCCACTTTGGGGTTACAAGTACCATTACATGGCACATAACAGTACCCATCTAAAACACAAAGCAGCTTCAAAAAGAACAAAAAAGTGTTTTTTTGCTAAACCTGCAGGTCCTTCTTCAGTTGTATTCTGCATCTTTTTTTTTAGACTGGCTCACTTCACATTTAGCTTTGTTCAGAAGAAAGAAACCATGCTGTCTGATTCATGAAGCGAGGAGGCTTTTCAAGGGGAAATTAATCAGCTGGGTCAGACTGACCTGTGTCAAAGGGAACAGGGATTTACCCTGCAGTTAAAGAAAGGAAGGAGAGGGGAAAGAGAGAATGTCATCTTTATAATTAAAAGTCTTGAAAGTTTCAGTCTAAAAAAGGGGGGAAAGGGCATGGATGCAACATTAAAAAGTTTATAATGAGCTGTCCTTCACACTCAGCACCTATGAATGGCTGGTATGCTGTTGATTGAGATGCTGGCCTCACATTTCAGGGTTTAGGTTGGAGCTTTTATCCCAAGTTGGCTGAAAAAACTTGCTTTTCCTTGTTGTAGTAGAGACTAAACTGGATAATTAGAACTTCTTGGAAAATGTAGACACGGAAATGTTACTTGTCCACCAACACAAGTGGAGAAATAACCATTATTCTATATTTGGAAATGCATAATGCAATAAATAAAGAAACATAAAAAGCCATTTATTAAAAGGAGATTTCAGCACACACGCATATCTACACACCCACAGGGTTTTACTGAAAGTGCTCTGAGAGCTCTTTTGTGGATCCAAATAATGTTCCCCTTGTTCACAACTTGTTTATTCCGCTTCCATGTAATTCTGTGTAGGATGATTGGTGACAATATTGAGACGAAAAGCAGCAGACTGATGAGAACCACTACACTGTCTGCAGGACATGTCACTCTGGAAATATGTCCATTAGCTGCTTCTAAATCAAGTAAGGCCTATTACATCTTAACTGTTTCCCAGATGGATGTTGTTGCGCAATGCATCACGTGGTCCCTGCTGTACTTACAGACAGATTTTGACATGTTTATTCCTCTCGAACAGCTCACAGCGTAGTTCCCCTCTGACGTCTCATCTGCTGGCAGGTGTTCAGTTATGCGCCGCTGCTGTATGTGCTTGTGAATTTCAGAGCGCAGATCACTCGTCTGCGGCAGAGGAGCAGGATACAAACATGAAGGAGAAGAGTGGAGTTATTCTGCTGCTGGTGGGGATGTGCACTGCTGCTGTTCCTCAGCTCAACAGGTTTGGTGTTCCTGCTGGTGCGACAGAGAGAGCTGACAGAGGAGCTGCTCAGGTTGGATGCCCAGATGCAGGAGCTGTCACAGAGCTACAGGCTGCAGGCGAAGATCCTGACTGTGGACGCTGCAGAGGCTGGAGAGCTGAAGAAGCTCCACCGCAGCAGAAGACACCAGATGAAGCACCAATACAAAACCAAGAGGAAGAAGGACATGCTGATGCTCATGACTTACTCCATGGTTCCTGTAAGACACCACTTTTATGAATGTTTGCTGCACTTCTATAAAAACAAATATATGAAAAGATTTATAAATTTCTCATTATGTTATGATTACTGAGAACAGGGGAGCAATCAACAACTGTTCGCTGTCACATTTAATAGAAACATTTCCTCTCTTGTCCCCTTCTGGGACATGAAGCACGTGCGCATAATGCAAAGAATCCAAGTGGCTGCTGCAGAGATTGAGAAGAAGTTTGGTTTTCCATTGAATGTTTCCTGGATAAATACACTCAGCAGTGGAGCGTGACTGTGACTGCTCCTCCCTCAACTGTAATCACATCTGCTGGGAACTGGCATTTCTCCTGAGGGTGCTACTGTATTTCTTGACAAAACAATTGCCAGTGATATACAAGTATTTAACCAAAATAAACACAAGTTCCCAGAGCACAAAGTCACATCTTTTAAACTGCTTATTTGTCAAATCAACAGTCACAAACCTTAAGATAGTCGGTTTTGGAGCTGCACGATATTACAATTGAGATGTGATTCACGATTAGTTGGAATGAACATTGCAAAAAATTGCAGCTTCTGAGATTTGGATATTGCACATTTCGATTAATTGTGCAGCCCTAATTCACTTTATTAAGAACACAAACAAAACCAGCATTTTCAAAACTGTTGCCAGCCAACTAAATCAATTAATCTCTTCTCAAACTAGAAGAGGTCACTCAGTAGAGTGCAGATCCCTGCAAGACAACAGATGTTGACAAAATACTGCAATGCTACCACAACTTGCAGATGCAGCCAGCAGAAATTAGTAAAGTTCTGCCAACAATAACAGACCTACACATACATGAAACAAGAAATCAGACTGAAGCAGTTGTTGATCACTTGTGGCCCCTGTGCCTCGCAGTTGTTTGTCTCCACCAACCAGTCAAGCTGCAGTTTACATCCACGTCTGTCCAGAGTCAAGTAATGTATGTAGTGAAGACTTTAGTAAAGTAATAAAAGGTATTAAGTGTATTTTTTTGGAAAAATAGAAATTACATGATATAATTGTACATGTGTGGTTCCAGTGAATAATTTCAAGTGAGAAACATGCTGTCTTCACTTATAGACTGTTTTTACAGAGGAGCACAGAGGACTGATAAAGAGCTAAACCATTATGATGTCACTGTGAAGTTGACCTTTGACCTTTTGATATAAATACTCTATAAATTCTTGCGTTACGGCCAAAATGTGTTTAGTGAGGTCACGGTGACCTTGACCTTTGATCTTTAACCACCAAGATCTAATCAGTTCATCCTTGAGTCCATTTGTGCAAAGTCTGAAGAAATTCCTTCCAGGCGTTCTTGAGATATTGTGTTCACGTGATTTGGATGACCAGAAAACATAATACCTGTGGACCCTGCTGTTGCCAGTGTGGAGCCATAAAAAAAGGTTTTTCAAGAAGTCTGACTCGCAGAGGTCCTTTAGCATACAGTCATGAATGTGCACAAAAAAATTGGCTGATTGGTTCAGTAATGTTAGAGATAAGCTGAGGACAAGATGCACGTCCTTTGATCATGCACGTACACTCATGCATGCACAGGCACACAGAAGCGATCGCATGATCATATTAATGTGAATAATGTGAAGTTAAAAGAGCTATAATCGTCTCTTAAATCACATATGACAAGATGGCTCACAGGAAAGGAAAATATTTTTGTCCAAGTGATTTAAACACCAAACTGTAATTTCAGAGAGCTTCCAGATGTTCCAGGTGTAGTTCCTATCAACACTGGCTTCACCTGCTGTTTCTCTCTGTTTTTCTTTATTTCAGGTCAAAGTCTTCGCAGACCTGTGTAACGGCTCCAGAGGAATTTGTTTAACAGGTGCACTTCATAAATATTCTCCGTAACATCACTTTTTATGGTTTCTGCTCCTTCTTCTGTATTTGATTTGTGTTAAATGTTCAATTTATTTCCCACAGGTCCACCAGGACCACCAGGTAAAAACAGGCACTTTAATTAGCTGCATTAATTACTTTAACTGAGCTGATTTTGTTGTTACAGTCACGGCACTTTTGCATATTAGGTTTACCTGGTAGAGCTGGTTCACCAGGACCACAGGGTGTGCCGGGGCCGGAGGGGAGACGAGGGAGAAGAGGTGAGAGATTTGTTTTGCCTTATAAATCTGCAAACCCCTCCCTGCTGACTAACTCCGGAGATGAAACATGTACCAGATCAGACAAATACACTCAGAGACAGAAGTCATTCACAAGTTTCAAACAGTCCTCCACTGTTCAGCTGTCGTTACATAACATGAGAAGCCCACTCAACATCTACAAGAGACTTTGTGTGTAGCTGTCGCCTTAGAAATGAATAGGAGAGGAGGTGGAAAATGTTTACTAGACTGAATCTTGGTGGTCACCAGCCCCGACAGCATGTGGGCTGGTGTTGTTGTTTTCACCTTGTGAGTTGTGTGTGTGTGTATGTATGTGTGTGTCGTAATGGCAAAATGTGATCCTGGAGACATGTAGGCTACTGTAGCAGGAACTTCCCCAGAAGTGGTTTTGAGCACTTTGCCAGGTGTTTATATGTCTGTTGACAGATTTTGTCAACACAATAACAGTACCCTGCAATATGCAGTCATGAAACTTCAGAGGTGTGTACTGCCGTAACAAAGCCAAAATGCAGAAACTAAATATTTAGTTAAGACCAAAATCTGACTTGTTGACATTTATGCCATACATTTCTTTTGCCATAAAAATTTATAATTCCAAAGAAAACATCATGTTAAATGTGCAGTTAAAACAACACAAGCTAAAAAACAAATCAATGTCAACTACATAGCTAGCTAACAAAGAGAGCCAAGTCCCATCGTAGCTAGCCAGAAATATCCACAGCTAACGTTGACTAAAGCCTTGTAACTGTATTAAATATATCAAGTTCAGTGAACTAACATCTTTTAAATTTAGTTTGTTGTCCCACGTAAGTAAAGTGAGGGCTAAATCCAGTTCACAGAGAAGAAAAACAGCTGAACTAATCCTGCTAAAAAAAAAAGCTAACTATTATTTATGAGTATTAATTATGAGTCTGTGTGTAATCATGGAGACATCTACAGTACTGTAGTGATACATGTGTTTATGCTGTCAGTCTCCAGTGTTCCAGCACAAGAAATGTGTAAAATCCACCAAACTGCAAGATGCATGCACAAAATAAAATGAAGGCTGAGTTTGAAGTTGTTACTCATGGGTCATGTGGTCTGACCATGAGTACTCATGTAATAATGTGATAAGGACTACTTACTAGTTTGTTATTGATCTATAGAGCAACATGTCCGTGAATGTTCTCATTCGTCCAGGTCATTGTAATCTCAGGAAAAGATTAATCGAAAGCAACTGGACTTGTTAAAAGTCTTATTGAAGACGTTTCGCTTCTCATCCAAGAAGCTTCATCAGTTCATGCCTGTCAGACTAGTCAGAGCTAGTCTAGCTCTAGAGATCTATAGAGAAACATTAAAGGTCCAGTGTGTAAAATCTACATGGATCTGTTGGCAGAATAGGGCAGAAATTGAAGCATGTTTTCATGAAGAATCGTTGTGTTTTTATTACTTTAGAATGAGCCGTTTATATCAACTGAGCATGCTGGTCCTCTGTCAGGGAGGTCACCATGTTTCACTGTCTTGTTTCTACAGTAGCCCAGAACAGACAAAACAAACACTGGTTCTACATACAGCTTTTCACATTTTTCATGGCCACAAAAGGTTCCCCTCCATGCCTGGAAGAGGAGGGTGAAGTGAGGTGTTTGCGGTCTGAATGCTCACCGCCAAATGCCACTAAATCCTTCACACTGATCCTTTAACACACAATCTATTCTGTTTTAGTTTGGATTTTTGTTTTTCGATTCAATTGGTTAAAGTAATGATGACATCTGTCATTGACTAGGACCCCCTGGTGAAAAAGGAGAACCAGGACCTAAAGGAGACCCCGGGCCTCTGAGACTGAAAGGCGAAACCTACAATGACATTCTCATTGAGGGTGAGAGATGACAACATCCTTAAACCTGATATGAATAATGTGATTAGCAGAGAGGAACCATTATGTCTCACAGAGTCACTCAGACTGCATCCAATAGAGAAGCTGATTTTACAAAATATGTTTAATTTTCTGAGTTTCTTATATATTTTCAGAACAGACTTGACTCATTTAACCTGCTGGGGATATCAGTCGTAGAGATTTCTGCCATCTCTCAAATATAATGGGACTAAAAGGCGCAAGTCCTGTGTTTCTCCAAGTACCAAAAAAATACATTTGAAAAATTCTTAACCAGTGTCTCTTTCCAAAAATCATGGCCCGGTTACTCAAGGAACTATTTTCTTACTGCAGTACAATCTACCAGAATGACTTTATTCCTATTAGAAACAAAATATATTAGAGAGAAGGCAGACATCTACAAAACTCTGCAATTCACACCAAAAAAAAAAAAAAAATTAAAAAAAAAAATCTACATGGATAAATAGCACTACAGGCCAGAGGAAAAAATATGCATTTTTGACTCTGGGGTGAACTGTCCCTTTAAGACAGTCCAGAGGTCCACCATGTTTTGTTCAACAATTATCCTGTTGTGGGATGTAATAAACAAACTGAACCACAACTTTTGTGAACTAATCCCCTATTCTTTTTTGTTTAAATCTATATTTTCTCCAACTTTAAATGAAAAGCCACAGTGCATCACTGAACAACATATTATACCAAGAATTTACATATTAGTCCACAGTGCAGCTTTGTTCTTTTATTGTTGTTTTTTTAAACTTTTTATTTATGAACATTTTTCACTTTTTAAGGATGGTAAACAAAAAAACAGATGAGGTCATGTCATTTGTCTAATTTAAAACCAAATGTCACACATGATACATTAAATAATTATGAAATTGTTGTTTTTGTAAACGGCATATGTCAGTGACCAGCAGTATTGTTTATTCTGTCAGTTTAACACATCTGATTTGTATCTACTGTATGTGTATATTTGAAGGTCCTCCAGGTCCGAGGGGTCCACCAGGTCCACCAGGCCCACCTGGTCCACCCTGTCCTGCTTGTTTTCTCTTTAACGAAGTGAGAAACACGACTTTCAGAGAACATATGCATCAAACCGACATGTTGATGGGTGAGAACATCTCTACAGAATCATCATCTACAAACAGTCATTTTCACCATGGCATGGTTATGTTCAGCGATTGATTAATCAGGCAGATTATCTGGCATTTTGAGATAATCAACGTCAGCCGCTCACAGTGCCGATAAACAAAAATGTCTGCAGGCACCCATGTCAGCGCAACCGGCACGATAATGTGAGCTATGTGCACAAACGTGGCCACACAGCAGAGTGATACTAAAACAAAAGTATAAAGGAAAGACAAAACCTTGTTTAAATTGCATCTCAGCAATCTCATAGTTTAAGTATTTTCATTTGACCTTTTGTAGTATTTTGATTACAAGTTTTTAAATGAATTTACTTCAGTTTAAAGAATATAGGAGATTCCTCAGTGCACCACTAGAGGGAGCTCAAGTACCACCAGTGATAGTGGTACCATAGTTTAAGAATCAAAGTATTACACTGTAATAGTGCATGGAATAATGGCATCATACATGACTTTTCCTTCTTTTGATATCTACATTATATATTGACCACCGGCTGCCGCGCTCTCTAAATATTGACATCGGCACTGGCTAATGAAAAACCCATATAAGTCATCTACTAGTATTTGTTACATAACATGTTATTCAGCCAGTTTTCAGTTATGTTGTCTGTGAATTTTATTCCTCACCATGACGGTCTCAAACTTGCTATTACCACTGTAATGGTTGACAAACATAATTTTTTTCTTTTGGTTTAATAATTGACTTTGTCATATGCATTATGATTAGTAATTTTAAAGTTAGAACAAATTAACCTTCCGTTTCTTCTCTTACTCTACATGTTCAGATTCATCTCCTGTTCTGACGAGGGAGCCCTTCAATGAAACAGACACAGAAAACATCAGCAGCTCCGCAGTTAACAAGCCTGGTAGGAAGAAATTCAGAATTTGCGATTACATGAGTTAATAATTTAGGTTACAGGCTGTTTGTGACTTGAATGTTATATCATGACGTCTGTACCAAATCCTCAACTTGAATTACGTCTTTATTTCCACAGAGTCATCAAAATCAAATACGGTCAATGATAAAAGAAATGTACTGAATGTTACTGAGTCTAATAAACTGCAAAACACAAGTTTGGAATCTGGTAAGCAGTGTAATTGTCAGACTTAAATTTGATTATGACGAGAGAAGTGAGGAGATTTGATTTTAGTCTTTTTTTTATTATTTCTTCAGACTCTTCATACTTGGCCCAGAACAACAGCAAGCCAAATTTAACTAGCAATGAAAAATGGAGGAAAACTGGTGAGTAAACTTTGTGAATTTTGGCTTCAGATTACAGTAATACATGCCAATAAATTAAATGAGTTAGTTATTTTTATGGCAAGCTGTTTGTAAACGAAGACTTCAGTCTGTATCATATGTGATCTTTCTTTCCACAGGATCACCAACACCTGATCAGGATGACAGCAGAGGTATATTTAACGTTACTGACTCTAAAAAACTTCCAGAAACAAGTATGGACTCTGGTAGTGAACCATTTTGCGTGGGAAGACGCCATTGACAGACCTAATTCTGACTACATAAAAACAAACTCAACTCAGTACTTTTTTCTTTATTTTCTAGAGTCGGTATCTGTTCCTTCGGAGTACAGCGAGGACACACTGAACGATACCAGCACAGGGATTTTATAGAGCCACTGTATAAATTCTTAACAGGTATTAACTGCGTTCTCAATTATAAGTAAACGTCTCTTGTATCATAGTCAGCATTAGTTTTTGTCTGGTTTCATTTAACAGCTCTACTTCCTGCAGACCCGATTGACAACAGTGACACCTTTAATGGCAGCAGACAAATTAATGATACACCCATGAAGAGTGGTAAGAATGTGCATATACTGTATTTGGTGTAAGTATTGTAAAGTTCACATGCATGATTAGTTGAAGCTGCTATAAGGATTATCTGAATAAAAATCTCCTTCGGCATGTTTTTAACTGGCTAATGTACAACTCACTGTAACTTTGCCTGGAAAAATGTGAACACAGGCCTGTTTCATGCAACTTCAAAGAGAATCCGACCTGGTGGCAGGCATTAAAAACAACTATATAGAAATAGCTGATCTTCTCGCTGATGTTTTTGTTTGCTTATGCAGGTCATATAGAGGCATCAGTATTAAACTGAGATGGTTTCCCTCCTTGTAGTCGCTGTAAGTTGAGGCACAGATCTAGTTATCTAGTAAATCTAGTTAACCACCAGTTTTCAGTGGCAGGAAGACTAATTTTAATTTATTCTGCAGTTGTTTCAGGAAAATAAACGAGACTGTTTCACCACATATTGCCTGATTCAGTTTATAAATGTATGTTTATCTAAGTTCTGTTTTGTTTTCTGTAGAGTCAGCATCACCTCGTCCAGACTACAGACCTGACACATGGACTGAAACCAGCACAGAGGATGTTACAGAGACACCAATTAAATTATTACCAGGTAGGAGATATTGGTACTCATTCATGACATGTTTGTACGCACAGATTTGATATTAACTTCTCATTGCTCACCTTTCTTTCTCAGTTTTACCAACACTACATACAGCTCATGAAGCCACAGATGTTTTTGATGTGACCGACTCTGAAAAGCCTGGTAAGAAACCATTTCAGTCCCCTTTTAATCCCACAGACTTTATTAATATTAGAAATCAATGTAAAATATGACCAGTATTACCTCATAATTCTTTTATTTTCTAGCGTCAGTTCATAAAGATTTCAGCCACGACATCCTGAATGAGTCCAGCACAGACCAATAAAATTTAGCCTGATATCAGACTGAATTGCTCATTTCATTTCCACATTCAGAGAAAGAGCCGTCTCAGTGGAGTGGGCAGATTCAAATGTCTGGACCCAGACTAAATAAAATTATTATCAAGCAGGAAATAGTGGAACTCATTCATGAAATGTTTGTACAAGAGATTTAATCTTAAATTCATACTGAGCTCATCTTTTTAAATCACATTTCTCTCCCACAGTGTTACCAACACCACATCCAGCTCATGAAACCACAGATGTTTTTCATGTGATCCACTCTGAGGAAGTTCAAAACTCAGATAAGGAATCTGGTGAGCAGCAATTTCACTACCCTTTTAACCTCATAGACTTTCACAATATCAGAAAGAAATCTAAAAAATATGACCAATAGTATCTCATAAAGTGAGTTAATACCCTAAAAAACTGACATGAAAATTTAATAATAGAGTTAGGTTTTGGCATGGTCTAGTACAAGTAAATTTAATCATGTTTATTCAATCAACTTTATGCAATCTCTTGCAACCTTGCAGCTCGAGTTTCCCTTTGAAACAATCGGTGGTGAAAAAGATTAAAATCTTTACTTAAGTACTAATAACAACTATGTAAAAATCCTCCATTACAAGTAAAAGTCCTGCATTCTTAACTGAAATCAAGTTAAAGTACAGAATTATCTGTACAATGTACTTAAAATATCGAACATAAAAGTACCACAGAAAAATGTCCACTGTTACTTATTAGTATTACACAGCATGTGACACTTATTGCATCATTAATACTGATGTATGAATGTGTGAGCAGCATTTTATTGTTGCTCTTGGTGGAGCTGGTTTTAACTTCTGGAACAGTTTGGTAGTTCAGTGAGGTCCAGTGGTTCCCAGTTCAGGGGTCAGGCTCCTCCAAAGGGTCACAAGATAAATCTGAGGGGTTGTGAGATCATCAGTGGAAGAGGAAAGAAGAGAAAACAAAGTTCTGATACACAAATCTGTCGCAGTTTTTCTCTAATCTGTGTTTTTTTTTTATTGTTGTTGAAATGAAACCATGTCAGAGGGGAAATGCATCCGTTTATATTTTTATATGAACCTTTATTTGAAAAGTAACCACTATAGCTGTTATATAAATGTAGTGAAAATTATAAAAAGTATTGAAAGTGCCATATGCTACTCTTTCATGTAGTCAAGTAGAAATGTAGAGTAGAATAAAATAGATATACTCAAGGTGGGGTGAGACTCCTGAATTCATCCTCAGGCACTAATTCAGCTGAACTATATTTTGATTATCTGAAACAACATGTTAAACTCAGTATTTTTTATGTTTTAGATTCGGGATCATTTTACAAAGACTTCAGTCACGACTCACTGATTGAGACCACCACCGAGGATATTACAGACGGACCAACAGAAATATTAACAGGTAGGAAATACTTTAAATGTATGTAGGCGGGAAATTAGGTAGAGAGAGGAGGGAAGACACACAGCAAAGGGCCGTAGGCTGGGATCAAACCCATGGTTTGGTTGAGGATTCAGTCTTTGTACATGGACCACACGCTCCACCAACTGCACCGCTGGAGCACCACACAGATTTGATCTTAACTTCACACTGTTCCCATCTTTTTAAATCTCACCTTTCTTTCCACAGTGTTACCAACACCACATCCACCTCTTGAAGCCACGGACGTTTTTCACGTGACCGACTCTGAGGAAGTTCAAAACTCAGATAAGAAATCTGGTGAGCAACATTTTCAGTGCCCCTCTCAATCCCACAGACCTTTCTAGTATTAGAAAGTAATATAAAAATATGACCTACATTAACTCATAAAGTTAGTAAATCAATCCCTCCAGGATTTCACAGACTTTTTTTTTAGGATTGTTGCAGCCTAAAATACCCGATTTCATGGCAGCTTTTCCAAAAAATTAAGATACATGTTGCAGAGTTTTTAAGTATTTTTTTTTTTTTTTTTTTGCAATGAAACAAGTGAAAATTGCAAAAAAGAAAGTTGTAATTTTGTCCATATAAGTCATTAAAAATCAAAGCTAACTTGTTTCAGGGAGAATAAAACTGTGGATGAGTAACCTCACTTAAAAGACTCAGGATTACAAAAATTCAAACAAAATAATTTTTATTTGTAAATAAAGGCGTGCACCTGGGGGGGGTAGTACACAAAGAAGTGAAATCTTTTGGAGCTCAAACTCAGTCAAAACAGCAAGCACAAAATTATAAAAGACAAGTACAAGAGCATTGATAAATGTGTGTTCTTGTGTTCTTTTCAGTACCCATGACAAAATAAAAAAATATAAATCCAAAAAAAACAGTAAATAATAAAATATTGAGTCAATTCATTGAGATGCACATGTATGATGTTTGCATGGGGGACTGCTATGATTGGTGGAACTCACGGGAAGCTTTGATGATTGGTCAAATTTGCAGAAAAGTTGCAGAGTTTCAGTGCAGAATTCACAGGTAGCGGGTGAATTTGTGTTAATTGTGATCGCACCGTTGCTATTTCTTGGAGGGACTGGTTAATAGCCTAAAAATTGATAAAAAATTAAATAAACTAATATGATATTGTTTTTATATAAACTTTGAATAGTAGCCAGTGAGTAGCTGTTAAATAAATGTAGTAAAAAGTACAAAATGTTCCTCTTAAATGTAGTCACGTAATGCATAAAGTGGCATAAAATAGAACAAGTATCTCACTACTGTACCTGAGTAAATGTACTTAGTTATTTTCCACCACTGGAAACAATAGATGTCTAATACAAAATATATTTTGTATTACATTTGTAATGCAAAGAAACATCTTCTGCCATGATCCCAAGTCACATTTTAAACAAATGTGAATTCACAATTGCAGCAATGCATCCACACATTCATGCTTTCACAACCTCACAAACACTTGACCTCCATAATTCAGTCTGTTTAACAACATGTTAAACTCAACACCTTTTATTTTTCAGAGTCAGGATCATTTCATGAAGACCTCAGCCCCGACACCCTCAATGAGGATGTTACAGCCGGACCAACACAATTATTATCAGGTAGGAGGAACTGAAACTCATGAAATGTTTGTACACGCACAGATTTAATCTGAACTTCATGCTGTTAAAATCTCACCTTTCTTTCTCACAGCATCACCAACGTCACATCCACCTCGTGATGTTTTTCATGGGGCCGACTCAGGGAAAAATCAGAATACAAATAAGATAATCTGGTGAGAAACCACTTCAGTATCCTTTTATTCCCATAGGCTTTCTTATTTTAAAAATATATAGTGATAATATAGTATAAATCTGAGGTGTTATGAGATGATTAATGGAAAGGGAAAGAAGAAAAAGCAAAACAAAGTTCTGATATACACAAGTCTGCTTTCACTTTTAGGACATTTTCCTCTTATCTTGTTTTTTTTAATATTGTCTAATTTGAATAGTTACTGAAATGCAACCTTGCGAGACGTCTAGAGGGGAAATGCATCTATTTATGTTTTTATGTAAAATCTAAATTCGACGAGTAGCCAGTAATTATAGCTGCTAAATAAATGTAGTGAAATGATGTCAAGCAGAAGTATGAAGCAGGATAAAATAGATACTTAAGTACAGCACTCCGTTACTTTCCATCACTGGAAAAAAAAATAGATGTCTAATACAAAAATGTACTTTCCTCTCTTTGTAATGTAACATAACATTTTCTTGTGGGCATCATACAAACTCTGCAGTTGAACTAAATCCTTAAAAAAGGTTTTCAGTAGTTCTCAATAAAGTACAACTTAATGAAATGTTAGTACACACAAATTTGATCTAATCTCAGAGTGCACTGATCTTATTGGCCCAGGTTTTTACAACTTTTCCTGCAGTTACTGTCTTTATTAGCTTCTCTGGTTGAAACTCACTCAGATCAGGTGCTGAAGTGTTTTGCTGAATGCAGGATGTGTAAAATTTTGATTACGTGAAACAACATGTTGACCTCAGTACCTTTTATTTTCTGGATTCAGGATCATTTCATACAGACTTCAGCCACGACACACTGAATGAATCCAACACAGAGACTGTTACAGATGGATTAATAAAATTATTAACAGGTAGGAAATTTTATTTTTTTAATTATGAGTAAAGCGAGTGACTATGACTTTTAAATATTATGTGTGATGTTTTATTTCAATCTGCAGCCCCAGTTTCTGCGGACCAAAACAATGATGCCTTCAACAACACTGGAATCATTTTTGATACGCCCGTGAAAAGTGGTAAGATCTGTCTGATCAGTTTCATTTGCTTTCGCTGTCCTCAAAACCCCCAACCATCATCACAATATGCTGATTTAAAGATTTCATTTATTCCAAATGTTATATCTAGATATATTACTTAAAAATCTGATTTTTTAATAAATGAGAAAATGTGTTTTTTTTTCTTTTTTTGTTTTTAATTTATTAGACTCGTCATATTCATCCCAGAACAAAAATTTACAATTTACAAGCGATGAAAACTGGAGAGAAACTGGTGAGTAAACTTTGTTAACGTTTTTTATGATGCTGTTTACGAATTAAGGCTTCAAGTTTCTGTGTCATATGTCATCTTTCTTTCCACAGAATCATCAACACCAGATCCAGCCTATGATAGCAGACTGTACTGAAAGTTACTGAGTCTAAAAAACATCCAGAAACACATACAGAATCTGGTAAGAAGCTGTTTTGAGCGGTGGGAAGATGTTACTGATGGACTTAGTTTGATTAAAAACACGTTTACGCCAATCCTTTTTTTTTTTTTTTTGTTTTATCTTTCAGAGCCAGTTCATTCAGATGACACACTAAACGATACCGACTCAGAGAACGTTACAGAGACACCAATTAAAGTATTAACAGGTATAACTGTGTTTTGAATTATGAGTAAAAGTCTCTTGTGTCCTAATTAAAGGTGCTGCCCTCCAACAACATCAGTATTTGTCTCGTTTTGTTCTATAGCTCTACTTCCTCCAGACCGGGTTCACAACAGTGACCGGAAACATGACGGCAGAAACAACAATGATACACCCATGAAAAGTGGTAAACGGTCATATTGTGTATACTGTAGCAGCCATAATCGTGTTTAATATTAGCTTGAAACGAGACTGTATCACCACATACTGCCTGGTTGAGTTTATAAAAAATTGTTTTGTTTTGTTGTTCTGTTTTCTACAGACTCAGTATCACCTCATCCAGACTACAGACCTGACACGTGGATGGAAACCAGCACAGAGGATGTCACAGAGACACCAGTTAAATTATTACCAGGTAGGACTCATTTATGAAACGTTCTTAGACACAGATTTGATCTTAACTTCTCATCGCTCATCTTTTAAATCTCACATTTCTTTCTCACAGTGTTTCCAACACCACAGTCAGCTCGTGAAGACAGAGGTGGTTTTTATGTGACCGACTCTGAGAAAGTTCAAAACACAGGTAAGAAATCTGGTGAGCAACAATTTCAGTACGCTTTTGAATCCCACAGATTTATTAATATTAGAGAGGAATGTAAAAATCTGACTGATAGTGACTCATAAAGTGAGTCAGTACCCTGAAACACTGACGTAAACATATGTTTAGTTAAGTCAAATGAAAAACAACCATTTTCACTTATTCTACAGATGTTTCAGGATAATCTCACACTGCACCATTAACTTGTTTATATTCATATTAGTTTGGAATGAGACTAAGTGTATGACCAACCTCTAGACACGAAAATGGAATCTAGTAAAAGAAAAAAAAAGAAAAAAAGTACTTTTTTATTTTCAGTATCACCTCGTCCAGACGACAGCCATGACCCCTTGAAAGATACCAAAAGAGAAAATGCTACAGAGGCACCAGTTAAATTATTAACAGGTAAGAAACACACTTCTTTGAATTACATGTACAAGTAACAATGGCCTAAAAAACATCAGCTTTTATCTTTATGTATTTATCTGTATATTTTTCCTTTCATTTTACAGCCTCACTCTCTGTAGATGTGGCTCCAAAGAGGGACGCCTTCAATAACAGTGGAAACAGTTTCAATACACCCTTGAAAAATGGTAAGAAACTGCCTTGTGTTTCACATTTGTGTTGTTTTTTTATTTTTATTTTTTACCGTATGTTTTTGGGCCAAGTTAAACAAACTCACACATTACAGTTATTGCAACATTTCTTTGTGTTGCAAACAGTTATGAGAAAGTGAGCACTTGCTAATAATTGAAAGGTCCAAAAAAAACCCCCATAATTTTCAAAAACTTTCAGGGAAAAGTTTCAAGAAATTTCTGGCAGTGAACATTTTTCTTCACTTTCCTCTTTCTTTAGACTCTTCAAATTCAGTCAAAACCAACAAGATCACATGACAACGAATGAGAGTTGGACAAGAACTGGTGAGAACATTTTGTTAAATTACCCTTCAAAATGTCTGTATGCGTATTTATCTATGTAGAGAAAAGGGGAAGCCACAGGCCTTACTTCAAGCACACCTGCACTGAGCCAAGGATATAGTTAAAAAGCCTTTATTAGAAAGGCTTAGTTAGATTTATTATGTATTTATTGGATAACAACTTTTTCAAATACTGAAGTACATATCTTCTTTCCTTTAGAGTGCAATATGAAAACTATTAGATGCTCAGAGAGAGCCACCAAAATGCAGAGCACTTATGGAGCCTGGATGTCTGATGCATCCCAGCTGGATGACGGTCGATACTGGATCGCCGACCACTTTTCCGGTGATTTTAACATTAACCACAAAGTCTACCATGCATCAGAGATATTTGCAAGTTATTGTGAACTTAACACAGAAACATTTCTTCCCCAGGTCGACTCGTGGCGGAGCACGGCGACATTTCGACATTTCAGAATAAAAGCAACAAAATTGTAGACGTCAGGAGGTTCTACCAGGGCTGTGGTCATGTTGTTTACAAGAAGTCACTGTACTATCACCACGCAGGAACAAACAGACTCATAAAGTAAGTGTTTGTGTTAAACAGGTACAAGACTGCTGACATACTGATATTTTTCATGTCTGTGTCATGTAACCTGTGACTTTTGTACTCAGCTTCTGAACTTACCTGTGCCTGCTAAATATTTTACAGATTTGACCTGAACAACAGGAGGATAACCACTCTGGTCATGGCAAACAGCAGATATCACAACCTGACTTATCTTTTCCCCAACTCCAAGACGTATTTCAAGTTTGCTGTGGACGAAACTGGACTGTGGGTCATCTTTGCGGCAGATACAGATGATCACACGATGGTGGCGAAGCTCAACCCGACACGTTCTCAGTGGAGTCACTCATCAACACTCACTACCCCACAACTAAAGCAGGAAATGCTTTCATTGTGTGCGGGATGGTATATTTCACAGATGACAAAGACAGAAGAGTCACATTTGCCTTCGATTTAAAGAGAGAGAGTCCTCAGGATGCAAGTTTTGATTTAAGGCCAGCTAACGGCATCCTGGCTATGCTGTCTTATTATCCCAACAAAAGGCTTTTGTATCTGTGGGACAACAGCAGTGTGAGAACCTGCAAAGTTAAACTCAGAACGACCCAAACATAACAACAAACCTGGTAAAAATGAGGAATAAAGGATTTTTTTTTCTTATCTCTCTTGTTTTATGTACATTTCTTGTGACCTGATTTTGGCACAGGAGAAAACTGCTGTTAAAGGTTGAACAGATCACACTGGATATTGTTTGCAATAAACATGTGACCCCTTTGTCAAGTTCATATCACCGACTACTGATGCACATGATTTCAGGAGACCACAATGGTGGATTTACGCAACATGGTGTGATAAATGGTTGCAGGAATGTGGACATTGTTTCATGGACAAAAATAGTTTTGTTGAGAGTCACAGACCTGCAACAGTCACAAAACGTTTAGGTTTTGCTAAAATATAGAAAATAGAATAGAATAGAAAGCCTTTATTGTCATTGTACATAATACAACACAATTAGGAGCAGTAATCCGCATTATTCCAAAAAAAAGACACAAAGACACACAAAGGAATTTAACAAAACAAGATCAGATTAAAAATGATTTAAAAAACAATAACAATAGGTAAAAAATATCAATAATAAATAGTCGGGAAACAACCAGAAATAGTTAGATCACAATAAAAAGAACATAGTAATGACACCTGGTAGAGTTACCCCAAATTAAAAGCCAAGTTTAAAATTTCAGTGTAATTTGATGTAATTATGCACTAGGATAAATGAGGAACAAAAACTTCAGTGAGCAAACATTCACAGCCAAATAATGTAAATAATTGGAATAATATGTAATATAGTATAAGTTTAGTAAACTTGAATTATAAGTAAAATAAATACAATGAAATTTATGCTAGAATATATATATTATTGTAGTAGTATGGATGTGATTATTGCACAAGAATAATAAATGTACTATTGCATGAGTATGGACGTATATTGCACAAGAATGATGCAGTTACTGTACCAGGTCAAGTGGTCTGCCCCAGTTAGACCGGTCATATACCATGTTAGAGGTCATTCAGTGGTTATTGGAGTTTATTGTGAAAGAAACTGTTCTTCTGTCTGGTGGTTTGGTCTGGTGGTTCGTGTTTTAATGCTCCTGTAGCGCCTTCCAGAGGACAACAAGTCCAAAACTCATATGAGAGTGTTATGTGACAAAATCTTTCACCCAAATTTGTCTCAGTGTTCATCCTTCAAGTACCTTTTTCCTGTTCATGGTCAAAATAATTCTTTATACAGATGTGTGCTGTGTGATACTGGAGATACACTGAAGATATGCGATGTAAGAAACTCATAGCAGAATGAGAAAGACTTTCAGCTGAAGGCTTCACATATTCATGGTGAGTTTCTGCTGTGCAGCTCAGCGGAGCAACCTGACCACGAGGCCTCACTGTCACAGCTGTCAGCATGCAGCAGAAATGCAGCATGCCTCCTAAAGGCTGGATTACCAGCTGGGCAAAACAGGCCACTGTGCTGGGGCCCCAGACTCCCAGTGGGCTCAAAAGCCCCAGGTTTCACTGTCTATCATTTGTTTTTTAATTAACAAGAACTAAAGAAGATTCTGCATTATCAGCTAATCTTCAGAGTGTCGTAAAGCTGCATTAGGCTATTTTATTTCATTATAATTCTGGTTGAAATAACTAAATTTGACCATTGTACAGTATGTCACTAACAGTATGTAACTGAAGGGTCTCTTTAACAATGTGTGTATGTAAGTGCTCACCTCTTTGTAAAATTGTGATTTTATTTTACGGCACTCTAAATAGAACAACCAGTCAGGGTTAGCTAGCACAAAACTAGCCAGTCACAGTGACTCTGTGTAAACATGTGTCATCCAGGTTGTATGTGTCTTTCTTGCCTCTTTGTCAGACTTAATTAGCCTAGAAGAATAGACATTAGTTTGACTTACAACGATTGACATGCTTGATGTTCCACTTCAAGCTCAGTGTGATACACGGGCACATTTGGTGCACCGTTAAGTGGGAGAGGCTTAGTGGAGTGACAGGAGACAGTGGAAAGAGAGGCAACGTGCTTTGCATATTGTATGTTCAAATTGCCTGCTGCAGTTTTAATGGAAACTCAGAGGCAGCACAATATATAAATGTCAAGAAGAAGGTGTTGGTGGGCAGGAGGGACCCAACCTCTTATGCACATTTCTGTGAGCTGTAGTGTCATCAAGCTCGAGCCCACCCAGCACAGCTGAAAGCTTCTGTTTGTGGACAGAAAATGCCTTCAATTACATTGAGACCAGATTTGAAATGTATATCTATGTGGATTGTTTTTGCGGTCCCTAACTCTCACTGTTACGGTACATGCAGAGGAGCTCCATCATCTGTCTGTCTCTCTGCCACAAAGAAAGCATAGCTAAGATTATGCCCAATCAACGTTATTGTATTTGGTCAAAAAGGTGACTAAAGCTAGGAATAATCACATGAGTTGGTTCAATATCCTTAAGACAGAGCTTACCTGTCCATTATTACCATTCTGATCATCACACAGCCAGAGGGAAGTCATGTTCTTCTTTTTGCTTATTCAAAGAGTGAATGACCAGGGGAGAAATATAAAGTGAAATTAAGTGGTAAATAAACAGAGAGTTTGCTGAAGCTGTCATGTTAACCTTTATGTCACTAAAATTCAGCTTGATTCCTTTTTAATCAGTTACTCCCCCAATTACTGTTAATGACTGGCCTCCATTGGTCTCAGAGGCTGTGTTCTAGATGTTCTAGAGTTAAAGCATTTTACAACAAATTACATCTTATTTTCTCTGCCCAGCAAGATATAGATTACAAACTACTCAGAAGCGATCAAATACATATTTTTAAATACCTTTAAATAAACACTGCCAACCTCTGACTAGTTTTACTCGAGTAAAACAATCATAGTACTTTTCCACCACTGTTTACAAGGATCACCCAAACGCAACATAAGTTCACGATAAAGACCTATGAAACCTGCACTTTACGAGGATCACTTGAACGCATCAGCATTCGTCCGCGTTAACGCCTCCTGTGGATCAGTAGATCTCTAAATATCTGGATGGGTTTACTGCTTGACATAAAGCCAGCCGCCATATTACTCACACCGTTTACACAGATTAAATCACATCTGCTTGCTGCTGTACCCAGAGGGAAGGCTAGCTAGCTAGCGGGTAACCGACCTAGTTCATAACAGCGAGCGTTACATCACTTTGGCTGTCCCACCTGGGGAAAAAAAAACGGCCTGAAGGAGCCAGCGTTTCCCGTTATAGGCACTGTGACATTAGTATGACACACTGATCTGTCAAATTAAAAGCTGCAGTGACTTAGCAATTTTATTATTTCGGAGGGGCTGTCAGACCCGACTGGTTTCATCGTCCCCTGTGAGTAAAACCAGCAAGCTTGTTACATGTTTTCTCCTCTTTTGCTGTTGTAATGATAGAAAGCTTTTGGCTAGTCATGTTAGTCTTATTTATTTGTGTCCACACCGCACGGCAAAGCCAGCCAGCTTAAACACCGTGCAGCGCTGGCTGTCTGTTTGTCATTTCCACTGGCAGAAACGCTGGACAGCTCTGCCTAGGGCCTAGCTTAAGCAGCTACCTGTTTATTTAGGTTGTGCCGAAAAGAGAACCCCAGATTTGTGAATCTCGCGAGATTTGTACGCGCTGTTTCTTATTTTTTCAACGTTACGCATACTAATATTGTTTTATAATACGGCATCGCTGTGGTTAAGATCTGGGTAGGTCGGTGGTTTTAAAAGGCACCTGGTTAGGATTATGGAAGGGTCACATTTTGGGTTAATGTGTCACTCTCGCGAGATTTGTAGCGGGTCTCGGGTTCCTCTCTAAATAGACCGTTTATTTAACCCAGTTAGCTACATGGTTTATTTTGTCATCATTGTTGATTACTGGCGCTATATATCATGGGTTAGTTAGCCATGATAACCCAATCAATCAATACGTTTAAGTGATTTTGTAAAAGACTGATAAGCAGCCTCAGTGACCACCTTCACCAGTAAATGACCTGCTTAGCTAATGCTAACAGTGACGTAACCGGCCTCTCCTGTTTGTCACCGCTGTGTGTTAGCCGCTAATTTAGCCAACTCCTCCTCTCCCCTTGGCGTTAGTACACCGTGTTAACTTTGAGTTTATTTACAGGATTTTGAGCCAAGAGAAGAGTTATGTCCTGTCCGTGCACTTCGGCTGCCAGGTTGTTCCTAAACACTGCCCACAGAGGTAAGAAAGGGGATGCACACACCCTGCCAGCTGGCAGAAGCTGCATGACATTGTGGTATTTGCTACACTCTCTAAAGTAGGTCTCGTCCAGCTAAGCCCAGATAGCTGTTTGTTATGACAGTCATCTAATATCAGCAGCAGGTGGAAAAGTCACTCATGATGTTAAGGAGCTGTGGCGAAACTAACGTGGTTACATAACTCAGCCTCTCATAATAGTACAGCTGCGAATTAGCTTATGACAGCAACAGCACATAGAAAAAATACGTTACTTAAACACAACATGGTCTTATGTAGCAGCAGCTAAGCTAACTTGTTCCTGCACACTAGCCTGCCATAGACCGTCACGCTTGTGTAATAATGACACACGTAATGACTTACAAAACTTACAAACATTTTATTCTAATGCTATAGACAATATATATTATATATTTTTCTTGATAATATGCAGTGGGGCTGGAAAATATGGCTTATGAATAACTCAATATGTTAAGGCTTTTCTGTCATGTACAGTATATACCTTGATATACACATTTTTGTTAAAAATAATTCTAAAAAGTGCAAACATATGACGATTTTATAGAATATGATGCATCGATGTGGATTAAACTACCCGGCAGGCAGGGCGGGTGATAAGGACACAATCAAATATCACAATATTTTTGACCAAATACCCTAATATCAATATTGTGACAGTATTGTGGGATGGCAGTTGGTGCTTTCACAAATTATTAACACAATGAGATTTTTGATAAATATTCATCAGTAATGCGGTTATAATAACTAAGTCTGTGAAAGCAAAATTACAGAAAATTGCATCACATTACTGTAATGCAGCTTTAAAACCAGGAAAAGACAACACTCATGCTATATCACGATATAATGATATTCAAAATATAATCTAAGACGATATCTAGTCTCATATCACCATATGAAAACAATATTGTTTTATAGCCCTGCCATAATGTGGATAATGTTCAACTGATGCAACATAGTTTTTTTTTAATCATCTGATGTGTTGGGAACTAATTAAGGTCACTTCCTCCAGGGACACATGTAGGACTGCAACTAAAAACTGTTTTCAGTCTCAGTTCATTTGAGGATTATTTTTTCAATTTACAGATTGGTTGATTAATCTTTGTAACTGTAACAAAAATGGCCCTGAGTCTCTCAGTGGTTCTCATTTTCAGAGGTCTTGTTTTTTTTTGTCTGACTAATGGTCCAAACATCAAAGATTCTCTGTTCACTATGATGTATGTCAAAGATTGTTAAATCATCATACTTGAGTAGCTGGGACCAGAAAATATTTGCTGTTTTTGTTTCACAATTGAGTGAAATGATTAATCAATTATTAAAATACTTGCTTATTAATTTTCTGTTGATTTACTAATGAAGTAATCAACTACTCATTTCAGGTCTAGTTACATGACAAATTGGAGCAGTTGTGAAATTTGCATTATTTTGCTATTTGCTTGTTGCGTAGTTATTTTTCAGAGTAATATGTGTTGAATAGGTGAACAAAAACAGGTGAATTGTCGTTAATATGAAATGTCAGTGTTTTTAGGAGTGAAAAGGGATGTTGCTGTTGTTATAGGACTGTCCTGCTCCCGGATCCAGTTGTATTCTCTGAGTCGTCAAGGGTCCGGGAAACTCATCTACCTCCCCGGGTACGGGTGAGGTCGTTTTCAGAGACTGCAGTCTGCTACGCCTCTAAAGATGGGACAACAAAGGACAGTGGTGATGGTGGAAAGGTAATCTCTTAGAGAATGAATCTCATTTGTACCCCTCCATAGTTGCCTCCATGGTAGTATTATACACCACTTTTTACATGGAAGAGATGGTATTATTGTAATTTAATATGTACTGACGCAGTTGTATTTTCACAGAAAAGCATCAGCGAGGGGAAGAGACTATCTGGCTCTGGAGGATCAGGCAAGGGGGGAAGCCAGCTACGCTGCCCTAAATGTGGAGATCCTTGACACATGTAGAGACCTTTGTATGTGAGTAAATTCATTGATTTTCATCAAAATTCACCAAAACAAATGATCTGACATGGATTTAGGGTGCGAAATGCACATAGAAATTTTGACTCAAGAGGCGAAGGAGGTGTAGGGACATAGAGATAATGTGGGGGAACAGTCTGTCACAGATATTTTGTTGAGTTTTCACACAGCACCCTGGTAATTGTCAGTTGGTTGCCAAGTACTAAAAAAATGAGGAGGACGAGACAAATTCTGTCTCCAGAATATGTAAACATGGTGTCATACAATGTGGTAGACCTTGTTGAACGCATGCAAGATGGATGAGGAGGAGGAAAAAACCTGTTGTGGGTTGTGCATTGGCAAAATAAAGAAACAGAAGGAACGTACAGTATAGTGCCCCAGCAGATAGATAAATAATCAATTTATTCATGATTCTGTTTAGATTTTCTTTTATTAAATCATCAAACTAACTTTCACATTTTTCTGTGGTACACATTGTGGTGGTGGACTGAACTATCAACACAGTACTGCAAACACACAGCACAAATAAGTACACCATAAATAACCATCATATGTAATTTCTGGCACAGTTTGTCAAAATAAGCACCTCCAAGTAAACATTGAGGAGTTGGTTTCATTGTTGTCCAATGAGCAATTTCTTCTTTGTGTTGCAAAACTTTGAGTTTATAAGCTGCTGCTGCTGCTTGCTTAAACTAAGCAGTGTGGTTTGGATTGTCAGATGGTGCGAGATAAACGGTCAGTTTAGGGATTTTTGCACTGGCTTGTTTTTGTAACCTTCTGAAACTGACATTGCAAACATGGAGCCAGGGTTGCATCTACCACTTTCTATGAGTAATGATTGAGTAACTTTGTGGAAAAATTGTCTACCCTCATTTGAATAAAAAACCCAATCCACTTTTATTTTAATTATGTTTGATTGCATATTTTCATAAGGCTGAGACATGACTACATACAATTTGTGACCTTTCTTATTACTTATCGCACCTGCTACCACCTAGGCATATTTTTGTCGTCTTGACGATGTCTAGAAAAAAACTTTCCAAGTTAAGAGGAGGTTTGTGGTGTACCACGCATAAGCTATTTATAGTAATATCAGTCAGGTTCTCTTGAAGCACACAGAGCCCAGGTGAAAGTTACATTAATGTGAAAAGTAATTTTTTACACAGAAAATTGTCAGCTTAATACAGAAAGCTGACTGCCTAAGCTGAACATTAATAGTTGGGGGACTGCAATTCATAGTCTGCTAATGAACAGACTATCTCTGGTTTGTCTTCAGTGTTTTTTTCTCTTCACCTCCATGATGCATTGCAGTAATGTGTTCTCATAACCAATGAAGAATTCTCTAGCAGTGACAGTGCAGCTTAGTCACAGACCACTCAGTGACACATTGGAGTGTATCAGATATGTGAAAAGTAAATAGGTAATGCTAGCATACCAGCATTTTTTTCAAATTTATCCTGTTGCATACCAATGTGGAATCAAGTGTTCCACAGTTAAACTTATTATGTTGTTGTACAGCCTAGCTTTGAATGCTGAATGAATACAATTCAATAGATGGCACCATCATTATGTTGTTGAAATGTTCCAATTAGATTCTAAACTCTAATTTTTAATTCAGTTTTCATTCCTTAAAACTAGTTTAAACTAAACCAGTTAAAAATAAAATACATTTTGGCATTGCATAATGCAGATATACCAGCAAGGTTATCTGTGGTCATGACAATTTTTGGCCATTTCTCCATTTCAGCATTTAACAGCTATTTCACACTAAACAGTTATTTTTGGTTTGAGTATTAGTCAGCTTAAGGATCTTGCAAAATTGTTCGGCTGCTAATATCTTAAGAGGTTGTGAAATGTTTCGTAATTAAACGTGTTGTGTTTTCTTTTGTAGCATCAACACGATTTGTCAAATGTGAGAAATGCCATCACTTTTTCGTGGTTCTGTCTGAAACGGACTCTAAGAAGGGGCTAAACAAAGAGCCAGAATCTGCTGCGGAGGCAGTGAAACTGGCGTTTGCACAGAAACCTCCACCTCCTCCCAAGAAGGTGAGAAAATGAAACAGGAACCAGTGTTTTTAAAATATGCTTTTAATGACTTTCATTGAAGTGTTACACATTCTGTTATAATGATGAGTTTCTTATATTACTACTGTTTGTTTGTTTTGTTTTTTCCAGATATATGCTTACCTCGACAAGTATGTTGTTGGCCAGTCCTATGCAAAAAAGGTGTTGGCGGTTGCAGTGTACAATCACTACAAGCGCATCTACAACAACATCCCTGCTGGAAGTCGACAGCAGGTGGAGGTGGAAAAGCAGCCCTCTCTAACACCTCGTGGTCAGTATTTCTTTTGTCTATAAATATGACTTTATTCTGCGTTAGAAAACGCCAATTCTAATCTAATATTCTGTAATATAATCATATACATGTATTAAATTGGTTCCCCCGATCACTTGCATTAGTCAAATCGCTGTGGCTTTTCCACCTGTAAACCAGACCATCATTGCAGTCTGATGTGGAAAACACGGGGCATGAAAAAGAAAATGGAAAGTTTTGAAAATTTCCTATGATGAAGACAAGTTTGTGCTTTGACTGACTTCGACAAGGCATCCATGCTCTGTATCTGCTGTCTTTGGACAAAATCTGTTTTACTTAAATATGTAGTGCTGAGCTTTGACCTAATTTTGGGTGGCATTTTTGTCTTTTTTCAGTACTGGACAGCAGAGACAGATGGAAAATATGGGAAAAGAGTGAGGGGGAATGATATTTGACAGGGCCTGTAATTTAAAATTGAAAATAATATGCTATATATAAAACGAAAGTACAGTATTTCTTTAAACAAGGTTGTTTTAATTAAACTTCTGTTATAGTAATTATACAGGACATGCAAAGATTTGTTGACATGCAAGTGCTGAAATAAATCCGCTTGCATTTGTTTGTCACATTGGATCAATAATATTTGGGGCATCTCTTATATTTCACACATAATAATGTTGCATAATCAAGAGCCATTTACACTCAGCATACAATCAACATAAATAATCAGAGATTATTATAAATTGTTTTGAATCATAATCTGTATTATTTGGCATTTGTTCAATAATTCTTGCACACAGCTGTACAACAGTTTTTGACTGTATTGATAATGTGATAATGGTAATGATAATGATAATATTGATTTGAGTACTTTCATCCTCCCTGTAGAGCTAGAGATGAGAAGACGAGAGGATGAGTACAGATTCACAAGTAAGTGATTGGTCCTCCTTAGCGTTGTCTTTATCTGTGGCCAAAAGTCACAACACTTAATCAGTCTTAAGTTGCACAAATGCCAAAATGTACAGACCTCTGTGCCTCCTCAGTGAGAGCTTCATGCTACTTTTCTCAGCTAGATATTTATTATAACATATTTATAGTCATGCTCAACCTAAAGAATTGTTATGATTAATCATTTAAAGCCTCCCCAGGTGTTACATTGACACTGGATGATGCAGTTTGTATTATCTGATGAAATGCAGCTCCAGTTCTGGAGCAGTGACTGATTACTGTGTGTTTATTTACGCATGAACAAATAAGCTACGTGAACTGAAGCGATAAAATGATGCTTGTTAATCTTTGACTGACCAGACAATGCGATAAGGTAGCCCAGTGACCTACATTCACATCTGTACTTTGCTATTTTCAGGCTGGCTTTTATCACTAAGTAACTCCACACTGGCACAGACTAGGGCATGCATATATATAGCCTTTACATGGTAACTGTTAATATGCACAGCTTGACACATACACCATCAATGAATGGTCTCTTTAAAGTGCACAGCAGTTCGTATAGAAGGTGTTCGATTGCATCTTCATAGTCATCTATGAAATACAGTTCATAAAGAAGTTCCTTCTCGTCAGTCACAAAGTTAACTCTCTGGCTGTGCCTGTTGTTGCAGAGCTGCTGCAGATCGCAGGGATCAGTCCTCATGGAAATGCTCTGGGAGCGTCCATGCAGCAGCAGGCGAGTCAGCAGGCCCCTCAGGAGAGGAGGGGTGGGGAGGTCCTGGACTCTACACACACTGACATTAAACTGGAGAAGAGCAACATTATCCTTCTAGGTCCAACTGGCTCAGGTTGGTGTTGTGTCATGGTTGTCCTAAATTGTCATATTGCTCAGTGACACTCAGATCAAGATTTACACAGCCAAATATGCAGCTTATTTGTAAATATGGACCAGTCTTGCCAGAATATTTATCATAATTTCTCTAATTTTTCACAGGAAAAACATTGTTGGCGCAGACGCTGGCACGTTGTCTGGATGTCCCCTTTGCAATTTGTGATTGCACCACACTAACTCAAGCTGGATATGTGGGGGAAGACATCGAGTCAGTTATTGCCAAACTGCTTCAAGATGCCAACTACTCAGTGGACAAAGCACAGCAAGGTGGGCAGAAAGACCAAATCATACCATATGTGTTCTTTTAATACAAGAATCAAAACAAATCGCAAGAACCGTGTATCACACAAATATCTATTCTGTTGTAACTCTTTATATTATTTAAATTATTATATAATTATACCACCATGCCTGATTGGAGTCCTCACATGTTATAAGTTTTTTCTTGCGTTTGATATGGGCATTCTGAAATTTGGCACACACACACACACAGTGCTGATGATTAAAATGCAAATTGATGTACAGTTTTATTGGAAGTATTTAAAAGAAATAAAGCAGTTGTCAATTCAAGGCACAATCCAGAATTTGAGACCTGCCACAAACTCATTCAAGACACGTCAGGACAAGGTGACAACAAGGCTCCTGTCATTCATTGGCTGACATAAAGTACAGGGCAGTAGAAGAAGTACCTGTTTGGCTGCAGCAGCAGTCCTGATTTGGGCTGAAACTAATTATTATTTTTTTGTCGATTAATCTGTGGATTATTTTCTCAATTAATCTGCTAGTTGTTTGGGCTATAAAATGTCACAAAATGATGAAAGACGTTGATCAGCGTTTCCCTAACCCCAGGATGACGTCCTCAAATGTCTTGTTTTGTCCACAACCCAAAGATGTTCAATTTACTGTCATAAAGGAGTAAAGAAACTCCAAAATATTCGCATTTAAGAAGCTGGAGTCAGGGTGACTTGACGTTTTTTTTTTTTTTTTTTTTGTAAATGACTCAACTCAGTTATCAGAATAATTGATTCATGTAATAATCAATTCTTAATCTATTTCATAGTTGCAGCTCTGGTCCTGTTTTGTTACTAGAACACAGGATGCGCTCTAATATTTAATCTTGCCAACAGAAAAACACCAATTTTATTACAGAGTGAGAATCCTCTTTATTATTTATATATAAAATCTAAATTCTAAAAAATAGTTCCATAACAATCAAGTTGAAAAAATTTGGAAAATCACTCAGTGAGACTTAACTCTTGTAAAGATTAAGTATGTTTACTTTTACATCAATAACTGTGTTATTCAGCAACAACCTGTTTAAATTTGCATATTTATATCACATTTCCAGTCCTTACATGGGTAAAGAATGTGTTATTGGCTCGATCTGAGCAGACATGCAAGCAGGAAGAGGAAGGAAGCAGGAAGAAGTTAAAAAAACATGGGATCAAACTGGGACTCACAAAAGTAAACATCAGTATAAATGGGTGACTTAGCATTTCCCTGCAACTGTAGAGTCTCAGAGTTTTCATCACATTTAAACCCTTTTAACGTGACTAAAAGTAAATGGTGTATAGTACAAGTTGAAATGTACTGTACAGACTGTGTTAGGTAATTATAAGAAGCAAAACTCAGACTGCCTCGGTCTTGTGTTTCACGTGCAGGTATTGTGTTTCTGGACGAGGTTGATAAGATTGGCAGCGTGCCTGGAATCCATCAGCTGAGAGATGTAGGAGGAGAGGGAGTCCAACAGGTCAGTATTCAGAGTTATACTAAATAAAGCTGCTTACAGACTTTGGACTTGTATTGAACCTGTCAGCAGTATATTTTGTGACATTGTTGCAAAAAAGCAGCAGATTTCACTTAACTGCAACTGGTTCCATGTTTTTTTTCCCCTTTGACCTACATTGGTTGACCCACACTTGTGTCATTGTTTTCCTTTTCCACTCTGTCAGGGGTTGCTGAAACTCTTGGAGGGAACAATTGTCAATGTTCCTGAGAAAAACTCAAGGAAACTGAGAGGAGAAACTGTGCAGGTCGACACAACAAACATCCTGTTTGTTGCATCTGGTGCCTTCAACGGACTTGACAGAATCATTAGCAGAAGAAAGAATGAAAAGGTAAATTCAGCACCACCCATATTTTCTGGCTCTCAGCACACATTCAGCCAAGGTTCCTGTTTGTCGTCATTCCTGCCTTTAACTTGATACTCATGTTTCATGACTCTTCAGTATTTGGGTTTTGGAACTCCTTCCAACTTGGGGAAAGGGCGCCGTGCTGCGGCGGCTGCAGACTTGGCCAACAGCAGCGGTGAGACGGACACGGTGGCAGAGATTGAGGAAAAGGACAGGCTGCTGAGGCACGTCGAGGCCAGGGACCTGATTGAGTTTGGAATGATCCCAGAGTTTGTTGGCCGTCTCCCTGTGGTTGTTCCTCTGCACAGCCTGGATGAAGACACGCTAGTCCGAATCCTGACAGAACCACGTAACGCTGTGGTGCCCCAGTACCAGGCTCTGTTCAGCATGGACAAAGTAAGGGCTCTGATGTAGTGGGTACTCCAGTGCAGTGTTGAGCAGTGTTCAGACAGGCAGCAGCACTGTGTTTAAAAATGGAAAATGCAGCCCCCTCATTCATTTGAATGGGACCACTGTGTTTGCTCAGTGGGAGTTCCAATGAGGGGGACAGAAAGTCAATCATGTCTCAGTTGTTGCCACAACCTAATGCAGCGTAGCCTAGTCACCTGCAAGTGCACATTCCTGGTAGATACCTTTGTAATGTGAAGTATGTATTTCTACTGTTTACCTTGCAATTGTTATGATTAAAGATAAAATACTTGTTACCATGATAACTTTCCAGAAATGTAAAATCCTGTTTTATAGTATTATTAACAACTGAGCAGTATTTATTTATTTGTTGTTGTTTTTTAACAGGGACAGTGCACATTTATAAACACTGATGCAAATTTACCAGAGTTGGCCAAGAGGCTATTTCCATCTGTAGTACCTGAACAGTACAAAGTCACCCTAAAAACAATATGTGACTGAAATGACACAGTTACTGAGATTGTTTCTAAGTATTCAGAACAATGATAAAAAGAAAAGAGAATAGTAATGTTTTTATGTCTAATATGCCCTCAGACTCTACTGTTCTGCTACTCAGACTGTCCTCAGATTGTAGTTTATCGTCTCACTGGTAAACCACATAATACAGCTCCTTTTTCTCGTGTGAGATCTACAGGAAAATAACTTGTTTGTGAGACATGCATCTGCAGGTCTCTGTTTGTACCTGCATAACTGGATTTTTAGACTTGAAATTAATCTGCTATTTCTTTGTTTCAGTGTGAACTCAATGTGAATCAAGATGCCTTGAGGGCCATAGCCAGGATGGCTTTGGAGAGGAAGACTGGAGCTCGTGGACTCAGATCCATCATGGTATGTCATTTTGTTAAGGGTATCAGACTTGTTTTTGGATTTAACACAGTAATTACACATGGGCCTGGGTAATTGAACAATAGTGATATGTATCGGCAATAGCAACCAGAAAATTGTTCAATAAAATGTACAATAGTTGCACTTCAACAAAAACTGTCACAATAAGGCACTTAACTGCCTTGCATTTGTGGTTTTTATCTGTGCTTTGCTATTGTCCCCTTTGACTCCCCTGCTCAATTCTTAGTACTTTTTATATAATATTCATAGCGTTTTGTTACTTTTTTAGTATTTTGTTTCTATCCTAGTATATGTATAACCTTTGTTACTTGTATGTTTACTCTGGGGATCTGAGAGAAACAGGATTTCAATCCTCATATCCTCATATGGTAGAACTGACAATCAAGTTGACTTGACTTAATCTAACCTTTTTTTTTTTTCTCCTGGTCTTAAGTATAAATAGGTCTGTAAAAATTATCAATATCACCTGAAGTGATACATTTTATTGTGGTAAATTTTGACAGCTGCATCTCCCAGCCCTAATTACTCATGTCCTCTTTTTTTTTTTTTTTAACAGGAAAAGCTCCTTCTAGAGCCCATGTTTGAGGTTCCCCACTCTGACATCATGGCTGTTGAGCTGGACAAAGATGTTGTCCAGGGAAAATCACAACCCAGATACATCAGGTCAGTGTCTCTCTGCTAACAGGACGGGTCTACATATGTGCGTCATAGTAGGACATCAGATTCCTTAGGCCCAGTGCACTGAGTCTCCAATGTTGTTGGTTTGAAACCTGAAACCAGCGTTTCTGTTTGAATTTCAGAGCTCCAGCCAAGGAGACTGCAGAGGAGGAATATGACTCGGGCATTGAAGAGGAGAAACTGGCCTCGGCAGGCGGACGCTGCTAACAACTGAACCACACGTCACTCATTTCACCTAAAGACAGTCTCTGAATCATTAGATTACTCTGAACCTTTGGATACCAACTCTGGGTTTTATGACAGCCCCTGAAAAACAAGCTGTGGACATCATATTAGAGGTAATGAAGGCTGCTGGTTCTCACTGAGCAGGAGAGTTTTCATCATGAACAAGTTAAGAGAGTGTATCAATCTTTGGTCCCGTGCATCTGATGTTAATTCTCTGGCGGTGCACTTGCGGGGTGGACCTTTATAAAATATTTCAATCTCTGGGGATTGTTAACATTTTATCTATATAAAGATAATGCAATTTTATTCATGAAAGGATTTGTAGCTAGTAAATTTGTTTTCTCTTTTTGTGGTGATGGGCTGTCATGGCGAGGGAAGCAAATGGAAGTTGTGGGATCATACTGTACACTTGAAAACGTGGGGAAGACGCTGAGAAAGTGTAGATGTGATGTTACCATGTCAAGTTTAATGCCTTATATCAAAAGGGCATAATATTCCATGAGCACATCAATATTTTGATGTTTTCTTCTTTACCACCATTTTAATAATGGTGTTCACAGTATAAATCGGGCTGTAAATGTTGAGCTACACTGCTTCTGTAGCATTTGTGTACAGTTTGTACGACATGACCTCTGATTAGGAGAACACATTGTGACGTGTAAAACGCACCAGCACACTAAACGGAGCGGGTGAAGAATAATGGTGACCTTTATAAACAGCCAGAATGGTTATTTTTCAGTGTTTTGCTTCCTCTTCTAGCCCACTCTTTAGGGAATGTATATGTGTTTACTTACAGACCTCCTGTGTTTCTGGATCAGAGGGCCGTCTCACAAAGCAGGATTAGCAGGTTAGCCAGCGAGTGTTTTGGAGTTGCCATCCTCCAATATACATGACTGAATCAGACTCATGAACCTAATATTCAAGCTTCATTGTCCAGATTCAGACAGATCCTCTGTAAACCTGCTCTGTCAAACTCCCCTCTGAGCAGTACAGGTATTTTTATTTTCTTTGTGCGTAACCCAGCGTTGGAAATTCACCTCACCTTTAGTGATGTATTATCCTGTTACTAAATGGTACCTCAATACACACTTCTGTAATCAAGCCTCCACCTAAAAAAAGCTCTCTGACTGAACTGAACCATGCTGCTGTACTCTTCAAGATTCTGTTTGTGCTATAAAATGAGATTAAACTAGATCTGTTCTCCTTTTTTGCTTTAAGTTTCCTTTTCTTTCACTTTCAAAACTGCTTTTCTGTTTTCTGAGGTCTGTTACAGAACATGTAAACCCCCCCATTTGTGAATCTTAAATTTATTGTGATTGTTTAAAATATATAAATAAAATGTATATCTCTGTACAGAATTTTAATTGTTCTTTACTTTTAAAGTTGTCTGCAGACCAGAATGTGCACTTAAATTAGGTTCAGAGCTGCAACAAAAATCAATTGATGGATTAGTTTGTCAACTGTTTTGAAAACAGATTAATTGTTTTGAGTCATTTCTTAAGGAATGTACAAATTCTCTGATTTCAGCTTCTCAAATGTGAATATTTTCTGGGTTTTTTTACTCTTGTATGACAGTAAAATTATTATATTTGGGTTGTGGACAAAACAAGACATTTGAAGACATCAGATGTCTTTGGGAAAATTTTTCACCATTTTATGGGCCAAACAACCAGTCAATTAATCGAGAAAATTATCAAAACACTTCTTAATAATGAAAATAAGTGTTAGTTGTAGCCCTAATACGGTTACTTAAGTCGGTGTGATAAAATGTTTCTCAACAAATAACATCAGTGAAACAGGAAATGAATGAGACAGACACTACAATGTTGTTTCACACGGCTACGCTGTCACCTTTATGTAATCTGTTAATCTCTGGAACATATCATGCTGTTCTTTGTTTCCAGGTACCTCAGCATTTCCCTGATCCCTCTTCCACGCCACATTGAAAGTCACATGGTCTGAAGTGTGGTTTTGAAAATAGATGAAAACACTGCGATCAACTGAAAATATAGGAAATTGGGGGGAAAAATTACATCTTAGATTGTTTCTGTGCAAGTAAAACATAAAATAATTAGAAATATATTAATTATTTGTGCTATTTTTGAATGATTTTAGTATTACTCTGCTATATATTTATTTACTGTAAATACTCCCATTATTTGTACTGTACCAGTGTGGTAGGATTACAACAGGTGTCTGGGGTATTATTGGTAAACAGCTCCTCAGATGATGTCACGGGCTTAGTGAAGAGGTTTATTACGAGTGATGATGTCTCTGCATTAGTCATTCACTCCACACACCTGTCAATGCTTCAGAGAGCCGTGTGGACCTCAGACTGAACACCTGACAAAGGTGAGTGTTGATACAATTGCAATGAAGGTTTTGCTCTGTAACTTTAAACTCAGAAACTCTGTACGATTTTTCTGATGCAGGTTATTCGTTGGAGCATTTTGGTGAGAATGAACACTCTGGAGGACGTTCCGTTTCAGACCGTGCTGGGTCCACTGGAGGAGGAAGTGCAGCTCGTGACAGCTCCAGACATCGCTGTACCAGACTGTCAGCAGATACTTCAGGACACCGAGGTCACACATTCAACTAAACATTCACATGTTTTTAAGCTAAATGTCTTTCTGGGATCAGTATACAATGACTGTGGTTTGAGTACCTCACTTCAAAAAATGCAAACTATCCCTTTAATGCAGTTGTTCAAAAACTGGGGAGTGGGTTTTGTTGGCTTCTGAAGGGGGGCATGCTAGAAAAAGTTTGGGAACCAATGTTTTAGTGTTATCAGTAACACCCGTGCTTCTCCTGCTATGACAAATCAAAGTGTCCGCTGCGTAAAATGTCTGTTGCTGGAAATTGTTTTTTTCTTTTTCCTGCAGTATGGATTCAACCTGGAGAAAACTGATTTTATCCGGGCAGCAGCTGGTCCGTCAGACCCCTTCCTGTCCCCCTTACTGGCTGATGTTCAGCAGCCCTCAAGAGACTCGCAGGGCTGGTCGCAGGAGCGGCGAGGCCCCGGACCCTCGGCCCCGCAGTCACAGCCTGAACTCTGCAGACATTCGCTGGCTGCACCATCGCACTGTCAAGTTTCTCATATCTGACTCTGAGGATGAGGAGGGTTACTGTGAGGATAACGAATACTCCTCCACTGAAGATGCACGTCACCCCGTCAAGAGCAGAGAGCGTCCCCGGAGTGCTGCGCCCAAAGACCCTCTAACCAGAGTCAAAGACATGCACCTTGTTCCTGCCACTCAGCACTGTAAGCCTGATTCACCTCGGAGCCTCAGAGGACACAGAGGGTCTTTACCGTCTCTCCAAGACCACAGACAACCTCTGCGAGCGCTGGAGCAGCCCCGCTCACAGCAGGCCAGCCCCCTCCTCTTGGGACAGAAGAGCAGCAAGAAGAGGCAGCGTTCACTGGGCGCTGTGAGCAAGAAGTTCTCCCAAAACACACCACCTGTGGCTCCGTCTCTGTGCAGGCTACAGCAGCAACGACCCTCCTCTGCGGGACCTGTTGTCAAAAACCGCAGACAGAAGGTGATCTTTTTCTTTCAGTGTCTCTGAGAAAAAAAAAATCATCAAACCTTCATCTCTTTTCCTCTCACATCTTTCATAACCCTCTATTTTTGTCTGTTCCTCTCTTGTCATCAGGTTCTGAGGACCGGTGGCTCTCGTGGGGTTTTCTTCGATTCAGCAGCAGAGTTGTTGTCGGCACTCAGCCAGGAAGAAAGGGAGCTACTTGAAACCATCACAGAGAGGGGATACCCTTTACGCACAGCTATTCTGGCTCTACAGAAGACAGGCTACCACAGCCCAGAGAAGGTAGGCACCACTCTGGGTTTAGAAGTAAATGCATCTTCAATAGGGACGTTACAAAATATCAATACATCTGAGTATCGCACTATTAACACTTAATCACAATTTAATTAATAGTTTACATGCAAAGATTCATGGCAGTGTTGAAATTGATCTTCAGCTATTTGACTCTTCTGAGACAGGAAAAAGTAACCATGTATCTTTGATCAGATTGCATAAAAAATAGGGCTATAATGTTGGGTGTTAAACGGACTGAAACGTCCCTTTTTTCCATCAGATTTTATGCATGCAGTGATATGTTCTGTGAGATTTTCTATATTAAGATAATAAAAAAAAAACCCTGCAATATATTTCCTTTCTTACAGTACCACATAATATTGAGTATTAACCCTCTATCGTGACACATATCGCTATATTCTTGCCAATACACAGCCATAATCTTTAATGGTTTATAAACTCTGATAATACTTTGGCATTGGCTTGATAGACAGTTACAAACTGAAAACTCACACAATGCAATAAGCCATCAAATCCGCATTTAACAATTTTTTAAACTTTTTAAACTTAAATTTTATTGCTTTTCAATTTGTTATCACAGAACAAACATACAAAAACAAAACAAAAACGGCGCGTCACTGAGGTACATTACAAATACACAGGGGATTACAGTGCTTCATCCTAGTGGTCACCTGACACGTTTGCCATGACCATCAAGAGATTTAGATGGTCTCTCTGTGATGGGCCTTATATTCAGACCATTTGGTCCATTTTCTTATGAATTCTGATTGTTGGAGTCTCAGTAAATGAGCGCAATTTCCTGGCAATAGCCTTCTTCATTGCTGCTAAAAGGATTTTGATCAAGTATTGATCCTTACGTTGAACAGTTTCTCTTGTCAGGTTGCTTAGGTACAAGACCCCCCATCTGTTCGGTATTGCATATCCTGCATTTAACATTTTGGTTGATAAATAAATGCTTCAGGTCAAATTATCAGCGAGAGGGGTCATTCTTCATTGGCTAAAAAGACAGCAGAGGTATTCCGACAACATGGATCCATACATAGTGTTTTTTATGCAATTTGAACTTACTAATGATCTGTCAAGCACCAATATTTCAGCATAAATAAAAACCTTATGAACATATACTTAAGTGGTATGAAAACATTTCTGTATATTTAGTTAGATATCTAATTTTTGTTGTTTGTACTTTGTTGAAACACAACAAGTCATTCTCATGACTTTCTGTCCTGTTATTGACAGATCCTAAAGTACCTGGGGGCCAGTGACCGTCTGTGTGAGCTGGGTTATGATGAAGCACAGGTGGAGGAAGCCTTGGAGATGTTTCAGAACTGTGAGAGCAAGGTGATTCCCACTTTTCCAAAGGAATGAAAAAACAGCACAGATGTCTAACACAACTTAATTTCTGTTATTAATTACTCTGTTATTAAAAATCTGTTTCAGGCTGCCGAGTTCCTGCGCCTTTTGACTCAGTTTAATGAGATGGGCTTCCAGCAAAGTGCAATCAAAGAAGTGCTGCTTGTTCATGAAAATCACCGTGAGAGGGCTCTTGAAGAACTCATGACACGCATGGCTTAAGCAGAACATCTTTCCATTCTAGTCTGCATGGAGAAAAGGATTATTTTCACACCGACAGTATGTGATATGTACTGAAGACACCATGTGGTAAAAACTGAATACTTAACAGACACTGCCTTTTGACAGAGTTAAAGGGATAGTTTGGATTATTTGAATTTGGGTTGTGTGAAGTACTTATTCATTAGTGTATTACTTTACAGTAGATTGTGGTGGGCATGCCCCCAGTTTGGAGGAGCAGCAGGAGTACGAAGGAAGCTAAGACATACACTGCTGTGGACGGGGTCAGCTGCAAAAGACATGTTAGCCAACTCGAAGAAAGAAATATCAGTTTAAGTGTTGACTATATTTAGAATATTTTCACTGCTTCACCTGGCTGTCAGACAGTCGTTTCCACTAGGCAAGTGCTATTCAATAAGCCAAATACCATTCTCTCCAAAACCACCACTCTAATTAACAAAAACAGAAATTTTACCTCAAAGAACAAGGGAATGGCTCGGCCATTATTGCTTTGATCAGTTGGTTTGTGTTACTGTGGTGAATCTAAACTAACCCATTAAAACGCTGAGGTCAATAACACATAATAAGGCAGCAGTAAACCAGCAACTCCTGTGTTCTGCAAAGTAAAATTTGCAGGCACCTTTGGAGAAAGTGATATTTGGCTTATCAGACAACCTTTTCAGTCAGGAAACTGCTTTTCTACAGCAAGGGAAAGTTGTGAAAATATTCTAGATAAACTTTATGCTTAGACTGATAATATTTTTTAGGTGGCTAAAATACTCTTTGCTGCCAACCCTATCCACAGCAGCACATTGCTTTGCTTCCTACACTGGTACCCTGCTTCTTTAAGGTGGGGTCATGTTGAACACCATCTTCATAAGGTAATACACTGACTATGGACAAGTACTGCATACAATCCCAATACAAAACATCCAAACTATCAAAAACCTGTGTAACTCAACTGTAGGGGCTGGGATGAAACATTCAGGTAAAATTCAAAATGACACAAGACAATGAATAGGGACACTTAGTTAGGATGAACGTTTTTTTAAAACGTTTATTTACAGTGTGATTTTAAAAAAGCACTCAAAAATATTTAGATTTGGAGGAGCAAATTTAGCTGTCATTCCAGCTGGAGGAAGAAAATTGCTTTACACTGCCTAACTGCTACAGTACTAAACCAATGTAGTGCTCTAGATATCGATAATAACATTAAAAAAGACTGTACCCCCCCCCAAAAGAAAAATGTCAAATATAAAGCCACAGCAGCCTTGGAAGAAATATTAACCTGCCACAAAACACACAGAGAAAACTGCTCCAGCAGTAACTCTGAAACAAAGTCTTAGAAAAACAGGATTGATGGAGACAGAGTGAAATAAGATCGAAATATTTACATTTTTTAAAACAAGTTTACATTAAGAGTTCCCTCTACCGCTGAGCTGCAAGTCGTCCAGTGTCGGAGCAGCTGCTTTGACTCATCACTGATGACTGACGGTGGAGTTCAGCAGTCCTGACTTTACATTTGATTTAGAAGCCTTCGAGAGCTCTTTCTGTAAAGAAAAGTCAAAATCACCCGTCAGTTCATATTTAAGGTCTCAAAATGCTGAAGACAAATGATTGAATATACAAGTCAGTGCGTGTGGATTCACTCTGTTTACATGTGACATGGTAATATGAAATGCTGATGTATATATTCATTTTGGAAAAAATATTTCACTTAATGATGTCCAGATTTCAATGTGATGTGCTGTAAAGTTTAACTGTGACCTGTGGACTGTCAGCTTTTACAGAAGAGTATTAGAACTTTTTCACTATTTTCTCATGACCTACTTCACTGACTTCAATAAACTCTATGTTCATTGTGTATTTGTGCATTGTTACTATGAATTTTGATGCAGATTATCTGTTTTTAAAAATGTATTTTTAATTATCAAAATAAATTCAGTTCATTATGCAGTCTTGGCAGAGGTATACATGGTTGCTTTTAAGTTGCTCAGTTGGATAATTACCTAAATTGTTCCTGTACAGCCAACAAAACCAACCATAAGATGCTTTTTTAAAATCAAGTTCTGTCAGCATGCTAAGCAACCCTTTTTCTAATTTTACTGGTCAAACTTACACCTTGTTTCAGAACTCTTTACATAAACTTATGTAATCAAGAAAGTGTCTGTAGCAACAAAGCACATATTTTAAGAAGGGAAAATCTTCTTTCAGATTTACAAGATGTAATTTCTGGGACTTACAAGTCCAGGTCAAACAAATTCTGTTTAAGCTGAACTCTGATGCCAAATAGTGGCTGCATGGTAAGCCATACATGTAATGTGTCAACTATATACTTGAAAAGAGAATATTGCCCTTAGAGGTACTTCATGGTACTGGTGTACTGAAGGAAATTTTAGCATTTCCCCTCTTAGTTTGTACTTTCGTTCACTTCTTGTACCTGGGGACGAAATTGATTTAAACTGCATTTACCGCAAATTCCGAATAGGAGCCGGCAAGAGAGTTAAAGGTGCAGTTGTGATCTTGAGTATCTTGAGACCTTAGTGCAGCACTTGGAGTATTTCTGTTAAGATGGGAGATGTTCTCCTTGTTTCGGTCCAGCACACGGGGAGTCTTTCCATGTCCAGGGGTTCGCAGGCCAAGACCCTATAACAAGACCAACTAAAATGAGCTTGTGGTTTTTTGACACTATTTCAGATTATAGGACCATAATGAGAGTGGGGAAAAAAAACTTCTCCATTATAATGAAAAACTCAACAGCATCACTCATTTTCAGTGCATCTCTTGAAAGCTGCCACATTCATCTAGGTTGTTTTGGTGTGAGTTGCAGAGTTTTGGATAGATATGTGAATTTTGTCAGTGAGATGAGTCCAGAGGACGACAGTGAGCGTACCTTGCTGGCAGACAGAGGTGGTTTCTGGATGGAGGACTGGCACAAGGTTCCACTGAGGCCAGAACTAAGGAAGCTGGATGGAGTAGAGATGGTTGAGGTGCCATTGAGCTAAGTGGACAGAGAGGAAAGAAGTGGGTCAATTTTTACTATTCACTCACCCAGGTACAGTCAGCTCATGTCACTGAACATGCAATACATCTAAAGCCAAGGCCACACTACACAATTTTAGCCCCTATTCTTCACTTGCCAACAGATTCTGGATATCACGACAACAAAAGCGATGTATGAACTGTTCTAATACACGACCCAGACGTTGGCGAGAGCTCACTGGTGCCTCAGACACCCAGACAAATATCAGGCGGGTCTCATATCTGGTTGTGTCGGGGACAACTTGAGGACCAGTGAGAGCAGACAGGGGCTAAGTAAGACGAGAGAAGTTGAGAGGGAGAGAAGGAGATGGAAGAGCACCAGAGCAGCTGAAAAAAAGCCCAAATATAGAACCACTACAGCTTTTATGCATCATAAATATTTATATCTAAAAATGAGCAAAACAGTGTCAAGTATCAGTGACTATAAAGTCTTTCAAACCAGCTCCACCTCCAGCAGCACTGACGCAGCTCTGTGGAGACAGGTCTGGGTGAACATGCACACTGATGTTTAAATATTAAAAAATCTAATGTCACTTCTACAAGGGTTTAAAGCGACATTCCACCCCAGAACGATAATCCACTCAGTATGTACTCACCCCTATGCTGATGTGAGGATGGGTGAAGATCTTCAGTTCACAAAACAATCCTGGAGTTTCAGCAGAAAACAGCATTGCAGCCAAATCCAGTACAATTGCAGTGAATGGTGACCACGTATAAAATGTCAACTGTAGCCTCTCAGACTCGAGCCAGATGCACAAGAGATGTTGCGATATTTTCACACGTGCATCCATTAAGAGATATACCAAGTCTCGCAATACATCGATGCCATGTTTACATGCTACCTGGGAGGCTACACTTGACATTTCGTCTAAAAACATGGTGTAAATGGCGTCTTTTGTGGTTAAATTTTAATGTCCCAGCTCACAGACACTTGGATTACACCACACGAGCAGGATGGAGACATTTTGTGTTTGTTTTGTGTTCTTTTTTTTTTTTACATTTTATCCGTGGTCACCATTCACTGCAATTGTACTGGATTTGGCTGCAACCCTGTTTTCTGCTGAAACTCCAGGATTGTTTTGTGAACTGAAGACCTTCACCCATCCTCACATCAGCATAGGGGTGAGCACATATTGAGTGGATTATCATTCTGGGGTGGAGTATCGCCTTAATGACAAAACGCAGCTTCCCCCATATGCATTTAGAAGCAGTGGCACACCGCAGCTAAAGTAAAACATTTTTTGAGAGGAGAGGAAAGGACAGGACTGAATCTCATCTCTTGAGACACCAATATATTATTTTGCACTACAGACACTTCCTGGTCAAGTAACACTTTGTGAGTAAAGCATATAAAGGGATAGCAAAGGGACTCTGTTTTCACTTAGAAATTTCATTTTCTGCTATGACCGCTTTATATCCTGGTCATATAGGTCTGACTGTGAACACAGCAGTAACATGCTGCACACTGATGCTTCAGTATTAATAGTCTGTCAATACTAGTGTGTATTATCAGGACAAAACAGTTTGGAGAGCGGACAGACTCTTCGGGGATTTGTCAAGTGAAAGATCAGTCATGTAGTGCACAAAGCACAACAACTTCATCCCCATGTTTCATTAGTAGTTCCACTTCCCCTTGGCCCCTGGTATGACCTAACAGCTTACGTCGCATAAAGGCCACTTGGAAAGTAGAGGGAAGGGGAAGAATGGGGGATCTTAATAAAACACTCACCCTTGTTCATTTTGAGCCCAAACTATCATTGATCAACCACCAGTTGGAGCTTAGCATTATACTTTTTTAGATCAGAAATACCTGCAGTCTCATTTCAATGAGGCAAAAGTGTCTTGTGCGCTGCCCCAGTTTCTAAAACTGCTGCACAATCTTACCTTTCTGACTTTTCCAGGCGTGGGAGTCCCTGCTAGCCGTCTTTTGGATGGAGTTCTCATTGAAGTTCCATACAACATGTCCTCCTGCGTCTGTTTAGTCTTCTTCAGTTGCTATTTCACACACACAGACACAAAAGAATGTAGTCACACCAACAACACTTTTGTGGCAGGGAAATTTAAGACTTGGTGTAGTTTTTAATCAAATTTTAAAAAAATACCCTTTCCAGTTTCTCCTTCTCCTTTTCAGTGTGGTGGTGCTGCCACTGCTGCTGGACATACTCAAGGAATTTCTGTCCGTTAACCAGGAATTCCCTGCCAGTCTCCTGCTCCCAAGCATCAATTTGGGCCTTCAGACTCTTCTCCAGCTGGAACAAACAGGAAACACTAATATTACCTTGTTGCTATGATATCAGATTTAGTATTGACAGTTGACTGGCAGGCTACATTTACATAAATAGCAATCCAATTTCCAAAGTGCCCCCCTATGTCACAAACTGGCGCTCAACAATCGATTACATAGGAACTATAGACTGAGATAATCAATGTTCAATATCCCCATCTGTTGGCCAAACTTGGTACTGTGTCATCCACCTCTAAGCTGTTTCCACTCTCCTCACACATGGTTCACTTGAGCTTGGTTGTTTTATTGCTTTTTAATCTAATCTTCCCCTCTTGAATTTCCCACTAACAACTTCTCTTACAAGCAGACATCCACTTAAACAGCAGTCTTTAGTGCACAGACAGGACACTTCAATAAACATTTCCTCACCTTGGGCAAGCTTTTCTGCAGGTCAGTTCTCTGTTTCTCTTCTTTCAGGAGGTTCCCGCCTCTGTTGTTGAACCTTGAAGGGTCATTGGCCTTTCTCTGCGATAGAGAGCACATACATCCACGCACATTACCATGCAACTAGAAGTCTGTTTTAAATCCTTCCCCACTAAATTCATGAGGATAATAGAGCTGTCCCCTGAAAGACGAAGATTTGGATTATCAGTCAGAGACCCCGCTCAGACTGTGATTCTTCAAGTTGAGCAGTCGTTTTTGTCAACGTGCATCACAATAACAGGATAAGAGACAGAAGTGTACAAAAATGCACAGAGATAACATTTCAATGGGGAATTATTAATATGGGGAATCACAAATATATTTTTATACTAGCTGATGCAGTTATTTTAAAAAATCCATGTGACAACATGTGCTGGTGGTTAATTGGCGAGAGAAGGTGAAACAAGTGGTTGGTAAACAAGTTTCAGTTCTTGTTTTTTAGCCGTGCCATTGCACACCAAGCAATGCAACAGTAACACCATTGACACGCTAACAGATATTAGCATTGCAATAATATCTTAAATGGATCCATTTCATTTGGCATGCTTAACATGAAACAACCTGTGCGCTCTAATTTTCAGAAATATTTCCTCTGATCTGTGGAAACTAAAGCTGCTGGCTTCACATTGCTAACTCAGTCTGCTACTTTGGTTTCAACACTCCACGCTAATTTTACATAGGCAGACCTGCCTACAGCTCCACTCTGACCAGCTACATATTATTTTCATATGGCACTATCATGATGAACACAAACAGTTGAATGTAGCAGTTTACTTTAAAAAGTTTTGTTTACTACTTTTATATGCAGTTTAGTATAGAGGCTACTGAAATAAAACTCAAAGACCGACTGACATGTGAAGTGAATTGCTCTCTGGAAATATGAATTATGATATGCAGTCTGCAGAAGTGCATGACTTGACTTTTTCATAATATCATATCGCAATACTAGAAGACTAACAATACATATCGAATTGGCACCCAAGTATTGTGTTAGTATCAAAATGAGATAGGTGTATTGCCCCAGCCCTAGCCAATATAGGAGGTTAGTGTGGTGCTGAGCTAAAAAAAAAAGGAGCAAACCATTGGATCTTAGCATTGGATGGCCAAATCTGACTCATCAACTGACAAAATACTGAGTTGTTTACAGCCCTAGAGGATAGTACTTACATCAAGTTCCAAGTACAGTGTCCAGTTCTCCTGCCATTTTGTGACTCCCTCAAAGAGTTCTCTGTGGTCCTCATAATACTTCTTCAGGGAGCTGACCTCAGCCTCGTGCAGGCTGAGAAGCTCTTCAGTGAAATCATCTGAGGAAAGAAGACTTGCACTGAGACCCACACTCCCTTAATGATGATTGACTGCATATATTCAGTGCACAGGCTTTGTCATTATATAACAGACATTTACCAGCATAATAGGGAACAAAAGCTTGCTGCTGTTCTTGGCTGTAAAAGCATCTCTCCCAGAAAAGGGCAATCTCAGCTCTGATGGACTCAATGAAACTTTTCATGCTTTGCAATTTCAGCACCTCTAGACGATTGGCCTCAGCCTGGAGCTGCAAAGACAGAACTTATTAAAACTTGCTATGGAGGTGTTAAAGATGCTTGGTGAAACAACACACTACCGCATTGTCTGAAATCACTTATTGATGTAAATGACTACATAAGTTAAATTTCTTACTGCCTCCATGTTTCTCTTCTTTGACTTGACCATGTGCTCAGAGACGGCTTCCCTCTCCTCCTGGGGAATCTGAAGTCTCTCCCACAGCTCCTGAATCTTAGTGCGGAGAGCTGAACAACGGAGCTCATTCTCAGCCTTGCGTTCTTGTAACTGAAAGGAGGCATTTAAAAAACCAACACATCCATTAGAATATTAAATAATATGCGACATTGTAGACTGTTAAATCATAACGTCAGATTAACATCTAGATGCAAATATCACATAATCACCTGACTGAGGAGTAGTTTAAGAGCAGAAATATTGTCGTTGGACAGACAAAATGCCTCCTCATCCTCGCACATCACATCCATCTCAAAACTGGTCTCTGGGTGCTGCTCCAGATCATCCATGCAAACGACGATCTCCTTTTTGACGCTCACAAATTCATCATGACGACGCTCCTGCAGAGACAAGACAGGTTACCAATAATACTAATAAGATAAGAAAATGCACATACGTTTTTATATATATATACACATTAAAAAAAAAAATAATTATTACTTATTTAATTTTTGTTCTTTCCAGTCTGAAAAATGTGGGGCACAAGAAGGCAGGCACAGACAAACAGACACACACAGCCAACACAACACCAGACAACTAATGACACTTTGCTCTTGTGTCTCCTGGCCAGGGTCTTATTAATTGTCCAGGCCTATACTGACTATTTTGTTTTGTCCATGCTGTCCTGTCAATGTTTTGTCATTTTGTCTTGTAATTTGAAAACAAAGGCTGAAAAAATGCAAACAAGTAATTAATAAAAGCAGAACACCTTCTCTTTGGTTAAATCATCCAGGTAGGTACGATATGTCTCCAGCTGCTGCAGTGATGGGACTGACTTCGGGTCAATGCAAAATGGGGTAGTGCACATAATATCACACAGCTCGCGGTCTTTGCCAATGAGACCCTTAAGCTCTTCCATTCTTTGCTTCTTCTGCTCCCTCAACACCTCTAGACGGGTGCGGCTATTCTTCTCCATCTGCAACATGGTGCAGCCATCCTCCTCCTTCACAGAAATCCAGAAATTAGTCCAAACATGTTGGAAGTTTTCACAAACTCCACAAGGTTTAAGAAAACAAGCACATATAACTAAGACTAACTAAAAGGAACTACTGATATTTGATAGCTTCAGTTAAAAATGATACAATATCCATTTAATTATAGTATTGAAAGTACCAAAGCTGTAAAAAACTTGGGGCTGATACAGATATTATGGACTAAAGAAAATCCCAATAGCAATCTATCAGTCAATATTCTTTATACAGAATGTAAGATACAGAATATAGACTATATACAAAAATGCCCTTTTTTTTTTGCAAATATATCCAAAATTGGTTAACACTTGAGACAAAGATATATAATTGAGGCAGGATATTTTGCAGTTTCTAAAGAAACTCTAAAGAAACTGTCCAAAATTATATCAGGTTATCTGTCAGTTCATGTTGGTGCATATCAGACAACACATATGGCGATATAGCTTTGATAGACCAATAATATTGCCTGCATTTAAACCAGACAGTGTTCAGTGTCTTTCACTGTACCCGGCACCGCATGCAGGTTGTTGATTTAATAAAAAAGAAAAAAATATATATTTGTGTGCCCGGGACTTTCTTTTGCTTTTACCATGGTAATGAGCATATATTTTTATGCTAGTATTGCATCTAAGTTTAAATCTCTATTATATATTGTGACAACTCTATCCTAAGAGACTGTACCTCAAAGGGGGGCATGTTAAGTTCACTGCACAAATCACTGAGTTCCTTCTGATGGGCCTCTATGCTTTTCAGTACTCTCTTCTTGAGCTCCTCTTCTTCGGTAATCATTAGGTCCAGCAAACCCTGCAGAACAAGCATAAACAAAAAAAAATGTGTTAGTTTGTAGCTGTGCAAGGTCAACAACCAGACTTCAATTATTTTTAAAATGATGCGAGACTTACTTTAATGTGTTTGTGAACATCATTGGTTCTTTGTAAGCGCTGCTCCTCTGGAATCCCAATTTCTTCCCAAATGTCCTGCAGCCTGACCAAGGCTCTGTTGAGGTAGGCAACGGACTCTGCTGCGTGGACTTCGCTGGAAGAAAAGCAGTGGGTCATTTTCCTGGTGTTTGATCACCTGTTACCAGTCAAACCGGTGAGCAATTTAAAAATCAGGGAGCAGATTCTCTTCGTAGCAGAGAGCCAACGTGAGATGCCACAGTCCTTTCATCCACCGAGCAAGCTAACGTCAGCTAGCTTGCTAATTAGTTGTGACGTTAGATAACAGCAGCTATGAGACACATTAACTGAAAATATAATTAAGTTACCATTCAAAATTACTCATTGCAGCACACACCGACGGCTACTTCGTCCTGTGTGCCTCTGCTCACAGTGAAGCTAACGTTAGCTTTATCACAAATCAGCAGGCTAATCAGGAAGTCGTGAAGCTCGCTAACTGGATATACAATAAAATATTAAGTTACTAACCTCACTCTCATGTTGCCACCGCAGACAGCAAAAAAAAAAAAAAATTATGAAAAACAATCTTCCTTAACTCAAAATTATCTTAAACCAGTTAACATCGGCGTGGCTCAGTGATCGTCTGCCTGTTCGTTGGTCGACTGGACTGTGTTTGAAATTTGCACCGAAACAACATCTGGGCTCTGATTGGCTAATCGCAGTGACGTCAGTGGAAGCTGTTCTGGGTGGCTGCTCGCCGAAAGATCTCGCGAGAGTGCTCATATTCCAAACAACGATCTTTCCCAAACCCAAAACAAATATTTTTTTTTTTAGTCCCTAAGCATATCTTAACCACAGCGGTTGTCACGTTATAAAACATTACCCGTTTGTACAACGTGCTCGATGAAGAAACAAAGTGCAATTATCGCGAGAGTTTGGCAAATACAGAGATCCCTAATAGACACGAAACTACCGTCACTGGGTGATACTGCTGAATCGCTCGTTAGGAAAATTACAGGCAGCAAATCCTAAAAAAGAAAGGATTAATTAATATTTTTATACTGATATGTTATAGAAGTATTCTTCTAAAGTTAAATAAGAGATCACAGGTGTATATTATGATGTCAACAACTGTGTTTCAAAATAAAGTATCTATCTATCTATCTATCTATCTATCTATCTATCTATCTATCTATCTATCTGATATCTTAATTGTAATTTCTGTCTTCTGATCTAGTAGAAGTGTGTGGTGGTGTCTCTATCTGCAGAACTCTGTCTCTGCCCGTTTTTTTTTTTTTTTTTTTTTCTTATTTTCTCATTATTTTGCTGTGCTTGGGAAGCTTTACCAATGGCAGTGAGACTCAACAATCAGCTATCTCTCTGGTGCATTTATGAACAGCTTCAATAAATCATACTAATTCTACTTTAAACTCCACTGATCTGGCACGTGCATCCCTTGTTATATGCTGTAATTCTCTCTAGTTACTACAGATGTACTGTCTGCTTTGTGCACAGGACACTATTGTTATTATTATCTTTGCCAGGGAATCATGCAATTGCATCCGTGTGTCAACAGTCAACAGACCTGCATCTTGTCCGGAGTTAATCTTTATATTAATATTACTGGACCGATTAGCCTCTTTTTTTGTGCACATTCGTAACTGTATGCTGAAGGACATCTGTAATTCACAAATTCTTAAAAACCTTTAAAAACCCTTTTTTATGAGCCACAGGCATTATGTCTTCAGATCATTCTTGTGAACGTGATATCTCAAGAACACCTTGAGGGAATTTCTTCAAACTTTGCACAAATGACCACTTGGACTAAAAGATGAACTGATTAGATTTCGGTGATCAAAGGTCATGGTGACTGTGACATCATGTTTGTCCCCTTCTTGTGAAGGCATTACATCAGGAATGCTTGAAGGGAATTTCCTCAGACTTAATTAAAGTGTCCACTTGGACTCAGGGATGAACTGGTGATCAAAGGTGCAGGTCACTGTAGTCTTGCATGGCCAGAACTCTCTCCACAGTGCTCAGCACTGGAGAAAAGTCTGGCTCCACACTCTGCTGTGGGGAAAAATGCTCTGCCTTGTTTGCATTTATTTAAACTAATCACACACATCTTGGGCAGTGCTAAGTCTCGGATGCAGCAATGGTGCTGCAGCAAAATAATGTTGAGGGGGAACTTGTTTCGGTGGAACATTTGCACGTTGGGAGTTGAGAGCTGGCGTTAAAATGACTACATGACAGCAAAAGTAAAAGGTGCAGCTCTTAGCTTGTTTATGTTCAAACCATTAGTGTCCCAGGTGCTAATTTGCCGTTTTTAGCGTGTAGGTTGCAACTAGGAGGTTGTTCTTGTTTCCCAGAGGACTTTGAAAATGTACATAACAGACACTGCAATGCCGCTTGAAGGAAGCAACCAATGGCAGGACTTAAACCAGCAGTGTGAATCCAGCGAGTCAGACTAAGGTCACTGTGACTTCTGTAAACACATATTTGGCCATAACTCAAGAATTCATACACTCATCATGACAAAAGTACGCACAAATATCAAACAGGATAAAATGACAAAGAGATGACATTTTATGTCAGAGGGTCAAAGGTTAACTTCACTCTGACATCAAAATGTTCAGTTATCTATCAGTCCTCTGTACTTCTAATAGTGTCCAAGTGAAGACACCATGTTTCTCAGTGGAAATTATTCACTCAAATCACATATTGTGGAGGGATATCTTTCATTTTGTCAAAAAATTACGTTAATTCTATTAACGTCAAAAGGTCAATATAGTGCTAAGTAATTCTATTTTTTTTACTGCTCTGTTTCATGTGATCAACAGCTGCTTCAGTTTGAAATCTTGTTTCAGCTTGGGACAATGTATGCAGAGGTCATGTTAATGTTAAAACTTTGCAAATCTCTGCTGGCTGCATTTGGTAGTTGTGGTGGCATTGCAGTAGGTGCTTCACCTATTGTTGCCTGACGGGGATCCACACTCTACTGAGGTCACTCCTCTAGTTTTTCATATTTTGCTGTACTTTCTGTTATTTTAGCCTTGTGACACTGGTGTCAGCACTCTGGAAACGTATCAACCGACAGTTACATCACATTCTTTGTCTTTCTCTTCTGCTCTCCTCTGGGAACTGAAGGAGCAGTTTTACACACATGCATACACACAAGCAAAGCAGACTGAGGATCACCTCAGCTGTATTCACACAAAATCCAGCACTGTGCAGAGGTGTGGGCAGGTTTATTAGAGCTTTAGAACGTAACTGCTGTGAAACAATCAGGATATTTTATTTCTCTGTTGTACTGCATACAACAATGCTGCATATCATTGCTGTCAGGAAACCCTGTAGGTCCAAAACTGTTTCAGGAAATGAAAAGAAAATCTGTGTTTTTAAATAATTGAATGCTACTTACTCAAAGTTAGTAGTTCTTTTTAATACTTTTCAACTGTTAAATATTTGCGAACCCTTAGACAGACATTAAGGATGACCAATAACATTGATTTATGAAAAACAAAGAAATTAGCAATGAGTTTTGTTGACTTGTTGCCCCGATGTATTGAATTAGAAACAGAAAATACACTGTAGGGTAGAATATGTGCTTGTTGATAGGTGGCCTCCGTTCATTTAAGAAGTTAATCCTGATTAAACCTTAAGTTTAATCATCTTTAATCTTTGTACACAAACACTCAAACTTCATTTGAGTCTGAAATGAAGCTGTTTATGTGGAAGCAAATGCTGTAGAGGATGTACATCACAAATAAATAGGCTAGGTAAGAAAACCTTGTAGAAAAACTAAGTGAAATTGCAAACATGCAAAAAAACTATCTTGACTAGTTTAGTGATTTCAGCATAATAAAAGACAGCCCTTTGCTCCCTCTTCAGTGAGGATACTGACGTAAGTAGATGCTCCTCAGCACAGCCTCACTGAACTGGTAGGTTAGCTTCTTCTTCACCTTTATAATCTCTCCAGTTTTACCATAGTTCCTCAGAGCTCGAGCCATCTTTTGGTAGGTCATTTTTTTGCGGTTTCCTTTCTGAGTACCCCAGTGGCGGGCCAGAACTTCTTTATTTTTTGTGGAGAACTGGAAGATGCCCTTTTCCTGGTCCAACCACCAGATACTCTCACTCATGTCACCGTTTCTTAGCAAGTCCAGGAGGAACTGGTACAGGCGGATTTTCTTCTTGTTGTCTGGATTGGAAAATATGAGACCTTTCAAGCATATTTCAGTTTTTCCGGGCTTTAATAAGTCAGTGCATTAAGATTTGATGTCAGTAGAAAATTTGCATTGAAAATACTCACTAGTGTCTTTCCTGAAGGAAGAGTGGTTGTGTTCCTCAAACTCGTCCTCCCCATCTGATACCTCAAGCGGAGGACTCACTCCTCTTTGTTCCTCCTCTGAGTAGTAATGGCCCGGCGAGGCAGAGGGTTGGTACTGGTAGCACAGGGATGGGGTGTAATATGGGATCTTTAGGAGAAATGCCATAGTTAAGTTTGCACAAAAGGAGTGATAGAGCTGCAGTGGTTTTTTGTTTTGCAATGATTCAGTTGCTTGACATTTTGTTCAAACACTGTTATTGTCTAAAGAGGAAGTAACTCTGCCAAAATAGAATTCAATGCTCAGCATAATCACGTGGTGTAGATGACATTTCAGCAAAAATGTCCCGACTGTCCACATAATGTACTGTATTTGATGAAACTGCATTTTAAATCATTTAAAGTTTATTTAGAGTAATTCCTGAAAATATATTTAGTTGTTGTTATGGTGGCTAGCAATAGATTTAGTCTAAAGAACCCTTTCTGTTTGACCTAGTGTTCAATTCTAAAGCATGTATGTAAAATCTTTATGGACTCAACAGTTAATGAGAAAATAATTAACAGATTAAGCCATTATGATTAGTGGATAATTATTAATGGGAGCCCTAGTGAGTGTTTTAATTGCAATCATTTTCTTTTAAAAAGTGGAAACGGCTGAGGTACCAAATCTAACCAAGAAATAAGTAGACACATTAATAAAGCTCTAGTTTTTGTTAGTGTGTGTCCTCCTGTTCTTCACTAAGGGGAAATATAGTCAGTAATATGACTCATGTAAATCACATAATGGAACTTTTTCCTCTGAGCAAAACATTACTGATGCAGGATCATATTCAAAAAGGACCTTGTGCTACATTTTCAGAGCCTTTTCCCTGCTTTAGGATGGTGGTTTTGGTTGAGTATGTGTGTGTATAGTCATAGTGAACATTTATCAGTATGCTCAGATTGGGACTTACCATTAGGCAAAGTTTGACAATAGCCTCAGGCCTCAAGCTATATAATGACTTTCACTGTTCTGTGATCTTAGTGTATATCCACAGAAGTGATTCAGGAGGACAGTTGCTAAATTGTGTAAACAAATGGCTCTTTGCAGTGTACAGACTGTTGAAAAATGAAGTGAAGCAGCCCCAGCAGTACATAAAAAGATAAGAAGTGGGAGGACACTAAAAGACAAAACCCACCCCAGCCACAGTTCACCCCGCTGCTGCTGCTGGCAAGAGATACAAGAGTATCCACTGCCATACCACCAGACTACAGAGCAGCTGCTTTCCTGAGACTGTGAGACTCCTAAATTCATCCACTGCACTCCACATTATCAATTCAAGGATTGAAAAAGGGGGAGAGAAAGGGATGTGGAGGGCCCAGCCTGTTTGTCCCAAAATATAAAGATAAAGAGATTGTGTTTTTTTTACACTAGTACCATCATTAACTTCTACATTGAACTTACTTGTGATGACACAGAAAGAGGTCCGAGCGGTGGGTCCAGGTGAAGGGGCAGTGGCTCTGTAGCGCTGTAGCGGTAGGGTTGTATCAGCTGTTGAGAGGGCACAGACTGAAGCTCTGTTAGGTGATTCACTGGAGAATTATCAAAGTCTGGCGGCTGGACGCGCTCAGAGTGGAAGGTCCATCTATGGTCTGAAAAGTGATAGACGGTAAAAGGCACTCAGTCAGTCATGTAGTGATTCATGCTCTTTTTTTAAACAGTTAAATCCAGTGTTCTCACCTTCATAAATGTCCCCCACATTAGCCAGGTAGGGGTACAGTTCTGCAGGTGGGCGATAATCCTCGGGTTCATTTGGAATGTTTTCCTCTGAGGCCTTTGCACAGGAAAAAGTAGATTTTGTCACAGAGAAAGTAAACGCCTGAGTCTGTTTGTCCTCCCAAAATGAAGTCAAATATGACCATTAGCTATTACACTATAATTACTTCTATTTTACTTCATGGATGAATTACTGAACAGGTCTGCTGGGCAAAGGCCTAGGGATGTCAGGGGCCCCCAGAGCCAGACTGCTGAGGTTTCTGCCAGCATCTCTTTGTGAAAATCTTACAAACACAAAGAGACACAAAATGACCACAAAGAGATACAAAACCACCACAAAGATACACAAAATTACCACAAAGAGACACAAAATGACTACAAAGACACAAAAGTACATAAAGAGACAAAAAGTACCACAAAATAAATAAATAAATAAATAATAAAAAAAAATAAATAAAAATGTTAAATGTACAAAAGAAACACAAAATAACTCATAGGTACAAAAAGTCACAAAACTATCAAAACAAAGACATAAAACTACCAGGAGACATGAAATGACCAGACACAAAAGTACCATAAAGAGACAAAAAATACCCCAAAGAGACACAAAACAAACACAAAGAGACAAAAAGTACTATAAAGAGCCACAAAATGACTACAGAGACACCTACATACCACAAAGAGACATAAAATTACCACAAAGAGACAAAAAAAATGATTACAAAGAGACAAAAAATGATTACAAGGAGACACAAATGTACCACAAAGAGACACTGTGTCTCTTTCAGTCCGACTGTGCTCCTATGAATGTGGGGTTGGGGATCTTTTTTATATGTCTGTATCAAAGGGCATGTCGTCTCATAATCCATCCATGTATAAAAATGGGAAAATAGAGAGAATAAAGTAACAGACAGAGACAAAGAGTACCGCAAATACATGAAATATACCACAAAGAGGCATAAAACTATGACAAAAACTGTAAGGAGACACAAAAGTACCACAAAAAGACATAAAATGGCCACAAAGAAACACTGTGTCTCTTTCAGTCTGGCTGTGCTCCTATAAAGGAGGGATGGAGGGCCTTTGACATATCTGTGCCCAGTGGCCTGTTGTCTCATACTCTTACTCTTTTTCATACTCATCCAAATTTTCCCATAAAGACGGGAAAATTAATAGAATAAAGTAACAGAAGAAACAAAACTTTAGTCCATTAATATATGTACTGAATGTTAAAGGCAACTCAAACACATTTCCTTCTGTAACACAAACAAAACTTCAAAAAATGAATCTTACTTCCTCTTCTCAAATATATATGTTAATCAATAAATGAAATTCTGAGAAAAACCCTAAAAGCAAAGAGTAAACCATAGAACAAACGGTAAAATATCCTCTCAGTTATCACAGACTCGTCTTCTCATCTGTTTTATAAAAGATCAAACGTGAAACAATAAAGCAGTAACACTTACAGGTGATATGACATATCCGTCCATCATTAAACAAGCCAGGCAGCATGAGAACCTTCGTTCTTGAGGCTTGTGATGAACTTTTTCTTATTGCTTCACAGAGAAAGACGCAATGTCGCCGAGCACTGACTTCACCAGACAAATGGGAACTGAAAGTGAGAAATAAGCTGGACCCTACAGTTTACAGTCTGATCCAGTTGTCAGATTGAAGTGATCAGCTAGTTCCTGATGGCCGAGTGTAATGTACAGTATGAGCCAATCATATTTACATGTATTTCCTGCATATAATAAATCAGAATGATTTAACCTTTTTTGAGCAGATTATAGCAATTGCATCATATGTATAATTATTCAAAATAAGTTCATTATGTCCAGCCGGCATTGTGCTATTTTAAAGTTCATTTCCCCTAAATCATAGAAAAAAATATGTCTTTTGAATCAGTTCCCACTTTGGGTGATTTGGAGGCATGCATAACGTTGATAAAACACATCATTTGTTATCACATATTCAACTTCCCCCCCCCATCAGTTCAAGTGCTGCAGTGATGGGACCTTAATCCTGCACTCATTCCTAACACAAGATAAAACCTAAAAGAAAAAAATGTTATTTGATTTAACTCTTCATAATCAAGTAGAAAAATCAGGCTTTCTACACTTGATATGCAGGAAAATACAGTTTTCTCACTGTCAGTCAGAACAAGTGACCGGTGAGATTTATTCACGGAGGAATTTTTTGAAGAGTTACTGAATACAGGAGCCGAAACCAAAAGTGAAGTTTGGAATCGGGCGTGTTCCTCTTTTGCTTTGGCATTATGGTTTGAATTTGAGGAAGTATTGACCAAGAGAATGAAACCAGAGCAAACAAACATGACTGAAATGTCCGGAGCTGCTGCGTCCCTGTAACTTGTTTGTGTTGTAAGATTTCAGTAACATTTTCTATGACGCCCATGTCTATAATGCATTACAATGTAACGTGTTGTGTAGCACTGCATAATTATAATTGTAAACATTCGTAAGTATTTATAATGCTTAACAACAATGATCGTTAGACATTATGAAGCATTTCATTATGACATAAGGTCAAATTACTTAGTATCGAGGATCTTATGAAGTAAACTTTATAATTACTAGTGACTCACTGACTTTGTTTTTTGTTCTTTTTTTTTTTTTAAACAAGGATTTTAGTGTATTATAACATAGTGGGTCCTCAAGGGATCCTTGAGTGGGTTGTAGGAGGTCCCCAGTAAAAGGAGGAATAGAGTATTTTTACTTTATCATGTTTTTTAGAAGTTGGAACAACGAGGGGAGAAATAGGGTTAGTCGTTTTAATTGACTGACTATGATGATTTTATTATTTTCAAACCTAAATATAAGAAAAAAAATTAATCAACTTAAAATCCTCTCAAAATTGGGGGTCTGTGGTCTTCTGTGCATCTATTGTGGGCGTGACATGACAAAGTTTGGGAACCCATGTTACAATTCACTAACCCTAAAGATTTACAGTTTTTCTCATTCACTTTGGCTCAATTCTTGACCAAGAATTACTTTTTTCAAACAAGTTCAAACCTCTGAACAATTAGATTTGAATTTCTCATTCATTCAAGCAAATTGTATGTTTGTTGTTTTTTTGTTGGTTTTTTTTTTGCATGTTTGCAAACAAGTAAGTACAATTGTTTACAATTTGTACAATAACCACTTGCACATGGCTTGCTGATCAGAACTATGAGTTGATTCTCAGTGAAATGATAAGCAACATTTTTTCATCGTTTAAGCCAAAATGATCCATTCAGCTATTAAAATCTATCATTCATACATGTACTGTATAATCCATAAATATATATGACAAGGAAAATTTCTGATGTCTGCTAAATTGGCAAATGACCTGCCAGGTGACATTTTTGTATATGACTTTGCATAAAGATCAAAGGTGAATTTTACTGTATAGACATATATGCTATCTTTCTGTGTACTGCAGTGTTGTACAGTATGGATTTTTCCCACTAAAGGTTTTATCTGCAGTTGAACTCTGAATCTAAAAAGCTCAGCATGATACACAATAAAGTAGCACTCAGCCAGACAAAACAAACATTCTTGTGTAGTGCAGTGTCACATGTCAACAAAAAAGTAGAAACAGAGATCAGTATATAAACAACATTTCAGAATTGACTGCCATGGTGAAAAAACATCAAAAAGATGAGAAAACATCTAAACAGTTTGACCAGTCTGACTCACACAATGACAAAGCAATTTTCATTTCGTGGCTTTGGCCAATGCACTGACAAAATAACAAATAACTTGGTTTTGAAGGTTGGAGGAAATATTTTCGGTGAGTTTTGCATTTTGCAAACATGCAGTTTGTTGAGTTTTGATGAACAGTTGTGACAATTGCACTTACAGTTTAGAGAATATTAAGACTGGTTGGAAAATGAATCAAAATGATTGAAAAACTGTAATAGCTGGAGTACATTTACAAAAATGATGTAATTGATCATATATCATTTGTAAATGTATAACGTATTTGATTTAGCGATGCCATTTTCCTTCACGCCAGAGGCAGTGTAGGCAGTGAATTTCATTACCTCACTTAATGTTCCCAATTACCTCTCAGAGTAATTTATAGTCACATTATAAGTCATCCAGTTCAACAGTTATTATAATGCATTATAAAATGATTATAATGGATGGCAACTATGATAATTATAATACACGATGATCCTTGTAAAATATATCAGTGACAGCAGCCATCTATGAAGTATTATAATACTTGACCATGTAATTCATTATAAAATGCTTTATAATATATTATTGTTATTGATAAAACAATTCTTGGGAATATTTATAAGTGGTTATAATGGGCTGTCGATATGGTAAAAAAAAATCATATTATGATTATTCTTATTTTCACTGAAAAAAAAATGATGATGATGATGATGTGACATTTATTTAAGTCTGTTCCAAACAAATATGTTTTCTTACAGATGGAGAACAAGATTTGTAGGACAGGGCATCTCCGCAGCACTACAGTCATTATCGTGCTGTTTCTTCTTATATTTTTCCTTTATCAAAAAATTCCAACTTCTAATTGTGCAGCTCATGCTTATATAATCAAATTATAATGCATCACCATCTGCTTATAGCACTGTATGAGTCTGTTTATAATGCATTATGGACATGGGGGTCATTTATCATGACCAAATCCTGCTAGACATTAGAATTATTGGCGAAAAACTAATACTTGAATCATCTATGACGCTGGTTGTGAACCTCTAATTGTATATTTTTGCCATTGTATTTGATTGTATTTTAATGCTCCTGGTTTCTGTGACAAACTAATTTACCTTTTGGGATCAATAAAGTCATCTGTCTGTCTAAAGTCTTATCTAAATCTATAATAACACGCCACAAGTTATTTGTTGATTATATTTTGTATTATTAATATGAAAATGTAAAATAAGGTATTAAATAAATGTAATAGAGTAAAAGGTACAATGTTTCCCCATTAATTGTAGTGAAGTAGAAGTATAAAATGGAAACACTCTAAATAATACTTATGTAGCCTGCAGTAACTGAGTAAGTGTACTTAGTTACTTTCCCGGATGTGACTTAATTTTATGACTGCTCCCAGAATTACTCGATAAACTGAGCAGTATTCCACTATGTTTTCTCATGTTTGGCCCCTTGTGGATGGAAAGTTACCAGATGTGATGAAACTGTTTCCTGTGAACCAAATAGAGAAAGTGGGGCCCTCTGCGGGGTTTAGAATAGTCCGTATTTCACAACTGAACGCTTGAGACAAGAGCATCTGAGGTGATAGCAGCCTATGAAAACGCGGGGGAGGAGGGAATCTCCTCTAGTATCAAACTTTGGCCATCTTCTCCTCCAGATCATGCGTGAGTGCAGGCCCGGGGCTTGTTGTGCTCTCAAATATTTGCTCTGTCTCCATCTACTGGAAAGAAATGTGGGACTGACCAGTATCTAGGCTAGACTGAGTTCAGAGGCAGAGGGGAGACAACCAAAATAGCTCATCGAGGCCCAAATTTATTTACCCTCCTGCCTCGGAATTTGGCTCTTTTCGGCTGTGTGGTTGACAAATCAAAGAAATGAGGGCTTTGGGGGTTCATCTGCGCTTCACATTTCCTCGTATCGCTGAATTTCCTCCTCAGCTCAGACACTGACAGCAGCAGCAGCAGAAAGCAGCAGCAGCAGCAGCAGCCAGGAGCGGAGTCCTGCTGTCCCGTGCAATCATCACGGCACCGAGGCACCGAGAGACGCATGGGACATGGCTGCGATGAGGACTTTAACCGTGGCGGGGCTGTTTTTGGCGTTTTGCGCTCTGGGACTGATTGCAATAGCGATCAGCACTGACAACTGGTACGAGACTGATGCGAGGAGGCACCGGGAGCGCTGCAAGAATTACTCCAACAAAAGGAACGACCCCGGCTACATCTACATCTCCAACAACAACCTCCCGCTCCGCATGTTGCCAAAGGAGAGAAATGTGGAGAGGAGGGGCGAGATGCTGCTGCGGGCTAAGCGGCACCTCTTGCCTCCTGCCCCGGCCATGGAGTCCCTCTGCAGTCGGCAGTACAACTCCACCATCACGGGACTGTGGAGAAAGTGCCACCGGGAGGGCTTTGACCTGGAGACGGAGGATTTGATCTTTAAAGGTTTGTTTTTGGGGGTCATATCGTGTGTTTGTTTTGGATATTAGTTGTGTTGGTGCACGAATGCGCTATCCAAGGTGCTGATGCTGCCTGCGCACACACAGCCCCTCCAGGCCTACGCAGCAACACCGCGGAGTACAGTTACAACGCAATCGACGTGCTGTGTTATTTTCCAGCACAAAAGGGCAAGCTGTAGTAACAGAAGCCTCGAGATGCGTACAATAAGCTACTCCACAATGGTGTGGGTGGATGGATGGGTGGGTGGGTGGTGGAGGAGGGGGGTTGGGTGCTTTTTTGGGGGGAGGAGGAGGGAGGAGGAGAAGGGGGGTTGTAATATCCTCTTCATCTGATCTCTATGTGACACCCTCTTTGTGTTGTTTACATCCACAGGATTGGTTCCGCGCTGCACGCCAATAAAATACTACTACTCATCGTCAGTGCTGCCCAGAAATATGCCAATCAATCTGACGAAGACAATACGGCAGGATGAGTGGCACGCACTACGTGAGTATTCATGTTTTTCTTTCATAATCTGATGAATTAATGTGGAGAAACTTCTGTCACTGCTCTCCTGTGCGCCCTGCAGACCTCCAGAGGATGACCGCCAGCTTCATAGGCATGGCCGTCTCCATCATCCTGTTCGGCTGGATCATAGGCGTGCTGGGCTGCTGTAAGGAGCATGATCTGATGCAGTATGTCGCTGGACTTCTATTCCTCATGGGAGGTAAGATGTACTTTACATAAAGAGCAGCACTACCTTGCATCACCACACAGGGGCAGTAAGCTCTTTGTTAATCAGAGGCTGCTGAAACGATGCATCACGGGGAGATGGAAATGTGTTTTTGTGTGATTGCTGCAGCAATTGCGGCAATCATACATTGTTATCTTTATTTTCCTGACTTGTTCTCATTATTTTTCCATACGTTTTTATATTGCTTCTACTCACACAGTTTTGCAGAGAGACATAATTCACATTTTCTCATATAAAGCACATTTGTCTCATGGGTTCTTTCTTTAGATTAAACTTTTTGTTGCCTGTTCAGTATTTAAACATACATTGCAAATTAACAAAAACATATATATAGTATAAAAAACAAGAAAAAAGGGAACATTCACATTTCTCTTGATAGTTAGCTATACAATGGCTACATTATGTTCATAATCATGTGCAATAATATTTTTCTGTTACATTTAATGTCATGTTTTAATTCCATATGCAATATTATTTCACTGTTGTGTGCAATACTACTTCATTATCATGTACAAATATCTTTTATATCAGGTTAGGGCTGCAACTAATGATTATTTTCAAAGTCGATTAATCTCTCGATTATTTTGCAGATTAATCGATTAGTTGTTCCATCTATAAAAGGTCAGATATTGGTGAAAAACAGCGATCAGTGTGTCCCAAAGTCCAAAATTACTTCCTCAAATGTCTTCAACTCAAAAATATTCAGTTTACTGTCATAAAGGAGTAAAGAAACCAGAAAATGTTCGAATTTAAGAAGCTGAAAACAGAGTATTTGGGCTTTTTTTTTTTCTTAAAATATTACTTACTTGATTAATTGATTATCAAAATAGTTCAATTAATAATAATAGTAATCAATTAATAATCAATTATTCAGTTAACTGTTGTAGCTCTATATCAGGTGCTGTTTTTACACTCATTATTTGGTGCAATATAACTTTTTTGCCTCTCATTATCATTGCCAGTATTACTTTCAATATAATTACCGTCACTACTTTTTCTATTTATCTTACTTTTGTGCTTAAGTGATCTTACTTCATTGTTATTCTATCAGGCACTGTGTCTTTACATTTGCTCCTTACACACTTCATATATTTCACTTATATTTGATGATCTACTGTTGTTATTGTTATGTTACTGTCATTTTGCAGAAACAAGGCAAAAGCATTAGTAAATTTCTATCATATTCTGTCCTATAGAGTGTAACACAGGCTGACATTACACTTCTTGTTCATTTACTGACAATAAAAATTACATGATACACAGAGAACAGGGATGGGACATATGAATATTAATTGTCATGGTGATGCTCAGTACCTACCAGTTCCAAATACAGGCCCCAGATCTTTTTGAGAACATTTAAGCTATTATTAACTCAGTGAATAAGCTGCTCAAAAGAGGCTATCCTAGCCAGCTCATCTCTCCATTCTTTGAGCTGATTTTCTCTTTTAACTTCCAGTGCCTCAGCACTGTCCTCCTTCCCTTTATGAGGGCTAGTCTCACCCAAAAACACACTTGTGGGTGCAGGTTAGCCTCCAATGGCAAGATACACAGTATGCACAATGTTGGGCCCTAAATTAACTCTATTTCCAATGTTCTGTTAATATTTTCGAGAATAGCTGACCAGAAGTCATGTACCATTTCACATTCATATAGCATGTGAGCCAACATGCGACTGTCTAGATATTATCCTTCCTGAGCCCCAACCTTGACATTTTTGGAGTCCTATAATTCCTATTTTTTTAATCATCATTCTATTATTATTAGAAACTAAATTAGCGTGTCTGCATGTGACGGGCTATGGAGATACCATGTCTGTATTGTTTTCTCCAGGTTTCCTTAGGTGTAGATGTACTAAAATCTTTATCAGTGCTATTACTTTTATTTTCGATATCTGTTACAATTATATAAATTACCATCATTTTTGGGGATTTTTTCCATGGACATATGCTCAACATATTAAAAAAGTTTTACAGTGAGAAATATGTAGCCAGGAGGAGATTTTTATTTAGATAATTTTATTTTTGACTTTTTATTTTCGTGGTTATTATGGTGGAAACACCTCCGCTTTTGTCCCCAGGGGCCTTTAAAATCGACACAAAATGAAAGTTCCGGGTAATAAAGTTAAAGCAGGTGTATTTGATGTAGATAATTGCCACCCGTGTAAGACAGATGTAGAAACAACAGAACAACTATCCTATAAATGTTAAATCATTCAAAGTTTATGAAGAGTCTTGCGTGACTACCTAAGATCCAAATCCATAAACATAGATTTAAAAAAAAAAATCCAGATAGGAGTAATTCAGAACAACAAAAACATTGAATTTCTAATTAACAACATCATTATCATTGCCAAGTATTTTATACACAAGTGTCACTCGCTAACAAACACAAATGTGTGATTAATTTGCACAAATTCAGATTGTCATTGTACCCATTCTTGTTGCAAATAAAACTGCAAAAAAGCTTTAAAGCACTGTTCAGTAGCACCACCATCTGATCAGTTAATGTTTTGGCTAATAACTCATGAACCGTTAGGAGTAGAAGAAACACTTATTGTACAGCAGCTTCTTTGGATGAAGCTGATTCAGTTAATATAAACCACTCCCATTTCTGACCATAAGATTTTCACCATTTTTGGTATTTAGTATGTCCCAATACATAGTATGTGAAATGCAGTATGCCAAAAATACCAGGATGTCCTACTCCATCTAGTCGCATTTTGCAGTATGCAGGCCAACATGCTTTTCTGGCTGTTCTGAACCACAATCCTTTGTGATGGGTGTCTGAGCAAGAGGGTCAGAGTTCAAGGTGCAATGTTGCATGTCTCAACTGTATGCAGTGCATACTAAAAGTAAAAAGAAAAAGTATGCAATTTGGAATGCAGAGCTAATTGTCACCAAACTCGGTACCTACCCTGTTTAGATGATGCTGAACAACACTTGTGAGTTTGTTTTTCGGGGATTGATTACCGTTTGTCTGTAATTGGTTACCAAACTTTTGAAGGCATGACCTGACACACTTAACAGTCCATAACTCTTCAATGCAGAATTGGTGAAAAATCCACATTGTTTCATCACATCTCCTGAATGAGATTTTTTATTTCTCTCATGCAGGAACATGCTGCATCATCTCCCTCTGCACATGTGTGGCTGGGATCAACTTTGAACTGTCCCGCTACCCTCGCTACATGTTTGGGATCCCAGAGGACATCAGTCATGGTTACGGCTGGTCCATGTTCTGTGCGTGGGGCGGTCTCGGCCTCACGTTGCTGGCTGGTTTCCTGTGCACGCTCGCTCCTTCCCTGTACCCTCCACACACCCCTGTGGTGCACAAGCCCCGGCAGGAGAACGGCTGCGTGTGACAGACGGCCGCACATCTAACAGACACCTGTCTCATCCTGAAACAGTGACGAGCCCTGTCCCAGAGACAGTTTCACCTGCAGGGACTCAGAGCAGAGACAGAGAGCCTTCACGCAGCTTGGCACAGAGGAAGCACAGGACAGGACACTGGCTCCTGCTCACATGAACGTGAAAAAGAGGCGGCATTTGACTGAAGATGATTTCAGTTCCTCTGGTGCTTTTTTCTGTCCCTCTTTATGAATGAACTGTTCAGTGTTATTGCTTGCTCTTCGAGAGGAGAATAGTTATACAAATTTTCTTCCTGTAAAATCTGCTAGTTTGAGAAGAAGAAAAAAAGAGAAAAAGAAACACTGGCAGAAGATCAATAGCACAACTTTGAAATCTGTATTGAAGATCAAACTATGGATGTGTACCATCACATTTCAAAGGGCAACCGTGTATCATTATGTACCCATTCAAAACAAAATATGTACATGTACTTTTTGAATTGTATGTATGCAGATGCATTTGTGTTTATTCAACGAAAAATATGAGCATTAAGACCAAACTGTGTTCGAGGGAAATGTTTTGTTGTTCTTGAGGTCTTACCCCATCAAAATATTTTTGAAAAATAAAACAGCAATGCAAAACTTTTTTTTTTTTCGCCTGTGTACCACTGAGCTGATGTGATATTACAGGGTTTCCGTAGGTTCTTGTTAGGGCCGCAACTAACGAATTAGTTTCATTGTTGTTTAAAACTACTACAAGGAGTTTTTAACTGGTTATGAAACAGTCTCATTTACTGATGGCTGTATGTGATACAGACCATCAGCGAGAGGTTTGGCTATTTCTACATGGTTATTCTTAATGCCTGCAACTGGGTTGGATTCTCCGTGAAATCAGATGAAATGAGCCTGTGTTTACATTTTCCTCTCAAGTTACAGTGAGTAGTTTGTTAGCCAGTTAAAATGAAGGAGATTTTTATTTAGATCATTTTATTTTTGATGCTATATTTTGTGGTTGGTTATTACTGTGGAAACACTACCAGCGTTTAAAAGTTCCTTGTAGTAGTTTTAATCTGTCAATCATTTCATGATTAATCAATAAATTGTTTGGTCTGTAAAATGTCAGAAAACAGTGGAAAATGTTGATAGTGTTTCCCAAAGCTTCAGATGACGTCCTTAAATATCTTGTTTTGTCCACGAACCAAATATATTCAGAACCCAGAAAATATTCACAGTTAAGAAGCGGAAATCCAAGAATTTGACCTTTTTTTTCCTAAAGAAATTATTACAACCAATTAATCGTTGGATCTCTAGTCCTTAAAAAGTCTTTTAAAAATCCAATAACCTGGACTTTAGCCCTACAAATGTTTCGAATATGATTTTGAAAGGTCTGGATTAATTGGATTATAAAGTTAAGGTTACTTTCATAAAGTTGCATTAATTTGAGTTTTGTTTATAAATGTGCTTTTGGAAAAATATGTATTAATGATGCTGTAACAAAGACAAAACAAAACCAACCTATCTGCACTAACAACATAAACTGCAACTCCTGTTCAATCAAAACATCACTAACACCTTTATACTTTTTTTTCAGAATTGACGTGAAATTGTTGAAACTTGTTAAAACCTGCAGAAACCCTGTGGTAACTTCTTTGTGGTCGTCTTCTCTCATGAGTTCACTGGTGTGTCCGTCAGCAGGCAGAGAGCTCTGCTGATGGAGTCCAAACTTTTACAGCTTTTACTTTTAAAGAGCAGCTGTTTATATTTCTGAGGAGTCTGTTTTATTCAACCACGTCTGAACACTTAAATGTGAAAATGTCAGTGACCAAAACTGAGTGACAAAATAAAACAACCCAAATAAAAAAGACCAGAAAAAGTGAAGTAACCTGTCTGCTGTACATTACAATGAAATAAAACCTCCATTAATAAACATCAGTGATCCATAAAACAGAAATGAAGTCCAGATAACTAAAGCTCTCCGATCACAACAGGACAAATCTACACATGTATCATGATTGATGACTGTCAAATGTTGTTTTTTTTTTCCTATTGACAACATGCATACCAGCCACTGTGAGCTGTAATTACTTTCCCTCTTCTTTTATGAGAAATTAAATCTTTCTGACATCCAATTTGATTGATGGCTTCACTCATTTCCTGAGGTTTTTCTGCTCCTTAGCATCTCCTCTTCACTACTATTGTATTGCTCAAATTATATTTATTATCTGCATTGAGTTACTATTTGCGGCTGCAGCCTTGAAAGAAACCATATCAGCCACTAGAGACTGTGTTTTCGTAAGTAATTATTAGTTCATGATGTAATAAATGAGACACTGAATATTGTAAACACAGAATGAAAATCTGTAAGGCCGATTAAAATCATCTGCACTTTCTGAGAAGCTGAAGGATGAACAGTTTTAAAATTAAACTATTATAATGTGGTTTTAGCATAATGCAGCAGTAATCCACTGCTTACTGCTCCTGAATGACTTTTATAAACTGCGGAAAAGGAAGAAGCAGTTCTTTACTTAAATAAAGAATCAACACCACCCTAGAATAATCCATTAATCCAGAATTTTTTATTTTATACAACCACAAAAAAGCTGGGACAAATTAAATTTGCAAGTGTACACAATCCATCCAATTTAGATTAAATGTATATTTACAAACAACGTTTATCAGTTTGAACATTAAATATCTTGTCTTTGTTCTGTATTCTACTGAATATAGGTCAAAAGGGATTTGTAAATCATTGCATTCTGTTTTTATTTACGTTTTAACAACATCCCAACTTTTTTGGAATCAGGGTTGTATATAATAAAAGTAAGTACTTAGTAAAATGTGTTTGCTTGTAAAACTCAATGAATAGAATTTTTCTTTTGCCATTGTTGTTGTATTTGCTCTGAAGTCTCTGTGGTAAGAGTGACAGAAAACACCTGCACCATTGTGGGTCTAATGAGGAGAAAATCCTACATGTCCTGCATTTGCCCACAGCATTAAAAAGTAATTTAACATCATGGGTGGTCTCATAACTCCACATTACTGCTGTCTAGTTTAAAATCGAACAGTCAACAATGAGCTCAGCCAATGTTTCACATGTAAAATCCCTGTAAAGTGACGTCTAACCACAGCTGTCAGGTGAATGTAGTAGACTGCAAAGCACAGATTTACTCCTGAAATGTAGGTCAGTAAAAATGGTCGGTGCTTAAAAAGTGGACATGAGTGTCGTGTCTTAGTAAATGTAGGTTGTCTGAGCAGTGGCGGAAAGTAACAACAGTAATTACATTTGCTCAATTATTGTACATTTTTGAGGTATTTCCACTTAACTTGAGTGACTCCCTTTTCTGACACTTTATACTATACTAGTTACCTTGCAGATTCCAGTTGTTATTACAAAATATAATCAACTAATACCCCTATTCCCAAACTGGGGTACACGTACCTCTGGAAGTATGTAAATTGATGCATCGGTTAAGCAAAAACAAATGTGATTTGCAAAATACAGGTACAGACTGTGTGTGGAAAACCATTTAAGAGTCAGACTTTCTCAAATTCAGCCAAACATTGCAGAGTTATGGGCGTCCTCTTAAGCACATCCTTCTCATGAGTATTTCACAGTTTCGAGTGGATTTTATATACAGGCTGTATATTTGTGGAGGGGGCTTAAAAACATGAAAAAAAACATATAAGTGTCGGTGCGTGGGGGATATGTATGCATCTGAAGGGGTGTGGGACTGTAAAATGTTTGGAAAACTCTGAACTAATAAATTATGATATGCTATTACAGATTAAGGCACCTAGCGCTATGTAAATCAGTTACAACAATCTCCACTTTTACTAGGTGCAACAGTGAGGCTTACACATAAATGCATCCATAATTATAGTCCAATACTCTAATATACAGTATCTGATTCTGAAATGGGCCATTCTGCATTATAACTACTTTTGCTTTTAGTGCTTTGACTATATTTTGATGCTAATACTTACTTTTTTTTAACTCAAGTAAAATTTGGAATACAGGATTTTTACTTGTATCAGAATATCTCTACAATGTTGAGTTGTTTATGGAAGTAAGTTGTAACATTTGTTAAAAGATGTAAATTCATTCGACACTTGGGCGTTAAAGTTTGTTCTTGGCCTTAGATGTAGCAGTCTGACAAAAAACTCAGCTCAACTCAAGGCCCACTTGCTAGTTTTTCCTAGAAGCTTTTGTGAAGGAACTCTCATGAACTGGTTAACTCATGATTGGAGAAGTTTCAGGAGACCTTGATGTATTATGCATAAGTATTAATTAAAGCTCGATCGAGGAGAATAGAGGAGCAACTCAAAGTGAATCACTGAGTAACTGCCACCCAGTTCTAAAGATGTCCTCGTGTTGAGGAGTTTTTAACCTTGCTATTGTAAAATACGCTTTTCCAGAGCTGATCTAAGTCATGTTTGTATATTGTTACATGCAGCACTTTCTACTCCAGTTCTACGTCAGACTATTTGGTCTGAGGCAGAGGTGTTCAGAGTGGGAGGTGGGCCTCCCAAGGGGAGCTCCAAACAGTGTCAGGGGAAGCTCGGTGAATGGAAGTGAAAAAATATTACATTAGTTATCAAAAGAAGAGCAAACAGAATAGCCTGAATGTGTGTGATTTGGTTAAAGAGATGGTTCAGGGATGCAGTGTCGGGGAATTTTACTGTTTTTATCAACCTCAGAAAGCAATAAATGCTCTTAGACAGATCTTTTTATGTATTTGGTGTAATCTGAATTTGTGTCAGACGGCAATATTAGGCTATCTTGGCTCAGTTGTTGAGTGTTTATGGGATGAAATAACATAATCATGATCCTAAAGACAACCAGGAATTGAGCAAAACTAAGCAAATAAACTTAGAAGTGGCACCTTTTTTCAAGCTTTTTCTGAGGGGAGACCCACAGTCTCAGACTTTGATAACCCCTGCTCTGAGGTAAAGCACAAACACATCCTCGTACAGCCTTGGTCTCTGAGAGACAGAGACAGTGTTATCAGGGCAGTTGCACGGCCCAGAGACAGATCGGAGGCAGAGATATAGCTGAAACATGCTTTTAGGATCTGTAGCTGACCCCAAACGTGACCTGGTCATTTTACCTTTAGCCTAAAGGAGGAAAATTCCCTCACAGCTTTCTACCACGTCTCATGGTCTTCATCACGGGGTGTTCTTGGATTACTAGAACCATACGGTCAAAAGAAGCAAGGGAGGCACTCGCCCCACCTGATGTCTCCAGGTGGGCCGCCCTCTGAAGTGCCCTTCTAGTGGACATAAAATGTGGTGAAGTGCCCTCTGAAGTGCCCTTTCAGTGGACAAAATGTGTTAAAGTGTCCCCTAAAGTGTCCTCTTAGTAGACAAAATGTGGTAAAGTGGCCTCTACAATAAAAAAAACTTGTAATATAAACTAGGAATTGGAACTTTTCACCTAAACGCATAAAAATTTTTTGCTGCACTGGGGCCCCATCGCGCACAGCTGGTGGCCTTTTTTTTTCTTTTCGCCCCTGTCCCTCAGACAGCCTGAGGCTCGCACTGGGTCCTCCCACATACTTGGAAGGGGAGGGTGAGACAAGTTGGTTACAATTTGAAAAAAACACACCACTAGATGCCACTAGATCCTACACAAAGGACCTTTATGTAAAATATCAGAGTTCTTCTCTGACACTGTGTCTGAGTACCTGTTAGACTGTAGCTGTATGTTTTAACATTTGTAAAAAGAAGTAACTCTACATTCGAGCATGAAAGTTTGGTCCTGGCCTTCAAAAGAGCAGTTCGACAAAATAATCTTAACTCAAGGCCCACTTGCTGGTTTTTTTTCAACCACATCTCATGAGAGGATGGATTTTACTGGGAGTTTTCTCAGATGTTGCGGAGCTGGTCCTCTGAGATGTGTTTTAAAGGTCCTGAAAAAGCTCAGTTGCCTTGAGATGTGGTTAAAAACCTTCTGGAAAAGCTAGTAAGTGGACGTTAAAGCTACTACAAGGAATTTTCACATTTTGTTGATTTTGGAGGCCCCTGTGTACAAAAGTTGTAATGTTTCTACCTCCGTAATCACAAAATGTAATGTAAAAAAAGAACATTATTGCAATAAAAATCCTTCTGCTTCTTTTTAACTGGCTAATGTGCAACTTGCTGTAACTCTGCACGGGAAAACGTAAACACAGGCTTGTGTATTTTAATTTCAAGGAGAATCTGACCTGGTGTCAGGCTTTAACAGCAATTACAAATAACCAGTCTTCTCGCTGATGGTCTTGTTTGCTGAAGTAGGTCACATAAAGGCATCAGAGATTGTTTCATAACCAGCTAAAAAGTTCTTGAAGTAGCTTCAAGTTATAATTATCTTGTTAAAATTACTGTGTGATCAATGGCCAGCTTGAATCTTTTCTTCAAACAAGGACAAAAACATTTCATGGCAGATATAAGTGAGGCTTGGTAACAGCCTTGCAGCAGTTGTAGTAGTCAGATATCTCTCATCTTTAATAATAGCACTATGAGGCCTGTGGTTTTGGGGCTTTGTGCTCTGCACAGAGAGGGATCAGTGTGTTCTCAGGTCAACTCTGCTCTGCATTCCTGACCTTTCTTTGTTTGTCCTTAAGTCAGTGAGAAGGAGAAGGAGAATACATTCTCCTAACAGCATGCTCAACACTCAGGCCCTCCTTCTTCTGAGCATCAGGAACCTGAAACCAGTCTACAGAAACAATATTTATTCTATAGGAGGAATTAATGACTGGAGCCAAAAAAGACACATTAAGTAGGATGAGTGGGCTGCTTAGGAGAGGTTTCGTGACTCGCTCTACCTTCACTTACACAGTGGAAATTTTAACCAAATCTTTTAATCAAATCTCGTGAGCCCTGCGCAGTGCCCCTGGAAATTAAGAGACAGACATATAGGGTTTCTCTGCTCAGGGAGCTCCTGCAGCTCGGGGGTTTTTGACGGGGTTGGCCCGCTCTGTGCTGTGCTGCACAGAGCTGTTTTTAAAAAGGGGTCCCTCAGGGGAAGCCGGACTGTGAGGAAAACCAGACAGAGGAAATCACACCCAGTTGCGCCCATGGCAGCCCATCTGGCTCCCTCACATCTGCAGAGACATTATCTGTATAAAAAGAGGGCACGCTCATGGCAGCTACTTTGTGGTTGTTGCAGATGCTGGCTGGAAAAAGAGCGTTTTAGATGGTAGTTAAAGATAGAAAATACACAGATTGCTACCAAAGGCATTCCAAATATTAAATTCAAGGCGCTGCAAATTAAAACAGCCCGACAGTAGTTTGTGGAGTTAATGTCTTTCAGGAATTCAAAACAACTTTCCTCCCATAAACAGAGTGTCTGAAATAAGATGTCTTATGTCGACACAGCAGAGGAGCAAAAAGAAGTTTTGTTTAGATTTAAACAACGTCGTCTATTTTTAGTAAAAGTGACATCATCTAAAACAACTGCACAAAAACATTTCATATCAACCGCAAATTTTATAGATGGTGACAGACAGAGCTGGAGATAATGGCGAGAGTGGCTGCCTCTGGACAAACATATTTCATACTGGAGAAGATGGTTTCCAGATGGAAGTGGGAGGCAGTGACAGACTTCAGACGCCAATTAACCAGGGCCACTTGACGGGACAGCCGAGCCTGCCACTCGCAGTGCCAACAGCGAACATGGTGACGTCAAGACATGTCAGAACAGAGGAGGAAGATCAAAAGTTCAGATTTCAAAGGTTTTCTCTGTTTGTGGTAGCGTCGAGCTTCAAAGGACGGAGACAGTTGTCACAATACACCACTGTATGGCATCATATAGAGTCACAGAAGTGCCATTAAAAAGGAATAAGAAAATAAATGTTAAGACAAATAACAAAAATAATGACAAGCATTTTTAAAATATATTTTCACATGTTTGTTCAGTTATTTATTTAAATATTATGTTATTTAAATATTTTAAAAATATTATTACATAATGCTTTTTTTGCACATAAATTACACATTTTTTTCCCTCTATATCAAAAAAATATATTTATAATGTGATTTCTTTATTTTTCCTTATTCTTTTCCCTATGGCATTTGCTTTTCAACCATTCAATCAATAAATTGGGAGAAATGAGGGAATAAGAGATAAGAATAAATAAATGACATTATATAAAATAGTAAAGAAAATTAAAATGATAGAAAAATAGAGTAATTTATCCACATGTATTTATTCTCCTATTTATTTCTCTTTATATTTTCACATTATTCAGGATATTGGTCTTATAATTTTCCGCCTTTATTTTTTGTTCTTTTATAGATTTATTGTCATTTATTTATTTTATCACTTAAATTGTAGAAACAACATAATTTAAACCATACAGTCAAAAATGCTTTTGTTTTATTGATTAAAAGGCTGATGAATCCGCATGGAGGGCTTTTATTTTCACACTCTCTTTTGAATGAAACTGTTCCTCTGAGGTGGCACACAGAGCTCCATGCAGACATATTTTATGTCCACATTTCCTTTTTCCCTCCTGACTCAGAGGAATGTGATGTTTTACTCCAGCTCCTTTTAATGACACACAACCAAGAAATGGGAATAACTGCAGACCGTGCAGGAATTCAGTGGAATCACCTAAACTTTTCTCATTACATATTAAAGTTTTATTTATTCAAGTTAATTAAACTTAAAAATCATATGTGATGTTCATCAGTGCAACTAAAGAGTTGTTGGTTCAGCTTAATATCTTAAACTCAAGTCTGTGTGACAAGTTTATTTGTTTTGACTTGTCTTTTCAATTCAGTCAACTTAAAATTTTAAGGCAGCCCAGACAAACAAACAAATATTTTATTTTTGAAGTGTAGTAAGAATTAATTTGACCAGTAATGACTTAAAATTGTATAAACAACATAATTTTAACCATTCAAACAAAAATTCTGATATTTTATTGATTAAAAGGCTGATAAATCCAATTGGAGGGCTTTTATTAACTCTTCTGAATAAAGCTCTTCCTCTGAGGTGGCACAGAGCTCCACGCAGACATATTTTATGCTCGCATTTGCTTTTTCCCTCCTGACTCAGAGGAATATGTTTCTGTTCCAGCTTCATTTAATGACACATGTTCAAAGAATGAGGACAACCAAAGGTCAGAGATATTCAAGAGAATTAGGGAGGATATATACTAAAAAAATCAAACATTTTTTCATCATCCCAACATACAAGTTTTATTCATTCAAGTTAATTAAACTTTTAATTCTTGGCATTTTATTTTAGTTTGTAATGTTCATCAGTGTGAATCAAGAGTTTTTAGTTGAACATGTTTTCTCGAGCACATCTGAACCAGAATCAAGTCTATTTGAGCAGAAAAGTTTTAAAATTACCTCAACTTGTCTTTTCAAATTCAGTAAACTTAAAATTTTATGGCAGCCTGGATAAAAAACAAATTATTTATTTTTACAGGGTATTAAGCATTAATTTGACCAGTGATGTCTAACATTGTGTAAATACAGTCAAAAATGCTGATATTTTATTGATCAAAATGTTGATAAATCCACATAAATCCTGTCTCACACTCTCTTCTGAATGAAACTCTTCCTCTGAGGTGGCACAGAGGCAGACATTGTTTATGTCCACATTTCCATTTTCCCTCCTGACTCACAGGAATGTGTAGACGTTTTTGTTTCAGCTCCTTTTAATGACACACGTCCAAGGAATGGGGCTAACTGAAGGTCATACAGGAATTTAGTGGAATCAACTAATCTTTTCTCATTAAGTTTAATTTATTCAAGTTAATTAACTGAAAATTTCTGCTCTTTATTTGTTTTTAATCTTTTTAATCATCAATGCGACTAAACAGCTGTTGGTTCAATGTAATATAACTGAACTAGTGTCAAATCTATTTGACTAGAAAAGTTTGCTCAACTTGATTTTTCAAATTCAGTCAACCTAAACTTTTAAGGCAGCTGGGACAAACAAACAGTTCATGTACACAGTGTTCGACAGTGCGACTGAAGAGTTGTTGGTTCAGCTTAATATCTTAAGATTACTGAACATGTTTTCTCAAGTCAACTATCAAGTATATTTGACTTAAAAAAAAGTATTTGTTTTGAATCATTAAAAGATGACTTCAGCTTGTCTTTTCAAATACAATCAACTTTACATAAACTTTTTTCTTTTAAAACAGAATAAGTCAAATTATTTCACCAGTAATGACCTAAACTTGTATAAACAACATAATTTAAATCATTCAGACAAAAAAGCTGATATTTTATTGATGAAAAAGCAGACAAATCCATTACCTCAACTTGTCTCTTCAGGTTCAGTCAACTTAAAACTTTAAATCAGTCCAGACACTAACTTTTTAAGTTAAAACAAATAGTTTATTTTTTTTTTCAGGATATTTATTTGACCAGCAATAAACTAAGATTGCATAAACAACATAATTTAAACCATACAGACAAAAATTAAGATATTTTATTGATTAAAAGGGCCAATAAATCCACTTGGAGGGCTCTTCCTCAGAGGTGGCACAGAAGGCTCCATGCGGACATAATTTATGTCCACATTTCCTTTTTTCCCTCCTGACTCAGATGTTTTTGTTCCAGCTCCATTTAATGACACACATCCAAGGGATGAGGGTAACCGAGGGTCAGAGATATTAAGATATACTTATTCTTAAGCCACAATAAACTTTCCAGTTGTTTATTGAACTGGAGGGTCCTCTCTCTCTCTCACAAACACACACTCACAAACACACACACGCTCACTACACACACTGAGCTGCACTATGAGCCCACATGGAGGTACTCTGTCTTCAGGCGGCTCAGTCTGGTCCCATGGCTGCGGATGATGAGAGACAGCAGCTCGTGTTTATCCTTCAGTCCCACAGAGATGTCCGTGGTTCCCCTCAGCGCGTCCCTGATGTCGCTCACTTGCTTCATCACGTATCCGTTCAGCTGCTGCTCCTCTCTCAGCTCAGTCTCTTGACTCTGTTTGAACTTCACCTCCAGCTCCAGCAGGGACTTGTCCACGTTGGAGAAAGCCTCTCCGATCTGGGAGATCTCCCGCTGGAGGAACTTTCCGTAGCTGTCCTCTCCGTCCAGGTCGTGCGCCACGGTGCGGCCGATGCCCTCCAGCAGCCGCGCCGCGTCCTCCGCCTGCAGCTTCGTGATGATGAAGTCGTCCCGCACCACAGAGTCCCGCTCCTCATTGGCCCCGCATGGATACACATCCGAGAACTTAAACAGCATCTGGCACTCCTCCGGGTCCTCAGTCTCATCGTAGTCCCCGTCCGGCACGAAGAAGTGATGGAAGGTGCCGTTGGAGATCTCCGGCTGGAGGGGCCCGGTGTACACCGCCGGGCACAGAGGCAGAGATGTGACGAAGAGGAGCAGCAGGGGGACGGGATCCATCATGCACCTCCTCTCTCTCTGTTTGGCGAACAGCATCTGCACTGGCAGCCCGATCCAGCGCACAGTTTTCACCCCGGCTCATGTTACACAGTCCCCCGTCACCTAAAAGGAACAGACTGCCTGTGTGAGTCAGGAGGGCCCCTGGTGGCCCCTGGTTACCACAACCACACAGTGTCAGCGCAGAGTCACAGGCTGCTTTCCAACTTAAGTCACATGAAACATTACAACAGAGTTTACACTGTTTTAGACTGTATTACTATGTTAGAAAAGAATTTGTGTTAAACAGAAGTTTTTGAAGCAGGATTCACAACATGAATTTATGTTTGACTCACACATGTAAACCTAGTATTTTGTCTTTCTCATTCAATCACATTTTAAAACAAACAATATTTATTCCAATATGTTTTGTGTGTTTTACACCACAGTATTTAAAGGGGCAGTTCATGCCAAAATCAAGTCTACAAAAATTTGAACACATTTTTGGCTCCCATTTGTCATGAGTTGAAGTAAAACATCTGAGATTTATTTATTGAAAGATTTATTTTTCTCAAATTTTTGTTCACAAATTTGAAAAGTGACTACTTTACCTTTTCCAAGATAATCCATCCACCTGACAGGTGTGGCATACAGAGCTGCTGACTTAACAGCAGGTTTACTGCACATGTATTTCTTGGACTGGCCACAATAAATGGCCACTCTAAATGTGCAGTTTTGTCTTTAAAAAAAAGACATTTAGGCACTGAACTATGGTTACTTCACATAGGATTACAGATACCATGTTTTTGCTTATTGTCACCAGTCCGAGGCACACCTGTGCAGTAATCCTGCTGTTTAATCAGCAGCTCTATACAGCATAACTGGATGGATTATCTTGATGCAGGTGAAGTGCTCACTAACACAGAGTTGAACACATTTGTGAATAAAATTTGTGTGAAATAAATCTTTTGTTTGCACAGGAACAGTCTTAAAAACAAAAACAAAGTGTTGCATTTATATTTTTGTAGAGTGTACATATTTTTCTCTGACCTGTAGTGCTATTTATCCATCTAGATTGATTTGGTGTGAGTTGGCAAGTTTTTTATCAGCTGTAAACAAGTCTGCTTCTCTCATATATAATATAATCAGGCAGGTAGAGATCGGTAGACAGAAAATAGTCCCTACATGAAACTGCTCACATGGCTGTGGATCATCTTCAGTAACCAGGTCATGATTTCTGGAGAGAGACACTGCTTCTGAGTTCAAAAGTATTTTTTGGCGCTTCTTATGCCATCTGGTTCTATTATATTCAAGACAAAGCAGACATCTCCACAGCCAATATCTCTAAAACTCTGCAACTCACACCGAAACAGTTCAAACGGAGAACAGCAACAAGTAAGAGGAAAAATATGTATTTTTGATTTCACAGTGAACTCTTGCTTTATAGTTCTTATCAAAACAACTGAAAGATATCACGTTTCTTTGTGTTTTGAGCATATAATCAGGTGCTCAATTGGCATTTTCTCTTTTTTTCAGTTTGAATTAACAGAAACTTTCTCCAAACTTCTTTAAAAGCTTAACCTTTGTCAGTCAGTGCACACAAACATTACAGATTCATATCTTAGACTAAAACACTACAGCCAGAGCTTGTCTTCATAAATAAAATTGAAAGTTGTGTTGCAGATTTTTTTAAGACAACTGAATGCTGACAAGGTATTTGAAAATTTCCTTTACACATTGTCTATTAAAGTTTTTTTTTTACATAACACACCAAATTCTTCCAGTGCTACTAAATATTGAAGTTCTGCCTGATTACAATCCAGTCTGCTGCACACAGAAGTCGAGTCCAAGTCTCACTTTTGTTACATAACTGACTCAACTTAATAGCTCTGACTGCAATATTATAACTAACGAACTAACTAAATGAATATAGTTAAATCATATTTAATAAAAGTAATCTAAGTTTCAAGAATGCTGCCCTTAAAATGGAGCCAAATTCATTTTATCAAAAGAAGAGGATATCACATCAGTTATTTTAGTTTATGACAAATCTTAAAAGAAAAGAACAACTTCTGTTTCTTTGTCACATACTGCAGAAATGTTTTCAATCTTTTAACAATACATGTAGTGAATTTCAGCAGACTGCAGCTCTTCTCAGCTGATGCTTCTCTATTGGATTCCCAGACTGTGAGGGTGCAGTTAGAGCTCACTCTGATGACTTCAGTCAGGTGATTACATTACTGCACGGAGGAGGGAGAGTCCCCTGGGCTATGATCCCCTCTACTGCACATCCTGTCTTGGATAATTACATCATCACGGGGTGGCCTCTGATACGGCTCTCAGCATGTCAGCAAAAAAATCACACAAACTGGAAACATATGGCGAGCAGTAAACACAGAGCTGGAAATGGCCGTTTTGTCCTCTGATTGATCCATACAGTCATGTTCCATATAGTACGTGGAGCATTTGGTTGTGTTGTGGAAAAGACGGTATAAAGAAACACAGATGTTTTGGAAATCGTATAAACAATCTAATTTAATCATAAGCTAAATATAGGAGAATGGAAAATTTAATATATTTGATCATACTGGAACCATATTGAGTTTTATTTTGAGACTATGTTTCTTCCCTCCAACAATTCTGGACCTAGAGACATGAGCAAACTGTACAGTCAGACAGCAGCGGGAGGATAAAAGCACGATTTAGTCTGTCAACAGGCAGGATACAGGTCGGTAACTCCAACATCAGGTAGGCAGACAGCAGCAAACAAAACCAAGAGATCATGCGGGAAGGCAAAAGTCCAAAAAACTGGATCAAAGAAACAAAAAACAGGAAGGCAGATACAAGACAACAAAGCTGGAACACTATAGCTCGGAGGCACAACAGACAATCTGTCAGGAAACAGCTAAAGGGCAGATATACTGTGGATATACTGGGTGCTGACGAGGGATTTGTGAGGAGGAGTTCAGGAGGGTGAGGAGGTCAGATGAGGTTTGAACACAGTTTTAGACAAGCCAAAATAGGCCTTTTTTTTTTTGGAGCAGACGTTTCGACTTGTCACAGCAGGAACAGTGGAGGTGTAATTAATCCCATTAACAGTGTTTGATCAATCAGTAAATTAATCAGTGAGACAGCATACAGAGTGGCAGGGGCTGAAACTGGTAAAGCTAAATGGAGTGCTGCCCTTATTGATATTATTAATTTCAATGTGTCAAAATGTCTGACACAAAAAAGGCCTATAGGGCAGCTTTTAAAATGACAGGAGAGTTTAGTACTTAGTGGTAAACATTAGAGGAAGGACCAAGTCAGAGGTGGCAAAAGTACACACATTATTTACTCAAGTAGAAGTACAGATACTTGTTTTTAAAAGAAGACCCTAGTAAAAGTTGAAGTACTGATTCAACGGCTTTACTCGAGTAAAAGTACAAAAGTACAGGCTCTGAAATGGTACTCAAAGTATAAAATTAAAAAGTAGCCCACTGAAGAACATGACAAGCAGCTGCTTCTGTGCAAAGCAAACTGAACCTCAACTTTTCTCCATGGTCGAGTCTCCTTCTCTTGTCTGTTTCATTTTTTATGTCTTTTGCTTTGGTTTCATCTTGTTAGGTCTTTTTATGTGTTTTTATGTCTTTTACAATGTTATTGTCTTCCTTTTTTATGTTTTTGTATGCCTTTTTTGTCTTGTTACAGCATTTTCTGTCTATTTACTCTTGGTTTCTGTCATGTTATGTCTCAAGTAGTTTTCATCTTGCTGCGTCCTTTACGTTGTATTTGTCTTATGTTTTCTACATCATTTTCATCTTGTTATGTCTTTTACATTATTTTCATCTTGTTACATCTTATCACTTCTTTTACGTAATTTTTGTCTTGTTACATCTGTCGTTTGTGAAATGCACTGATGGATACACCAAGGAATCTTTTCTATGTGTTATCTGTCCCATCCGTTTAGGTTTTTAAAGTCTGTTTTGAAAATGTAAGGAGTAGAAAGTACAGATAGCTGTGTTAAAATGTAGGGAGTAAAAGTAAAAAGTTCTCAGAAAAATAAATATTCACTGATACCTAGGTAGATTTTTCAGATACCTGAAATATCTACTTAAATACAGTCACTAAGTATTTGTACTTAGTTTCTTCCCACCTCTGGACCAAGTCATTATTTTGCAAATCATAAATAAGTAAGTCCCAAGTCCTTACACTTTGAGTTTCGAGTTCAAAACAAACTCCTCACCAAATGTAATGCCATTTTAATGACAGAGCCTCGACTTATTGTTCTTTGTGCAACTTCAAATGTTGAACAAAGTTGGAAGTTGTGTCTCCATCTGTAATTTCAGTTTATTTTTTGTTGACCTGTTGACATAGTTTTAGTTCTTCATGGTTCTTTCTTGCAACCTGATTGAATTCTGTCAGACTGGTGCAAACAAAGTGGAGAATTAAGTGTCGACTTGCTGACAATGAATAGCATTAATGTCAGCTGATTTAGGAAATGAAAGGAAATTCCCTTTTTCTTAGATTCACACTTTTTAAATAACATACTTACGTATACGTATCAAGTGATTTCAAGTCAAAAGGCTCAAGTCCAAGTGAAGTCATTAATCATTAGTATTAAAGTCCAAGTCAAGTTGCAAGCCTTTCTAAAGTCTAAAGTCATCAAATTTGGGACTTGAATCTGACTCCAGTCCACATCCTGGTAAACACCGTGATCAGATCAGATGGAGATCATCGTGATGATACAGCAGCATCTTCACTCCAGGTTCAGCTCTTTGTTTTTACTGTTCGGGCAGCAAATGTTCCAGTGTTTCATTGATTTTCATTATCTCTTTGGTGAAAACACTTACTGAATGTAATTCGGCTCTTGGGTGGCTTTTCATAACTACTTAAGAATAGTTCAATTAGCTAACTGGAGCCAATATGAACGCCATCAAGTCATTTATACACTCTGTGCCGTATTTAGCAATAATTGATTTTTTGGCCGCTTGAGGGAACGAGCTGTAAACAAAACATTGACATATTATCCTCTTATAAAGTTGTTATGGGAGATTTGTTTGCAAACAGTTGCTTACACATCCAGCAGATGCAGAGCAACATTAGCGATCATTTGATGATATTTTTCAGCCACCTGGAGAAGGTAAATATATTTACTCTCCTTTCAGTTCTGTTTTTGGACTCTACCAACTCCTGAGGGAAAAGGCTCTTAGGCTGCTAAATGCTCCATTGTGTTCACTAGTTAGTTGCTAGCTTTTGTTTGTCTGTTGTTTGGTATTTAGAAGGTAGTGCACAATGGGTTTTTGGAGGTTTTTCCACTGAAAACAGCTGTCTACTGCAGCTGGAAATGTCTCTGATTACAGCAGCAGGACTGAACCAAAGCTGTGGCCTGTGAAAACCAAAACAATGAGCTGAAAGATGTTGAAATGCTCTGTAGAGATGTGGGGAACTGCACAGTCAAGTCCAAAGTGATAAATTTCTGTGGGTTTGTCACTAAAGACAAACTCTTTAACTTCACACACACAGCATTTGATCATTTGTTACAACACAATTCTAGTATTTTTAAACCTGGACCCTATTTTTTTTTTTTAACATCCGTTTGTTTAACAAGAAACAGTCATTACATCATCCTCTTCAAAAGCCACCAACTCCATTCACAAAAACAGTAATTTAACCTGCAGAACACAGGAGCTGAAGGTCTCCAGCTGCCTTGAGTGGTTAGTTTGTTTGTATTATTATGTGACTGTGGTGTTTCTGGTCAAACAAAGAGGATATTACTCTTTAACAAAAAGTGAATCTCTGTAGGGATCCTTTTCATAATGTTTTCAGATGAATAACAATCTGAGCCTGTCAGTGGCAAAAACAAGCTCTTTTAGTGGATGTAATTTGACAGGGTGCAATCGCCCCCAAGGATTATATTACAGCCTGTTGCAATCAACGAGGTGAACCCAAACGCTGGACAGAGACTGCATAGGAGAGGTAAAAGGGTTTTTAATGCCAGAATGAAAAGTGTGAATGAAAGGGAGGGGGGGAATCCAGGTGATAGAGGCTGAGGGGACTGCACTGATGACAGGGTTTAGGAGGTATGGCAGCCAGTGAGCGTGGCAGAAAGGCAAACAGGCAGCCAGGCAGTGAGAGCAAAAAGTTCTGCTTGAATACACAATTCAAGATGGCCTGAAGCGTGACTGCACCATAGTGGTGAGGACCAGAGAGGTGAGCCGGTGTTTTATACTGCAGGGTTGATTACTGGATGGTTGTCAGGTGTGCAGCAGGGAGCAAGCGAGTTGAATGAACTTTAATCACAATCCCAAGAGAGTGAGGGAGATGCCACACCCACAACACACACGCACAAAGAGACAGCAATCGGGGGGAGGGGCAACCCAGGGAAAACTGTGACACAGCCAGTTTCACGGCTGGACCTTATCTCAGTTTAGGATGACACAGACCCTGTCCTAAATTCAAAATAACTGTGATTGAAAGGCTGGTCAAACCCTATGATGATGCTTTAAATTTCCTGGACCACATATTAATGAGTATATATCAACTGACAAGACGATTCATTTTTTAAATCCTTATCATGGGTCGATAACTGGCAAGAAAACTTCCCAAAACTTCCCAAAAAGGTGTTGTTTCCTCTCCTCCAAGACTCAATTAATTCCTCTGACTCAAAGCTAGAATTGGACGGCAACAGTGACAAGTGAAGGGAGACATCTGCTGCCATGGATACATTTTGTCTTGTGTAAATTTTAAACACAGATACAGGCATGACAGAACGAGTGCCGATTGAAGAATCATGTTTACAGCTGTAGTTAGGATTTCCTAAGTTAAGATAAGATATGTGGTCTGAGATGGGACACAGACATGAGTTTAGGAATTACTTCTGTAGGATTTTTTTCAATCTTGGAAGCTTAAGTTAAGGTAGGATAAGCACTCAGGATTTTTTTTCTGTAATGAAGCCCCAGTTTAATTACAATTTAAAGTTAAAATATTGGTTGTTGCAACTAGAACAATATTTGTATCCCTGTATTTACTATTATGTCACTTGTAATATGTGAATATTATTGAACAGAATTTTCCATTACTGTGGACGTTGAACTGAAGCTAATCTCTCTGCTGACAGACTTAAATCCTCGAGACTCTATCTTTGACCCAGACAGTTTGCACCTTTTATTACATTTATTTTTAAAGTCTGAGTCATGACCTAACAGTAGCTCTGTAGATCTGTAGAGGCTGTGTCTCTGCTGCACCACAATAGTGCAGTCATAACATTCAGTATAAAGTTGTGGAGATCCTTTGCAGACACACTTTAGAACAAGTGTGGAAAACCTTGTAAATGCTCATGTTTTGTATTGCTTTAACTTTGGGTCACCGGAGTGGAGCTTTTTGTTTGTTTGAAAATCACTGTTGTACTGCTGAACACACTGTTGAATGAAGGATGCAAGCAAAGACAGCTTGAGGCTTCTCGACAGGCAGGCTTTCTCTGTTTCTTCTAAAGTCAAACACCTGAATAAATACAGCATCACTCAACATAAACACTGATAGAGTAAATTGACCGACGCGCCAAAGCAGAGCGAGCGGGGTTCTGCAGGGCCGGGCTGCCTGAAAGCAGATGTAGCAACAGATGTAACAACAAATATAATTTAGTGGAGTTGGGAGGGATGTTCTTGTTGATCCTCTTCTGTGTCGTGGTGTGTGTGTGTGTTAAGGCTGCAGTTTGGACAGATGCCTCTCAGATGGTGGTGATGGTTTTCCTCTCAGTGCGAGGGCCTGCAGGCCGTGTGTGTGTGTGTAGGAGGCTGCAGACACGGGCAGCTGACTCACAGTCTCACAGTGAAGCTTAATGACCTCATGATCATCACAATGTCAAAAAAAGAGAAATATTTAGATTTGATAAGTCATTTGAGTTTTGAGTTTTTAGTCAGTTATTAGCAGTGAAACAAGGTTTGTTTTTGCAGCCCTTCAATAAAACAAAGTCTCAGAGAAATGTCAACACCTACCTCTTACTAATCAGCAATCAAATTTGAAAGAAAAAAAATCAACTAGAGAGCCCAGACGTCTGCACAATCATCTCATTCTGTTTTCATTTTAATAATTTCTCATGTTTTGATATTTTTTTTACTTACTGTAAATCCTGTTTGGAAATATCAAGTCAACTCATCACCACCAGGTGATTGTGTTGCTGGATGATAGAATTTCTAGGAAAAAAGTAAACATTTCAAGTTGACATGAAGGAATCTGTTTTGGTGGAAACAGATGTGTAGAATAATAAAGCCAAGGCAAAAAGAAACTTGATTTTTGTGTTATGGTTGAGGAATAAAGAACTAAAACATGAAGGACCACTACAGTATGTAAGACACCAGCCTAGCATCAAAAATCAGTTCTGTACAGATAGGAGGTGGAGCCATAGGCAGTATTTTAAAGTGGTTGAATCTCTAATAATCCAATGTAAAGTTAGGCCTGTTATCCTGAAAACTAAAGCTTAATTCTCTGAAAATATACACTCTGGAGTTTGAGTTTAGTGACTTAACATATTGTTCAATTTAACCACTATAAACATCTGCTCCTTCTAAAAGATATTTAAAGATTTTAATAAAGGAACTATTCATTCAGTATTAATTTGAACTTTAATAATGTTAAATGGGCAAACGATCACAGACCCTACTGCACCTGGATGGAAATAGATGGGGAATTTTATTGTGGGCGAGTCAAAAGATGCTGAATTGAAGAATGGCTCAGGAGGCAAAAGTCCACACAAAAAAAGGCTTGTGGTTTTATTCGCCAAAAATTTAAATGAAACTGAAGACAAAAATAAGAGTCCTGGGTAAAATAACAAAGAACAAATAAATAACAGCCTCACAGAAAGCTGCTACCAACAAGTCTACCACAATCAATTTCCAAGTGGCTTTATATATTGCTCCAGGCCCTACCCAGATTGGACTAAATCACTGCATGAGGGATAGGTAAACCAAAGAGAGAAATCCACACTAAAACCTGATCCTAACAGGGACATAGCAAACAACTTAATACCAACAATATTTCAAGGTGAGCAACTATTATAAACTCTTCCCCCTTGGATGAATTCATGCTTCCCCACCATTAACTAACACTGCTGGTAACACAGAAAGATGAAGACACTGCTGGACTTTCCTCTTCCTCTTCAGCCCAAATTAACAATGATGCTGGTAGAAAAAGAGAAAAGCTCCATCATCAAAAATTAACATCAATTAATTGTTTCCATTCATATATTCTTCTTTACCATGTGGTAAATGTCTCTTTTCTATAATAATCTTTTTATATTATGTATTAGGAGATTTTTTTTTGTCACCGGGAGCCACTGGAGAGGGGAAACAGAGCTCCGTGTGGCTCTGGAGCTGCAGGTTGCAGACCCCTGCTCTAGCATTAGGTGAAACAGCCATAGTTCAGTACCTAATAAATGTCTTTTTTCATGCACATTTTAGAGTGGCCTTTTGTTGTGACCAGTCCAAGGCACACCAGTGCAATAATCATGCTTTTTAATCAGCATCTCTAAATGCCACACCTGTTAGCTGGATGGATTATCTTGGCAAATGTGAAGCGGTCACTAAACATGGATTTAAACATATTTGAGGACAAAATTTGAGAGCAAAAATAAAAAAACATGACAATGAGAGCAAAAACAAAAGGGTTCTGCTATCAAAGGCATCCACTGTAAGTGTAAGTGTTTTTATTGCAGCAAGGAGGATTTTGTTAAGATTTCTATTCTGCACCAGTTGTTCACAAGAGAAAATCCATTGAAGCAGGGGAAGTTATTTCTGCGCTGTCAGACTACAATGCAATACGGCCTCAAGACAAATCATTCTGTGCTATATTTCACCTACCATAAGTATTATAATCACTGTCACTGTGGTATTTTTGTCTCCATCTTCCTACTCATACAAACCACAGTTGAATGATACACTTTCACAAGCCCACACACTCCACCATTGTTTAAAAGCAAAAAGGTCACAAACCTTCTGGAAAGTGGGAGCACTTAAATGGATCCACTGGAAATGAACCCACCGAAGGTTACAAATGTATATTCAAGGGTGCAGAAGAGAGTGGATGTTTTCATCATGTTAATACTGTAAATGGAACACTGCTCATGATAAATAAAACATCTGCTCTTGACACCAACTGTGAGAGATGACACCTGGTGGCACAGTTACATTTTTTTTTAAATCAGCTCATAATCCAGAGATAGTACCGTGCTTATACCCTGACTCTGAACATATCAGGACTGTCTCTGTGTAACATCCTTAAATTAAGTTAGAAATGTGTAAAAATGTGATTGTGAATAGCTGAAGATGGTCACTTCTCAGGATTACGTCCCGCAGCCTCCTCACTCTGCTGCGACTGTTTTGTGAGCTGTTTTTTTTTTTTTGCTCTAGCGTGTTGTCAGTCTGTTGCTGTTTAACTAATGATTTCAAGTTCTCTCTCTCGCCAGCTGTAGCTTGTCATTGAATTTCCAATTTTCCAGGTTTTCAGGATTGTTTGTAATGTTCACTTGATTTCTACATGATTTGTATATTTAAACAGAGGATGTTACTCAGCACTGTGACTGTTAGGATCAGTGTCCTAACATGGGGACACACTTCGTGGTGTGTAATTTTTCTGCAGCACTGCCGGACTAACAAACATCATATGATATGTGTAAACACAAAACCTGCTTAATGCTATTTACAGATGGATCCGCACAGAGTGCAAACACAAACGAGCAAGACACCAAAAAGATGCAAAATATCACATTTTTACATCTGAGGACAAGATGGTGGATCGACTTGCAGGTGATTACTCTGGGGAGGTCTGCGGTTTTGTGGAACTGATTGCATCCTACATGGAAAGAGAAATTATAAACTATGCCAAAGATTAAACTTTATGGTTTGCAAAGTCACATACGGACAAAAATTAAGCAATAAGCCATAATTGATTGCCATGCTTCAGGTCCACCCAAAAAATCCAGAACACATAAATCATGAAAAACAGCAGTTCTCAGTGTTTTAATGTTTGAAAAACTCCCCTTTTTCTTATGAGGAGTCATTTAGACTAAAGATTTGGAAGAAATAGAAACCCTTTTGATTGACTGCAGTTATTGATTACACATTGAATATTTACGATTAAAAAGATAAAATACTCTGGGTAGTACTTTTCCTGTAATTGAGTGATATTTTAGTAATATAACAGTTCTTGTAACAGAGTAAATTTTTTCAGTACTCTGTCCACCACTGGTGTTTGGCTGTCTGGATTTGCTCCCAGGTCATGGCAGAGTGTTCGACACAGCCAGAGAACCCTGGTACCCCTGCCGTCTGGCAGCTGGTGTCAGTGTAGCTGTTAGACAGGAAGTAGCTCGTCACGCATATCGCCAGCACCGTGAAGGAAATCTTCCCTTCCATGTTGCGTAGCACGATGCCTCTAAGTTGGGTGGTGTTCTGGTTATCCTTCTCTTTTGGGATGAAGGTGATTACCATGCTGCTGCGTGTAGATGAGATAACTCTAACCCTCTACCAGCAGCAAGATCTTCTCTCCATCAGCAGAGAGTGAGATGTTCTCATTTCTCACTTTTTCGGAATTGATAAGCTCCAGGGACTTGACTGGTTCGTCCTCCAAACAAAACAAACGCTAAATACAATATGTACCAACCTAACTGAAAAGTGAAGTAACCAACTTAAGGATGAAAAATCACTACGTTTGTTGGTAAGGCAGGTTACTGTAGTGTTGACAGGAGTTAAACAGACATACACTCAAAGCAGACATACCTCACATTACATTGTACAAGTAGAAACTAATAGCAATTCCAACATACTCCACCACACAAATATTATTCATTGCATTATTACAGTTTATAATAATAATGATAGTGGTGATAATTAGAGTTTTATAAGCAGATCATGTCTAGTTTGTGCAGCCTGAACTGACTCTGCTCTGTTCTCTCCTGCTGCTGCAGGAGGTTTGCAGCAGGTGTTTGCCTTGACCCTTTGTGCAGGTGTCAGTTCCTTCATCCATCCAGCTCTACAGAGTAATTCAAGGCTGCTGCTTCTCACTGGAGGAGGCTTCACTCGGGTCAACTCATCTGTCACCGTTGTAAGTCGTGCCTCATAGCTGAATCTCACCCCTCTTTCACCCAGCCAGGCATTTTACCACCATGCCTGCTGTACTGTTACCCTCACCAGCTGCCGTGCAAAGTGTATTATATAAAAATGTTAGAATTTTAATACATTTTACTGCTGGAAATGGATCAGTTGCATACTCAAAAATATATCCATCTTGAAATGACTTGAATTATCTCCATCAACCGTTTATGATTTAAGAAACAAGTGTCAGATTTTAAACAAGGCTTTTCCACGTGCTGTCAGTTCAAATGCTTTTAACTTATCTTGGATGGACCTCAGCACTTAGAGGAGGCAGAAAGACTCAAATCCAATGAACTATCAGAAACGTGCTGACAGCCTGTGAACAGGGAGGCATTTTCAAAGCGTAATAACTTAACAAGACTTGACAAGAGTCAATACTAGTGTCTTTGTGAAGCTTTGCTCAGCACAGCGGTGCTTAAAACTAAATGCTAACATCAGCATGCTAACACGGAATGACAGTTCTAACATGCCGACGTTAAGCAGTGTCACGGCCCAGACAGAGGGAGACCACACAAGATTAAAAGTATTTTCAACAATATTTTATTTAAAACTAAGACAAAAGCAACAGAATAAATGATCTGTAGTCTGTAAGTCTGTGTTGGTGGCAGACATAAATGTGGGTGTGGTTCTTTGGAGGCAAAATCAAAGCAAAAAGTAGATGGTGATGGGAATAGACAGGCAGAATGAGGAACCAGCCTAAATAATCTCGGCCCAGCCCATAGGCATATTATATGTAGACGCTGCATTGACAGTTCAGCTTGTTGCTGCAACATTGATGGACAATCCAAAGGCCAATGCAGCGTCTGTGTATACCTGTGGGCTCAGCCAGCGCGCAGGGCATCAAGTTAGATGGCTTCATCCTTCTTTACCTGCTAGCAGTCTGCAAAGAAAGAAGCACAAGACCACAGGAGGAGCACTAACAGAGTCTGAGGCCGTCACAACAGGTATTATAGTTTAGTATGTTAGCATGCTAATACTTTCTAATTAGCATGAAACATAAAATACAATGAAACGGGAATGTTTCCGGGTGTTGATCACAAAACCAAAGTATTGGACTACTGGAACTTTTGACCTGATGGTGGCGCTAGATTGAAAATCAGGAGATCACAAAATAATTACAATTTATTCTGGAGAAACATGAATATCTACAAAATGTCTCCCTTGTTTATTGTTTTTTTAAATCTATTTTATCAAGTTCTTAGTCTAGTTAGCAATTTTCACTTTGAAATCTATTTTGTTGTATATTATTGTCATCATTTTTATTCTTTGTTTCATTTATAGTTTTTATTTCATTCTATTATGGCCTTCACTTGGTGTGTCTTATCGTTTTGTCAGTCATCTGTTAAGCACTTTGAGTTCTACCAACCTGCGTCACAGGTGCTTTACAAATAAAGTTTGATTGATTGATTGAAGACATTTCACGATGATCAAATGTCATGTATGTAGTGACGTTAGGGGATCAACAATGTCAGTGGGGTTCAGCCTCTGCGTACCATGAATGTCTGTGCAAAATGTAACAGCAATCCATCATATACTGGCTCTGGGAGTAACAGATTACATGTAATGGGATTATGTAATCAGGATCCAAAAAAGGTATTCCATTATGGCTACAGATGACAAAAAGCAGTAATCAGATTACAGATACATTTAGTGAAAAATAGAGATTATTAGTAGGATTACAATTTTAAAATTAAAGCTGCAAGCAGCATTGGATGGGCCTGAGCACCCCTGTGTCCACTGGGATGTGCAGCAGCTGTGACCCTGTCACAATGTCGCAGCCGCTGCACGTAGTAACTATATCAGAATACATTTTTAAAGTGATCATATAGATGCTGAGATATTTCAGCCTGAACCACAGTGGTGGATCAACCAATATGCAGCACTAGAGCCATACTGTTAAAAATGAATTATTCAAACTAAAATCAGTGGTAATTATATCTTGTCATGTTTGTGAAAACAGATCTTTTGCAGAACAGATCCCGCTCAATACAGGTTATGGAGCAGTGAATTCCTCCTTCCGTAGTGCCAGAAACTGTTTCTCTGATGATTTGTGGACTTCAGTGTTGTGACTCCTTCGTCCCCTGCTGGTCATCCTTGGCTCCCCGTCCTGTTTAACACCTCGGTGTTGTCGGATTTATGGGCGCAGTCTCAGTGGGACCTCTGATTATCTTCCTAACCTGCGCTGTAAATCTCTGCAGTGTGAATAACATCAGTGAGCTGGAGGTGCTGGTCCAGGCCGAGAACTAATGTCTGCAGTCTGTACAAGGGGGAGAGCGGTTAACATAACTGATATATGAGTCTGTGGTCGGAGTCTGGAAAACAGCTCTGCTCAGAATGTGAATAACGCTGCTTCTGTTTTATGGTTAGACAGACCCACAGGTTTAAGTTTGGTGCCCTGCAGAAAACCCCCAACTGCTGCAGTTATGTGCAGCTGAGCTGGAGAATAAATTTGTGTTGAACCAGAGCATCTTTCTTTTTACAAGGAGCAGATTCTGTATGTGCCTTCACTACAGCCTGTTTCCTAACATCAACAGTTTTTTTTGTGCTAAATTATTAAAGATGCCCTGTGGAAGTTTTGACCACTTGCAGCTCTATGGAGCAAAGATTTTAGGTTTGGTCCTGTGCACACACACGGTGCAATACAACGTGGCAAATGGCTTCACACTATTTCACTGATCTACAGCAAGAAACGCAGCAATACTCCAGCAAAAGCAATGAAGAGGGCCGCTGCTAGCATGTAACAGTGGAAATAAACAATACAAGTTCTCCACAGATGTTTTATGATAAATAGATTCAACACATTTGTTGGATCTCACATTATAATGTGTTTTGTTGTGTGACACTGAACGTCAACAGAAACTCGTTTTGTTTACACGGAAAATCTACAGGGTCTCTTTAATTTCAGTCCAATGCTTCAAACGAATCTGTTAATTTATCATTCATACTCATACAAACAACAGAACACAAATTTAAGATGTGTACTGTAGCTGTGGTTCACCTCATGACAACCTTAGCAGATGGTAGATTCCAGTTAGATGCTAGCTGAGAAGGTCAAAGGCCAGTCAGTGGTATAGAGAGCAGTGGTTCTCATCTTGGGGAGTCAGGGGGGTCTGAAGATAATTTCCGGGGGTCTCCAGATGGTTGTGGACAAAAAAGTAAGTATTGTAGCAAGTAGCACAGAATGAGAGCCAGGCAGCAGCTCTCAGCCTGACATTCAACACGAGGGACAAAAATATGTAAAATGAGGCCATAGTTTAGGATGGGAAATGGTTTTTACATTACATCGCTTGTACCAATTATATATTTTGCCTTAGAATAGATTTTATTGAGTGTGTTTGTGGGAATGCGGACGTGTATATAGACATGGATTGAAAAAATTGAAAACACGTGCAAATCATCAACTTGCCAGCAATATAAACCCAGAGATGTTAGGTACGCCAATGTTTTATGTCAGAAATGTAAAGTATGGGTCTCTAGCATTATGAGACTGCCAGATGCTAACTTGCATATGTTAGGCTGTTAGCATTAGTTAGCATAATCACCTATATACCTATACCTATAATCACCAAACATCAGCCTGCCTTTCTACAACATGGATTTTTTTTGCCGGGGTTACAAAACACCTGACTGATTATTCTGAGGGGTCACGACTCGAAAAGCTTGAGAACCACTGGTCTAAAGTGAAAGAACAGCAGTGGTGGGAAGAAACTAAGTACATTTACTCAGGACTTGTAATTCAGTGTCAAAGTACTCAACTTTACTCAACTTCAGTCTTTTCATTTTATGCAACTGTACACTTCTACTTCACTACATTTCAGAGAGAATTATTATACTTTTTAAGTTATTTAACAGATGTTACTGTACAGATTGAGATTTTCTGTAAAAACTTAGTATAAAAAGGTTTTTTTTCCCTCTAAATTCCCTACACACAGATGAAATTATCCAATATGTCACAAAAGAGAAGTGATATAACAACAAATCAGTCACAGTGGCCCTTTCTTGCAGAACAAGTGCTTATACTTTTGACATTTAAAGTACATTTTGCTGTTAAACTTCTATTTTTTACCTTAAGTAGGATTTTGAAAGCAGGACTTTTACTTGTAATGAAGTAGTTTTACATTGCTGCATTGCTACTTTTACTTGACAAATGTGTTAAAGGACTTTTTCCTGTCACTATAAGAGAGACGATACCTTGCTGTGATGTTGCAGCTTTTAGCTCTTGTTGTTTTCCCTAATTTCTTTTTTTTATTTTCCATTTGCTTGAATTGGAATAATAATTGACTTTGCTTACAGATATCCCTTCTTCAGCATGCCCTTTTAAGTTTTCTTGTGCCACCTAACATCTATTGCACTTCATATGGCATGGCAGCACTACACGGTAGAAATGCTTGAATCCATTTCTGAAACCACCAGCTTTTTATGCCAGTATGTAACGTCTGCTGGTCAAAGAGGTGAAAGGAAATATCCTGTGGGCGTCCTGCAGTAAGACAGCCCACAGGAAATAATAAAAGTATTAAACATCTGTCATCAGAGCCCAAAGTAAACCAAACCTTTGCGTCTTTCTTCTGGAGTGTTTAGATTTCACTGTAAAAAATGACGTCCAGCGTTAACCGACTTGACATGAACGGAAAAGCAGTTAGAGGTGAAGGCTGAACAGCAGTGGCAGTCTTAACGTCATAATGCAGTGGGAAAATGCTCAAATAGTGGGTCTGTGATAGAAACACAATCTTTTTAACGATATGTTATATGAACGCTCTTTGGCAAGAAGATTTGTGGTTTGTGATAATAGCTGGGATAAAAAAGAGAAAACAATCTCTGGAGTCCGCTGTGCTCTGGGTTGTTCCATAAGCAGATTTATTCAAACTTGGACAGTCATGAAGATCAGCTAGAGGCTTTTTCTCTGTTGTATTATATCATAATAAAAAACAGAGAGCAGATTTGATTTAAAAGATACAATCCATGATTTATTACAGAAAAAGAGTGATATCCAAATTATTTTATGTTACATTATTTTTATACATTTCAATATGTTTTTACATGTAAACAGGAACGAAGTAAACAATGTTATTGATACACCTCATGTCACGACTGATACCATCCTATTGTACAGTTAAATCTATGGTCTAACGTCACTGTGCTTCATCACTTGCTCAAGCACAATCCTATTAGGAGGCATAGCACAGAACACAAAGCTTAAATCCCCCCTTAGACTGCTATGTTTTCAGAGATGTGCAAGGTCATGCCATTATTACTTAATATGCAGTACCCATATTGTGCTATTGCCAACAGTAGAAGGCATTAGAAACACCTTTCCACCACTGTGCAGCATTTGTATTAGTGAGAAGGTGAACTGATGCTCTTAGGGAGGAGAAGATAACAGGGAAAAGATCCATCCGGATATGATTAGTAGCTGGGCAAGTCAAACATCCAAGGTCATGTAGTTCATTCAGAAGATTACCCCCTACCCCACTAGGTTAGACATGTCAGCTGTTAGGTGGTAAATATAGTTAGGTACCACTTTACAACTGCCATTATGTTATGCTTATTATGTTATTAATTAGGTTGTAAACATTTTATAAATCAAAAATAAACAAGTTATAACAGTTTTCATACATTGATGTGGGCTCTACTATTTGGCAAGATCCAGTTACTGCTTACTACGACTGAACTGCACCAACAAAAATTGAATTTATCAGAGATTAGTTCTTAGTTCTCAGTTTAGCAAAACTAGGTTTAAAATGAGTAAATCAAGATTTAAAATTAAGCAGAGCTCTTTTGCACAGTTCAAAACTAATCTCAGTTTAGTAAATCCAAGTTTAGTGATGTAAACGGGAACCAAACAGGCCTAATTTAATCAATATGGGGACGCTTGCTTACCCAAATTACAATAAATAAATAAATGAATTTCCTTGTATTCCTTAACAAATTGACAACAATTGCACTGTTTGCTACCTATTTAAAAAGTAAAAAAAAAAAAAAAAAAAAAGCTCGATTTTTTGCTAGCTGGCATAAAAAATGTTACAATGTTTGCTAGCTAGCAAAACAATAGGTTACTCCAGTAAGTTAGAGTTAATTTAGAGTTAATTTTAGAGTTACTTGTTCAATTCATTTTAAAAAGGCAGCTATTTTAAAAGTTAAAACTCCTCAAGTGTAAGTTTAAAGGTTATTCTCAATGACAGTTTAGACTGGAGTTTACACGTATGGTGCAAGAGATAGAAATTCCATCTAGGTTTAGTCTAAAAAGTAAACTGGGGGGGTTAAATTTAATCTTTTTAAATTTTAAGCTAGTTTAAAAGTTTGGCGCAATGTAATTTAAACTTCAACATGATTTAATCAGGTTTAAAATGAATGCTAACTGATGAAGAAGACAAAGTAAGCTCAATAAGCAATGAGATCTGAAGCTTAACAGAACAGATAAATGTGGGCTCACTAGTTGCCCTTTTTATCAAATGTGTTGTAACTGCCTATCAATGATTTATGAAGTGGTTTCATCCTAATTAATCACCACATTATAAACCATTTATAAGGGTGGTTGTATTGTAAAGTGGTACCCATACTTCTAATTCCCAGTTAAGTGTTTGAATGGAGCAAGTCTGAGTTTAGTTTTATCAGACTCGCCTTGAAATTCAGTCCAGGCCAGATTATATAAATCAGTCTGGAGTTGAAGCTATTGTTTATTTAGAAAATACTTTTGCAGTATAAAATTCTGCCACATCAAAAACATAATATCTCGTCCGGTCCTCCAAAAACGATCGACACGGAAGAAGGGAGGTGATATGTTTAAGACGCTGTTAACAACTTTACAGAAGTTAGCTCTGCTCGAAGCAGGTGTTAGGTCATGCATACTCTACAGTACAAATGTACCAGTACATTTACATCTGCATCTTGTTCAAAATAAATGTAGCACTCGAGGATAACAACATGCATAGATTTTCAATGTTCACATAGCAGGGAAGATATTCTGAAAACCTGGACTAGTTTCCTAGGTTTTGGAACAAGAATTAAAAAACAAATACCTCTCTCTTGTGAATGAAATGATTACGATCATTGGATTGAACATTATGACCTGAAAACATCACTTCTTAACCAGCAACCTGCATCATATGTCTGGTATCCAATTATTTCCAATACGCTTGAATACACCTAGTGTGCTTATGCAAAAAAAAATCAAACATGCTTTTAACTGTGAGTGTGCATTATAGTCATGCAAATGCACTGCAGTGCAAAAATATATATCTAAAAAAGCAGGATACCTTTGACTGTATCTTAGAAAATATGATAAAAACTTGATCATCTGCAAACATTCAGAGGACACCTGAGAAATGTGGACGTTACTTTGTCTATCTGAGGGTGAAAACAGGTGAACTCATACTGATAGCACGAAATAAAAAGTATAAAAACATTACATACATCATAACATGTATATACAAAGAACAGCAAAAGAAATTAATAAACTAATATACACTTTTAAAATGATAAATTAGTTTTACAGTGTTGTGCAATGCATTCAGGGTAGCGATTTTCTTTATCTTATCGTTCACGTTTAATGTGCATAATGTGGTTAACTCTAAACCTTATTTACCATCATATGATCAACATGACCTGCACTGAAGCTCTTGGGCAAACATTAAAGGGATAGTCTTGATTTATTTAAGTAGGGTTGTATGTGGTACTTATCAATAGACAGTGTATTACCTACAGTAAATGGCATCAGCACCCGAGTTTGGAGAAGGTGAGAGGGGCACTGGCACAGAAATGAATCGCTGTAGACAGCAAAACGTATTTTATCTACTTAGATAAAGATCCGCCTAAAACTAGAATTAACTAGAAATTTCATCAAGACGTTCTTGAGATACTGTGTTCACAAAAATGGGATGGAAAAATATTGCCTTTGCGCCAGCAACAGCCATACCCAATATCACTTTAAGTGTACTCTATATTTAGAATACTTTCACCACTTTACCTTGCCGTCAGACCGTCTTTTTCCTCGGGAAACCACTGTTACAGAAGCCAAATACTGTTCTCTCCAAAGCCACAAACTACAGGAGTCATGGAGGTGGTTAGTCTGGATTTGAAGTCACATGATAAGTCACACAATAACACAAACAAAACAATCGGAGCAGCGGTAGACCATTATATCCCATGTTCTGCAAGGTAAAATTACTATTTTCACCTAAGGAGTTTGATTGGTCTGCAAAGAGTGATACTTGGCTCATAGAACGGCAGTTTCCTGTTGGGAAAGGCTGTCAGATGGCTAAGTAAAGCTGTGAAAATATTCTAAATATAATGCACACTTAAACTAATAAATGCGTTTTTGCTGCTGACCCTGTCCACAGCAGTACATTGCTTAGCTTCATACACCAGGACTCCTGCTGCTTCACCAAACTGGAGCCGTGCTGACTGCCAACTACTGTAGGTAATACACTAGCTTAGGAGAAGTACCTCATACAAACACTCTTTAAGAAAATCAGAAATACCCTTCAAAGTTTTCATCACTTACAAATACAAAACCCCCTCATTAATACAATTTGATCTACACACTCAACATAATTCTCCATCTCAACATGAATGAAAGAGGAAATGATTATGATTCTGACTCAGCCACACAGATGGATCTGTCGTTCATGCTGCCTGTTTTCCTGAGTTCTCTAATCCATGACATCAGAACCAACCACAAAACAAGGCAATGCCATGACTGCAGATTTAACTAAAACTAATTTCTCAGTTTCAAATCAATAACGGTCAGAAAGTAGCCAAAACCGCATCTGCTTAGCAAAGGACTAGAACTGAAAATGTTGGTGTACTCTGTAAGTAAAGAACAGAGGGTGGACGTTCTTCTTTGCAAACTGAACATCCAAGCCACAGGTATGTCTAAGTGATCCAACTTTCAACCACGCTTCAGGGTTTCCAACAGCAAATGAAAAACAGGCTGCGAGCGCAGAACAGAAGAGCGGATCTGCAGCTCCTGCATGCGAGTGTATACATTGTTCATGATGGGAGGAGTCACATTACAACGTATACCGTCGGCATGTTTCACAGCCATTAGCTGAGACCCAAGTAGGTGCTGTGGTATGACTCACATCCAAAACAAATCCTTACAGGAGAGTTCAGAGGGTTTACAGAAGATCAGACGACAGGACAAGGAGAGAGAATATTTCTTGCACTTTGAAAAAAAGCACGTGCAGCACAAACAGGCACACGTGATGTCGGTGACACAATTGTGGTGAGCACACAACTGTAGGCACAATCAAATCGCACGAAGTTCACATTTCCTCAACTCAGGACAGTCAAGCTCAGCAGTAGCGCAGACGGAGATTAACACACAGCTCGCACTGAGTACAGACACACGTGAACCAGGCATCAAGACGGGGACTTTGTCTATCAAAAGGTACAAAACAATATTACCATGCACTTTATATGATCTCATAGAGAATTCTTTGTCAAATGTACTGAATAGATGCCTCCACGATGAGTGCTCTATTTTTGTTATTTTTCCTTTGCAGTTCACGAAATGGCCGCAAATATTAATCAGCATGCTTCGAGGGCGATATACAGTCGCTTTGCAACAACAGTGTCTATTTGTATTTGGTAGCCACATCACCAGAATCACTTTTGCAACAAGAAAACGCTAAGTGCCACAGCAGCTCTGCCAGCGGTGGCTCCGCTGATGCTCACGGAGAAGAAAACAGGCCATGCTGTGAGCCGCACCAAACAGCAGAGTCAAAGCGGGGGTGCTAGCTGCCACACACAGAGAAAGAGTGCAGGACGGGCGCCGAAAAGTGAACAGTGGTGATCAGCAGCCCTTGATCTGCATAGTAGACATTACAATTGCACAGTTTTTTTTCCAGTGAAGCCATGACGTGGCACAGACAAGGGCAACCTGCTGGATGAAGCCAGGTGAGGGGTCGGAGGCGGGGCGGGGCGGAAAGGGTTGGAGCCAGAAAACAAGAGCAGATGGCGAAGGAGTGTCCAGGATCAGAGCCTGGAGTCAGACAGGTTTGGGGGAGGATCTGGTCACTGAATCTTTGGTGTACAGAATCAGCCGAGTGAAGCTAGACTCTCGAAGCTAAAATATGTAAAATAAGCAGGCAGGTCAGGGGAGGTCGTGCCTGTGTGTTGAGGGCTGTGCGGCATGTAGCGGAGAGATGTGGGGGGTGAGGCTAAGGCCACTCGTGGTGATAACGCCGTCCGTTCTTCTTCCTCTCCTTCTGCAGGTGCTCCAGTTCTGCCTCGTACATCATTTCCTGCATCAGGTACTTTTCCCTCCTCATGCGATCGCAGAGATCCTTCGGCATGTCCGGAATGAGGTACGCTATGAAGGACTTGATCCCAAACACCAGATGCTGAGGGAAGCATCAATCATTCATGAGTTAGCTTCCACATAACTCACACATGGTAACACTTCATTTGAAGGGGTGGGCATAAGACTGTCATTACACTGTCATAACCATGTCATGAAGCCTGCAATGAACATGGAATCTTTGTGACTGATATAAGGTGTCGTTTGGTCAATTATGGCATTTTTAATGAAATGAAGAAATCACCTTCAAAATCACTGAGCACACTACTCCGACTGTCAGACAGTCAGAACTTATAACATTTAATGACATTTTTATGGCAAGTTCAAATGGTACCGCTATAGTTCAAGTCCAGGAAATTATTCATGACACTGTTACAAAAGCATTTGATGGTGTAATAAAACTCAATGTCATCTTTATGACAAGTTCAAAATGTACCACTTTACTTGAGGTCAAGGAAAATATTTGTGACACACTTTCACACGCCTCATGACAGCCAATGTCAAAACCAACCACATATGACAGTTTAATGTGATGTTGAAACATAAAGCCAAACACTTTGTTCAAGTCTGATAATGTAAAGTTGTCATAACAAAGGTATTTTGTCTTGGTTAATGTCAAGTTGTCATAACAAAGACATCCCAAACAATGTCAACTTTGCATTAAAATGTCATAATTGATGGAATGACACTAAATGACAACAGTCATAAACATTCATTAAGTCTCCTGTCATGATAGGTGTCATGACATGGTTATGACAGTGTAATGGCAGTCTTAAGCATGCCCCTTCAAATAAAGTGTTACCCTCACACGTTATTAGTTGCCAGTATTTGCTGAATAAGTCAATAAACATGCAAAGGTTAACACTGTGTGCACCACAATAAAGAACTTTATATGCTCTATAATGTTTTATAGCTGCATCTTATGCCAGTTTTTCCTCACTCTACAAATCAATACACAAGGCAGCGTTGTCAGGAGAACATTTTCAAGTAAAGAAGGAACATGGTGCCTTTGTTTAAAGCTGGACCACCATGTAATTTGGAATTTTTCTGTGGGTTTTTGTGGGTTCTGAGTGAAATTTCTCAGCCTGCTATAACAGCAAGATTAAATTAAAGCATGAGAACCTAATTGTGCTTTTGGGGTTTTCATTTTGACAATGGCAGCACATAAATTAATAAAAGTAAAAGAGGTGATAAAACTAGAAAAATTCTGTATTTTCACAGACTTGAGAAGACATAAGGGGATTTGGTTTTAGCAGCTTGCCTTGCTGGTAAACACACTGAGAAGAAGAGGAAGGAGGAGTGCTGACAGACCTCAAAGACGATGATGAAGGCCAGTCTGGCAGCCAAGACGTGCCAAAACTGCAGGGTGAATTCGTACGGCACTGAGCTCCAGGGCGGTGCTCTGTAGTCTCTGTACCTGCAGTATATGGTCTGACTGCTGTTCGCCTCCTTGATTTCAAACACAGACAGGCTGCTGTTCATGTAGCCTCGCAAACACCTGAGGGCGAGAGGAGAGGCTGTCAGACCACAAGATGAGCCACTAAACTGCATACAAAAATATAGACATATAAATATAAGGTACAAAAAGCTACATAACACACTAAAGGAAAGGGACAAACCCAAAAAGCATAATATGGCCTCTGTAAAGCGTACACATTATATTTGACGCTTACTCATTGCCATGGTGGCGTCCCTTGTCAACACACGGACCATATTTGAAGGCGTAAACAAAGCGAGGAATGTAATCTGAGGTGATGGCGATGACGAAGGCGTTGGTGATGACTGCCAGCACGCCGATACCTTCGAGAATCCCGTGCCAGATACCTGACAGTCAAGCCAGAGGAGAATATACTTTATAAAGTTTAAAGAAGGACAGTTTGAATGTTCAGTGTGATGGTTTATAAGCCTACAAGCCTCCTTCTACAATACATAGTAACTTAAAGGGACAGTTCACTCCAAAATCCAAAAGACATTTTTCTTCTGGCCCATAGTGCTGTTTATCCATCTAGTTTATTTTGGTGTGAGATGCTGAATTTTTGGAGATACTGCCAGTAGGGATGTTGACCTTCTCTCGAATATAATCGAACTAGATGGACTAGATGGACACTTGGCTTGTGGTGCTTGAGAAGAAAAAGAAAAAAAAACTTTTGAAAAACTCAACAGCATTGTCTCTTTTTAGAAATCATGACCTGGTTACTCAAGACAATCCACACACCTGGTTGTGACCAGTTTCATGTAGGAACTACTTTCTTTCAAGAAAGCAGTTTCATGAGGGACTTCTTCATAGAAGGCAGAAATCTCTACGGCAGATATCTCCAAAAATCAAACCACTTTGTCACTTTAAGTTCTGTGTGGCTTACAGTTTTAAGTCTTTTATTGGTGAAACATTGGAGTGCATCAAGCAGAAAACAGGGTTGGGTCAGATTACTTTCAAAAATTTTGCAATTATTTATGTAATCCATTGGACTGCTTCAAAATCAAACATTGAAAATATTGCAACTTATGGTACAAAATTCCACAAATATTTTGTTTTTCTTGTAAGACAACTCAAAACATTTTCACTACAAATAAAACGCATTTTTTTGACCGCACTACATCACATGCATTTTTTTGTGGAGCACAAATTTAAGAAACCTGGTATGTCAGATGTGCTTTTTACGAGTTAACAGAGCACTGGTTATCATGACAGAAGTTTCATAATCCTTGATATTGTAACTTCAATATAATTTCAAGTTTTTTCAACTGTAATCTGGGCTTATCATAGTTATTATTTTTTTGTTATCTGATTATGTAATCCAGATTACATGTAATCTATTACTTTCCAACCACAGGAGAAGATAATGACAGACCAACTGAAAAGGAAAATTCAACCCTATATTGTGATGAAATCACTCATTTGTGACATTTATCCACACATTATGCTTCATTCATGTCTCCTCAGTTAATAATTTACCACAGTGAGTTTTAACAGCCTCCAGAGATGATGCAAGGACATATTGTTCATATTAGGGATGAGACACTTACTGATTTCAGGATAAACCACGATACAGTTCCTCATGGTTAGTATTACGCTTTTCAAATTTTAATTGTCCTTAGAACTGTTTGATTACTGCTCCATGGTAACTACTGTCCAGCAACAACCAGAGTTAGCAACAGTCTCCCAGATGCAGACAAGCAGGCACAGTAAACTACTACTCTTACACGATGTTCTGCTGCTGCATGAGTCATGTGTCTGCAGACAATAACACACTACATAGCTTAGTCACCCGGCTGACATATTTTGTTCATTTAAAATCCAGCAGTCTAATTGTAAGTGTTCCAACAGAGAAACACTACTGACTCCTACACAAGACTCCTCTGTATTTAAGTCAGTTGTTGGACTCTTTCCAATTACAGCACAATCACAGTCTTCTTAAGACTCATTTGTATTTAAGTGAACTGTGCACGGTGTCACTGTGTACACACAGAAGGTTTTCATATGTTCACTTAAGGTATTTTTGAACATTTTCAGCACATTTTTATTAATACTGCAATAATACTGATAACCATGATGTTAACCATGATAACTGTTTTATCTGTAATATATGTAAACAAAAGTTTTTGAACTGTGTTATGCAAAGTGCATCATGTTTTTCAGCTGCATTACAATAAATAAATAATACTGAGGTTACTGTTAGTGGAGAAGGATCTCTGTCTTTTCTGCTTTAGACTGATCTGTATATTTGGTAAATGTCAGCTTAAACCTACAAAGAAGCTTTGTTCTTTGATTCTGTGTGACTGAACATAATGTGTTCATTACAGCTTTCTAAATGTTTCAGGGTGGATTCTTCCTTTAATTACAGGGCAACATGCCACAAGAAGGCTGGTGGGAGGGGAGGTGCAGCATATGGCAGTACAGCAACAAGGGATATGTGAACATATCTATCTCCATAGGACAGAAAACGTTTGATTCCCACAGTGTTTTACTGTTGGCTCTGATCTAAAAATAAAACAGACACAGTGAGAGAGACACCGAAGAGGTGCGGGGGCAGTCAGAGACCGCGCTGACCTATGTCGGTGGCTCGGGCAGGCATGGGTCTCCTCCACTGAGTGACAAACTTGTAGGCGTCAAGACGAATCTCAATAATGTTGTTGAGCAGGGCCAGGAGAGGAGCCAGCGGGAACGCCGCTACGAAGATGGTGGTGAAGCCAAACTGGAGAACTGCAGAGGAAAGAACCAGTTGGATGAACTTCAGAGGATGTCCGTCTCAGCTCTGGCATACATTATGTTAACAGGCATATGTTTTTTTCTTTCCCTCTTCAGACAAATATAACACTTCAAAAGAGTGTTACCCATTTCAAGGTATTCATCCACCAGTCCATGGGCGTTCATCGGCTGCAGGTTCCAGTCTTTGTCCCACTGTGGAAGCTGGGCTTTATTCTCTACATTCTGCCCTCCACCACCTCCTTTCTTCATCTTCCTGCGAGACCACCAGTTCTGCAGCAGCCTGAAAAATGTAGCAAGTAGCTAACTGTCAACTCAAAGCAATTATTTCTGACAATACACTGAGCACTGCAGGAACCATTTTACTAAGCCGCACACAAGAGGATTTGATGTGTTTCTGCAGGAGAAAATCCTTTTCATATGCTAATTAGCTAAAGGACAAAAAAAAAAACTTTAACTGAATATTACACAAGGTCTGTAAAATGCCAATCACTTGAATTTAAAGCAGTTTGGATTAAATATGGCATTTCTAATGGTTCGTAGAGACAGCAACATGCGATTATAATAACACATTACTTACGGATAACCAAGCTCCATGAAGTTGTTCCAGATTTGTTTGAAGAACATGATGACTCCCATTTGCAGGCAGAGATCAATCAAACAGCCGCTCGGTGTGACACTGAGAAGAAAAATACATTTAAATAAAAAAAAAAGAAGAAAAAAACTGTGACATCCATATTTCATGCCTGATAATTCAAAGCCTGGGACAGACTTCATCCCATTCTGTTTTTTGATCATTAGACATTTAAAACCCCAATAATTATGTGGGAGATTAATGGTTCTCATAGTAACATGCAGACGGATCATTAGAAAGATGAATTACTTGAAAATTCTAAATATATCCTCAAACAGAAGGCAATGATCAGCCCACTTACGGAGACGCCTAATTGCACTCACCTCCTCCAGCCTCCATCGATTAAAGAGTTTATTGTATTTTCCCGGCCTGCCAGCAAACCTGAACAGATTGAGATTGGCAACATTAGGTGCAAAATTCAATCAGAGGAAAACTAATAAACTCTGAGCAGGAAAAAAGAGACACTTAAAGGCGCTAATTATGTCAGATAAACCTCACAGCTTGGTTACATTTGATAGGCTCAATTGCAAAAACGGATATCCCCGGTTTCATGTTTTTGTTTTTATGTGCAATCCAGAGAAAATCAATCAAACTGGTGTTGGGTTACTTTTGATAAGGTGTCTCATTTCATTTTCATTTTCATAAATCATGTTTTTTTATTGTGCACTCCTGCTTTCGAATTTGCAACCTTAAAGCTCAAAGACTTCAAACAAACACAAATCAGCTTCATATATATTCCTGAGTAGCTGCAGACCAGTGACAGGCTCTCTGAATGGTATTCATGAAGCTTGTATCTGCAAATAGAGATGCAGACATTATAATAGCAGGGAGAGGACTATCAGTAGTGCATGCGTTTAAATATCTAGGTAGAGTAATTGATTCACAACTCCTGTTCAAAACATTAGACATTGTTCCTAGACATTTTAGGAACAATTTAACAACAGATGCTTCAAATTTGTACATCACTACCACGATTCTTTCACATATGAACTGCTGTCTGACCAGCTGGACACAGACAGGCAGGAACACTTCACAAGTAGCAGAAAGATAATGTAATACAATGTAATAAGCACACTTTGAAAACACTGCATAAACAGTTAAACAACAAATTCATATCATCATTGTAAAATTCTGACTAATGTGTTTTTTAAACTGGGAAAATGTGATCAAATTTGCAGATATTTTACTTTTCCATGGTCTGCACCCCCTGAGCTCAATGAATTCATTAAACAAAATCAAAACTCGTCTACCAGAGTCACTGCCAGAGGGGACTGTAAAATACCAGATAGAATAAGTTAATTTGGGCCGTCGGCTTTTTGATATTGAGCAGCACATACCTGGGAACATCACATCTCTTATCCCGTTCTCTAAAATCTATAAAACAGTCATTACTGGACAACCACAGATGCTGTCATAATCTAGAGTGGTTATGTCTTTGTTTTGCTAGCATTGTCTGTGTTTATGTGCTTATGTACTTGTATGTTTTCCTTAATATTTTTTATGTGCCCTAAACCTGCCAGAGACTTCAAATGAACTGTTTGGCAAAATCTGGTACATCTATATGATGGACTCAAGTACTCACATTAATTTATGTGCATTGTCCCGTCTTAAATAAGACAAACATAAAAATGTTGAAAAAATTCATTTTAAAGGAGTAATATGCAACAACTGCACATCCAAACTGCAGTCCAAATATCAAGTTGGAGCCATAGACGATACATGTAATAGGTTGAAATCCTATTTAATATACCGTACGATCTATGGTTGAAGTGAATTGTAATTCCATTCCACTGGCATGGACATATCAAAGGACGACTCTGCAACTGTAGCACTGTTGTCAGGGTGACGAGTATTTCAACTTAGCATGTTTCCTTAATTTATTATAATAACTCATTTTATTATTTATTACAATAAATATATTACTGATAGTTCCTTTAAGAATGCTGCTTATCTGTTTTTCTAAATTAACTCTTCACTTCTTGTCAGCACAGTATTTTGGACCAAAATGAACTCTACAGTGAGATAAAAAAATGGGAAGGGGAGTCTTGGCAGCCATTACATGGGGGTTTTGAGACAAAACATCTTTCTACAATCTCTCATTACAGTCACTGTAAACAGGAACTGCAGAGTTCATGGCAGCTGGCCTACCTTCCGAGAAAGAAAGCGATGTAAAATGTGGAGCTGTTCAAATTGACAAACTGGAAGAGGAACATCTTCAGGGCAAAGCTGTTCTCCCACTCAGACTCTGTCCGTGGGTGCTCTGAGGGGGGAGAAAGAAACAAGGGGTTGTGGGATGGACGAGGGAGAAAATAAATGCGTGCCAACCATCTGGGAAGTGTGAGATAATGAAGGTATAAATGCATGCAGCATGTGGACAATGCTCACCTAAATTTGTCAGCAGATAGGCCACCTTTTCATACACCTGGCAGGATGATAGTACTCATGAGCATCAACAGGGAAAAGGTTGAACCGGGTCATGACCATGAGAAAGAGAGGCAAACAGGAATCTCAGCAAGAAAAAAAAAAAAAACACCAAGTCTTTCTGGCTGCAGATGTGACAGTTCCTGGAACAAAGTTCTAAATAAATGTTTCATGAAACATTTGTTGGACAGTGTATGTAAACGTGCCAGATGATGCTTGTCCAGACACCCACCACGTTGAGAGACATGATGATCATAAAGTTGATGCAGACACCGGTGCCAGATGTGGCAAACTGCCAGTTCTTCTTCACAAAATTCCAGTTGAGGGAAGCAAACTTCTCCATCGCAATGAGACGGAAAACCACCACAGCAAACACAGCTGTCAGGACGAGGGAAATCTAAGCCGAGAGATAGAGAGAAGACAGCACAGAGGAGGGGATGATTTATGTGTTTATAATCACAGATGAAAAATGTGGGTTTAAGAGGTTTTATCTTATCTTATAATGTGCACAAAAAGGAAAACCTAATGATTAAGAAACAATTAAATATTCAGAAAGGCACAAGACTCATCATTCAAATGTAATCAGTAAACGGGAGAAATTAGGCCATCAGAGAGGACGCTATTTCATTACAGTTTTCATCCAGCAGGGGGAGATGTTGTGCCATCATTAATTGCTCCAAAGGTGGCACACAAAATGAAGGTGATCTCACTCTGAGCCTGAGTCCCAAAAGGGCAGATTATTCAAAGATCAGAGGGTTTACCATGAAGAATATTCCGGACACAGACACCATGAGCCGGCTGAGTTTGTCTGAGAAGGGCTGGAAAGGCTCGGGCTTGCCGGAGATGGGGTTGACTCTCTCCAACCGGGAGTACTTGGCTTCAAACTGAGGCCTCAGCTCCTCCTGATTCACACAACACACACACACACCAGTATGAACTATTGAAGGTCAATCTGCCCGATGAAGCAATAAATCATTCTTTGGTAACGCTTCATAATAATAGACATTAAAGCTACTGTAAGGAGTTTTTAACTGGTTATGAAACAGTCAACTGATGCCTCTGTATGATGATATGATGAGACTGTTTCTATCACGTATCCTTAATACCTGACACTGGGTCAGATTCTCCTTGAAATCAGATGAAACAAGTCTTTGTTTACATTTCTACAGGGAATGTAACAGTAAGTATATACAGTGTGTTAGCCAGTTAAAAAATATCAAAATAAATATTTACAGATGCATTACACAGTAAGCATTAACCATTTACAAAGTATTATAATATATCAGTAATGTTTCAATTCATCCATGAGTAGTTAGGTAACCCTCTAGCATCAGTTTTGCATGTGCAGCGCTCCGTGGGCAAGTTATCAATAATAAATATCCAATGTCTGGGTAGACTTTTAAAATACAGACACAAAAACTATACTGAAATACAAATAAGGGCTCTCATGGTCTGGTAGCTTAGTTAGTAGAGTGTTCACCATGTAGCGAGGCTGTGAGTCCTCTGCTGTGGCTGTGGGTTCGACTCCCGCCTCTGGCCCTTTGCTGCATAGTCATTCCCCGACTCTTTCTCCCCCTTTCCTGTCATATCCTCAGCTGTCCAATCGATTACAGGCTTAGAAGACCCCCAAAATATATGTATATAAAAGAAGAAATAAAGAGGGGTCTTCCTGAATGGCTGAGGTTCTACCCAGAACCATATGTTCTGAGACCCTTTTTGTAGAAAGGGTTTGTCAAGCGTTCTTAGGAAGACAAACACTTTTGGAAGAAACTGTTCTTCAAGGATTGTTGAATTCCTTCAGGAACGCTTTTGTTAAGGGTTCTTTGTGACATAATATAAAAGGGTTCTCAGCAGAACCCCTGAAGTGGGTTCTAGATAAAACTCTTTAAACATAAAGGTTAGCAGAAACAGCAGAAGCCCCTTGATGGGTTCTTGTTAACACCTTTAGAAGGTGTAAACGTTCTGAATAGAATAGCTAGAGGGTTCTGGGTAGAACCATTACTCCACAAAAGAGTTCTCTGTATAGCTCTCTGAAAGGGATCCAACCGGAACCTGCATAAAAAGTTCTAACAGGAACCAAATAAAGGCTTCTCCTATGGGGACAAGCTGAAGAACCCTTTATGGTTCTTGTTAGCACCTGCATTTCTAAAAGAGTACCTGATTATGTTTAGGAAAAGATCATGATTTGGATTAAAATAAGTACTTAGAAAAGTTCATGTACGCAACATACAGAAGTTAAGTACATAAGTACGTAAGGTGTTATAATCATCAGTTGCAACTTTATAACAGCCATCAAAACAATGTTTATTGGCTGTTTACTAGCTAATTAATAACCGTTAATAAAGTGTGACAAACACCTGGTCCATCTTTCTATGTGGTCTTAAATGTTTAAACATCATTTGGTAATCATTAACAAATACCTAATATAGTATATTAAAAGTTATGATGTGTGCAACAATAAACTGAGTTTACTACTTTAATCAGAATGTAATTGTGATTTTCTCTTATTAGCTATGATACAATACATAATTTATAAACTAATTACTTTATATTACCCAAACTAATGATAAAATAAATAAGATATAGCATTACCAATAATTAGTAACCATAATTATGATTTCATTGTTTGTTAACTATTAATTAAAGTTTAACATTAATAACAATAATAATAAATAACTCTTTCTTTTTATATAATCTAAGTCAAATTTAGAAAATGAGCTGCATGAACGCAGACTAAAATTGCGAGATAATCAAATAATGTCTGCTCTATTTGAGGATATTGCTGATGTACCTCTTCCTCCTCCCAATCAATGAGATCCCAGTCGTAAGTCAGCTCTGCTCTCCTCCTTTTCCAGAACTCCAGGAATACTGTGGCTGCAGAGGGGAATCAGGAATCAATCACACTATTGATCAACTCTGATATGTAACACACAGCATGATTGATAATCATGTGACTGCAGAGGGCCATTAACGCCACATCATTGTCAGATATCCTGAGTGAAACACAGGCTGCGGTGACGTGCGCGGCCCATTATGGAAACTGATAACAGCCATCAGCTCGCAGGCTGCTTCGTGTCTGTGGTGAAGTTAAGGAAAAGTGGCAACAGCAAATAGGCTTTCCTTGTCCAACGTTTCACCCCCCAAATCGTGTCTTTGTCAGGCGAGATCCATTTTGTGTTGAGAGACTTCAAAAGTAAAGCTTTCTGTGGGCAGAATTCAGTCTGGAGGCATTGTTTCCTTTGTGTTCGACTCTATTGTGACTCGAGCTGCACACAAAATTCATGTCCGTAATCTTTCTGTCAAGACTTTTCATGTATTCTGGTTTATTACAGATACATAACACCAGAAAAAAAGGCTTTTATAAAGGCTGCATGACCCGCACATTTCAGAATCAACACTGATGTGGTTCAATATATGTGGAAAATGTGTCTCAGTAGCATTAGTGCAAATACAGTGATGGATGAGTGGAAAAGAACAGTGCTATCATGTATGATAGATGATGGGCAGCACACTGTAACACGATACTACTGATTCAGCTCTTTTGTCAATCTTCATCAGACATGCATGTTACACACATGTGGGATTTTGTGGAAGCACGACCGTCTACTAAAAACTGACATGAGTATTTGATCAGTGCGTGCAGCCTTAAAGGGAAAGTTTGGATTTTTTGGAAGTGGGACTGTATGAGGTACTTATCGTCGGTAGGTGGTGGTCAGCACATCCCCAGTTTGGAGAAGCAGCAGGAGTACCAGTGTGAGAAGTTAAGTAATGTTTAGCGTCAGCAACAAAATGGAAAAAAAGGCCCATCTAAAAAAAAAAGTTTATGCTATATTTAAAATATCTTCACCGGTTTACCATTCTGTCAGACAGCCTTTTCCAATGGGAAGCTGTATACTTAAAATGATATTGATTTTTTTAGGTCAGTTTAATTAGGTTGCTAAAGTACGTTTTGCTGCTCACCCTGTCCACAGTAGTACATTATCTACCATTGTACTGCTTCTCCAAACTGGGGGCATCTGTAATTTGTTCTAGAGAACAACTTCATTTAAACCCTGCTTATAAATATCCCTTTAACACAGCTCTTACTTACATTATGAATGTTTTATACACCTCAACATATTACATGTGGTTATAGCTGAAACAGTTATGAATTGATTCACCAATTAGCCGATCAACAGAAAAAAGCTTTTGTAAAAGTGAAGTTAAACATTCCTCAGTTCCAGCTACTCAATTATGGAAACTGTCTGCATTTCTTTCTTTTCATATTTCATGGTAAACTGAATATTTTAAGGTTTTATTCTCTTGCTCAGACAAAACTAGCAGTTCCTTCACATCACTTTGCTTTTTAGTATTTTGTGTCATTTTTAAGACTGAGCAATTAATCGAGAAAAATCAGCAGATCAATAGGATGCTGACATTTTTAAATCCATTTACAGTAAAACAAAATGATTCCAGCGATGAAGATAAATTTGGGACACACAAAGGAGTTGTGGCCTTAAAAAGCACCAGAATGTGAATCTTCAGTCAGAACAACTTTCACTGCTGTTAAAAGATGTTGAAGTCTAATATAGCTTGACCCACTTTTGTTTAAAGAGAAAGAAAAAGCTGCCTTCTCAGATGCCTACATTCAGTCCCTTGGGCTAACCAATTTTTCATCTCTATCTCGCTCACACACAGCAGACCTGGAGTGCACTCGCTCAGTGGTGCAGTACTGCTGCTACTTTGGTCCACATTGCCAAAAGCCGTTATGGAGGATTCGGAGCTACAGACCTCAGTCGGTGAGGCTGGCTGGCTGGACCTCCCTCGGCTCTCCAGCTCCTGTTGGCCTTCATTTAGCCCAAACTCTGAACACAATGTGCCAAGTGTTCCCTCTGGGCACAGGTGATTATTTACCACGCTGGCAGATATATGGATGTGGGCCAGACGCTGCACGGTAACGCTCACTCTCTACATCACGAAACATACTATAGTTGTGGGAACCATAGCTGCAATACAGCCCTATCATGCTGCAATGATACAGACTCCCTCTGGAGAAATGTTTAATTATCCGACTAATTACATCAGGACAGCAGTGGGAAGTGTAAGCGCAGACGCTCAGTCAGAGAAACCTGACTATGATTTATTCACTGACAAATGTATTACACGGTGAAGATCCCCTGTATTTGCACTGCTGAGCGTTTACTGTGTTAAACTCTCGGCTGAAAAGCTTAATGTGTTTGGAGGAGTCGAGTGGAGAGTGGAAAAGCATGAGCACTGACACACTACTGTATAAATAGATTTGAATTCCAGCAGAGTTTGTATCAAGTGAGGAGCATAGTTGGTGTAATGCAACACAAAGAAACGGGAAAAGGGACAAACAAAAACAGCCTCCACCTACCCCAAATAGCCATGAAGATGGCAAAGAACACAGTGCCGCCATTATCAAACAGATGGGTCACCTAGAAACACAAGCACATGAAGGGCTGCTCTGAATGAGTTCTTCCTGAAATAGTGGCATTACCAGTTATGACTTTCTCAATTTCAACAGCTTCACTTCAGAGTTTCTCATTCTTGAGTTTGGAGCCTCACATGACAGATTTCCTCAAGGATTACTTGACATTTTGGTAAATAAGGTTCTTCACTTTCTTGCTGCGAGTTAGATGAGCCATTTTGACATCAAATGTAGAGTAAACACAGGTGTTGCCAATGATAGTAATTAAGGTTTCGTTCCATTCCCGGTCAAACAGAGTCAGTGTGCTGCGATTGTGCATGTTGGCTCACTGAAAAGGCTCCGCTAAACTAAATGGGACAAGAACCTAATTAGTTTGTCATTGGTAACACCTGTGTTTACACTGCTATTTCATTTCAATATGACTGCTGTGAAAAAGGTGTACTGATGCCACTCTCATGTCTGTATGGTGAATATAAAGACAAAAAAACAAACAAAATACAAGCGTAAAAGTGGCAGGTTGTAGTTTCATTTTTGGACGGCTGCAGACTAGCGGTTTCCCCTTGTCTTTGTGCTAAGCTAAGTTATCCAGCTGCTGGTTGCTGCTGCATATTTAACAGACAGATATGAGAGTGGTGTTGATCTTCTAACTTATCTCTTGGCAGGCAGGCAATTAAATGTGTTTTCACAAATGTCTTACCAAACCTTTAACACAGGCCAACTCAAGTCCCACGTCAAGACAGTTAAGTCCCAAGTCCTAAGCTTTGACTTTCTAGTCCTAAACAAGTCATAATGTGGTCTTCACCAAATGTAATGTCATTGTAACAGAAAAGCTTTGACTATAGCTTTGACTGTTCTTTGTGCAACTTCAAATGTTGAACAAACTTGGGAGCTGTTGCGTCTCTGTTTGTGATTTCCACTCCACACGATCTGCACACTGTAATTCATTTTGTATAGTTTAGCAGAGTTTTTGTATGTGCACAAATTTACTTTGGTATCATTTTTTCCAACTGAGGCTCAGTTATATAACTTTAGCTCTTCATAGTTCTCTCCTGAAACTGGATTGGTTGCAGGATCTGGGGAAATTAAATGTGGATCTGGATAATTAAATGTCAACTTGCTTTGAATTAATAACATTAGTTGATTCAGGAAATGAAGTGAAATTAATTGATTTGTGGATTCACATTGTTTAAATAACATACTTTTTAATCTTTGAGCTTGAAGGAAGGTATCAAAGGCTCAAGTCCAAGTGAAGTCATGAGTCATTGGTTTTATTGTCCAAGCCGAGTTGCAAGATGTTTTTGATTTTGTCAGGTTGAGTTTAAAGTCATCAAATTTATGATGAGTTTAAATCATGTGACTCAAGTCCACTGCTCTGTCAAATACATCATTATTTCAGTATAATTCATTTGGAGCTCCATGACCTCTGTGATCATGTTCAAATTCAAATGACAACTTGAATAAACTCTTTAGTTCAAGGGGTCATAAAACGTTTCCTGCCAGAGGAGGATGAGAAAGTTTAACATGCTGAAATGCTGATGAATTTCACAACAGCACTGACCTTTGCATAGACACAACTGTCACTCAGCGTCCACGGCTCACACGTCTCCTCACACATGGGACACATGATGGTCGTGTTGGCTTCACAAATCTCTTTACTGATGAGACATTGAATCAGGGCAGAGACAATCAATAACATACAAGTTTAAAATCAGTACAAGGGATCTTAAATGGTATGTAGGTTGTATGAACTGACCTGACTTGGCTGGAGTCCATCGTGAAGAGGCCATAGAGGAAGACAAAAACGCCAACCAGGGCGGCGGGGATCAACATGCCAGTGTACCAACCCAACCATGCGAAGTAAAGACCAATTTTCTCACCAAAGTACCTCCTGGGAGAGATACAGAAAAACAGAGTGGTCAAAATTCTACAATAAACAGCAGTGACTGTTGAATTAAACATGTCCACCCTCACTTGCAGTGAAGATGTGGGTGTAGTTAGGGCACTGTGTGGTAGAGGTGGTAGCTTAATGGATAGGGAGGCTGCAGGACTGAAAGGTCACACGGTATAATGCTGTGGTGGGAAATGAATCAATAATTGAACCTGCTTTCTAAACCACAGATGTCAAAGTGCCCTTGAGCAAGACACTTATTTCACAACTGCACCAGTGAAGCGGCTCTGTGGTAATAAGCTGTATCTGGCAACTCCTGCACTGACACGGTGCCAAAATGAAGTGAGGAGATAGGTCTGGGTATGCGAGAATAGGGTACTCCCAAGTGTGTGTGCAATGCTGTATTAACAATGAGAAATGGCTGAGTGGAAAAAAAAACAAAATGTCAAACAAATCTTCTCTAGGTACACTAGTATGCACACTAGTATCCAAGTAATGACAGTAAACATATAGGGGTTAGACATGCACAATTGCTATCGGGGCAGATAAATTATCGTCCAATAACAGGAAATTTGGATTATCCAAGAAGCATGCTGAGCCAAAACAAGGAGCGCATTCCAAAACAAACCATGGGTTTACAAGAGTGGGCCTAAGCAAAACCATCTTTGAGTTAGTTAACCTCAGAGCCATGTTGGGATTCTAAACCAGAAAGGTGGAGGACAGCGGTGGTGGAGGCAAAGCTTTGCTGTCAGCAGTAGTGAGCATGGCAGCGTTAGTGTAGCAGGGATCGGTGAGGAGGGAGTCACATTGAAATGGACTGCCAAGTTGTGAGAATGGGCTGAGACTCTCACAACAAGGTGCGTGACTGATTAGAAACGATGATTCAATCAGCGAGCTGGCAGCTGGTAACATCTGGGGTGTATGACTTCTGTGTCCCACATGGACTAATGCGATGCTTCATTTACCAGTCAGTCTGAGTCACGTTTCTGTCCACCTGATGAATGTAAGTCTGATATTCCCTCTCTTTGAGCTGTTTTTCGTCTTTACCAACTCCAGAGGGAAATTTCTGGTTCTTTAGCTGCTAAATGCTCAACTTTGTTCACCAGCTGGTCACTATCTGTGTCTGTTTATCATTTGGTGCTGAGCAGGCAGTGTACAGTTGTTGTTTTTTTTTCCCTCTAAACTCAGCTGCCTCCTGCAGCTGCTAACGATGCAGTGAGAGCAAACCAAAACAGTACATTTGTGGCCGGGCAGCTGAACAATGAGCTGAAACTCACCACAAAGCTGTGTGGAGCAGTGAGGATCTGCAGGTTCGGGTGATAATTCTGGTTGGTTAGTTTGTTTATGGGATAGTTATTCCAGTAACAGTTCAACGAAATCCCCGTTGACAAATTTATAACATCTGAGGAAGTCTAGCTTAGCATGAAAACTAGAAACAAGGGGAAAAAACAGCTGGCCTGGCTCTGTCCAAAGTAAAGAAAATCTGCACCTCTAAAGCTCAATAAATAACATGTTACATCTTGTTTGTTTAGTCTTTACACAATCAGGAATATAAAAGAAGATTTGAGGTTTTAGAGGGAGTTATGTAGTGTATTTTCCGGACTTTAGGCAGAGCTAAGCTCTTCCCCCCGTGGCTCCAGCTCTGTACTTAACACATGCGAGTGGTACTGATCTCATCCAACTCTTTGCAAGTAAGTGAATAAGTGTAATTCACAAAATGTCAAACTATTCCATGTCACTCTGTCTTCTCTTCCTTCACCAATGATGAGATGGAAAAGGCACAGCAGCACCAAGGCAGCCATAAACTAAAATGGGATCATCCTCAACTGTTAAAAGTTATTTCAGTTGAGAAATATCTCACTATACTGGGACATCAGGGAGACATTTCAGACAGCAGTCTGTGATCATAAGTCTTGATATCTTTATAACCCTGCACTTTATAAGCGGAGATGAACAACTGGGGCACTCTGTTATATTTAATAACGCATGATATTATAGGGAAAAGGAAAACCAAATTATTATCCGTTAAGACAAAACTCAGTTTGAAACTCAGTCAGGCAGTTGTTTTGGATACATATAGATATTTGCAACCTTGACCTTCAGCTTACACGTATATAAATGCATATTCAATTAACAGCTAAAATACATGAAGTCCACACTGTTTTTTAGTGTGATGTCAAATGACATAGGATTTTACAACATAGTGTAGCAGTGAGCAAAAGGGGCAAATTAAAGATATTTTGAGAGAAACTCAGTAAACTTTCACTATTGTTCAGGGGTACTTCAGGGGCATTTTAAATGTTTGACATTCTGTCTGTAAAAACAGGTAAAAATAAAATGCCTAAAATAAAATTGCTGGAGATTGCATGTTATTCTGAAAGATATTAGCTGGATGGCTAGTTTGGGGACAGAATGTTCCAAAGCATAACAATCAACTGGTCATATTTTCTTAAAAAGATTTAACATAAAAAAAATGCCTGTGACAGAGATTTTAGGTATTATTTGATTTTTTCCTTTTTTCTACTTTTTGTGTCTGTTTTGCATTTCACCGACAGTTATCCAGTTTGACACCTGAACTACCTGAATACCTTCAATATATTTTCACATCAATTGATAAGAGAGATTTACAGACTCAATAAATGTATTTTTTTAATTAACATTTTCCTTATTTCTACTTCATAAAGGAATTTGGACAATAAATTGCACGTCATGTCATCAGGCCTTATGTAACACACACTAATAGAATAACCAGAAGACTTTGCCCCTCTTTAAAAACATCTTGTCTTTTAGAATCATGTTTTGTACTGCGGTGTTTATTTTAATTAGGGCTGCATGATATGGTTGACTAAAAAAGATATGTGAAAAAAAAATTGAGATTATGTGATATTTATTAGTGTCTGTACCAAACAAACATGTTTTCTTTCATCTGAACAACAAGATTTTGAGGCAGTTCTTCATTATAATGCTGTTTTCTCACACATTTTTTGTTTTCCAAAAAACTGTGATTTGTTTCTGGTTCTGTGACTTGGACATTGTATAATACTGCAATTAATTGTGCAGCCCTAATTTTAATTTTTTGTTTTGTCTGTCTGTATGGTAATGACCTGAGCAAAACTATTTTCCCTTGGTGGATAATAAAGGATATCTAATCTGAATATGACCAACGAAAGAACGAGGCTCATAAACAGCTCATACTCTCCAGTTTCAAAATCTGATTACCTGATGAGGTCCAGAGGCTGGTATTTATACCAGATTCCCCAGCGGGCCCAGCGCTCATACAGGAGATGCCTGTGGTTCTGGGCACCGTGCGTCTTAATTGGATGTCTGCTCTTGTAACCACCCTGATGAGACAAAGAGGAGAAGAGTCTTCATTACAGGAGGAATTTTACTGTGAATATCTTCAGCTTTTCAGCACAAATAAAAAAAATCTTCTCACCTCATGAGGAGGAAATGCAGCCTCGTATGTGTTGTTGCCCAATAACCGGTTGATACCTGCAGCAGAATAAATCGAGTCAGGTCAAAAGATGCCAATATACCAGCAGGGAGGGCACAAGGACAGCGTATTAAAAAATCAGTACCAATCATAATATGAGAGAGCGGTCCAGTGAGAGACTCATTTAAACCCACTTGTCCACAGTCATAACAATTTGCTGCATTACGTAACGACAAGCTGCATTAGACAAGCACATTAGAGGCTTAAAACACTCAGGTTAGAATTTCAAATAGCTGCAAGCACTTGAAAATAGCCTAACATTTTTCACTTTTACTGGACCATAGTAACTTGGCAATCACAATAAACTGAGTGAATTGGCAGCAGGTACCTGTACTGTATGAATCATTTACATTATTTTTCCACAGTAGACAATAGTGCATTCATTCATTTACATTGTCATCCCCTGCTGAAACTGCAGATAGTGGGAGCAGGAGCAGGGCGGGGTGGATTTGAAGAGGATTTTCCACTCTTGTGGCGGAGCTGATCTTATTTGTTGGAGAGTGGAGTGGTCAACAGCATTAAAATATTAATGTGAAATCCGTTCCAGCCCTTCAAGGCCAAACTTTAATCAGCAAAACATGTCGGCAGCGGTCGGACAAGATAGTGGGGTGGGAGTGGACGGACAGTTTGGTGACAGCAGATACCACAAAAAAAAAAAAATCCAGCCTGAAGGAGAGGAGGGATCAGACACAGCTCAGCAGCAGCCAACATTTTAATCACCCGCAGCAAAACAACAAACAAAGGCACGGGCGAGGGTTCCCCTTCGCTACTCGACTATCACTCTCTAAAGTCAAATTAATGGCAAAGCCTAGTCTCTTTCACTGGTGACCCTGAGGGCTTTAGTAGACATAATAAACATAACGATAGAAATAAAGACAGAATTATTGTGTTTTATTGAATTTACTCTGTCTCTTTTGTTTCTTTGCAAGTAATTGGCATTAATTATTTAGGGCTCATTCTGTGGAGTCCAGTACTAAAGTGAATAAAGCTACAAAATGAAAAGAAACAAGCACAAAAACTATTTATTTTCTAAAACCTGGGTCTTAAACAGGGGTTCAACAACTCGCAGGGCAATTTTTTCTCAGCCAGGGACCCCTTACACGATAGAAAACATACCCGACAGGGACTTCCTCATTTATGTCCTTTGAAATAGAAACCACCATTAATGGGTGAACAGTGCTCAACTGGCAGGAAGAAGGTTTAATATATTCATTAAGAGTTATGACTGTTTGATAGAACAAAATCTATGAACACTTTATATTTAAAATTTAAATACTCATTTAACCTTGCATAACAAACATGGATCATTTAAAACTTCATGAGTAAGAGCCTCTGCATCCCGTCTAAATCAGAAACCACCATGAAAGTGCAGAAAATGAGGCTAACCACGCTACATTAGCTCATGCTACAACTGCTGCTTACTACGCAGCTACAGGTAAGGTCCACGGCCTGAAAAATTCTTCAGTCAAATTAAGAGCAAAATCTAGTCTTTTTCACTGGTGTCTGTGATGGTTTTAGCAGACAATAAAAAAGTAGAAATAAAGACAGAATTATTGTGTTTTATTGAATTTACTGTGTGTCTTTTGTTTCATTGCCACTAAGTGGCATTAATTATTTAGGGCTCATTCTGTTTTTTTTTTTCCTCTGAGTTTTTATATCATTACATCCCCAGTAAAAACAACTCTGCTACCTTCTCTGTCAGTACATGGGTCATTATGATGGATGCATGTACATTATAAATGAGCATGGGAATCCCCTGCCACTAACGTGACACTATTATAAATATTTCTTAGTATGTGAGGAGCCTGGAGAGGAGTAAGAAGTGAGGGCGGTGTCTTACCCATCTTTGATTTTCCATCCTCGTACTTGGTGCGCTGCAGGACATGGTGGACTATTCTGCTTCTGGTGGAATTGGAAAAGAAGGTCTCTCTATTGTTGATAGTGAAGCTGGGAGGAAAATAACAGCACACTCCTTCAGATATTCATCACGTAACAGTATAATCAATATCATCCCCTTGATGAGAGCTGAGCCAATAACAATAGATGTTCTTTAAAAATCAATTCATATTGTAAAGTTTATGTTCACTCCAGCGTCATTACTTTCAGAAAAACGTCTGACTGCTGACAAGAGAAGGAAAAGAGGAAACGATTCAGTGAAAGATGAGATTAGATGATGGCTTTCATCAAAGAGACGCTCTGAAAATGAAAAAAAAAAAAACAGGAAGGAACGGGGGAGAAATCTAATCACTTCATGGGCATCTGCTGCTGTATTTCTATATCTTATTTATGATCAACTTGTCTTTATCGTTCTGAGTTCTGGCTCTAAGATATAAAATATACAAGACTTCACAGTGCAAATTTTATCTGCTGGTTTCTCCACATTCAGAGCACAGGACATGAATGGATGTGATGGACGGGAGGCAAACTAGGGATACAGAGCTGGATAAATATCATCTAACACTAACGATAGACACACTGCCATTATGTTACACTCAGATAATGCGAGTGAGCATGCACGACTGTGTGTACATGTCCTCCTTACTGATGCATGCGTGCTCTGCTGAAGGGGGCCGTGTAGCAGTCGGTTTCCTCCAGGTCAGGCAAGGCCTCTTTGTCGAGCTTCATGGGATTTCTGGGAAGCCAGCTCTTTATCTGACGACATCTCAGATGAAACCTGCTGCACAGACGCACAGAGGAACGGGATTAATGTCACAGATTAACATGAAGATTGTTTTCTTTTATGTGGAACAGTGGCTCCTGACCTTTTCCCCTCGCACAACCCTGACAAGCTTGCAGCGCCTCACACCCACTGAAAACACTTTTTTCCACACACACACACACACACACAGTACACACACCTCACCCCGCTGACTATTTGTTTTGCCATGTTCCTGCTGCTCATGACTCATGAGGCTCACTGATCCAGGACACAGATCGCTAAATCCAACTAAAAGGATAATTCTGTTTTTTCATATTACAGTCATGAGTTAAGAACCAGGTGAAGTCTGAGGACATGCATTGATTTCCTAAACGGCACCTCCTTTTAATGTTAAATTTACTTAATAGAGACAAATATCTTCAGCCATGCTAGCAGCTCTGGGAGGCTGTGTCACTGACATTAATAGAGGTGGACAACATGACAGCTACCCGAAAGTGAAGCCAAACTCTTGATCGCCCCCTGCTGGCTGGCTGCAGTATAGGTCATAAATGCCGCCCCCTCCATTTTAGCAGATAGGACATGGTCCAAGCTTAACCATCAATAAAAATAAACAAATATTTTTTTGGAAACATGATTTCTGTCATTTAGGTACTTGTTTTTTTTAGTTATTTGATGCCATATAAAGGGGGTTTCACGTAATGATTGACAGCTGAGCTCTGCTTGTGATTGGACAAGTCTGATCACTGCTGCACAGACTATCTCGCTCATATTGGTCTTAGGCACAGCAACGTTTTGAGCTAAATGCTAATGTCAGGTGTGGGTAAAATAAGATGCACTTTTATTGACATAATGTCTACCATGTTCATCATCTTGGTTTAGCATGTTAGCATGCTAATGTTTTCTAATTGGCAGTAAACACAAAATACAGCTGAGGCTGATGTGAAACATCATTAGTTTTTAGTTATTTGGTCATAAACCAAATCATTAGACAAATTAAAATCTTCACCTGATGATGGTGCTTCATGAAAATGAAAAGTTCTCCTTCAGACACTCTGCTCTGCTGTGCTTAATATTTTATTTGACATGATTTCCCCACATAAGAAGTAAAAAAAAAAAAAAAAAAAATCCTATCTCAGCTGCATCTACTGCATCCACTGCTTGAAATGTCAGTCAGGGGATCACAGTACTTCTGGGACATTTCTACTGAAATGTCTGGGAATCAAGCCAACATGTAGATTTGAGATAGAGATATTTTACAGTACAAGTAAAATCTTTGATGGTGCTAGATGAAATATGAGGGGATCGCAGAGTCATTCAGATTCATTCTCTGGGAACCATGTTTACAGAATTTCATGGCAATCCATCCAGTAATCGTGGAGATTTTTCAGTCTGGAACAAAGTAGGTGGACCAACCAACAGATCAATATTGACACACCTTGAGCCGCATCTCTAACATGGCTAAAAATCAGCTGGCTCTTTAATGTTTGCCCGCTGTCTCTCCAGATTTGCCGGGGAGGTCTCTGTCTAATTTGTGAGGCTCTGCTCTGATATGGATTAAATGAATACAAATGGGAGGTTGCCAGAGAGCGTGTTATGAATGTTGCTGTGAAGGGGACAGGTACTGCACAGAAAGTAATGATATCAACCCAAAAGGCCGTCACCAGCTCCACACGGCCCATTTATTCAGCTTTACAGGAACGTTGAGTTAGTGACAGACCATTAGTAAACACATAGAGCCTATTTACTACTCTGGTAAATAAAAGATTTTTCTTTCAGAGCACTTTTTTGGTGAAAGACTGCAGGAGCTCTGAGGGAAACATAATGTTCCTCATTGTTCACAGTGACTAAGATCGCTCTCACACACAAGATTAAAAGTGCTTTGTTCTCAGTTGGACAGGTGGGCGAGTGATACTTGTCTGTGTGATTTTTGTCTGCTCTGTGTGTGCGTGTAGGTGTGTGTATGAGCATGTTCTAGAAGCATAACCATTAAATGCACGTAGTATGTAAGTCAAATAACAAATTTATCACTATAGTATTATCCATATTGTCGACTCCTTAAAGTTTGAGAACTTCTATTCAGTGTATCCACAAGGTATTTGTAATAAATAGTTTATTCATACATCACGGTACGAAAGAATATTAGGGCCAGGCAAAAGGAAAAAAATAAATCACTTTACTCTCAAAAGGCAAAATTAAAGAAAAAAACTTAATGCGGCTGTAATATTCACAGCATGGTGAGGTATCATGAAACACTAAAACGGGCACATTTACTGCTGTTAGTTTGTCAGGTCACAGCTTTCCCGATTAACAATGTCAATAAGCTCTGTTTCAAACAGAGCCAAGGGGCGCAAGAAATGAGTCACACCATGTTGGCAGTTTAATGGATAAAAACGAGGACTCCTCCAAGACCGGTAATATCACACTTCACTAACTTTTGCCTATCCAAAGCTTTACAGGGGCTGATTTAATCTTACATGTAAACATCTGCCATCATGGCTGTTTAGCTCAGGCATTTCAGTTACTTCTCATCACTGTAGTGAACAACAATACCAAGAGATGTATGAACTTCAGGTTTAAAACCCCTGGAAGTGTGGTTTTGAACCTTATGTTTCTCTATAACATTAAAAATTTACAACTAAATAACCAATGAACTAAAGCTCTTTAAAATTATTAGTTTAAAGCTGCTCAACACAACATTCAGACTCACTGGATGTCAGCAAACAACTATTTGCTCTGTAAAGACAGACTGGAATTACAACATCCTGAGCAGATAATGAAGTCACACTCCCTGCTTGTATGTTGTTTTCCAAGCTTCTCTGTTTATATAAAATGGCAAAATGTGCATTTTCATGCATGCAAGTCCCTCTCTGTCTTCACTGCGTCTGTTTTCAACATGACAGTCTGGTGCGTAACTTTCTATATTACAGCAAGAGAATACATTAAAATATGTTTCTGAAAACATTTTAAGCAAGAAATTGCCAATGCAGTAACAGAGTTTTGAGTCATATTTGATCAAAACTGCAACGTTTGACAGTTTGATCTGAGTTTCGGGAGCCAAAAATGGCGACGAACTGGTTACAATATTTCTTGTATTACAACTAAACAGTGCACTAAATATGTCTCTGAAAACATTTTAAGCGATAAATAGGCAACGTAGTGACATAATTTTAATCTATATATGATCAGCACTGTCTAGTTTGACCTGAGTCGTGTCAGATGTTTGAGATGCTGGTTGTCTAATGCGACCTCCACAGGAAGTTAATATCATATTTAGTACCTTTAGCAGTCATAAACTGAGTTAATCTGCCTTATCGGCACTGTAGCAGGTGTGATTTGATCTGATGTGTTTTCACAGTGGCACTAGTGGCATGTTGCTAAATCCTGATTGTTGCATAGAAGTCCGTGATATCCCCCTTTTCAAATTGAGTCACCCACATCTAACCAGCCAGAAGAACACAAGCAAAACAAAAATTTTTCACGTGAAATCTGTGCAAGAGTGTGACAGAAAATTGACTTCATGTAGGATCCGTATCACTCGTAGTAAGATCTTAATTGAGAAAACAGGATTAGACTTCACAGAATTAAAATGTACATGCAGCAGGTTAACCGAAGCCGTGGAAAATGAAAGATGCTGCAGTAAATTTCTCTCAGAGATTTGTTGCTTCTGTCTGCATTCCAGTGAGATGAAGAGATGGGAGATTTTGAGTCCTGCACAGAGCTCGGACAACACTTGAACATCACATCAAAGCGCAAGAGCGTCTCTCTAAAAATAGTATGCAAATGAGCCTGCGCGGCTCTGTGTACTTGACTGAAAGATTACAAGTATTTTATAGAAAAGAGCTGTCAGTGTGGGCGAGTTACAGTATTGTGTTCTTAACAATGACTTGTAGGATGATGCTTGTGTTGATGCTTAATTAATGACATTCATTTAAACAAACACAACAACATAACAAACACGCCGGTACACTCTGGCTAAATGAACTGCACTTAATCACAGATTTTTAAGTGACTTTCCAACCAACTGATCCCAGACTGAAAATACCATATACTTACTCATGGTCTGTGTAAAGGGTTGATTAATTCTGAAGTAATTAATGTTCTCGCACTGTCTGGGTTCAAAAGGGCGATAATGGTTTGACTCAAACTTTCTCTGTTTGTATTCCCTGCCGAGGTGACTGATAACTTCAATCTTGAAAACCCCCTCCACGGCTCACATTAGTGCCGGAGCGTCGCAGCTGTGCCGCTCATGAATTTCATTAGATACACTGAAGCATCCAGCGTCCTGCCTCCAGAGAGCAACAGAGAAAAATAATCCTATACCTTAAATCTACTTACCTGCCCAGGGTTTTGCTCTTCCAGTCTGTAAAGTAACATTTTTTCCTTAAAGAATGAGAAATAAAGACAAGTTAGAGTGATTGGATGAAGCTGTCAGCCACTGAAAAAGCTGACATAAACACTTTACAAAGTTAAAGGAGCAATGCGTAAAATATGGCCACATGTCAAAGGTAACTCCAAACACATGGGGGGCAGCATATCACCAGATTAACCACTAAGTGCTGCTCATTATTCTCTTTGCTGTAACTATCTTTAGTTATAATTAGCCTACTAGCTGTCATTAGCTCAGTTAGCTCAGCGGTTAGTGGCCCTTAGCTGAAATAAACTTGAATTGAAAATGTGTACAAAACAGCAAAACAACAACAGGTGTAAAAACATTTAATTTCTTGACATTTTGTGAGTTTCTTTTGGTTACTTATTAGACTACAAAAGCTAAGAGAGCTCGCAAATATATCAAACTTACCACTTGCACACATCTCCCAGCTGAAATTACGGGAGGATCAGACTATTGCATCTTGAGACACAAAGTGGTATTAATAGACAGGACGGACTGTGGCTGGCTGGTTCTAACATGCTCCAGTACATATCTATTTAACACAATACACAGACGTCTTTGACATAATGTCATAACTATTATTTCTTCACATTTTTTGTTGATGATATTAGTCTATTTTTTGAACAGCTAAATTAAATTTAAAAATGTAAAATTTTAATGAAAATTCTGGCCTATTTCACACATTGCATCTTTAAAGGTCCAATTTTTTCTATAATGGTCACCTGAAAGGCATCCGGATGTTCATCTGCTCTGCATACTTGCAAAGCGTATCCCAAGGAGCATGGACCTTCACGAACATGATGTCGTTGTTTGTCAACGAGGGCTTTCAAATACAAAAAAAAAACATAGGAGCTTGAGAATGAAGTTGAGGAGTCAAGTTCAAGTCTTCTAAAACCAAACAGAAATGTTTTACCTCCTTCTCCAGCATCAGACCCTCAGCCCGTAAATTCTTCTCGAAGGTGCACCTCTTTTCCACCTGTGGACTGGACTTCTTGTAAACCAGGATGTAGTCGATGCGCTTTTTCCCATCTCGGAAAAACAGCCCAGAGGAACCAGCTGGATTCTTTCCCTGCAGCGACAGTGTTTCACCTCTGCATTTTAGATGTTTAACAGAAGACTGCTAATGCTTGAAGCTTCTTAGTGATTCAGTGACAAAATAACCGCAGTGTAACATCGTAAAAATTCGTGGCAATAAATTAGTGGGAGTGTGGTACCTGAAGTGAATCTGTGCGGGCCTCTAATTTAGCACGGGTGACAGGCTTCTGTAGCAGGAAAGACTCGTCTGCCCTTGTTTCACACGTAGTGCCTCTGACTCCTCCACGTAGTGATCCTTGCCATCCTCTGCTGCACACAGACACAGTGAGACAGATATTGACCCGGGCAGAAAGTATCCTATCTCCACTAAATCTTTTGTTGTTGCTCAAGTCAATATTTTTCTTTAATTTGGCGGCCAACTTTGAAATTAGATCTGAGCTAAATCCAAGTTATTTAAATGTGGGCGCCTGCTTGAGAGCAACAACTTGATGCAATTTAACAGATCCACACACCGATGTTGACGGAGGGCCAATCGTGTTTCCTTCCTCCCTGAATCTTTCTGCATCCCACTGGTGTGCACAAACAAACTGAAGTAAACCCACACTGTGAGGCAAGACACACAATCCAGATTGTACCAAGAATTCATTTTCTAGCTGCTCTACAAGCGCAAGGGTTTAAACCTTACCAGATTACTTTTTGGCACAAACATGAATAAGTCTGTGTAAAACAAACAATAAAATAACAATAACAGTAACTCAATACAACATTACAACACAAGCTTTTCCCTTTTTAATAGTATGTGTTACATATTGCTTCTATGAGGCCAAAGTAGATTTATTGAGTACAAAAAAACATCTTTCGGGGTAAAACTAGGGTTCATCACAACCAGTTTTGAGGAGTAACTAGTTGCACGAAATTAGTTAATCAAATTACAGAAGAAGACAAAGCAAGGCAAGTTTATTTATACAGCACATTACATACACAAAGGCAATCCAGAGTGCTTGACAGAGTACACAGCAAAAAGCCCTTAAAAACAAGTGATAAAAACAATAAAAGCAAGCAAGCAGAAGCTCCTACAATAAAAACAATAACAGCAGACAAGCAAAGGCACAGAGGATAAAAACAATAAAAAAAACACAATCACAAGCACACTGGAGAAAAGCAATAAACCAAGCTAAAATAAACTTGATTTAAAAGAAAATGAATAAAAAGCAATGGTAAACAGGTAGGTCTTTCACTTGGATTTAGCTGTCTTAGCTCTTCTAGCAGTTTGATCCACATGTCAGCAGCAAACTAAAGGTTCACTGTGTTTAATTTCGACTCTTGGAACAGCTAGTAATCCAGAACCAGCCGGCCTGAAAGGTCTGCAAGGCTCATACTTGTTTTGGCATATTATATTTATTAATAGTATATTTTAACAACGAGTGTCATCAAAGCCACTGCGACAAATTTGAAGAAGGTAGCATAGCTCACAAAGAGCCGTCTTTATGTCTAGACAGACTGCATTCATTGGACAGTATGAGCTCACATTCTGAACCTTGTTTTTGATTGGTTCTCTTGTTTGAATTGCACTACATCTCGTCTACCAGCCAAATCGATGCACGTTGTTCTGGGCAAAGACAGCCTACGACCAGCTGACCACACTGAGGCAGGTGGCCTTTCAGCCTTGCTGGAAATTCAACAGTTCCTTATGAAATTAGAAAAAGCCTCTGACAGTACTGTACAGTGTAAAACTTGTCTGTTAGTTTGAAATACTCATGTCAGACCTGAGAAGAAACTTCTACAGGTAAGTTAACACCCATCAACAACACATCACACGGCTGCGTGAGCGATGCAGCTGCAGTCATGCTTCATCTACTGATTCGCCATCTTGTCTTTTTTCTGCATTATATATGTGGTTCTCTGCAGACACAGACAGTGGAAATAATCTGCTGATAGTGATATTACATCAGCAACATGGCACCTCTCACTACAGTTTTAATGTCTATATCTGTAGAATATGTCACAGACATGAAAAACATCAGGTGGAGGGCAGAATTTTTCAAGTGTGCTTTTTTTCTTTCTCTCTTTTCTCTCCTCTCTTTCTCCCTCCCTCTCTCTGGACGAAGGGAAATCACGCTGCTCTCTGGGTATAGCTCTTTTCTTCTCTTCAAAACTCTTCTGTAACCTCAGTGTAGAAACATGGGGCTAGCAGTGTCAACGCTGCAGCTGCAATGCTGCTTGTGTGGACTCAAAGTTCGTGTCAGACGCAGCAGATCGACAAACTAGCCATTATGTACAGGTACATGCAGTCAAATGTGTCAACTTCACCAACACCAGAGCAGCTTTGTGTGACTACAGTCAGAACCTTTTTATACTGCTCTGCTGAAACAACGTGTATGAAATATAAATTATTCCAACAGTATCAATGGCTATTTTTTTATTCTTACAAATTCAGATGGAATAAACTGAGGTGAAAAAAGTTGCATTGGTTCATCTTTGTTTTTTTCTGGGCCGTTCATTTAAATCACCATAACGTCAAGATTTACCAGCTTCATTAACTGAAGATGAATCAGAGTCTCCAGCCAACAATGTGTTTTAGTCTGTTTTAGTGTTAGCACATTACTGGGTCGTGGACCCGTGAATTCAGTTTTAATGCAAAACCACTCGCTGTGACAGGCTTCATTTCTCTTTCTTTAGTTTTATTTTAATCAGCCTCTTCCCTGATCCAGGCCGGGATTGTGGAGCAAACTGTTCGTCTGTCTTCTCTCTATTTTAAGATCATGACTGAACGTGCTAAGCTTCAGAATCACTACATCTCTACAGAATAGTGAAAAGTTAAAATAACCCACAACATCAGAATCAGGATGACGTACGACAATTTCCTCCAGTACATACAGCTAATATCAAAAGTGCACAGATGTAGTGTAGAAAGTTGTAGAAAATTGATTGCGGTGATGTGTCTTTTTTCGCAGACATCAATGTGAATTTCCTCCACACACTGAAAGCCAACACAGTCCATTTGGATGTGGAGATAAAAGTGTCAACAAACTGTGCTGAGAAATGACTCAGACCTTCGGGCAACAAACATGGGGTGCTGAAAAGAATCCAAGAGCGGTCTGAATTTACACTACTGGATCATGCTGTGTTTTCACACATCAAGGAGGAATGACGCGAATCAATTGAAGTGTTTCCAATTTAAAGGGATAGTTCAGATTATTTGAAGTGGGGTTGTACGACACGCTTATTGATAATCAATGTTTCACCTACGCAAGGCACAGATCAGGATACAGTTCAGAGGGAGACAATGGTAAAATTCAGCTAAGTGTAGAAGCAGAGCAGAGCAGAGCCACTGATTCCAGTTTGTACTTATCACGTGAACCTTAATTACAAGCTGAGAGAAGTGGCCCCACTTCCTACATTACTTCATGCTGTTTACAAGGCTCATTATCTAAAAACAGGTGTTTAATGGTAAAGATACATTTTTTCATAGAAAATACTTAAGTTACACCATCACTAAGACTCTTTTCTGACTTCACTTCACTTCACTTTAATCCACAGGCACACCTCATTTGCTCAGTCTCATCATTAACTAACCATACTCTACTCTTATTGACTGGCCCGACACTGCAGTGCTCATTTTGACCTGATGAAAGTGACGCTTCAAATAATCTGAAACATCCCTTTAAGATGTTGCATTGCTTAAGAGATTGACTTTTGGTATGTGGGACCTGTCATTGTAAAGTTTTCTGTGTAAAATTAGTAGAATAACAGTGAAGTTAAACATGTTCATTCTCCAGCAGAAGTGCATCCAGCTGCCAATCAAACACATGTGTCAGTGTACACTGGCAGACAGCTGGTGAGATATCATGTCCTTGTCTAGCAACCCCACATTAGTTGGTCTATCTACACTCTGTGCTGCTGTCTACACCCTCCACAATACTCACCTCTTCCTCAGACGTCTATTTTCAGCACGTCAAAAAGCCACTTTTCACCAAAATAGCAACACCCCACCTTCTGCTGCCTCATCTGCATGAAACTGCATCTCTCTTCCCACTTTTGCACACTGCACTCAGCGCTGAAATACCAAAGTGTCGGGCAAAGGGTGTTTTCAAGGTCAAGAAAATGCCAACTTGTTGTTGCTGCCACTGTTTGTGCTGTGGCAAAAATAGACCCTCAATGTCAATGGCCTTTGAACAGTCTTGTAGATGTTAATAAGAGTGAATAATTTCGTCTCTCCAACAGGCATCTCCATGCACAGATGTATTATTTTCCCTGCAACAGCATTCCCCTCACACCACCTCACTGCCTCTGAAAGAGCACCAGACACATGTGACTGTGTTTTCCGAATCCCTGCAGCATTAACACAATCTACTCGATCAATATCACGCCTCAAATGTCACCATTAGAAAAATCTCTGTAGCCAATCAACTCTGTCGCTGTTGAGCACAACATTCAATACACTTGATACAAAGTATAGGGAGAATAATTATACACACCATACAGACAAAAAATGTCTGTCACAAATAAACCTAATTATAATTAAATAACTTGACAGAATAACACTAATAGTTTGTATCACAGATATGATGTAGATTTGTTCTAAAAGCAAGAGGTAGAGTTAGGTACCGAATGCCTACTGAACACTATTGAATTTTGTCAGTATTAGCAAGTACCGATTCATGTTACCCAGTACAAGTACTATCTGGGTGAGACCCCAGTGTATAGTCACTGGGGAGAGAGATGAGAGAGAGAGAGGAGAGTGAGAGGAGAGAGAGAGAGAGAGAGAGAGAGAGAAGAGAAGGAGAGAGAGAGAGAGAGAGGGAGAGAGAGAGAGAGAGATGGAGAGATGAGAGACCCCTGCAGTTACCAGTTTGTTCAAGTCACAATGAGTCAGTTTATTAGTGAGCTGAGGGCAGGTGTGTTTACACTTCTCAAAACACAACACAAAGCTGGCGAGGGCAACACAACTAACCTGTGTACTGTGTTTGATAGCCCGAAAGTAAAGTCATCGAAATCTTCAGGTTAAGTGCAAGCAAGCAGTTCAATTATCCTGGAAACGGGAGTTCAGTTGGGTGGCATCAGAGGATGTGGAGGAAAACTTAAAACATTCAAAGACAGGCCAAATTTTCCAAAAAACATTGGTGGCGTGCCACAACAAGAGCTGACAGCATCTCGCTTGCATGGCAGCTAAAAGAGCTGCCAACAACCCCTCCTCCGGGGCCTTGTCATTGTTTGTATGAAACATGAACATTGAGGTAAGTCAGATCCCTAATCCCAAAACAATTTTTAGGTGTCGGTAAAAATTATTTCAGGCAAGTAGATTTCTGACTGACTTGCCTGACTGGCAGTGAAAAAGTTTATGAGAGGTTGAAATTCTGCTCACTGGAATGAAACCCAATATGAGCATCCTTTGACACAGAATAATAAGTAATTTAATTCAAAGTTAAAATTCATTAACGTTCATTAAGTTGTTGTTACTTTAACAAACCACTGCAGTCACCTCCAAAGTAAACGCTAAAATCAACATAGAGTATATCAGTGATGCACGCTGATGCAGACACACTCTCATCACAGAAGCATCTCACCCTCTAATGGGTTTTTGGAAAGTGTCTGTAAGTGCTGTCCTCTCATGGACTGACCTGTCTGTGGGGGCAGGAGGCTGCAGGAGGTGCTGATGCTCTGACTCAGACCTTCGACTTCTGGTTTGGGCTCCGGGCTCAGAGGCACAGACAGGAAGTGGTTGAGGTTGATTGGATGGGTCTGACTCTGGGCCAGGCAGGGCAGGCTGCGGCGAGACGGCTTTAGGCTCTTCTCCTTCAGGATCTCGCTGATGCTGGTGTGCATGCCTGAGGACGAGAGGGACAGACATGAAGAGCGGAGGTCTTATTCGCCTGTCATTTTAAACACAGAAAGAAAAAAGGAAAATAAAACTCTGAAATGAGAGAATATGCATATATATATTTACATATTCATACATTTAGATCATGTTTGCATCACGTAGCATGCTTACACTGATGAATAAAAATGCATTTTATTCAAAGACACTTGCATGAAGGGATGTATGGGATTAGGCTTTGCTCTTTGATGAAGCTCTGTGGCAAGAACTAATTTCCCCAACACATACATGATGGTAAATCTTACTGAAGTCTACAAAATAAAAAAAAAAGTATTACATAACGAGGAGGTTGGGATGGCAAATGAAGCATGAAGTATTGGCAGAGCAGTCAGGGAGAAGTATCAGGTCATTATGGCTACACTGTACATCTGCATGAGCATGATTGGATGTTTCTGGTCAGATGTTAGGCAAACAGCTGATTAATGAGCCCCAGTGACAGCGAAGCATGTAAGAGGCACTCCAACTTTATGAAAGTGAAATACTAAATCACTGGAGTACCCCTTGGATGGAGTAGTTCATGCCAGTAAGTTAATGCAATTGCCACTTCAGCACTTAACATAACACTCCATTCATACTATTTACTTAAAGCTACACAATAGGTTGCATATTCAGTGAATGCATATTAAGGCAGTAAATTAAAAATGTGACAGTGTGTTCCAGTTGAACTGGGAGGTCAGAATTTCCAGCTTCCCAGTGGGAAATTTCCCCCTGAAGTTGGACTTTCCCTCCCCTAAACCCCAAGCTCAAAATCAAAGATGGCTGCTCTCGCACATCAACAGCAGGAAAAGCTGCTTAGTAGCACTTCTGTCTTTTGTGTGTTAATTCACTCAACCCGGCACAAAACATTTTTTTTTTTTTTTTACAACTTGTTATACTGGTACTGAGTACTCATGTAATAATGTAGTAATGACTGCTGAATACTCACGGCTGAGAACATCAGCGTGACACAATGTTTGTTTGTTATCATTCTTATCATATTATATTTCATCTTATCAGGCATAATATAGCAAGAATTACTTTTAAATAACTGCATACATGTACAATTAAAAAAAAAACAACAAAAAACAAATTTCAGCAAGATGAAACAAAAATAATATGTAAGAGAACATATCTACAACAAAGTGTGTTAAGAGAGTGAGTTAAAAAACAGACAGAATGAAAAGAAAACTTCACCCACAATATTTATATACTTATAGCTACTTATTATTCCAAAATATTTTTGAGTAAATTAAGAATCTTAATAACATGCTGCATGCATTTTCAAATTAAAGTCTGTTTGATTTTTTGGAGTTGCTAAAAGTCATGGCATGTTTACATGAAATTATTGTTTTTTTTTTTTTTTTTGGTGGGGTCATTTTTGTTTTGTTTGCTATCATTTCTATCTATCTATCTATCTATCTATCTATCTATCTATCTATCTATCTATCTATCTATCATCCATCATCCATCCATCCATCACCATCCATCCATCCATCCATCTATTTATCATATCTCATTGTACATTGCAAAATATACAAGGACAGTTCTCCAAAAAATGAAAATTCAGCCATTATGTACTCACCCTCATGCCGATTGAGGTTAAGGTTTAGTTTTTCAGTCCAATGTAAAAAAAACAACATAAAAACATGAATTGCCTCCATACTGCTCATCTGGTGTAATCCAAGTCTCCCAAAACCCCGACATGCCAAGTTGACAAAAAGAATGTAATTTACACCATGTTTTCAGCCCAAATCTTCACTGTGAATCTTTAGCCTGGAGCCACATTCACATGCACATGCACACCATCTGAACTGGGTGTGTGTGGTGTGATGGTGTGCAAACGGCATGTCGGGACTTTAGGAGACTTGGATTATGCCACGCGAGCAGTATGGAGACATTTTATGGTTTCTTTTCAGTTGTTTTTTCATGTTTGAAAACTGGTCACCATTCATCATTGTTTGGGAGATTCTCCAGCAGTGTTTTGTGGACTAACAAAATAAACCCGACCTTTAATTGACATGAGGGTGAGTAGATAATGACTGAATTTTTTGGGTGAACTATCCCTTAACAACATTGGACATTTATGCACTTTTTAAAAGGTGACTCTCATTTTTTAAAAAATGCATAAATGTCCAGTAACAAAATCAACAAAATTCAGCAAAAAAGATACGTAAGATTCAAGAAAACATATTAAAAATACTGTAGATCTGGTGCATAAACTGAAAACAAGGGAGTGAGTGGAAAAAAAGGGAGGGAGGGAGAAACCACTTCACTCATCAACTGGTCCATCATTTTATGGGCTACAGTGGCAGCTGTGATAATGTGTGTCCTTCATAGCAAAAGTGCATTAAAACCACCAGCACTCCTCTTCCATCAAATCACACACAGCAGCATGACGGTGCACCACAAAATTTAACTACATCAACACGCCTGTTAGTGCTGAAACCAATTTAACATAGATACATGTAATAACAGCAGTCACTCGTGCTGTTACATAACTTCCTCATTAGCATATCATTGTTTTATTAATACCAGCAAAGGTCATTCTCAAGGTGATTTCAGCAATAAAAGAGGGATGTGGTGGTAGTGCAGCGGACAGGGTTGATCCAACGATACTGTCAGTATGAACTGCAAAGAGAAGCTCAGAGGTTAATAACGATAATGAACGTCCAGCTATGGAAGCAAGACACTGCACACGACCTTCACATCAGGCAGCAGCTCCAGCTCCTCACATATTTATTCATGAAATAAAGGCGCTCTCTTTCAAACTGGAACGTGACTTCTCCTCACCTCCATGTGAGAAATTCTCTCAGTGACCTTCCTGAAACATTCAGCTGCATTGATAATTCGCTCTCTGCATCCAGGGGGTCCTTGCTGAAAGCTGCACAATAATTCATTCTCCCGACATTGATCTCAGTGGGATTTCCCTGTGCTGTTGGGTGAGAATAGAGCCAGTTAAAGAAGTGAGCTCCTGGGCTCAGGGGGACCACTAATCACGCTGTTTATTTCCTGTGAAGCCCCACAGATATGAAATGAATTTAAGTTGTGAGCTTCAGCTAAAAGCTATACGATGAATAATTGAGAAAGTGGAAACCATCGAAAATTGAGCGCTGAAATGTGGATTGAAACTGCTCGCAGCTGGATTTCACTCACTCAAGGGACAGATTGTTAAAAATAGTTTGAAGTATTGAGTTTTAGATTACTCAGCACAAAATACAACATAAGTAAACTTTAAATGGATCTATTTGTCCATGTCAGTAAGTTAACTTGTCTTCAGGCTAACAATAAAGCTTGGTTTCCCAACACTTTAATTATTTCTACAGTCTACACAAGCAGTTCCTCTTCGTTGTTTTTCACATTTCAACCCATTCTATTAAATCCAGTATGTCCAGTCAATACTGAGCGGCAGGTTGTTGAGCTATTATCCTGTAAAAAGTCACATAGTGCCAATTACATCTGTATGACATTTCAGAAACCAGAGGCTTTTTGGTCCAGTGAGCAAGAAGCTTTGTTTCTCTCAACAACAACATGCTTTATGACTGGCTGGTAAATCAGTGTGAGCTGTGAGCTTCCGCTCAAAGGGCCCGAAGCCTAAAGTACCGGAGTTTCAGTGTCTCGGTGGATCGGTCTGAAGAGTGGATGTTTTTTTTATTTAATACGATTTTCCAGTTAGAAGACCCTGCCAACTGTCTCTCCATTATGGTGATCAATACATAGAGAGTGGCTTCTGCTGCATAGTTTAATATGTGTTAGAGTGAGACAGATATATTGATCGGCCGATATTGGTCTGTCTCAGTTATAATCAGTCTATACTGGTATCGGTGTATATTTTGTCCAATATGTGTTGACATGAAAACTTTTTTTTTGACAAACATATTGCTGATTGTTTTTTGTTTTTTTTTAGTTTCATAGGCAACATTTTATGTATATCTGATAATTTTTCTCAATCCAAGTAATTTAAATGTACAGAGTAACATACGAGTAATGCACAGAGTAATGGAGCAAAATGTATAGACAGAGAATTGAATTGTACATGTAAAGAAATGTGACCATAACATACAGAGTAAACGTATGGAGTAAATGTACGGAGTAGCGTACGGAGTAACATACAGAGTAATGTATGGAGTAGCGACGGAGCAGTGTACGGGTTAATGTACAGGGTAACGTACAGAGTAAGGTATAGACAGAAAAATGTTCATACAGAGTAAATGTGCAAAGTAAATGTACAAAGTAAATTTACATAGTAAATGTACAGATTAAATGTACAGATTAAATACAACACATTTACACTGTAAATGTGCAGCATAATGTATGGAGTAATCACACAGAGTTACCATACAGATCAATGTACAGAGTAACAGTACAGAGTAATGTACAATAAAGTATTGTACGGGGTAATGTAGAGAGTAATGTACAGAATAATATACAGCAGTAACATGTTACATACAGAGCAGCATACAGAGTGACTGAGAAAAGTACAAACAGAGAAATGTACATACAGAATAATGTAACAAACATAAGGAGTAAGCATACAGAGTAACAGAGGAAAACATACAGACAGAAAAATGTACATACAGAGTAATGTAACCATAACATATGGACTAACATACAAAGTAAATATACAGAGTAAACGTACGAGAAAGTACAGACAGACGAATGTACAGAGTCACTGAGTATCCTACTGTATGGAGTACTGTACAGAAAAAAAATGTATTATTGTTACAATAAATGGTTAAAACCATGATATGAGTGTCTTAAATTTCTAGAAATATCTTGAGGATATGGCACAAATTGTAATATTGGCTGATACACTGATATCTGTCTTTTTTTACTCCTAATATCATTGTTGGCATCAGCCCCAAAAATCCAGTATCTGTCAGGCCCTAATATGTTTACTCAAAAAGGTACATTAACTGGACTCCAGGTGTTCTAGATAATCCCAACAGACAATGGCAAGGCTCAACATGTCTGAGATGATACATCAGAGCTGAGCGAGTTAATGGGCGTATAGGGGCGAGGCTCAGTGGTCCCAAAGGACTCTCAAAGTTTAAAATAGACCCACAAATTGGACGGGGGTGGTGTTGTGTGAAATTGCTTCCATGGAAATTTCAGAGCACGTGCAGATGAAAGAAAAAAAAAAAACCTGACTGGTCAAATCTCTCAGCCTCTGTGTGGATATGCAGGATATAATAATGTGATCTGACAATCACTGCCCCGTTCCAGAGCTTTAGCTTCATTCTCACATGCAGGCGGACTCGGTGAACTCTGTCCCCGTCGTCAGGGCACTTGTGCAGAACATTCTGAAGACAGTGCATTGTGTAAGGCTATATAAATATATAAAGGGCTCATCTAATGTGAAATCCTGTGTTTAATCTCGCTGTGCACTGGCTAAAACTGGTTTATCAAGAGAAAGTTAATCCAGTGTGTGTGTGGTGCGTGTGCCAGTTGGTATGGATGACTGTGGGCTGTCTGTATGTGTGAGTCCTGCACAGGGAGAAGGAGGAGGGATGCAGGAGTGTCGAATAAAAAAGGAAAATAGATCAAGAAGCCCAGGGAGTGGACGCTCGCTGTGAGGCGGTGCGGGAAAAACACCTCAAAATTTTCTCTGCACCAGCAGGACGCAGGGCCTTGACGACAATACTGTGTGTGTTTCTCGCAAAACACCCACTCAGGCTCATCCGAGGGGGAGCTGGACGAGCTTAAGGGAAGGTCGTGATCCAGGATTTGGATCTGTCCTGTGCAGCTTGCCCATGACGGTCTTGTGACGCGAGATTAAAAGGATTTTGTTTTGGTTCTGTGCATGTTTGGGTATGATATGGTATGTGTAGTGTATATATACCATTATATGTACTGTATACTTATCTACAAACGTTTCCACAAGCATGAAATTTAAAAACGGAGGCTGTGTTTATTCGTTTTTTTGTTCGTCATGCTCCTCTTGATTATTCATAAAAAGTGAGCACATCCCTGGCAGAGTCACAGCACTATTCCTCTATGTGTCTGTGTCTGACTGTCGCCAATCTACTCCGAGCCAGCTGGAGGAACAAACATTTATTTTGAAAAAAAACGTCAAGGATTTTATGATCAATTACAAGCTGTCAAATATCCAAGGAAGCAAAACAATGCTGTGAAAAAAGGTAAAACTGTCCCAAAAAAAACCAGGAAAAACAAACATTACTTTTGCTTTTAGTCACATTCGTCTGAGATCACTGTGAGAAACCTGAGAGGAGACGAAAGCATCGAGACATTATCTGCAAGGATGTTGCACAAAGTGGCAAACAGAGAATTCAGGTCAGTGGGCTGTTTCCCATCATGCCTCTATGTTTTCTCATTCTATACCTTCAATTATTCATCCATGTTCAGCCCATAGCACTTTCAGTGTCACAGCTTTCAACTGAGGAACATTCTCCATCAGAACCTTTTTAAGCACAACACACACTCATTATTACCCTTCCCCCCTGCAGAGTGCATTTCAGGGTATTCCTGCTACACAACCGTGGGGGTAAGAGGAAGTCAGACAAGCGGGCCCAAAACACTGCTGTGGCGCGTTTATAAAAATTATCACGTGGAGGCAGGACCGAGGCGAGGCCAGGAGCCTCTCCTGCAGAAACGTTCTCCAAGCAATCAGAGTGCGTTTCATCCTCTCCTGGCGTCATATCAAAGAACACGCAGACAGAACCGAGTTCACAGGGAGTATTTAGAAGTGTATCATTAGCAGCCACTGAATATTCATCTCATACCTTATGCTACATGGTTAGCACTTGAGGCACACCAATAATTCTTGCTGACCGTGTTTGAATAACAAATGATGAATGATCTCGGCGTGTGTCGCATCAGTGCTTCACTCTGGGAATTTCAATTGAATCCAGGCTAGAGATCTGAATCACAAGATGCTGTGATTCTAGCACTTTTGTTCCTGCGTGTTCATCTGTCAAAATCTAACTTGCAATTGCACCATTTTTTACACCTGATGTTAAAGGGACAGTTTGGATTATTTGGGGGTTAAGTGGGGTTGTATGAGGTACTTATCCATAGTCAGTGTGGTGCCAGCGTGGAGGCTGTTGACAGGGTCAGTAACAAGAGGTATTTTAGACACCTAAATACATCAATATCAGTTTAAGTGTACACTATATATATTTTTCCTGCTTAGCCTTGCTGTCAAACAGTCTTTTCCAAACCAACCAAACTCCACAGGCTAATTTAATTTTACCTTGCAGAACGTGGGAGTTGCTCTTGTATCACTGCCTCAATCTGTTCACCGTCTGTTCACCGAAGTCACACAATAACGCAAACAAACTAACAGATTGATATTTAGATATCCGGTTTCCTGTTGGAAAAGGCTGTCTGACAGCAAGGAAATGCAATAAATATTCTATATTACAGAGTACACTAAAACTGATATTGATTTTCTTTAAGTGGCTGAAATACTGTTTGCTGTTTAGCCCGTCCACAGCAGCTCATTGCTTAGTTTCCGTGCTGGTGCTCCTCTTTGCTTCTTTAAACTGGGGGCATGTCAACCGTTTTCTTGTTCACTATGGATAAGTACCTCATACAACCCCTCTTAAAATGATCTGAACTATCCCTTTAAAATTGGATCTATATCCGGATAAAAACAGTCTAATCTTGCCTTTGCGCTTCCACCAGGTATTTTTAATGCATTCTCGTTACCCTCATTAAGTTCGGATCTTTGTCCTACACAGCAAAAACTGCGGGTCTAGAATTTGTGGTGGCAGCAAATCAGCCCCAGACACTTTTAAAAAATCATGCAATTTTGTGAGTTAGTGAGTTAAGGGAAACTTTATAACTTTGTGAAACACTGCCTATGACATATTCTTAATCATTTGTGACCTCTTGGCATGTGTAATACATTATACAATACGTGTTATTCCTTGCTTTGAATAAAAATAATTGTGTCAGTTTGTCCTGGCATGTGGCAGTACTGGTGTGTACACTACTCTGTGACTTGATTAATTATGCCTTGTTAATAGCAGATCAGCTGCACACAGATGAATGCAGAAAACAATGTCGCACAGTTATTTCTATCTGTATATTGTTCATTTCCTACTCCAGTATAAGCTGCTGAATAATTCATCTTTTGGCAACAACCCAGATTCAATGTTAGATAAAAACAAATATCTCTATCAATGTCTATGCTGTGTGCCGTTGTTCAGATTGCATTCACAATGTGAAACAACCAAACTACCTCCAGATGTGGACAGGCATTCTGATCACGACACATTTACACCTCGCATTAATATCTGATTTTCTTTATCTGGATAACGTGTCTGGATACAGATCACATTTTAATACCAGGTGTCAGATTGGCTGAGACAGATGGTGAGCTAAATATATTTTCTGCATCATAACAGTGTACTCAGAATTATTTTAAAAGCAAACAAAACTACAGTTGATAAATATCACATTAGCTGCTGCATCACTATTACTGTGACTGCAAGTGTGTAATGAGATTTCATGGAGAATATTAAGAATAATTGGATTTTCTATTTATAACGAGTAATCAGGTACTGGGAATTTCTGAAATGACCCACAAACAGGAAAACACACAGACAGCAACAATTCTTACCTGATGATTAAACCATTACCTTGAATAAAGTATTACTTTACTTAACTTTATTTGTTTATTTGATAGGGGCAACGCACGTTAATGAACATCAGTATAAAATTACAAGATGTAGACATGCTGGATTACCTCATTAAATGCTCATTTTTACCTGTAGTCTCTAGGCAGGTAACAAAAAAGAGACAATGTACAAATACAAATATATAAAACACAGGTGAAAAGGACAAAAGCTATAATATGTAACATTTCCACACTAAATTATGACTGATTTTAAGATTCTACATGGCAGCTCATAATTTTAACAATAACCCATCTGCTATAAACATGTGTACAGTACATCAGACACTGCTTATGCAACTGTCAATGTTTTCTCTACTTGTCCCTTACAAATAAAATAATAAACTAAACCAAATATTTTTGTTAAAATAATCCATGTTCAGTATTACAGATATATGAAAAAATAAAAGAAGAATCTGACCACAAAAAATCTAATCAAATTTGACATAAAACCTCACATATGTTGCTTTAAAATGTTCATTCCTCTCTGTTTCAGTGTTTGACATAAAAGGCCTAATAAATGTCAGTTCTCAAATGTAAACAGCAACAGTAATTTATCCACTTAAATACAGATAAGTAATGTCTGCTTGGTCATTCATTCATTTAATTATGATGAATTATGGTCGACTATTAACATCTGACCTATTGTAAACTATATATTAATGGCACAAGCAAGTGGCTTAAGTGATTTTAATGACATGCAATACACTCCAGCTAATGAATGCACAGTTAATATCAGAAAATGTGTGATTAAAACATTAAGTGTCTAATAGCAGGAGCTGATTAGTGAAGAAAAAGCACAACACTATTTTATGACTATAAAAATTATCCTACCCCTTGGATTTATGCATGTTTTATGTTTTTTTTTTACAATATTAAGCCACAGTGGATGTAATTCAGATATTTGGACAGTGATCAACTTTAAAATTACTTCAATATCACAGTAAAAAAGTCCAAAATAGCTAATTATTATTATTAATATCTCCACGGACAGTGTTGACTGTTTTGGTCTGTCTCTCACGTGCAGCCAGCCGAGCCCAGCAGCCTGACCGTGAACACACCTCAGAGCAGATGGCATTTTTACCCACGGTTTAAACGGTTCAGGACCTCATTATACAATCCTGGCACAACCTCTGGGTTGCATCATTTGAGCAGATTAAACATCTTCCTCCCCCCTCTGTTTACCCCCACCCCCACCCCGGCTCCTTTAACGTCACACTATCTTCTTATGCCCCCTGATTGCTTGTGATTTCTACTACGTCACGGGATTTTCTGCAAAGCCTCCGCTGTGACCATGCGTATACACCTCATCAGGGAACGAATTACACTATCTTCAGTAAACAGTATCAAGCACAAAGTTCACCGCATTTTAGTTTCATCATGGCACCAAACCACCAGAATCTGCGTGTTTTGCAGACGTGATTAAACTGTAGAATAACTTTAGACTCCAGCAGAACTTCTGCCTGTTTTTCTCTTATAACCTAGCAACAAAACAACCGCGGACTATTTAAAGACTGTGAACGTGTTCCTGCCAGACTATACAAAACAAAACAGCCTCTTAGTTTCGTCATTTTGTAAACTCTTTATACGTGGCATGCTGTACATAAAACTGATAATATTTGACAGCAGCCTGTTCAAATCACAGATGATACTGTAGCCTATATGTGCTCTCCCCAAATCTGCCCTGAAATTAATGTCTGTATCTATAAAACCATCTGCCTGCTTGCATAACAGGACAGGTGGCCTGCTTGGTACTGTGCAACCAAGGGTTTACACATGAACACACACACACACAGCTAACACACACTGACTGTATGTGCACACATACAAAGTTAAAAAGTGTAGTCTAACAGAGGACAGGACGCTCGGTCCTTCAGCAGCAACTGAACCAACACACCAACAAACAGAACGCACACATACACAATCTTTTCTTTAAAATAAATACAAAAAAACAAATAAATCAGTAATCAATAAACTATTTCCATGAGGAAGATGAGGAGGATATTGCTTGCTTGAAATACAATATCAATATAGAAACTATGAGAGAAGTTGATTGTTAATACTGTAAAAGCTGCTTATGAAAGTGCAGGATAATACAAGACTGCAATTAACCATAATTTCATTATCAATTAATCATTTGGTCTATTAAACACCAGAAAACAGTGAACAATACCCATTACAATATCATATCTGCCACTGTGGGTCTAAACAGTTACAAAAGATGTAGTTTAAAAAGCTGATGAAAATCTGTCCGACATGACTATTAAAGTTTTATTTATTACTTTTATGTTTCACCTTCCTCACTCTCTGACATATCCAACATATTTTGTGTTTTCCCAGAAGTTTTAGCGACTAGCTAACTAGCAACGGCCAGCAGAAAATGCACCATCATCTTAAACAAATTACAGATTTCTCTGTTTGAACATTTTTGGCAACATTTGGGATAATGTAGGTACACAACTCAATAAAATATATAGCATGTGTGTCGCAGGTTTAGACAATTCAGTGTGGAAATTTTACATATTGTTATTTTACAAAATTGTTGCTAGTTTTTCAGATCGATGGACTAATTATTACATCTTTAGAATAACACATACAGACATGAACAAAGCTTTACTAAAGACTTAAATCTTAAAGCAACTATTTTCTGGCAGATACTGAGTGTTCAGTGTGTCAATGACTTTCAGCAACTCTCATCAACATGCTGTCGATAAATCTGAGTTCATGAGTCGTCTGCCAAAGAACATTTGAGATTCATTGAAATCTTGGGAAGTAACATCAGATGGTTGTGACTCATGTTTGTCCTGAAGTCCAAATGTGGTGTTTGCTAGTTTTCACCAACTGAGTGATTTAATTTATCAGGAAGAAAAAGCCATCGATACTCACATCTTATTTATATACCCAAATCTTTATTTTCATAATCAGTATCCTTTATAGCTCTGTGTTCTGTCTTTAAATAAAAAGTGTTTTCTAATCTGCAGCTCAGTGGCTTTTAAGATAAACTTGAGAGAGATTAAACTCCCATATAAGCCATCTTATATTGGCTCCCAGTTGATATTTTCAGATTTTACTGATTATCCATAAAGTAATAATGGCTTGGCTTTAGCACCAAAGCTTTACACCCCCTGCGTCCAGAAGCTCCATCCAGCTTTCAAATGGTGAACAAGCATTTTCAGCTCCAAGTCTTTTACTGCTCTCACAGGGTGTTGTTGATTGCGTTTGAGGAAGTGCAGTATAATTTCTGATTTTTTTTGCTTTAACAGGACTTTGTGGTTTAATGGTGCACTTAGCAGTCACTGAAATATTGAGTGGGCCCTCAACCCTGTAGTCAGATTTTTACATAAATCTGATTTCATGTCGTGCTACATCTTTCCTGTTGGCTGGACAAAAGCCATGGAGTGCTTCACTTCCTCTGAAATAGCAGCATAGAAAGATATAATTGCTGCTGGAAAATAATTTATAAAAACAATTGAAATAAAAGTCTGTTTGGATGATCATAACAGTTATACATAGATTAATGTGGTACAGTCCATACTGTGCATGTAGGTCACGGCAGAAGGAAAAAAAAAAGTTTCTTGTCTCCCTCCTCTTGTTTTCACACCAGCAGAGAGAAACGAGCAGATAAGCTAACAGCCTCTTCAGCAGGGCATCCCTCAGCCGTGGGATTTCTGCTGCTCAGCATCCTCTCATCAGACGCCAGGGGAGAGACCCTTTCATCCTCCTCAACCAGGTACATAAACAGAAAGAGGCCATTTCTCCCCCATTTATGAGTCTGCATCAGCATGAAAACAAGATGTTTCTTCACCATTTTTCTAATTTTAGACAGCCAGCACATTAATAATTAACACAAAGTAATAAAGAATCACTAATGTCCTCTTAAGAGCCCTACTTACGGTCTAAAATCAATACTAACGCAGCAGCAGTGTAATCTAACTGGGATGTAAGACACAGATTGACGACTTGAGAAGTATTTACTGATAGATTTGAAGAAATTTGCTCCAGTGTGTGGAGACTAATTATCTTTCTTTCATTTTGTTATTAACTGTGCAAAATACAAATATGCCAAATGGACATCAGAATCCACTAGATTCTGATGTCTTATATAGGGCTGGGCAATATATCAATAATATATCAATACTGTGATATGAGACTACCCTCTTAGATTTTGGATATCAGTTGACCAGTATTGGCCTATCAGTCTATATCGTATCAGCGTATATGTTTGACTTTTTTTTTTCCAAAATATAATGCAGATTGTTTGTATTTGTTAGCTTTAGAGGCAGCATTTTATGTATACTTGGACATTCTTCTTAATTTTAGTTTAATATATACATATATTTTGTGCCATTTGTGTTTGTTTTAAATTTATACTTATTTATAATTATCAAAAACACTGGTGAAAATTAACTTGTTCAGCGTCCTGATAACAATTTGGACAATAAAGTTTATTGTTAAACTGTAAAATAAGCACATTTGAGGGATCATTGCAAACAGTGTGTGATTATGTATATATTCTGTATTCTGTATATTAAATTCTCGATAAAGAATATCGGCTAATATGTTGATATCGGATTTTTTTTTTACTCCCCAACATCAGCATCAGCATCTGCCCCTAAAATCCAGCATCAGTCAGTCCTACAGTAAAGTAGTGTAATTTTCTGAACTTACCAGTCTGTTTGCCTTCACTCCAACTTAGTTATTATATCAACATTACTGATGATTATTTATCAAAAATCGATATCACTGGAGGTATTTAGTCAGAAATATTGTGGTGTTTGATTTCGCCCAGCTGAGCCCAGTCAGTGTTTAACTACTAGATTCTTGTGTTTCTTACATTTTACTGCTGTTGATGTTTCAGGTTGTGCCAATTTTAACTACTTTATACTACAGATGTAAGAAAATATCATTATGTTTAATGCCACTGTATCGATTCTGAAATAAAAAACAATATTGTAATATTGTGATATATGAATGTGTTGTGTTGTGTTTAAAGCTCTGATTACTAGATAGCAGTGTTGTCATCTATCATCACTGCTCTAATTGTATAAAAAAGTCATCTTTTTGTGATCTCTATACTATGACAGTTTGCCTTAAATTAGATAAAGAAGATAGCAACATATCACCTGATTTACAGTATCACAATATATTGAACCATTACCCCTGTATAGTGATACGTATCGTATTGCCAAATTCTTGCCAACGCACATTGTAGTATAGGTGTAGTTTAGTTTATAGCAATGCATCATATTCTACATGATTATTATATGTTTGCTCTATTTGACAATTTACGGAGTGTTATTTTAGAGAAAATATGTATATAGAAATATATGCTGTGGAAAACATGTCTTGATATTATTTAGAAGCCATATCTCTCAGCTGCAGTCACATAATGCTTTTTCAATTACTTGCTGAGTGGAGATGCACTTTGTATTTCACTCCATGACAGAAACTTTTAACATCCTAGGATCATTTTTTTTTTATTACTGTCAAACCCTCAAAGCCTGAGTGCAGCTATTCCAGACAATCTAGATAATCTACATCATCTTTTTTTTCTGAACACACTGTATGGAACATTTTGTATCCTTCCTCAAAGCACATGCATGATATGGATCTATTATTAGACCTCGCTAGCCTACTTGTACTGCTGTGAGTTTAAGCAGATCCCTGAAAGATGATGCTTAAAAACATGTCTGTGACTTCAGTTCAAATCACTGCAAGTTCAAACGTTTCTAAAAAACAATCTTTTCAACACCTGCATTGCTTGGATCGTGACTTTTCAGAACAACACAAATAATCAAGCTATTAAATTTTATTTTCGGATCCAAAATAATAGCATGTCTCCAATGCTTACTGCTCTAGTTCCAAGACGCAACAGAAGACAGGAACATGTCACTAGATCAGTCTCACATGCACTCGTCCCAGCATCACTTTACAAAAACAACTATGGTCGGAGATCATTTTTTTCACACATACACCAAAATCTGGAATGAGATCCCATATTACATGAGAAGAATAATGATCTCTGTTGTAACATCTGATGGAAGGAAACACATGCAACCACCGATTTAACCCATACTGTCTACCCTCTTCGTTTAAAGGTAGAATCAGTAGAATTTATCTGAGCTGTTCGTAAACGCATCAGATAGATAGTTGACTGTTGAGTCTCATTTCCAGGAGGTCAAATACAGATGTTTAGGGATGGTAAAGTGTCCCAAATACAGGAACATAATGAGAAAATAAAAAACAGGCAGATGAGTTCTCGGGTGGTGTAGTGTGGTGGTGGTGGTGGTGTGGTGGTGTCTGCAGATACAGACACCACCACACACTTCTAGTGGATCATAAGAGATTATGTTTGTAAGAGTTTGTACATTGTTTTTGTTTTTTTAAAGAAGATTGCAGATTATGCCTTTAATTCCTCTCCTCTCTGAGTGTCTCTGTAGCTGTTTATGTCTTGTAGGTTATGTTTCTGCTGATTGTTTTTGTTTTGTATGTTATGTGATTTTGTCTTTTATGCACCGCAGAACAGTAACCTGGTGTAAACCGGTTTAACTGAGTCAGACCAGGTTAACTGTATCAGATTTTAACATCTGTAATGTCACTTTTAAAATTATTCTGTATGATAATAAAATAAAATGTGAAGTAAGGTCAACAAACATCCACTGTATGGTCACAAATGTGGTTTAAATAGCTTGAGATGAAGGCTGGGCAATATGACTTATAAGAAATATCTCAATATTTTTTGACATTTCCATGCTATGATACGATTGACTGATTAATCATTTATTGTGAATAAGATAATATTCCTCTTTTTTCTCCTTTTTGCTCATTTTAAGTTTAAGTTTCCCTGCTCAACAGATGCCTTTGCCAGAAAGTCAAATTAGGCGCTGTTACTACAAATTAGGCGTCATTTCTAGACTATTGATTAATTTGCGATTTATACATTAATAAATTCTTTTACGTTGTGAATTTGATGATTAATCGTTAACATCCCTACATCACATACACACTGTCTCTAAAATAACATACAGCAAATACTCAAATGGTGCAAACATATGATGATATTGACATAATCAACATTATTTTCTGATTAAATATCTCTATAAATTAATTTTTTGCTAAATAATCATCAGTAATGTGGATATAATGACCAAGTGGGAAAGGTAAAATAACAGAACAGCTAGAACAGTCTGGCAAGTTCAGAAAATTATATCACTTCAGTGTAATGCAGCCTTTAAAATCAGGAAGACAACACTTATGCCATATCACAATATAACAATCTAAGATATTGATATATTGCCCAGTCCTACTTGTGATGTTTCTAAATTTGAACTATTCTTGATTAATTTAATTATATTTGAGGTGTCACTTGTGCAGTAAATATCTGCTTTAATTATATCTTTGATGCCAACTGCTTAATAATAATGACCCGCACAGTCAATGTAACATGAACTAGTGGATAAAAATCAGAGCGCACACAGGGTTCACAAACAGGCTTCATCCCGTGAGGAGGAGGAGGAGGCTGCAAGACCTCCAACTCTGCGTCACACTTACAGCAAGTAAAGAGTCCGACACGTCTGAGTACCATTTCACACCGAAAACTATTTAACTACCGAAGAAAAGTCTCCACACATCACTCACAGCTCAAAAAACAGAAACCATCAGCGCCTCAGCGACCAACCTTTCTGCTGCTTGAAGGACTGGATGGAGCCCGAGTGGTGCACCATTGCGACGTTCAGTAGGTCTCCGGCGTTAATTGAAATCCGTATGTCAAAAAGCAGAATTGCAGAAAACATGGGAAACTATGGTGGGCTTGCGTAGGTGTTCTCGCAGCTCCCATCCTGCCAAACGATCTCACGGGCGATGCGCAAACCCCAGCAACACCTGTCTCAGCTCCGCATGCTCCCCCCACCACCTCCCCTCCCTCCGCTCCCTATCCACCACCACCATCCACGGCTGTTGTCATGGTGACGGGCGGCAGGGGAGGTCCTGGAGATGGACACGGACGTCCCCCTCCGTCCTGATTTACTGACTCAAAAATAAGCTGCGGGAAATTACCAGGGGCAGCAGAGCTCAAATGGACCGACAAGGGCATGTATTGATTCGGTCATCTATCATCCTCTTTTACCCTGTGCTGAAAGCTGCTGCTACCCTGAAGGCATCTCAGGGGCTGATGAACTACAACTCAAAAATAATGTAGGTTCAATAAATGGACCTCCAAACATTATGTAATAGCATCTCCAATAAGGATAATAATTTAATTTTTGATTTAATTTAATTTTTGGTCAACATTAGGACACTAAAAGCCCCCTTTTTCATATTTTTATCAGGCTATTTTGCTGCCATGAAGTAAAAACTAAAACTTCCCAAGAGACCTTTTTCAAAGCAGCCACTTTGACATGAAATAGTAGGATAAACACACAGCCACGTTCAGCCCTGACAAAACATAGCAAAACATTTATTTAAAAAGAAACCCTGTTGTATATGCAAGTGCACTACACTTTTTAATAAAGAGGTGTTTACAGTACATACACATGATTGGGTAAGGCCTTGAGGCATACCCACCGAATCAGGGAAAATATATTTTAAAGCCCACTGCATGCTGTTGTGCACCGTTTTGAAGAAACGTGTTGGTCCAGTATCCGTAGCAAAACAGCGCACAACGTTTCCAATTAGGCATGCCCCAGGTGTTACTAATTACACTAATTGACCCTTCCAACGTCCCACCCTTTTTCACTCTGATTTACAATTACAGTTGATCAAGCATGGCACCTGGGGCACGTTCAGTCTAAAAAAAAGGTGTGTTCTGTTTTGCTACGGTTTACGAATTGAACCACACATTTTCTCAAAACCATATGCAACGCTCCGCAATGGTGTGCAACAGGCTTTGAGACGGGTTTTCTCAAGTTTGGTGGGTATGCCGCAGGTGTTACCCACTCAACAGCAACGTGTATGCAAACACTGCCATATTAAAAAGGCAGTAAAGTGCAGTGTGCCTGCATACAGAACTGGGTGTTCAACGCCGCACTGTTTCTGTTTAAATAAACGTTTTGCTACGTTTTGTCAGGGCTTGACGCAGCCCTAGTCAACTCTCTCCTTTCCTTTTTCCTGTACTTTGATGTAATCTGTGCTAGGCTCGTCTATTTTGAAAAGGAAACCACATTTTTAGGATGGTTGAAAAACGTTGCTTAAATTAGCTAATATTAGCGAGCAAACCTACATCAACTATTAAGCTAGCTAGTTAGCTACCATGTTGCCTGCTTTAGCTAGGTAGTTATCTAGCGTTTTGGTAACATTCGCTAACTTAGGATGTGACCCTATGTGTCACTTTTACAGAAAACAAGAGAAAGTTGACCAATGAACCAAGTTTGCTCAACTGTTATTGGAGCATAGAGCAAAAAGAGGCGGGGCTTTGGATGGGTCAATTAAGGTTTCATTCAGTTCAGGTCAAACAGTCAGGGCGCTTACACTGTTTTGGCTCACTGGAAAGATTCTGCAACACTAAATGGAACAGGACCTTAATTAGGGTCTTTACTAACACCTGTGTTCTACTTCTTATCAATGTGGCTGCTGTGAAAAAGGTTATTAGAAATCTTTGACAAGTCATTCTGAGTATAGCCTTTTTAGACAGACTACTGTGTGTTATTCCAGAAAATTCAGAACGGATTTCACATACAGAAGGGCCGTCAGATTTTCTAAACCTATTGGACAACATGTAACCTTCAACATAAACACAGATAATATCCAATAGACAATATCCAGTGTTGTTGTTGACGGAAGCCACCAGTTTCTGGCCGACAGCCACAGACAGGCTTAACTGTAACTTTATGAAAAAAATAAATAATGAATAAATAAAACTGACCAAAACATCAATAAAGGGAATAAAGTAGCTGTTTGACTTTTTTCCCCGGCTGAACCAATTGCTTTGGCAGGACTGTAGCTAAGACTGAAAGGCTGTGAGAAAAACTCAGAACAATCAATACTATAGCTCACTACTACAGTGGGCTCACGGCTCAGCTCAGGCTGTGCTGACACACTGCTGCTGCTGGAGTGGCAGCGGGATCCCTCTTTGAGAACAAATGTTATATCAGTCATGAAAACTGAGCAGGGTGTTAAAAATGGCTGCAGTATAATTTGATAGTCAAATATTAAATCCTGTAACTTTATTACATATATAGTAGATATATTTCTGCTATACTCTGCCTTGTCTTTACAGTTTCTTTTTCAATTTCTCTGATATAAAGTACTGCCTTGATATGTCTCTCTTATCACCTGCCAGACACTGTTTATACTGCTCATTACTTTATTGCTAATTTATTTGATCATTTTATCTATTGTATAAATACCCTATTTATTCTCATAGCATTGAGCAAGGAAGCTGCAAACATAATCTTGTTGCACATGTGCACTGCAGATATTCTGTTCTTTTCTGCCTTCACATTTTACTGTTGTTTTTGGCAGCTTTTAACATTTATATGTGGCATGGAAAAAACTGATTAGGAAGCGTTTTATTTATCAGTCACACAGTTCATTTATGTGGCAGCTACACGTGCCCCTCAGTGAGAGTATGTAGGCAACACAAACAACATTGTCTCCTTATCACTTAGCCTGGGGTCTTCAATCCAAACGGAGATATTATCATGGTTTATCTGCAAGGTCACCGGTCTTATCTCAATGTCAACCACACCGAGTTACAGAGCAGCAGACCTCCAGTCAGGATCTGAAACTGATGAGAGGGGAAGCCCTGTGTTGTTCATGTTGTTTCTCTGTGAGCAGACACTAAACTGACTTCACCGGGTCACAGTAACACAGGTTGCAATTTGGTCTGTGCTCCCACTTTTGTGTATCAATCTCTGTCTGTGCTGGTATTCTGGGGAGTAGTCTGGCATCTGTCATAGATGCAAATACCATCTGCTTTCTTGCGGCTCAGCACGCCTCTCCTCCTCCCACTGTTCTGATGTTTATTGAGGACTGGTGGCAGGGCTGTGCATGCCAGCACCTATAACATGTCATCGAGCAGCCAGGCAAATGCATTTCTTCCACCAGGCCGATGGATAAATAAGTAAACAGCTCTTATACGGTCAGTCCCACTTAAAATTTCATCTCCTCTGTTCCTGCCTGTTAGTTTAGAGATGTAGGTCAGATGATAGCGCTGCAGAGGGAGCAGGGTTTTTAGGTAAATAAAACACTGCCACCTTGTGGTAACAAAGAGGACTAACTGGGGCTGTTAACATTCAGACAATAATTAAATTTTCACAGTTAAAACATGTTAAATCCTCGCATCTGCAGCGGTACTTAATTTTCTGTGTTTTTTGGATGTCAGCAATGAGCAGACAAAATTATATAACTGCAAAATAGCTGTAGTTGGATTATAATGGTAATAAGCTATTTACAAAGTAACACTAAAATTAGCAGTCAAAGTACAGAGCAGGTGCAGGGACAGAAATTTAATTGCATTCAGAGGGAATCAAACACTCCCTAATTTTCAACACGTCTCTCATTGCTTAATCTGGTTCTGTTTTGCACTCTTTGAAAGAATCAAAGAACTCCTCCACTTCCACAAGAGGCACCTGAATGACAAAGATCTCTGCCGTCAACACGTGCAGCTCAATTACTGGCTCTGTAAGGCTTGGCAGGCGAGCGGTCTGATCTGCTGATGAAGTTATTTTAAAAGGTCAGAGCAAACAGTTCAACTGAGGCTCTAAACTTTATGAATCATCAGTCATTAGTCCAGCGGTTTTAAGACTTTTTAAGGCATGCACCCCCTGCGACATCCCGACCAGGCTGACACACCCCCAATCCCCCACACCTTCTTAAAAAAAACAAAAAACAAACAAACAAATGACAACATCATAGCCCATTCATAGCTGTTGCCATGGTGTAGGTGGCACACTCAGATGCTAATAAAGATACTGCAACAATTGAATTAAAGTGCATTAAAGTTACATATGATGTGCAACATAGAGAACAAAGAGAATGACACACGCACAGCCTCAGAGACAGATACAGTAGAGTTTCCCACTGATTGAACATTAGAGATACATGAGCAGGCCCAGAAACCCAGCAGTAATACTAAGAATACCAAAATTACACCACCATTACATTTTCCTTGCACACAAGTCATTTTGGAAAACCCTGAGTAAATGTTTGTACCATTTCAGAAAACAGTTAAAATCATATTTTCCCATAGTCCAAACTGGTGTGTTTAAACTGATTTTGTCTTTAAGGAATGTGCTTAAATTCTCAGTATTAAAGGCTTAGGGTTAGGATTAGGGACGGATCACCCCAAAATCAAAAATGCATGTTTTTCTCTTACCTGTAGTGTTATTATTATCAATCTAGATAGTTTTACTATGAGATGCTGAGTTTTGGAGATATCAGCCTTTGTCTGCCTCCTTTCAAATATAATGGAACTAGACAGCAGTTGGTTTGTGGTGCTCAAAGAACAAAAAAATACAAAAACAGTGTCTCTTTTAAGAAATCATGACCTGGTTACTAAGATATGTTGGAAGTAAAACTATACTTTCTTTGTACTGTAGAAAGAAAATACCTCCTACATGAAACTGCTCACAACAAGGTCTGTGGATTAAATTAGGTAACTGGGTCATGATTTCTGGAAAGAGACATTCTGGAAAGAGACACTGCTGTTGAGTTTTAGTGCTTTGAGCACCACAAGCCGAGTGCCACATAGTTCCATTATATTGGAGAGAAGGCAGGAAAAAAAATGCGTTTTTGATTTTAGGGTAAACTGTTCCTTTAAGCTCATACTTTATATACACATAAGGTGTGCAGCAATATGTCCAACAAGCATGGTTAGATGTTAGATGGATGCATGTAAAAAACTTGATCCATGGCTGCTACTGGCAGACTCACCGGAGTGTTGGTCGCTGTCTGTGTCTCCAGAGTGGAAACTGGTGGCGAGCGAGGAGCTCCAGGATGTGGAGTGGCTGATGGTGGGATTGATTCGAACATGTCTGTCAGCTCCAGAGGAGCTGGAGGCCCGACTCTCCAGCAGGGGCACGGCCATACTGCTGCCCTGATGACATGATCCTGAAAACACACACACACACACACACACATAAACATGAGACAAAGTGTGTGAATCTACCGTACTGATGTTAGGGGGTGTGAGTTTTCACTATGTTCATCTCCTTCAGTCATTTTTGTCACAGTACAGTGCAGTCTGTCAAGCAGACAGACTGACCAACACTGTCATAAAAACCTGTCATAAATTCACGCATGCACCTGACAAACTGAACTGTTTGTATAAATTCTACACAACCCTCTTAATGAATGCAAGTGTCTGTGGACTACTGTACTATTACAGGTATTCTGAACATTGCAACTTATACAAAAACAGTTATCCAGCCTCTGCAGCAGCTGGGGAATTTGAAAGTACTGTTAAATTACAATAAATAGATTGTGATGTGTTTGCTGCTGGTCTGCACCATCTAGTGGGCTGTAAAAGTAATTAATTTTATTATCCCAACAACAATAAGTTAAATTTGTATTTGCAATATTAGCAGTTTATGTAATAAAAGACTGACTGATTGATCAATCAATTTTCATCTGTATATCAATAAAATATTCCCATGCAAAATATCATGATACTCTGCTGTATCAGTTTTTCTCCCACCCCTAACTCATATAATTTTATTCAAGTTGCTTTATTGCTGCTTTTATCTTGAAAGGCATCCTGTCATCCACTCAAACCATGATACCAGTTGCTTATCAGCGGTAAAATGTTCGAGCCTGTAAGTTCAGATCAGTAAAATTTGCAGGTGATCACAGCGGCCCAGCTCCCTACTTATCTCTCTCGTGTTACAGCCCTCATACATTTTTAACACACCTTTAAAATTCCTTTTTACCCTCCGATACTTGACACTAATGGAGAACAATGAGGCATCTTGCTTTCCAAAACTCGTCTGACCAGGTTAGATTTTTGATTAAAACCAGTTTATAGTTAAAGGTAGAATAGGATTTGTCAGTTACTGTTTGTAAAAACACCAAGATAGTGATTGTTGAGTCTCATTCCCAGGATGTCAAATACCAACGTTTTGGGTTGAGCACAGCAAAATAATGAGAAAATACGACAATACAGGAGAGTGCAAGGTCTCTGAGGATGCAGGTGCCACCATACACTTCTGGTGCATTGTGGGTGATGATTGAGAGGGATTATTTTTTGTATGAGTATATGCATTGTTTGAGGGAAAAATCCTGCATAGTTGGCCTTTATATGGAGAGAAATGTGTAATAACAAACAACATTATCTTACCAAATTAAACTGTCGAGGAATAAATTTTGAATGATTTCTGATGAGTGAAATAAAAGTTGCCATACAGACTTCCACTGACTGAATACACAGTATATGTTATAAGTATGAAGACCTTAACCACTATGTAATGTAATCTTTTTCAGCTATAAATGTACGATATGAATTAATGTCGATGTTCAAAACTGATGAGCTAGTTTTCATATACAGCAAACTGTCAATCAACACAATATTATACTGTTTAGAGGGTAATAATCCGCACAGTAAGAAAAAAAACGGCTTAATGGCCATTATAAATTCATCTTTTCTGTTTTTGCATATAACCACAGAACCATTACATTGTTGTAATTGCTTTATTACATAATGTAGACGCTACCGTTCTGAATCCTAAAGAGGTCACTGCCCAGGTTAACCGAGTTAGCATACAATAATGCATTTTAATTTGTTTACGATGGAGAAATAACCATCTACAGTCAGAGATTTTGATTCAGTATGTGCTGATGTGCGCTCCCTGCCTTTATGTGTGCATTCGGCTTCATTAAGACCAACAGGAAGAGCCGCAGGGCGGCACTCAGAGTCCAAACAACATGATGACTCACAAACATTCAGAGGTACTTTACATCTCAGAAATGATTCTCCACAGGTTCAACAGCAACATCTCCCTTCAACAGCTCTCCTCCACAGAGTCCACAAGAAAACAACACATGGCTGCCAGACATGCTGGTGCCTACAGTACGTTATTGAAATGCTAAATTTTAAATGTGCACAGTTTAGTTCATGACAGAAAGAGAATTGCTGCCAGAGGGCTGTGTAACCAAAGCCTGGAACAATGGAGGGTTTTGTAATTCAAGTGAATAATGGCACAAAATGTTCAGTTCAGTGTACATTCACTGCTTCACTGACAAACACCATCAACAGACAGATTATTGCAAGTGAAGGTCAAAGAAACAACATGGAAACTGCTGCATGTAGGTTACCAGAGCTCTAGACAACTGGTCAGACAAAAATCACTTAACCTGAAATGTGCTGTGTCCATTACAGCTGTGTAGTCTAAGTGCAGCAATATGCTGTCCTGGAGATGTCCAATCTGTAGAGAGACACTTGCTAGATCGATTGATGAGCAGGTACTTTCTGCAAGAACTTCCTGGCAAATTGATTATTTATTTAAACAAATACATTTTAAAGGTCCGGGTCACTAAATTTCTCTCTCAAGTAACTGTGAATCTATGATGAGACGTTGAGGAAAGTGTGACCTGCCTCTTTGTTTAGCTTTTGAGCATATTTAAATTATTACTACTAAGTGGCCTGTTGAAAAGTTGGGATGCTGTGCAAAACATAAATAAAATCAGAAAGCAAGTATTTGAAAATACTTTTTGACCTATATTCAATTGAATACAGTACAGTAGGGTTGGGCGTCTGGAAGATGGCATCGTGATGGCTGACAGTGTGTCCCCTCAGGCCCCCTCAAAATAAAAGCAAGCTGTTGCTGCTGTTCATTGCACTGTGTCTCCATGACATGTTTACTCATTAATTCATTCATTCCCCATAACCACTTATCCTCAAGGTGTCACAGGGGTTGGAGCCTATCCCAGCTGACATTGGGCGAGAGACGGGGTACACCCTGGGCAAGTCGCCAGTTCATTGACATGTTTATATTTTCTTATTAAACACAACAAGTTACAGACAGACAAAGACCCTTTTAGACCCAGCAACCATATCGTCATCCATCATGATGTTTTATTGTGGACATGTCATAATTTAGTAGACATCGCCCAACCCTAAAGAAAAGATAATTAATGTCCAAACTGATAACTTTATTGCTTTTTGTAGATAAACCTCATTCTGAATTTGATGCCTGCAATACATTCCGTGTTATGTCCTTTTTCTTTTAACAACACTGAGTAAGCGTTTGAGAACAAGGACACTAATTGTGGAAGTTCTGAAAGTGAAATTCTTTCCCAAACTTGTTTAAAGCGATATTCCACCCCAGAATGATAATCCGCTCAATATGTTCTCACCCCTATGCTGATGTGAGGATGGGTGAAGATCTTCAGTTCACAAAACAATCCTGGAGTTTCAGCAGAAAACAGGGTTGCAGCATAAATCCAGTACAATTGCAGTGAATGGTGACCATGTATAAAATGTAAAAAAAAAAAGAACACAAAACAAACACAAAATGTCTCCATCCTGCTCATGTGGTGTAATCCAAGTGTCCATGAGCCGCGACATTAAAATCTAACCACAAAAGACGCCATTTACACCACGTTTTTAGCCGAAATGTCAACTGAAGCCTCTCAAACTCGAGCCGGATGCACAAGACACAAGAGATCTCGTGATATTTTCACACATGCATCCATTAAAAGATATACAAAGTCTCCGATACATCAACGCCATGTTTACATGCTACCTGGGAGGCTACAGTTGACATTTTGTCCAAAAACATGGTGTAAATGGCCTCTTTTTTTTTAACATTTTATCTGTGGTCACCATTCACTGCCATTAGCTGCAACCCTGTTTTCTGCTGAAACTTCAGGATTGTTTTGTGAACTGAAGATCTTCACCCATCCTCACATCAGCATAGGGGTGATATCGCTTTAAAATACCGTGATCTCTGTTGTTGTATTTTGCACTTCATAATGCACCACACATTTCCACTGGGAGACAGGTCAACGAAAGCCAGTCTAGTGCCTGTGCTCTTTTACTACAAGACACTGTTGTGCTGTGGCATTGTCTTGGAGAAATAAGCAGGGACATCCCTGAAAAAGAAGTTGTCTCGATGGCATCATACGTTGCTCCAAAACCTGTGTGTGCCATTCAGCATTATGGGGCCATTACAGATGTGAGTCCAAAGCCAAACTGGTGTTTTTTGAGGTTTCCACAACTTTCCCAGTCTTTTGTTACCTGTGTTCCAATTTTTTGAAATGTGTTGCAGGCATCAAATCTAGAATGAGTGTATACTTACAAAAAACAATTAAGTTTATCAGTTTTAACATTAATATCATGTATTTGTGCTGAATTCAGTTGAATATGACTTGAAAAGTACTTACAAGTCATTGCATTCTGTTTTACACGCTTTACAAACGTCCTAGTTTTTGGAATTGGGGTTTGTAATTTCTGATTTTACTCACTGATTTTATCTAGATCACTTCCTGGGTACATGCATGATTCTGTTGTCTGCTCTGTTGACCCATCATCCTCTGCCTATGTTTGTAAAATACATTGGTCAGCTCATGTTGTTTTAAATGTGCTACAGAAATAAATCTGATTTTCATTTGACTTGACTCCATTTACCACGTAAAGGTACAATTTATCCAAACAGTGAGCACTACAGCCAGGCAGTCTGCCAAATACTATCACCATGACTATGACTAAATTTGCAACTGTAAATACAATAACTGCAATAAATGTCACAACCACGTTTTGGGCTTGTTGAGCTTAGGGGATTGCATAATACAATCAACGTATGTTGCTGTTGCTGCTGTTCATTGCACTGTGAACACTATATAATTTGGAAATGTCAGCAGTTGATAAAGTAAATGTAATTTTGTTTGAGTGCAGTGAGGTGAACATCATCACCAGCGACTTGTTAATTGAATAAAAGGGGCATCAATGCTTATCACTTTAATACATATAAGCTAAAGTGAGTGTAGATCAAGTTTGGAGGGCTTTTATACTGCAGCATTTCCATTACATGATGGCTACTCCAACCTGGTCTGTGTGCTTTATATCTCTTAAACAGCTTACATTAGTCAGCAGACATCACTTAAGGCCACACAAATGTTTCCATAAAATCACAACACTTTTACCTGCTTCTGTAAAAGAATTTGTGCAGATAAAATGTTGAGTTCTATCAGATCGAAACAAAACATTAGAGTTGCTGACTGTAATCAATGACTATCATTTTAAAACAGCATGCAAACTCTCAAAACACCGTGACCACAAAAAATGGATATTTACTTCCAGCAGAGTGGAAGTCTGCTGAGAGCTTCAAATGTCACTGACAGAAAAGTGAAACTTGAAGCTACTTAGTACAACCGCAAAGATCGTATCTTCTGTAGCTAGAAAATGCAAGTGAATACTGTTTTCCTAAAGAAGTCAGTAATGTAATTATTTATTAATCAATGGTTTATTTGATTACGACAGATACGGCATAGACAAACTGAAATCAGTTATCTGATGCATCCCGAGAAGGGTTTTTGTGAAATTAAGACACTGAGACTGGTTTGGTGCTGAATTAACCAGAACTCTTGTTCGCTGAGTAGTTGGTGGTTTGCAATAAATCTGCGCATTTCACCTTCAGAATTCGGCACTGCCGGTGGTACTTGCAATGGTGTTATTTACTTTTTATTAAAGATTTTCAAGGCAGATTGTAAAGACACTTAAGGGATTTAATTAAAGACTGTTTGGCCTGGGACCAGATACTGAAATCATAGGATAAATGTGAGAATACCATTGAAAATAGAAGCAGCAAGGCACACTCAAATGTCAAACAATTACTTATCAACTTACAGTAAAACAGTACGTAAGTTAAAAATCTTTTGTTGCACAACTTTCAAAATTTAACAGAGTCTAAAATCATCCCTAAATACTTCACCTGTTATTGTTCAGTGAGCTCACCTTTAATTCTAACATTCAGGGATTCTGCTGCAGGTATCGGCTGACCAGTTGAGACCATATCCCACGTTCTGATTGCCTCTAGTTTTCAAAAGTCAAACCACTGTAGGACAGATGTTTTTTTCCAAATTTTATCCAAAGGCTGTGAAGAAAGCAGGGACGGCTGTCATCACAGGACTGTCTGATGTCAATCAATCCACGCACATGTGGTTGAAGAGCAGGTTAACCTGTCACTGTCTTTGTCAGCCTACACCCAGCAGGGAAAATTGAGAATCACCACAAAGTCACAAGCGCTGAGATTTAGGTGGTATGTGATGGAAACTACCACAAGAAAAGGAAATGCAGCTACAACACAGACTGGAAAACTGCTTAAATATTGTCTGTTATGCGCTATTGAATCAACCAAAGAGCAAAGCAGACAGATGTTACGAGCTAAGAGGCAGCATAGAAATGTTTATTTTTCAACATCAAAATTTTAGACTACCTCTCAGCATTGGTAAAGTTGTTGTTAATATAGTCTCACAAAACATACTATTTGTCCTGTGTTTGGTTTTTGTTGACATCTGGTCACCCGTGTTAGTTTTTTTTAAAGGAAAAACAGACAGATTCTGTTTTGTTAGTGTTTAGTGTAAAACAGGAAGCATTAAGCCAACCTGATACTTTTTCTACATTTGTTGTTAGCTTTTCTGCAACAGCATCACAGGTTTTGCCAGATATATGAATGACTGTGGCATCAGTCAGCGTACATCTGAAAAACTATACCAGGGAATATTTCTGGAAGGTCTTTAATATACAAACTGCAAAGCGGAGGACCCAAGACAGTTCCTTGTGGGATTCCTGTTCCAGTTTTGTAAAAAAAAAAACAAAAAAAAAAAACACACACACAACTTAATTTTATTAGCAAAGTTTTCATTGATCCCTGTTCCTCAAACTTTTTTTCAGTATGTACTCTCTTTGAAATACTTTTTCAGACAAACACCCCCTGACCAGTGCTAAACATTTTTTACTATAAAAAGAGATGCAACAAAGCGCTGCGCCATAAGAGTAAACTCAGTGAGGTAAATACAATTAAAAACATATTTTTCCTGATTCTGACAGTATTTTATTGGCTCTATTTTGGCTTTCTTTTTCATTTCTTTGTCCATTTTTTCAGCTGTACTGCTGCTATGTTTCAAACACAAATCCATTTCTGGATCTGTCATTCAATACAGAAACTGGTTTCCCACCTACGATGAACGTGGTGGTCACTCAGAATAATTCAGAGATTGTTGTGATCAGTTCCATGTAGGAGCCGTTTTCTCTCTACAGTAGAATCTACCATAACTACTTTCTTTACATGAAACTGCTCACAACAAAGTCTGTGGATCATCTTGAGTAACCATGTTATGATTTCTCAAAAAAAGACACTAGTTCTTTAATATTCAATAGGGGGCAGATATCTCTACAGGCAATATCACCAAAACAGTCTAGATGGATAAAAAGCATTACAGGTAAGAGGAAAAATATGTCTTCTTGATTTTGGGATGAACTGTCCCTTTAAAACTAAGCTTCCTGCACACAACTCCTCCATGGAGAAGCACTCTTTTAAAGACAATCTCTTTGACATCTCTGCTTTATGTGCACTAGTGTCATTGTGAGCAGTGATCAAAAACATGGGGTGAGGGGGCCACGCACTGAAGGATCTGAGCCAGATTCATACGCTTGATGATTTGTACAATGGTAAACACTTCACCCAGCATCCAGCAGAGCCACCATGTCACAATTTGCCCCCGCGTCCCTCTCAAGAGTCTCTGCACACCACTGAACATTATCCACATGGCTCCACACAGATGAAAACACTGTCCTATTAGCCATCAGGACATAACCACAGTTTCTGCCATTTCCATCTTTGCCTGGGGCTGTGATGATTTAGAACAGCTAATAAAAGCCACAGTGTTCATGCATTAGAGAGCTCATTAAACTGAATGATGCTGGACATGTTTGCTGGATTTCCCTAGAAAACAGTCACGCTCTTCTTTCTCCAGTCTGTCTGACCACCCATGTCAGCACAGGATTACACTGAGAGCCGCACAAACATGTCAGTGACAAACTGAACGCCACACGTGAAAAAGACACATTTTACCATTTCATTTATGAGGAATCAGCCATGTGTGTACCTCTGTAAAAAACATTATTGACTAATGTGGCCTCATTAAGTTGCCTGTTCATTAATTCATTCAATATCTCACTTCATAAATAAATCAGCCTTAAAGGATCAGTTTCAGTTTTTCTCATTTGTTGCACATGTCGCTTTTGCACACAGTAAGCATCATAATAGACAATTGTTCACCAGAAGTGTACTTTTACTCCAGTAATGTCTGTTAAGCACATAATTAAATAAGAAAGGTGGTGTTATTTAAGTTGCAGGACAGAAACTGTACCAGAGTGACAACAACCAAACCATTTAACAAACATGATAGGGTAAATAATATCAATTTAACACATCAAATTCAGTATTCAGTAGCTGTTGAATATTTTTGTTTTACAGCCAACAGCAGTTTTTACAATCAAACTGTGACTCAGGGTTCCTCCCTCAGAAGTGAGTCAAACCTACCTGAGGAGCTGCCCAGAGCCTGTGACACCTTCACTCCATTGCATGTGCAGTTCTTGCGCTTTCAGTGCAAATCCCCCATCGACAAGTTTCTGAGTGACAACTTGTAGAACTGCATCAGCTTGTGCATCCCATCAACCTGCCATTCCCACAGTGCAGCACGTTGAGCTGTGTGTGAAGTAGCCCGGGCTGTGCAGCGTGCAAGACGGATGGGTGGAGTTTAAAATGTTGTCGGGTGAAGCCGGGGTACAACATTAAACTCTCAGACTATCGATTGTAGGATATTGATTGGACGGAACTGCTGCATGGAGCTTCATCACTCATTTCACGCGAAGCTCTCTCATTAGTGACTGACAACACATTATAACGAGGGAAGAGAGCCTGAGCTCTCTGTTAAAGGTAGGTTTGATTTGATTTTGATGGCTTTCATTGTCATAATCTGATACCATGTAGGTTAATTAAATTTGTGACACATGGCCCAGACAATCAACGTATTCTTGTAATGTAATATTATCGGCTGGAAGTCCACCACTGAGTTCCGCTAAGTCGTTTACCTTTAATCGAGCCATATATCAGTTATAAATGCTATATTGATATATCAGCATAAAGAAATTATAATAAAATAGAAAGTATGTTTTAAAAATGCATTTTACTACAACATATAACAAAAATATATAACAAATAAGAAGTATGAAAAAAATGCCTATTCTGGAATATGTAACACCAATATGTAAAAAAGATTGATTGATTGATTATTGATGGATTTGTATAGAAGAGAGGTAGAACCAGACAAGTATGTTGCCTCTTCATTTTCTTTTTCCGACGTAAAATGTTAATTTATCTTGCCTGTTGAAAGTCTGTTGCAAATTAATTTCAATTTGTTCAAATCAAAAATCCATGTATAGACCTATAGAAAAAAAACGGAAGTAATAGAAAATAAACAAAACAAGAAAAGTAAGTGTGCAAAAATGTGCATCAAGCTATAATTTCTAACTGTAAATAATAATGTTGTAGCTTACAGTATGTATGGAACAGTTGAATTATTGCACTTAGTAATTATATTATTTATGGATCAATGAACCCTTTGACATCTTTTCAGTCGGCTGCATCTTGATCCACTCTGAGTTTAGTGTGAGACTGACATGCAATCAAACATCAGAATGACGTATTCATGCATTATATGACATTATAATCGTTACCATGGTGATTATTACATTTGTTTTGTCCTTCGCCACAGAGTGGTGCTGTTGGACCAGCTGTCAGAAGACTGGCCTGTAGAAGGTCTTTTTTTTTTTTTCAGGTTGTGTCTTTTTTTTTTCAAGTGAACATTATTGAACAATATTGAGATATACAAACAGACATGCATTCATCACAGTGGAATAGAAAAATAAAACATTCTAATAAATAATGCCTGCTAATTGGATCTGCTTGTGGTTGTAAAGAAGAAGAAAAAAAAATAATGAAACAAATTAATAAATAAAGAAGTAAACAAATAGATAAAGTAAGAAAGAAAGAGGGATTGAAATAAAGGGAAACTCATCATCACCAACAACTCATCATTCTTCTTTAAGGAGATCTCTGTAGCTTAATGGTTTTGTTACTTTTTTAAAAGAATTATCAATAAATGCCAGAGTTTTAATATATTCCTTAAATTCGAGTAGGAAACCATAAAGTTGGGGGAAACTTTGGTAAATGTACATTTGTTTATGTGAAATGTACCATACATGATTAATAAATTCACAATAAAGTCAATGTTGTGGGTTTTTTGTGTTCAAAGTACACAATGATATCTTACACTCAATTTTGATATCATCATTAATTTTACATATTATATCATTTTCCATTTGAGCCCAGAAGATGATTGAGTGTACACAAAAGTAAAACAAATGTGTTAAAGATTCTGGTTCGTCATTACAAAAGCTGTACGTTGTCAGTGTCTAAAGTTTTAGAGAAATATAAACTTGTTGGATATTTATTGTGTAGAATTTTGATGTGTGTTTCTTTAATCTTATTACTAATACAGTAGTTGTATGGTAATAACCAGGACCTCTGCCAGTCGGTGTCTATAAAGATGTTGTTCCAGAAGGCCTTCCCTCTTGGAGATATTTTCCTCCTTTCGTTAAGTGTGTTACGTATATGTTTGCTGCTACATTTTGAGTCCATAATATCAGTACCATTTATCATCAGAGGAGGTTCTACTGTAAGTGCTTCTTGAAACTGAAGATGACTTTTCATGAGAAGGGTTAGGCCAGCAGGAATAGTTGTAGTTACAAAATTAAATTATTTACTTTTGATGGGAAAGGATTGAAAAAGAAGGAAACGCTCAAAACTTAGACATATATTGTTAGTATCAAAGCTTATCAAAGACTTTGTATCTTGAAAAAATTAGAAACTTTCTAAAAATAATGACATCGTAACTTAAAATTATAGATTAATATGTCAAAATAATGGCTTAGCATCTCTATATAATGACCTGGTTTCTCAAAGTAATGACTTAAAATAATAAAAAAGAGAAGAGATATTGTTAACACTTTCACACCCAGAAGGGCAGTCAGACTGGCACTAACCACCCTCTACACTACAGGGAAAAGGCAAACACTTAGACTTGAGTGGGACTGACTAAGTAAGCCCAATCTGCTCTCAGTCACAACAAACGGAAACTGTTTGAGAGTGGGGTTGGGGTTGGGGGAGGTCTTGAAAATGATGTGTCAGAGTTTTCTGTTTCAGGGGCACCCTTGGCATTTTACGAGGCCACTCGGGGCTGTCTGATTTTTAGAGTAAGCTTCACCTGCTTTGTCATGCTGACCTCAGCAGCCTTGATTACTCAGAGCTGTATTAGATCTGTTTGTTAAATGTTACAATAAAGCAAATGCTGTTACCTCTACTACTCAGAGCAGCTACCACAGAGTGAAGGCTCTGTAAATATAGCTTGTATTCAGGTCCTCACAATGCCCATATCCTGGAAGATTTTATTTTTATATAGTTTGCTATTTTAAAGATAATCTAGGTAGTTTGTTTTCTTCAGAGAAATGAAAGAAATGCTGACATATAGGCCTACTGTATATTTTGAAATGTAAAATCAAGGTTTTGCAACCCTCGGTGAGGCTTGGTGACCCCTGGTGGAGATCAGGACCCCCAGATTGGGAACCTGTGAAGTAAATAAGTCAAAAAAATCCCATAAAGTTTTATGTCTCCGTCAATTTATATTTAAAAACATGTACAATCTTTAATCATAACAAAAGTACAAACAACACAAACAAAAGTATCAAAGGTTTGTTTTCTTCTTTGAAAAAATAAAAAATCAGGCTTTTTTTTAAATAATGAAAACTTTTTTTTTTTTTTAAATCGCTAAATTAACATGTAGGACCAGATTGTGGGACAGGTAACCAGCTCAGTGTGGCCGAGGGTTGTCTTCAGTCAGCATTGAGGCATAAACAAACTCCTTGGAGCACCCAGTGGGAGATGTGCATGGTGGTGAACAGGTCTGCCTCAAACACCAACCCCACACCCATTGCATTCCTCCTCAGGGACGTGGTGTACACCGGTGTTCGCAGCGTGTTCTATGGCACAAAACACACAAAATACACACAGCAGTTGATAAAACCATCAAAATGGTGACCTGAAGTTTTGTACGGAGGCCTGCAGAGCCTGTGGTCCACACCTGTAACCTGAGGCGACGTGCCTCTATGGGGATGACTTTGAGAATGGGCAGTTCGACAACCAGAGTTTTTGGTTTACTCCTCACGAGGCAGCTGTTCTCCACGTCCCACTCTGCTCCCTCCAGATACAGGCCAGACACGAAGCAGCCTGCAGGGAAAAAGACTGTCATTCTTTGTAGCTCCTCACTAATGCTGCATGCTGCAAACACTGAGTGTTATTTCATTACCCTGTCCAGGTCTGTCACTGACTTCATCCTCACTGTGGTATTGGGTCACCTGCGTGTACATTGTGGAAAGATCCAGAGGCCAGCCATTCTTCCTGCATGCAGCTTGGATCAGGGCTGTAAGGTAGGACTCTGGGATATGAAGTCCCGATAGCCACATAACCTTTGGCTCTCCCTCATCCACCTGGTGGACACGAGATAAACAAAACTAGGGATGGCTGACACCAAATATTTTTACATTTGCTATTATAGGATACTTTTTGTCACAATTTTACCAGTACCAATTTTTTAAATGGGTATGTAATTTTTCTAAATAATTATTGATTTGTATTAAAAAATAAGATTGGAAAATCAAATGACACATATGAGACATTAATAATAATTTCATCACAAAAGCAAATATAAGTACAATTAAATAAAGATGTTTGTGCTAATAAGTGTAAAAAAAATGTTTATTTTAATAATAAAATGATAATGATAATAAAATAATTAACTTCTTGTTTCTGCCTCCTTGTAACTGTGTTTGTGTTGTTTTGAATGTTTGAGGTTGTTGCTACTCTGTGGTAAGTTACAAATCACAAATAGTGCATCTTACTGTATTTTAATCTACAGGTGAAAAGTGGCACTACACCACGTTAAGTTTCCTGTCTGCAATGATGTATTAAACTCTTACAAGTTTGACGCAGATGTGTGTGACTGTCTGTAGCTCCATTCTCATGTCTCAGGTTTCAACAGTCATGCGACTTTGGCCACCAAAATACAAACCTTAGGAGTGCTTACTGGCACAAACATTATACAAAAGCACTGGCAACATTTGGAAGTGATGAAGCCAACCACATTTAGTATTTACATAATGTTATTATAGATAGTTTTTTATAGAAATCTATACCAAACGAGTAGCTTGTGAGAATCGATGTATGAATGCTGCAGAATCGATCTGCCAATCTGCAATTCTCAACACATTTGTTAACACATAACACATAAAAGGTTATCACTATCAGTGATAGTGTGTGTGTGTGTGTGTGTGTCCTCACCCAGTAACTATACTGTTCAAAACGCCTCCTGAAATGGCTCATCCAGTTGCCGAGGGACTTCAGAGTGTCAGGTGCCAGCTTCTTCCAAATGGCGGGGATGTGACCGTTGAAAAGGGCCCGAGCTACCTCATCCAACTCACCGCTCATACCCACCTCACCAGCCAAGGCCTGTGGGACACGACAGAATCAGAACAAATCTAGTCCTGTGTGAAGCACAAAGCAAATGCAACACCTGTCTCACAATATCTTGTTGCCCTCTGCCCGTCCCTCTCACCCTCTGCAGCTCAGCCAGAGAGCGCTGCATGCGGACGATGAGTTTGTTGAAGCGCTCTAGTTCTTGAAGCAGCACAACTGAGGTCGGGGAAATGTCAGTGCCAAACTTTTTATGGATCACGTCCATGTCGAATAACTTGGGCAGCTTGTTCTGAATGTCCTGAGCCACCTGGCTGATGTACTCATCTCTGCTGATACTTCCACCAGATTCACCTGAGGCAGAAGAGTGTGTGAAGCCCAAAAGACAGGAAGCACATGGCAGGATGGTGGCAAAGGAAATAATTATTATTACAATAACACTTTCTATGACACCCATGTCTATAATGCATCATAAACAAACTTAGAATGTGACATACTGTGCTTATAGCGATGCATAATTATAGTTGTAAGCACTCATAAATATTCAAAATGCTTTGTGACAATCAAAACAGAGTATTTTATAATTATTTTATATTTTTAAAGACTTATAAGGTCAAGTGTCATAGTATATTGTATAACTGTCTCTTACTGACAAGAATCATAGTGTATTATGATGAATAATTAAATAATTATTAAAAATAATAGTTGTAATACATTATAACCATTCTATAATTCATTATAATCACTGATATAATGGCTTATAATGTGATTATTATGCATTGGGAAATGAATGTAATGTAACTATGTAACTATGGTTTTTCTGGGAGCAAACATTACACTTTAGTAAATTTATGTACATTTCTATCATTTAGTTGTTTTTCATCAAAAAGTTGTGTCAAATTGGAGTGGGATCTACTCAATTATAATACACGATAACAGTGATTATAATTACATAATAATTTGAATACACTATGATCCTAGCCAAAATATTTCTGAGGTATTATAATATCTGAACTTATAAGTCTTTATACTTATGATAATTGTTATAAATCATGAATATTTATGATGGCTTACAACTATAATTATACATTGCTATAAGCACAGTAGAATGCCCTACAAGTATGTTTATAATGTATTATAATGCATTCTAGATGTGGGCATCAGAAAGTATTACTAGGCAGATAACAGTTTATTCCTTTGACGAGAGACAAAAGATGCTACATGATACCTGTCTGAGGCTGCAGGTCTATGAGGTGAGTCCACATGTCTTTAGCTGCCTGTGTGTAGTATCCTATCTCTGCACTGGAATGAAGACCCATTACCTCTGGTGTGTTTACCAGTGGTAGGGTCTCAATCTCATCTGTAACAGAGAACACGCTAAAGCTGTGAGTGATGACAGAAAATTTACTTTTTTAAGGTATTTTATTTAATTAATTTATTCAACATGTTAAAATAACACAAAACAAAAATAAACTAGAACTGCAAGCAGTTATGAACGGGGGCCAAGCCTCCCGCGCGACTCGGCCCCCGGGCGTAGTGGAACCCACGCAACACAAACGGCTCTGTTTCGTCACCAAGAGGCACGTCACCGAGGTCTGCCGTTAAATGTGGGGTCAAATGAGGCTGCCCTGTCTCTCCATTCCTCTTACTGTAATGGGAAGAGCACTGCAAGTGTCAAAGGCTGAATATGTTTGTTGTAAGAAGTCACGCCCACTTTGACCAAACATAACAAAATGTTATGGCTGGGCTCGGGAGCAACTCCAGATCATGCTCCTCGATTTTCGTGCGGATAGGAGCAACTTTTTTTGTCGCTTCATATTACCGTGTTTATAGCGCCCCCTATTGCCCAATTTGCACCAAATTTGGCACAGAGCCTCTGGTTGACCTCGGAGAGCAGTGTCTTGAGTTTCATGTCGATAGCTTTTACTTTGACAAAAATATGCAACAGTATGTGTTTTTTAGCTAGCAGAAAAATTTGCTTATTTATAAGTGCCGCATTTTTTGGAGTAGCAAAATTCTTTTGATAACTTTTGATCAGGCCCATCTGGAGATTGTATGTGCAAAGTTTCGTGCAGCTGGAGCGTAAACCCTAGGAGGAGTTCGAAAAAGTAGGTTTTTGACGTGTAGCGTCTTACAAAGAGAAATCTGCTGTGGGAGTGGGCGTGGCCTATGTCAAAAGATGCGAATCTATTTAGGGAACAGGTGGATATAAAGTTTATGAAGATGTGATTAAAAATGTGGAATTTACAGGCCAAAATGCGTTTGCGTCCGTTACAGCGCCACCTAGTGGAGTAGATGCATAATTTTTGGTATGGGTGGTCTGTGTGCTATTCTATATATACCCTGTAAATTTCGCAGCCCTCAGCTTAATACTTCAGCTGAAATAAATGTTTGTTGTTTATGTCGTAATAAGTCACGCCCACTTTGACCAGTCGTGATGACCTTCAAGATATGGCCTCAGGAGTGAGCCAGCATCATGCCGACCAAATTTGGTAAAAATCGGTATTTGCGTTTAAGAGATATGACATTCCCATATTTTCAGCGCCCCCTAGTGGCCAACATTAGCCAAATGTGGCTCATACCCCCACAGTCACATGCCAACCAATGTTCTCAGATTTGGTGTTGTTAGCATTTACTTTGACCAAGTTATGCAACTGTTTGTGTTTTTATAGCTAGCTAGAAAAAGTTCTTCGTTAATAATTTGCGCATATTTTGAACGAACAAAATTCTTTTGATAACTTTAGATCAGGTCCAGCTGACGAACGTACGTGCCATATTTGACACTGATTGGACGAAACCCCAAGGAGGAGTTCGAAAAAGTAGGTTTTCGAGTTTTTGCGATTTCCTGAAAAAAAATTATAGGCGGAAATGGGCGTGGCCTAGCCCAGGTGATTCAGGGCAAATCAGGGAATCTGTGGATATGAGTCTTTTGAATGTGCGACAAACGGTTTGGGAGTTATTGGCGAAAAGGCGTTTCCCTTGGTTATAGCGCCACCTACTGGCTGACATAGGTCATTTTTTGCGCCTGAGGTCCCGGCAGGGGTCTGGACCAATCCTCCAAATTGCACCGCCCTCCCTTGCACGGTTTATCCTGCAGCACCACTTTTATCAACGGAAAAATAAAAATAAGGAGGAAAAAAAAAAAATAAATAAAAATCTGAACAAAAACAATAGGGTTCCCAGCACCGCTGGTCCTGGGAACCGCGTATGCTTGCATACGCGGTCCCCAGGCCCCTCGGGCTTGGCCCCCTAAATATATAAGCAATACAAGTAAGAGAATGTAAAGTAATGAAAATAACAACTGACCAACATATGTTTTCTTGGGCCCATTTGGAGGGATCTTATAAGCCACATCCTTGTTCCTGAAGAAGTGGAAGCGCCGGAAGGTCTGGAAGAGGAAGTCTCCAAGATACTCATCCATGTAGACAGTCAGGATCCTGCGGTCAAAGCTATCGATGGCTCGCCCACCATACATCACCTGCAGAATATTAGCCACACATACTAAACTTACAGCATCAGCTAGCAAGATAACAGATATACAGTTTGTTAAAATACAATAAATTTAGCCTAACCTCCCCAATAAGATATTTAAGACTTCCCCAGGGAATATTGGTGTCTCCTTGGTTGTGAGCTTTGGTCAGGTAAGTGTCCAGGATCTTCATACACACCTGGCGAGCACAGTTACATTATTTAAACCACTGAAAAGTGAAACATAACTGATATTATACCACTTAAATATAAACCAAAAAAAAAAAAAGTGTAAATGACTCCTGTCGCCACTTACGAAGAAATCAGACTCGCTGAAGTCGCAGGGGACATTCCAGCCAATCTTGCCATATTTGCGTCTCTCTTGGACCACAGCATGAAAAAAGGCCAGCACATACACCAGGCTGCGGAAGGCAGGGTGTGGGCATGCAGTCAAGGACTCATGGGAGATTTTAGAGTATGTGGCTCTCATGTTCAGCTTGAGACCGTTGGGAGGCTCCGTCACTACCTGCACACAATATTGAAGGATATGTAAACACAGTGACAGTTTTAAAAACCTTATTCAGGGAACCCCCAGGGTTCTCTGAATTAATTTCTAGACTTTTAAAGACCGTTTTCGCACCACTCATAATGAAATTAAATGCCAACTACAAGTGCACACTGGCAAAAGTGCCGTATGAAGGATATGATGGGAAATCAGTATGGACTTTAAGCCTTAGACAAGAATTATTTACCATGTACGTGAATTAAATAAAACATTTTAATAATAATACTTGCATGTAATTTCTTCAGTATTGCTAGCAATAACCACCACTTAGGATTAAGACAACACTTGCCCATCCTGAGGTTACAAGTTAAAGTCAGTTTGTTAGTAGCAAGGGCTAAAACACTTTGTTTTTCTTCTTGACAATTGATTGATTTGCACCAGAGCTCGCACACGCTCCACGGTCAACTCCGGTGGTTCGGACTTAAATTTAACTGTAGTATCATCCAAGTCACACCAAACAAGAGTAAATTATAACATTACACATATATTTTACACATTTGACAGTTACTTATGACATTAAGATATTTATTTAATCCTACAAAAGAACAAGAAAGGATTTGAGAACTTTGTGAACTAAATTCAACAATTGTAAATTAAATTCAATACTTTTAAGCTCTATGTTGATAATATTAAATCCAATGCTTCTTTAATACTTCTAATATCCCCTGGGTACCATGTTTTCTCTATTACTGTTATGGTTTCTCTGCAAAGTCTTCTGTCTCAAAGCACCAGTCTTAACAAGCCATCTGGTCTCATATTCAGCTTTTGAGACTTTTTTAAACTAACTCATACACTAAAATGTTCGTAGTGCAGTTTCCCTTGTTTTAAAGATTTTTTTTTCCTTTTAAGTGTCAACATTTTGAAATGAGATAGGTTAAGGAGATGATGACACTAGTTTCTAAAAAAAAAACAATTTGAGATGTATTCAAAATTAAACTGAATGTGGTTAGCCCCCAGTTACAATAAAATAAATAATAATAAATAATAATAATAAAAAAAATATATTACCTTGCTTTGTAAAACAAAATTCTTGTTCCCACTACTGGATCTTAGAAAGTCTATGCTACCATCCGCAAAAAAAAAAAAAAATCTGAAGAAAACACTACTAAAGGTAAAGAGAAAATGTATTTCACCTTCAGAGACTTCTGCAGGATGCCAAGGGGGAAATCCTTAGTGGGGTTGGTGGTGACCCACAAGCGGAAATTTGGGTTGGGCTTGGTGATCCTTTCTAAGGACTTCTCCAGTTCCTTTAGCCACTTTACCAGCAGGTGGCAGTTCTGTAGCATCAGCCAGTGACCACGGGACACGGCTTTCTCCAACAACTGCAGCGCCACCTTTATCACAGGTACAGAAGACAATTACCACCAGCTTCATTACTTTTAATCATTACTTAGTGTATTCACTTAGAGATCCAGTTGCTTGTTTCACTTGACCACACTTACAACTTCATAACTGTGATATGGGAAAAAATAGTTTTCAGTACCTTCTCTTGGCCTTGGCCCATAGCGAGGAACTTGAACTTGTCTCCAAAGCCTGACCTCTCTGCTAGTTTCATGAGGTCACCGCCTGGATCCGATCCAGGGCTCAGGACGAAGACAATGGGGGAGGACGGTGTGCTCTGCTTGTAAATTGCATCAAAGTTGATCACAGGGGGCTGAACATATCTGAGCAGAAATACAAGAAAACACATGGAAACTCAGGTTTTGATTTCTTTCTGTTTAAATAAGTATATCATCTGTAAACTGTGTCAAATAATTGTGTTTAGTCAACTTAGCTTGCTCCACAGGGGTCTGTATACAGGCAGACACTGTATAGACTTTATATTCTGTATATACAGTGACAGTATACATTATACATGTACATATACTGAGTATATCTTGAACTGAATTATCTCAATAGAAACACTCTCACTTCTCGCCCATGGTGACAGTGACGTAATCAGTCACAGCTCTGTAGACTCTGTCGACACGGAAGCAGCGCAGCAGCAGCAGCTTCTGAAAGGCCGACAGGTTCTCCTCATATTTCATGGGGATTGGAGCCTGTTCAGGGGTATCTAAGTCATACCACTGAGGAGAAAAAAAATAAGGGGGTTAACTCTCAACCGATTGAGTGAAATGCCTGTGATGATTCCTGTCACTGTGATCACTTACAGACTCCCAGTCAGTGGAATTTTTCTCCACATCATCAGGCAGAGAGCCACACTGCTCAGGAAAGAGTTCTGCGAGTTTCACTATGTCCTCCCACCCCTGGTCTGGAAGCCAGTCACAAGGCTTTTTGCGCTTGCTCTTTTCCAAGGAGAGATTACCTTCACACATGAGGTGGAAAAAAAGAACATTTGCTTTGAACATCGTCTCATCATCATCATCATCATACACGTTTGTGTGCGCTTAACTGTAGCCTACTTAAAGGTCCAGTGTGTAAGACTGACATGGATCTATTGGTAGAATATGGCAGAAATGGAATATAATATTCATGAGTATGTTTTCATTAGTGCATAATCATATGAAAATAAGAATCCTTAAGTTTTTCGTTACCTTAGAATAAGCCCTTTATAGCTACAGAGGCTGTGGGGCCGCAATGTTGCACTGCCCTGTTTCTACAGCAGCCTAGAGCGGACAAACCAAACTCTGACACTAGTTATGGCTTATCACGATGTTTGCAAGTTCTGTGGCCACTAAAGGTTCTCCTAAGCACTTGGAAGGGGAGGGTGAGACAAGGTGTTTGCAATCTGCATGCTCATCAAACTTTTCAGCTCTTCCCTCAGAGTGGCAGACACTCTGAGTCAGTAGATTGGCCCTGGACTTATTTCAACCCTGTCAGCAGCTATGACACATAATTCATGCATTATTTATATCTTCAACTGTGCAATACTGACTTAACATGACAATGATTTTGTGCAATAATTGAAGTGTGCAATACTCTGGTCTACACTGGATCAAACGCATTATATTCGACATTTCAACTAATATTCTTTTTAATACTGTATACTAACACTATATATAATATTCTTACATTTTAATACACTTATTTATAGACCCACTTTCCAGTTTTATTGTTTCTGTACACAGTTATTATATACTGTATTACACATATTTTCACATATTTCTTCTTTTCAATTTTTCTCTATATATGTTTGTTACATATTGTCGTATAATGTACTTTTTTTTTTTACACACTTCTTATTTATAGTTTCTATATAATTCTCTATGCTTATATATATTTCTGTTCTTGGTTGGGGCAACTGTAATGTAACTGAATTTCCCCCTGGAGATCAACAAAGTATTTCTGATTTGATTTCAGATGCCACTAAATCCTACACACTTGTCCTTTAAATATTTTAGCAGAGTCCAAACTCTTTGGATATCTCACCCTTGATAAAAAACTCCAGCTCCTCCTGAGGTGCCCTCCCTTCTGCCTGCTCAATCTTGATGGTCATGTTAAAGGAAAAGAGCAGCTTGTGTTTCTCAAACAGACCTGAGGATATGCAGTCAGATCAGGTTATAAAGTTTACAAGGTGATGATAAATACTGTCTTAAGAAATTTTTTTTATCCAACATATTAACCAGTCTTATTATTTTACCTGTGCAGCCATAGTTATAAACACTGTATGTCAGAGTGTGCATGATGTTCTTCAGTCTTTGGAGTAGGCAAGAGTCAGGCAGAGATTTGCGCAGTGAAAAGTCAAACACCTCCAGGTAGGAGGCTAGAGAGTACTGGTACATGCTGTTCACAAGAGCCATTTCTGTCAGGACGAAGAACAGGATAGCGCCGCGCTTGGCAGCAGGTCGGTAGCCGTCTCTGAGTTTATCGATGTCCACGGCTGTCTTCTCAGCCAACTCCAGTTTCTCAAATACCTGATGATCACAACAACAAACAATGAAAAAAACATGATCAGTGATTTCAGTGAAATTTATACTCTTCCATGAGTTCACTGATGCTTGATACGGCCAAACTGACCTCACTGGCTTTTGACTTTGTTTCCTCCAGTGTGTAAATAAGCTCTGTGTTATCTAACATGTTGCCTGTAGATGTGGCCAGCTCTCTGAGCAGGGAGTCCCCAAGTTTCTTCAGCAGCATCTTATTGTCACTTGTCTCTTGGATCAAATACTCGCGCTGCTCCTCCAGCTCCTTCTTCTCAAAGCCCATGATGACACTCAGCAGCTGGTCCTCAAGACCCTTAAGAGTCACTACATGTAACATAGATACAATAAATCCATGGACAGAGGCAGGCAAAGCTTTTGGTACATGCTGGTCAAATGTTACAAATGAAAAGTATGGCTGCCATGCTAAAAGATCTTACCAGTGTAGTTAATGACCATGGCTTTTCCAAACACTGATGGAGAATATTTGGGATTAGCCAGTTTAGTGTTGAGGTACAGTCTAAAGTTGGGATCATAGTCGACCTCCTTGTCACCCAGCATGATGACTTGTCTGCCCTCTGCTCCTTTTACATTCTTCTCCAGGACATTGTCAATCACAGGGTCGATGTACTCATCCACATCTTGGAAAAGGAACGGGAAGCCATATTTGATGGACATTTCTAGCTGCTTCAGGAAGTCTGGATCATTGAAAGATGAGATCTGGGGAAAAAAGGATGATCACACTATCAGGACCACACATTGTGACTCTCTACAAAGTGCTTATTCTTTATTCTTTATTTGGATCCCCATTAGCTTCTGCAACAACAGTTGCTAATTCTTGGGGTCCACATAAAATTACACATAACATTAAACAAACACTGGAAGCACACAGACATAAAAAGACATACAAAAGGTGACGAACTCCAGTCAGTGCAGCCCAAAATTACATTTTAAAAGTTGAAGCAATCAAAATATCACATAACTTAAACAACTTACTTACACATTTGTTTTTGTTTAAGTGTTTTTATGAATAAATAATTGCTCCTGATTTTTCTTAATATGTTTATGTATTCCTCTGGCTGGACATAAATTACTCAGTGTTTAAGTTGATTTGTCCTTAGTTTATTAAGTATAAGCTGACTCATGGTGACCTGTCTGGCATGATGATTATGTGTTAGACCTGGTTGTATAAGTTGTTCTATGAAGTAGTCTAATTTACCATCTACTATTGCAATTCTGGTAAATATGAGAAGAGTGGGTGTTAATTTCTCAGTCAACCATGACAGTATACAGTGCATCTTTGCGGCAGCAGTTTTAAAAGAGCAGTGAGGTAATTCATTGTATAGCATTTCATTTAGTTCTTTACACATAGCTCCAGTCCTGAACAGAGTTGAGTCATCTGCATATATTAACATATCTGCTTGCTCCAGGACACACATTAATTGATGGAAATGGGAAACAGAAGTTGGCCCAGACAACTGCCATGTGGGGCTCCAAAGGATACATCTTTGCTACTGTTGAAAACACTCTTTGCTTTCTAGGAGACAGATAAATCTCTATCCAAGACAGAGTAAATTCCGGGGCTGGAGAGAATTCTGAAGAGCTGATTCTGAGGCTGCCAGCAGTGGGAAGCTGTCTAAAGCAGACATTCTGCGAACTGTAAGCAGTAATGACACAAATATGAATATGAAACTTTTTGCACCTTGAGATTATTGTTTTCTTCCTTCTTCTTAATCCAGTTGAGAGCTTGCTGTTGAGGGTCAATACACAGGGGAAATCGGCTCCCTTTGGTCGTGAGGATTCCATTCTGCACCGACAGCTCATCTGGAGGTAAGCCCTCTGAACCCCATCTGTCACACAGGGTTTATTTGACACATAGTTAGCCCTACAGTCACTGTTGAGTACAGCCAAAATAAAGACAAATCCACATACAACAAGCACCTGCTCTGCAACCACAATATCTTATTCATATCACATGATAGGACATACTCATATTGTAAACTGTCAACTTGTGTTTCTTCTCACCTACTGATTTCTACTTCATCAGTCAGAAGGTTTTCAATTTTGAAAGGCTGACTCAGGGGGATGCCTTTCTCCTGCACATCCTTGACCCATACTTGGTAGACCATTTCATTCCTGAAGTCCCAGCTGAAGGCCCCTTCGTAGCTCAGGAAAGCAGCAGAGATCAGACAGTCACCCAAGAGACGCACACGCCGCTGCTTCAACTCCTCCAAATCTTGTGTCCACCTGAGTGGGGACAGTGTCAAAGGGGAAGAAGTATTGTTAGCATTGTTAGTGACATTGTTAGCACAAAGATTGATTTTGTTTAACTAAAAACAAACAAACCCAGCAGCCCACTTAACCTTGCTGAAAAATGTAATGCAGTACTTTTTCAATGAAAGGAAATTTGAATATATTCTATCTGATATGCCAACCTTTTACATTCATCTATTTCAAGAAGATAAACCCATGAATGGTAACTGATACTGGTATTGTTTACAGTGATATCTATGACATCCCCTTTAGTTTTGATTTGTTTGTGGTTTTTTCTGTGTATTTGATTTTTTCTTTCTTCCTTGCACTAATATACAAACCATGTGTATATAAGAACTTAAAAGTTAAAAAAAGACAGTAGTAAGGAGAAATAGGTGGAGACACAAAGAGATGAATAAAACAAGATTAAAAAGAAACAAATAAAAAACTATTAGCAGTATCGGTTTGACTCATAGTTTCACGTGTTGTGTCTTTTACAGTCTAACCGTTCATTCTCAGAGCTCAGGCCAGAGATGAGTTTGTCAGCAGCTATCAGCCTCCGCTCCATGAGCTCAGCCTCCTCTTGTAGCCGCATTTTCTCCAAGGCAGCATCATCGTACTTCTCTCTAAGAGCCTCCAGCTCTTTCTGAATACCACTCAGCTCGCTCTGAATGCGCTCCAGCCCCGCTTACTCTGAAAGAAGTTCTTCTCTAGGCTTGCCACCTAAGAAAATATTGGAAATAGATGTTTTGTTCGTGTTTCTTCTTAGAGAACATGATCTATAAGAATTTTCAAACCTTGCATTACCTTCTCTCTCTTGGGTTTTATCTCCCTGGCAACATCACAGTAACCCATGATAGCCTCAACAAACTTGAGCATTCCCGAGCCAGCCTTACTGATGGCTTGCATCTCCTCAAAAGTTGTCTGGAGGTTCTTTAGGAAGCCTAGCCAGGGAAATCACAAGGAAAACAACTGTAGCAAACTATCTACATACAGTATATGGGTATTATTATTTGCAATTATTTTTGTGTTAGCTTTCCATTTATGATGAAGCTGACTTACCTTTGACAGTCCTGACCTGGTTGTTATTTATGGAATCACAGTCCATCTCCATCAGTGAGCGCAGGAAGTTGGCCTCTGACATCATCCCCTTGGCTGACTGCCAGCTGATCTCCTTGTAACCACGCAGCACCAGGATGCACTCACAAACCACCTGCACCTGTTTGGGTGGCTTGGCAAAGGATCTGCACAATTGACCAGCAGGAAAAAGCAGATAGAGGGAGAGGATAGATTAACAGATGATGGTTTGCTTTTTTGGTCAGCCATTTTAAGTCCTGGTTTTTAATGACTGATATGTAAGGGATAATGTACAGTACAAGATGATTGAAGGCATCACTCTGTTGGGTTTATTTCACAATAATGAGGGGAGTATTGTTGATTAGGTATGATGTTTTTGTCTTTTTTACATATATACATACAGCTTTTTCAACAACAGAATGCAAGTGGTTCTCTAAGTAAGCAGGAGTTTACCGAATCTCTGTGACATCTGATTTTTCCAGGCTTTGCAGGGCTTCACGGGCTGCCTCTAATGCCGGCAAAGCTTCGGCAAGGGAACTTTCAGCTTCTTTCTTCTCAACAGCTATCACTTTGTTCTGCTCTTCAATCTCTTTGGCTTTGTCTTCTGCCAGAGTCTTTTTTTCCTCAGCTGGAGGGAAAGGTTATTGATAAGCGGTTTGTAACAGCTGTGTTTAGTTTCAGAAGATGCGAGTACACTGTTTATCACAAACCGCAGTTAAAAGATGCAGGTACTCACTGACCTACAGTCGTGTTTGCTGTGATCTCATCCAGCAGGGCCTCGCAAGCTGTGGACTTTTCAGCAAGGACCACCTTCTGCTCTGCTAGCTTGACATTCAGCTCAGCCAGCTGCTCACTGGCCTCCTTCAGTTTATCCAAACCTCCCTCTAAACGTTTGCACTGAGCTGGAACAGGAGAGAACATGTGATCCCAAAGAGGCACGGTAGAAGCGCCATTCAAACCATTTCATAAATGCAGTTTAGATCCCAGCCTAAACTATATTTTGTATCCCACATCCCTTTCCCACTTTTAGTTAACTAGTCAACTCTTTTCACCTGTTTGCTGCTTGTTCATGATTTAAGCCATAAACGCCACATCGTTCATACAGTATTGATAGGATACTTTTAAAGACAGCAGTGTAGGTTAGCACTGGTGCATTTAATCAGTGATTGATAGAGTTAGACGCAACCTTTTTTAACTATGAAGACGTAATAATGGACTGGCTTTTTCTGAATTACAATGATCAACTTTGAAAAAAGGAACATCACTTTTCATTGCATTATTTGTGCTTTCCTGAACAATGTATTCACATTTGGGTGCATCACCATTCTCTATTTTTAACATGCTCCATATTCTCACCCAGGATATATTGGTCCTTTTCCTCCAGGAGGCTGGAATAAGTGTTAATGAAGTCCAAGTAGTTCTTTGGAGTAACATAGTTGCACCGCCTGAGTTTCTGCTGGAAGAGCTTGCTGTATTCACCCACAGAGCTATGAACCATGCATACATGATCTATCACTGCTGCAGAGTGTGCCTCTGGAATCATTGGACTTTCACCTGTAGCAAAGACAAAACTCCAAAATAATTATCGAAATTTGGGGATACTATTCCAGATATATGTCTCATCACAGCTAAATAAAGCAAAGACAGACCTTAAATGGCTTTCTGGAAACAAACTTTTCCATAACAGATGCTTTTAAAAAAAGGTATAAGTGTGTCTAATTACATACCGAGGAAAGACTGAGCCACTGCAAGTAATGCTTGTGGAGGCCATGGCCGGAACCAGTCTATCACAGTGTTGTTCATCAGCCCTGATAAAGAAAAACACAGTTAGTAAAATAAAATCAGAAATTATATTAAAATCAAGAAAAGCCTGACTCTGTATTTCACCTGGGAAGTTTCTGCAGCGTGTCCTCAGGGTGTCTCCCACTGGAGACATGCCTAAAACAATGTGTAGATTGTTGGCGCTCTTGTTGACAAAGTACTGCCACACACTCTCTTTAGAAGGACCTGCTCCCATCTTAAGAGCCTCGTCACGAAGCTGGTTGAGAACTGACTCCCTCTCATCATCAGGGAACAAAGCAGGAACAATGCCTATAATGAGAGCAAGATCAGGGTACAAAGCTGTAGCTTTAAAGACAAATCGACACAGTGTGACCCAGGAAGTTTGAGTGATAACAAACCTGAAGTGAGCATGTTGTTAATGAGTTCCAGGAAGCCTTCTTCAGCAACATGTGCATCAGTAAAGAGGAACACTATCTTCTTATTTTCAATGCCAAGCTTCAAGTACAGTGTTTTCAGGTCTTCACGGAAGTTTGACTCGCTGTATCCTCTGCTTAGTGTTATTTCAAACACCTGAGAAAAGTAGAGTCCATTACTAGATGTTGAACATTTATTTGCAAGTATTTCTCTGTAAGTGATTTTTAACAACATAGAAATAGGAGATAAATGGAGCTATAGTTAAGTGCTGGTTTTTGAGTTTTACAACCTCACAGCCAGCAGTGAAGGCAGCGAGCTTGGTGAGGGACTGCTTGCCAGAGCCCCCCACACCAACGAGCAGTGCATGGCCACGATCAATGCGGATGATGCGATGCACTCGGGTCAGATGTTCCAGAGCGTCATCAAATAGTACTAAATTCATCCTCGACTTGTTCTCATTGTATTCCTCTAAAATTTCCTGCACAATGCAAAACAGAGTGGTCTTTCAGAATATCTAAAGACAGAATGTGGCAATAAAAAACTATAACAAAACTACTGTTGCTTTATTATACCACTGCATTCCAAAACAAGTATTAGATTGAGGCCCCTCATCACAGTTAATAACAGTTAGTAACTTGACAATACCTGAAACAGGGCTTTTGAAGCATCATAATCCTGTATGTCCTCGTAGACCCTTGGGTCACTCTCACTGAGAGCTGTCCTGTAGTCTCCAAAAAGAATCGGGTCCCTCATGACTGTCTCCATGTCTGACTTGAAATGCTCTTCAATCAGGTTCTTTAAGTGGCCTTGAACCTGGCGGCAAAAAACACATTGAATACAAGCCTACATTTGTACAGTTTTGTACAGTTGGAGGAACAGTTGCACACACTGTTTGTCCCTCAAGTCAATACAGTAAATATCTACAACCATCATCAATAGTTATTACCAAGGCTTTGTCAGTTTCATCAATGAGCCTGTCATGGAAGATTCTCAGGCACTCATTTCTCCAGACTCGCACAAACTGAGTAACAGTCAAAAACCTGTTAAAGAAATCAGGGAAAACAAGGACATTAAGAGCCTGTTCAGACCTGGTATTAACATGTGTCACAGGTGATCTGATCATAAGTGAACAGCTCTAAGTAAAGCTGTGAATGCACCCAAGATGTATGGAGGACAAATTTGAGATCTGATCACTCAGACCACATTCGGAGGTGGTCTGGGCTGCATGTGACCACGTTCTTTCAGCAGAGTATACCCAGTGTGTCGTGGGCCACAATGAAGGACAACGTCCTGTAAGTACATCATTTGGTCCATTGTAGTGCAAATTACGTGTTTGGGCTCTCTAACCTGCAACAAATGTTTGTGGGTTATAAACACGAATGTATCCCAAACTCCCTTACAAATCAAGCTATTTTGAGAGTAGCTCAGTGGGGAGAAACTTTATAAACTTAGAGAAATGTCATTTGCAATCAATTCTGAATTACTTGGGCATTCTTGTAAATTTGGCAAATGTTGCTGGCTGTTTTACGTGAGGTTTTACATTTTACATGAGCCTCAGGTTTTACCTGCGCTGACAGCGCCCATGTAAACTGACTAACAGGAGTTTAGTGTGGTGATGAACGAAAAAAAGGAACAAATAGTCGAATCTTGGTATTGAACAGCCAAGTGGACAGTAATGGACACTCAAATGACAAAATACCCCCAGTGTTTATTTGCATATAGGGCAAGGAAATGAGATCTGATTGCACGTGGTCCCTCAAGACGCATCTGAAAACGCACCATAATGGCATGTGTGAACTTAGACCTGTTCACTTGTAATCAGATCACCCAGGAAGCACGTAAATACCAGGTTTAAGAAACATAGACCTGTAACTGCAAAATCTCTCTTATAGAGTGAATGTACTTAATCAGACCTATCAGGTTTGGTGAGGGTCAGTCCATTGTAGACTCTTGACAGGTCCCTCAGATTGAAAATGTAATGGAACTTGGAGGGAGTTGGTGGCAGGTCTTTGATGATGTTGTTGTACAGCTCCAGTGTGCAGATGGTGACTTTATTACAAACCTTCTGTACAACGTCCTCAAATGTCTAAAAAATTTGATCAAGTTTATTATATCCGAGGGATATGGATGATTGAGATTCTGATATGTATTGAGTTATGTGGAGAGAGAAACAGATACTCACTCTGGTGTGGCCTTTGAGGATGGAAGCATAGATGAGGTGGAGGGACTCCACTGAAGGGAAAGGAATGCTGAAGACACTGAAGAGCGAGACAAAGCGGGGATCTACCTCATTTCTCCCACCTCCAGCCTTTCCCATGGCAGCAATGAAGCCGAGGTCCTTGAGGATTTTGTAGTTAAGCTCCTTCCCTCTGTCATATATGCCTCCTCGGTCCAATAACAGCTTCAGAAGTGCGATAGGCTGCTGTGTGCCATAACTATCCACCTGGATGAGCATACAGGATATTAAAAGAATGGCAAACATACAACCTAAGTCACTTATCACAGTAAAGGAAATAGTAGTTGGGAGCTCTTAGCTGGTACCTTTGGCATATTCATGTCATCCATAAAGACCAGCAGTCTCTTCCCCATAGGAGGCCCATAGATCTCTTTGGTTCTTTTCTCCACATTGGCTTCCAGGTTCCTCTGCAGGTCCATTGAAGTTGTCCTGGATGAGAAATTGATGATGAGAGTAATCTAAAAAGAGAGGAGAAGAAATATAATCTCAAGTGGCATAAAAAAATACACACATGCATTTTTATTATTATTAATTTTAATGTGTTTATTTTGGGGGACTGGGGCTGATGCTGTGCTCCCTCTGGTTTGAATGTCTATTACCTTGCTTCTATTGTATTTTTATTTTTGTTTGTCAAGATTGAAAGTCTCATTTGATGTGTAGAGCTGTCATGTACCAACCCAACCAAAATCAATTAAAAAAATGAACTATACAGATAAAAAAAAAGAAAACATATAAACATGCACGGTTAGATAAACTCACTCTTGTATCACCATTGAGGGTCTTTAAGAAGTTAAGAATCGTGGCAGTCTTGGAGGTTCCAGACTCTCCAACCAGAAGCACTGGCCGCTTAATTTTCACCATCTGTTCCAGGATCCAGCTGGCCCTCGTGGTATCAATAGTTGGCACTATGGCAAAGATGGAGGATGAAGGAATCATCAAAGTGGAAAAAGGAGCTCGGGAGGGCAAAAAAGTTTAAATCCAGTACAGTATGTATGTATACTTGATTTTATTTTTTGAGGACACTTGATTTGTCCATGTCTTACAGCTAACAGAATGACCTTTACCTAGAATATCTGCAAACTTCATGTCAGGATTGTGGATGTATTTGGTCACCAGGGAACTCCAGGGAACCCACTTCTCCTGGGTTCCATCAAAATGGAAGTCATACAGAGTCGGGAGGTATCCTGTATGGATGCAGACATTTTGTTGTCAATAATAATGTTGAAAAATTTACATAATAAAATTCATCTGCACATGTTCACGTGGAGAATAAAATGGTTAAAAAGTAAAGCTAGGTTTGCTATATTTATATACGTATTTATATACATTTGAAAACCATCAAGGAATCCTGTTCAGTAATTTTCAACAGCATCTGAAATGATGGTCGACCAGTTTTTTTTTTATAGATATATGTTTTGGGGGGCTTTTTTTTAATGTATAGGACAGAGAGTGGGAGAATGACATGTAGCAAAGGACATTAGGTGGGAGTCAAACCCACGACGGCTGCAGAGGACTCACAGCTACATGAGACATACGCTCTGCAAACTGAGCTACCTGGCCACCTATCTTTTTTTTTTATCTCATATATAGTCACATCTCTCAACCCTGTTCTCTAATACAGTGGTTGCCAAACTTTTTCCTGAAGGGACCCCTTTTCTATCACTGAATGAACTGATGACCCCTGACTAATTGACATATTGTATGGATATTTCATATTATATTTGATGTTTCACAATAACAGTACAGAACAACCGATAAACTGTACAATTAACACAAATAGTGAACGCAATAACTGCAGGTGATTTGGGTGAATTTTGAGCATTTTTTTTAAAATAAAATTCTCTCTCTGTGTTAGTTTTTTAAAAATAATCTCAAACTTAATAGGCTTCTTTCAGTGTCTAGTTCAGTTTTCAATTTTCTCCACAGAAATGCTGAGATTCAGGCCTACTGTGAATTTCTAAAAAAGTTTTCTTACACCCCAAATCAAGAAGATTCACAACTCCCCATGAAGCAACGAGGGGTCAGGACCCCCAGGTTGAGAAGCAGTAATCGAGCATACATATTACATTTTTACCAACAATCAAACTATACTGTATGTACAAGGGTATATTTAAAAAATGCACAATTTTGATAACGCATACTCATTTCATAATCATCAAGCACTAATACTTGCTTCTTACCTGGGATCTCACCAGGTCCAGCCAGGGTTTTCTCATCATGCACTGTGGTTAAGCAGGAAAGCCTTTTGATGAACTCATCAAACTTGGTCCTGCCACTCTCCAGCAACGTGGCTCCTAGTGAGCAGTACAGCGCTTCCAGGAAGTAACACTCCAGGACTTCAGCACTGCTGTTCTCACCCTCAAGCAACGCATCCAGTGTCAAGCAAAGCTGAGTCACCTGAACACACAGCCAACACATGCACAATTCATACAAGTAACATAAAATATGAGGCCATACTAATTCTTCCTCAGTTCTTCATGTACAAACACCAGAACTGAAGTACATTTGAGATGGATGATATTAACCCACCATGTTCAGATCTGTCTGAGGGACAACAGTCTTCAGTTTCTGGCCCTGTTTGCCATCAACAATACCATCCACAATCATGTCAATACAGCTGGGCACATATTTCTCAAACAGTTTGTTGAGCACTTCTTGTTCCTAGAAAAAACCCAAACACATTGTTGAGTTGTTATCAAATTATGAGCAAATACAATTATTACATAGTGGTTATGTTTTTGTTTTTTTTTCTCATACCCTGCCAGGTCTGTTGGCTACCCATCTCTGCCAGTATGGGGTGTATCTTAGGTTTTTGGGGTCGACAAAAACCATTCCACAGCGGGAAACAGTAGCAGGGGACGCGTACTGCAGATCTCCAACCTGTAACAGTGAAGTTTCATTCTATTATGACCTGAAAGTTGCCTTGCAGAAAAGTGTAGGGAAATTCAGACAAACCTCGAACAGCAGGGCACAGTGACTTTGTAAACGGATCCGTTCTCCATTGGCTAGCGTAAGGAGCTTGTTGTCATCCATCACTGAGTTCATATTCTCCACCCACAAAGCGTCCACATCCCCGTCAAACAGGATGTACCTGTGAGCCCAAGTTCAAGTGTTTTGTACTATTTCAAAGAAATTCTTCCTTCTTCCTCTCCTCAATTATGAATAAATATGAGAATGACTAAGTGACTCCTTTAATTACTCTTCTTTTTACCTCCGCTCTTTTTTCTCAGTAGGCTTGTTGATGTCACGGAAGATGTTGGATAAGATCCCATCAGTCCAGTCTCGAGTGTCAGGGTCCAGAACACCATAAAGTTCAATGACACTCATGGCTTTAGGATTCAGAGGATACATCTTGGTCTGCAATCCCAATCTGATGATGAAATAAAATAAAGGTTACTACTGTCCACACAAAAGATCAGGAAGGTGTGACAATAGGTGGTTTAAACTGACACTGACTTGGTCTGAGCTTGACATAATGTGCTGATCACAACCGATTTTCCGCCACCTGTTGGGCCCACAATCATAGTAGTGTGTCTGGTCATCATTGTCTCATACATCTGCACCACTTTATCCACCTGAAACCACAGAGAATATAAAGAATATGGCATTTCAGCATCTAAATGCTCAGATGGTAAAACTAAATATGTCTGCAGATCCACATTAGACACCTGGTTAGGCAGTAGGATGTATTTATTCTCCTCCAGGATCTGTTCCACAGCATCATTGAAGTTGGGATAGCGAACACGAGGGCAGTCCAAACCAGGGAACAAGTCGGAGATCAGCCCGAGGAACAGAGGCACATCCTCAAACACAAACTTTGGCAGGTTCATGTCCCTGAGAGCACGCATTAACACCACATCCTGTGGACAAGAAACACCAGAATAACGGCAAATAAGTGACAAAAACATTAATAAATCTTCAGAATTAACATGTTTACAAGGATTAAAGTGGAAAATGTTTTTATGATTGAAAATGTCATATCAAATTAACCTCACCCAATTTAAATTTTATATCTGTGGGACCTCCCTCTAGTTTTTCTCCTTTATTGTTTCGTAAAGGTCAAGTGTGTAGGATTTAGTGGCATCTAGCAGGGAGCTTGCAGATTGCAAACACTCACTCTTCACTTACAAGTGTCTAGGAGAAACTACTGTAGCTGCAAATTACATGCAAAACATGAAAGGCCAGATCTAGATCCAGCGTTTAGTTTGTCCATTCCAGACTACTGTAAAAACATGGCAGTGCAAAATGGGGGACACTGTGGAAGAGGATCAGTGCCCCATGCCGATATAAATGGCTCATTCTAAGGTAATGAAAACGCAACATGATCCTAATTTCAGATTATTATACACTAATGAAAACATACTTGTGAATAATATATTTAATTTCTGACATACTCTGCCAACAGATCAACAAACCTTAATCTTTAAACTACAGTTCTTTTGAGAAAAAAACAGGTTTTCAGGTAGCTTGGCAAAGAAAGTGTACTGTATGTCAATATGGAGCAGAGTGAATGTAATTGACACAGTTTTTAAGTCAAACTGACAAGGAGCAGTAAAACCTGTAATTAAGTACCACATTGATGAGAAAGTGTGGTATAAGCAACATTTCTTGTTGCAGGATGTTAGATGGACACTGCCTGAATCAGCATAAACAAATCTTGCATCGGACAATTCCAACAGCAATCAAGGTTCAGTCTACTGTATATACCTGACGGATAATGAATAATTACCATCGTCGTTCCATATTGAATGTAAGCAAAAAGATGGTCACAATATGAAAATGAAACAAATGATCTCTGGTCTCTACCTCACGGAGGTCTGGTGAACCTCTCTTCAGCTCTCCTGCCATCACTAAGACAGACTTCAGAGCTCGCAGGCCAAAGTCATAATGAGACTGCTTGGACAGCTGCTCACGAGCCAGCTTATACAGTACTGTCATCTTCCTTGCCAGCACCTGGATTGAGCAAAAGTGAAGAGATAAAATCTTCAATAAATTTTTTAAATTATTAATTCTAATTTATTCTTGCATTTTCGCACTACTGAGAACACTAATATAAATCTTGTACATTATAGTAATATTGCATATACACTGTTCACTATACATTGCTCAGGATGAGAGCTGAATAGTAACAATATCATTTGTGTCCAGTGTGCATGTCCCTCACCTTGGCCATAAGGAAGCCCTCAGAAAAGAGCATGATCTCACAAATCTGTTGCAGGTCAGGTACAATGACCACCACAGGTCTGAAGAGGGCTTTGACTGACTCTGGCAGCTCAGTACGTCCTGCATAGCCCGGGTTCATGGTGATGAAAATACCAATGCGATCGTCCAGGCTGATCTCTTGCCCTTCAAACTGATGTGCACAGTGAGAAGAAGGTGGTTTAAGGTGAATAAAGGTCAACAACTCCTCTGCATGTAGGTTAAAAAAGCAAGTGCATCGAGTGAAATAACCTTCAATATTTGCAAAATGTCATTATTTTCAATGCATTTCTATGCATTGATGCAATTCTACAACAGACTTACGTGAAACTTTTTACGGTGCAACATGAGAGCATTGCGGATAGTCTGGATTTGGGAGGAGATGACTGACAACACTGATGCATCGATACGATTGAACTCATCAAAGCAGCCCCAAGCTCCACACTGAGCGAGGCCAGACAAGATCTTACCCACAGCCTACACACAAAGAGGAAAGGAAATCAAGGAAAAAAAAAAGTCTATTAACAAATTAAAAAAAAAAAAAACAGAGTGGGTTCTACGTGAGTACAATAGAGTTAAGTTTTGGCATCACCTCTGAGACTTATACAAATGAGCACATTGCCAGCAAAGAAACAATTTGTGTACATTAAATGCATGAACATACCATACGCACACATATATGTTTGATTATAGACACCCTCTATTATTATTAGGTGTGGTTGCATTTTTTTATATGTGACACATAAGGCCATGGCTCACCAATCAAACACTTTACAACAACAGGGACCATTCTAAAGCTGGCACTGTGTTTTAAAACTGCCCATGACACACTGATCAAACAAATCCAAACATAACAGTTGACCACGTTTAACAGCTGACTGCCAAAATAAACTCAAAATGGAGAGTGAAGAGGATACCTACTGTAATTAAGAAACACTTCTGGTACTATTGTGTTTAAAAGTGGCAAGATGACTTCAAACATGCAAGAAATTTCAGAAATATTGGAAGAAAATCTAGAGCAATTTTTTAGTCAAGGTTAAAAACTTTTCTCTTTTCATGCACCTATGACTCAGTGCTAAAATCTGCACTAAATATAATCAACATAGAGACATTTATTTATCACTGGGGCAAAAGCAACACATAGTAATGTTTTAAATGTGAATTATGATATGAACTAATTGATGTCATTTCTCAAGAAACGTTACAGAACAGGTTTAAGATATTTTTCAGTAGCAGCTCGCTCTTTTACGTGTAGCCTTCTTACCATGTTGTCCATGCCCTCACCACAGTTTGTAACCACACAGAGCAGGCCTAAGGCCTTGGCCAAATCTTTGGTGGACTCTGTCTTTCCTGTACCAGCTGGTCCAGCAGGAGCTCCACCCAGGTACATGGAGAGGGCCTGCATCACAGACACACACCCACATACAGACATCCTGTGAGCTGACAGTGTAATTTACAAGTGTCTGCTTGGGTGCGTTATTAATTGGTTTAGTTGATGATTTGAAATTTGCAAAACTTCTCAGACCTGCGTGATGGTGAGGTAGATACGGTCTGTCAATGGGGTTATAACCAACCGACCATTCAGCCCCATGTATTCATAGCCGTAAGAGAATGAAGCACTGCACTGGCGCACAAATAGGTCATCTTGTTGTTTGACCCAGTAGAATCTTAGTTGACTTTCCCACTCAAACTCTCGTGCATCCATTATACTGGAAGGACAGTTACAGTTTTATCGACATCCACCTTCAGACAAATGAGTTTTACTGTCATGTGTTATGAAAAAACATTAAAACTGGCAAATGTTAAATGTTACCTGTTTTGCACAAAGCTGTCTACAATGTCTCTTGCATGGACGTCGATGATAAGCACGGTGTTTATCTTTCGTCTGTCATTTTTCTTCATAGGTTGTGTAATGCGTGTTACCAGCTCATCAATCTGCTGGTGCATTTTCTTAGCAAAGTTCTTCAACGCATGCTTCTCTCCTTTCTTCACTTCATTAAACACATCCTCTACCTCCCAGGTCCACCACACTTGATTTGCAGCCAGCACCACCATGCCCTGGTACAGCAACATCCAGTCCACCCTGAGCGCCATGAGAACGACACATTTACTGTGGCGCATTTACACGTACAGACACTGGAAAAACTGCTCATATACATGTAGTATCATAGTTATCATAGTTTGTATTTTTATTAAGTTTATTTATTATTTCATTTTAATTGTTGTTCTCATTTCAGTTTATTTTCAGTTAGTTTTTGGAGTGGGTTTACTAGTTTCACTTCAGCTGTTACTGTTTAAAAATGTTGAGTTTTTATTCAACATTAGTTTTAGATTTTTTCATTACATTGTGTTTGTCAGTGGCAAAATTTAAGAAGTTCATAATAGTTTATAATAGTGAGGACAATTCACTCACAGTCATTCCAAACATTCCAGTATTAATACACATATGCACCAATTACTCTTTGTGTATGTTTTGTTGACAAATTTGACCAAATTGACAAACACTAAAACTAAAGACATTTCCTATATATTTTTATTTTAAGTACAAAAAGTAGTTGTAGTACAAAACTAGTTAATATTTCTATTAACTAAAATGTTTGTTTTTTTCAGATCTAGTTTTAGTTAACTATGATAATCTTAACACATACCTGCTCCTGTCCTCACAGTAGCGGAAGATTGCTTCCTTGGTGATGAGTCTATTAGTCCTCCTCATCTCCTGTAGTACTCCTGTCATCCACTCCTCCACCCGGCCCTCCACTGGGATGGGCTTCTTGAGCTCCATCACCTCACCCTCAGCAGACACCATGGCTCCAGCGAGTGTCTCCCCATTGCTTTCCACATCAAACCTCAGAGATGCTATGTTATCATACATCTTGTGGAACAAAGAAAAGAAAAAATATTTAGTAAAATGTTTCACACACATGACAAGTAGTGATCCTCCTCATCCCTGATACCTTGATCATGTGCTCCTGGACACAGGTGGGGTCACTACTCCCCAGAATGCTGAGCAGTTCATCATCAGAGATGAAGAAGAAGCGAGGAAACTCGTTCCGCTTGGAGTCCAGGTAGTCATTGAGACTCTTCTGGCACCTCTCTAGACCATCACTCAGGGCCTGGAGGTCTGTCAGCCGGTTTGGAACCAGGCAACAACGCTTGATGTTTGGACCCTTCACTGTGTCACTCATTATCTACATAAAAAAGAAAACAAATATTATTTTGAGGTGTCCAGTAGCACTGTACTATGCTGTAATTTGGTGAATATTACGGCAACACTCACTTCTTTAAACTTTTTGTCGATGTTATCAAATTTCTTGGCTTCCTCGGGTAACTGCACACGAATGTCTCCGCTAATGAATATGCTCTCCAGGTACATCCATTTTCGTTGTACCAGCAACCATACCTGTAAAATTTATTTTTTTTTCAGAAGAAAATTTATGGATCAGCTTAAAGGGATAGTTTGGATGTTCTGAAGTGTGGCTGTATGAGGTACTTATACATAGTGTATTAACAACAGTAGATGGCGGTCAGCATGGCTTCCAACCGGTGTTGGAAGCTAAGCAATGGACTGTTGTGGACAAGGTCAGCGACAAAACATAATTTAGCCACCTAAAAATATCAGTATCGGTTAGTTTAAGAGCATGCTTTATTTAGAATATTTACACTGCTTTACGGTACCAGTAGACAGTCTTTTCTGATGGGAAATTGTATAAGCCATTATTTAAGCCAAATATTTTTCTCCCCAAAGCCCAAACCAAATTCCACTGACAATTATCATTTTACCTCACAGAACATGGAAGTTGTCCGTCTACTGTCAATCAGTTTGTTTGTGTTACTGTATGACTTTGGAGTTTAGTTTAGTTTGGATTCACATGGGTCACACAATAACACAAACAGACCAACAGATCGAGGGAGCGGTGGACCAGCAACTCTCCTATTCTGTGAGGTAAAATGACTGTTTTCGCCAAGGGAGTCTGGCTGCTATGGGAAAAGCCATATTTATCTAACATGACGGTGGTTTCTCATTGGAAAAGGTTGTCTGATGGTTAGGAAAAGGGGTGAAAAGATTCTAAATAAAGCATATACTTAAAATCATAATGATTTCTTTAGGTGGGCCTTTTTTAGGTAGAAAAATACATTTTGCTGCTGAAGCTGTACACAGCAGTACATTGCTTAGCTTCTAACACCAGTACTCCTGCTGCTTCTACAGCAGCATCGCCATCTACAGGTGTTGATAAAGTGACTATGGAAAAGTAGCTCATATAAGTCTTCTTCAAAAAATCCGAACTACCCTTTTAAGAGCGATGGGAGATTTGGCTGCTCTCACTGACCTCAATGGCTTCACTGATGAGGGACAGGTCTTTTTCCCATTGTTGTATGGTACCAAGAAAAGGTCCAACAAAACGGCTGCCTGCCATGCTCTGTAAGTTCATGGCATCGTTGTCCACGTTTAGCAGGATTTCATCCACTGCACCCAGAATAGAAACACGTTCCTTGGTGCGTTTAAAATGCGCCACCACATTGAACTTCATGTTCTCCCAGGTCTCCACCACCTCCTTCACTCCCTGGAAGCACACACACGTGCACACACACACACACACACACACACACACACACAGATAATATGTTTTACAAGTATTTATGATCTCACTGTTAAACTGACACAACTGGGGCCTGACTACAGAAAAAATTGTCCTATCTTAAGTTTCAAAGATAGGAAAAATACCATCTTCCTTTTACAAAAGCAATTCCTTAACTCATGGATGTGGCCTATCCTGTGTAAGACCTCATATCTTATCCTAATTTAAGAAATCCTAACTACAGTATAATGGTAAACTAAAATTTTCAATTGGTAGCACATCAACCAAAGGCAAAAGTAATCATCTTGGCAGTCAATATATACATTGTCTGTAAAATTTAAAGCTTGAGCAGTCTTTCAATCATAATATTTCAATGTTCATGTTGTTCCCCATCTTCATTTCCATTATCATACTGACCTAACAACAGTGGTGCTGTCAATTCGGATTTTTATTTTGAATTTATGACAAGGTCTATGCCATCCTAACTTAGAATTCCTTTAGTTAAATTCTCATTCTATATTAAAATAGGATTTTTTCCTGAATTCAGTTAGGAAACATGTTTCTGTTTTATCAAAAATCCTGAATGACGTCCTAAACTGAGATACGATAGGGGTTTTCTGTAATAAGCTCCCTTATCCCCCCCTTTGATGACTCCAGCTTGAGATACATTATAAATGCTTATAAAAGCTTGCCTTCTCAATACTGAGCTCTTTCATAGCAGAGGTGACAATGTCACCTATGACATTTGCATATTTGTGCAACTCCATAGCAAACATGTTCTCCAGAGTGAAGGTGTCAGGATTCATCTCAAAACTAGTGCCAGTCCTTTCCATCAGTTCCTTCCAATGCCTGCAGCCAAAAACATAAAGAACACATATTTAATTCATTTAGAGTGTTAATTTGATCTTCAAACTATATCTTTGCTTGAACGTAACGACACAGGTCCACCGCTGAATACTCTGAGACGACATTCACACTCCTTCATGGATGTACAGTACTGAAAATGTAAACATGAGCATTAAATATTACATCAAAAGGTTCTTATGTGACAAAAAATTGACAGAAAAACAGAACTGTTAAGTGTTTTATCAGGTTTGTAAAGGTGTTTCCTGCTCTGATCTTCAAACTATATTATTAACTGGTATACTGTTTCAGGTGTCAGACTTATTCCAGTTTTGTTCTGATGTTGATTTCCAGACTGACCTGTCTCTGAGGGCCTCATTCTTCAGGTCCAGAAGAAGAGGCAGAGACTCTCTGAACTCCTTCATGCGCCCTTCGAGGAAGAGGGCCACAGGTAACGCCCGCACATCTTTGGGCAGCTGCCTAACGCTTTTGATGAAACCCTCAACACCCTGCTGCAGCAGCTGGATGTTTAAATCCACCCACAAGGTCTGAGACCACTCTGTCTTTGCATCCTGAACGATGGAAAAGACAAACACACAAAATACTTGAAATACTTGTTGACCAGAATTATGCTTAATGTGTCCCAATATGCAATTTTAAGCCAACATATCTGACCTTCTGAGCTTTAAAGATATCATATATCTGTCTCAACCCTGTCATGTCCTTCTGAATGCTGATAACCTCCGGGTACACAGTGATTTCTAGGTCCAACAGCTTCTCAGCGTTGGCTAGCTCCTGCCGTTTTGCCACTAACTTGGCAAGGTCTGCTTCATACGTTCCCATTATGGTCAGTCCTGCAAAGAGCATAAGAGGGAGACTTGTTCCTCCACTACATTTCAAGATTTAACACCATATATTATTGTTCTGCGTATACACCTAACCGTAGGGCTCAACTGCACAAGTACCTTTGCAATTTTGCATTTCCTTTTTTTTCCCTTAATTTCATGAAGCAAGACATAACAGGTGAGAAAAAGTAAGACAGACTTTTTAAACATTAGGAGACATGACAGGGTTAACATGGATAGTACAGAGAGGTATTGGGTATAGACACCAACAATGGGAGATGGAAAAATGTGTATTGGATAGGGGGGAAGGCAGTCTGAATGTGTGTGTGTGTGTGTGTGTGTGTGTGTGTATGTGTGTGTGTGTGTGTGTGTGTGTGTGTGTGTGTGTGTGTGTGTGTGTGAAATAGCAACAGGTGAGTAAAGAAAAAGGATAAGTCAAATCAGTAGGGAGTGAAAAAAAGGGAACAGATATGGAGAAGAAGAAGGAAAAAAAAACCCCTCCTGGCAAGTACCTTTCTCCAAATCATCTCCCACAGCTCCGGGACCATGCATGTTGAAGCTTTCAGCAAAGATGGACAACTCCTGCTTAAACTCTTCTGTCTTGTCCTTTGTGATCTTTGAATGTAATGGAGGGAGAATGTAACTGTAACTGTAAGAAAACTGTAATTTGATTTTCTGTGTTGTATAGGTTTGATGTCTTACCACAGTAAATGATTTCTTAACATCTGTCAGACTTCGATCCATTTCTCTGGATTCTGTAAACAGGTCACTCCATATCTGGTCAATCTTGCCCACAAGCTCCAGTTCATCCTCTCCAACCTACATACAGAAAATATGGCACAAAAAGTTAAACAAGAGACACAATCTAAACATATTAAGGAACAATAATTTAACATAAAACACACAGTACCTCTATTTTGTAGATAGCCAGTGTTCTGTAACTTTCCTGGATATACTTGAATCTCAGCTCCACATCTAGAGACATGTCTCTGATGTCTGAGATGGTGCTGAGCACAGACTTCAGGTCTTCAAATGTGTCAGGGGTCTGTTTCAGCGACTTAGAAAGTTGCTGTTGTATGAAATAGCCATAAAGATGAATCACATATAAAAATCAAAGACTTTTTTCTACATAAATGTATGACACAAACAGTGTAGCATGATTCAATACCATGAGTTCCTCTCTTAGACTGAAGAGATCATCTTTGGTAGGCTTGTGGAGCAGACCACCCAGTGAACTGATCCAGGACTCAGTGATCTCCTGCAGTGTTTGAGCCAGAGGCTCCAGGTTTATACGGATGATGTGCTCGTTTTTAAACAGAGGCTCCAGCATCACCTCCTGTTTGATACCAGACAGGAAGTGCAGCTTATTATCATACAGGAAACAGGTTGGTTTCCTTGCAGCAAACTTTTCATTGATGGCTTTGTTCCTCTCCCAAAGTGCCCGATAGCGTTTCCAGTGGTTAAGGTGAGGATCCAGAGAGAGGAGCAGCCGCTGGACGTTCTGGGACACTGTCATGGCGCTCTCATTTATCTGAGGATGCTGCCACACATCACTGCAGAAAGTAAATGTCACCAACTCCTCTTCACCATCCAACCGTTGTGGTGGGCACTCAATGCAGGTTCCACGCATCCAACGCACAAATTGCTGAAACACAGTCTTTATTAGATTAAAAATTCTATTTTTTTAAATGCCGTGATACTTTGTGATGACAACTGTGATAATCCCACCTTGGTGCTCAATACACAGTCTCTGATACACTGCATGATCAGCCAGTAGATCTCATTGCTTCGGGGCTGCAACACAATCTTTGGGGCAGACAGGATGGCATGAATTTGGAAAAGAGCGGTATTTCCCATCAGGGCTGTGTTGAAAGCCTGAATGCTCCTGAATGTGAAAGTCAACAAGAAGGATGTTAGCAGTGGTGCTGCTCACAAAGTAGGTGATTTCAAAAACATTAAAGGGATTCTTTGAATTATTTGAAGTGGGGTTGTATAAGGTACTTACCCATAGTCAGTGTATTACGTACAGTAGATGGTGGTCAGCATGCCACCAGTTTGAAGCTATGAGTTAAGCAATGTACTGCTCTGGACAAAGTCAACAATAAAATATATTTCTGCCACTTAAAAAAAAGGCCATTCTATGAGCTACAACTACTCTGAACACAGGAATTGCTGGTCTACTGCTGCCTCAATTGGTTAGTTAGTTACTTTTATTGTATGACATCTGTGTTTTAAAAGGTTAGTTTGGATTGACCGAACAGGGCAGCTGTAGACCAGCAACTCATGTGCTCTGCAAAGTAAAATTACTGTTTTTGGCAAAAGAGTGTGTTGGCTTTGGAGAGAGCGATATCTGGATTACAACAGTGGTTTCCTGTCTGAAAAGGCTGTCTGACAGCAAAGTAAAGCAGTGACAATATTCAAAATATAGTGTATACTTGAACAGATATTGATTTTGTTAGGTGGGATTTTTTGTGGCTAAACAACGCTTTGCTGCCTTGTCCACAGCACTACATTGCTTAACTTCCTACACTAGTACTCCTGCTGTTTCTCTAAACTGGGGGTGTGCCAACCACCATCTACTGTGGTTAATACACTGACTATCAACAAGCACCTCATACAAGTCCACTTCAAATAATCCAAACTATACCTTCAACATCATGTAATTACCTCAGCACCATCTTCATGATGGCATCTAGCACCTTGTGTTCCCAGTACACGTAATAATCTGCCATACTTTTGGCCTTGCCAGTGCTGGTTTCCATGATCAAATGTTCTGTCTTAGTGATGAGGGGTCCAATCTCGGCATACTTTCTACTCAGCAAATTCAGAGTCTTGGCCCGCTCGTGCTCAATATACCCACAGAACTCCTTGACACCTTGAAAAAACATGGAATTAAATAAATGAAAATAAGGTTGAATTACTATAGAATAGTTATCATACATGTTAAATACTATCCTTCTATTAGTTCTACCTGGTAAGTTGTTTGTATTATCTGGGACTGGAAATTTCAGCAAGTTGGTCATCACCATGGATTGCAACCTGGAGTTAATATCGCTCTCATTCTTCTGAATCTGATTGACGACTGTCTCAAACTTAGAGACAGTCTCAACGCCTTGTTTGATGAAGTCAGTAATACCTACAACCAAAAGCATACTAGTATGATCTCTGAGTTCAATTTTACAGACTCTGACCACAAGTGTGCATAAGATCACAAATTACACAGACATTTCAGACTCCATAAGAACCATACCCAAAGAATTCCAGCTGAGTCTTTTGCATCCAACATGCAACTCCTTTCTGACCGCCTTGATATGTTGGTCCAGCATAATGCACTTTGCCTCGCTCAGACTGTCCATTATCGAGTGGTAGCAGTCAACAAGCTTGTGCAGATCATTAACATACCTAAAAACCAAGGTTGAAACAGGTCAGGCCAGATATGACGTCAATGAGTGTTTTTTTAGTTTGGTATAAACTCTGTATTCAGTTACTGGGGAGTATTATTACATGGCGAACTTGTCCCTCTGTAGAGCAACAGTTAGAGCCAGATCAGGCACAGAGTGATCCAGTAACACAAGATAGTTTGTCTCGGAAATGATTTCCTTGAGCTCTGGAGCAAAGTTCACAATGTATCGCACATCCCTCTGTAGGCTGCCTTTAGTATGTGGGACATCCTTAAAATGAGAAAAGTCAAACACAAACAGGGAGTCTAAGAGAATGAAAATAGTTACTGTATCTTTATATTGCACAATACTGAGTAACAATTATGAGTAAGTAACTAGAGAGATACATACCGATCCTGCCTGGATTTGGTTTTGACTGTCAACCATGATCAACAGGGGCTGTTTCATTAACAATGGCAAGGTGCGTTCTGTCTCAGCCATCCAGCACTTGTACTTCTTCACCTCATAGTCCCTAAACTCCACGGCCATTTCCATATATTTGACCTTGGCCTGAGCAGAATGCAGCAAAAGTCACATGATGGCTTTCATTCACATTTTGATGATTTATACAGCTGTGCAACAGTGAAATGACTAACCACATGTCTGTGCTCACTCTCCAGCATCTCGGGCACTTTCAGGAAAGGAAGGATGGTGTCTTTGATGCGGTGGAGAAGAAATCGAACCCATCTGATGGCTCCTGCCACAGGAGGCTCACCCCTGTCCAGTGGTGGTTTGTCTTTTTGTCCCTCAAAGATTTCCTTTATGCTGTCCACCTACAACAACAACAACAAGACTCAGGCATTCTATAAAAGTGCTTGTGACAGGCCATGCTCCCTCTATTCAAAATCCTAATGATAAACTGGTACAGCAGCACAACATGAGATATTGCGTAGTTATACATTTTTAATATACAACAGTGTTGAATGATTAGGCTGTATGCAATGTAACTTCCATGTTTTCTACATAATAAACTGGTATTTGTATGTAATAAACTGAACCCTGATGTATCAAAGGTCTGTGGAATAAGTTTAATAACTAAATTTAGTTAAAAGTAATGCAGTGTCATATTGTCAGTCAAATAGGTTTGTACCCTTATTTACAGTACAATGTAACACATGGTCACATTGCCAAACACCTGTAAGGACTCACTATTTTTCAACTGAAGCTTTGTATTGATCTGATATTATCATATATTTGGAAAGGTATTAATTCATTTTGAAATCTAACTGCAAAGTAGGCCTGGACAACAAAAGACAGTGATATAACATATGGCGGCAACAGACACTTCATTAATTTTAGTGATAAAATTGTTCAATAGTTTCAATTAAATGCAATAAATGCAAACCGCCATGAAAGCAGATAACGAATCCCTCCTGGCTCATAAATCGTTGTGTTGTTCAGTTGCACCATCAACATATGACACAACAACAAAAGCAGTGTGGAGTGAGAAAATGAGTACAGGAAGTTGTTAATAAAAAAGGACAGGTCAGCTTACCAGCGTGGCATTTCTTTTGTTTGTTTGTCTTATAAGTCTATTGCCTGTGCGCCTGGATGAATAAAGTTTTTAAATTCAAAGTAAATGGCTAAATTTAGCCTATTTCTCCTGGTCTTTATTGAAAATAGGTCAGTGGAAATTATGAATAATTATCAAGACCGACTGAAATTGAACACTTTATTTTGATGATTTTTTCAGCTAAATCGCCCAATCCTACGGCAAAGTCAAATATCAAGCAGCGCTTTTTCTTGATTTCACATTGTAGTACAGTACCTCTTTGCAATAGTGAGCAAGGATGTCACTAAACTTCCTCATCAAATGGATGTTGATGGCCTCTCTGGAGCGAATGTGCTGGAATTTCAGGAGCAATTCAATTGCAGCAGCGGAAGAGCGCAGTGTCTTAAAAGACTGATCAATTAAGTTGATGGCCTCTCCCTCAAGAACCTGAGACATATATAAGAAGTGAATGAACTTTATAACTTGAGTACAGCAAATTACTGAAAACTGTGCATTTTTATATGTGCAAGCTCACAAGTATACTGGGCCTCATGCAAGAACATTTTTGTAGACTTATCTTACATTTCTTTCCACTTTTTTTTGTACAGTGGGCTCATCCAAGTGTGCCACGTCAGATTCAGCAAACATTCCTGACTTCAGATAACTGAACTGTAAAATGGGAACTGTAATTTTGCATAATTAGAACTTCACGAGTTTGGACATTGAAGTCCTGTCTTTGGAGATCCATAAAGGAAAGTCAATACCTGTATCATCGTCAGCAGTGGAATTAAGGGACCAAGCCAAGAATTTGGAAAAAATAACAAGTGCTGTTTATGCTGCGTCACCTGAGGCTTGTTCTGCCTCTAAAATAAATAAGAAATGTGGTTTGAAATGGAAACAACCTGACAAAAAAACACTGTCTCGCCACAGCAAGGTGATCGATGACTGCAACAGGCCGAGGAGATGAAGCAGAAGTCTCCCATCATGGAGATGGATGACAGAATATTTTCCATAACAGGTGATGCTGTCAGGCAACTGAGGATGTTCCCCTGGACAGCGACTTGCATAAACCTGAATAGGCCTGGCAGTAATAGTAATAGCCAATTCAAATTAATAATGAATTAATGATGAACTCCAATTACAGAGTCAAACAGGATAATGTCAACATAATTATGAAGTGTAATTTATACAGGATTTTCAAACTCAGAATTGCATCAAAGAAATGAAATATACAATTCATTGGTGAAAAAATTGAGGTTTGGATAATGACACACTAACATGACTCCTACGACACGTCTGGACCACTCATAAACTGTGTTTGTACCTAAGAGAAAATTCAAAATACAAGAAAATTGGTGAATACAGCAAGTTCTCCTAAATCACATGTACAAGAAGAACAAATCCATTCGTACGAGTGGTTCTTGCATGAGGCCTATTGTTAGTCATGTGTAATTAAGTTGTTACGTTGGTCCAGAACTCACATTTTCTGCATTAATTGTCCTAAACTCACCTGAACTGTAGTGTTGAAGTCTTGTATGATCATCTTCCAGCTGCTCATGTTACAGATGCTGAAAAGATTGAAAGTGATGCCTTCAAAAGGCAAAACCAGACTATCCACTCTGCACAGCACTTCATCGATGCATTTTGGGTCACCAGTCACACCTTTCAGTTCTGGACCAAGGATGTTATGGAACTCCTCTAAAATCTGCACAACACAAATCCGAGAGATATCTTCCAAAAAACTGAGTTTCTTTTTATGCATTCACATGTTCAGCTATTGAGTAAGAAGGCAGTATTCATGAAATGGATGAACACTGACCTGTAAAACATTGCACAAGTCCTGGCAGACAGAAGCCATGTAATCAGTCCTCTCAAACAGTCGCTTACGGTCAAATTCCCAGCGTAGATTCCTGCCAGTTTTTTCAAGGCCAGCACGCATCTCAAAGTAGGATGACTTCCACAGGTCCAGAACCTGCTTAGCCTCATGCACCTTGGATATGGCCACTTCCCTCTTATCTCTGTTCAAGGAACAGCACACTGTTAAGTTAAAGTCTCCTGAAACCGCAAAAGAACCTATCTGAGCAAGAGATTTTGACTGAACTTTATCTAAAAGAATTTAAATGTATCCACACATACGTGAATATCATGTGGACATCAATCGCTGAATTCACACGATCACATAGCTGCCAGGCAATTCGCTCCATTAGAGGGACCATACGCTCGTTGGTGTTATAGTGGGAAGAGATCATCCACACAAGCTGCAGGCTGTCCAACATATCAGGGATGGTCTCCATGATCACACCAAAATTTGCTCCAGTTGCCAGATTCTAAAACAGACAACGGTAACTTTTATAACTGAAGGGCAGGATACATGTAGTTAAAGTTGGTACAAGGACTTTTTAACTGGTTATGAAACAGTCTCGATATAATACTGATGCCTCTATCTGACCTACATAAGATAACAAGACCATCAGTGAGGGGATGGGCAAGGATATTTTTATATAGTTATTCTTAATGCATGCCACCAAAAATCTCCATGAAATCAGATGAAATGAGTCTGTTTGCACTTTCTCTGGCAGAGTTAGAGTGAGTAGTACATTAGCCAGCTAAATTTATAAAATGTTTACCATGAAGTGTCTTTCCAGTGTCCTGAGGAAGCGCAAATTATCAGCGGCCTCCCTACGGTATTTGTTAAGTTCAACAACCGTTCCTTCTAGCGTCTCAACAATGCCTGTATTTGCTTTGGTCATCACCTCCAAGATCTTCTTTACCACAGGCAGTTCAAGCTGCTCACTCATAGCACCCAGGACAGATGCACGTTCCCGCCAAAAAGCTATCTCAGCCAAAGGTCCGGGTGCCTAGAGAAAAATGAGAAGTGACTATTTCACATCGCTCTGTGGATATTAGTGTGTATGTTTTATGCTTTCTTTTGCCCAATCATTTCACTTTGCGCTGAAGGGGAATTAATTTCTTGGTAATATCTGAGCAGCCACTATACATGTAAATGTTGGGCTTGATAGCAAGACCTTCAGCTGAAGTTTAAAGGGACACTTCCCCCCAAATTCTAAAATATGGATATACGAATATAATGGACCTAAGTAGCACTTGGCTTGTGGTGCTCAAAGCGCCAAAAAATAAATCTATCAGCCAAGGGGGACAACACTACCCAGCAACTCACACCAAAACACTCTAGATGGATAAATAGCACTACAGGTAAGAGAAAAAATTTTGTTTTTGATTTTGGGGTGAACTGTCCCTTTAAGTTCTTTAACTGTGATACCATCAAATCTGTTTTTTCAATTCAGAGGATCTGAACAGTCACAAACCTGTGGCTTTTTCTTTTGCTGCTCCTCAATAACAATGGTAATCTGAGTCTGCCAGTTCATCACACACTGCTCCATCTCCTCTAACATCTCTGAATTAGAAAGAAGTACATCCACGTCTGGCTCCAGATGTAGCTCAGGAATGTGCAATGTAATCTCATCTGCAACAAAGAGACTGATCTTTAGATTCTACTGTTTAAAAAGAAATACAAACAGAAGCAGTGCTTATATTTAATGTCTTGAGCAGAGCATTCTTGCTAAGAGGACACCCTTCACAACAGTTTACAACACACAAATTCCTGGAACACTGTAAACCATAAATTACTCACTCAACCTAGAAGTTAACTGTAAACAGCTTGCACATAAAACTTGTAATACCCTTAATAATAGTAATGTTCTTTTAATGTTTTATTTTAATGTATTTTTATGGTATTGTAAAGCCCCTTAAATTGCATTGTGTCTGAATGGTGCTATATAAATAAACTTGCCTTGCCTTGCCTAGTAAATAATTTTGAGCTGCATCAACTTAAAAATGTAAGTTGGCTGAACTTGGGTTAAAATTTCTGAAATTAAAAACAATGATCCCTTGGTATATCTAATAACACAAACCTTCAATCTGAAGCTGTTGAATAGTTGTGTTGAGCATTTCCAAATACTTGTACGTCCTGTTGAGCATCTCATCACGACCAGGGAACGGTCCACTCTCACCAGCACAAGTCATCTCCACTTCGTGGGCCATAAGCACAGTGTACATCTGCAAACAGAGATGGTGAAAATTTACATCCTGCGCACTGTAAAAACAAAAGAGGGAAAACTGAAAAAAATTTCACAGCAACTTACTTCAATAGAATTTTGAGTTTTGGCAAAGTTTTACCAACCAATTATGCTTTGTTGAGATAATTTACTTTTTAAATTTTAGATAAACTTGAATCTCAAGATTTAGAAAGAAGTGAAAAATGTTTAATAATTCAATATTTCCAATTTAGACCATTTCAATTTCAAGCACAGAAATAGGGAGAAATCAAGTTCACAGCTCACAATGAACAATTTTTTAAATATAAATTTGTTTGGGTTTCTAAAACTCAAATATTCAAGTTTATCTAAGGAAGAAAAGTAAATTAAATTGCGAATGTGATGTCAACAGTTTTTTCTGCTGTTGTTACAGTACATTAAGGTTTTGTTTGACTATTGGTGGTGACTGTGAATTAATTTTACTTACATTGGCAAGCTTGCTCTGCATGATAAGTAGGGGGTCTCCACATTGCCAGCCAAAGTCAAATAGCATGGGCATCAGGTCCCTGGCTTCCGTCATGTCCAGTGGTTGAACAATGATGTCTGTTTACAACACAAACAATTAGCTCTCGGCTATTTTTTCATGTGCAGCAGAGGCTTGAAAATTCTTCACTGCAGTGATATTGATTGGCCATCTCACCCTTTGCGCTTCTGATAAAGTAGAAGACCTGGCATTTCAAAAATCTCTCTGGGTATTCATTCACTGACACATAGAGCTCAGTGTGATAGACAACTTGAATCTCAATCCTCTGAAAACACAAAATCGCACATGTATTATCTCTGTCCTCTCAATTATACACTGATAGATGATTTTAAACACAGAGTTTGATCTCACATTGCTGGGACTTTGTTCATTTGTCTCCTCTGGCCCAGAGAATATCTCAGCCTCACTGTGGGACCCGGACTTCTCGTCAGGATCTGCAGAATCTCCATCTTTCCTCCTTTCTGAGTCTGTAAATGTTGTAATTAGATGCAGTCTTAGTACACACACATTAACACAGACTGTATTGTGGAATATAACTAAGAACTGAAGTAACTGTTACAAATTAAAGGCACTTTACTTCACTTGAGTATTTCAATTTCACCAACTTACCAACTGGAATTTCAACCTCAACTTCTTCCTGTCTGATAGTTTTGAAAAACATAAGACACAACGGCGTGTCCTGCTCGGAAACGACGTTCAAATAACGGATAATTTTCTCTTCTTCTTCTCCGTCTCCGCGACTGAGAAGTTCGTCGAACGCGTTGGGACCGTCCGGTAAACTGAAACCGGCAGACACCCGCTGTCGGATCCACTCCACCCGTAAGTCGTCATGGACCATGTTTGTCAATTAGCCTAGCTACCTATAAGCTAACATTTGGAGAATTAAAAACCTTAACTCGATTATTTTCTGGTTAACCTGTCGCCATTTGAAACGGTGCCAGCATTAGCTTGTGGTTGCCACTAGCTTTAATTCCTGTCCAAGCTCTCTTGTTGTAGTTTTACACGTTGCCAAGGCAACCATCAAACGTCTCGCGCAATTGTGGGAGTGGAAAGTTGGGGAAGTTGTTCCCCCGAGTCTTGACTACGAGGCGGCTATCCGAGTCTACCGACTGGGCTACAGCAGGGGTCTACTTTTTGTTATACATCAAAGGTTCAAGGTCAGTTTTTCATTACTTTGTCGACCAGTTTGTTCCTGACTTAATATTATAGTTTCCTGTTTCTGTTTTAATTAGTGATTTTTAAAATACAAACACACTGGGTCCTGGGGGAACCCAGTCAAAGGCTCTTTTACCAATGCTGTAAAAATAGATGGAACGATTTATTGATTGAGTTCATGTCAAGGGGGTAGGGACACTGTTTGTCATTTTGAAGGAGACAGACTCAGATTTCCCCATGTGGTCTGTCTATTTTCGTTTTACACAACATTCAAATTACATGTAATTTTCCTAAAATAATAATAATGATCTGGTTTTTTTTTTCTTTAGATAGCATTAATTACATAACTAATGGGGTCCCAGTCAGTAGTCCCTTTATGTTAAATATGTTATTAGGATGAGGGTTATGAGGTTCTGAAAACCTTGACACTTTTATTATAGGTACATACAGAATGAACCATATATTTGGAACAACTGTAATATCTTATATAAGAACAAGTCATTATTTTATGATAAATGGTTTAACAATGGTATCATACTTGTGAGTCAGCTCTTTAAGAAAGAAGGACTACTGTATAATTACTCAGAATTTCTTGCCAGATAAAATATACCTATAACCCCAGAAGAATTTTCTGTAGTTTTTGATGCTATTTCACCAGGTATGTGCATGTTATTTAGGAATATTGAATACCCTCAGCCCTTGTCATTGTTGCCCCCTGACCCAACTCAGTCTCCATTAGGGAAGGTTTGTTTCTCCTCTAACAAAGGTATAAACTCCAGAATTAGAGCTTTGTTTCAGAATGACCTGGTCTCTATTCCTTCAGCAATATTTTATTGGAGTAATTTTGTGAGCAATGTAGCTTGGAGAAAGGTTTGGTCTCTACCACAGAAGTATCTTCTAACCAATAAGGTAAGAGAGGTGTCATTCAAGTTGATTCATAGATTTTATCCAGTGAAGCATTTCTTGCAAAAATTGAAGAGAGACATATATAAATTGCTCTTTCTGTGAATTACATCCTGAAACCTGCTCTCATTTATTTTGGTCTTGTAAATTTACACATGAATTCTGGAGAGATGTTAACAGACAAGATTTTTGAGTCCTCAAAAAACAAAAAAAGCTATCAAAACTGTCACTATTTGTAATCACTTTGATGTCTTAAAGTGAATCTTTTGTCACACTCTTGCATACTTTATGTATTTATTTTTTTTTTATTATATAACTATACTTTTTTTAATTATACATTATTTATTTACTTATTTCTTTCAATAACTTACTAGAGCTAATTTGTATTCTCATTATGCTTTACTATGTGATACTCTTCCATACTATTATTTCTTCCTCATTGCTTCTTTGTTGTTTCTTTGTTGCTGTGTATACTTTTACACTGTTTGCAAAGTTATTGAAATATATATATATATGTATGTATGTATATAAACCATGTGACTTCCGTATTCCGCATTTTCTACGGAAGCCGATGAGAGTGTCGCGTAATACCCACCTACCCAGCCCGTTGTGACACTGTGCTACGTTCAAAAAAATCCTGCTACACAGATTTTCTACAATCAACGTATTTAACACAAAGGAGTTAAGACTAGTCCTGCCCACGATTGATTGACTTTGAAAAACCATTGATTGACTTTGAAGTAGTCTCGTAGCGCTGTGTTTGCTGACATGAAAGTTCTGTTAGTTTTGTGCCGACTGCACGCTAGCGGAGAACCGTAACTTAGCAAACGTTGACGTTATTGAACACACCCCGTCAGACCGGACCAGTCAGCTGAACTCTGACCAAAACAAACTCAGAGCGAAAACCTTTGACTTTCAAACGGATATTTTCCAAAATGACGAGGCGATTAAACCAGAGGTGTGAACAGGAGGACTAATTTATGAGCCGGCTTGGAGAAGTGAACTGGGCTTGTAGCGGTAGTTTAAGCTAGCTGCTAGCTAGAATGCTAACGTTACCGTAGCTAACACGAGCCGTTAGCTAACGGTAACGTGATGTCAGACGACCCGTCAACAGCCTTTGGGAGCAGAAGCTGCTGCTGTTGTTGCCTTAACGATCGGCCCTGTAGATTGTAACTGGCTTACTGCCTAGCTTAGGTGGGTAGGTAGCTAGTTAGGTTAAGACTAGATACTGATCATTTATTTTTCACGTTGCTTTTCTGCTTGGAATAACGACTCCAGTATGGGGATGTGTTTACCGTGCCTTGGTGGAGCAGCGGACGACGTGGTTGTCACTCCAGATCCAGTAAGTTATTTTAATACCTTTTTTTTTTTTAAATTCTTTGTCACTAGATTAGTCAGGCTGTCACACTTGTATTCCAAATGAAGTATGAATGAATTGAAACTAACGCCGAGTGAATGTGATTAATCATATGTGGGACACCAACAGGCCCTACTAGGTAATGTTCAGGAGGCGTTGACTGTGTTTATCCTCTGTAAACACTAGTGTGGTAAGTAGGCTCCAGGCCCAGTGCAGTTAGTAAGAGCTGAAAGTTTTCTGTGTGTTTTTATAGGAGACAAGAAGACGACAATTAGCTGAGGCTGCTGAGAAAAGACAAAAAGAGGTAGGTTATTTATTTAACATGTTTATATTATAATAAGGGCAAATACTCAAGTAATGCTTAACCAATGTATGACTTATGATGATTTAATGTGTGAATTAGTGCAGGATATTTATCATGAATTCTTGTTGCCACTAACAATTATCAGGTCACTGTGACTTTGTGTGATGAGTTCACAATTAAAGGGACAGTTCACCCCCACAAATCAAAAATTCATATGTTCTTCTGACCTGTAGAGGAATTTATCCATCTAGATCGGGGGTTTTCAAAGTCTGAGGATGTGGGCCTTCCCTCAGATAAAGCTTGAAAAAACAAAAAACAAAAAACAAAAACGCCCCACTGCCCCGTTTTTCTTGCTTTGTTTCGTTCAATTCCTGGATGTCTGTGAGATCATGATTTATGTTGCTGCTTTATAGAACTTCAGACTGCACCAAATACGACAAAAAGGGTTTGTCCAGAGGCATTTATTAGTTTTGGACTCTTGGAAAGACAGTAAATGTCCCCAAGACTATCCCTCTGAACTATCCCTTTAACCAAATCACACTCATTTGGGCCATTTTATGTGATCTCACTTTGATAACTAATGTACTATTTTTTTCACATCCATTGAGCCTCTACTTTGAAAACCTTTTTTCTCTAGATTATAACATTGTCAAAAGCATTGATCCCTCTATACTTTTTCATTACCTCGTGTTTAAAAGGATACAATATCCACTAATTATAGTAAGTCATTCCTACATAAAACTACATAAAACTGCTTGGCAGCTCACACCGAAACACAAACTAGATGGGATAAATAGCACTACAGACCAGAGAAAAACATGTGTTCTTCATTTTGGGGTAAACTGTCCCTTTAACAGGCCTTCAGTTAACACTTAGGAATGCTATTTCTCCGGTTATTTTATGAATTAGTTTATATTTGATCAAGTTAGCAGTTACATAAAAGTTTATTTATGTAACTGCTTTTATGTTTATTATGAAATGTGAAATGTCTGATGACCTGTTTGATTAAAAAAGAAGCTTCATATTTTTATGAGAACAGTCTCTGTTCTGATTTCAGAGAGGCTGAGCAAATACATGGGTCTGATATAAAGTGTTATGTAACCAGAATCCATGTAATGTGGTCACGTATGTATAAAGTAATGAAGGAATCAGCATTCTTTTACTGATGATCTATTAAGGGTGACCTAATCAGATAAAGTCATAGTAACATGATCATTTGTTAGTGGTGAGCAACAGGAATTTATGATACATCTTGATTTAATTTATATATTAAATCATCATGAGTCATGTATTAGCTAGACTGAGGTTTTCAAAGTGGGAGACGGTTCTCCCCGGGGGGGTTTCTAAACAGTTTCAGGAAGGATTCAGTGAATGGAAGTGGAAAAAATATTACATTAATAATTCATTATCAAAATATGTGTGATTTGGTGAAAGAAATAGTTCAGAGATGCAGCAGTTTGTGGGAATTTAACTGCTTTTCCCAGAGTCTGAAACTAATTACTGCCTCAGGACAGACTTTTTGTGTTTGTTGCAGTCTGAAGATATGTCAGACAGCAATATTAGGCTAGCTTGGCTCAACTGTTGAGTGTCTATGGGATCAAATAACATAATGATTCCATAGACATCCAGGAATTAAGCAAAACTAAGTAAGTAAACAAAGGGGTTTCCTTTTTCCAGCTTTGTCTAAGGGGAAGCCCGCAGTCTCACTTTGAAAACCAGAGACTAAAGTATATGATTTGTACCCTTTTTAAAAAATGTTGCCCTGGTGGCTTGTTTGTGTGTCAAGTGCTAAAACCGTGTCTTAATACATTTGGTTGCCAGATTACCTGGTACATCTAGCTATAACTAATGTACTCTAATACAAGAGCCATTGCAGCACATCATAAGATTTATTGTCTGTATTGTTGTTGGATTGTATTTTGTATTGAGAGGTGAAAAAAAAACACCTCTTAGTATAACACAATACAGTTCAGCAGCAAAATGAACTAAAGCCTCCAAAATTACCAAAAAGCTCAACAGTTGTCTAAAACAGTTTAATCACAAATGCAGCACTGTAACAAAGAAAGGATTTACTGCAGGGTAGTTCAGACAAGGGCTGCACAATTAATCACAACAGTATCAAAATCACAATGTGGCCAAGTCCATACCTAATTTGCAGAACCAGAACCAAACACATGTTGTTGTTGTTTTTTTTTTTAATGTGTGAGAAAACAACATTATAATGAGGCACTGTAGTGCTACAGAGATGGCCTGGATTAAAAATCTTCTCCAAATGAAAGAAAACATGTTTGTTTGGCACAGACCCAAACAAATATCACATCATCACAATTTTATTTTATTTTAATTATTTTTTTCAGTAAAAATTAAAATTGTAATGTAAAAAATCATTCCCACTAATCGTATCCCATACAGCAATTGCAATTTCAGTCAGCCCTAGTTCAGACTGCATTCTGCACTGCATTTTAGTTAGATGTACCAAATAATCTGGTAACTTTGCAGCCTTCTATTAAATATATAAACCCCAGTCAAAGTAGATGCACTTAGTTTGGTGAGTGATTTTTTTATTGTACAGAAAAGCCACTTGAAACCCCGCAAAAGCCATACTAAAGTTATATCAAGGTAAGTAGACATGGACCAGAATAAAAACTCTTCTTGGCCAGATGAATCTGTTGGATTTGCTGAAATCTCAACCCCCACATGTTTCTGCTCCAAGTCACTCTTTGAATCCCCTCCTGACACCCTGACAATTCACACCTTTACTACCGCAGATGAAAGCATTAAGCCCTAACCCACAGTCACATGTCAGTTAGCTGCTCCATCCTCTATCTGAATCCCCTTATTTGGCAGTTGAATGCCCTTTTGCTAGCTGTGGTTGAACATGCCTTGTGCTTTTGTAATATAATAATGCATATAATAATAATAATGCATGCTTGTATATATTTTTAACATAGAAACAAGATAAAAACACATTTTATGAAGTTGTTGCCTGTCAGTGCTTGATCATATTCTTCTCTTTTTTTCAGACAACATACAGGGGTGTTAAAAACCCAGAAGCAGTCGAGAGGAAAAGGAAAAAACAGGAGGAAATTGAGAAACAGGCGATGACCACCTCTGTATCTGGTGGTGGTGGTGGGTTGAAGGTTAGTTTTGTGCTTATCCTCAAACTGTGTGGTCTCTAAGTTTAATGTCATTCCTTAGGTCCAGTGCAAATGAACATCTCCGTGTACTTTCAGTGATACTGAAGTGTCAAGCTCATTAAAGCGGGTACTAATTTAAATGCGATGGTGTTTATATTGGATTCATGGCTACCATTGTGGCCACCAAGTTTTATCGCCATACTGTGAGCACAAAGATCCAGATTCCTTCACTACCGAAGTATGGATTCATCAAACTGATAACACGATCCTGAACCAGAATCTAGAATCCTGAAGAACAAGAAACACAAAAGGTGGTCTAAGAAAAAAATGAAACAGCAAAAAAATATAGGAGCGAATGGAAATAGGAGTTTAATCAGCTAGAATATGACACAACGTGCTGCCATTTTCCCCACCTAGCCGAGAAATCTAGCCCATTTTTCATTGGAAATAATGCCTTCAGTAAATACCACATCGCCATTCAATGAAAAAGTGGGCAATTCAAGTGTCACAGTTAAGAAGAGCTGTGTTAAGTTGTGTTGAGTTTTTTTGTATTGTTTTTACATAAGCATACATTTGGGTCACTAAAAATGTATTTCCCCTGTTTAGATGAAATTCATGAAATATTCAACTTTCAGAATCTGTTTTTTTTTTATTCAGTCCTTTCTCACTGCAATTTCAAGGCAAGACATGCTCAGACATGGCGTTTATTGCTTATTTCTCTTCTGATATGTCTTTTAACACATAAAAAACATGGACATTTAGAATTTTTTTGATGATTTTTCCTCTTTATTCTACAGTGGCAGGTGGGCTGACAATCTAGATGGTAAAACCTGAAGTCTTGACTCTGAAGTCTGAAACAACATGGAGGATTGCTGCGAGATTATATGAAAGATATTTGAACTGCTGTCCATTTTTTAAAATTAATTTCTTTGCCTCTTTTATGATGTTCCAAGACAAAAGGTTACAGTTGTCGTGCAAAACAGCCTGAAATGGTCACAGACAGAACAGCAGGACTTGTTGCCCCCTTTGTTGCCAAGTTATGCAAGCCGGTGTGGACCTTTGGACAAGTCAGGGATGACACAGAAATGTGCGAGCAAATACACGTCCTACTGTATTAGTTATAGAATTGATTAGACGGTCTTACAGTGACTAACATTAGCTAACATTAAGAATGTGACCACAAAGTTCAGCGGTATCTCTGGTGACTGTTGTCATATTGAGACAAAGCTGTCCTCAACACTAAATGTTTTTCACTACACTGTTTTTGGTTTTCATAGTCTAGGATCAATATTCACTGTAAAGCCACCTTAATTTTTGTATGACTTCTCCAAAAATCCGTTATTCAAATGACACACTTGACAAGTCAACCACAGTTTATGTTTACAAAGCAATTTAAGTGTGCTTATTGTAGGATTAGAATAAAAACATTTCACTTTGTTTAAGGCTCTGTTAGCAACACAGAGACCAGTGCAAACTGTGCCATAACCTGTTGGTATGTACTGAACTGGTAATGCACTCTGCCTGTCCCTGGGGTATTTTAATGTGGAAGATGTTCTATGACATTGTGCTAAGAATGTAAGTTTGACAACAAAGTCTGTACTCGGTGCAGTGTCATAGTTGCCAATTGGGTGATTCAATCAGGAAGCACAAACTACTTGGCAGAATACTGCTTGATAATTCAAACATTATCCAACCAGTAAAATAAGGACTATAGCACTTTGCACTGGTCTCTGCCACTGCTCCTTTAATAGAGCCCTTTTTGTGTTTTTTTTTTTCCTCTGCACAATTTTGATTTTATTGCATTGAATTATAATGTATGCAAAACACTGTTTTGATGCTTGCTAATTTAAACGAGATATGAAATGTGTTTGTGAATTGCCATACGACAAACAGAAGCTTTTGTTAGACATCTATTTGCACACAGTTTGTCAACATTTGGTGAACAGCAGATATACTTGCACACAGTCTGTTGGGAGAGAATTGTGTCAACTCACCTACAATGGAAACAGGAAGAAACTGAAGGAAAAGAATAAGTGAAGTGTGTACAGTACGTAGTGAAGTATTTATTACCTTGACTTGCTTAATTGAGTGTATTTCTTACTACAGCCTTCACTGATCCTTAAATGCTTCCGGTGCTCTTGACATTTTGTAGAAGAGGAAATCCAGCCAATGTTATTTGCTACAATAAATCACATTTCTGCTACTCATGTGTGGATTTGATGTGTAGAATACAGAAACATGATTCAAGTCCAGGAAGGTTTAGATTTGGTTAACATGATCACTGACAGAATTTGCAACATACTGCAGATAAGACATAATCTTGGTATTAAAAAAACATACACTTAGTTTTGGACTCATGTCTTCAGTTGATCCACTGAAAATGTTACAATATTTTTCAAAGTTTTAATTCCAAAGCAGACTCTATTATTTAGAGGTGTTTTTAGAACATTTAACATTCAGCCACTAGAGGTCGCACTCCCCCTGCCCCCTTCCATGCCATTTCAGGTCCCAGGAACCAAACAACACACATCTTTATCACTCAGCTAAACAAAACATTCATTTTAGACCCAGCAACATTTTTAAAATAATAAATTCACATGTAAAAATGTGTAATTTGGGTTACTCTTAATCAACACCTTTGTGTTTTGTTTGTTTGTTTTTAATTTGTTTATATAAAATATATTTACAGCACCTTTGTGCTTTTGGTCAGAAAACATATGCAGCCCTTAAAATATTTACAGACAAAGCAGACACTTCAAACTGAGATGTTCAAAGTTTTGAGAATTTATTTAAAATTTACATCTAAAAACATAAATTGGACCCATGTACTTCACATACAAGTCTGTGTGGGTTAATTTGCATAGCCAGTCATCTCATACCAAACCCACATATTAATTTTACAGGGAAAAAAGTTGTAAAAATCGAAACAATAAACAATGTTGTGAATTACACCTATTAATTAAAAGAATCTGAACAAGATTATTCATCAAGTTTCAAAGACTGCTCTACCTCTAGAGGTCAGTAACACACAACAAATTGAAGAACATCAAATGAGTAAATCTACTGTATTATTATCAATCATAAATCAATAAGGTTCTATTTAACTTCGTGCTGCATCTTGTTCAGGTGATTGTCCATGTTCTTACAATACAAATTATACACAACAGGAGCTATCATAATAATTATTATTATAAATGATATAATATAAAAATGTATTGCATAGAATAGTTATTCAACCTGTAAACAATCTAAGCATTGCTTTATTTTTTCAGCCTAATAAAACAATAAAGAAAAGGCCATAACATTTTATGACCAATATTTGGTTTCTTGGAGAGATCTGTCAGGTTTTATAAGAATACCCTACAGTGGACAGTTGTTTAAAGATTTGGTAAATTACATTTCTTTGGACAGTAAGGTTGGCTTCCACTTATTCATCTATTGTTAAAGTTAAAATTCAATTTACAACTTCAGTGTGGTGTTCTTTATAGCCACCCTGTATTCAATGTACTGAAAGTGTGACGATGCTAAATGGGAATTAAAACAAGAGGGGGAAATGTCTACTTTCTTTCAACTATCACACACGCCGGTTGCCAAGGAATATTGGCTTCTTAATTGTCTTGAAACCTCCACCACTTACTTAATTTAATTCAGAAAAAGTTATTTTTTAGCATGTACAACAAACATATCCAGGTACCACAGGGCTGATTGACTATATAAAGGAGCAGGTGTGCTAAAACCTGAAAAATCCTATCTACTCTAACTGATATATTGCTTAAAATACAACTTAAAAAAAAGACCCAGTTAACCCAGTTAACTCATTATATTGTAACAAAGGACATGTTTTTCAAAGTTGTTTATAGGTAAACTAAATAAAACACATTGTTAAGGGCACATTAGTGTGATTCCAGGCTTCATCTGCTCACAAACATCCACTTGACTTTGAATTCACTTTGACAGAGAAAACAAAACCGAAGCATCACTTTTGCAAGTGTGCTTTCCATGTATGTAGCATCATATGTATAAAAAGAGTGATATGTTACATGGCCACATCCATCAGGCAGTAAACAATGGCAAGAAGTCTCCTCTGTGTCCTTTATTAATGTCACTTTTCAGTCTCATGTCTTCACTTTTTGCTGCGGTAGTGGGCTGCCACCACCAGGTAGCTGTCAGGGGTGAGGTCCTTGATGGTGGGGGACTTGCTGCTGCTGACGGGGGACGTCTTGCCCTCCACTCGGGAGATTTGGAGCATGCGGCATGGGTCGTGTTTCAGGAGGTAGCTCTCAAAGGTCTCCCAGCCTCCACCAACACGCACCATCACATGCTTGTTGTGCAGCATCTGCAGAGATAAAGAAATCGGATTACAGTGTCACTTGTGATGTCGGTGTGTCAAAGCTGAGCCCTTTCTTCTGTAGGACTAATGTCATTTCACTGATTAAGGCTTTGGTTCTCAGGCAGATGTTGAATGAACAGTTAAGTGTGGCTTTGATGTATGAGGTTGTTGATTGATGTTGGGGGCCTCAGAGTGGTTGATGTCCCTGGAGGGAAGCTCTCTCTATCTCTCACAGGGTTAATGCCATGTTGAGCAGTCTATGGCCAAACAGAATGATTGATTCATCTCACTGTTTTATGTCTGGAATTACATAATAAACAAGTCTAAGGCTATCTGAAGTTTCAATGCTTGATAGCATGTGTTTAAAATAATGCAATATCTTATTTATCTTAATTATAAAATTCTAAGTCCTCATTCAAGACGTTAGTTCAGTCCACACTGTCCTGCCTGAAATTCAACTTGCAGCAAAACCAGAACCAGTGTTCCTTCAGATATTTTTTCTGCACCAGAACTGTGTGCAGGTTGTTAATTTTTTAAAAAGAAGGAAAAAATTATCCTATTTTTTCTGCCCAGGATTTTTTTTTTCCTTTGCCATGATACCAAAAGAGTTTTTTCTAGTATTGTATCAAAGTTTAAAATTCTGGTATCATGACAACTGTGAACAATACTCAGTTTCCCTCTCAATGAGACTGTACCTTGGCACAGCAGTGCTTGAGCTAAATGCTAATATCAGTGTGATAATGTGCTCAAAACAATGCTTACAAGCTAATGCTGAGCAGGTATAATGTTTACCATGTTAATCATCTTAGTTTAGTATGATAACATGCTAACATTTGCTAATTAGCATTAAACATAGCTGAGGCTGATGGGAATGTCATTACTTTTGCAAGTAGAGTCATAAACAGTGTTGGGCAGTAACACAACAACTCACACAGAGTTAAATAATCACAGAAGTTATGCTGCTGTCTTGTTGTGCGTAAATGCGTACACAGCATCTCTTTTACTGGGGAGACTGAGGACTGACTTTCGCACCTGCAATCCATCCACTATTAAACAGAATCTTAATTGTTATGATCCATCCACCCACCCAGCATATTATCCGCAGTGTCCACGGTTGTAATTGCATTCTGTGCATCACTAAGAGGTTGTTTCCACCACGGCCGAAAACTGAGCAGCTAACAACAAAGGCTTTCTGGATGTTAAGAATTCACTGGATCAACAGTTCAACTTTAGAGGACAACAAGGCTGCAAACAAGGCACGAAGGTAGTGAAATAATATAACGAGTAACGTAACTAACTACTTTTGATGCCAAATAATAAGACACATTAATATTATTAATTTTTTAAAAAGTAATGAGTAGAAATTAACTTATTATGCTTATTATGCTATCAAAGTCAGTACAATTCATCCTCTGGGGACCATGAATGTGTGTACAAAATTCCTTCTAAATAGTTGTTGAGATATTTATCCGTCTGAACCAAAGAGGTTGACCAGCTGACTGACAGACAGGCTGTCATTAACATAGCTGTCGCTAGCATGGCTAAAAAATATACAGAAAACGGCGATTTTATGAAAAATAAAAAATGACTGTATATGCTCAACTTAATCAGTGAATTATATGCTGTGCTTTTTTCATCGTTCGATATGCATCATTTGCTTCAAAATAATGCCACCTGCCACATCAGGGCACATTCTCAAGGTTGGGTACCATAGCAACATCGGCCATTATAATAAAGAGAAGAAGAAATAAAAGGCTCTGATATATTGGATGCTCAGACACTCACATTCCCCAGAGGCTGTGGATATCACCCCCCCACCTCATTAACATGTCATTACACCTCTACTAAAACAAGCTTGTTTACCGAATGCCCTTCTCAGAAGAAATTGTGAATAAACAGGTTAATATTAATACCATTAAGAGGATATTCACCTTTGAAAACACAAGCAGGAGGAGAACGATTCGCACAAATGCCAAACTAAATGGTTTGATAAAAAGGGTAAAGTACCTCATGAGATTGTCACCTCAGTCTGGTCAGATATGAAGCTTCCTGCCCTCCAGCAACATTCAGCACCATTCAACATTTATAAGCCTCTTAAAAGAATCAATCAGGAGGGCAGTGGTGGGGCACTGCTTCCAATCACCAGCGCCAGGCCTTCGGGCTTTGTGACTGTGGATTTAATGGACCTGTGTGGTGCAAAAGGGTTTCAATCACGCTGCTTTGGGACCAGACCCTTGTCAGAGCCCACTCCCTCGTCAGCAGCCCAGAGAAGGACAGAGGCCCGCGGCTGAGCTCGCGCGGCACTTCTCACAAACACTGTGATGTTACTCTGCCCCCTTGTTGAGGCTACAACCACCTCGTTTATTCCAGGAGCTGAGAAGGTCACTCTCTCAGGCATGTACAGATAATTGTGGAGTCTTATATGTGCAGCATGCCTCTGTTGTCCCCGTTCCATGGCAGCCATGACTCAGCCTCACTGTTTTCATGCCTTTTCACTGAAAGCAGCTGTTGGGGGTAAAACCATCTGGGGAATTTTAATTAAAGCATCTTTACTGTGAATAGTGCTGGCTGAGAAGCAGAAGAACAGAGGCTTAACACTTGCTTTGGCCTGTTTAAATCATGTATCTCAAATACTGTAACTGTGACTAATACACATGATAACACAAAGTTATACACATGTAATTTTGTGAAATTTTACTTCTGTTTATTTATTGTACTCTGTGCATACATCGGCTTGTGCATGTCTGTTGCTATTCCCGAGGTTTTCTCCTTTTTTCTCAATTAAAGTGTTTTTTGGGGAATTCTTTTCTTATCTAAATCAATGATCTAAGCATAGAGGGAGTCGTACGCTGTCAACACGGTTTCCGCAGGTCCTTAAAAAGTCTCATATTCAATAATCCGAATTTTAGGCCTTAAAATGTTGTTAAAAATATTGTATAATGACTTACATAAGATTGTGACAGATTTTGATTTTAACCACTAATGCAAATATTCATTTTGATCAGAATTTCTGAGCCCACCCAGCTAGCTTCATGCTCCACCTTCAAGTGTGGAAAAAACAAGCGGGTACATTAGATGATTTGGACTGGCAGATTTTATTAAGAGGTTAATTAATAAGAGATTGATTAACGTACATTTTTGCCAGTCTGGATGTGAAATAGGCCTTGGTTAAACCTGGAGAAGCCCTGATTGTAAAACCCTTTGAGGCAAATTTGTGATTTAGGTATATATAAATAAAATTGACTTCACATGTAAGGTAGTGTAGACTAGTGGATCTCAAATGGAGGTCAGTGCCACACTGACAGGGGGTCCGTGAAAGGTTTTCAGATTAATTCCCTGAAATTATCAGCATTTTTCTCCTAATTTATTTATGCATTTATTTTTAAACCAAAAATAGTTCATATATCATGTTCTAATCTAACAATCAATACCGCTGTATAAATATATACTAGAAAATAGAAACGCAACACTTTTGTTTTTGCTTCCATTTTTCATGAGTTGACAAAACTTCTGTACACACATTGCACACACATTTTTCTCAATTTTTGGTCATGAATTTGTTAAAATCTGTATTAGAGAGCACTTCTCCTTCACCAAGAGATTCCATTCACCTGACAGGTGTGGCACATAGAGAAGCTGATTAAACAGCTGGATTATTGCACAGATGTGCCTTGGACTCGTCACAATAAAAGGCGACTCTAAAAATGTGCAGTGTCACAACTTTTCCTTCATGGAAAAAAAAAACTGGTATCACCCACACATCACCTATTACGGCTGGAGACGGTTCTCTCTACAAGGCCCTGGTGTCAAGACAGTCAGTCGGAGATCAGTGACAAATGAAGCTGATGGGAAAAAAACTAAAGAAATATAATAATGAGTATTTTCAATATAGCTTCATTAAAATGGACAGGAGGCCAGAATATCTGTGTTATCTATGTTACGGGTATTTGGGTGTTGACATGGTGCAAATCTTTGTCAGTACATGTTGAATCTCCTTCTAATGAGATCTCTGCTATATTTTCTACCGCGTCCCGGCTGAGGAAAAAAAATGAGATTCTCGGGTGCAGACTACACACTACAGAATAGTGTACAGCAGATTGCACTTCTCACCATTTGGCCTTGGTTGCTGAGCAACACAATGAAGACTGAAGCATTCAGTTATGGAAAAGGCATCAAATGATGATAAATTCAGATTTATCTTGTTTTGCTGTTGTTGTTCCTGCAGGGAATTCGAGTCTTATTGTCCTCATTAATATTTAAAAATAAAAACAGCAGCTTTTTTCATTCAGACCTTACAGCAAGTGAATTTGATTTGATTTGGTTGAGATTTGACATTAGTAGTTGTAATATAATGTGCTGACAGCAGAGGACACCCAAGAGTGAACTGTCTTTTGAATGTCCTCACATCCTAAACCTACCACAAGGCATGAATCACATTCTTAGGGGTGTGAATCCTGGTTGTGGGTTGCCAAGTAACCAGAATCTCAAGGGGACCAATGCTACTTCTCTAATCTGTGTTAGCCTCCATTTATCTTTCTCCAATAGCCTTTATCCCTCCACTCAGAGAAAGTCGAGTAACATTTCCTGGGCTGATGGATTCAATGTGATTATAAGCTGTAATTAATGCTGCAGCCAGCACTGGGTGATGTAGGTTAGTAAAATATTTTCAGAGTAATAACTTTGTCATCAGCTCATATGGAAATGTGTGGACGTTATTTTCTTTTTACAGCCAGTGAGCCATATTATGTTTGGCTGAAGATGGACATTGTCGGAATACCATTACCAGTAAATGAGACCTCACAGAGAAGCAAAGGCGGTCTCTCCACACACAATGGGCTACTTTCATCCCAAAGCCAGCCTCAAGTATCAACACACTGCCATATGCTGTGTGGATGGAGAGGGTCTTCACTGCAGTGTGAGACCTCATTGTTATCAACCCCAAACTGATTTCAAAATTAATATGAACTTGTGTCATTTTTGTGAGGGTTTTCTCTGTCCTTGTGTCATGTTGTAAAATATATCAACCCCAAAAAACATGAAGAGTAAGACAACACAATTAACCCAGAAATATTTTCACCTGCAGTTCAGTTTGTAGATACCGGTGCTTTGCCTGATTATTATCCAGTTTATACTTTTCCTTCACTATATTTCAGAGGGACATATTCTACTTCTACCATAAACAAAAGTCAGAGATATAATCAAGCAAAAAAGATTTTTGTCATGCCAAGTGAATTCATCTTGTTACTAAAGTCTTGTGTCTTAAACTAGATGAGTTTTGGATTAATGTATGCTAATTCATGTCAGTGTAAGCATCATTGTGGCTCTGATCCACTGTGTTAAACAAGTAAAATGGAGATTGCATTATAATTAGATAAGTTGTTCTTGTTGTAATCCATGATGGGTACTCAACAACCTGCACTTTTATTTGTAGTAAATGTAAGTACAAATGCAAATGTAAAATGCCTCCCTGTTCCTGAACTGGAAGCTAGCAAACAGTATACGACATAAAGTGGTGGAAGAAGTGTTCACTAAGCTAACGTGTGAAATCACCATTACAAGTAAAAGTCCTCCATTAGAAATTTAGTAAACGCAGGATTATTAGCAAAATGTACTGTCAGTGTTATAGGTAAAAGTTGATTACCACTGACACAGTAACATGTACATAACATTTTATGCTGCTGCTGGTCACAGTGGAACTGATTTTAACATTTTTGTCAATGATCTTAAATAAATTAATTGGCTAGATCACTGGCTCCCAACCTGGGGGTTTCCAACCCCATCTAAGGGTCACCAAACCTTCACGGTGGGTCACGAGGCCTTCTTGATTTTAACTCTAAGTAAACTTGTTTCTAAAATTGTACAGCTGGTCTTTATCTCAGCATTTTATTCATTTATGTTAAGAAAAACAACCAAAGACTTAATAGCCAAACATTAGAGAGAAGAAAACACTTGATAAAAAAGAAAGAAACCTATCAAGTGTGTGTGATTATTTAAAATATGATTTTTAATAAAAAAAATATTAAAAAACGACACATTGGCCTAATACATAATACAGACAAATGCCTGGAGAAAAAGTTCCTACAAATATCAGAAAAACTCATCTCTGATGCAATATTCACAGGAAATAATCTGTGTATTGCACTGAATACAATATTAAAAATCCATTAAATTTTTAGACTTTTATTTTGAATTGAGCATTTTTCAGTTGTGGTATTTTTACGTTTAACTATATAAAGGATTTCAGTACTTTTTCCACCACTGTTGAAATTTTCTAACACGAGATTCTGCATACATCAAACTCACCCGGATAAAAAGCATCTTCTCCCCAACGCGGTATCGACCCTGTGACTGTCTCTCTACACAGAATTTATTCGGACATCTGCAGGGGGGGTCATCAGCGATGTGTCTGACCTGTAACACACACACAGAGATAAACATATTACAGATGTTTCCACCCTGAAAAAAAGTAGGAAAAAGTAGAAGTAAAACCAGAGGTGAACTGCTGCGAACTTACAGCATCATCCAACAGCTTCCCTGTACTTTTCTTGCTGGAAGTGACTTTGGTCGGAGTAGGAGAAGGGGAAGGAGACGGGGTGGGAGATACAGAGGGAGATGGAGGGAGGGGCTGAGCTGGTGATACAGGTGACGGAGGTGGTAGAGGTGCTTTCTCTTCTTGTTCAATCTCTTTCTCCAATTTTATAAGGCCAGGAGGCTCCACATTGTACCTTGACCAAGGAAACAATGAGTAATGTCATTCCATTAGTGTAAAATTAAGAAAATATTTACAACATGGGAAAATAGTCATGGATGAACTAAAATAAAGAAAGAGAAAATAGAAAAAGCAAGACATACCGTGATGCTATCCGTCCCAACTCTAAAAGACAAAGGCACACTTCTCGTGGCTGCTTATGAAGAACTGCAGGAAGAGATCAGGCTTTAGCTTTGGGTAATTACAGTATATAGACATGGCGTGTGGTAAAAGCAATGAGTGATGATGAGCGGCAGTGTGATGGTGAGAGGCACACAAAAATGAGCTCCATGCATTCAAATGCTCCTCTCCTCTGCAGTCCTGTTTATTCAGAATCAAATGACAATGAGTACTGTTCAGACTTGTAATGTATATAAAGGCTTGAGGTGTTTACTTTAACCTCATTGAACATACTGTATGATCAGATTGTGAGATTGGATGCAAGATGTAGGCTACATGTGACACACCACGCCATGCATTATACATGATAAACATCCACTGCATGATAGCAAACCTGGTGTTGTTACATCTACTGCTGAACTGATAAATCCATCCAGAGAAAGAAAGAGAGAAAGAAAAGAAAAGAAAGAAAGAAGACAAGTGTTACTGCTTTTTAAAAGGATAGTTCAGGTTATTTGAAGTGGGGTTCAATGAGGTTCTTATCGATGCTCAGTGCATTGCCTATAGATGCCACCCCTAGAGACAGAACAGAAACAAAGCAATGTACTGCTGTGGGCAGGGTCAGCAGCAAAAGGCATTTTAGCCAATTAAAAAAAGGTCCACCTTAAAACATCAATATCAGTTTAAGTGTCTTCTATATTTAGAATATTTTCACTGCTTTACTTTGCTGTCAGACAACCTTTTCAGTGGGGAAATCACTATAAGTGATAACTATAACTATATATAACTATATATGCCAAGTATTGGTGTCTCCAAACCAACCAAACTCCATTAGCAAAATAAATAATTTACCTCGCAGAACATGGGAGTTGCTTGTCTACCGCTGTCTCTATCTGTTAGATTGTGTTTATTGTGCAACTTTGGTGTTTTTGAAGGAGAGTTCAGATTCACCAAAGTCACACAATAACAAACAAACTAACTGATCGAGGCAACAGTAAACCAGCAGCTCCTGTGTTCTGCAAGGTAAAATTACTGATTTTTCCTATGGAGTTTGGTTGTTTTGGTACAGCAACATTTTGCTTACATAACAGCAGTTAACCCGCAGGGTTGGGGAGTATTTAGAATAAGGGCATTTAAAGCACGTATGTAAAATACAAAATTTGAGTAACTGTATTCTATTACAATTAGTCATAAAACAACAGAAATGGTGGTGTCTGCCCTCCTGATTTCCCCAGGAAGCTCCTGTTTATCATTGCCCTCTCTTCTCACAATTCTCCTGTATTTCTCTCTATTTTGGACAAATTTTCACACTTTTGTTTCCTTTTCATAATCACAACCTGTTTCTGGCACTGCACAGCATCTATAAGCCCACAACTCCAGTACTCAAGTGTACTCTAGTACTCTGTCTCCACACCAAACCAGACTTCCTGGGAGGAGAAATTCCCATTTCTTGTACTTGCATGTAAATTTTTTTTGGTTTTGAAAACCTCTCTGTTTTTGAGGTCTCGCAGTTGGCAAGTATGTTCTGAATATATTTACTGTCTTTAAAAAATGATTACTTGAAAGGATGACTTGAAAGGATGATTTGTTTTTGTATTATTTGCTCTGAAATTCATATGAAGTGCAACTGTTTGTGCACATGTAGTGCGCCCGTCAGAACCACACAAGAGGAGACACACAGCCGGGAAACTGTCGAGAATGTGTTTTTGGCATGAAAATATAAATAAACATAAAGCAAGTGTTACCTACATTCAGAATATCTCAGACAAAGGGGCTCAGTGACACAATTTTGAAGCATTACAAAGGTCCAACGTATTTAAAATATGTTATTTAACCTCAGTATTCTATTGGAATATGTTACAAATTACATTTCACGGCATGAATTCAGTAATCTGTAGTGGAAAACATTTTAAAAGCAACCCTCCCAGCACTGGTTTCCTGCTGTTTTTGGCAACATGAAGCAGTGAAAATATTCTAGATATAGCATTCACTAAAACTGATATTAATTTTTTTTCTGTGGACCTTTTTTAAACAGGCTATAATACCTTTTGTTGCTGACCCCGTCCTCAGCAGTTCATTGCTCAGCTTCTGTGCTGGTGCTCCTCTCTGGTCCTCCTAACTGGTGGCGTGACGACCGACATCTACTGTAGCTAACACACTATCAGTAAGTACCTCATACAACCCGACATCGAATAATCCCAACTATCCCTTCAAGTATTTTCACAACATTGTATATCACAATTACATGTCCACTACATGTGACAGTGCAGCTTGATAGATGACTATGTGTGTGTAACTTGGCCTTCAGAAATGATTTGCATAGTTAAAATTGTTTAGCGAATGGTCCCCCAGCCATTAGTCAGATATTACAGGAATGTGTGAATATTCCAGATATTTCTGTCATCGACAGGGTCACATACTGTACACAAGATTTCAGTCCAAGCATCTTAACTGCGAGCATATTCCAGTGACATAACACACAAAAAATCCTTGCAATAAATAGAGAGACATACTGTAGATAAAACACGGAGTGAGAATGAGGAAGAGTGCAAAATGTCTCTATTCCAGGCAGAGGAAAACATTTGCATAGCGTTGGCCTACTTTCTCACCAACTCACACCCTTCTGTCTGTGCTCCCTTTGTTTTGCACCAGACATTTTGTGCATGTATTCAAGACGTGGTCAGGTAGAGCTGCTGCCATCACAGCGCTCCCAGCTGACTGACTGCTGCCCTTGTGAGCTTTGTGTGGATGTCAAAGGAGCCTGGAGATGTGAGCCTCAGAGAGGAAGCAGAGGGAAGCAGTCCAACCTGCATTATACTCAACCTGCACAATCACACCATTCACAGGAGATAGAAATCTGAGTCCAGTGCCCCGACAGTGCCAGTGACTGCCAGAGCTTGACTGTGTCGTATCTCTGTGAGGAAACTGAAGCCTGTTTAAAGACCAGCCTGTTTTCTTGCACTCTGCTGTTGTACACTCACCTAAATCCTCCGACTCAAACAGACATGTTTCTCCAACTCCAACCTTGCGACACCAGGCCAGGAAGTTGGCTGTGTTGTCCCGTGCAAAAAAGGAACCAGAGGGAGCGCTCTGCCGACATGGTATCCTCAGAGAGGGAATATTCTGCTGGAGACATAAAGAAGTTAAAAATGAACTTTAGATTAAGAATATCCCCTAACTTCCATGCATGAAAAGTACTTAAAGGGAAAATTTTGTGCTTTTCATGTGGATGTCTAGTCAGTGTTGATGGTAATGAAGCAATAAATTCCTCAGTGCATACTATATTGGTAGAGTTCTCCTGCTGTAAAATCTATTGTTTTTCCTGCATCTGGTGATATCACAGTGATGTAACAGTGATGTAGCTGGCATTAAGGAAGAAGTACAGCCTATTTCAGCTTGGATTTCTACACCCAATTTCAGTCCGGTCCCTTTACACTTCCACTATGTCACTGAGTGTAATTGTGGATCCAGACAGTCTCTTAATTAAAGGGGAATGTATAAATACACCTTTGGGATGCCCTCACCTTTCTCTGACAGAGTCAGGAACTTTCATCATGGTAATTGAATGTAATTGAATAAATATTTACCTAAAAGATCATCTTAAACACAGCATTGACAAAGATGTCTCTGTCATTACATTCATGGCATAGTAAGCTTTTGAAAGGTACATTTTTTAGTTGAATAAATAAAAACTCATTGCTACTTTGGTTGCATTTTTTCCATCGTGCGCGCACATAAATAGTCTGTTTGACGTAAGGCAACACAGAACTAACATTTGTACTGTTATGCTGTTTCCTTCATCCCGGATGCAAAAGAGGTGCTGCACTTGTAAAGAGTGTGGTTTGTAAGTCTGCATCGATGCAGATTACTGTAGGTGACGGAGGGCTTTACAACCCACTCCCCTGTCAGACTAACTGGTTTGGAATGATATTCAACATGGCGGACTTCAACATGAATGTGCAAAATGAGTGAGTGGGTAGGGGGAGGGTGCAAGGGCCAGATTGGAATTTGGCCCTTGTCTCCGTCTCTAGGTAGTGTAACAGCTGAAATTGTGAAATGTGCATCTGATGGGCCATGTTTTTCAGGAGTTAGTTGGGCGGTGTTCATGAGATTTTGATTCTGAGCTCCTGTTTACTTTTACCTCTCAACTCATGTGTGACATTTAGGTTACATGTGGCCTGTATTTTGTTAATTTAATGATAAGATTGTAGCTGTATAACCAGGTTTGGGTGAGGTTGATGTGTAGCTCATGCTAATAAACGACAAGTATTGTGGAAACCCCAGCAACAGTGTGGCTGTGAGTGTTTGGTTATCATCTTCTACTAAGTTAACTCAACCAAATGACACAGACCCAAACTGCTACAGCTGCCAGGTGACATGCCAGATGAGTACATGTGTCACCTAACACTATGTAGTGGCCAACAAAGTAATGCCCATAGGCTCATGTAGTGATACACAGCAACAAGGGAGTGGGTGCCACATTTTCCCTCTAACTGAACATGAACTTTAACTTTGTGTTTGACAATTAGAAAACAAACATCCACTAGAGTGACTTGTGCAGCCCAACCCCCTGAATTTCCATCAAAACACAGAGCCACACTCTCTTTATCTACACTGATTTCTTCTCCATCTGCTGAGGCTCTGGTTTCAGCTCAGGATCAAGGACCTTTTCCATACAGATCAATATAGGAGATGGCGGGATAGAAAACCAGGGCTCCTTTACCAGGCCTTCTATGATTTGGGATCAAATGACATGCTTATGGGTTTCAGCCCCCACACGGTCTGTTCGTGGAGATTTATGTGCCTTGCTGTGGTTTTATACAGGATATGTGCGTCTGTGCTATGAGAAAGGTGCGATGAGCTCATGCTGGAACTATGCAGGCTTTTCGTGGGTATTTTTCTTTTCTTTCCAGGCTCGCCTTTTGACTTTTTCTGGGATCCTTTCTGTTGTTGAATTACTTTGCATTCCTGGAGAAATAATGTTGACCACATTGCCAGCATTGTTTGATCTAACAATCAGAGTGATAGTTTTGTTATTATTTCTGTGGTGGCTGCTGAATTATCTGCACCTTTACATTTGGAAGACATTAAGTATGAAAGGATGGGAACTAATGATCAGGATAAGGAAGTACTTTCTGTCATTTTGTTTTACTCAGGAATATTACACACTTCATCATTTATGTTGACCTGCAGAATTTTCTCAACATCTCTACCTTCACATCTGTACACTTTAAAGGAATAGTTCAACATTTCAGAAATAGGCTTTACTTATTTGCGCTTTCTGGCTGAAAGTTGAATGAGAAGATGATACCACAGTCACGCCTGTCTGCTAAACCTGAAGGTACAGCCAGCAGCCAGTTAGCCTAGCTTAGCATAAAGACTAGAAACAGGGGGAAATAGCTAGCCTGGCTGACTCCAGTGGTTATAAATCCACCTCTAAAGCTTGGGGGGAAATGTGCCAAACTATTTCTGATGCAGTAACTTCCATCTCTGCTGCTTGCCTGGCAACTAGTCCCACTAAACTAGTTGTCATTTTTGGTACGGATTAAAACAAACAAGATATAGTGAATTAAAAGTGCTATAATAATCTGGATTTCAGGCCTTTAACCTTTTAAATATATTTCTGGGAAAAATGCATGGAGCCAATAAGCCTGCACTCCAATTTTCCTTAAGATCCTTTGTACCTTTTTGCCCATATGAATGTGAAATAGGACTTAAACTGCATTCATGATGGACCAAAAAAAGTCTTTAAAAGCCTTGAATTTAACTTGTTGAATCCTTTAGCTTCAGAGCTTTAGAGATTTTATACCTTTCAGCAAAGCCAGGCTAGTTGTTTCCCCATTTCCAGCTTTTATGCTAAGCTAAGCTAAGCAGGTTCTGGCTGCAGCTTCTGATTTAAAAGACAAATATGGGAGTTATACTGTGTGTCAGTCTTATACCAGAAAACGAATAAGCATATTTCCTAAAATGTCAAACTTTTGCTTTACATTTCCATGGTACGGCTGTATATTTATCAGTTAATGAGTAGGCGGTATTGAACTTAGCATATGGTAGTGATATGACAAGAAAGAAATATTGTCTTCACTCATCTGGAGTTGATATTGATTGATGTAAACATGTGGGAAGACAGCATCTACAAAGGGATTTATCGTCTCTCTCTGCTGGAATCACTTAGTCCAACTCCGCGCACCGACTTATAATGAGGCTTCAAAACAGATGGAAGTTCTATTTAAACTGGTAAAACGTGATTGTAAACAACCACAGCTTATAAAATGCCGTGATAAGCTGATAAAGCAACAATTGTTTGACATGAATTGTAAACTTAAAATGGCACACAGTGAGGTACAGTGTATCAGGCATGGATAACGTGATTAATCTTTCATGGCTTATTAAACTGAGCGTGCTTAATGCCAGCGACGAGGAGCTATAACTTGAACAAACAACAATCAATCACGTTTGCTATAAAACATCATAATCCAACTTTGTTTGATTTCAAAGCCTGAGCTGGTCAGGGTATCTGTCTCAGGCCTCCTCTGCTCTGTCTCTGTGTCAGCCTCCATGATCAATAGGATTCTGTATTTCAGTCCCTCCTCTGCCGTCCCACGGTCACTGACCTCAAGTATTTCCTCACATCTGTGCTGCTACACTCACACTGAGATCAGGAGACCCACCGTCATCAGCGCAGTGATGCCTCAGTGAAAACATCAACAACTCTCACTAAAGAGCCAACAAAAGGGTCTTTTGCTTCCTTTCCTCTGGACAGAAACATGCACTAAATCACTGTTTCCTTCTGTCAGAACTACGTAACCCCCTCTGAGCACCAGACGTCAGTGCAATGTGTCAGTTAGCATTGAGCACAAAAAACTGACACAATTTTGTTTTATTTTAAAACTTTCATGAAGCCAAATTTTGGTTTAAAGGCCACACTGTAAACACCAATTCACAAACTTTACTTAAAAGTTTATTATAAACAGCCTGCACACAAAAGTTGTATGCAGGTAGTCAACTGCACTAAGGCTGATTAACTAATTTAAAGTTTGATTTGAGTTTTTTGTTTTGTCTTTGAACCAAATGAGTTGACTGAACTTGAGAAAACATAACAAACAGGCTTGAGGCACTAAGTTGGACCAAGAACTCTTCAGTCACGCTGACGAACATCACAAACAAATTTAATTTCCTTTCGCATTTTCTCAGTTTGAAGAGTCAGTTCTTCATTTCACCCAAAGAATTTACAGCTGCAGCTGCTCCTGTTGGAGCTACACTGTTTCAGCATTGGCACAAAGACAATATGTGAAACTGCTTCCCATGAGAGTATTAAATTTTAAGTGTAAGGGAATAGAGAGTGAATTCAATACTAACCTTCATCATGGTTTGTAGTGTTTTCATTATTTTGAAAACAAACAACCACGACTTATTTATTTACTTAAAATGTATAGAGACACACAGCAAGGTTAGCTATCATATGTTTTCTTCAAACTATAAAAAAGACGGATCTCAGGAGAGTTGGGGCGTCTGTCAATATGAAGCTCCTGCACTCTAAAAATAAAAGTTGCCGTGACTCATTTCCAATAAAGTGAGTGTACAATAAAATAAGTTGGTAAAAATGCAGGAAATGGCTGGCTTATGGTAAGACAGCAGTTAAAACTTTTGTCGTAATATGTTTTTTTTATCCTAAGTGACCACAAATTATTCATTTTATTCAACATGAAACTTATTACATGTCATATAAACATAAAAACACTGTATACATATTTTTACAACCAAATTTCTAGTCCATTCAACAATCAAAATATATGCACAATGTATACTTTTGTAATTGGTCTTTCGCTAATGATGCTAAATTGCTTTATACATTTTAGTAAAATGAACTCAAAAGTCAAAAGACTTAACATAAAAAAATCTATACAAATTTTGTGTCGTCGATGAATTGGGGATTACAGTGCAGTCAGTGCAAATCAGATAAATACTGTAGGATTTTTCTGAGGACTTCTAATAACTGGACACAAGTGGAAATGCAATAAAAATGTTTTTATTTTCACTGAAGACATCAAACCTTCTTGCAGTAGCTCTGAAGCTGATATAATCTCAGGATCTGACACCCAGTGGGTTTGTTTTCTTGGTCCCTGACCCAGTAAAACATACCTTGTACGGTTCCACATATTGCTTCGGTTAAATCACAACACATGCAAGGTTAGCCTTTAATCTTATAAAATTCATTAAACCTTTTCTCAAGGCTCGCAATAAATGAACATTTAATGTAGTTCTGCCAATTCTTACAGGGGATATGGGGCCCCATCAGTTAATGTGTCCTTGCCAGCCTTATTTTTTCTTTTTTGCCAAGTTTTTTTTTTTTTTTTTTTTCTTTTTTTGCCCTGCTGAAGGCTGCAGGCCCCATCCCCCATCCGAGCCTTTGTGCACTGCTGTCTGACATTGTGGAGCTCCATGCATAGTTGGGATTCATTGTCACTGCTGAGCTGACAAAACCAATCAGCAAGAGTGGACATCAAATTTAATGCTATTTAGTGCCTCTCTATTACTCTGCAAAGATTATGATATGAACACTTGGAGATCTTACATATCTTAGCGATGGGAGGGACTCCACATGTATAGCTTTTTTTTATGTTATTGAAGGAAACCTAATATCAGGGTATAGCTGTTTCCTGGCTCACTAAGAGTCAATAAAGTCAATATAGCAGTCTGGTTCCAATTAATTATTCAGAAAAACAGGATTTCAAGGGATAATTTATGTAGCAAAATAGAAAACATTTTTTCCAACCAAAAAGAGGGATTGTGAAAATATTTGAGGCCATGGAAGTACAAATATTTTGTTACTATACTTAAGTAGAGTTTTCAGGTATCTGTACTTATTGAGTATTTAATTTTATGACCTTTTTTTTCTTCTACTCCCTACATTTTAACACAACTATATGTACTTTCTAGGCTTGGCACTTTTTTGTTTTTCATCATTGCACACCATCTTCCTAACATCAAGACCAAATTCAACCTAAATGAGTGGAACAATAATACATAGAAAAGATGATTCCCTAGTGTAGCCAACAGTGCATATCATGGCATGGCAGACATAACAAGACGAAGACGCCAAAAAAGGTGTCACGAGACAAAACAGACAAGAGGGAGGATTGACCGCAGAGAAAAGGTGAGGTTAAGTTAGCTTTGCACTATGCAAAAAGTGATTATTTTGAATATATTGAAATAGCAATATGATTTATGTGATGACTTTTGCAACACAATTTTCATTTTCACTGAAAAAAAACATTTAAAATCATGATGATGTGCCATTTGTTGGTGTCTGTACCAAACATACATGCTTTCTTACATCTGGAGATGTAAGAAAGCATTTTACAGAGAGATTTATAGGTCAGGACATCTCCGCAGCAGTACAGTGCTACTATAATAATAATGTTTTTTCTCACACTTTCTCTCACACTGATTTTGATAATATTTCAATTAATTGTGCAGCCCTACTTTGCACAGAACAGCTGGTAGAAATGTCCTTCAGAAGGCTACTTTTTACTTTTACTTGAGTAAAGAAGTTGAATTAGTGCTTTTTTTTAAATATATAAGTATCTGTACTCTGCTTGAGTAAAGAATGTGGGTATTTTTGCCACTTCTGGTGGCAATACAGAAAACTGATGGATTAAACATGGATGTCTGGATTCCACATTCATTCTCATCAGACAGGACGATTGTTAAAATAGTGACTGTCAGTCAAAATGATCTAATAAGTTACTGTCTGAACGATGGTTCCCCTCTCAGAATTAATTGTCTGTCGAATCATTCAAACTAAAATGAGTCCAGGAACACTTTCAGCTGAGATTTGGCTCCCAGATTAGTGTTTTCACGGTAAGCGTTATCATACTAGACTACTGTAATCCTCGGGTTTCTCTGTACCTTGCTGTTGCCATGGGCAGACAGGCCTCCGTTACTTTGCCTGAACTTCTCCTGTAGTGTCTCAGCCAGCTGGCACAACAGGAAGCCATTGTCTAAGCGATCCATGAAGCTCTCGGCGGTGATTTCCAGACCTGACCAGGGGACACATAAAGAAAGCAGAGAATCCAGCAATAAATTCAACATTAAAACACTCATTTTGGACTATATATACAGCATAAGGAAATAAAATTTAATCTCCAGTCCTTTCCCGGTTGAAGCTGCAGTGTTATTGACTCTCAGAAACCACTTGGCTGATTGAGCTCAGCTTCTGCTGCCAGGTTTAGGCGGCTCTGCAGAAGCCAAATGTTCAAGTATTACAACATGACTTGAAGGGATCTTGGGGGATTTTCTGGTAGTAAGTACACCATAGGTTGGCAAAGACAAGGTCACATGAAAAGGGGGCATCTGATTGTGCCTCATTATGCTGCACAGTTGCAGAGATAGATAGGTGATCAACATGTGGTGTCCAGTTGACTGACTTCCAGAGGACCATTCCTTCTTAGTTAGATCATTGTGAAATAGGAGGTGGTGGCAGGGGGGTGTCTGTGGAAAGAAACCGGAGAGATTTAAAAAAAAAAATCCCCTTTCTGTTGCTTATAGGAGGAGGGGTCTTGGGGTTCGACATTTAATGAGTTCCAAATGTTGTAATTCAGCCCAGAAAAGAGAGATTGAAATCTTGAGAAATACTCAGTGAGCTCCCGTCTTATATGCTCAAACCTTTCCTCGCTCCTCGGCGTGTGAGGAAAATATATTCCAGAGGGCTCTCAGAGAAACGTTTAAACTCAAATACTCAGTCCTATAAATTGCTCAGTCCCTCCAACTTCCCATCACAGCAACAATATGACTCATCGGTATAACCAAGCATCCACCTCCCACTCAATCAATGGACTCATCGTTAGACCGCACCGCTCCTCCTACCTGCAACTGTGAACCCTGCGGAGCATATTAGACACACAGAACATGGCTTAAATCAACACATTGGTTTGATACCGTGTATTTCCTGGAAACACGTGCATCTAAAGTCCTTTTTTTTTTCTGGCATTGATCCTTCACCACAGCAGACCAGAGGTTTCTAGCTCAGCTGGTTCCACCACAAACACACAGAGTGCCAGAGATGACAGGGGAGATACTGACGTTGTTTTAAGTTGTTCACACACAAACAGGAGTCAGTTTCAGGAACTTAATTTGCTTCCAGTTGATTTAGACATGATAGTTGCTCTCTATTCGGTCTGCAGCCTGCTCTGTAGAGACACTCCCAGCCATTAGGTGAAGAGTTTTTCCCATATTAACTGCAGCCACATCAAATATTAAGCTACATCAGCTGGTTGCCTTTCTTCTTAATGGTCACACAGTCTTTAAGAAATATTACTGGCTGGCAGACAGAAATTCAGTTGCTCTGGTGGAGAAATTTTAAGAATTTGTGTTTTGCTAACAGGTACATTTTTGTGTCGACACAGTTTAACCTCACAATTTGCATCTTTTAGTTTGTCAAAGTGTGGCCTGCAGGCAAAGGGCTGCTCTAAAGAACACTTTCACAAGTCTATTTAATGCACTACTCAGCAACTGCATCAAACTGTGCCCCTAACAAACATCTGTCAGGTTAATGACAACTTGCAGAAAGCTCCCGGTGGCATGGTAATTAGTGGCACCTCACAAGTGGCCCTCTGTCATCAAGGCTAGTGCTGTTAGTTTAAGTCAGTGTTTCTCAATCCTGGTCCTCAGGCCCCCCTGCCCTGCATGTTTTAGATGTTTCCTGCTACAACACATCTGATTCAAATGATCAGGTCATTATCAGGCTTCTGTGGAGGCTTGATGATGAGCTGATCATTTGAATCAGGTGTGTTGGAGCAGGGAAACACCTAAAACATGCAGGCAGGGGGGCCTGAGGACCAGGATTGAGAAGCACTGGTTTAAGTTAACAATTTCGGTGGACGACTCTGCACTTACATGTGGAAGTGAGACGGGAAAGCCGCCATGGAAAAAACACTGTATGTTTCAGGAAAAAAGGAGGTTTTAGGAAGAATGGATCAACTGTTACTGTGTTGGAGACCGATAAACTGATCACCCTTTTTCTTCAAACAAGTAAGTTTGTTGCTCAAGGAATTTAATGTTATATGCCATTATGAGCTCTCTCTGACAGAATCAGGCCCTATGGCGAAAATGTCAGTCTGCCCATTGCGGGGTTGTGGGGAAGAGAAAGCTGAAATAGAGTCAACTTTTGGGGAACTGCAGCCCGATGTCATGTTGCAGTGGCCAGTCACGAGCCGGTGATCAGGCTGAAATATCTCTGAAAACAGGCGCAATCCCAGTGGAGTTCATGATGATTCTCTACACCTGAGTCCTCTTTGGGTTTATTTTGTGTACCGAGTTTCACCATCTTGGTCTACCTGCAGTTTATGCTGCAAAATAGCGACACCAAGACGCTTCTGTTGGTGTGCTTGAGAGAGAGTGTGCAGCTGAGGTCGATCAAGGTACAGGCTGAGTGAGTGAAGAGAGCGGTGGTAACGAGAGAGCCAGTGAATCAAAGAAATAAAATGTTATTTTCAGACACACCTGAATCTGTCTGAATGTGGCCAAAATTGACACCCAGTGATCAAAACTTTGAGAACCTCTGTTTTAGAGGAACAGATTGAAGTCTTCAGCTTTGTCTTTCTGCTCTTGATAACTGTTTCAGTTATCAAATATACATTTTTCCCATGCTCAAATAAACCACACTGTCTATCATGTATTAAGCTGAAAGTTAACTTTATTCATACACATCCAATTGATTATGAGTCTTCATGCATTTGTTTTGTCTACACTGCTGAAGAAGTCCAATACACAGGGTGATTTATTACACAGTAGCCAACTTGCACAAAGCTCCTGCTGATGTTCCCTCTGCTGCTTTAAATCCACCACCGGCTGCACATTACTTGAGAACTCTTAACGACATCCATTATTCAATTAAGGCAAATCTATGTGAGAGTGTGTGAACATGGAAATGAGTTCACACATTCTAGTGAATTTAAAATAGTTTGTAATGAGGTTCAGATTGATTCCAGTCCCCTGCAGAGGTGTTTACATCAGCAATACCACTTCAATTAATGTTGAAGATCAGGACATTTTTCAAAGACAGAGTTTCGAATGAATCAGCAACAGCATCTTGTATTTGTTAGAAAAGTTAGCAGAATTTATGTGAAATTAATAATTTACCACAAATGATGCACTATGGTACAGCAAGATAAAAACAACCTGCTTATGACTATATAAATAGATAGTTAAAAATACATTTCAAAAATACGTAGGCCCACTTAATCTGTGTAAATCGATATTGCAAATTGGACGGAGTTGTAATAATTTACAATATACACTGGAGTAATCTTGATGCTGACTTATGATCCAACAGAAATTTTAGATTGTTTGAGAAGCAGAGATATCCAGGAGGGCAGGATCACCAGTATGTGCTGCAGTCAGATGAGTCACACATTTATGTGTCGCTTACCGAGAATATTGGTGAGCCACAGGGCGAGGTCCTCCTTCATGGGCAGCAGGCTGGCTTCATGTCGACTGGCCAGCCACTGGTGATACTGCTGCATGTCTGTGAGGCCGGGGCCGCTGGGCTGTTTGGGGCTCAGGGAGCTGCACATGGTTCCCTACTGATGGCCTGAGGAAGAGGAGGAGGAAGAGGAGGAGGAGGAGGAGGACAGGACACAGACAGAGAGACAATGTCAACCTTCAATGCGAATTTGCAAAGGGAACCTCAGACACGTCCATATGTGAAAAATATGAAATGGACACAATAAATGCATCTGTGTAAATCAATATAACAGATGTACGTTATGTGAGTTGTAACTGTGATACACCTGTGATGTTGATGGAACATGCATGGACACTTTTTGTGTTGGTTTAAGTTATTTTATACAGGTTACGACACCCCTGGGCCTCAAGATGTATTTCCTGTTTGCTTGCTGGGATTTGGGGAGTGACTTATTGGGAGTGATGGCTGACACCTGACTTGGTGTGAATGCTCACATATATATGGGTACCTGAGGAGTCAGTCTCTCTCTCCTCTGTTTGAGCTTTGGTTGTTTTGGGGGTTTTTTTGGTCTCACCTGAACACACTCACAAAGCCCAAAGATATTCACTTGATGGTGATGTAAAACAGAGGAATCCAGTAAAATGATCAATCATTTCAGCTCGAATAAGAAGTTAAAAAGGTTATGATACAATAACATAAGGAATCCCTCATGAAAATAAAGACCTTTAGAACATTTTTGTTTTGCATTCATGATATAAATTAATATACTCTAATAACAGCTGACATTCAGGCTCAACCAGGAGTTGAGGAGGATCAAATGAATACAGGAGATCTGAGTGTTTTTGTCCTCTTGGCCAAATCCTGGTTTAGTTTACAGTTCACCTGATGACATGAGACATTCTCATGAACCCTGACAGCACAGTTCCTGTCTGTCTCTTCGCTGGACAAGAGACACTTTTATACCGGCCAGACTCATACAGTGGGACTTCTATTCAACAAACAGCAGGCACAAACAAAGAGCTCCTTCAGAGATTACCCTGCAATCCATGATACAGTCCTTCAACACTGCAGCAGGCCTCACATTACAGCCTGATCTGACATCAATATTCAGAGCAATATTTAACAGCTACTTACTGCCTGCAAAGTGAAGTCAATGAGTAAATGAGACATTTCTCACAAGTCTTTTCCAATAATATGCTACAGTAGCTGTGCCAAAGCGTTCACTGTAATGATCTATAATGTGAAAATCTTTCACATTTCAGTCCAGTGTCACTCCATTAATGGATTTGCTGCTGAGACAAGTGAGTAATTGACAAAACAACTGGGCACCAGATGTGAGACCTGAGCACAGTAACGACACTCAGTGAACAGCTCTGCAGTTAATATTCACAGTTTTAAAGGACGGGTGCTGCGATTAACTCACACTGGACACGCTGACATGGGAGAGGTTATGTCATGTGGACACACAGAGGACAACTTCAAAGCACAGACATGGTGGCATCACAAGGATACTGAGGACTCCAGGGGCTGTTTATCAAGGCACTTAATCTTAAGAATTAAGAAGACGGAAATAGAATGAAATAGGCAAAGACTCATTCAGAGTTGTTTAAAAATGGGACTCTTTTAAAAAGTGGTTTGTAATGGGTTTTATGAGTTTATTTTTGGTATCAATGGGCAAAAGACCCATAATAACTTTTGAGCATACTGTAATTCATGTGGTCTGAGAGAAAACTAGACTTCTGCTCTTGCTCGTGGCTGTTTTCAGGCTTTAGAAAATCAAGCTCAGCATAAGTTCAATCAGGAAAACTATCTTTACGCTTCATTCATTCACAACTCTCTCTCTTACACGCTTTCCTGTTCATTCTCAGTCAGCTGATTAAATGGTGTTCACTGTCAGTTAATCACCAGATGTGGCCACCGTCTCCATCAGCCAATCATGTCATTGCCGACAAACTTTAAAATCTGCTGTCGTCAGCTGTCATTTCAGGGCGGAATTGTTGCGAACCTCCTCCACCCCGTTCACCTCCAGTTCTTCATATCCAGAGCCCAAGTTGAGCTCATCAGAAGTCCACTCCTCATCATATCCTGATCTTCAGCCATCACTTCACCACCACCTGTGTCTAGACTCCATCGGGTGGGTTTCCTACATTAATCACGGCTTCGCTAACCCCTTTACACATGATGATGTCACGATGGAGTGTAATCACCAAAGACTTTCTTCTTGAGGTTGTGCACATGTCAATTAAATACACTCAGAATGAAGTCTCTCCTGATTGAAATATAGTTGATAGATAAGATAGATGATAAGATAGTTGTTCCTAACTCATGCAAGGATGATACACTTTTTTCAGTTTTCCAACTTGTGTGGTTTGCGTCCACAAAGGCAAAACTTAAAGCTTGAGGATTTGTGTGAGGGGCTGTTCATAAACACATTAGGACGTCAAATACCAACGTTTTGAGTTAGTGAAATATCCCAAAAACAGCAGAATAATGAGGAAAAATAAGGAAATGCAGGCAGAGGACAGAGAAATTGTAACATAAATCATGTGGTGGAGATGTCATTTAATTGTTTGGTCAATCAGTTGCAGGGGCATGTCCAGAGTTTTGTTGACTGAGGTGCCCCTGATGGGGCACTAACTTATGCAGGGGTGGCATGAAATACATGCACACACTTACATGCACACGCATGCACAGACACACATCGGAATAGCATTAATTTAGCATTAATAACATTAATGACATTAATTTTAATTTCTCATATATACTTGAATTACTAACATTAGAAAAATATTACAGTTTCTTACATTCTTGTGTTAAGCGTTTGTATGTAAAAGATAAATCGTCCTAATAATCAGAACAGAGTGGCATCATACAAATATAATATAAAGCTTCTATACTTTATTCTTTAAGTCTTCAAGCAGAAATTGTACCTCCTTTCTACCTCTATCCTCAGGTTATGAGACCCCTTGAAAAAAAGCTTTATTTTTATTATATGCTAATTAATTCTTATATATTTACCTGTTGGCTGTAAATAGTTTTTTGTGTATGTTTTTTGTTTTTATGAGTTGCATAAAGGGAACAACAAGTAACATCTCATCATGTAACCCTGTGTTGTAAAATGATCTATAAAGTAATTAGGTTACATACAAAAGAAAACAATGCACGTTTAAAAAGCACGCATGAAACAGCTGGTCAAAACTAAGGTCCCGTCTCTCACTTGACAGACAATCATACTTGAGGATAATGTGGTGGAACTGTGGGGGACATAGATTGGTGACATGATTGATTTGCAATTTTGTTCTACTGTGTCCTGTCTGTTTCTTTCTTTGCTAAATTCTTTGTTCAGGGTGTATTAAATAAACAGAGAGTGGACGGAATTCAATGCACATGATGAAACAATGAAATCATTTTGTTGCACATGAAATAGTTTTGCCTCCAGCCAGGACACAAGCGGGAACATCTGACATTCCCTGTGGTACGCAATAGCAACAGGATATTTGATGCAAATTATAAGAAGGGCTTAGCCAAACAAGGAAGCAAAACTGCCACGAACAATTAGTTCATAGTCTGTGATGGCTGAAAATGTCCTCCGAATACCGAGGGAGTGTAACACAATGTGAGGAATCTGACCTTTAAAGCTGTGCAACATTTCAAGGTCCCTCTGGAGTTTGTTGTAACCAAATCACACTGAGATGCAACACTGGACATCAGGACCTTGATGTTCCACCAAAGTCGTCTTATCTCCCTGAAGACAAGAGCTCCTCAATGTGTACACGCACTAAACTCTGGAGCTCAGCACTCACACACAGGTGCTACATTCACATGTCCACTGTGGTGCAGGCTGACGGACAGAACAAGGGCACTGGGACAACTTTGCATGTCTCACAGGACAAGTCCCATTCATACCAGCCCACTCACTGAGGTTATGTGTAAACAAAAACATGAGTCTTTGACATATCAGTGTGACAACATAAAGAAAATACTTCTGTTTTCTACCAACAATGAGCATATTTTTTACTCATTGTTTCTAATGTAGAGCTGTAGAGTTTGAGTAATTTTTGCAAGAAAAAAAAGGGGAAAAATAAATGTGAATATTTTCTGGTTTCTTTAGCCCTCTATGATAGTTGGGTTGGGGACAAACAAGACATTTGTGGATGTAATTTTGGGCTTTCAGGACACTGATTGACATTTTTCACCATTTTCTGTCATTTAATATACCAAATAACAGACTGGTTAATCAAGATTATAATCGGCAGATTAATCAACAATGAAAATAATCATTAGCTGCAGCCCTATTTTAATATACTGAATATTTTACACACACATAGCTGTCCAATGAAAAACCTTTGTCCCCAAATTTTGTGATTTTGAGTTTTTCAGATTACCTGAACGATAGTTCTCCTACATCTTAACCTAAATAAATCATTTAAACCCCCATTGGATTAGATGAAAAATGCATTGTCACAAAGCTTTATGGAAAAACATCTGTTTATGGACAACAGACTCCATTGCTCTTTTCAGGGAGCTGATCATTTATCTTGATATAAATCTTAGTTCAAAGGCTGTATTCTTCTCAGCAGGATCATGAATTGACATCATACTGGGTTTCTACCTCTTTTTCCCAGGAAAGAGTCCAAGAGAAACAACCAGCTGTTGTTAAACATACCTGGTTCCTCTCACCACACTGCGGCCTGACCTCTTCAGCTGCAGGCCAAAAACACAGCCAACACCACCACTCAGCCAGACTTTATGTAGCACGTGCTTCATCTAGTGATGATATTTTCAGACTCAGACAGTATAGACTCAAGGTATGAATCAGAAAGCATAAATTTTATCGTCCCAAGATATTCAAATGTATAGACAACCAAATACACATTTTTTTCAGTCTGACAAGCCTCATGACTTCAGTGAACCCGTCATAAAGTGCTACGGTTAGCTGCATATTGCTCCAGGAAAGGCATATGGATGGGAATTTCGACTGCTGAATCACATCAATTAGAAAAAACAAGAGTGGCTCTGTCCTGCTAACCCTCGCCGACCTTCATGCCTTTCTCCCCCCACAACAGTAAACTGATCTAGAGGCTGGTTTGTCCATTTAAACAAGGGAACTCAGCATGTTTCTACAGCAGATAAGTGCTGTTTGTGTTGTGACTGAGTGTTGTATTCAGATGTCACATTGTATCGTCAGCTGTGGTCAGGGAAATAGAAAGTCTGCAGCAGAAAATATCAACAAAAACAGAGTATTCTTCTACACGATATAACACAAGAAATTTAAAAAAGTCTACAGCACAAAGGTTGTTTATAGAGCCACAATATCAAATATACACATTGTGTTTATTAGTGCAGCACATGGTGTGTCATAAATCCTGAGCTTTATAATTTCAAAACCAAATCAGGCTGCATCAGGCCCTCATTAAAAGACCTCAGTATTGTAAACATTTTCACCATCAACAAACAGAGGCTGTGTCAGGATATTGACAGATAGACACACTTTTTTCCTGCACCATGGAGCTCTTGTGGTGCTATTTCTGAATTTAATGCACTAAATTGGTTTTGGACTGAGTTGCATTGGCCTCTTTAAAACACTTGGCAGCAGCACATTTCATTTACAAGTGTAATAAGATTTTAAAGCTGTCTCCTCCTTTACAACTGTCACAAATAAAAAACAGCCACAACAGACATTTCACCACTCTGCCTGCAAACAGGATCAAGGGAGGACGCTTGATGAGTTATGACTGAGATCCAGCTGAGCAGCCACTAATTAAAACCAATGAAATGACTGAGAGCTGCAACTGAAGAAAATATGTCAGATTGGGTGTAATTAAAGATGTTTTGAACAGCATTTGAGAGAAATTGAAAAAGCAAAACTTAGACAAGGATTGAGACTTAACTGAGCTAAAACTTTTAAATAAGCTACAGAAGATGCCATTATTCTACAAAGGGGCTATAAAGTACAAGTTACACCCCCGGCCTAAAATAGAATAAGCATGAAAACATTCAAATATCTGACATTAATTTGGCAACAGAAAGCAGCAACAATTTCTTGCAAGAGTCTAAAAAAGCTCCTTATCTGTGCTCTCACCCTGAGGGTTCAGCTCGCTGGTGCGCACCTTCCTCTCACTCGTCCTGTGAGCTGCTGCTGGATCCCAGTTTTCATGCTTTTCACAGCGGTGCACCGACCCACAGGTTAGGCTCCAAAAACACTGAACCAATGTGGACTGGGGAGGTCTTTCTCACTGCGCATTTGCACAGGGATCTGACTGCACACACACATGCACACACACATTTACACTCACAGCACGCTGCCTGCTGCTGCTGCTGCTGCTGCTGATGGGAGGGAAGTTTGATCCCGCTGGCACTGCCTCCCTCCTCTCCTCTTTGTGTTGCCTCAATATGACATTTTTGGACTCAATTCAGCAGGTCAGCCCGAGAAATTCAATCCTTCGATACACTTTGATTTGATGGATTTCTTTTTTCTATGTGTGCCCACGTAATCTTATCCAACTAACAGACTCTGGCTATGTCAAATCTACATTTATGTTTGTTGTAAGTAGCCTACTAAATTGGAATGACACACTTTTGCAGTTGAAAATAAATTCATGACGATTATCATGTTGCAGAAATAAGATTATAAATACCCCCGTTGTTAGAAATGCATGACTGGATGTTTTTTTTTTTTTTTTCTCCCATCCTACAAGTTTTGAGTAATATGTTAACCAGATAATAACATTTGAAATTTTGAGAAAATGTGGCATCTTTGTTTGTTTGATCGTTTGTTTGTTTGTTTACTTACTTCTATATTTATTTATTTTGTGTCAATAAGTTAACCGGTGGCTTTTATTTTGAAGGAAAATACATCGGCCAAATCTCAGGGTCGGGTCTAGAAAGGAACCCCAGACTCGCGAAAGATCTCGCGGGAGTTATCGTTTGAACTTCAACCATGATCTTTCCCTGACTACAACTGAGTGTTTTTTTAACCCATAAACCAAACCCATAACTTAATATTAGCATTCTCATATTAAAATGTGCCCGATGTGGTGCCCGATTAAGAAATTGGGTGCAAATCTCGCGAGAGTTTCACAAATCAGGTTCCCTTCAAGACAGGACCAAATGTCAACAGTCAAAGACGCATGCGCAGTGGTGAAGCGGTACAAAGAGGCAGCTGGAGCAGCAGTAAAAGAAAAGACAAGTGAGTACAACACAAGCTGTGTTTATTTCCACTAAATATTCCTTATAAGTGTGCCATAATCGCTTCTGCGCGTAGCGTTTGGTGTTACTTGAAACCACATTTGTTAGAAAGGACTTTGTTTCGAAACTTGCCACCGGAACGTTATAGTTTGTTGACTTGAAGTTGCTTGATTACAGCTAACGAACTTCTGGCTAATCCGCTAGCTAGCTTAGCTAGTAATGTTTTAGCAGCCAGTTTTTCGTTAGCAGAGGACAGCGTGGTTGAATGTTGTGTCTGTCCTCCACAGTGAGTGTCCTCCAGCGGCTCACAGGCTGAGCTGTGAGCGCAGAGAGCGCCACATGGAGGCGGTGCTGAAGAACCTGTCAGCACGGTGGAGCTGCTGGCGGTGGCAGCGCAGAGCGGTGTGGTGCAGCAGTGGGATGAACAGACTCTGTCAAGAGCTTTTCACTGGGCTCAGTACTGTGAGCACGTCTGTAACAGGTTTCACAGTAACCCCGCCATGAGGAGGATCATGGAGAAGCAGCTGCAGCTCACAAATGAAAATCTGCGCGCTGCTTTCCCTGGTCACACAGAAGTCCGCTTCTCTGACCTCTCCCGGTGTCAACACCTGCTGCTTGTTGGGCTGCTGAACAACTCTGAGCTGCCTGTCTCCATCATGAAGATACTTTTTGACACTACAAGTCCTGTAAACACCCAGCAGAGTGAGTATGAGGATGTCTCTGGCCTCTGCAGCCACATCATTCAGTGCAGATCTGCCTGTAAAGTCCTGAGCCCTCTCACCGACCTGTCAGCTGGTGGTGCTGATGCTGAGGTTCAGGGGGTGATGCTGATGGAGAGGCTGGGTGCTCTGCTGAGCCGAGGCAGTGAAGACTGCCGGATAGAGCACTTTTTAGACTCCGTCCTCCAGGGATGTGAAGGAGATGCAGGACATTTCTGTCTGGTTGTGGCTGCAGCTCTGCTGACAATGAAAAACTCAGCATCACAAACTGCTTCGCAGGATTTTCTCCTGGACTGGCTGCTGAAAAAAAACAGGGTGCTGCAGCACATGTGTTCTATGCTGCCGACTGCACTTCTTATAGATCTGGCCAAAGAACATAGGAAGTTTAGAGATGCATACAGTGATGTTCTGAAAAAGTGGGCCTCTGATATGGATTACAGTGTAAATGAAGGTGAATGGGTTCAAACCAGCACAAAAGAACAGTGTCATTCCAGAGACTGACTGAACACTTTCTGGCCTTTTTTGAGGGCCTGCCCCTCTCTCAGGGAGGATGTAGAAAAAGAGCTAAATGCTTTGAAAATTTCTGATGGAGATTTTGATGTCAGAGGCCTGAGTGTGTGGGGAGACCTCCTGTCAGCATTAAACAAGTGACTTTAGAGCTGGAGAAGGTCGGCAAACCATAGCTAAATTTGTATGTCTGTTTATATATTTATACAATGTTTGACTGAGGCTGGGTAATAAACATCACATTTTTTTTTATACCAAACAAAATGTGTCTATAGCACCAATTATTGGAAGCTCTGTCAATTAGTGCTCAAAACTGAGGATGTCCTGTTGTCATCAATAAAAATAGCACCTGGGACACAAAGATTCTGTGTCTGGACCACTTTTGGGAAAATCGAGAAACATTATTATTACGTTTATGCATATAAAATACATACAGTTTTGTCAGGTGCTCAAATTTTAAAAATAAATTCAGAGCGTGTGTTTATAAATTTCGACCACAGTATACCAATCAGAAGTAGGTTTGCATTTACACTGAGTTTGTAGTTTTTATTCAGATCAAAGGGCAGGGACTTCTATGGTGGACCAGAGTGAGTCAGTTAAGTAATGCAACTCACTGAAACAAAGTTATATAACTATAATTCTAATTATTATTACATGCTTTGTCTTATTTCTTATGTAGAATGAAAGAGTGTCTATTTGGGACAGTGGCTGTTAAGTTTGATGGTTGAAAGTAGAATTTGGAGTAGTTGCAGAAGGAAAAAGTTCATTTTGAGCCTTGCTGTTAATGACTGAAGGCTTACATCAAGATTTCTGAGCCAGTTTCAGTCATAATTTTGCCAATTTTAGGTCTAGACAACATTTAAGAACTCTTGTTTCTTTTATTAAATGAAAAAAGAAGTTTAACAGGGTATCATTAATTTTTCTCATTAGTACAGAAAATCAGCCTTTGATTTTTCAGTGCAAAGCACACAGGAGAAACGCAAAACTCTTGAATGTTGTCCAGTCGTCCACAGAGGTTTCTTTTCCTTTCAAATTCTTGACTGTGCTGTGAATGTGTCACTTTGTGATGAGCATTTTTCACACTTCTTTTGACATTTTATGGACTAAACAATCAATTATTTGTCAAAATGATAGACAGATTAATCGATAATGAAAATATTTGTTAGTTACAGCTCTAACTGATGACAACGTTATAAAAATTTTATTGTTTTTTTCTTTGGATCTCGTTAGCCTAAAAATGTCGCACAAACCTGTTTCTTTCACATTATAAACACTTTTGTTAAATTTACCCATTCACTTTGTAATAATGGAATTTATGATTTTTTTTTTTTTTATGTCAGAACAATTGGATATTTGTTAAAAATGCGCAGCTCTCAGGGTGTGGACAGATGGTCGCAGCACGTGACCTGACTGAATTTAATTGAAAGTAATTGTCTGGCAGTGAATAGTTTACACTTTATAAATTGGGCTCTGGAGATTCAAGGCTCCATTTAACATCATAAATTCCACCTTACAACTAAATAACTCTGGATGTGCTGTTTTTAAAATCATACTGTAGCTGCTGATTTATGAGCCCTGATAAAACAATCTGAACAATATTTCCACATTGCGCAGATGGATTTGATAATAAATTGGTTTAAAGGACAAGAAGCTGTGAAGAAAATGAAACAAGCAAAAAAAAAGCGAAAACATTTTGTAATAATCCAATTTATCCTTTTCTAACCATACGCACCTTAAATAATTTTCACTTTCGCACACACCATCTGTCAGCATTGCCTTTTCATCACAAAGCTGCGCTCGGGTCTGAATCTAAAGATTTTGATTGGCTTATTGCCAGTCATGTGACTCGACTGCCAATTCACACATCTCAGACGTGGCCCATGTGTCAGAGCACCTCTGCGGCGAGGGATCAGTTAGTCAGATCAGGCGTCTTCAATCAAACCCTCCACAATGGCTGGTGTGTGACATAACTGTGGCGGACAGCGGATTAGAGAGCGTGCGGAGGGAAACACCAACACGACCACGGCTCATTTAACACACCATGAAAGCAATTCACGTAGAGACAGACAAGGGTCACTGAGTCAGGGGCAGCAAGTACACAACCAATTTATTTCCAACCAATAAAGAACATATGCATGTGGCTGGATGGAAACCAGCCGTGAATGAACCAATCTCACCTGCCTCCAGGTTAGAAATAAATCCAAAATTTAGATTTTCATCACGTTAATGTAGATCCGATTGTAGCAAATTGGGTATAGAGGAATTTGAGAAAATTAGAAAAATAAGTGAATTTAAATAAATTTAGGGACAAATAAAAGACATTTTTGGAGTTTATTCACCAAATTAATCATCTTCAGCCATTGTTTATTCTGGAAAAGTGACTGAGCATTAAGCTTTTTTACAGCAGGGCCCTGAGTTCACATTTCATTTGGGCTAAAAGGATATACATTATATCCTAACAACTGCAAATAATAATAAAATGATGAAAAAGTCAAATGAAACGGGTAACCAGCTGACATGTCAGACAAGAAAGTCATACGGCAACAATAAAATGTAGAAAAGGTCAAATAAAAATATCAAATCAGGATCACTGTCCCAACAACCACATCATCCAGCAAAATGATCGACTGACACTTACATGTCTGATTTTAGTACATGTCGAATTTTGTTCCAGTGTTGTTCATGGTAATGTCCATCCTCCACATGTTACAGAGCAGCACATTATCACTGAGCCTCTCTCTGGAATTACACTGAATAATATTTTTCATTTTTAGATTTTGTGTTGCTTGTTCTTCACAGCCTTACACATAACAAGCAGCCATGGTGATGATCAGATGTGTTACTGTCTGACTCCAATGAGAAAACTGCAATTCAGTCCCCTGCCTGTATCTGTCTGTGCTGAGGGAAAACATGTTTTACCCATTATTTATATATGATAAACAGTGACTGAAAGTAACTAAGTACATGTACTTTTCTTGAGTATCTCCACTGTATGCAACTTTATGCTTCACCTCCATGACATTTTGGAAGCCAGCGTTGTACTTTTTACGCCATTTATCTGATAATTAAGTTGCTAGTTACTGTGCAGATTAGGATTATTGAGCAGGGGATAATGTACAGTGAGCAGGTCATTATTGGAAAATAAACCCCCACAGAATCACCCTGAAGGGGTTTATGTAGCGATAATGACCTGCACACTCTACATTATCCTGCTGAATACACATATACTTAAAATGAAAAAGTAAAATTAAATAATTAAGTAAAAAAATCAGTAATTTGACATAAAATATTAATTGAAGAATGATTTAATTGATATAAAAATGATTTTATTGCTCTTCCATGATGATCAGAACTGCGGCCGTAACAATTCACATTCACAGTAACGGTCAAAAGTTTGCTACTCTGAAATAAAAGACATTAGAATGCTGTAACTGACCAATCAGAATCGAGTATTTAACCATGTTATAATACAAACCTTAAAACAACTAATAAAACATATTATTATAGATTAATTTCCCCAGCAGTATACACAGTAGCTGAATTTAGCTCCACCTTTACCAGTTTTTTTTTACAATGTGTTATTACTACTTTAGCTTAAGAAAAAGTCCTGACTATTTTTCCACCACTGATAGAGCGACTGAGCAGCGGTTTCTCTTTCTCTGACACTGAAAGACTTGAGATTGAAAAAATTAGATTATCTCAGACAGTAGTGGCACTTATGGAAGCCAAAAATAGATAAAATATTTTAAAAATCATTGTAAATCAGAATTTATACTCTTTAGGACATACATGTGAAATGACTAGTTATAATTTATTTAATATCTCAAAGTTTTGACTTAATACCTCATAACTTTGCCTTACAAAGTCTACATTATGACCTCTTATCATATAACTGAATTGAAATAATGAGAGAATTCATTGAAAGGTCAACTTTTTAAAACAAAATTCTCATAATTGTGAATTATTATTAAATCAAATGTTTGATTTAGTATCTCATAAATTTGTTTTTTCATCTATTCTAAGTGCAAAGTTTGACTGAATACCTCATAAAGATCTGAGTATTTTTACGCCCCGTGCCAATGCTAATAAAAAAGGAAAGCCCATTTCTTGTTAATCTTTTTATTGCCCGAGAGCCTTTATTTTCCTTTAATAGGGAGCTGCGTTATTTGAATGTAAATAACCATTTTCACCTTCCACTTGTTAGGTATTAAGACTACCCTTCTAATATAAAGCAGCAATTTACCAAACAGTTATTCTGACTTGCACAAATTGCTCTCTGTTCTTGACCCACGAGGTAAAATTACAGGGTTGTCTTATTGTATCACTTCAAGCAGCAGGAGGTCGACACAGCGAGATGATATCCACCACCAGCCTTTAAATGTGTCTCTGAAATCTGTTAACTGAAGTGGCTGCTGATCTCTTGAACACTAAATTTAGAATTTGAGGGAATATGTAGCATTTCTGAGAGGAAATCTCATATTTGGACAGCGTACAGTGTTTCCTCTTCTCACATCATGTTTTTTTTTATTCTATCCAGTGTGTTATTGTTGTGTCAGCGTGGGGTGACAAACTGCAGCGAGACGTGCTGAGGGCGACTGTTGTTCTGCAGCTTCTCGAGGGGTCGTGAAGGATAGCATTCATTAAAACTCAGCTCCAGCCCCCATCTGGTGGTGTGAATAGGGAGTCCTCCGAGGGGCGGGGTGGAGGGTGGAGGAGGGAGGGGGTAGATTCCTCCCTCGGCACGTGCCTAAGCGGCTCCAGCCTGCTGGCCCTTGTCTGGCCCTGGTGACGGATCACAGAGGCAGGAGGGCCCCTCGGCACACCTGTGTCCCACTCAGAGGGACGCTGATGATCAGCAGCTCCATCATCAGACATGAACTGAGGAGGAAGAGGGACGGATGCTTTAATTTGAAGCTGTTAGGGAAAGATGGAAGCTTCATTGTGATAGGAGAGGTGTTATGTTTCATTTGAAATGTTGGTGCAGCTTGTGAAGAACAGGATGAAAGAAATTCACATCGTCCTCTTTAGGACATCCCATAAAAACTGCATCGTCAGACACGTCAGCGAGCTGCTGCGGTTGCAGAAACACTGCTGTTTTTTGGCACATGAGGGGAGCGAGGGAGGGGGTTGATTTATGGAAGAAAAAAGCCAGTGACTGCTGTACGTAGTGATAAACTAAAAAGAACAGGAGTGTCACGATTCTCCAAATCCACGATTTGATTTGACAATTCAGTTTTATTTTCAATTTTCCTGGAATCCTAATATGTGACAAGGCCAAAGGGTTTTTTGTGGGAAGTGATCCTCTCTCGGTGCCAGCATGTTGCTGCAGTCACAGAAAAGTGTGTGCTATAAGGGAAGTTAAATGTACAGGAGTTTTAACTGGTCATGAAACTGTCTCAGTTTAATACTGATGCTTCCACGTGTCCTACAAACTAAACCATCAGCAAGATGATCAGCTATTTCTGTATAGTTATTCTTAATGCCTGTCACCAGGTAGCCCATCAAAAAACACAGGGAGAAATACTGATCCTGCCTTTGATTTTGATTGAATTTTGATATTGAAATTGAAAGCTCATTTCAATTGATTTCAAATTTATAATTGAAATTGTGACACTCCTAGAAAAGAATAAAAGAAAGTAGAGCTTACACTGAAAAAAAGAGTTGAGTTACCAATTACTTTCATTGGTAACACACAAATGGATAAAGTTTTTCAAAAAGAATACTAAAAAGTTGAATGAACACAACAGCTTTTAGTCACATGTGCTGAATAAACTGTTTGCTTTCAACAGTTTGCATTATTGCAGCCTAAATTTAAAACTTTCCAATTCAGTTATTTGCTTTGCCCAAAAGTGAATACTGGTTCTTAACCACCTAATAGTCTGGTTTCATGAAAAAAAAAAAAAGTGTTTTTAGTTTGTTTAAATATAATTTCTAACTTTAGCCTGACTTAATGTTGGCCTGATTTAACAATAGCTGGTGTCGGTCAGTGAGATTACAAAAACTTGAGCAATGCAATTTAAACAGTTCAGGTGGGTTATTTTTTATATAATTTTGTCTTGCATTAGTGGGAAGATTTTGGAAAAGATGTGCACAGTGAGCGAACAGGGTGTAATTTAAAGTTGTAATAATCCACAAAAGTAGACTGACATCACTAAAACAGAAAACTGAATGAGACTCATTCAAAACATTACATTACTTTAACTACTACTGAAATAATCTCTTTTTACAGAGTAGCTGATCAACAGAAAATTAATCTGCGACTACATTAATTCTTCTTTAAGCTTCTTAAATCTGAAAATTAGCTGCGTTTCCTAACATATTAAATTAAACATCTTTGGATTGTGGACTGTTGATCAGACAAAACTAGACTCTTGATGGCATCACTTTGGGCTCTTGAGTGTTTTCTGATGTTATGTAGGCCAAATGATGAATTGATTCATTCTGAAACTGCAGAATAATTGATTATCAAAATAACTAATCCTAATGTTCATGCACATTTTTGATCAAATATTAAGGCCGATGTTAGATAAGGTTCTCATGACCGGTTCTGACAGTCACATGGTGAGTTTTTGGAAAATAAAACTTGCACTTAGAATAAGTGGTCTAAAAAATTGGACATGTCATTATTAACGTTCTACAATAAGAAAAAGACTTTCACTGAGGAAAAAAATGTGACAATGATGACATATAGTGATCAGAAATACAATTATTAAAGGTAATTCTATCAAAAATGGTATGACCCAAAAGGCATCCGTCTTAGAGAATCACCCAGTTGCTGCCCAATAAGAAGTGTCACTGAAATTTGTGTCTATTTTATGGTCTCTTTTGTCATGTGAAATAAAAATATGTACAAAGGATCAAATTACTATGAGCTGTCACATATTTTCGCTTATTATCTTCAAATTCTGTCTTCATTTTATCCACATTTCAAAGCAAAGCAGTGCCAGACATGAGCGTATCGTGTAAAATCTTATCAGCCTCTCGTTCTTTGTCTGTGTGTGTGATACGAGCATGATATGAGCATGCTGTAGAGAGGAGGGTATGAAGCTGTCAACGCAATGTGATATGGGGGAGGGGAAGTGGAAGGACCTGTGATAGATTACCTCACATGCAACTGTAGGGAACCAGTACTGTGAAGGAAAAAAAAAACAATTGGATGTAGGTTTCTTCCTCCTCGCCCTCTGATGGTGGACGATGCAGTTCTCACCTCACATATGGCAGGTCTGAAAACACAGCATCACTGTTTCCCTGCCTCATTACTATGGGTGAAATTAAATAGAATTTTGAGCTAATAAATGTTTCATAATGCACAGATGAAAATAGCGATAGCAGCACACAGATCTTGCTTTTGGGAGCTAAACAAGATGGAGATGTTTTACAGTGGACGCCATTTGCATATCACAAAAGGGAGGGAGGGTTCTTTCTGTCTAAACTGAGCAACTGAAGCAGAAGCTAGCTGCCAAAACAAGAACATGTAGGAGAGATTCAGAAACAATTTTGGAAACATAGCAGTCATTTTTAGTCATACTAGTTTCAGAGCTTTAAAACATATCAAACATGTTTTCCTCATCATGTGATAGTTTGGGTTTTACATAGAATCATTTCAGTAATTCTATGGCATAGATCCAAAGTGTAACTGTTGCTTTCTCTCACCCACAGATCTGATATATTTTGGTCAAGCTCTGTCTATGGGGTCCCTAACCAAGTCTAGAAATTGCCGTCTTCGGAGTATCAAATAATTTATTAGCCTTAAATACTAAACAAAAGCATGTTACTGCATACACTGTACTCTTTTGGCTTGCTGAATGAAATCTCCCTCATCACATCACATTCTGGAAGATATAATGTACTATTTAACTTTAGACAACATTAAATATACGTGAGATGAACAAAAGAATATTTTCAGTTCCAAAATAACAGCATTTCCTCTCTAACCCAGGACCTGATGGTGTTGAAAGATGTGCCTTAATGTTGCTCTAATTTTGCTGACTTTGTCATTATTCAACTACATGTATCCTTGTGGTTTTGGCTGACTTGGCTACTTTTTACATGTATATGTACACATTTTCATTTTTAATTTTCAGCAGATGAGACTGAGACTCTGTATTTTTCCTTATTATTTTATGTTTCACTGGCTAATTCTCTTGCCTACGAATTTAACAGCAATCCATAAATCCACTAACAAGAGACTGAGACACTATTAAATTTCTGTTTTGTGATACTCCTAAGGTTGGAATTGTGTTCTGTGTGTTTTGTTTTGTTTTACTCGAAAATATGAAAAATTGACATATTTGGATACTGTATTTGTACCTATCTCTGGTAATAAAATACTGAAAATGTGTATATCAGTCTCAGTTTGTATACGTGCGGTAGTGACTGGAGAGCACAGACATATAATGTCATTACTGGTGAGAGAGACAGATTCGAGGTGCCAAGCTCTCCATTAATAAAGCAATTAGCAAGGGAGGAGAAAGAGGCGTGTGTAAATTCAATTGCCCGGAGGTATTGTAATGTCATGCTGGAGGGTGTCATAAAACAGTAATTACTCCGACTCTGCTTTGAAATTTTGGGTTATAATGACTTGATCTTTTAGCATATGAGGGAAGTTGAATTTTAGATTGTAAATTAAAGGATATTCAGGCAGCAGAGTGGCGAGATTGCTGTGTACAATTTAGGCTGCAGACTGGAGAAGAGTGAAGGGATCAGGAGGATAATTGCATGCAGGCTGAGTCCCAGGGGAGGAGTGCAACCCCGTCATCAAACACTCATTCTGGCTGGGCCTCATCCCATTACAGTCCCCCAGGAGCCAAACTGCACCTGCCCCACATACTGACAACTACTCAATCCCCTTCACGATTACACAAACAGCACCAACAGCATCACAATGACTAAGTCTGAGGCGCTGCAAAAACACAGAAAACTGAGGTTAGAGGCAGGTGAATGCTGGGAGAATTTCCACTTATGAATGAAATGTCGACAGCAGATTTTGTCCAATTACCGCGCACCCCAATAGGCACGTCACCGGTTCAACAGCCATGACCACTCCGGCTGGTTAGGCATGAGAAAACATGTTCCACGTGGCTGGTGACACAATTGTGTTTTCTGTCAAATTAACATGTGCACCGCGGAGCAGGTGGTGGTGAGCGTTAATGGTTTCCCTCCTCAGCCGGGCATATAATCGGAGGAGAAACTGAGATTTATTGTAATTGCTGCCAATGCTGCTCCTGGAAGTGTTTCAGACATGGAGCTGCTTCCTGTGATCGAAGCATCAGTCGACGCTGTAGACTCACACTGCCGCTGCACATTAAATTGATTCAGACTGTCCATCATGTGCATAAGACCGATGGTCAACACCTTAACTCCCACCTCAACAAACTCCACGCCTGTCTATCATTTCTTCTTAGGTGAGAAGGGAGTTGCAAAGGCGTCATTTGCAAGATTTTTTTCTGCATATATTCATCCTGTCCTGCAGTCAGAGAAAGGTGGAAAACCTCACCACAGTGAGGACCTTCAAGAAGCTGGTCAGACCTCTCATGATCGGACTCACACATTAGAGAAAGTTGCTCTCATTTTCTGTATCTGCTCCATATGACTCATTCCCACCTACTGAGGCTGACAGGCACAGTCAGAAATCCTGGTCTTTGATACGTCCAGAGTCTAACACACCATCGAGCCGTTCCTGCCGCAGGGAGAAGCTCAGAGTGATGCATATAAATGGATGGACGCCATGATTCCCTGAATTATTTACCATCTCACTGATGGGCTGCAGTTTGTCAGCCTACAGAGCGGTGTGTTGGACAAACTGCAGAGCAGCACTGAGGCACCACAGAAGGTTATATCACCTTTCATGTTCACTCTGTGCACCTCTGACTTCAGATTTAAGTGTGTGGTCATTGATTCTCTCATTAATATGGGGTTCAACAGCAAAGGAATCATTGGTGATTTTTTTCCATTTGGAACTGTATGTACAATTTAGCACATTCTGCACACACGTGTTTGTGAACCAACATGCAATATCTTCTGTGCATATGTAATTCAGATGATGAAAAAGATGAGGAGAACTGGATAATTTACATGTGGTGAAAAGTACTCTAAATTGAGTAGTGAGCAACACTGTGGTGAGCAAAGAAGTGCACAGCAAATATAAAATAGTCTATAAAATTAGTCTGTTAGTCTCTAACACACTGGAGGTTGGAGTTCAAGCCATCATGCATGTCATCTACCTGGCACTTTCCTTGAAACAGTGACCTGGTGCTTAACTTCACCAGCTAGCACTCCCAATACAATAGCAACTTCCCTGACTTTGGCTAACTATCATACTTGGTTAGTACCGCTGCTCACAATACCTGATCCTGCCGACAACGCCAAAATTTACTGTATGTAATCTCGGTGGTGGAAATGAGGAGAGGGGTTGGATAATTTACTTTTGGTGTAAGGCTCTTTATAATCAGGTTGTAGTAAGCAAAGGAGTGCGCAACAAACAGTTAATATAAATATAGGTAAACACATAAAACCCATACTTCTTAACATGTGATACTCCTTAATATCGGCAGTCCCTGCCACATTAGATCAGTCTATTAATGTCTAACCCACTGGTGGTTGGAGTTCAAGCCCAATATAAAGAATTTTGAAATTTGGTCCCTGTTATTTTCGTTTAAACACTAACCTGGTGCTCAGTTTCTCCAACTGACACTCCCGATAAAACATCCCTGGCTTTGACTAACTATCCTCTTTGGTTAGTACAGCTGCTCACAAAACCCAATCCTGCCGATGTTATGGTTTGAACATTTTGGTTAGTCACTTCCTGTTTTATTTTGTAGTATTGGTTTTCCCTTGTGTGTCTTTGTTGATTTTACTTCCTGTCTTTGTTCTTTTCCCGCTCTTTTCTGATCATTGATTTGGTTCACCTGTTGTTGTTCACCCACCTGTGTCTGATTAGTTTGCTTTCTACTTAGTCCCTGTGTGTCTCTTTGTCTGTGTCAGTTCGTGTGTTGTACTTTGGTGTTAAGTTCCTGTGTCTTCCCAGTGTGGTTTCCAGTGTTTTTTGGTCTTTTTCCCCTTTTGGATTTTTTGGATTTTGCTTTTTTGGTTTTGTCTTTTGGATCCCTTTGTTGTTCTCGTAAGCCTTGTTTCAGTTAACTTTTGTTTGATCATTAAATCACCATTTGAACTCTGCTCCAGTGCTCAAGGCTGCATCTTTGGGTTCACCACCATTTGTGTTTCTAGTTAACTTTTCACCACACATGACAGCCGACAACGCCAAAATTTCACCATATGAAGGTTAGGGGTTAGAGTTAGGGAGCTGCATAATTTACTTTTAGTGTGTCTTTAATCATGTTGGATAAACTGACTTTCTGACATTCATGAAATCATTAAAACCCAAACAAACTCATTCTAATACTTAAATTACTGAAGGCAGTCAATTGTGACTGTTTGCTTTTGTTTCTGATGTTTGCTTGTATTGATATGGCAATCTAATATTATTCTACATCTGCACTCACTATAAATTACATGAAGTATTTCATTAAAATGTAAATTAACGGTGTATGCAATGTAATCACTATTGGTGCTGCCTGTTTTAATGTATTTTGTTTTTTCTAGCAAACATGAAATACTAATTACCAGGAAAAACAGTGACAGCTATAAGGTAGCATGACCTTTCTTGCCACCAACATTTATTCTGAATCCAAACCTTAAAACTCCAACACACTCCAGACTTAAACAGTATTGATTTGCCACACGATTAGATTTAATGCAGGAACTGGGTCAATAGTTGAATGTGTTTGCATGTAGCACTGTTGAGCTCAGTTGTGTGGAGAAAACAGGAAGAGAAAACAAGGTTTGCTGCAAGTATAATATTCCACATTACACATCATACATTCTCACAATGTATTTCTTTTTCAGTCATGCCTCTGAGCTTTCTTTTTCTGGCACAATTCAGAAAAGTGTGAGATGCTGCTGCAGGATTTAATAGGTTTATCACACATTTATGCACCTATATGACACCTCTACAGCTGCAAACTTAACGCTGCATATTAAAGTCGGGACTCTGGGAAGACAGACAATGATCCTGGTTTGTAGGGATGTAAACTCCAGTAATAGCATTAACATTACTGTTCTCTTTCCTTTTACCAATTACCAGGCCACCAGGTCCAATACTCTCCCCTGGACTCAAGAGACCTCAGCCATTGATTTACTAATGAGGAACATGGAGAGAATAGGAGATGTGTGACGCTGATGGGAGAAGGTGGTTAACTGGTTAGGTCGTCTGCCTCCAGTCTCCAAGGACCACTAACCTGCAAATAAACAGCTGAACGTACTACAGTATATTACATCAACACACAAGATGAAAAGATGTAGGGTTGGTTTGATACCATGAAACCATAGTCTCACGATATCTCACCACCGATCGACCGCTTGGGGATTTCTAAATGCAAGGTAGTTGCTTGAACGGCGGCGAGAACGACCACTAACAAACTTACATCCCTCACATTTTTTTTAAAGACTTGCCTCACCAGAAATGATTCCCTCCTCCTGTTCTCCTCATTAGTAAGCACATGATGTCATCACCCCAAAATGAAGGGCTGCCCTAAAGACTTGGGTCAACAATAAAAAAAAAAAAAGAAAATAAATATTTCCACCCAGTTTTAGCATTGAAAGCTGAGAGATTGTCCTCAGTCTGTATTGAGCAAAGTGTTTAGAGACTTGTGAGTCTACTGAGACCAGTATCAGAAATGCCTGAAATACTGTCTACAATGCTAAATCAGGTATCGCCGCGTATGCAACTCTATATGCACCATCGCTGTATAACGTGATTTATCAGCCCCAAAACCAGCCCCTGCTACTTCCCAGTAGCATCCCATATGACAAAGTTTTTTAACCTGAGTCAGGCCACATAATGATGAAATCATACCATACAGGGTTAGCAGTGTACAGCTGTTTAAAAATAATAACCTATACTGGGGATGCACCCAAATCCAAATATGTTATTTGGGAAAGCATAAATAAAACGATGGAAACAGACATTCTATTGCTCGTTATTATTCATCAAAAAATAATAAGTTTAAGTTAAGTTTACTTTTATCTAAGTACGTTCTTACACAAAGTCCTTAATTTTAATACTATAATATTATTATACTATATCAGAATATTATTATATATGTATAAGATTAACACATGAAGAAACATGAGCGCAGGATCATTGCAATTCCAGAGATTAAAAATAAAAGTGAAAAAGAGAGAGATTAATGAAAAGTGCAGTGTGAAGATGTGTAAATACACAAAAATCAGTTATCAGAATCAGTATCACGAAAAAAAAAAAAGGTATCGGAACATCTCTAAAAAGATGACTAAGAATGACAAAAACATGACTTTTGGTTATTTTTTTATATAAAATGATATGAGTATTTTATAACACCTTTTGACATCAACATACCTCTTCATTAAACACAATATTAGAAGCCATAAAATCACATTTATCTGTTTTACATAAACTTCAGGCACAAAGCCGTAATAGCATCTTTTGGTCATCTTAAACATTCTTATATATTCATATAATTTTAAACATCCTTGCAGATTTCATACAGCAAAAAGAATAAAGTGTTCAAATAGCAAATAAAGTCAGGTGGAAGAGCCATCTATTAATTCATGTGGTCCACTCAAACGTGACAATATCAAAGTGTCAATAAAGTACTTTTGGTGACGATGAGAACAACCAAGAAAACACCAAGAGAGCACAAAAACCTGGTTGTTCATATACAGTACTGCATTCCTCGCTGCGTCATGAGCACTAAAGCTGGATTCTCCAGACACTAGTAATTTGTTAAAACACACACCTTAATGTTGATCATCACATGACTCCAAAACAATTACAGTTAGATACAGCAAGCCAGCGTTACATTACAAAAACAGAATGTGATGGGTGGCGGCTGGTACACAGAATTTATTGCAGTGCACACCAAACATCAATAAACAATGTCTTCTGAGCAACCGCCTTCGAAACTTTTTTGATTTGTCTCACATCACGACTGGAACCTGATTATGAAAAGTTCATTTTATTATTTATCATCATGGCAGAAGACACTTAATCTAAGAACAAAGCGGTAGGCAGGCTGAATGAGGACTACCGATGACTGTGAGGCGGCTGCATCTGAAACATTGATCTGAGCAAATTCATGCAAACAAACACACACTAAAACTCTACGGTTCACTCACGCTATTTTTGTCATAGTGTATTATAGGCCTCGCTTGAGAAGAAGAAGACCTTTTTTGCAAGCAGACATCTCCCTGAAAAGGTACTGTCCATGAAAAATATGGCCTTTTATAGTAATGTTAACACAGATCAACGACCCAAAATCCACAATAGTCTCACAGAAACAGTATACAGGTATATACAGTACATAAAACACATTTGAGAAACAGAATAGAATCTTGTTTTTGAATACTTAGATAGTTTCAGTGCAATCAGAGTGGTATTTCAGAGAAAGACCCTACGTGATGGTCAACTGCAGTGTCATCTGGCTCATGTTGTTCAAGTAGAGTGATGAGGTTTGGGATAAGAAGTACAACACAGGCCGCTCTCTGTATAGTGAAGCCCTACAGTAGGTAGATGTGATGAGAAACGTGTGAGGATCTAATGAGGATTGTTCTGCATTGCAATGAACTATTTCTTTACACTGGCTTTTTGAAACTAGTAACCGTTTTACTTGAATACACAGAATGGATTTAAATATCTAAGATAATGCTTTTATTTGTGCAATCCGTGATGGAGAGTCTGTTTTTCAGACTCACCACAGCTGTCTGGTTTAAGAGTAGCCGCGCTCAGAATACATCTTTCCCGCCGGTTCCTGCACGTACTCCTCCGTTTTATCCCAGTCCTGCACCCAGCCTCCGTTCAGCTGTGCAGTGGCCCCGTAGCTTTTAGCCGGGCCGCCCATCGCGCCGTAACTCTGCGTGATGTCGCCCGTCTCTTCGGCCAGCTCATCTTCGTCGATGAAGCCGCACTTCTCCTCGCTGGTGTCTTCAGGGTCGGCCCATGGCTGTTTCTCCCCAGATGCAAAGAGCCCATAAAACACCACGCCCCCATAATGCACGAGGGAGGCAATGAGGAAGACATACTGCCACTCTTCCCGGGTCTAGAGAGAGAAAACAGTCAGGCTGAGTCATTTCTCAAAGGCCCTGATGATGGATTAATATTGGCAGATGCTATTAGTACCAGAATAACCAATGTGGCTATTTACACCTGTGTGTTTATGGCCTAGCATGGCAGAGACAAGTACCCACATGTCCATTGCCAACAATGCTATTTGCCATTGGGGCTGCATGTCAGCAATAAAACATGATTTTTCCTAAACCAAACCAAGTACTTTTGTTCCTAAACCCAATAAAAAGTCAACTAAGTATAAAATTTACAAAAAAAAAAAAAAAAAAAAAACATTCTAATTTTCACATGAGATTCAAACCCCAGTCTCCCTAGGTCGTGACTCGAACCCAGGTGTCCCAGGTTCACTTTTTCAATTAGGAGCATTAATAGTTGCGTAGCTGCCATGTGACTAGTCTCATCTGGATGCCAATAGACACTCTGATTAATATATTTTCTTGACTGACTTCTTACCATGAGTGTTGAGCTCCTAAAGGTTCTGCCAAAGTTTGAACAGTTTTGATTATTTTACGTGAGCGATTCCTGTATTTGTGGTTTTGGTTGGGAAAAGGTGAGTCGATGCATCTCTGTGTACTGATTTAGCAACTTTTGAGTCACAATCAACATTTGAGTCACAATCTCATGATAGTTGCACTTGTGTTGACAGGCCAGGTCCAACTACACCCACTCCATCCTGATGAAGCAGACTAGCTGAGCTTTTGAGTGTCAGAGACGCAGTGAAATGAAAAAAAAAAAAAAAAAAGTTATAACATTTGTCTCTTGTTACATGCTAAATATATGTCAAAAAAGTATTTTGAGCATTTTTATATCACAATGCCCAAAACATTAACATAATTTTGATTAACTTGGGGGTGGTTACATAAATTTAACTACTAGCTAACCTGCCCTTTGCTCAATGGCCCATTATTCTGAAACTCTAATGGACCAAAAAATGTCCCACTGGACCAAAAAGACCTTTATTCCAAAAGCAAACGCCCATTGGTCTAAAAGCCCATTGTTCCGGAAATGTGGTCTCCCTGCAGTTGGAGTTATTCTGACATTGGAAATTTGTCTGTGACAGTAAGCTCGATCGTTTGGTGTAAGGTCAGATAGATAGCCTATTAAAGGTAAAACCCTCACTGATTCAGCACTGTGCAGATGGCCAGCAGCCATCAGACTAAAACTTAAGGAAGAGTGTGTTTTTTCGAAGCAATAGGTGATGGTTTTCAGGATAACGGGCTGTTGCATAAATAGCCCAGTGGCCTGTCGAACAGTGACATCTCACCCATATAAAACCCCACTTGACTGTTAGCTTGTGGGTAGCTAGCAGAGTACAACATGTGTTTGTCTGCAGTTCCAATTAATGTAGATGAGATCTAAATGATTCATTTAACCATTATCTACCTCCTGATCTAACAACGTGAGTGAGGGAAGTGTAGATCCACTCCACGACTCTGTATTGCGCTGTGTTCATGAAGCCACGACCACTTTTGAACGATCCAAAAAAGTCCTACCTCACAATATTTTTTTTTTCAAAACTTCAACTTTAATTGTTGCACATTTTGTTTTGAATATTTAATGTTACAGAGAAATTCTCAGAAAGTCTCATTAACATTGACTCACCTTGTTTTTGGTCATGGCTCCCACTATTAGAGGGCAGACCATCCCTGACAGGGTACCCACACCATTAGATATACCCATGAGGATGCTGGCATAGCGAGGGGCGATGTCTAGATGGTTGACATTGAAACCTGCAGCAACAAAGAGTACATTTTCTGAGTTTTGTGCTCTTTTGGATGCCCTAAAACTCAGAAATTAAACTAGAATCCATTGTTTTGAGACTCACCTGATATTGCAAATCCACTAAAACCCACCGCAAGAACTAAGAAAGAGATAGCCACGCCCTTACTGTGAGAGTAACCAACCACTAATAAGAGAGTGGCCTCCATACCAACCCTGAGAACAGCAAGACATGAGTTAACTGACAGACAGATGAGAGGAACTTCTACAATAACAGAATGAGACCTGATTATCAAAGCCTCACCTCCACAGTTCATGATTTTCCGAACCATAGTGGTGGACATGATGTTGTGGGTCCGCAGGTAGTCGGCTAACTGGCCTCCTAAGGGCACGATGATGGTCATGACCAAGTGAGGGAGTGCTGAGAGTATTCCAACCTGAGAAACCATCAAACACTTGTCTGAAGCAAATGTGACAACTACAAAGAAACTGTCATAACAGAAGAGATTGTTTCTGTCTCAACCTCTGTCTCCAGCATCACATCTGAGCAATAATTCAGCTGCAGTAATCACAGCAGCCGAATTACACCTGCCAAACCAGCTTGATTCATGCTTCACACTCTCCGGGGAGGGCAAAGATTATGAAATTTTAAGATTAGATGGAATCTGTTGCTTTATCTGGCACGTTAACTCACTGACAGTGGGAACGAAAAATGATCAAAACAATAACAAGGTATTTTGCTCAGTAAGTCGGTGTTCAAAGCTATTATTTTAAAACAATTAAAGATTATGTCAAATGAGTAGGATTATTAGAAAGTGAGGAACAGACCTTTTTTATAGCAGCCATATGATATGAAATTTTAGGGTAAACACAGCTGTTATGAATAATACTAATTAGCGTCATGTTTCATTTAGTGTAGCAGAGTCTTTCCAGTGAGCCCACGTGCACAATAGCAGCAGCCTGACCCTGTCTGACCTGAATGGAATGGAACCTTAATTAGTATCATTGGTAGCACCTGTGTTTACTCTTCTATTTCATGTCAAAATACTGTGAAAAAAGTAATGATTTCACAAAATATTTTCAGTTTGGATCAATATCATTTCATTCATTCATTTTTTAAGTCAAGGCACTGCAAAGCCTTGATTATAGCTGCAAACACCACAGACATGTAGTGGTTCTGTTTATGCTGCTTTCTGGAGCACACCTGGAGGACACGTTCCACATGTGCACTAGATGGTCATCTGTAGGATTGGCACGGTGACCCAAACTGCAGGTACATGGATGGACTTGGGCTGCCCCCTGATAGCTGGCTAAACCATTAGTCTGTGAGAAGAGTCCTAGTCGACTAAGTTTTCATTTATTTGTTAGTCACTGTGCTGTAGCTGCCGTTAGCTACTCAGATCATTAGCATCCCTATTAGATTGGGACACAGCCTCTAAGACCAATGGAGGCCAGTTTGAGAAGAGGAAATACAGTACTGATGTGATTAACGCTGTACCTGTTACATCACGCGCACTCTCGTGGACCCTCCTGCACTCATGGAAGTGGAAAGTATAATACCGGCTTAAAAGGGCAGCCACTTCTCTCTACATATGTACTCATATTGAGGAGCTTGTCACCAGTTGTGCACACAGTCACACTGACAGACTACATTCTGCTCTTAATAACAAACGATAACAGCAATAGAATTGTGGAATCATCTGAGACTTTGTGGAACACAAAGTAAAATGCCGTAACACCTGCTACAAAACAGGAGCACACATATAATGAGAATTATGTCTTTGAATCTGTGCATGCTGGACAGTTTCCATCATATTACAGAACTCATACATTCTATTATGTTGACTCTAGTAAAACAATCCTGCAGCAACTTACTTTTTTGCCCAAAAATGGCACTGATATTTCATCAACTTTGACACTAATTTTGGTGAACTTGTTGGGAAACAGGTGCTTTGTTACATATCCAGCAGTTACAGAGCAACATTATCATTTATTTGGCATTTGGCAAACGCAAGTCTAATATTCACTCTCTTTTAGCTCTGTTTTTGGTCTCCATCATCTCATGGGAGAAATATATGACTTTATAGTTGCTAAATACTCCACTATGTTCACCATCTTGTCACTAACTTTTTCTATCAGTTGTTTGGTGGTGTGCAGGTAGTGTACAGTGCGTTTTTAGAGCTTTTTCCACTGAAAACAACCCCCTGATGGGGCAAAAACAACACTATTAGGGCAGCGATAGTGAAGCAAAACACTGACGTTGCAGGCTGGACAGCTAAACAATGAGCTGAAACTTGTGGTAAAGCTCTGTAAAGCTGAGGGGAAGCTAAGTTTGTAATCTTATATCACATGATGTTGAATGATATTTTAGGGTATTATAAGGTATTTATTTACCTTGCTGATTTCAAACCCAAACACCTCTTCAAAGTATGCTGGCTGGCTGATGAGGAGCAGATAAAAGGTCCAACTCCTGCAGAAGTTGGCCACGATGATTGCATAGACAGGCATGGAGGAGAAGAATTTCCTCCAGGGGGTCTTGAATTTCTGTTAAATCAAACAGACAATCAGTGGATGTAAAACACCTGTGGTGATGTTAGAAATCAAGGGATAGGTACAAACTGAGAACTCACCTCCATTGCGCCCATCAGCTGGGCGCTTTCACCGATACTCTCCTCGATGTAACGACGCTCCTCGTCGGTGATGGTCGGGTGCTCCGCTGGGCTCTCGTAGGACACAAAGATCCAGAACAGGTACCAAAATATCCCGAAGCAACCTGAAGAGATCAAGAGAGGGATCAAACACTTCAGTCATCACAATCTCACGCCGTGCAGTCAAACATTGCTTGGACCCACAGAAGTTTGTTTTAATTTCTAGTGCAAATCCCAACGTTTCCAAATGTCAGATTGAAATTTGGGGAAATGTGTATAAAATGATGCACAAGATATCTAGATTATTTTCATTTAATAGAATGGTGCATAACAACAAGGAGTCTTAGATTTGAATATTTCACTCCATGTAAACCTTAACAACACCTACACGTACGCCTAGAGATTCAATTTCAATTCAATTTAATGAGCTTTATTGGAATGAGAAGGCAGTGCTTATATTGCCAAAGCAAATGTAATAATAATAGTGACAAACACATTAGTTATAAATAACTAATAATGACAACAGTTACAACAAGAATAAGCATATACTTCTTTGCACAGTTACAAACTGTAATAAATAGGATAATGTAACTTAAATATGACAATCAATAAACAAACAAGCAGCAACAACAATCAACCAACCAGTATTTACTCTGGTGGCATTTCACTGGATGTACCTCAGGTTTTGGCAGATATTAGGCAGCGATTTTGTCCCTTTCTGATTCTGATTCAAATTCTTGATATTTGTGGAGCAATTTAAGGGAAGGATAATGCTTGAAACTGTTTATGATCTAAATTGATTAAATTGATCATAAATGCTGATTCTTTTATTTGAGGTTCAAAAGCAAACAAGACCATCCCTGAGAACACTGGCTGTTTCTATAGTTATTCTTATTGCCCGCCACCGGGTCGGATTCTCCTCAAAATCAGGTGAAATGATTTTCAGCATGCAGTCCAGAAAAGCCTGTGTTCACATTTTCCCAGGCAAAGTTACAGCGAGTAGTATGTCAGTCAGTTCAGATAAGATAAGATAAGATAGACTTTATTGTCCTGAGGGAAATTTGTCTTGGATACATACAGTACCTGCCATTAAAAGATACAAGAAGTTCATACATACATAAATAAAATCCATACACAGAGCTGTCACTAGTCCACAATCACACACACTCACCACCTACTATACATGTACATGGACTGCCGTCAACCAACAAATTGCACTACTGCCCCTTGTACAACACACCTGTTTTACATAGTCATCATAAAATCATATAGTTATATTTAAAAAAAGAAACAGAACATGGTTAGGCTACAGTTAGCCTCCTGTTTAAGGCTTTAATGGACCACAAAGTGGTTAAGTCTGCATTGGGGGATGCTAAAGTATCTGCGTCTGTGAAAGAGAAGCAGGAGGAGATTTTCCTCTTGATAATTTGATTTTTGACATTATATTTTGTTGTTACGGTGGTGGAAACACTACCATTTTTGTCCACAGGGGGCACCAAAAATCAACAAAATATGACAGTTCCTTGTAGTAGCTTTAAACACACAATGTGTAAGTTCTGCTACTAGGGGTCTCTCTCACATTAAAACACTAGCAAAACATGTAGTTTGATAGCATCGTGAAGCAGCATAGCATCATGGGAGTTGTTGTCTTCACTGTTAAACAATCACCATTGTGGATGAAAATCTGACAGGACTTGGGCAGAAATCATGTTCATGGATGAGGTCATATTAAAGTTTTATTCATGTTATGTTTGGTCACATTTGCTGACTTAGTTCTCCAACAATGTTCTGGTGGAGAATGGGCGTTTGCGAGTTATTGTAAATGCCATCTCAGTGCCATTTGCTATACATGACATCGAAAAGGCAATCCCATTTCCTACATAGTTTTCTGTTTTGTCTTTGGTAAAATAGTAAGTAGCAAACAGAAAATTATATATTTATTCTATATAAACTATGAAAACTCTAAATAAACTATAAAACTATTCAAATAAATTAATAATTCTTAATTATACAAATTTTTTCATGTGCAGATATGCACTAATGATTTCTGGATAATATGTATGTTGATGACCGTCAGAGCACTAGCTGTGGTTGTTGATAAAAATATACTGTATATATATGACTAATGTTGTGTATGTGTTAGACACCATAAGCTATCGGTCCTTCCAGACCAATGAAGGCAGTACCAACAACCCTCCCGAGCGTATTGATTTAAGTAAGGGTGTGGCCACAAAACTCACTAGAAATATGGCGGTGCAACATGGCCTCTGTTGAGGAGGACTCGCACCCTCTGTAGATACAAGCAGCTCATTCTAAGGTATCAAAAACATGACTATTCTTATTCTCAAGTGTTTATATACTAATGAAAACGTTCAAATTATATTCCATGTTTGCCATAAACTGACAATAAATCCCTGTAAGTCTTTAAGATGCTAAAATTAAATCAGTCCATGACAGTGAGACTCACCATACACATAGAAGACAGAGGACCACCCTGTGTACTGGACCAGGATCCCAGCCAGAGGCATGGCTATCACTGCACCAGCGTAGGATCCTGAAACAAGATGAAACAACATGACGGAGCAGAATTTGATCCGGGCTGCAAGGTTGTCCCAGTGTTTGGTGACAAGTGTGTTCAGTGCACGTTTACATACATTTTAGGAGCAATATTTTGTCATTCTAAACCTGCATTTCAGTGCAATTCACAGAAACAAGACTGTGCATGTGTAGGTTTGTACCGCAGAAGGAGATGGTTGCCAGACGACTTCTTTCCAGCGGTGGAGCCCATTTACTCCAGATCCCATGGCAGGCTGGATAAGTCACTCCCTGCATGGTGACAAATGACATTACAGTCACAGTTTGAACACGTTAGGATAATTTTTCAATAAATGCAACCTGTTTTCCTCAATTTGATGCAAATAATCTTCTTGTAAATGGTTTGGTTTGTTAAATTCAATAAATTTTACATCTGTTTCCCCGCTTTCACTCAACAAGATCTACAGGTGAAGTTATCCTGCTTGATTGACATGGTCTGATCTCATTTGCCAAAGACGTGCAAGACAAATCACAGTTAATAACAAACAAACTGACATGCATTGCGGCTGACCTTTCTAATAGAGACTAATGGGTTAGGTGTGAGTCGGTGCAAATTCAAGCTGACTTCCCACTTCATGAGAAAAAAACTGAATTGCTCCCATTAAATCTTCATTACACACTAAGTGGCATACAATCAACTATTGATAGACACAAATTGCTGGGGCTTGCAGTGGGAGACACCCTGAAATGCTAATGTTTAATTTGCAGTAATAAGTCGATGGGCGCTGAACACAGGCGGCTCCCTCTCTCATGGTCGTGAGCTGCTATTGAAACGGCAGCATGCACCAAAACAAAATAACAAAAGAGGATGACCTTGAGTCTGATAATAGCATCTCTCTCTGAAATCTTTTTCTTTCTGTGGAGCTGTGGGCGCCGCCCGCATCAAGTGTTTTTTTATCTCTTTTGTTCTATGTGTTTTCTATGTGAACATGGAGTTGTTTTAGCCAGCTAAACCAACATATGTAAGCTCTGCTATTCAGGATTTTATGGTGCTTGTGGACTAATCTCACAATTGTATACGGTATTGTGAATGGAACTTGTGCATAATAGGCCTCATTTTCCAGTGCAAGTGCAAATAAAAAAGCGAGGGAGTCCAGTATGAATGGAGGATTTCTGTAAAGTGTTGTCAAACACAGAATGTCAGGACAATTTCATTAGGGGTCGAGTTTAGCTCTCAGCTTGATAATGAGGCATCATTTTTGAGCATTTTAAAGGTCAGGATGTGATGTGCAAACCGTGCATCAGTACCTCCACCAGCCCTTGTAATATCCTCACAAAGATGACACATCCATAGTGCACCCGGGCTGCAGATGGAATGAACATGTTCAGGGTGGATGTCAGCACGATGGCAGCCCCAAAAACTCTGGGTAATAAACAGCATGTTGGGATTATTTGTCAGAATATTTTCAAAAGAAGATAATCTTTTGCAACAAAGCAGCCCTTCAAAGATATTAAAACAGTGAATGTGTAGTAAAATATCCAATGCAGTGTTATACGGCCTTTATTTCAGTTAAAAGAGCAGTATGCAGCAATTACTCATTCAGAAATAAGCATTGCAGTCCAAATAGTGAGTTAGAGCCATAGATTATGTATTAAATAGGTTGAAATCCTATTAAATATACTGTTTATGGCTGAAGCGAGTTCTTTCCCTCGCTATTTTCTTCTCCAGACACACAGAAGCTCAGGCAGGCTGCAGGAACACTGCAGGAGCGCAAGACGAGTGCAACAGTGTAATTTGACGATAACAAGTGGCGACGAGTCCTACACTGTAAGTGGATCAGCTGTTTATGACTGTCAATTGTCTGTCGATGTAAAGCGAAGCCCATTGTCCTGAAAACAAAAGCCCAGTGCTTCAAACAGGCAGTCTGACGGGCGGTAACACATCGTCTTACTGCCTGCCAGACTACATTAACATATTGCTCAATGTAACCATTATAAACATCTACTCCTTCTAAAATATTATTAATGATTTCTTACGACTCATAAACAGACACTAACTCTTTCTGTGAACGTTAGCCATTAATTTTAACTTGTGAAACTAAAACAAAGGAGGACACTGTGGCTGTAGATTTGTTGTCAGAGAAGCGAGTATTTCAATTTAGCATGTTTGCTTAATCACTGATGGCATATCATAGACAATTTATGGTAAATTACAGTAAATATGTGACAGATTTATCCTTTAAATGTATTTAATACATATTTAATTACTTTTGAGCACCTTGAAATTTGCATTTAAGATGCAGTTTGTAATAAAATATTTTAAGAGGTTGTATTTGAAAATATATTATTTAAAATGTCGTTTATTTATCAAATAAGACACATTTTTATCCCCAGGTTTAAACAGTAGAGAAAAAAAAGGACAACAGTTAGCTTAATCACAGTCTCTGACTAATTGCAAGTGAATCACATGTCATGTCCTGTCGGGTCCATCAACACACTCAGTGTGAACTACTGTACTTCATTTGTTAAAGGTATAAATACTAGCTGACAGCAGCTACAGTTAGCAGCAGTTAGCGGTTACTCTGGTGATATATTCTGAGCCCTGTCTGGAGTATGAATTCAACAGCTGGCCAGTTCTTTCATACTGCACCTTTAAGCCACTTGAAGGCATCCATGGATAAAAGCAGGAGTATTTCCACAAAATATATAATGTCAAAAATAAAATTAGCTAAATAAAAATCTATCAAATTAATAAGAACAACTACATTCGCCGCATATACCGAGGCTTTGCTGCATGTCACCCCTGCCCAAACACGCTCTTTCTCCCTCTTTCCTGCCGTATAAACACATAAAAGCGCCAAAAAATTTTTTTTTTAAAACACATAAACTCCTTGTAGTAGAGTTCAGGTCAGACTCCTGTTGAGGTTACTGAATTCCAGATAACATCAGTTTGTATAGAATGTATATTTGTGTTTTCAATTTCTAAATGTCTTATAGTTTGTATAGATACATTTCTTATACAGGTCACACTAGTTTTTGATGTATTCGTAACCGTCTCTGGATTCTTTACTACATACTGGAAGAATAAAGGCTGGTGAGGAAGATAAATCAGTCCTAATTGGACGGCACACACGCACAACAGGCAGTTATTCGGCTTCCAGGGGAGTGAGGAGGACAGGAGGTGTTTGCAGCAGAAGGCGTCAGTGGGCTCAGCTGACTTGGCATGATGAAGCTCTTCAAAGATTTGCATCTTATTTAGGCTCCATTTCCCTCATGAAATGTCTAACAATCCTGCACAAGGACTAATACTGCGACCTCATACTGCTTTGATTGCTTTTTGTCTCCTCCTGTAGTACCACTGTTATATGTACATTATTTTCTAATAGGGGTTTTACAGATTTACTGTGTTTTTAAGACTTATTGTCCATTGTTATATGTTTGCTCTCCTCCCTCTGTCTAATTGTAGCTGACTAATCAGTTGTTATGTGGTATCGAGGCGGTATATGGCCATTGAAATCATACTGCAATCATTACTCAGAACCACATTTCACACCGGGCTTTGGCTGATGTGGTTGCCATGCCTCTGAACATAAAGGATTAGACATGGTGGTCCCATGGGAGCTCATTAACATGAGGAGGCACGCCTGGTGGGCATCAGCCAAATCCCCAGTTTATCTGCTGTAAGGTCAGACTCCTTTTCTTCAAGCCATGAGACCGACACTGACTGAATAGGACAAATATTACACCTGCATAAATTAAAACAGGAACACATCTACTGCAGAGAAACTGATATTTAGAAATAGCTGTGTTGCGATATACCAGCATTGCCATTAACCGTGATATTTTAAAAATGAAATACTGATATCAAGAATTAAGAATACACACATAATTATGTCATGTAAATAAAGTAATTGCACTTTTTATACACTTTTGTTCAATTATTGTTACAGACTCTCCATCCACCTTCACCATAAACATAGTTAAAGATGAATTTGACTGATTATTTTCTGTTGTTTTGTTCAAATTTTCCACAGATATCGTGATGATATTGTTATCCTGAATTCTGTTGGCCATTATAATTGCATAGTGAAAATCTATTATCGTAACCACCCTATTAAGAGATCTCTTTCTTTATACCCCACCCTCATTTTTTGTTAGGGCCATTTTTTAAATGATTGAGTGCAGTTACCTGTTAGCAGCCAGTCTGGAGGATATATACCCTCCAGGAATCTGAGTCACTATGTAGCCCCAGAAGAAGGAACCATGAATCATCCCCACGGTCTCTGGGTCCCAGTTGAATTTTGCTTTCTTTCAGACACACAAAAATAAAGACACAATTTAAACACTTTTCCTTTTTGCGCTGGTAAAATTTAAAACAGGTGTAAAACAGTGAAACAGGGGCCTATTTGTTAAAAGTGTGAAATACTGACAGTAGAAAATGTTTTTGAGGAAGATATCAGATCTGTTTTATTTGATGGATTTGATGGATACATAAAGTGATGGATCAACTAATTAAAATGCAAAATAAGCTGACTTTTAAGAAATTTACAAAAAATTAAAAAAAAAAAACTCAAGAGAGACGGGGAAATTGCAATAAGTAACAAATTGTAACACGCACAATTTCTACAATCAGAAACAAGCTAGAGTGATGACACTGACTCTGCACATGCTCAGTAGGATTCTCTGGAGCAGGACCACCTCACCTCACCAAACGTTTTCAATAAAAAACTGATTTTAAGGAATTAAAATAGCTTTTTGGGTGTGCAGTATTTTTCTGCTGGAATCAAGTTAAGATTACCACAAATTTACACTCACACAATTTTTTTTTATCTCTATGTTATCAGCTAAAAATAAATAAGAACAGCTATGCTAATATATTTATTGCTAGCTAGCATATGAGCGTTTATCATGGCTGTGTTACAATTGTCCCAAGCCACATGGCCCAGTGTCAGCAACTTGTTTGTCCATACTGACATATTTCATTAAATTTAAATGGAAAATTAATTAAATTCAAATTCAAGTAATTAAAATCTAGTCACCAGAATAGTTGCCTTGTCTTCTGCAGAAACAGAAACCGGCTTGTGCTTTGAATGCTGATGATACCTGACACCGAAACCTAATATATATATGTTAAAAACAAAAAACTTAAGTAACATTATTAGATACTACAGCAGTAATGTGATTACTTTGAGGTGTTTTTTTATTTGAAATACAGTGGGTTGATTATTTTAGTGTTAAAATTGTCCCCGGCACTTTGACTTCTTGCATTAAATTTAATGTTATAGTCTTGTCCCTATTGGTGAAAATATATCAATTATATTATGAATTAGTTCACATATATATGTTTCTTATCAAAAGATGACTACTGTATTTTGAGTAAATTGTGAAAAATGTCACAATTGCCCCTGATCTCCCGTACAAGAATAATATTAGTTGATAGATTAGCTGTCAAGCTATTCAATTAATTGACAACTATTTTGATAATTAAGTGATCATTTTGATTTTTTTTTTTCTGGAAAAAAAAAAGGTCAAAAGTCTCTGATTTCAGCTTCTAAAAGGTGAATATTTTCTAGTTTCCTCGTCCTCTATGATAGCAAACTGGGTTGTGGACAACAATAAAGCATTTGACAATATTTTTTTTTTTTACCATTTTCTAACATTTTATGGACCAAACAACTAATCGATTAATCAAAATAATCGACAGATTGATCGACATGAAAATAATCATTAGCTGCTGCTCTACTGCAGGCCAAAAGCGCACACAGACTCAGTTAATGTTGTCCAGGACGTGTTAAACTGTGGCCCTCATCACCTATCGAGGCTGGGTTTTGGTGGGGTGTAGCTAACGGGGGCGGAGTTTACAGGCACCTCTTTGATGATGATCTTGCCGTTTTGATGGATTGTGCTGTTATTGACCATGCTGACGATGGCCACACCCAAGTTACACCGGATACCGAAGGAGATGCAGAAGCCGAGCCCGCTCAGCATCGCGATGATGTATCTGCGCGGCAGCCCGAAGCATGTGCAGTCAACCAGGGGCTTCTTCCTCTCCTGCTCCGCCGCGGGTCTGCCATCCTCCGTCAGCTCGATCTGCTCACCTGTCTGCTGCCGCTTCTCCAGCCGCCTGCACCACAACAACAACCCGATCATATGCTCTCTCTCTTCTTGTTTTTTTTTTTTTTTTTAGCTGAAATTCAAATCTCGACGCTTGGATGTATAAAATCAAACATCCAGGCAGATTGAGCAGCTTTAAGAGGAATTATCAGTGCAAAACATGAGATTTTAATGATTTTCTGCAAAAAACAGCATCAATAATCCTCTGTATATTCTCATACATTTATCGACAAGCTTTTTACAGGATATTTTCAGCTGACACCACAGAGGAAATTGGCTTTCATCTTCACTTTGTGCTCTTTCAACGACAGGCCTTGACAATCTCTTCATTTTCCTCTTTTTCTTTTTTTAAATGTGGCTCAGGCCCCTCACAGCCTGCACCCTTACACTTTAACTCAAACTGCATTTTTTTTTTTCGTTTCCAGCTGAAATTCTCCACGTTGCTGTAAAAGAAAGGCTCGTTGGCAAACGAAGAGAAAATGACCTTAATACCGCATTGCAGCAATATCAGCATCACCGTTGTTTAGAGTTCATTTTTTTGCGCTGTTTATTTTTTAATTAGATCTCATAAATATGGCGTTGGTATTCTGCTCTGGCTTTCACCTGAATTTTGTGCATAGAAATGTAAGGTTAATTGAAAAACTAAACACGGAAATGTGAAGGCCTCATCCAGTGCAATAAGAGGCCTGCCAGAGCTTAAATGAAACCTACAGATTTTTTTTTTTTTTCTTTCCTTTCATACATTTGAGTCACGTTTCTGTGTGGCAGCTCGGGATCAAATTCAGCAACTGAAAGCCATTTTAGAGCCAAAAATAAACGAAAAAGATGTGTGTCTGCACAAACTATCATCTAAAATATGTGTATGTCTAATAAAAGATATGTTTCCAGCTTATCTGTGTAAAGAAAAATCGTTTTTTCCAGTCTAATACTAAATTTTAGTCACATTTTCAATGAGAATTAAAACATAATTCAATTTTATACATCTGAAAAACAGTTCCTCCACATCCTGACCCCTTTCTCTCATTTTAAAACTGTTTGATTTACAGTCTTCTTTTGGATTACATTTCATTTAGCGCCTTGTGACAGTATAAAGAATATAGGAAGTCAATTGTTGAGTCCATCGATCTTGAATTAATACAGATGGATACATAAGGTAATAGATATCCTCCGACCTTGTGTCACGACTCGCTCTGTTTCATTAATTATTAAAAAACACCCACAGCTGCTGGTGGAGGGGCTCATCCTCCAGGGAAATATCTGATCCTTAAATATTCGGGCCACACGACTCTGCTTCCAGCATCCTGTCCGTGATTCATCTCATAAAGAACAGATTTCCCTCCTGATTTCAATGTAATCCGCAATAAACACATTTAAAGTCAATGCACGTTTTGTGTGAGATGTTAACATCTGGATATTTTCTAGTTTTAATTTCTCGTTAATAGATATAATTCTGTAAAAAAAAAACACACAGAAATGTGAATTTCTTCATCCTTACCTGTACAGGTTCCCCAGGGCCTTTCCTGCGATTTGTTTTAGTCCCTCTTTAGAGGTAGGGACAGCTCGCTCCTTTCCTGGCTCCATATCCAAAATATCTTTTTTTTAAAAATCTATAATACTATAACAAATGGAAGTGCTGCATTAATGAGCATATTGTTGAGATATTAATCCAAATAACACGCCTCGGTTTGATGAGCAGAAAACGTCTCGATGTCCTGGGAAGATCAGGCAGAAAATGGAGAAACACGTTCAGTCTGAAAGAGCTGCTTTCACAGTCACAAAACAGCAGTCAAATAAGTCCGCTTTTGCCTTGCGCAATGTTAATCCATGCAGTGCCATCTTAAGATCCAGCCGGCGATAAGAAAACAGCAAAATAAAAATAAAAAAATAAAGCAAAAGTTGATTATTTTATGAGAAATCGAGGTGGGGAAAGTGAAAAATGTGGAGCCGGTGCAGGTTGTCGGAGCTCCGGTCTAATCTGAGGTGAGGATCTCCGGTGAGGCGGCAGCCGGAGGAGGTTTGAGCACCGCGGACAGACAGCGCGCAGCTCATCCACCTGTCTGTCAGCAGCTCCTCCCTCCCTCCGCTCCCCGCTCCTCTCCTCTAATTCAATTACTACTTCAAAATCTGTCAACGGCCACTGTTACCAAATTACATAACCTCTCTGCTTCACTTACACCTAACAGAACAGAAAAGGGTTTCGGGATGAGCTACGACCACTTATAAATCACTTGCTGCAGCATGCAGCCACAAAGCAATCACCACACCTCCACCCTCCATCTACATCCGCTTATATCTCTGTTTTAGTTTGACCTGCAGCGTTTAAAGACAACTTCAGGGACACGTTTACTGAAAGCTTGACTAAATTTAATTAACTGAGGATTCTAATTTTTTTTTTTTTTTTTTACTGAATAACAGAAAGACGATTCACGCATGTGTAACCAGACTGTAAAGTACAGTATGCAGTCAACCACGCAGAGGCAGTGTTGTGTTGTGTTGTGTGAGGAAGTTAAAGAGCCCAGAGCTCAAGAAGAAATGAAATAAATAACACTGGAAACCATTGTTACATACAGTGAATTTATCTTATTCCACCAATTAAACAAAACAGGTGATTAAACTAAACTCATACTCAGGTTTTATACAGTTTCATGATGTTTGACAGAAGTAGGGGAGAGCAGGGACAAAAGGACAGGGGGACATTTGTAACGTGGCCATTTTCTCTTGTAACACAAAAGTCAAGAACATACCATGAAGTTCACACAAAGTACATCACGTCATTGAATCCACAAGCAACTTTAAGTCCAATCCAAGAGTTATAGTCTAACAAAAAAACTTGGAAACCAGAAAACACAAAACAGAAGTGTTTTCTGTTTTTAAAGTCCATGTAAAGGCATTTCAGAGATTTATATGTTAGAAGACGAGTTCTGTGTTCAGGATTTTTTGGGCAGGCCTGAAATCATGGCTCGGTGATGCTGTGGAGCCATATGCCCTGGTAAACTCAAGCAAAGTAACCGTCACAAACACATTTTGTGAATCTTTTAGTACAAATTGGCTATAAAATCATCAATTTTTCAGGTCATTGGTATGCTGGTATGGCGTGTTTTTTGTGCCTTCAGTGGACACACCCCCAGTTTTTCAGAGCAGAGAATAATCTTTTTTTTCATGATTTTGAGACTTGATCTATACTTGGACTTATCAGATACTTGGGATGGCTGATGTGGCATGACAAGCTCATAACACATATTTATTACTGCTTTACATGGACTTTAAAGTAATGTTAATGAGTTGAAGATTAAAAATATCTTTGATCTGTTAGACCTGTCCAAAGGATGAGTATCAGTGAAGGCTTAATTTGTCATGCTCACTTAACTTTGGTGACCCAGGTAAAGTTGACGACACGGGATGGATGAAAGTAACATGGTGTTACCTTTGTCCTGCTGTTTTTAAAGATATATTTCTTCGCTTGTCATATTTGCAAGAAATGTCCAGAGTTAGGGTGAGGAAGACAACAGAGGTCTTACAAGTCCAGATGTCTGTGTCTTCTTTAGTTTAATGTGATGCTTTGTATTCATGCTACCTTCAAGTCCACATGCTACAACTGTTAGCTATGTCATGGCTGTTCAGGATGGGGATAGTTGTAACAGTTCATTAAAATTCCCATGAAACGACAAGTGGACTGCTTATTGGTTACAGGTAGCTAGGGAAAGGGGAGACATTGATTGGCGTTTACAGTGGCTAATAGCAGTGTGCGTTACGCCCCCTGCTTACCATGCAGCTGAAGTGGTCCATGGCTGTAATGCTAGGAGGAAGAGTGGTCCTATTAGTTGACTCTTCCTGGACTGAGAGCTCCCAGTCACACGGCTGGACCAGTTTTCAAGCTGGTTTTCTCTCCAGGTTTGGTTCCCAGCAACCCCGGGCAGAGTCACAGCTAACTTTGCTGATGTAGTTAGTGGTAAACTACTGTAGGTTACTGTAGCAACAAGCAAATCTATCTCTCCAGCAGAGAACTCTGTAAAAAACTGTTTCTATATATCCTGTCCATCTCAGAGGCTGTTTGTCCCAGCGACCATCAGCATTGACTGAGCTCAGTTCTGTTGTCTGCTAATGGCAGCTAACAGTTGCAATTAGCTACTTTATTAGTCTTGCATAGCCAGACCTCTCTCCACAGTGCTCAGCACTGGAGAAAAGTCTGGCTCCATGCATACACATTCTGCTATAAGGGAAAAAAATACCCTGCCTTGTTTGCATTTGTTTAAACCAATTAAAAACATCTTGACGGCGCTAAGCCCAGTGTACAGTGACGGTTCTGCTGCAAAATTGTTTGAGGGGGAACTTGTTTTGGTGGAACATTTGCACATCAGGAGGCGAGCTCTGGCACTATATCATTGCAGAAGAAAAGGTAACAGCTGTTAGCTTGTTTACGCTCGTACCATTAGTGTCCCAGGCACTACCTTGTCATTTTCAGTGTGTAGGTTGCAGCTCAGAGATTGTCTTTCTGGGGATTTTAAAATGTAGATAGCGGATGCTGCAATGCTGCTTGAAGCAAGTGACCGTGGCAGGATTTATACCCGCATCCAGTGAGTCAGAGTACTACTTTAGCAAAAAGTAAGCTAAAGTCAACTGTCCATCATAACTCTGTTATTAAATAAGTGACAGTTGAAGCTGAGGACATCAGAGAAAAAAAACAAAAAATATTTTCTATATAAATATTGTACAGTTTCACCCAAATCAAAATAAAGTTATAAAGCTGTGCTTTCATACAGTGAGACCTGCTGCCCAGAAACACAGACTGCTCCAGTGAACATACTGTTTTCTCCTCACATGCTCCCCTGCATTATAAGAGAGAAAGCATTTAATTGGAAGCAAATTTGGTAACGCCCCAGAGTGCAGGACAAGTCATCAAAAGTTTCAAACCGTTTTGCAGGAAAAGAAAAACTCAGAAATACTATTAACATAAGAGAATATCTACAAAATGGCTTTTTTTGTCATTGCTGGGCCATATACTAGCATTTATGAAGGTGATGTATGGTACGATACACAAACAAACATCGATTTTTGCTTGATGGAAATATAAAATGTTGAGAATGTCTGCATTGCGTCCATGAAAACACAGTCTCAACCCACAAAGCCAAATCTACATTTGACACAACTGTGATAGTAACTGAACCCTTATGTGACACATGAAGATTCAGGAGTACAGTCCACACACACAGATAAAGTATTTTCTGTCACTTTAAATTGTCCACTTCATTTAAAACTGTTTATTTTTATTCTTAAATAAAGCTCTTTCATAAATCAGATACTAAGGATCATAGTTCAGCAAATTACCTCTCATTGTTACGTCCATCCCCAGCTACTGTTACAACTCACCCCAATAGAGGGGTAGGTTGTAACAATAGTGCAGTTTGTATTTGGCATTAACTCAGTAGATGTCCAAGTGAGTTTTATCTTTAGTTGACAAATACGGGCGCCATGTATCAAAGTTTGAGGGATCTAGCGCAAACAGTCACTGAGTAACTGATCCTCAAACAAAAAGTGTTACCATCCCCGGTCTCCCTATTGTTTTACATTTGTACAGCTCATTGGGATCTGGTGCAGGCACAAGCAGGTGTGACAGTGGCTGTCCCCTGTCTTGTCCTCACCGTCATCCGGGTCCTCTTAGAAATCATGGAGGCCACCTGTGTACCTGGACACTGAGAGAACATGAAAGTAAGGTGTCGTGAAACTCCTTCCTGAACTGTCCGCCTATGAAGCAGCTGAACAGCGGATTCACGCAGGTGATGAGGCTGCAGAAGCACATCTCAAGGGCGAAGGCCAGGTCTGCATTTTGCCAGGAGGCGGGGTTGTCGGGGTACACTGCCCGCATCACGATGGCTGCGTTTCGGCTCAGGTGGTAGGGCAGGTAGAAGAGTGCGAAGAGGACCAGCACTGCGCTCAGCACCCTGCGCAGCCGCCGCTGCTTGTGGTGCGGGTCGGGGCGGCAGGGCCTCTGGCGCAGCTCTCTGACGCTGTACAGGCCGCAATAACAGATGGAGAGCAGAGGGAGGAGGAAGCCGAAGATGGAGCAGACCACGGAGTAGGGGAGGCTCTCCCCGGTCTCACTCATGAGGATGTACAGGGCGCACACGGTGCGGTTGCTCCCAGGACAGGTCTGGATCACGCTCATGGTGCCAACAGGTATGCTGAGGAGCAGCGTCCCCACCCACACCAACACACACAGCGCACACGTCTGCCTCCGGCCCAGCAGCACCAGGGAGCGCAGCGGGTGCACGATGGCCAGGTACCTGTCCACACTGATGCAGGTGACGAAGAAGATGCTGAGGTAGAAGTAGTTGTGGTAGAACATCCTCACCCCCCGCAGAGGGTCGGCCCCAGCCTCCAGTACAGCCGGTCCAGATGGTAGTGGATGAGGAAGGGCAGGGCCAGCAGCCAGGAGGTGTCCGCCAGGGTCAGGTTGAAGAGGAACACCGTGCTGCGGGTCCAGCGCCGCAGCCGATGGAAGAACACCCAGAGGGAGAGCAGGTTGAGGGGCAGCCCGAGGATCAGCACCGCCAGGAAGAAGGACGGCATCACGTAGAGCTGGACCACCGGGAGACCCTGCTGTGTGTCCAGGTTGCAGAAGGCTTCCTCTGGAGGCTGCACGATCAGGGACACACACCCAGTTAAAAAATATATACTTTAGTCTACCTTACCTTAAATATAATTTAAGAAAACAAAAGTTTTTTAAAAAAAAGTTTATTTTAAGCAGTGTACTTTGAAAAAGAAGCACAAAGAAGGTGAACTTTAATATCATTAATCAAGCATACACTTGATTACATATACACTCTTTTAAGTGTACTAAGTATACTTGAAGTTGTTCCACTTTAGCACATGAAAGTACACCTCATATATTTACAGTTTTCTAAAATTTAATTTCAACTAAATATATAATTTGTACAAATTAGTTGCAAACTTCAAATTAACTAATCATAATCACACTTGAAGTATGCTGATGATTAGTCTCAAGTACACTCAAGTTTGCTAAAGTTGCAGCATATTTATCTTTCAGCAGGTTGTAGTTTACAGTAACAGATTGTATTCGCTTTCTTTATCTAAGTTTCATTTAATCATGAACAAAAAAACATTAAAGTATGAACGGGTAGCTGCTCTTATAGAGAAACATACTAAGTTTATAAACCGTACTTTCCCATAATTACAACCCTCTGATAGAAATCTCTTAGTCTTTTTAAGTCTATCTTAACCTAATAGATTAAATGTTTAAAAAAGCAGTGAATCTTTCGAACCTACCTCAACCTGAGTGTTGCCCATGTCTTTGTTACAGTGGCTTCTCCGTGTGCCAAGTGAAACAACCATGCCAACATATTTTGGTGTAAAACACACCCACCAGTGAGAGCAAACACTGAATAGTTATCAGTTCTCTCAGGCCATCTGTTACGTGAAAAGCAACTTTCATGTCCTCAGCAGAGGAGGCTGGTGGCCGACAGCATTCAGGACTGATTCTCTCATTTCTCATTTCTTACTATTATACAGGAAAAGATTAAAAGTGACGTTACAGATTGTAAAATCTGTTAGAGTTTAACAGGGCTTGACTCGGTTAAAACTGGTTTAAAGCTGGTTCCTGTTCTGCAGCACATAAGAGACAGAATCACATCACAGAGCAGTAATAGTCAACAGAAACAAAAACAAGAAGATGTAAACAGCTAACATGGATGACATGGATAGATAGTGTGGGTTAAATCAGTGGTTGCTAGGGTGACCAGATGAGAAAGGGTGAAATTTGGGACAGGGGAGTTAGAGGTAAGTGTGTCATGTCAGAAGGATTAAAATATAGAAAATAATTTAGAGTAACATCAGACTGCTCAGTGTCCTGGCTGTTTACAATATGCATGAATCATTATGCACAGGTGACAGGTGTGTTACACTCAATTTTTGACTTCTTTTTAGCATATAAGATTGCCGTTAAGCTGTAGGAGGTCGCAAACACATTTATTTTAAAAACATAGATGTTTTTATCACACATTTCTTTGGCGCTAGTTGCTGCAATCTCTGTCATCAGGTTTAAAATAGGTCGAATGACATCAACAATCTGTTATTCATGAGAGCCTAATCAGTGCAACAGACAAGTGAAAACACATCATTAACACTCTGACATGTTTAACAAAAACGAACAAGACATTTTTAAAATCTAACAGCAGGAAATTATAACCTGCACAAGAATGATTTGATCAGAATATTTATAAGGATTAATTTGTGGTTAATTTTTGAGACAAACAGGATATGATTCAGGATTTGGGACAACTGCTTATACGTCTGTTTGAAATGTGTAACAAAGGTTATTGTTATAATATAATGAGATCTCATTCCAGATGTTGGCGAATGTGTGAAAAAATTATCTCAGACCTTAGCAGTTTTTGCGGCCAGTACAGGGACAGGTCCATGTGAGACTGATCCGGTGATGCACTCCTGTCTTGTGTTGTGTCTTAGAGCAGTAAGTGTTGGAAACATTGATAGTTAAATGATTTGTTTTCAACCAATCATGTAAATAAAGAACATCAGAGGAGATTTCTGAATTTATAAAAATCAAGATTTGGATCAGAAAAAAAATACAGTGTCATCGGCATATAGTGAGCAAATACGAGCATAAGCATTTACACACATTGGGAGGATCATTGGGCTTCGTGCAAGAATCACTCTTATGAAGAGAGTCGTTCTTAAGTGGCGTGTACCAGTGATTTAGGAGAACCTGTTGCATTTGCCAATTTTCTCATATATACAAACAATAAAACAACGTATGAGTGATCCAGACCTGTTGTATGAATCATGTGCAGTTAGTCTGCCGTTAGTTAACTGTTGGACACTAATGACTTTATATTTTATTAGTTTGGAGACATTTTGAGTTTAAAATATGAATTACACTTCATAATTATGTCGACATTATACTGTGACTGCATTTCAAATTGTAATATCATTGTAAATTTACACATAAAGCCTATTATCATTAATTTAATGATGTGTTGACTGTTTATGTTCACATGCAGGTTTATGAAGTCAGTCCATGGAAACATCCTCACTTATTCTGACCGCTATCTCAGTGAAGGAAAATTCTCCTCGCCCCCTTCCTCTTGTTGCAGTCATTGATCACCTTGCTGTGTTGTTCTGTGTTCTTCTGTTATTCTTTGAAGCCATTTTCATATCAAGACATTTCTTCTTCATTTCAGTGACACTGCGACCGTAAGATAACACGCATTAGCAGCGTGTTTTCCCCTTCTTTTCTTCAGCAGGTCTTTAATTCCACTGATGATGCGATGCAGGTCCTCAAACTCCAAACTTGTTAAGTTCTTCTTTTTATCTTTGATGCCATTTTCAATGGGAACACTTCCTGACATATGGAGCAGGAACCATAGCCTTATATAGTATTATATGGCATTACTGGAGTGTCAATTATGCTAATTTACAAGTCCATCCATGCGTACTCAATACACTTAGACAAACCATTTACACAGTTATCTGAAATCATGAGCATTTGCTGAAACTGACGTGGCATGTTGGTGTGCGCCTTTTGTGTGGACAAAAGTATGAAAAATTTAACATAAGAATACAAAAATGTTCTTGCATGAGGCCCATGGATAACCAGAAAAAAAAAGGAAAAAAGGACCTAAAATGCTACCTTGTGGAACCCCCATATCACAAGTTATAAGGGGAGATGTTACATGACTGATTTTAACCACTTACGACCTGTTGGACAGGTATGAAGAGAGCATCATTACCACAGAAGAAGAGAGTTGAAATGAGCTTGTTTGTTCAGCAAAATCTGATGATTCTGATTCCGGTGTGAAAAAAACAATAATATCCAAAACAATTTCTCAGGTTCAACTGGTACTTTATTTTGTAGATTTGTCTTTGTTAACAATACACATTTGGATACAGGACAGTTACAAAAAATGCCAGAAACAAATGAACAAGAACATGAAATTGTAAAGCATACAGTAAACAGGTTCACCGTCCAAGCATGGTGACGGTATAAAATAAAATATTATTACTAAAGCATAAAGGAAGATATAAGAAAAAAAAGTGGATTTAAAGAGATGTACAAGGAAATACATAAAAAACAAAAAAAAATATTACATGTAGTAAGGCATCGATAGGCATGAGTTTAGCTGAGCGCAGGGCATGTAAAGGCAAACTGGAAGAGTCTAACATTGCTCTTGGCTAAGTGGTCACATCTACGTGCATCTCAACACAGATTTAGTCGCCTGAGTTTGTAGCACAGCCAGCCAGCTATCTGACCTAAAATTCAAATACTTCCACAACAGATACTTCTCACATATTTCGATGTAGGCAGCCTAATAAACATGAAATGTCCTTCATATAATTAACAACAAAAAGCTACATCGTTTAAGCTCGATATAAATATCAACTTCAGAAACTCCTTCTTACCTACAGTACAACTCTTGTCCCATTTAAATGAACAAAGATTATCACACCTCAAAACACTGATTATGAATACGTAGTGTGGTGTGACAACAATTAAACTGACATATTTATGTTTTGGTAGTCATGTTTCGTTAAGTGCTTTGTGCAAAATTAAAAAAAAAAAAAAAAGAATGTGTATCTTTCCTTCTCTACACAGACACAGCTGAGGAAACCAGAGGCACAAGAACTGGGCGATGGCTGATGTGCTTTGTGTAATGGAGCAAACATAGTTCAGTAGGCAGGGGCAGGCTTTCATTAGCGTCGACATGTTGGTAAACAGAGGCACATTAAAAAGGGATCTCTTCACTCTCTCAGGGCTTTTCACTTCTCATCTCCAGGAACAAGGACTCACTGTCAACAGTCAACATGCACCAGGTGCTGCTGCTCAAAAAACTGGCCATTGGAGGACACAACCTGTCCTAACTCACAGTAGTAACAGCAGCACAGATTTGTCTTCATAAAAAAAGCTACTTCACATGTCAGATTTTGGCCTGGAGAAACTCTTATGAGATTAAAGCAAAATGTGACCAGCGTATTAACAGGTCCACTGCCGGTGGAGTGAGGAAAATCATCTGGTAAAATTGTGTTACACCTGTGCTGTGTCCTCAATGCTGTCAAATAAACACTCAACAAAAATATAAATGCAACACTTTTGTGTTTGCTCTCATTTTTTATGAGAAGCAGCAAATGATCTAAGATGACTTCTATGCACACAAAAGGTTTATATCTCTCAAATTCTGTTTGCAAATGTGTTAAAATGTATGTTATTGACTAAAATTTGCAGTTTTCTTTTGAAAAAGGACATTCATTAGGCATTGACCTATGGTTATTTCAAATAGGGCTGCAGATACCCAGGAGAGCAAAGTCATGACTTGTCTTACTCTGCCTCCGATTGGCCAGTAAATGTTGCCTTTGTTTGGTTGGTTAGGTTTAGGCAGGAGGAGTGATTGGTTAGGTACAGGGTAAGAATATCAGGTAGGGCAGGTCATGACTTTGCTCTCTTGGGGAAAAAATGGATGGATTATCTTGGTTGAAGAGAAGTGGCCACTAACATGGATTTTAACAAATTTGTAAGCAAGATTTAAGAGAAATAAACCTTTTGTCTGCACAGAAGAAGTCTTAGATCTTTAACTTCAACTTGTGAAATATGGAAGAAAAAACAAAAGTGATGCATTTATATTTTTGTTGAGTGTACAATGCTCACATTTGTTGCAGTAACTCTAAAAAAAAACAAAAAAAAACATATGCTTACAGTATATGACACTGAAACCCTTCATACAGCTGTATATACATATAAACGAGGGAAATACCCAATACAGCCAATACCCATTAAGAGCAAGCTCTTATTTCCAAATAATATCAATTGTTATAGTACTGGCAGATAGAACCAATAATATTAAGTATGTGATATATTAAGGCATTCAGTTTTTTGGTTACTCATAGTGGCACTTAAATAGTCTTGTATTAAAACAAGAGTAAGTTGCCTGTCTTAGACACAGTGTATCTCCTTCTTGTCTTACAGCAAATGTTGATTATCCTCAGCATTATCATTAACAACATAGGAGTGAAAAGCCATAAATATGAGAAAGAGGTTTAAATTTCAAGCATGCATGGAGACTTGGTCTTTCACCTGTGTGCACGTCCACTATCAGCATGTTAGTACAGGGGTTTTCAAAGTTTGAGACTATGGGCCCCCCTCAGACAAAGCTTGGAAAAACACCCACCCCCCCTAGTTTACTTGCTTAATTTCACTTAATTATTGGGTGTCTATGGGATCATGATGATGTTATTTGATTGCAACTGAGCCAAAAAGCCTGATATTGCTGTTTAAAATAAGTTCAGATGACACAAAAAACAAACAAAGACATTTAACAATTTCTGACTCTTGGAAAGTGGTAAAAGTAAAATGAACCAATACTGTCTCTCTCTGGACTATCTCTGTAACCAAATCAGAGACATTTGGGCTATTCTACGTGATTTCCTTTTCACAACTAAACTACTATTTTTTCACATCCACTGAACCGTCCCCTGAAACTTTTTGGAGCCCACTGGGGAGGCCCGCCTCCCACTTTGAAAACCTCTGCATTAGCAGAAGAGGGATAGCTGTGAATTGAGAAAACCTCTAGCTCTTTAATTATAGGTGTTTGTGTGTGTGTGTGTGGTTATACTGCACAAACAACACAGGCACAACAGCAAAGTGATGGTCAGTATCATAATACACAAGCAGGGCAGTCTACATCACCATGCCCAGCTCGCTGGGCTAAAGACACTCTGACAGCACCTCATGTTTGGGTAAAGACGGATAGATCATGGGCGTGCAGGTGCATTCGTTGTGGTGTTTTGGCTGAGTTGAACCTTCAGCTTCTCCACCTCGTAGTTATGGAGATACTCCTGGACCAGGTAGCGCTCTCGCTTTACTCTAGCCCTCACGTCAGAGGGAATGTCGGGAATCATCCAGGCCACAAAGAACTTCACCAGGAACACAACGTGCTGTGGAGAAAGAAGGCACAACAGGTTAGTTTTACTTGCACTGTTGTGTGTGTGGGAGAATTGGTGTTACTATTAATTTAACAATTGACTGCTGCCCAATAAGTGTTGGTGGTGCTGGTGAAAGCAGTGCAGCCTGGTTTTTACCTCCATGATGATGATAAAAGCCAGCTTGGCAGCCAGAATATGCCAGAACTGCATAGTGTGGGAGTACTGCTTCTCATGGCCAGAAGGGTAGCGGTAATCACGATACCTACAAAGAAAGAACAGAGATTTAAATGTCCTGAACATTTTTATACAGACTCTGATTCAAGGCTGTTTAATGCCATTCTTTAATCCACGTGCAACTACAAAGAGATGATAATTACTCTGGTATTATGGTGCAGAATACATAATGACATCTTCTGTGGAGGAGGGCATTAAAACAAGTTATCTCTATAATGATGACTGCTTGACTCCAGTGAATAATTTCCTGTGAGAAATTTAGTGAATTTTTTACAGTACAGAGGGCTGATAGAGAGCTAAACAATATGATGTCAAAGCAAAGTTGACCTTTGACCCTTTAGGATGTAAACTGTCACCTCATCATTTATTTTTACTCATAACAGAATATTATTTCCATGACTTTTACCTATTAGCATAGAAATAACTCTTACACAGAGCCTTACAATCACACACACCTGCAGGTGGTGATGGTGCTGTTGAACCAGAAAGGGTTTTCAGTGTCCTCAGGCCTGTTGGCCGCTGGGAACTCAGAGATATTATACACTGACAGGCTGTTGTTTATGTAGCCTTTCATATTCATCTCTGGCTGGTAGGCGTACATGTACACGAGGCGAGGGATCATATCAGAGGTGAAGGCCACAATGAATGCCTGGAGAGCAGGGAAAGAAATGATGTAAGGAAAACTAGACATAAGACTGAGGGGATAATGAGTGGATAAAAAGCACAGATGTGATCCAGCACTCACATTTGTGACCACAGAGAGTACGGCCATCCCGTTGAGGATTTCCTGCCAGGCTCCAATGCTGTGGGCCTTTGCTGCCACGGGACGTCTGAACTGAGTGGTGAGCTTCCAGGAGTCCACTCTGACCTCGATGATGTTGTTGATAAGGGCCAGCAGGGGTGCCAGTGGGAAGGAGGCAACGAAGAGCGTGATGAAACCAAACTGGATCACTGGGACAGAGAGGAGAGAGGTTCGTAAGAGACAGAAAGATGGAAACAGCACCATCTGCAGGATTTCAGAGGACAATGCAGTCGTCCATCTATGTCTCGTCTCCAATCAGGACGTCAGCTGAAGATGTGTTTGTGTATGTTCCTCAATTTCGCTGCAGTATTTTTATTAGTAATTACAAATGTTTGTCTCAGTTTTTGTTTTAGTCTGTTTTTTCCCTTGTCTGCAGCCTAACTTGTCTCTGAAAATCTGTCTCTGTAATAGGTTGTACTGAATGTTTTTACCCATTTCCAGGTACTCGTAGAAGAGGCCCAGCTGTCCAAAGCCCTGCAGGTCATGGTCCTGCTCCCAGCGGCTGTACAGAGTCTCTGGGTGGCTTCTTGCCTTCCTGCTGCCCCACCAGTTCATCAACCACCTGAAAGGCCACATGGGGGCGATAGAGAACTTTAAGGCAACATAATTGATCCTCTGACAGCCATAGTCGAGGCTTTATTCAACTGTAAACATGGGCTATAAAGAGATGACTATGTTTCTAAATGTAGAACCTTTCCATCTGAACTGTATCCTTCCATCTGAGTATAAAAGTCAAGGTTATTTTCTGTACTGTAACCAAATCCCCCCTTTAGATGAAAAAAGTGCTGTAAAAGTACCGTTGCTTTAAAAAAAAAAAAGAACTAGTGCATGCCTACAAGCTGCTGCGTCGCATTTTGCACATTAAACAATTAAAAAAAAACAGTTTATGTTTTTCTTTCCCTCCCCAAAAAGTGAAGGACAGTTAAAGAAGTAACTTTCAGTTTGAGTACTCACGGGACCAGAGCCTCCTGGATGTTGCCCCACACTTGTTTACCAGTCATCACTATCACCAGCTGAGTGGTCAACTCAATCAAACAGCCACCAGGGTCACACTGAATGCACACAGGTTGGGAGAGAGGAGGGATGGAAAGAAACACACATTAACTCAAATTCAGGCTCAAGTTGAATTACCAGTGCTAATGTTATACAATGCAATGTAGTTATATCTGGTACCTCTTCATTCCTCAGTGTGCTCCCACTGCCAAACATGTAAAGATAATTTCCAGGATAGCCGACAAACTTGCCCTTAAAGAACGCCACGTAGAAGCAGGAGGAGTAGTAGTTGACAAACTGGAAGAGGAACATCTTCACTGTCAGTTTGTTCTCATACTCCAGGTGGGTCTTTGGGATTTCTGCCAAATAGTAAAAGGTAATAAAACATTTTAAATACATAAAACAAAAGAGGAACACATTTTCACACATATTCATGGATCATTTTGAAATACATAATGGATACATAGAGACACAGAAATGTAATAATCTGGGATTTGTTCTCTCGCTCTGACGCTCACCCATGTCAGTGATCCAAACAGCCACCCTCTCATACATGAGGTTGAGGATCATGATGATGACAAAGTTGATGCAGGAGGCGGTGACAGAGGTGGCCAGCTGTGGCGTGATGAAGGGGCCGACCACCTGCAGGTGGGCGGTGGGGCTATCCTTCATGATGCTGGCGAAGGCTGCGTATACCGCCAGGCGGTACGCTATCACCCCAATGATGCAGGCAATGATCAATGAGATCTTCAGGACAGAGACAACAGTGACAACATGAAAGACAACTACAGCAAGTCACAAGACAAAAGTACAGTGACAGCTAGAGATGTTCCGATACCATTATTTCCTCCCTGATACTGATTCCGATACCTGCACATGATTATATATATGTGTATATACGTCTATCATGTCAGAAGAAAAAAAACTCCACAAAATAGATGTTTTTTTGTTTTTTGTTTTTTTTAAATTAACAATGTGCACACAGTGGTGGTACAGAAAAAAGTGACTGAAAACTGGAAGGACAATTAAGACTGAGCTGAAGTCTTGAAGGAGTATAAAGATAATTTTTTTATTGGTTTGGTACCTTATATACTAGAATTAACTGATAATGTATCACTTTAAACACGAGGTATTGCAAGAGTATTGATACTTCAATTAGTGTGATCGTTTATAGCCTGGCTCAGGTTACAGACAAATACATACAGAAAATGAAAGTGACTTCGCTATCCTTGGAGGGAAAAAAAGGAGGAAGAGGCGCTGCAGTTCAGTCTGGTCCAGTTTTGTGACTAATAAATACATAGTATTGGATGGGTGCATAAACTCGTGTACCCACCAATATGGATCCAACATTTCGGTATCGGAGGCATTTTTCGATACTAATATCGGTGTCGGAACAAATCTAGTTAGAGTAGTAGTAGTAGTAGTAGAAAACAATATGCCAATCTTAATGCACGAGCAAACACCAAAACATATACAGACATATGAGGGAAGCAAGGTGAATTATTGCCAATATAGAGGTTAGGATTAACTGTCATGCAAGTGTGCACACATGCCCCAATTAAAGAAATATACCATAACATAATCCTATTAGCTCATTCACATGCTACACTACAGTAATAAATCCTGGGCCAGTATGCATAAAGCAGGAAAGCTATGGTTTAAATGGGTCTTAATTCTAAGAATTACATAACTTTGTCCTTTTTTTGCATTTTGTGTCATTCATATATATTCTTAAGTGTTCTGACTTGGTCTCTGCTCCATTTCTTAGAAGTTTTATACATAGTGGCCCTGGTCACTAATTGGTGATAATGATACAGTATGATAGGCAAGACAAAAAGACACAGTGTGGAGGAACAGGTGGGAGATGAAAGTGATTTAGATACAATACCAAACTATACCAAAAGATACAATGCTCACCCAGAACAGGACGGTGGCTCCAGACAGACATGTGCGTGCACACTTGCTTGTTATGGGTAAGTATGGCTCCATTTCCTAAAGCAGGCAAAGCATGAGCAAGGGAGTCAGTCACCCTTTGTTATATCCTGAAAAGACAGCTCTAAAAGGCCAGGTTCCTTTAATTACCACTAGCCTCAGATGCAAGGCAGAGCTAGGCCGCCCACTCACAGATCATTTTGTGTTGTCTTTTCAGTCCAACAAGTCCAATTCTTTCATCTAGGGCCCTCCCAATGAAACCATGCATTTGCAAAAACCTCTATCAAGACACTGATTCACCAGACCAACAGTGATGTGACACAGAAGGAAACTTGTGCCTCTGAGTCTTTCCAGAAATGTGTGTTATCCACACAAACTGCGCCACACCAAAACCTCTTCCTCACCAATTTGGCATTCCACGTTAAGTGCTACCCTTACCCAGAGTACCACGGTGGCCCAGCACAGAAGCAATTTCCCCATTAGATCTGTAGCAGTCCTGTCAAGAACCCACTCTGGTTCCTAAAAATGGGTGGGACGTGGTCAAAGCAAATTATAGCACCCTGTTTCTGTTCATTTCACAAGTCTGTGTCTTCCACTATCACTGACCTACGTCTTCCTGATTCCAATAGATAAGTTTACTTTATAATATTGTTCTTAATGAACAAAGAGTCTCTATTCAAACCAGTTTTTTAATCCAGGAACTGGAATAATGAATAACTGCAACCAATTCGTATCCAATAAATGCAACAGATGCTGTAATCAGCCCAAGTCCTACCTTACAGTACATCTGCTTGGTAAAGTCTTTTGGAAACTACACAGACATATTAGAACAGTATCATACAGTTTATTAGTATTTCATGAGCACACAAACACCTGAGTGATGCGGTTCATCTTGCGGTTGGTGCATTTGGTCTCGTACTCTGGCCGAAGCTGCAGCTGCTGTTGCTCCTCCTCAAAGTCAACCAGATCCCACTCATACTCGAGACGAGCCTGTCGCCTCTTCCAGAACTCCAGAAACAGCGTCACTGCAGAACATTTGACCCCCAAACGTAATTATTCAGTGCTCTGACCCCTATTCACCTCTATCATACTGGTACAGTGGTAGAAGAGTGAGTGTGTGAGAAAAATTGTTTTGTTCTATGTGATTTTGGAGAATAGGTCTTTTAAATATAGAGTAAGCAGAGTGAGAAACAGTGATTTGAAATGACTGATAAAAGTCCATCAGCTCCCACTAGGTGGTGCACTGGGTAAGGAAATACAAAATGCAGAGAACAGATATTTTTTACTCACCCCATATCCCCATAAATATGGCAAAAAACACCGTTCCCACGTTGTCAAACAGGTGTGATTGCTGAAAGAAGACAATGTTTGAGAAATAGTGAGATACTGAAAAATGGATCTGTTGACATTTTGCTGCAACTATCCTTTAAATGTCACGTACTGTGGGTAGAACATGAATCATGATGAATGAACAAAAACAGCTCTAAAGCCAGGATGCCTCACCCATGAGGAGTTGCATGTTGAGTTGAGCTTCCAGTAGCCACATTTCTTGTCACAGAGCGGGCACATGACAATGTTGCCTCCTATTTCCGGACTACAGATTTCTTTACTGTGGGAACAATGAAGAGTTTTGCTCAATTAAACAATAACGGTGATAAAAATAACAGGGCCATACCAAATGTCTTGAAACTTCTATTGATGTTTATAATAAAGTTTTAAAATGTCTGCTGTTATATTTTATGACATCATCACCCTAAAAAAAACAATCCTTAGACAAATTCCTCAATTTGAATAAAGTGATTCATTGGATTAAATGATAGCCTTTTCTTAGTAAATCACACTTCTTTAATGAATAAAACTCGTCAGTCTCCTTAACATAAATGTAATTCATGCTGATGTCAGACTGCTGCTAGACCACCCACTTAATACAGGTATGTGCCTCTCTTTTTGGCAGCAAGCAGGAGAGCAAGCAGTTTTTCCACCACAGTAAAAATATCCACCCACCACTGGAATCTATTTCTACCAATAGTATGATATTTATAACATTAGTGTAGTCGAATCTTTATCTACAACTGTGCAGGAACACTGGGTTTAAACAGAGTGAACAGACATGCAAAAATGCATTTGAATGTTGATTTAGAATTCAAATGTCGACATTATGAATGAAGCTTTGAAAATTCAAAATATTCAAACTATATACTCCTGAAAAACAACAGCTCATAATACAATGATATCTGAAAGACCAACAAAGCTACTATTCTTAATGAAAATCACCTCCATTCGTTGTCATCGTAGGTGAGGAATCCGTAGATGAAACAAATGGTCCCGACTACTGCAGCAAACAGCAGCATCTCAGTGTAGAAACCCAGCCATGCAAAATAAATACCTATTTTCTCCCCATAATACTTCCTGTTGAAGAGAAGAACAACATATTTGCTGTAAATTCCTCTGCTACCAGATTAATTTTGAGTAAATACACATCAGATATGACCACTTTGTCTTTGAGTCTTACCTTATAAGGTTTAGGGGCTGCTCCTTGAAGAAACAGAGGAATCTGGCCCAGTATTTGTAGAGATTATATCTCTCACTTTCGCAGTTTGGGTCCTTCGATTTTATCCAGTATCTACACTGCATGCACACAGGTACAGAGGACACAGTTCACTAGGGCTGCAACTACTGATAACTTTCATCATCAATAAATCTGAGGATTATTTTCAACATTAACTGATTAATTGGTAAGTCTATAAAATGTTAAAAAAAATACACAAGAAGAAAATGCTCATCACAATTTCCCAGAGCCAGAAGTAACATCCCCAACCATCATACTACCATATAGAAGAGCAGCAAATCCCTGTGCTTTAGAAGCTTGGACCAGCAGTTATCAAAATAGCTACTTTTCTTTCAAATCGATTAATTGTTGCAGCTCTAAAGTTTACTATCAGATTCACTGTGTTATAAGATAAGATAGACTTTATTGTCCCGAGGGAAATTTGACTTGGATACAAGACAAATTGAAAAGTTATTCATCCTTGAAATGCAACATCCAACACTGCCTCCAACAGGATATTACTGTTGGAAAGCACTGAGTGCACATTCCATTGAAGACTGTTTCTTTTTCCATGGTAAAAAAGTGTCAAAAGAGGCTCACATCATGCAGTGGGAAGGCAGCACTGTAGGTGCCGTTGTTGAGTAACCTCTTGATTCCCTTTTTGTCTTTTTCTCCACATTCATCCCTGATGTATGAACAGCGGGACAGGATGTAGTAGACCTGGGCAGAGAGAAAAATATAAAGACAGTTTTTTTTGGGGTTTTTTTGTTGTTGTTGTTTTTGCAGAAAAAACTGCATGGATAAAAACAGAATCATAAAGTCGCTTCTGTATTCAAGAGTCTAAGATAATGGAATAGTTTAAATAACTCTTTTCAAAAAAGCAACTAAAATGTAACCACATGATCTGAATGTCAGGGGATTGTTTTCATTTCAAGGTTACAACATAAGAAGATGAGACAATAATGGTCAAAGCATCCTTACTATCCTGTTGCGAGTAGATGGAGGGAAGAATGTGTCTTTGTCGTCGATAAGGAAGAAGTCAGATTTGCTCTTGTTGAAGGGAGCTGTGAAATAATCCGGCTCTGGGTGCATAATGTGCTCGGGCAGACGGAAAGGGGTGGACAGCCAGTTCATGGGCATCTCGCTGTTGTCTGGGATGTCATTGGCTTTGAATGGGACCTTGATCTTCAATACGTCTGCATAGGTGGCCAACACCTCCCATGGTGCGTGGATCTTCACGAAGGAAGTCTTTCCATCTTCTGACTCCTGATGACATTGACAGTGAGACAGATGCCACAGTATAATCAGTGTAGGGTCAACCAAAAAGCAGATTATATAGTATAAAGATTGCTTTTGCTGCATCATGACGACACTAATTGGTTTATTACTTACTTTACTATTGTTTTATATTTGTGAAAAAAGATTTCTAAAAAAGACAGATAGTGATATGATGTACAGTACACATACATGTCTTTATGGGCCACTTAAACGCACAGCATATGATTTCTGCTGCTGAGGAGCTCTCACATTAAAACAATAATAAAAGATGTAGTTTGATAAGATCATGAAGCAGCTTGTGATCAAGGCGTTTCGTTGCCTTCATTGTTAAACAACCTCCACTGCAGATGAAAATCTGAAGTGACTCAGGCAGAAATCATGTTCACAGATGAGATAGTGTGTTAGTTTTATATTAGTCACCTTATGTCATCAACTTCCTTCCTCACTCTAACATACCCTGTGTTGCCCTGGAAGTTAAAGCAACGGGCAACCAAATGAAATGCATCATTGCCTTGAATAAAATTATGGATTTCTCTGAGTTTGAATATGATTGGAAGTATTTGGTAAATACACAAATGTAAATACACAAGTCAGCAAAACATATAACATAGGTCTAGGTTTTAATGAAGAAATGTTACATACTGCACCTTTAATTATCTTTAACATTTGACATAATCAGATCAATAACTGGAAACTCTTACCGACTTATCTTCTACCTCCAGCTCCAGGCCGACTTTCTCCAGATTGGCCTCATACACCTTCCTCCTCTCCTTTACAAGAAAACAAAGCACAAATACGTATATTTTACCAGTTACCATTGTACAACTGTGAAATCTGTTCTACAACAACATTACGCACACACGAACTGTGTGAAAAACCAATACACACAAAAGCTTGAAATAAAAGAACCTGCATACTGGCAAAACATTATACATAAACACTGAGTAGCATAAATTTAAGATTGTGAAATGTACACACATATGCACTAATATGATGTCTAATGTGTATTACATTGTGTGATGTACAATTGAACTAAAGTTGAATAGTGCAAATCTGGGCTGAATAATTAATTGAAATATTATCGCAACATGGCCAAGTGCAATACCCAAATCACAGGGGCTACAATTTTTTCTGATAAAGGTAAAATGTGTCACAACATACCACTAGAAATGCTTGTTTGGTACAGATCCCAGCAAAAAATCACATCATCATCATTTTAATATTTTTTTTTTTCAGTAAGAACAAAATGCAGAAATTACCATTCCCATTAAAATCATGACTCATATCTCAAACACAATACCTCAAAATAACTGCAATATGATTTTTTTTTTTTTTGCATATCATTCAGCCTTACTGCAAATGTAAGTATATAAAGCTAAAAACTAAATAAAATGTATTAAGCACATTGTTCAACAGCCTCAACAACTGACAAAATCTTATTAAGTCAGTGTGAGATGAAATGTGAAATGTGAAGAGTGCTCGCAAGAGTGAGATACAAATGAACATGTCAGCAGTCACAGTCAGCACAGCAAGTATAAAAGTTACAAAACAACTAAAAACAAGGACTGTTCAAACCGGTGTTCAAACCAAGGTGGTGTCAGTAAGCTCAACACAATAGTAGCATCACTAGGTGTAAACAGGAAATGAAACTTACTTGTGGTAATACAGTAGTATGACATATTGTTACCATAGAGCATTTGAAATTAGGTTAAATGTTTTCTGAAATGGGTTCGAAGAAATGGAAAAAAAACTAGGCCTATGTCCTTGTTAGCGCTGTAATTTACTGTCAAATTTTACAACATAAGTGGATAATACACAGGAACAGGCCTCCTGTTTGCCCTTCCTTCTACAGTGGAAAAAATGAGGGACTTCCTGAGCAGGCCAGAGGTCTGACTGTTGACTCACTAACAAGGCTGCTGTGGGTGAAATGCGAGTCGCCTCATACCCAGGGAGATACCCAGGGTAACACAGAGATGTGAAGACTAACAGCTCAGTATCAAACTGAAAAAGTCTTTCAGCACTCCAAAGCTGATAAAACAGACTAGCCCAAAAAAGACAGCTGGCAACAGTATGGAAATTCTTTGCTTAAGAAAATAGTGTCAAAGTGACCTTCTCAGAAAACTCATAGAGGATTACTGACAGACGCTGAGACTAACAGTTTATCTAACTTATCAGTGTTGTGGTATTTAGGGTATGTCGCTGACACACACTGTGAACTCCGAGGATATCCTGCGAGAAACCGTTCTTACTGTTTAAATGAAGCGGTCGAAATAATATCAGCTGCTCTTTTTGGTGATATTTTAGGATTTCAAGATATTTAGATGTGGTCACAGTGAATAATATTTACTATAATTCTGCTGAGTTGGACAGCCAACAATTACAACACCATAAAACACACATCAAGAAAGAAAACATATGCTTGCAGTTAGTAAACTATGGAATGTAATTGTGTTTACAGTACCTAGAGGTTTTATCTTACCTGCTTTCTCTCACCATCTTTATCGTCAACATAGGACAGGACAAAATCAATCCTGCGCACCCCATCACGGAAGAACACTGAGTCTTTGCTTTGTTGTTGTTTGTCAATCTATGATGAGATAGAAGAGAGGTCACAACATTTAAACACACAAACACACATATGTATAGACAGTCAGGTACGGTATCAGCTCATTAAGTCTTTGGATGCATTCAGCAGAGCAGAGCAGACAGTCAGCTACAGTTTGTGTCAGTGGCTAGCAGCAAAACCCAAAGAACAAGGCGTACACCCCACATCACACTCAACTGAAACTCTGAAACAACATAAAATACTGATTATCGTATTTTCACTGCAAACTCAAGCAGCATGCTAAATGGAGGGGTATCCTCTACTTTGATGTTTCATTGTTGCTAATGCCCCCTTTATAGGATTTATTGAACAAGGAGACAAATGGCTTTTGAAGAAATGTTTATGGCATCACAGAATCAAATCCAGAATCCAATGAATGCCTTGGTTTCAAGTCATCTGTCAACTCGTTTAGCACAGCCTCGGGCTACATGTCATTGCAAAGGATATGTGGAGAGGACTACAAAACCATAAATACCATTCTCTACACAACAGCTGCCATATCAGGCTCCATGCTCTAACACTTTTGTACTTTATTTGCTTTAACTTCTCTGTAAATCCTGAGATCAATGTCACAAAAACACCTGTATTGCTGACTAAAGAAATCCCAAGCATGTGTATCAGCAAAGCCCCTCAGTGGCTTTCTCTTCAGCCGCTGCAGGGCTGAAGAAAAATGAACTACACAGGAATGCTTTATGGGAGGACAGGAAGGCATGACTGCTTTCTGCCGGTGCTGCTTCAGCTGTTCAGAAAGCTAAAAATAACCAAGTATCATGAACCTCTGTCATCGCTGTTCATTACAACAGGAGCTACATACACAGGACTGCAGACAAATCACAGAACTCAGACATTCAGCATCACAAAAACTACAACATCCCACTCAGCCACATCTATAGCTACTGTAGTGTGGTTCGGCCAGAGTCGGGCCTGTCTGTGGGGGTAGGGAGGAAAGGAAGAGCACTTTACCTCCATGGCCCACCCTCTTTACGGGTATGATGCATCAGCGGAAAGGCCGGCTGCTTTATAGAGCAAAATTGCCTTTCTCCAGGGAGCAGAGTCCAGCCCTGAAAGCACTGCTTCTCTCACTCCACTCTGATCCCCTGGCCGGAGGGGCTCCATTCAGTCCACTCACCTCCCAGGGCAAGCTCTCACTTGCTCAGACATCCAGAGAAGGTAGAGGGAGAGAGTCAGGAGGAGGGATTCAAGGAGAGAAGCAGAGGAGACTCCAAGAGATGACATCAGCGCGAGGGATAGCAGAGCTGGTGCCAGCTAGCTAGCTAATCTAATAAGAGCACAGCATCAGAAAAAGGGGAGGTGACACGACAGTGCTGTGCAGCACTGACCACCAGGAGATTAAAGGGATAGTTCAGATTTTTTGAAGTGGAGCCGTATAAGGCACTTATCCATAGTCAGTGTATTACTTACAGTAGATGACGGGTGGCATGCCCACAGATTAGAGAACCAGTAGAAGTAGAAGCGTAGAATGCTACAGTAAGCAATGTGCTGCTGTGGACAGGCTTAGTAGCAAAACATCTACCTTACTCTATTTTAGTCATATTAAAAGGCCCACCTACTGTAAAAAAAAATCTGTTTAATTGTATGATATATTTAGAATGTTTTTACCAGTTTACCTTGCAGAACACAGGAGTTTCTGGTTTACAGTACAGTGCTTAGTTTCCTACACCAGTACTCCTGCTGCTTCTCCAAACTGGGGGTGTGCTGACCACCATAATTAGAGCTGCAACAATTAACTGATTATCAAATTAATAGCAAACTATTCTGACAATTGGTTTGAGTATTTTTTTAAGAAAAAAAAATCAATTCTCTGATTCCACCAACATTTTCTGCTTTCTTAAGTCCTCTATGACAGTAAACTGAAAATATCTGGTTTGTGGACAAGACAAAACACTTGAGGATCATACAACTCCATTTAAAAAATCTGAACTATCACTTTAAAAGCAACAGTTCTTCAAGCCAGTTGTCTAATACATATCACAGTGTTTCCCAACCCTGGTCCTCAGGGACTGCTGTCCTGCATGTTTTAGATGTTTCCCTGATCCAACACACCTGATTCAAATCATTAGCTCGTCATCAAGCCTCTGCAGAAGCCTGATAACAACCTGAGGACCAGGGTTGGGAAACACTGACATATCAGATAACCAGTAAAATATCAGCAGAAAAGCCAAGTGACCACACAAAGAAAAAAAATCTGCTCTGATAGAGCTGATAAGGGTGAAGTAATTAGTGCACAATCTCCCCACTCTGACTCAACTGTTTGAAAATAATGAATTAAACAATCTGGAGACTGGAGGAGATTTGAATAAAGTACAAATGGTATACTATCAGTTTAAAATGCATGCAAATTGCCTCAAACATGTTGGCACAAATCCTCAAAAATACTGTAAGACAGCTGTTTTTGCTCTACATCTGGACTACTATACTAACTTGTTCAAGCATTTATGTGTACTTGTTCAACCTTTTCAAAGTTTTCTTCTTCCAAATACAGCATGCATACGTTGTAACCACTGGTCTACACTGCCTTACAGACTGGATTGGACCATGCTGACCATGGCAGGGTGGGTGCTTTCTTTGACTGGGACGTCACTGCAGAAACTCTCTAATTTGCTGTAATTATAGATCAGTCGTATGGAATCAGTGCATCTGTTGGGAGCAGCGTCTGCTCAGTAAAGCTGGTAAAGGCCTCAGACTACTATACATTTGCCAACAAACCTCTAACTACTGGGTGTTTAGACATATGTACGTCTTTTATCTTAATTAAGGAGGGTAAATGTAGAACATGGTGCAAGATAAATGGGCTAGTATTTTCAGGGAGGGGTTTCTTTAAAATATTACTTTGAAAGCATTTCTTTTTTGGGGCTACATGAGCTTGGAACAAAACTTCTAGGAAACTGGTCACCTCTTTAATTTTGAATATGTCATAATGTAGAATCCTTTCCTCACCCTATGACTTTTCTGAGAGCAACCCTTCTATCTAGCTTCATTTTCTACACTCAAATAGAAATGAAACAGTATAAAAAGTTCATATCATGATTATAGTGGCCAAAATTATCACAGTCATGAGTGTTATCATAATTCTGACAAAATGTGCAGAAAATGTTCAAAAAGCACCGATACTGCATAATGTACAGTGAGCAAGTCATCATAGCAAAATAAACCCCAACAGCAAAACATGCAAGACACTGACGCAAAGCAAGCACTTATTATAGTGCTACTTACTAAAAATCAAAAATATGACACGAAATATTGATTTTATTACTTCCACTAAGTCCTCCAGAATCTATGATGAGAACTGTGTCCATAGTAACAGTCTGTTATTCATAGCGGCGGTCTATTCAGAAGTAACAGACCGTAGAATGAAATGACCCACCAATCAGAACAAAGTATTCCACAAAGCTGTGTAATAAACACACTTAAATCAATTCACCAAATTTTGTAACCGCTCAAACCTCTTTAAGTTTTGAAATAACTTCATGTCCTTGTCAATATTTTCCTTTGATGCCCCCCCCCCCCCCCCAAAAAAAAACAAAAACAAAAACGAAAAAAAAAAAACATGTTGCACACTGTACCTGTGCTTGGAAGACAGTTGCTACCTTTGTTAATGCTGGACAGTATTAACTGTGAGTTTCTCAACGTGGTAATCAAATATGATGTTAACGATAATGATAATGGCAATACTAATCTTTAGGAATATTATCCCAGTTTCCCAGTAACTTCAACATCCTGTTAAGTCTCTAATGCACTCTGGTATTAGTGCCACAAACTCTAAAGGCAAAGGTGCAATTCTCTTCTCTCAATGTTTTTTGCTATATCAATTCAACAATATAAAAGAGTCTCTTCTTTTTTGCAAAGGACATAGTTCTGTAGTGTTTGTTTAGTAAATTGTTGTTTCTATATCTCCTCAAGCATGTTCTAAAGACAGGAAGGGCTGTTTTTCTTCAGAGCTAAAAAAGGAAAAATGACAACTTCAATTCCCAGATTTGAAGAAAACTGTATCTGGTTCAGATAAGGTCACATTGACAACACTGCAAAAAGTGGTATGCAGCTGAAACTTCTTGTAGGAGGAGGGCCATACACCCAGCTTCTGTTTCCAGTCCTTATTACGGAGTCAATTTACAGATGTGCAGCTGCCCCCCTTTAAAACTCCTTGATGTGATCTTCCACTCGGCTAGCCTAAATCGTACCCTTTAGTTTTACAGAGCCAGGTTACTAGAAAAGGTTATTGCAGGGTGTTTTTTTCCCTGTAAAGATTAGCTGCTCTTAAAAAAGGTAATGATTCCACAGTTCATTAAAAACAGTTACATGCTGTTTGAGGAAGACCACATTTTAGAGGATTCAAAGGAAGAAGCCTACAGTACATTATATGGTTAGCCACAGCAAAGTTCAGTCCTGTCATGAGCACAGGGCAGGGTCATGATTACAGTATAGACTGTATACACTTAAAACACACACATACACATAAATGCGCACACACACAAGGCAGCTGCATGTGCGTGTGTGTGCAAGTGTGCACTTTCTAATTATGCTGTAACACCACCAGGCTGTTGCTTTCTCTTCAGTGAAGCAGTACGATTATCACAGGTGAGGACAAAGCAAGTGAAAAGGCCTTTTCCATTTTAATGAACTCTAATGATGCTTCAACACATAGCTCATGCCTGCAAGTTTCCATTACTCTCTGCAGAGATAAAAACAAGCCCTCCAGAAGCCAACATCAGCTCCCTAACAAGAAATGTGTATTGATTTCAACTCTGATGTCCAAGCTTTATTATCTGAATATCTATGCCAGTGGAGAAACTCAATACTGAACAGGCTTTCCTTGAGAAAAGGCTAGCAGGCAGACAGACATATGCATAAAGTCGCATCACATCACAAGCCTGTTTTACCATGCCATACCCTGGAACGAAACTTCAGGAATAGTGCCCGCTTTCTCGACAGCTGTGGAGGAACCGAGTGGAGAGTGAGGGAAAGCCTAACAACAAAACAAATTCAACAGCATACAGCTAAAACTGTAGCAGCAACCTTACAAAAGGTGATCAAAATGGATCAAAGACACTCCACACTTGCATTATATTTACACATCTTTTTAGATTATGTCCAAAAAACACTGTATAACACCACAACATGCTATAAGTCAGGCATGGTCACAGCCAGATATTACTCAGTTACAGGTTTGAGTTCAGAGATGACGTGAGATAACACAAACACGCAGACAGTGACACAGCAACATGCATCTGTGTCTTCGGCTGGTGTCTTACCCCAGTCAAAGTATTGATTTGCTCTAATGTCTGAGCCTCAAACGGTGGACTGTCACTGTGATCGGAGGGGGCCAGGGAGGCCATGCTGGTGTTGAGAGACTCACATGTCTCTACACACACCTCAGGCATTAAAGGAGACTTTAAGTACAGTGTGGAAAAGGGAGAATAGACAGGAGCAGAAAGGTTATAGCTGACTCATGACATTTGCAGATAGTATGCGATTATGACTGTACTGGAAGAATATTTGTAATCTAAAAACTGAGACTACTACTTGTGGGCTCTACTACAGATACAAGCTAAACCCTCCTGCCATGTGGGTTGTTTATTGGTGGTTGATAAACAACAAGAAATTCAGTGTGACTATTAAACTGGAAAGAGAGAAGGAAGGAAATCTAAATCAAGCTTTCTGCATGTACACAATGAACTTCCTGCTACTGTGCTGTACTGTCCGATATCTTTCATACTTCTGTTTGGAAAGCTAAATATTAACATGTACGAAGGGCGTACAGACTATACAAACTATTCTGATGCACTTGCAAACATAAACAATGGCATGGGATGTTATGAAGTTACTATCTGGAATTTGCATGAAATGAAACTCTCTCTCAGATTGTCCACAGTCAAGGCAAAAGAAGGTGCTTTACAAAAATGTCTGTATGAAGGTACTGAGTGAATGCAAGCATTTGGTGAGTTTGGTGTTTACCGCAGATTGTCCCTGCTGTAGGGATCCTGCACTGGATGAGCCATGTTGGTGGTAGCCATTTAGATCATCTGCAAGACATAAAGAAAACTAGATTAACAGCAGGATTCTGAATGTTAAAGGGATACAGGGTTCAACATTAACTTTATTCCTCTACCAGCCTAAAAGATTATCATTGCAGCAGCAGCTGTGGCAGATCAGTGGCAGCTGCCACAAACGGCGGCAGGTCAGTGGAAGCCTCTAGAAACAGCGGCAGATGCTGGAAATCTGATGGCAAGGTGAAAATATTCTAAATACCATACACTTAAACTAATATTATTTTTTTAGGTGACTAAAGTGTGTTTTTCTGCTGAGAACATTGGTTGAGCATTTCTTGTTTAACTGATATCTACTCTAGGTAACACTCTGCATATGGATGAGTACCTCATATAACCTCTCTTCAAATAATCCAAACTGTGTTTAATTATGGCAGTGTTCTCCAGCCACTATAAAAGAATAGGCTAATCACAATAAATTTGGTGATTCTCAGACAGGTGGGTTGGTGGCAGTACAGTTAAGTTTCAGGCACATGAACAGCTGCCTGAATTAACCAGGGAGCACTGACTGACAGCCAATGTTGTGGTCTATATTTGGGGAGCATTTTGTGGCAGCACTCCCACAGGCCAGACAGCATGACTTAACAGGATCACGGTGAAAGAAGCGCACACAGCCATGTTGCTGCGCTGCGATTCTACTACTACAAGAGTGACTGAAGGAAACGAGACTGAGAGGTCTGGTAAACCCCCTCAACGTGTTCAGAAGTGAAAGCTACTCTTGAAACATGATATTAACCATGGTAATGTTCTACTTTTACCTACCCTTCATTGCCTGTCAAATACAATTAATCCCTTCCAAAGTACATTCTGAGAAAAAAAGATTTACATAAACAAATGGCAGTACAGACGGACCAGCAAAAACAAACATCATGCACTGCTGGTAACACCATCGCCAAAAAAATAAGGCAAAAGACGGTTTGAGCCTCAGTGTCTGTGTGTTTAAATAGAAATGCAACCGTCCTAATTGATGGTCTGTCTGAGGTTATATTTAGTCTGGACTCAACACAGAAAATGTGCTTACACTGACCTGAAACAAGCATTCGAACCTTGTAATATGTAAACTTCTCTGTCTCTCTGTTATTACACACCAAGTCAAGAAAGTACAAGTTAGTGGTTCAAAACTAAAATGAATGACATTTATCATAGAAGCTCCACTCCAGAACTGGAATGTAGCATAGCCTGTGAGGCAGGCCTTTGCTTTTTATTTTGTTGGACTAAATCACTGTTTTCACTTAAGCCTTACTTAAATAACAAAGCTCTTGATAATGTCTCACACTAACAAGGTATTTAAATTGTATCTAGGATTGAAAATCAGGCTTGCTGTTATCATTTGCATACACAGCAGGCTTATTTTTTTACCAATATCTTTTGATTTATGGCAGGATGTGGAACCTTAGAGGGGGAAGTTATCCAACAGCAGTGACCCCTTGATGAATCCTTGACATTCAGTACTATAAAATATAATTTACAGCAGTTTTGGACTAATTTTGGATCCTTTTATGCAAGTGTTTTATAGTGTTTTATCACCATCATTAAAACAACTTCTTGTTTCAACTTCTTTAAAAACAGTTACACAATGACTTTTGTTTGGATTGCTTCCAAAATATATTTCTTCCACAACACATGAGAAAAGCTCTCAAACAGCTGAACATATTTTTGCACAGTTGGGTGCAATATTAGAGAACTCAGTATTATCCAGTCAGCTATGCCAAGAGACTTTTCCCACTTAGCTAAGAAGCCTCCACAGTTAAGGCTTTGTTCAAGAGAGCAGCTGATCACAGTCGAAATACCACAAGGCTGCTTCTGTCTCTTTTGTATTGCCACAGCAACCAAACAGACTGCAGAGAGCAAACCTCATGTACATCCTAATTTACACAAAGAAAGTTATTTTACAACTTAGCTATAGTGATAATAAAATGCAAATCCTGCTGAATCCTGAAACAGTGACAACAAATACAGCTGTACTGAATTTTGCACCCATAGTTATCAAATGTTACCACTGCCACCTTGCAAGGAAGGGTGTAAATGTAAATTCAGCAGGCTCATTTCAAACTGCTAAATTCTGTAAATAAACACAGTGGTTGGCTTGATCTGGTTGTCAGATAATGTCAATGTCAGATAACTTTAATCCATATTTACAGTAAGGGTGAGCAACGATGCAACAAACAACAAGCAACAATCCACGTCAGTCTTTCATTGCTCGGTCGGTCAAACCACAACCACGAATACTTTGGAAATCCGTACCTACAGTGGCCTGTGTTCAATGTGGTTTGAATCTGTATTTAAATACAGTGCATGCAGAGATTGTAAGCAAGCTGTGAGACTTTCAGCTGCCCACATGTTTTGACTTGTGTGAGAGTGCAGTCAGATTTACTTTCAAATGTCATTTAAAGACTCTCAGATTATGTTTTTTCATTCATTCAAACTCTGAATGTGTTGTCTGAAAAACCATCAGTCTGGGGATATGTAACAGTTACAGTAAGATTTTTGAGTGTATATTCAGAGCCTGCAAATTCACTTTTGCTGGCCCTCTGTCTCACAGTAGGAATACAACATAGATGATTCTGATGGAGTATGAATGTTACTGTGATTTAATGCTGTGGAGCTGTGAGCGTGATGTGAGAAAAGAAAATACCTCCAGTGTTATCTTAACACACCATAAACACACAACACCAAGGTAACAGTATCTAAAGCTCATGATCCTGTAGTGATCACTCAGTCTCAGCTACACTGCTCCAATATTACTCTCTCTATGCTGCATCTGAAACACAACACTTTTACATTGATTTATACAGGTAAGGATTGCTGGAGAACATCCAGGGTGACTCATTCTCCATTCAGCAACACCATAAATGGCTAAAATCATAGTCCTCTGTCTAAGCGTTTGTTTAAATTCACATTTAGCCAAAAGCAGAGCGGGATTTGGGGTTTGTGCTGGAGGATAAATGGCTGTCTGCAAGTGACAGAGTGTTTCCAGTAAGCAGGCCAGCTGTCAGAGGCTGGCTGGCTGGCTTTTGAGTCACTGCTGCATTCATGGAAAGAAAACCAGACCATGAGCTGGTTATGGTGTTAAAGGGGAAATGTTTAGGGTGGATACATTTTAAAACAGTTGAGCGATTGTCTCTTAAATTAATTTTAAAATGTCCTGTATATAGGTATAAAGTATGTTGCTACCAGCACACTTTAATCTTCCCAGTTGTCAGGAAGGAATGCCAGCATATACCTGTATTCCTATATGTTGTTTACCTTTGTTGTAAATTGAAAATGTTATGTCAGAAAGTTTTAATTTATGTAAGCTTTATATTTATATGAAATGATATTTAAACGTTTGTTGTTTTAATGTAATATTTGTTTAGTAGAAAGGTTTAGTTAACTTTAAAAGTTGTTCTTAAGGCTGTATAGGCTGGGGAATACCAACCAGAGCTTAGTCTTAATTGATCTCCCAGTAGGATGGTGGCCTATCTAAACACATCAACTTCATAACAACACTTTGAATGAAAGCCACGGATCGGTCGGGTTTAAGTAACTCACCACTGCAGGAGTCTGTCGGGCTCATCTCAATCAGACTGTCCCCTCCTCTCCCCGTTATTCGGTGCATGTTGAGTTCCCTCGTGTACGCAGGTCGTGCTTATCGGTCCTCATGTACACCAAGGTATCCCCAGCCAGATTATTCGTGTCCAGGCCTGAACTCCTTCTCGGACTGTCCCCTTCACCCACTGACCGCTGACTGCTCCCCTTCAGGCGGCAGCACAGGAGGAGGTTTGAGGAGGAGTGGACTCCAACCCACAAGCCAATAGTCTGAGCCTGCCTGTGGCTGAACAGCGAACAGATACTGTATTTAAATGTCTACATGCTTTGTCATCTAAGCTAACAGAGATCCGAACCGACGTTGATTGAGAGTACAAATATTTAGCATTAGCTAACATTAGCGCTGAACTGTTAGCATTTAGAGGAGCTGAGGAGGCGAACTTTCCTCCACGGAGTTCATTAAATCAAGACAACAGGGACTGTACTTTTACTTACCAAGACACAAGAGAAAAGAAAAGATAACAGAGCTAACTTAAGTTGAGACTAGGGTCAAGTCGTCTCTTTAAGTTTTTAGACAGACGTTAATGTTTTAACGGACAAGAGCTCGCGAGGAATAATGTCCGACATCTGCCAGCCAATGAGAAACGAGTATTTTAGGGCACGGTGTGGCACTCTGTGGCAGCTGCCAGTGGCACCGGACAGATCTTGGCCCTGTTGTGCTGTGTGCCCCACCCCCCAAAAATATGAATGTAGCAGATGACTTGATGAAGTGCCTGTCTGAATGAAGACATTCCCAATTTAAATTTATGCTGAAAAACTCAGATATTGGTGCAGAAAAGAATCATCACAATGCATGAATACAAGTGTCTGATGCTCAAATTTTCCTGGAGGAGGACCCTGCTTAGTGTGTGTCTCCCTTAATGTTCAAATGAAACCTACATCCCTCATTAGAGGAAATTTAATAAAACAAGTGTATTTAGAGTCTTGGTAACACTAAGATCTTTTTTGGCACTTTATACTACCAGCAATTAACATCCACAATCAAAGTCAAAGAATTTGTCAATATGCAAAGAGACCAAATTTAAAAAGATGATCTACAAGGCTTCAAGGATCTGATCTCAGGAAAAGATTAAATCGAAAGCAACTGGACTTGTTTAAAAGTCTTATTGAAGACGTTTCGCTTCTCATCCAAGAAGCTTCATCAGTTCATGCCTGTCAGACTAGTCAGAGCTAGTCTAACTAAATGGTGGGAACCCCAGGTATTTAACCTCTGTAGATGTGTTCAAATTCATGAGTGCTCCAATCAGATTGACAACAGTCGTTTGGAGTCGTTGATCACTGGGTGTGACCCGGGTCACCCCGGTGGAGCACTCATGAATTTGAACACATCTACAGAGGTTAAATACCTGGGGTTCCCACCATTTAGTTAGACTAGCTCTGACTAGTCTGACAGGCATGAACTGATGAAGCTTCTTGGATGAGAAGCGAAACGTCTTCAATAAGACTTTTAAACAAGTCCAGTTGCTTTCGATTTAATCTTTTCCTGAGATTACAATGACCTGGATGAATGAGAACATTCACGGACATCTTCAAGGATCTGGGGTTCTTGGGTTTTGATGCCCTGTCACTATGTTCCCTTAGATAATTAATTTGCTTAGGTATACATTCAGCTTGTTTGGCAAAATGTTCAGGGTGCAAGTTTCCAGAAACTCCTTCACAAACCACATTAACCTCTTAAGTTATGCCTTTCCAAAATGGTTTCATATCAAGGATCCCACAAGAGACTACAGTCTCCCACCTGGGATTATGTTAAGACAGTTCAAGAGAAACATCTGTTCCCATTATAACTGGAGAGTGAACCAGTGATTATTTTAGGCTATAATTGTCAAACGACTTCAGTAAAATAGAAACATGGGCTCATTACACATTCAATTCTTTGCTGTAGAGTTTCTTGAGGACATGGAGTGTGGACTTTAACAAGCCCTTCAGCAGTCAATCAGATGTTTTGTTTTGTTAAGTGTTGTGTTTTGTTTTAAGCAGCGTGATGTTTGGCTTCTCTCCCCAGTTGTTCACACATGTGTATATCTGTTTCCTTTGTGACAGGGAGTTCAGGAAAGGGTCTATCTGCAGCCTCCCTGCTCCTCCCAGCCACCTCTCTACCCTGTACTTCCACTACGGTCCAAGTTAGTAGCAACGGCCCCCTCTGTCGCCCTTCAAGTGGTTTACACGGTCCTGTGCTGGTGTAATTATGTTATCCTCCTCTGCGGGGTGTGGCCGAGTACAGAAATACAGCTGCTTATTTTCGCAACCACTTTTTCTTCAGCCTCTCCTCTTTGACATGTGGGTCTTCTTGGGTGTGCACTGCCTGCAAGGTTTCCAAGACTAATGGTAAAAATCATCTTTAATAACAAGGCACAGAGGGCCACCCGTTTGACATGTTAGTTTTACTTGTTTGACAGTCAAAGAGAAGGATGGGAGACAGAAATAGGTCCACAGGGCTGTGCAGTGGGAATCACATGCAGGGGTGTAGCACAAAATTCTGGTCCCTGTGGCCTACATAGCCATTCTCTATGGGTCCCTCCAGGCATCCACAGATAGTAAGTCTAATGTGTATGTGTCCCCATTGTCCACCCCAAGTCCTACACCCCTTATCATATAAGATATACTGTTTACAATGTTGGGGAGTAGTGAACAAGGCCTACATAATCTGTAGTTAACCAGTGGCTTGCTGGTTCAGTTACATTCATATTTGCAAACTGATTCAAAAACTTAAATTACTTTTATGCCACATTTTGAATAATTAAATACTGATGCTACTAACAATTTTGGGCCACAATGAGTTAATCTTATTTTCCCATGAATAGTGTTTTATTTTATTTTATTGTATTTTATTTTGCCTTATGTATGACCAGTGAACACTGGTCAGTTTTTGCAGTAAACTCAGCTGAATGGAATTTTTGCTGGCATGAGATTGAACTAAATGTCTCCCTGGTGTAGCTTTGCTCTGCTTCAACTTCCTCCAGTTTGAAGTAATTGGTAGCTTGCAAAGCCATTCTTTCAAAGTAGCTTTGCAACACAGAACATCATAAACTGACAAATATCAAGCCAACCTACTTATAGAGAAGAATGTCTCCCATTACTGTGTCACTATAATTTACAGATTTTACAAATTATATTTTAGAAATATGCAAAAAAAAACAAAAACCAGCCACTTTCAAACACAGCAAGACACCAATGTGAAGAAATGCCTCACAAATAACAGTCCTCCTTTTACATAAGTAAAAGTAGATCAGTAAAACATAGTATTAACGTATTAAAAGTTAAAGTACTCATTATGCACAACTAACTTTTTCAGAGGGTACTATTTAGGCCTATATTATATACTGGATTATTGCTGTTTATGCTTTAATAAGCAGCATGAAGGTTAAGGTGGAGTAATGCTTAATAGTTTTGAATATTTTATAGGCTGGTCATATATTTTGAATGTAAAACAGCAAATTATTATAGCTGTTTAAAAATTGCTATAGCTTAAATAAAGTTCTGGAGTAAAAGGGATAATGTTTCCCTGTGAAAGTTCATTTCAAACACTAAAAACTTTACCGTAACTTTAAATCTGTTCAATGACTTGTTTTGTGACTTTTGTCGTACTATTACCTCCTGTTAATGTGGGCTGTGATAATTAGGAGCAGAAGTAAAACTGCTGAAGCAGCAACTTATAAAACTACTTTAACACTGTGTATTCTCCATAAAAGACTTTCTAACATAGTCAGCGAATTAAGCTCCCAGCACTGAACATCTAATACGGTGAATTTAATTTGAACGTCTTAGATTACATTAGATATGGGAGACCAGGGATAATTGTAACAAGTTTTCTAAGTTTTTAAGTTTAAGTTTTCATGCCTAAGTCACAGGCTTCTTGAAATGCACTAGTTATCTTTTGAGTATACACTAATTGATAATGCCATTGATATATTTTCACTAATAAGGACAAGAGTATGATATTAACTTTAATGTAAGAAGTCAGACTGTTGCTTTTTTGTCAGTGTGTATGGGTAAAATTCTTTCAAATGGCAGGCATCGCATGCATTCAAAGCAAGTCTATTTCTATGTTTGCAGAAGATTAGGCAGCTAATCTACTGGTAACATGATTTTAATTAATTCAATTCATTTTACATATAAATTTATTGAGATGTGTTCATTTTCTAATAGTACTTCAACACAGACAAACTGGGTACTTACATTGGTACATGTGGCTTGAAGGCAAGACAGCATTACAACTGCCCCCAATCTAGCAGCCATTATAAAATTCTTTTATGCTAGCAGCACCTGTATTAGCATAGTTTGTTTTCGTTCATCTAGAGATCATGTTAATGTATGTCTAAATTTGCAGTCATCTAAATGTTAGACAGCATTAGAAAAACACTGCGCATCTAAAAAGTATCTTTCATACTTCAAAATCAAGTTTTTGTTGAAAACATGATAAATTGAAATGATTGTGCTTCATGCAGAGAGATACTTCTACTGAGCATGTGCAGAACTGTCATCACTCTAGCTTGTTTCTGGTTGGAGGAATTGAGTGTTTTACAAATGCTCCCTGTTACAATACCCCCTGGTCTCCCCTACATGTATTAATTAGCTTGTCATAGGTTATTTGTAGCCAAACTAATGGTAGCTTAATGTCCACAAGGAATTAGCTGAAACTCAGCCTGATATTTGTGGTGATTTTAATACTGGCTTTATTTTCTTCCTTTGTTTATTTTCATGTTGGTGCACTCACTCAGTACTTAATAGCTCATTCTGCTGTGAATTATAATAGACTTGCTCAGCCTTTCCATTAGGGACCTCGAGATGCTTTCAAATTGTAATTTCATGACTCAAAGTGTTGATTTTTTTTTTTTTTTTTTCAACAAATGTCACAGTCAGTACTGAGTGCTCTGTGATGTGTAGGATGGTTCAGTCACAGCCAAATCAGTGCTTGACTGTTTAAATTCACTGTGTTTGCTGCCATCTAGTGGTGGAGGGATGCTATTATGCTCTATTAATGAGGAGGAGGAGGAGGCAACAATAATATGCCATTCCATTGCACCTGACAGCCACATCGAGATACTCTCTATTTGTGAGGAGCGTCTGAATGAACCACACAGGAGTAGACACTGTTGGTTTGTTTCTTTGATGACTTCATCGTTGAACTGACTGACCTGAAGGAAAAAAGGTGGAGGCTTTAAAAGATAAATGCCGTGACACCACCAGCAACAGGTAGAGTCGTTTTTTTTACATTCCTAAGCGAGTAATACAACAGCACGTTTGTTCCCTGGAAGAAGTGAGGAAGTTGTGTGCTGTGTGTTCAAAAGCCCTCATGTCATTTTTATAGTCGGACTGATCGCTGATCCCCGAATGAGAGACTGAGGCTTTTATTTATTTTTTTAATCCGGGAAGTCGCATCTGCATTCAGCACCTACTCTCATCAATCATGCCCGTCCACAAGAGACAGGTAGGTCACCTTCTTCATACATACTAATACAGAGATTATATCGATACATAATGGAGCTCCTACTTCAACCTTGTGTTGTGTTGCCATCGGCCTGCTGCTGTCTGTGACATGACTGCCAATCCTGCACTTGACAGACTAAATAACAGAAGCTCATTATAGTGCTGTAAAAGACCCACCCTGACACATAAACACTACATAGTATTTCAACATCAAGGCCATGCAGAAAGGTTTTATTAAATAATAATTTGTAGGGATGCACAATATGGATTTTTTTTTTTTTTCAGCCGATACAGATAGCTGATAATTTTCTGCTTCTCATGGCCGATACCGATAAGATAAGCAATAAGTTCACATTTTTGTACTTTAAAAAGAAGTTCATATGACCTGTAGTTTGTGCTCACCTGAAAGTAAGAAAGGCTGAGATGCAGTGAGTAAAGATGGATGATTTAATATCCAACAGCTGTGACTGAATCAAATCTAAGTGACATCACTATGACAACAAAAACAAAGAACAGTTCTGACTCTTAAAATCCAAATTCATTTACTTTTTCCAGTAAGGCACTTGGCTTTTATAGAGCATTTTGCATCAGAATTCATATGATATTTTTTGACATAATTTGTCAAATCAAATATTATTACAGCTGAGACTTAAATATATGCTGATACCGATATAGACCAATATACAGTAGTTGTGATAGGCAATATTGGCTGATAATTTATCAATATTTATCCTGCATATCTAATCATTTGTGCTGGAAATGCCAAAAAGAGAAACATTTCTACAATGCATATGGGAATGCTAAATGGTCCAACCTTTGTTGATAAAAGTAGGGATGCACGATATGGATTGATTTCTTTAGCCGATACCAATAATTACTTGCTTCTTAGGGATATCAATAAGATAACCAATGATTTCACATTTTTGTATTTTCAAAAGAAGTTCATATAACCTGTAGTTTATGCACAATTGTTCATAAAAAAAATCACAAATTAAATTAAATAAGATATTTATTAATATAATATACACCAATACTGATTTTTACAAATATACCTGTGATAGGCAATATCGGCTCTGATATTTATCATGCATCCCGTGTAATTTGTGCCAAAGAGACACATTTTTACATTACATATGGGAATGCAATATGGTTCAACCTTTGAGGAAGTCCTTCAGATATTGGTAGGGATGCACTATAAATATCAGGGCAGATACATTATCCCCTGATGTTGGCCTATCCAGTTATATCACTCTCTATCATTATTTCATTTGACAAGATTTTCAAAGGATTTAGTTTGAAGTCTTAGGCACGATCTATAAAAACCAACATATATGTGAAGTTTTTGGTGAACTTTGCACAAAAAACCTAAACGAACATTTGAAGAGTCAGAACTGTTCTTTGTTTTTGTCATGATGCCCATAAGGTGATTTGAGGAGGTATGCTGTCCCGCTTGTTAGTAAAACGACCAAAATGCATCCCCCTTGTAAACCTGCCATCCCCTCTTTTCATCTCCTAGTGCGGGGGCATGGCGATTGTTTAGTTTAACGTGTTAGTCTTGTCTGCCTGCCTCATTGATCCTTTATCTGACTGAGGTTTGTGAAAGTTTGAATCAATGGTCTGGACCACATTCTTAAAATATTTGTATTAAAAAATACAGAACCAAAAGAGTCGTTCATGAGTTGGTTTGGATCTACCCCCACTTAAAAATCAACAAGTCACCTACTAGTGATGTGAGTTAGATTTGGTTTGGTCAGAGCTGTGGAATAATAAATCATCCATTTGTGCTCACTATCCGAGCCTTTCTTATCCTCAGGTGCGCCTAAACTACAGGTTATATGAACTTCTTTTTAAAATACAGAAATGTAAAATTATCAGTTATCTTATCGGTGTTGGCCATGAGAAGCAGGTAATTATAGGTTATCAATATTGGCTGAAAAAGATCCATATTGTGCATCTCTAATATTTGGGTATCTGGGCGGGGACGACATTACCAGTATCACCTCAGTTACGTCTATTTGGTTGCACAAGTACCATGAATTTCAAATGATGAATTTCCTGTTGTCATGGTTGGCATCATAACAGCTGCCAGGACAATGAGAAGAACTGGTAAACCTAATGACCTAAGACAGTTTCATATGAGCACATGCTCAATAAGATGGATGGTAGAAATAAATCTAAATGTCCTGCCTGGGCCATTTTTGGATACACGTCTACTTTGGCCCCCATGTAACCCGTCTGCAGATTGTTCTGTAAGTGAATAGCTTGGATTGGCATGAGGATGAGAGTACCTCTGCATGCCATGCTGTTCAGTCAGGTTAGATTAACCCTCGCAGTCCTCCATGGTGAGTCAGGATCGCCACAGGTTTCTCTCAGCACAGCGGCATTCACTGACACACCCCCACACGTCACAGTTAGACAGGATTCTTTCGTAGATGATGACCTTTCTGCTGATTTTCTCAAGCTTAGTATCACATATCAGTGAAATGATGAGAACAAATTATCCGTGAGAGTAAGATCAGTAGATATTTCTCACCCTTTTTAGACCTTTTGGAAAACTAATTCACTCTTAAAGGGACGGTTCATCCTAAAATCAAAGATACATATTTTTCCCCCGGCATGTTGTGCTATTTATTTGTTTTGGTGTGAGCTGCTGAGTTTTGGAGAAAATAATGGGCGTAGAGATGTCTGTCTTCTCTTGATATATCATATATAATGGAACTAAATTAGATGGCACTTGCCTTGTGGTGCTCAAAACTAGAAAATCTAGAAATTCTAGAAATTGTGACCCAGTTACTCAAGATAATCCACAGACTTTGTTGTGATCAGTTTTTTTTTTCCCACAATATTTTTACTGATATTTTAACAGCATGAAATACAGCCACATTCAGTATATGCCGTCAATTTGCTTCATTAACACAGAACAAAAAAAAAAAAAGTAGGGCTGCAACCAAAGATTTCTTTCTTTGTCCATCAGTCCTACTGATCATCTTCCTGATCATTAACCAGACGATCAGTCCACCAAATGTTAGAAAATACTGAAAATGATCAATGTCTTTCAAAGTCCAAAATGACACCCTCAATTGTCCCCTCTGTTCTCAAGCCAGACACATTCAGACCACCGTCACATAGGACCTAAGCAACCATCAGTCACTCAAATTCCAGAAACTGGAGCTACAGAACCTTGCCCTTTTCAAAAAAGGCAGTGCTCAAACTGATTAATCAATCATCAAAACAGTAACTATTGATTCAGCAGTTAACAGCTTATCCAATAATCGTCACAGCTCTAAAAAACAAACAACCAAATAAACAAAAAACAAACAAACACAAATTCATAATAATTTGCTCCTCCGACTTTAACAGAAGGTAATCTGTACTAAATGGAGTTTAAAATGCAGTTGATACAAAATATAATGCATACTTAGGAGAAAAATAAAAATGATAAAAGTTTTGGAACTGCATTGTCCACAGAAATTAGTCATCTTGATGATATAGTTGTGAGCAGTTTTCATACAGGAACTATTTTCTTTCTACCAAACTACACCTGCCAACCGCATCACCATGCGAGCTAGCTCAGGGGTGCTAACATCATAGCTCAGCCATTAATGTTTACTTCCCGCGTTGTCACAAACATCAGCCTTTCATCCACGAGTAGATGCTTCTTCCTGCACAGTGTTACAGTTATCTATTTTATTATCTTGAGTAATGAGGTCATAGTGATGCGCTGATGGGCCCTGAGCTGCATATACACGTAAATCATCCACCCACCACCCAACCAAATAAATTATTTTCTCCAGTTTAGAGACCCACACCTCTACTGGTCTCTGTAGATTACCTTTTAAATTATGTCAAGGAGTATCAGCTTTATAGTTAATTTCTTCATTGTGCGTTGTATTGATGTCTGGTTGTTCATAACAATTTACTTTAAAGATTAGAGAGGCTGCTTTCAGTTTAATTTCCATGAGTGCAGTAATGTCACTGCAGTAAATTCTGTGGGACATTCAAGCATTAAACTAAAAACTATAGTTAAAAACTTGACAGGACAGAAGAAACTAGAGAAAACAGAAATAAATAAATAAGTTGCTCTGCTGTGCCTTGTGCGTAAATGTGCACACAGCATCTCTCTTACTGTGGAGACGCACCCTATTTCCCACCTGCAATTCATCTGCTATTGTGATCCAGCTGGAGGAAAATTTATATATTTTGGATTTGGGGGTGAACTGTCCCTTAAATGATATGTGACTTTGTGATAATTGTGTGAATGACCGCTCCTTGTCTGACATTATTTGTCAATATTTTGTTGTTTAGCCCAGTATTGAACTACTGGAGTTAATGGGAGTAGTGAGAGAGAACGGCAATGAACAGACATCACTGCCACCTGTGGTAAGAATTTAATCTGTTCACTTTAACAACACGCTAACTACTTCTGTACATCTTAAATCACAGATCAAGATTGATCCGTATACTGTAATGTGTGAAAGTCTTATCTTTTTGTCACACAGCACACTCCACTATCGTACGACTACGTCCTGGTTGCCAAAACGATTGAAAACCAGGAGAGAGAGGCTCACAGGAAACAAACTGAGTACATCGACGAACTGAAAAAAAAGAACATTAAAGTCACAGTAAGTGTTTAACTAATCAACAGTTTATCTTTACTCTTTCTTTTCTTCAGCAGACTTGATTTGCAAAGGTCATGATTCATTCATTCACCTCATCTTTATCTACTTAGAAAATTATAGATGATGATCTCGTCTTCTACGGGATTCAAGCGCCTAAAGAAATTTTTGAGAAGTACAGATATCTGCTCAAAGTGTCTGATGCTTGTAACTGGAGCTCGGATCAGAACGTCGTACCACTCAGCACCAGGTAAAACATGTCGCCATAGCCAATTTTGACATTTCACACAATCATGGATGCTATGTGAAGTGTATGTACTCCCTATAAAGTTAAGTTGTTGTTGTGTAAATATTCTCTAAAGCCTGCACATTTAGACAGTAATAGACCTTTGTCATGGCAACCATATTGCTATGAAATAGTAGGGTAAACACAGGTGTTACTAATTAATTGGTAATGATACTAATTAAGGTCCTGTTCCATTTAGTGCAGCAGAGCCTTTTCAGTGAGTGAACAAACACAGTAGACGCTATTCACCTGAATGGAACCAAACCTTTATTAGTATCATTGGTAACACCTGTGTTTACTTTACTAGTTTCATGTAAGGTCTATTATTATTAAAAAAATATGTGACACAGAAATAAAATCCTATTCTATGTTTGAATGTGGTGCTCTAAATAACAAATAAACAATAAAACAGTTGTTCCTTATCGTTATTGAAATTGAATTTTTGAAATCGCTTGCTGCAACTTCAGGCTCATGAGCGATACTTATCCTTGTTTCAGGATAAGGATTGTCCACTTCATCTTGAATCACACCCCTATCCATTCAGGAGGTGAGAAAGACTTAGTGTATTCACAATCCTGATGCTCCTCAGGTAACCAGACACCTAATCTGAACGTTACTCTTCTTATCCGCTGTTCCTCTTCCCAGAGAATTTACGGGATCTTATGAAGATGAAGGTTTTTGAAGCAAGGTTCTGCTTACATGAGGTAAAAATCCTAACATACAGTGTAAGCCTTGTCTTTTCTACAGTAGCTAGGATTTATCACGGTGTATTATAGCTTGCAATATTGTCACCATATCTGGTCTGATACTTGTTACTGTATATCCAGGATTTTGGGGGAGGGGGGATCTTTAGCTTATACAGTAACAATAGCACCAAATCATAACAAAGTTATACAGTATCAGGACACTTTTCAAATAGGGCAGGTCTGTACTCTTTATAAACCCAATTGTTCCCATCAAGAGCAAGCACTCAAATATCATTTTTAAATAATAACATTTATTCTCCATGCAAAAAACCTTGGCATGTTTTTGCCTCAGACTGCATAAGATGAGAATAAAGTAGGCATGTCTGCAAATTGAAGACTTGTGGGTATCCATAGAGCCCATTTTCAGTCAGATATCTTAGCTGGGAGTTCAAGAGACCCCTTTGAAAATGGAAATGCCAGTTTTTCCCTCACCAAAATTATCCTGACTTTGGAGCGTTATTTAGAGCCCCTTCCTGACAAGCTAGCATGACAATGGTTGATAACAATGGACGCTACAGGTCATTTCCTTTTACATGATATCATAAAACTGTAAAACTGAGACAGCTACAGCCTCTGAAAGACAGTAATGTTGGCCGTGGGTGTGGCCGTCCTTGCAGAGTTGAAGAGGTTAAAGACTGCATGAATGAATATGAATGTATAACTGTAAACAGGATCCACACATCCTCATGCCTTAAGATAGTGACACTATTATGTACTGCTAAATCTCTGATAATGTGTATTGCTTTCCTCAAGAGCTTCTAAAATTATGAGGTGAAACTTGGCGGTGGACTTACAAAACAAGAGATTCCTGCCAAAAAGTATTTGTTCACAGAGATGTTTCGCAAGTCATATTAATGCAGTGAGTCATGCAGTGCTGGGAGTAAGTGGGCATGTGTGTGAGCATACATTGATACATAATGTATTTGCACATACAGTAAGTGTTTGGATGTGTGTTCTGTGTACAGCATGGGAGGTGAAGCTGATTCCACAAAATTAAATGTTCAGGAAATTAATATGTAAATAAATTTTCCAAGCTTATTTGAAATACGAGGCAGCATTCATTTTGTATGCTTTTAATTGTATATATCAGATAGTAAAATTAGTTAAAGTTACCAGCAGATTATGTTTTTACATTGTAAGCTTCTGTTTTCAGTTCAGCTGTATGCTGTTAAGCAATATGTACAAAGATCTTCTTCATGTTGGTGGGTTTTTTTTTCTGCTTCTGCCTTCAGAAAAAGAAGCAGAGAGAGCTGAAGGAGAGCTGGGCACGATGGACAGCCTGTCTCCAAGGGCAACCCATAACTGCTGTCAGGTTTGGACTGAAACACAACAAGCCTATTCATTACTCTGCTCTTTACAGTCGCACTTATTGCAGCATTATTGTTTTCCATGTCATCCTACTGTGAAGTAGGTTCAAGTATTAACACGACAACAGCAATCAAGTCAGCCCCCACGCATCATGCAGGCGTTGTGTGGAGTCGTTACTTAAAATGATGAACAGCACTTAATGCTGGTATACATGTTGTCTTTGTCTTTAGATTCACAATGCAAACATGCATCATGTTTCCAGTTTTAAGTCAGAAGACAATTGGATAAGTGTAAGCTCTGTGTCAGTATGTTAGCTGTGAGGTAAAATTTCAGCATTTTATTATGGCGCCCACATTAAGCATTAAGATAAGCTGTACATCCTCACTCCACATTTTGTCAAAATCAATCTAGAACCTGTAATCATTTTTCATAAATGGAGGCTAAAACAGCAGTTCTCCAACGGGTTCACAAGATCATTTCCAGGGATCGCCAGATGGTTGTCTAGAATAAAATAAAATATTGTGGCAAGCAGGCCAAAAGTAACATTTATATTTTGTAACATAAAATGGCAAACTTAGCAAATTACTCAGTCTGGCAAGCATGATGGGAACTTGAGCCATATTTTAGACTGGGGAGTGGTTTTTACATTATATTGCCTGCACTAGTGATATAATTTGCCCTAGAATAGATCTCACCCTGGCATTCTTGTTTATTTTTTTTGTTTGTTTGTTTTTTTTTGTGGAGGTCACGAACACCAACATGATTACTCTGTGGATCACAACTTGAAAAGTTTGAAACCTTTGAGTTAAACACACCTGTATGGGAAAAAAAAATAATTTAATGAATTGAATTTCTAAACTTAATATATGAACACACTATGTTTCTGTTTATGTTTTACTTGAAAAAAGTCCATTTTGTACAGATTTTAACCATTATACTTGGTCAGTATAGTTTTGCAAAAGTACTCTGCAACATGCTCCTCTTGAATGCAACCCTATGTACATCATGACATGTACATCATGTATATAACATATTATATACATGTCAAAGGCAAATTATAATGTGTATTTGTACAGTATATACAGAATGCTGTTTAATTATTTTAATTATGCTGCAGGCTTGAATGGAAAAGCCCAACTAGGGACAAGAGTTGAAAATTAGAAATAGCTATAAACTCTCTGTGCAGCACATCAGTGTCATGTTATGTTAAATTGCATTGTTTCTGTAAACTATTTTTATGGTGGCGTGCTGAGCATGAATTAATCAGTCTCACAGCCTGAGGGAAGAAGCACAAGTCTGATGGTATGGCAGCAGATACTTCTGTGTCTCTTGTCAGACAGCAGCAGGGTGAACAGGCTGTGGATGTTTCTGTGTCTTGTCGTCTGGTATCCTTTGGGCTCCAGGCAGGCATCTTCTCCCCCTGATATCACTAATGCTTAGTAGATGGGTACCAATGGTGTTCTGGGCCATTTTAATGACAAGCTGTAGGGTTTTTCTGTCCTGGGCTGTGCACATACCATCCCAGTTTGTAATGCTTCCAGTCATGATGCTTTCAGTTGCTCCTCTGTAGAAGTTGACAAGAGCGTGGCTCAGGAATTTTGCCTTCTTAAGTTCACTTAAGAAATACAGATGTTTCTGAGCCTTCTTTACCAGGGTGGAGATGTGTGATATCCATGACAGGTTTTCTATGAAGTTGATTCCCAGGAACTTAAAACTCAGCTCAGCTCCACTGATGTAGACAGGGCTGTGTGTCTTTGCCTGCTTTTTCCTAAAATCAACAATCAGCTGCTTGGTTTTGCTGACGTTGAGTCGTAGGTTGTTTTCTGTGCAGCGCTCTTCAAATTCTCATTGTTGTTTGTCATCTGTCAACTTCACAATGGAGTTTTCTCCATTTCGGGGGCAGCAGTCACATGTGCACAGCATGAACAGGAGGGGTTAGGATACTCTGTTTGAATACAGTACTATAAGTATAATGTTGTATAAAATTTGTATGAAATTGGTTGCAAACATCATTCTGTCTTCATATACAAACTATATATATGTATATGCATAATATTTTTGGCAGATAAATGCTAATGAGTTTTGTCATTTTCTCCCTCTGTGTTTCTGTGTTGATGTGGGTATTCTCATATCAGGAACTACTTTGGGGAGAAAGTGGCCTTGTACTACCTGTGGCTGGGCTGGTACACATATCTGCTCATCCCGCCCGCTCTTATAGGGGTCATAGTCTTCCTTTATGGTCTTGCCTTCTTCAACACCTCACCACTAATGTAAGTTTCTCCACAACTCCACGTTATCTGCTTCGTAACAGAACATTTACACTGCAGTTAATAAAGTGATTATTGTGTTGTTGTAGAAAGGAGGTTTGTGAGGCCGACACAGTCATGTGTCCACTTTGTGACAACAGATGCAAAGTGTGGCAGCTGTCAGACACCTGCACATATGCCAAGGTAAAGAAGGCTGCATCACTGCATCAACAGTAAACAGTTAAGTGCTGTATTGGTCTGTTTGTTCTCACCGCTGGTCCCGTCTGCCTACAGGTGAGCCTGCTGTTCGATAATAATGGCACGGTGCTCTTTGCAATGTTCATGGCAGTGTGGGGTGAGTTCTGTGTATCTACAATAATAATAATATAATAATAATAATAATAATAATAATAATAATAATAATAATAATTGCTTACCTGTGTTCTTTAACATAAAGCCTCATAAGAAGTAATTAAGAAAAATAAACTTTGTTTGTACAGCACCTTTCATACAGTACAAGGAACTGACTCTAACAAACAAATTACATGTACCAAGTGCTTCATTTAAAAAGTAGACAGAAGAGAAGTAGAATGCCATAATTAGTGTAAAATAAGAAAATAAAGATCCACTAAAAATAATATGACATGGTTATTGTTGTATTGATAAGAATAATCATGTATTTTCAAAAATCAGACCCCTGTTTAAGATAGATTAGTGAGATTTATCGCATGTATACTTACTGTAGACTGCTTCATAGCCTCTAAAGCTCATGTAATAGGTGCATTTAATAAAATATAACTGAAAATCAGGGAGCAGAATTCCTCTCCAATTCTGTTGTTTCTGCGCCCAGATATTTTTGGCTATACAGGGCAATTTGCACAAACAAGTCTTTTATCTGCCTTAAATGTATTTTATTTATTGGATATATTTTATGATCGCTGAGCCATGCACTGCCAAGGGGATGCCACATCACTGAGAGAACCTACTCGTCCTGGCTACTCTCATCTCTATCAGCCTGGGCCATCTGGCCACGGGGGTGGTCACGCAGTCATCTATAATAATATAGATATAAGCACTTATAAATGTACTTTCACTGCCTTATTCAGCTTTTGTACTTTTAATACCTCTGTGTTTTTGTGAGTTTTGTTAAGGTCAAACCTCTTCTCATATCAAATTCATGGATATTGTGGAATGTAAGGATTCAGGCAAGATGAAAATTTACATGAGCGATGTTTATGAGCACAGAGGGAAGAGTGCAGTTAACAAGAACAGCAACTACAGTCTTAAAATAAAAAAGTGCTTACATTGAGGATATTAGAGGAAGTGAGTGTGGAGGGAGGGTAAAGAAAGAGAAAGAAAGAATGCCTCAACGGCAGAAAAGTGGAACAGTGACATTGCAGGGCAAAATGTGCCTGCTGAATGGAAGTCCCCTTACAGCAAAAACAATAGTAATTCACAGAAATCTTGCTCTCATAATCTGAAAAACAGTCATCGAGGGTTCACATGATGCAGTTTACCATCAGGGAAGCAGTTAGCAGTCAGAACACAGACAAAGGGATCATTTCCCCAGTTTTCCACGGCAAAGGTCATTTTTCCTGATTTCTATTTTGAACTTACACACTGAACACAACCCAAACTATAATTCAGAAAGTTCAGCACAGTCGTTTTTGTGCTGTTATTTATAGGTACAATCAGTAGGATTTGTCCAAGCTGATCTTAAATGCACCAGAAGCATAGTTGATCACTGAGTCTCATTCAACAGGATGATAAATGAGAAGGATCATGTTTCCTACCTGTTTTATCTTTAAACCTTAACTGGAGACGTGTCTATTTTTTCATACATTCAGGGAAAGATTAATTCAAAATGGCTACTTAATGCTCCAAAAGCAGCAAAAAACACAGAAAAACTGTTGTTCAGTTCTCATATTGTTGTTCAAGTAAACTTTATGAACTCATATAAATCCCTGGTCCTCACAGCAACACTGTTCTTGGAGTTCTGGAAGAGACATCGGGCTTCCTATGTGTGCGAATGGAAAGTGTCTGATTGGTGTGAAGAGGAGGTACAATCAGTTTTAAACGTGATTTTTATTATTACCTTTCAGTAATATCAGGTCAGTGCACATTAGATTTCATGGCTGTGTTGTTGTTTTTTTTATGATTATGTTTAACTGTAGGAGGAACTGATCCTGGAAATTGTGAACAACGCCAACTGTGAACCAAAAAAATATAAGCACTCCTATCTGCGCAGCACTCTGGTTTTGATCTGTGTCACAGCTATGGTGGGTGTCATTTTTTACATTCTTCACATGTAGCATTTGAAGGGCTTGTACATTTTTAGAGTAATAAGAAGGAGGCTAAAGATGGGTAAGGTTCAAGTGAGGCAGAAAAGAGCAGGTGATGAATAAAAATATAATAGACATAGAAAATAGAAAGCTATATACATCATATGCACTTTTGGAAAGATATATGGATAATTGCACACGATGATTGCACACATATCGTAATACATACATGGTGTGTAGCATCCTAAACAAAGAAAACATAAAATACTGTATGTAAACTTGTGAAATGGATAACTGCAAGCAGGACATAAGTATAAGTTAGAATTAGCAACCATCAAAAGTATATTGATACAAATGAATGTTTTTGTATTTCCATAGATTTTGGTGATCATTGGCCTGACACATGCCTTGGTGGTGTTCAGGGTGATTGCGGCGGTGCTCTTGGCCGAGGGGAAGTGGGAGTTCCTGAGCAATCACTCCAACAGCGGAGCAATGATGCTGGGGGCCGTCCTGCATTACCTCATCATCACTGTCATGACACGGGTAGGCCTTTATTAAATCTGCATCTCTATTTTTCTTTTAATTGTATCCTCTGTGAATCTGAGCATGTCTTCGTCTTTGCAGATCAACAGGATGGTAGCCATGAAGCTCTGTGAAATAGGTACGTTTACTGAAGCTATGTTTTGTAGCTGTAACACTTACATCCCATTCATGTTTCCTGGCAGAATTACACCCTAGCTCTCAAACACAACAAAAAACATAATTCAGGGTTGGAAAATGTTAAACAAGCAGTCAATCGAAAAGTCAATAACAGGTCTATAGTTGTCCGTGTGGCCAGCAGTGAAGAAAAACAAACAAACCCAGGAGGCCTGAAGCAGGAAGGCAGGTAATCAGGCAGAAAGCTGGTCGGACAAACAGATAACAGACAGATAACTGGCAGCGGGTTCAAGCAATAAAGTTGTGTCTGAAACACTAAAGCTGTCCTCTACATTGTGGCTAAAATCCATTGTCCACTCTGACAGACGCAGAGACTTTTCTGCAGTTCTTTCTTAAAAAAAAGCTGCAAGGGCTTGAGGCTGTCTCATTGAGGAATTGGAAGGTGCTGGAGGGCTCTCTCATGGACGTTCTACCCCAATTCTGCACATTTTCTTGGGTGAATTACCTACAAATCAGCCTTGTTGTGTGAAAAACAATGGTAGGGGAAGCCCTTAATCTCTTCTTTTTTTTTTGAACTGCCAAGGACAAGTGTGCACAAGAAGTCCAAGCTGGAGGCCTACAGCTCCATTCTGACCACCCACACCACCCTTGAGCGCTCTGACTGTGCCTTCATGGTGGATAACAAGGCCAGCTATGATATCTGCCATATAGCAGGAAGCACAGTGTTTTTATTATATCAAGAAATAATCAACTTCTTGAACAAACAACAGCTTTCAGGACTCAGGGCGGACATTGGAACTGGGCCACCATGTACACTGATTGGGGAAATAAGAGGAAGTTGTGATGACATATGATAGATCAGGTGATATTCAGAAGAAGGAAACTCCCTGAGGGTAACCAGAGGGAGCACGAGGGTTGACCAGATTTAAATATTTCAGATCATACACTACACCAGGAAAGAGGCAGAAGAAGCACGTGGCGCAGGAATCATCATGAAAATATAGACTGTTACAAACTTTTCATCGAGATCTAGTCTGGTGGACCATGTAGAACTCCCACAGGGTCTTATAAATCTGAGAGTTCACAAGATAAATACATTTTTGCTATTTTAATGTGTGCTACTGGAGAGTTTTGGCTTCACAGGCCTCTAAAAATGACCCAAATTAAACAATCTGAAAAGCAAACATTGCACTTTGGACTGCACATGACACCCCAGAGGGTGACAATCGGTGCCAAGCAGAGGTATTATAGTTTTATATTTTTCATTCATTTTTATTTTTGCTTAATTTTTAAGTTTTGTTTTCAAGTTCAGTGGGTTTACTTGTTTCAATTCAGTTTTTATTTATTTCAAAAATTATTTTGTTATTACCAGTTTCGGTATTAGTTTTATTTTTAAATGTCTTTTTCAGTTTGGTCACAAGTATCCTTTTCTTCAGTTTCAAGGATCACAAGTCAAAAAGGTCGTGACAGAGCAGTGGTTCCCGGCCTTTTTTTCTTACAGCCTCACCGCATATATCTATGAAAAGCTGAGCCGACCCAGCCCACACACACACATGCACAACCAATAAAATAATTAGTGATTAAGTCAATCATTTTAACAATTAACATTGTTTCCACGTTTTCCACCTTTGGGAAATTGTGATAAACATGCAAATCTAACATTGACAACCCCACTGATTTTAATTAGGTTGAGGTGCATGGTTTATTTTTGTCTTGGACTCATTAGTGAGTCAATAAACCTTCCTCACAACAAGGTAATAATAAAATCACATCAATTTTAAATCCTCTAGTATTATAGCTTCTCTCAAGTGTGTGAGATTGTGCTATCCACTGACCAAAAACTGCATGAATGCTGACATGAAGTCTGTCTTCACCAGAGAAAACCAGATCATTTGCTGCTACAGAGAAGAGTTTCACTGTCAAGATGTTCACCTTCCAGTTCTTCACCTATTTCTCCTCCCTCTTCTACGTGGCCTTTTTTCTCGGCAGGTAAGACCCAGTGGACTACACAACGTTATTTTAACATATCACCCTGCTCTAGACTCACAGGGCTGTATGTTTTAGATGTTTGTCTCTTCCAGCACACCTGATTCAAATGATCAGCTCGTCATCAAGCCTCTGCAGCAGCCTGATAACGATCTGTTCATTTGAATCAGGTGAGTTTGGAGCAGAGGTTGGGAAATGATGACCTGAATGACTCTGAATTATTCTGCATTCATGTGGTGTCAGAATAAATAGGACTGTGAAAATTCAAGTCGGAACAACAACTCATTGGATAAAATTTTCTTATGAGTTGCCAAGTTGTTATCTGTTGACATCATATACACAGAAATATAGAGGACAAAAGTAATTGGTTGATAACATTTCATTACCTTTTATTAGTAGCATGCATGTTTTTCCTCACATACAATTTAAAAGCTCATGAACACACCAAAGCTGGAAAATAAAGATTTTCTAACTAAATGGGACCATCCGAGGAGCATGTGAAAGCACTATGAATGTCTAAATAAAAAAACTTGTCCTTACTTACGAACACCCAGTGTCCTAACCTGATGAGCCTGTTTAAGACTGAATAATGACATGTTTTTGTAACGCATGACAGGATAAATGGCCATCCTGGTGGATACGTCCGCATTGCAGGGAAATGGAGGCTAGAGGAGGTGAGTGACTCACTCATGTTTCTAAATGTTTCTAAATGTCAACTTTTGAGTAAAAAATGCTGTTTTACCTTCAAATATTGCATCTGGTTGCATTACAAACATTTTACTCTCCCCTGTGCAGTGTCATCCTAGCGGATGTCTCACAGATCTGTTCATCCAAATGGCGATCATAATGGTACTCAAGCAAACCATCAGCAATGTCTTTGAGTTCACTGGCCCGTAAGTATAAATCAATTTGTGGTTACAGCATGTGTGCTGTATAATGCACTTTGCTAACATTAGGTCTCCATCTCTGGTTTGCATCAGCTGGCTCGGCAGATGGTTGAAGAGAAGAAGAACCCAGAAGCTACAGAGGAAATGTGCCCACTGCTATCTGAAAGATGAATCAGAGTCCAAACTTGGAGCTGAGCTGTGTGATAACTGCAAGCTTCGAGACTGGCTCAGCAACTACCGTCTCAATGATGTGGACTCCTTCAGCCTGTTCAATGAGTTTCTGGAGATGGGTATGTACTCTGCAGGGTGCCTCAACAACAAAAACACTACACTCTAGACAATTAATAAACTAGAGACTAGGAAACTAGGAAAATAATTTTCTTTTATGCTCTCTCCCTAGTGATCCAATTCAGCTTCACCACCATATTTGTGGCAGCGTTTCCTCTTGCTCCTCTGCTGGCACTCATTAATAACATCATTGAGATACGCTTGGACGCCATTAAAATGGTCACCCTAGAGCGCAGACTGGTGCCCAAGAAAACCAACGATATTGGTGAGAGTCTCACAGGAACTAAGAATGAATTTGTTAAAGGGATAGTCTGGAGTTTTTGAAGTTGGGTTGTATGAGATACATATCTATAGTCAGTGTATTACCTACACTAGATGGCAGTCACCATCCAGTTTGAGAAGAAGCAGCAGTGCCAGTGTAGGAAACTAAGCAATGAACTGCTGTAGGAAAAAAGGTCCACCTGAAAAAAAGATCTGTTTAAGTGTACCCTTTATTTATAATGTTTTCATCACTTTTCATTGCTGTCAGACAGCCTTTTCTGACAGGAAACCGCTGTTATACAAGCCAAATATCGCCAGACTCCTTTGATAAGAACAGTAATTTTGCCTCACAGAACGCAGGAGTTTCTGGTCTATCACTGCCTTAAACAGTTTGTTTGTTGGTTTGTCCATTTAGCTCTCACTTGGCCGTAAAATGTTGTTTGCGCAGTATAAACATACTGTGGGTAAAACTCTCCTCACGTCAACGTTTCCTTTCTTCAGGTGTGTGGATCGACGTGTTGGAGGCCATTGGTGTCTTAGCTGTCATTGCGAACGGGCTGGTCATTGGCGTATCTTCAGACTTCATCCCTCGACTGGTTTACCGTTACCGCTACGGCCCGTGTGCCAACGGCACAGCAGCAGATGTCGAGTGAGGATGTGCTTCTTGTTGCCAATGTTTATGATCTGTCATGTTGTGTGTAGAGCGATTGTAGTTTTTAATTTTTGCTTTTAATTTTTGTTTGCAGTTCAGTTTAGTTTCTAGAGTGGGTTTGGTCGCTTCAGTTTAGTTTTGATTATTTTTAAATATCTGGTTTTAATTTGGTTTTATTAGTTTAACTATTAGTTTTAGATTTTTCATTATAATATGGGGTATTTGTCAAGGTTTCAGGTAGTGTTCTTTTTTTCTAAAGTCCAGTTTTTATTTTTATTTCAGTTAACTAAAATATTTTTTTCACACCTAGTTTTAGTTTTCAGTTTTAGTCACCTATAATAACCTTGTGTGTAACACTCACTTTTAAATAAATTCTTCTGTTTTTCAGCTGTATGGTCGGCTACATCAACAACACTCTCTCCATCGCACGAATGGGTGACCAGAACTTATTCAACGAGTTTTCAGCCACTCAGATGGTCACTGCTCACGGCCTGAATGTCTCTTACTGCAGGTTTGTTCTCTTTTAATTCTCATTTGTCTTGTACAGCTGAACAGTTATTTCACTGGAACAATTCTGACATTCAGGTAGGGAGAAACCAAATTCAAAACATATCATTTGAGTAACAACAGAGTCATACTGCTCACCACTAGTGTTAATAACTGTTCACTCACGTTATGACACTGTTATCATCCTGGTAGTTGGAAAAGGTTGTGCTTCAACAATGGGACTTTCAGTGGAGTGCTTTACCCAAAAATCCAGTGAGCATGTTCCAAAAAAATGAAAAGGCAGCACATCTCAAGTCTTAAAGTCAACGAGGACAAAATACTCACATTTCACTCATTTATTTGGTTCACATCACAATGGAGACAAGTGAAATGTGAGTATTTTGTCCTCCTCGACTTGAAGACGTGCTGCCTTCTCAGTTTTTTGGAAAACTATCCTCAGAGTGCTGCATTGTTATGAAGTGCAATATAAATAAAGTTTACACTCTTAATATGGTTGCCATTACTGCAGCTGGTACCAACAATCATCCACTGTGTGCTGGTATTTAAAAAAACAACAGATAAAGGAGATAACATCTGCTTGTTTCGGTTTTTCTTCACAGCTACAAAGACTACAGGAGCAATGAGGACTACAGTTTTACCCCACAGTTCTGGTTAATTTTAGCTGTGCGCTTTGCATTTGTCATCCTGTTCGAGGTGAGCCTTAACCATGACCAAACAACAAACCACTAACCATCTCTTCTTACACTGAAGAGACACCCAGCTCTCGTCTATTTTAAAACTCCTGATGTCACACAAACATTTGAGAATAGTGAGCCGTGCTATAACAGGGTCAGGGCGTGTTAAATGAAACCAAATTTGCACAGGCAGAAAAGGAGATTACATTCCTAACATTGTCCTCTCTGCTTGCAGCACGTTGTCGTCATATGCAAGTTCATTGCAGCCTGGTTTGTGCCGAGCGCTCCCATGCAGGTCAAGAATGACAGACTGTTTGATAAACTCAACAGACTAAAAGAAGAACTCAGGTGAGTCCCAGATAATATGTGGTTAGACAGGCGGGGCAACTTGTGGCAAAAAAAAAAAGTACAGTCTTGCTCATTCGTTTGCAAACTGCTGTGCAGTAGCATAACATAGCATGTGGCTCTTGTTTAAATATTGTAAAACAAAAGTATAAGTTAGTTATTACAGTGGTTCCCAAAGTTGATATTGACCTTATTAGGAGGATCAGGTATCCACCATGACATGACCATTGTACAGTAAATACAGTTTCATTGTCGTTATAAATGTTTAATATTTGTGCCACCAGGTACTTTGATTCAGTCACAGTGGATAGGCCTGTCACAATAATTACTGTATTGATTTATCAAGGTCATCAAATATTATCAAGGTCATGTTCATATATCGTAAAGTATTGTTTGTTGTGTTTACATTCATGTCTGTTTACATAAGAATGTCACCAACATTTTTGGCAACACGCTGCCAGGGGAAACAGCAGGGTTTTCCCTACCACTAAAAGACCTGGGCGCGGCGCCTAAGTGTTTTTTCACTGCGTCTGAGCCAAATGAACAGAGAGAACCTATGTTGAGACACGTTTTGCTGACTTTGCTTGTCGTTCTGCTTCTGACCTCCCGAACACTTTGGGTTTACGCCAAATGAGAGAGAATAAGTACGGTGTCGGAATATTCTTCAGACTTAAAAGCTTATTGCTCTTTCAAAGGGTGCACTTGCATTATTATGTGTTATATTGTTACTATTTCAGTGGCATAAATTGGTTATAAAATAAAAATAAAATTGTTTTCTCACAGTTATTTCTGGGAGAAAATAACTGTGATAAACAATATAAAAAGCAGTTAGTTGTTGTGACAGGCCTAATGGTGGACTGCTGACTCAGAGTTATAAATGGTGGACATAGCATGGTTGAAATAACAATTATCCAAATGAGGATGACACATTTTATGAAAAACCAGAAAGCACTGGCACTGAATTGGCACTCTGTTTTGGAATCAGGATCAAGAGAGAAATCTCTCGCCCAAACATAAACTGCATGTTTCTTTTCTTGCATGTTTCTCATTAGTTTTTGATTTGCAAATAAAAAATTACATAACCAACAAAAGGCAGCTCTGATAGTGAGACAGCCTTCTTTGAATTTTGAATTTGACAGAGGTGTTTGGTTGATTCACAGAACTACTTTACTTATTTCACAGTGAAAACTCTGCGTTGTGCTTCACTTGTCATTTTGTTGACTTTTGTTCACCGCAGACATCAGAGCAGGAAAAGCACATATGGAACAAATGATATCAATGATGGCTCGTTAGCAACAAGTGCTGCAATGCAATGCCTCAAATTAGTGCTGTTATTTGTTGTTAGACAAGTCAAAAATGCTGTAAAGGTCACTTCTGTCTATAATGCATTATAAGCTTATCATAAGACATTATAATTCAGTTGTAAGGCTTTTCAAAACCTTTATTAATGTTTATAATCATCCATGATAACTTAAAACAATATTTACAAAGTGTTATTTACAGTGGACATAATGTATTATAAGATGAGCATTCATAATGCTTCATACCTCCATGCCAAACTTAGAACAGGCCAAACAGTTTTACCATATTTTATACTGAGGTAATCCAGAAGGAATAGAAAGTAATCAAGTTACATTACTTTAATATTGTAGTACTTGGATTACATTACTGACTACATTTTTTTTTGCTTTAAAAAAATAAATAATCAAAATTTTAACAGAATCTCTATTGCCTAAATGATGCCTTTGACAAATGTAGTTTGTAGCTCTAATTATTTGTTAATTATATGATTTGCAACATTTTTAAATGTTTTTAATATATGTTTTGTGCTGTGACCACTTCTAGTGTCCTGACACTGATGCTGCAGCTAATCAATCCTTTTTTTTATTTCTTGCAGTTCATTTGAAGTGTGACAACATTCAGACACTTTAATGTTGCACATTTTCCCCCTGAGGACGTGAACCCAGTGTTGCCTTGTGCATTAAAGTGTCCAGACTATCACAGTGTTGAGTCAAACTTCAAAGCCATCAATCATATATCTGCAGAGTTCAGATGGAGGCCTCTCTTTTATTGTTTGCAGTCAAATGTTAAGTGCTGGCTATCTGGAGTCTCATCTGTGAAATGGACTTTGAAGACAGACTGATTTTGCTTGGAGAAGAAGTATACAGTAACTGATTTTACTGACATGAGATTATTCTTATTCTATTTTAAGAATGCACTGATAGCTTACTGTAGGATCTCTATATTTGTGAGATGTACGTGAGTGTTTTTATTGAAAGCCTAAACATAATTTATACTGCTGCTGCATATACAGTACTGATTGTGTGTTACGATGTTGCCTTATATTGTAAAAAAAAAAAAAAAGCGCTGCGATGAATGTCATTACTGCAGACAGAGTCTGATGCTGTCTTTTGTAAATCAAACTCAAGAATGTTTTGCATTATAATATTTTGTATTGTTGAATAAAAGAGGAAATTTAGTCATTTACAACATGTTGTAGTTGACATTTTGAATGAGTAAAAACATTTTGTGTTGGTGTCCTGTACCTTTTTTGTCTAAACTACAGTATTTCAACACCAACAACAGTAATAATACATTTAATTTATACAGCCTTACACACAGTGCTTTACATGATTGTCCCAGGATTAAAACATGTCAAGAGTGGGGCAATTAAAATGACTCAAAAATAAGTTAAAATGAAATGTGAATGTCGTGGACAACAGGAAATGGTGCAGCATATATTTTTGTATAAGGAAGACAGAGGCACGCTTCATTAAAGGACCAGTGTGTAGGATTTAGTGGCATCTAGTAGTGAGCTTGTAGTCTGCAACCAACTGCTAGATCCCGTTCCAAACATGTACTGTATATGAAATTACAGAGGCCGAAAAAATGGCTGTATCTAGAGCCAGTGTTTGCTTTGTCCATCCAGGGCTACTGTAGAAACATGGAGGTGCAGCATGGCAGACTCTGTGAAAGAGGATCTGCACGGCTCATTCAAAGATAACAACCAATTATACACCAATTGTTACACACTTCTGAATATTTAATTTCTTGTGTATTATGCCAATAAATCCCTGTAAATCTTACACAATGGACCTTAAAATCAGGCTGTATATTTTGAGAAACCCTTCTCCTCTTCTCCCAGACTCTTTCTTTTTAAATGCTATAATTAAATGAAAGTAAATTAAATTATTTAATTAAATGCTATGCACTGCATACCATGAAACAACTTATAAAGTGACAAAATTCACAGTAGTACAGAGGGACCAATGACGAGCACACAGAAAAAAAAATAAATAAATAAAACAAAAACTGCACATTATGAACACTAACCCTAACCCAGAGACTGATGTTTTAAATATAAAAAGCTGGAATATGTTCTTATACTTGTTTGACACCAAGGTTATTATAGTTAAGTAAAACTAAACTAAAATTAGGTGTGGAAAAAATTAGGTTAGCTGAAATAAAAATAAAAAACTAGACAACAAGAAATGTCTTTAGTTTTAGTCTTTAGTCAACTGCCTTCAACTAAACAGAAATAAAAACATTTTTGAACAATAAAAACTAAACTGAGATAAGCAAACCTACTCTGGAAACAAACTGAAACTGAAATGAATTGAAAACAAATTAAAAACAAAAATTTAAAAAAAGAAATACAACTCTGTTTAGAAACTTTTGAGCTTTGGCGGGCATGAGGCCACAAAATTACACAAAACTGGGGTCAAAATCTTTTGATCTTTTCATTTTGCCCTTAAATTAATTGCGAATTGGATGAAACTCACTATTGCATAATGATGTATGAAAAATAAATTTCAATTCCCAGCTAACAATACCAACTGTGGTAATGTTACATTTTGGGGGGAAAGAATACACAAGTGGTTGGTAATGAAGAATGTGATGCCTGTTTTTTGAATATGATATTGAAAAGTTTTGTGTTCTTTTGCAAATTAAAGAATGTGGTTGTTTTCAAGCAGCTTCCTGTTTTATAACATTTTAAAAATGACTTAATTTTCTCTCTAAATATATTTTAAAAACTGAAGAATACAAGTACCTCAACATTATCTGATTTAATTGAATTATATTTTATTTAAATCTTGGAGTAATTTTAATGTATTTACTTTTTGAAAAAACATTTATTATTTCTATTTGGGTTTATTTTGTTTTAGTGTTTTGATTTATGTTGCTTGCATTTATTGTTAGATGTGTTTTGGTCCGTGTATATTTTGGCAATTGGATTTTTTTTTTTTTTTTTTTGGGTAATAAAAAAAAACGAGTGATTATTTGATTTTCGTTTTAAAATACAAAAATTAAAATTGAAATACAAGGCGTTTTTTCTTGTCAAGGTGAAAAGGGGATGTGTGACATTTTAAAAATGCTTTGATTTTCATTTTCTATTTGTAATAACAAAAAATTAAAATCA